>CM066038.1:101256699-102544121 GCA_033557465.1 Ichthyophis bannanicus
CCAATGGGCACCTGTCCAGTTAAGGGTTTTGAATATTCATTCATTCACTGTATCCTGAGTAGTCTATTCACCCCATAGCGCAGCGAATACTTGACTATTAAGTGCTGATAGCTGGCGACACTACTGGTACCTACTATTCAGCCAAATGGAAGAAGGCAAGGCTCTTTTCTCCTCCAGATCAGCTTCTGAGACTTTTTTGGAGATTGAAAGGAACAGGGTGGTCACTTGGTGCTACACTTTTATAGTAAGAGGGCAGAGGAGATTTGGGGCTTGGCCTGCTATAATTTATTTTTTGATTAGCAGGAACGGGGATTGTCAATCATTTGGACGCTGTTATTATTTTTTTATCTTAAGGGGCAGGAGGGAGAGGATCAGAGTGCCGCTTTTCCACTACTTTGTCTTGGTTATCTGGTTCATGTTAGGATGGCTCTTTGGCTATCCTGATTTACCAAGATAATTTAAGCTAGTGTGTGCTAGTCAGCTAAAGTTTATCGGCGACCCAGGTAAATTTACTGAGCAGCGATTTGCAGGGGTTTTTCCAACTAACTCCAAAAGTGCCACTAGAATGTAGAACTACAGGATCAGAGAGATCAAGATGGAAAAGCTACAAGCAAACGGGAAAATGACAAGTCTGTGGATTCTGTACTCCCTTCCGCCTCCAGCTCTCTGCACAACACTATGATGCTAGGAAAGAGCTACTGTCCCCCTCATCCCTCAGAGTGCTAATTATTAAAACTCAATAATTTACAAGCAGACTACGGAGGCAATTTAAAAGGTTTATACATATGTATAAATGGGATTTTTCACATAAGTCAGCATCGACATACAAGTAGCGATTTAAGAAGAGTACCTGTATGCATCTGGCGCACACAGATTTGAAGGGAACATGTTCTGGGCATAGTTTAGAAAGACCTTTTAGATTATGGGACTCTTTTACTAATGTGCACTATGCAGTTAACGCATATCGAATTGTGCTTTAACTGCCAGGCTCCTGCACTAACTGTTACCACAGGCCCAAGCATACTCTTATCACAGACTGACTTTTGTTCTATCTGCGTTGCATGTTAGAGTGCTGAACAGGCAGGTTAGGGGGGCAGAGTGGGTGTGGTGAGCACTCTGCAGTTAGTGCGGGGGTATAGATCACACACTGTCAATGTTGCCATTAATACGGATTCCTAGTTGGGGGCAAGTGCACCTGCAGTGATAGGGCTGTGCAGAAGGGTACGCATCCGCATGTTAACTGTTAGGAACATGCTAGCTATGCCCCTCACAGTTACCAAGATAACGCACATTATATGCTGAAACCTAACGCAACGCACTTTAGTAAGAGTCCTTGCATGCATGTTTTCTATTTTGTAACAGAAATACACATATTTCACAAAATGTCCCCATCAGCATTTACATCTGCTTTGAGGCACACAACTCTGAGCTGGCTGCTTGTTTAGACTGGGAGTTTGTAAGAGTGGCTGAGAGAAGAACTTTGCATAATTAAGCTTTATAAGGGTGATTGTGTAAAGTTGCACCTAGTTAATGTGCACACGGATTTATGCATAGCATAAGAGGCAGAGAACCTATCTTAAATGAAGGCACGATAACTTGCATCAGCACTGGAGCTGCTGGAAATGATCGCACCTGCTTTTGGCAAGTGTACATGTAAATTATTTGTTTTCTATCATCTACATGTGCACTTGTTCGTACCGCCCACATTCTGCTCAAACTCCACCCATTCGCACGCCCACAACGAAAGTACCGTATGCATGACGCAAATCATGTGCGCACTTTTACACTAGCCAGTATTTGACTAAAATACCAGCAGTTATGCACATTGCTGGTGTCTAAAACCAGGTGCCTCGTTATAAAATTACACCCTTAGTGCATAAGAGTGAATGGAAACATTCCGTTTAAAACAATGCAGTAACATTTCTGCAACAATAGGGTGCAAAAGGGAGCTCAGGACCTGAGTCTGGGGTAGGAGAGGGCTCAGTTTTTACACTTAAGTAGCCGAAAGTCCTGCTCCCAGCTTGCTCTTTGCATTTAAGAGCCCTTGGGCAAATATCATGTTTATTTCACTTCACTTCCTGTAACGTTCAATTTCCCATTGCCTTTTACAATACATCAGCCTTGTGATGTGGCATTAATAGCTGCCCATTACAACATTGGACCTTGTAGCAAGAACAATGGGCAACGTAGGAGGAAATTCGCAGAAGGCATACAAAAATGGTGAATGGACTGTACTGTAAGCCCTACACAAAGGGCGCAATTTCATAACAAGGTGCCTGGGTTAAGTGGGCCAGAAGGCGCTTATGTTACACCCATTTTACAAAGGCACAAATAGGCATCTGTGTGACTTTATCAAATAGTAGTTCATATCCTGCCAAAACTCACGCTCCAACCCTGATTCTATTCAAATCCAGGCTAAAAGCTCAAACTCCCCCCTCGTGCAAGCCTACTATGCAAGGCTATAACAGCTTATACTGCTGCTGTTTTTAGGCGTAACCTATTTGTAAGAAACCATTTTCCCACATAAAAAACCTCTGGGCTTATATGGTCTATGCAACTACCCTCTGCAAAGCTAACAGAGATAACAATGTAGGACATGATGTTCAAAGGCTTTACACATTTTACAGACCTGAAAACCGTGTAAATGCCGCTGACCAGGCTATCCGATGGCACGAACGCGGTTAGTTCTGCTGAATATCCCTGATTAATGCCACGATATGCCCTGATGCCAACTGCTTAGCATCATGGTGTGTTGGGGCATTCTGGGGAGGAACAGAAGCAGCACCAGCCACTAACCGGGCAGCAGCGATATTACACTGCAGCCCAGTTAGCTTCTGCGGGCTTTGTGGGCTGTGCGGCAGCCCTGGATATTCAATGCCAAGGCCTCATATGACCCCGGCACTGAATATCCGGGGATAAGGTTCAGCAGTGACGGCTATGCGTCATAGCAGCAAATAGCAATTGCAAAAGAATATCAGGCCCGTACTCTCTAGAAAAAAGAAGAGAATGTAGAGATACCGCATAAACATTCATATGGATGTAAAGGGAGGGAAGCCAGATAGCAATGTGAGAAAATACTCTTTCACTAAGAGGGTGCTGGACACCTGGAATGGACATCCAGCAGAGGTAATAGGAGTCAAAATAGGGACTGAATTCAAGCCAGCATGGAACAGACACAACAGAACATTAGTGGCAGAGGGAGGGAGAAGACCACAGACCAATGAAGGCTCGATGCAAATGGGCAGACTAGGTGGACCTAACGGTCCTTTCCTGACAACATCTTCTGTGTTTCTAAGGAAAGTTATCTGGGGAAGGATTACTATACCTGCACAAAACCGCACATCACGTAATCATCAAACAAAGGCATGCTTGGACGCTCTTCTCGATGAATAGTGACCTTGTAACGGCTTAAAACTTGGGGAGTCAGTTTGGCCTCATCTGTCACCAGAATGATGATCTGATTAATGCCCAGGCCGAGAGGGTATTTGGCAAACCTATGAAAGAACGGCAATCCTTCAGACCTCTACACATTTCCTTAAACGTCAGCTTACCCAAATCTAAATAATACCAATTCGATTTTATACAATCTATGCACCTTCCCAAAAAAAGACTTTAATAAAGCCTTCACGATCAACATTTTTAAGTTTGTTTTCTTTCAAAATGTTGTTTTATCAGTGCTTAACATATTACAAAAAATCTGCACAGGATACATTAAACAAAACGATGAGAATGTACTCTGACTTGCTTTTGCTTCTATTTTTATAGGTTACAAGTTTAACTTTAAAACAAAACTAACCAAGGAAACAAGACAGGAACTTATTTAAACTAAAACTGGTTTGTTAATAATAATGAAAAACAAACAAGGAAATGAAAGTAAGTTTGATTCTGGAAGGATGTCTGCTCTTCTGCTATGGTCTTCTCACTTTTTGACCCATGGGGGAGCAATTTTCAAAGAGTCAATGAAGAAAGTCCCTCATGAGCAACCTTTGTAGACTGAATTTGATAAAATTACTATTTTTAAGGCTTATTTCCAGAAAAAAAGAACATTTGTTCTATGGGCAAAGAATATTTCTTTTTCCAAATATATCGAGAATTACACAAGCTCATCGGAGGAGTTTCCTTCAGCTTAATCCAAAGGTATTGGCTGCTGGGATACCTTCTCCCTTCGTTTTCCTTGTAAATGCTTAGTGGTGTATCAGGAAAATTGATATATGTTTGTTGAACTATTGCAATTGGAAAATTTTCTTTTGGGTAAATAGTGTTGAGTTGTCAAGACTGATTCTTGATTTACTTTGATATTTCTTTTTCTTTTCTGTTGTTTTCTCTAGAGGAGGATTCAGTTTTCAGTTCCTTTTTCTCTGTACCTAGTATCTGGGCGATCTTGTCTTCTCGTGATGGGGGCTAAGAAACATGCTTGTTTTCCTTTTGTTTTGGATAATTTCATACAGATTTCTGTAAATGTCCTTTTGGTTTCTTATTGCAAATCAAAAAATTATTTTAAAAAAAAAAGCAATTTTCAAATAGCCCACACAGTTGCAAACTATGGAACTACTCCTATCGCAGAAACTTTATGCAAATTTTCACCAAGCACGAAATTTTCAAAGCCTCAGATCTAGCTGCCTCTTTGGTGGGTAGATCTCTTCAAATATCAGCACAGAAAAATACTATGGACACTATGTTTATCTTTAGGTTTATTTACTTTATATACTGCTAAACAATAACATCAAAGCGGTTTTCATAAAATAAAAATACAGAAAGCCAATGGCAGAAAGTGGAAAGGAAGTTACAGTAATGGATAGGAAAGCAAAACAGTGGATTCATACAGTGAGACAAGAGAGGAGAGGAAGAAGAGGGGGAACAGGGAGAGCAAGATTATACAGAGGGGACAGGAAGGTCGAAAGCGATAGCAAAGAGGTGGGTTTTCAGATTACTCTTACAGGTGGTGTGCTGCTGTTCAAGCCGGATAGAGGAGGGTAAGGAGTTCCAAAGGGCGGGACCGATGAAAAAGAAGGCAGAGGAGCAAGTGGACTGAAGATGGGCACGTGAAGGGGAGGGAAGATGTAAGCAATTAAGATGCAATGATCATAAGGTGCGTGTAGGGGTGTGAAAGTGAATAAGGTCAGCCAGATATTGAGGAGAGTGAGTGTAAAGAACCTGGTGGACAAGTGAAAGGACTTTGAAGTGAATGCGTAATTTAATAGGGAGCCAGTTAAGGCGAATAAGAAGTGGCGTAACATAATCACAAGGAGAAGAGTGGGAAATAAGCCGAACAGCGGTATTCTGGAAATATATAAATATATATGTGCATGCAACCAAAAGGCTGAATTAGCCCAAGCTTTGTCAATTGACCCCACTTCTTAGATGTTTCAAATTGGTGCTAATTAAGACCTTGATGTGTAGAACTGTGGAGCCAAACTTGATGCGTGAGCTTGTTGCCTTCTTGGCTTGAGTCTTAAATCTGGCTCCACGCATACTACTTGTCTCTTCTTCATTTATATATTGAGAAGGTAATTTTCAAAGGCATCTACTTGGGTAAATGGGTATTTGCCCAAGTCAACTGACTTAATTGCAAATCACCCTTCTCTAAGGCAATAAAGAATGCATGCATGTGCACCTATGTGTACATTGAAAAGAGGTGATATAGGTCGGGGAGGAAACTAAGGCACATATTTTTAAATGTACAGATACTATTTGCCCCCTCCATCGGATAACATGCAAAGAATATGGATGCCTTTCAGTAGGTGTAATTTGTACTTTTTAAGTTTTGAAAAGCAACATTGTTTACAAATTTGCATAAAGTATCTGCAATAGAAGCAGTTCCATAGTTTGCAACTTTTTGGGCTATTTGAAAATTGCTTTTTTTTTTTTTAACCCTCTGGGTGCTCCCTGGGATGTGGTTGGTAGGGGACTGGAGGGTGGGAGGAAAGAAATATAGCCAGTTAGCCCTAATTTCCAGTGCTAGGCAGTCAGTTTAGCTGAATATCTCTGTAAGTAGGGATGACTGGTCTAAATCTAGCTGACTAAATTGCCACTGAAACTCCTAAATCTAGCTAGCTAAAACCAGCTCCTAATGTGTGTAACTTCAGACTTATCATTTTTGCATAGTTTGGGAAGCAAAAGTCAGACCAAGGTTTCTCTTGAAAGAACTGATTTCAGCTAATTGCTCAGTAGTAATGATTTGGAGGGGGGGGACGACTGATTATAATGAGAACCAACACAGCCACAAATGTAGACGGGCTTATCGCCTGAAATGGTTAAAATGAGAAACTATTAGGGCTGGCTCTGTGGCTAGGCAATAGCACCATAGCCGAGGTGGGGATGGCAAACCATTAGCATATTGTGGAAATGATGCACCGCAGAAAACAGAGCTACTGAGAGGGTTCAGCCTTGAAGGAAGTTTCCTTTCCAGCCTCAGCAAGTGAGGAAACTCGATAACCTGGGCTTGCCATCTGGGATGGGATATAGAGTGGAAAAAACGGGGGTAAGCATCAAATAACAGAAACCAAAAAGTGGGGGGGCGGAGCCTGATGTCCAGCGGGATGGTCGCATAACGCTGAGGCTCCCGAGAGGCCTACTCAGAATCCTGCATTAACACCGGATATTCTTGAATTTCTGCTCTGATCTTACCGGGTCACTTTGGTGAGATGGCGGGGACCAAACCTACGCGTCTGGAATTTGGATCTCCAGCGGCTTCTCACGGCAAACGCTCCAAAACTGAACCCCCGTCCCCGCAGAAGGGGCTGGCTCTACGCGAGGGCCCCGAAATGCAGCAGGAGATCCTCGCAGAGATCAGAGGGGTTAAAGACCTCGTGCAGTCAAACGGGGAAGCACTCCGAGCGCTGCGGGAAGACCTTGGTGTATTGCAAGGCAGGCTAGAGGGGCTCTCCTCGCGTCAGGACAAAATGGAGAGCATATTAGACTCCCATGCGGTCCGGCTGTCCAAACTCGACAAAGTTGAACGTCAGGTGCGGGCCTTGCAGAAAGAAGTGGAAGATGGCAATAATAGAGCGCGCCGCAACAACCTACGACTAGTGGGCATACCGGAGGGGGCGGAATCGGGAGACATGAAGGAGTTTCTATATAAAATCCTCCCTTCTCTGCTCCAAATCACCTTTACTAAAGAATTGGAGATCGATCGCGCTCATCGTGTACCCACAAACATAACGCTCAACAGGAAGACCCCGCGGCCTATCATCTTTCGACTTTTGCGATATCAGCATGTGGAGCAAATTCTCAGCGCCTCTCGGGCAAAGGGCCATATGGAGTTTGCGAGCCACAAGATCTCCTTCTATCCTGACTTGGCTAAACCCACGGTGGATCGCCGAAAGCGCTTTCTGGAATTCCGGCCGAGGCTTCAACAATTACAAGCACGCTATGGCCTAATGTACCCGGCCAAGCTCCGAGTCACGCTACACAATCAGACAAGAACATTTGAGGACCCTGATCTACTAGCGGAGTTTTTGGATGCTAAAGAAGCCGACTTGATGCGCTGACTTCCAGAGTGTTCCTACCAGTGTTCTCATATCCGCTGTACCCGCCATTTTGGATTTGCCACGGTTCGGCAAAGAGCCCGTCGAGGGCGGTTTGTTGCCTTAGTATGATGATATTTGTGACCCGACTCCATCTGCCCAGAGTGGCTTCGATGAATATCAGAGACAGTGTTAATTATGGACTCTGGTGTTTCTTTTCTTTTTTCATGTCTTTATCCTCCTCTCTAGGGCCTCCTCCCGCAGACATATGGTCGCCATATTCATTGGGGGTTTTGCTTCTTCTCTAAGTTACTTTGGTACATGCTTTTCAATATGGGGTGTATTAGCCAGCATACTCGGTGATTATGTCATTGCTGTACAGATTCTGCTTATGTTGTATGTTTTCAAGCGCCCTTACCTAAAATGTCTATTACCGATTGATGGCACCATGTAAGTTTTTATCATTGAACGTAAAAGGCCTCAATAACCCGATAAAACGGAAGAAAATCCTGAGCTATCTAAGTCATGAAGCTGCGGACTTGATTTTCCTCCAAGAAACGCATTTAAATTCGAAGGAAACTCTTAAACTCAGTGTTAAACCTTACATGGTGGCCGCCTATTCCCCAGCTGTTTCTAAGAAATGTGGGGTTGCCATACTGGTTAGGAAATCTCTGCATGCTACTGTTATTGCGACTAGCTCAGATACAGCTGGCAGATGGTCCAGGGCTCACCTCAAGATAGGTAACCTTGAAGTTACATGTATATGCCTTTATGCTCCTAATGTAGATGACCCTGCCTTTTTTGCTACCATTGCTCAGGTTGCGCAGGCCTCTGCTAACACTTCATTGATAATTGGGGGGATTTCAATTTAGTTCTTGATCCCCTGATTGACAAACAGCCGCCTAGGACGAGTGGTCACCCCAAGAGTCACACTACGCTTACCTCTATGATCAAAGATCTTGCTTTAGTCGATCTATGGAGGTTACTACATCCCAATGAGCTTGATTTTACCTTCTTCTCTTCCCCTCATAAATCCCAGTCTCGCATAGATTTCTTTCTAATATCAAAATTGTTAGTTCCTCAGGCAGACACTGCAAAGATTCACTCCCAACATATATCAGATCACGCTGCTATTTCTTTTCAATTACACACCACTGCGCCCCAAGGGAATTCGGGGGCCTGGTTCTTTGATAGAGCCCTATTAACTCAACCAGAGTTCCAGTTAGAAATTCGAGCAGCCATACAGGACTACTTTCACTTTAATCTACCCCAGGACACTGCAAATTGGGCTTGGTGGGAGGGTTTTAAAGCGGCCATACGTGCAACGATCACTAGTTATCAAATTCGCCTGCGGAAACAGCGCAAACAGCAGCTCCTTATACTAGACCAACAAATCAAAGCAGGCGAACGAGTTCTAACTTCCCGTACTGATCCATGCGTCTTAGTTCGCTTAGTTCAATATAATGCAATCCTCTCAACTGCAGCCTCTCAGAGTATTGCACTTCAGCAAGGGACATACTACCGTGAAAGCAACCGAGCCGGTCGACTTTTAGCCAACGCCTTGAAAGGTCAAAAAGAAGCCAAACGCGTAGCGGCCCTTCGCGCCCCACAGGGAGGGGGCATACTGACCACAGACTCCGATATCGTAGAACTTTTTCGGGATTTCTATACCCGTCTATATCAATCTGAATGTGAGTTCTCATCCGAGACCTTCGAGCGCTTGTTGTCTGGTATTCAGCGGCCGACCCTTTCTGAAGCTGATAGGGATGCGCTGGATGAACCCTTCTCTACTTCAGAGATCCATTCTGCCCTAAAACGAACAGCCTCGGGTCGGGCCGCTGGGCCTGATGGTCTCCCGACAGAATTCTACAGAACGTTCAGTGCAGATTTAGTTCCCTACTTAAAACTTTACTTTACTGCCCTTGCGGTAGATACATCCTCTTTGGGATCCTTTTCTGCAGCTAATGTGGTGGTTTTTGAGAAAGAAGGCAGAGACCCGCTGCTAACCGCCAACTACCGTCCAATCTCCCTACTTAATGCCGATTATAAGATCTTCGCAACGATCTTGGCCACCCGGTTATCTGACAGGATGGCCACCTTAGTCCATCCCGACCAATGTGGTTTTATACCCGGCCGCTCCACCGCTGACAATGCTCGGACCTTGTGCCATGTGCTCTCCAGTGCTGCCAACTTAGACCACCCCTGGGTGGGTCTTTCCCTAGATGCTGAAAAAGCCTTTGATCGCTTGGAATGGCCCTTCTTATTTGCAGTTCTCCGATGGTATGGCTTTGGGGAGGGCTTCCTCCGATACCTCCAAGTCATGTATTCTCAACCCGTTGCCAGTATTTGTGTAAATGCCATTAAGTCTCGGCCTTTTAATCTTCAAAGAGGCACGCGTCAAGGTTGCCCCTTATCACCAATGCTCTTTGACCTAGCTCTTGAACCCCTCGCCCTCCTTATTAGACAGTCCGCACGTATTCGAGGTGTCCCCTTCAGTCACAGAGAGATTAAACTCTCTGCATATGCAGATGACCTTATGCTCTTTGTATCCCTTGATTCGGTCCCGGCTGTCTTGGACCTGATTGATGGATACTCGCAATTATCGGGCTATAAAATAAACTGGACCAAATCCGTAGCATTCCCACTGAACCGCTGGGTACATGAGGCTGACATGCAGGCCTTTCCTTTCCTTTGGCAATCCCGCATGGTGAAATATCTTGGTGTCCACTACTGTTCTCCTTTAGAAGACACTATTAGTTTTAATGCCAAGGAGGTAGTCTCCAAAGTCCGTGAGCTCACAAATCGGTGGTCTCCCTTATCCCTTACATGGTGGGGCCGCCTAGAAACCGTCAAAATGATGATAGTCCCCAAAGTGAATTATATTTTAGAAATGCTGCCCTGCTTCCTCCCGCTACACACCTACAAAGACATAGAGGGCCTTCTCGTCCGTTATCTCTGGCAGGGAAAACCACCAAGAGTAGCTAAACAAAAACTACAGTCTGCGAAGGAACTAGGGGGTACCCGCTTTCCTGATTTTCTTAGATATCACCAAGCCTTCCTACTTAAACAAGGTGCCCGATGGCTAGCTGCCTCAACAGACAACAGACCAGTTTGGCTTGACATTGAAGAGGAGCTAAGTAGCCCAATTCCATTGATCCATCTCCCGGCATGTCTCATCAAGTAGACACACGCCATCCCCCAATGATTGTCGATACTCTAGCGGCCTTTAACACTCTCATTCTGTCACTGGGTCCAAACGTATGTCCTCTGGACGGACTCCCGCTGTGGAATAACCCCAGAATTCAAGTCCTAAATAAAATGATTGCATGGAAACCCTGGTACTCTAGGGGGATCTGGACACCCCAACAACTCTTCTCTGCAGCTCGTTGGAAGACCTTTTCTGATTTACAAAAGGAATTTGCGTTGCCAGCGAAACATTACTTTCAATTGATGCAGCTTCAACACTGCCTCAAAAGTGCTCAAATCCTGCCGCCCTCTGCCCCTACTGAGGACGGGCTATTAGAACTAATTCACTCTATTAGAAGTACACATGGGGTAGCCTCTAACTTTTATAAATTATTATGTCAGGGTACCGATACTGCTACCTGTAGAGCTCAACAAGCCTGGGAACGCGAACTGCAAACCACTTTAACCCCTGTGCAATGGAGCGTTTTCTGGAGCAAAGTGGTGCGGGTTTCCAGATCTGCCTCTGTAACCCAAACTCTCTTCTTTTTTGCACATAGATGCTTTTATACTCCAGAAAGAATAGCCAAATGGAACACAACTGCTAGGGACCAGTGTTGGTCTTGCCATACTGCTGTGGGGACCCTCGCTCATGTTCTTTATGAATGTCCTCAACTGCAGGTTTACTGGGGGCGGGTCTGGGGTCGTATTCAATCTATCTTACACCTCCACGAGCCCCTCTCTTGGAAGATTGTGGGACTCCGCTCAGTGGCGGAGGTCCCCTCTCTTCCTAAGAAGGGTCGCTTTCTCCTTGATTTCATGCTGGGTATAGCCATCTGTTTAATCATGAGGAATTGGAAGGATAGCTCTCGAATTACTGTCAATGAATGGTGGAACCTCGTCTGCTTATATAGTAAATATGAGCAGATATCTCGGAGAGCTATTCCCCATATCCAAACTCACTCTCGCTTGTCTAAATGGCAGATGCTCAATGATTATGTACACTCTGCTCAATGCTCCGGCATGTCTGTTTAATGTATACTCATCATGTTTCAGATCACCGTTAGGTTTTGTACCACAATAATGTCAGTACACGCCCGTTTTCGGGAATGATTAGTTTCTAGAGAAGAAGCAGGGGGGAGGGGGGTGGTAGGGGTTTACTTTGGTGTATGTATCACATTCTATGTATGTATTTGTCTTTTAAGCTGTATGTCTTCCTTTCCTTTGTTGTTATAAAACGAAAATAAAGCATTAAAAAAAAAAAAAGAAACCAAAAAGTGATATAACTAAACACTGCAAACCTCTGAAGGAGATAATTATTTATACTAGGTCAATATTCCACTGCATGTTTTCACACTACAACCCCCCTCTTGATTGTTTGAAGTGCTAACCGCTTTGATTTAATGATAAAGCAGTATATTAAATCTGACTAAATAAATACATAAAATATTATATTGAGGGGGCCATACACAGGTTGGACCACTTTTTACTATGGAAGCAGCTCCTCCCAGTTCCCTTTCCCCCTGGCTCTACAACGGCAAGCTGCCATGGCCTGTTCTCATACTGTACCTTGGTCCTTTCCTCTCATCCAGGTGCACCTGGCATTCACAGTGGGAGGGCTCAGCTCCGATCACTACTGTCAGCAAATCAAACGGCACTTCTGCATAGTACTCTTTGATCCTTGGGTTGAATTCAGGGCTCAGGTCCAGGTGCGGGCTGGTGTAGATTTGCCTGATGTGAGATAGTGCATCTCTTTCTGTTCCAAGAAGCCGTCAAAGAAACAATCGTGAAAGGGATGAATATGTAACACTGCTTACTGTAAGAGTGTTGGTGTGATCAATGGTTAGGTTCACGGCCCCTTGCTGCTTCCACGTCTCTCAGGAACGTGAAAGAATATTAGGAGCTCCAGGCCAACCTTGAGCTTATGCCCCCACCCCACCCAATTATCTTTCTAGCCCTCCTTGAGGTAATCATGATTGTTGAGTTTAATTACAAAAATCTCAACACCAGCACTTCCAGAACAATCCTGTAAAAACAAATAATCACATTTTTAAATATTAAGCTGATTTATGTGGATATAGCAATTTCCAAAATCCATTCATCTCAATAAATGGCTAGATGCCTGGATTTAGGCATAGGGTAACATAGGCCTTGCTTAGGATGCAAAATTTTGAATGTGGCAAATACCTGGCTAAACAGGAACCTGAACCTGTTACTTGAGGAGAGTGCTGTATGATCTCGGGGGGGGGGGGGGGGGGCATAGAAAGCCTCTTTCCCTACCACTCTCCAGCCCTCTCTATGGACACCTGCATTTTAAATCCAGTTCTGATGGTTCTATGAGTTTGTGTGGCAGTCAGGACCTATCATTTCTCTTTGACTGCATCTACTCTTTGTCCCCCCTCCCCTCACTCCTCTACTCCTCTCCCTCCTCCATTCCTCTCTAAGTAATCCCCATCAAATTCATTGCCAAACTTAGCACCATTAACACCCCCATCCAAATCCCCCTCCCTTAAACCTGGGGCCTCCTCAGGGGTCACTGAGCAAATTCCCCCATCCCACGATCCCTTCCCTGGAATTACTGAGGGTCCCTGGTTCTACTGGGAGCAGGAACAATGCCAACTCACTCCTGCTGTGCATGTAGCTGAATCCAAAATGACGCTGACAACCTCTTACAGTACTACGAGGGCTCATCAGCACCATTTTGGATTCGGTTGCATGGAGAGAAAGAGAGTGTGTGCATCATTCCTGGTCCCACTAGAACCAGGGACCCCTGGTATACCCATGGAAAGGATCAGTGATGGAGAGATGCACTTGATGACCTTGAGGGAGCTCTAGAGTTAAGGGGGGGGGTCAGATAGGGTGGTAATGGTGCTAACCTTGTCCATACATTAGACAGTGATGGCTTGAGAGGACAGTAGGGGGATTGGATGTGTTGTGAAGGGGGTGGGAGGTGTAGGATGGAGAGATCATTGTGCGAGGGGAGCAGGGGATGGATGTCCCTTCCAGGCTGAGGCAAGGAGGTGGATGAATTGGTAATGTGGAACTGGATGTGTGTGGAGATCGGGAGCAGTGAGTTCAAGAAGCTGCTCCTGATGTTTAGGAAGGAGGGTGGGGGGTGTTAATGTTTTTCCCCTTGTGCAGCTTTTAAAATCGCTGCTTCTGTGGGACGTGAAGAGCCACATACATGCAGTCCTGCACTTGCTTTACAAGAGGTTCTGTTTGGTAGCGCCTCTTGTAAAATGTGAGGGGGAATTCTTCACATGCTGATCTAGACAAGGGCATTTTCCTCTCTTAAGTCTTATCTAAAATGTGCATTTATGTGTCCTGAGTCTTTTGGTTAAATGTAAAAGAAGATTTGGAAAGCCAACCGGCAGTGTTGCTGAGGCATCAGGTATGTACAATAGCCTCATTAAGAAAAGGAGAGGTTGAACTTGCTATTCAATCAGGCAAACATCATGTTCTGAGCCTGTCCATGTGATTAATCCATCACATAGTCCTACCATACTCCTCATTCATTCACTGCATTTCAACAATCCTTGGCACTGGCTTCAGCTGCGCCTTCTCAGTAACCCAATATCAGTCCACATGCACCATCTACTGGTACTAACCACGAAAGGAAAACAGAGCATTCATTTCCAGCGTCAGGGACCACCAGGATGCAGGCGTCACAGGACAGATGCATAGCACAAGAATAGGAGCGTGTGATGAAGGGAAACCACCGGAGAATGGTGTGGATCAGAAACACACTATGAACTACTCGGTTCCCAGTAGAGCTTCCCTATGAAAATGTATGAGCACGCATCACATAGGTGCAAAGGGTGCGCAGTAAGGGGGTGAATTCATTCGGTTCGTTTGGCAGCCAAAAAAATTTAGTGTGCACTGGCATGATGTGGAGTGGAGGAGTAGCCTAGTGGTTGGGGCAAGGTACTTCAGGCCGGAAGGTCGGGGGTTCAAATCCCACTAGAGGACAGCAACCTTGGGCTGGAAGGACTGGGGTTTCTAGTCCCACAGGTGCTCCTTGTGGTCTTGGGCAAGCCACTTAACCCTCCATAGCCCATGTTCCCTGTAAAATAGTTATCTCCAAGTTATAATGCCCTGTTCAATGTAATTTCAGTTTGTTCAATGTAAACCGCACTGATGCAGAATAGCGTGGTATATAAGAGAATATAAATAAATAAATGATGTAATACGCACTAATTGATAGCATACCTTATTTCATAGGTTAGTGCATGTTAAATCAATTTGGGACAAACTAAGAATTCCCTAGTAAAATGAATGTGTAAAACTAACCGAAAAACATCCAAAGGGGGGAGGAGCCAAGATGGCAGAAATTAGAACACTGAATGGGCTGCTCCCTGCTTTTGCTCTGTGAATACTTTTTATTTCTTTCCATGAAGACAGGCAAGAGGAATGGGAAAATCCTGGTGAAGAACTTGGCTTCTGTACCTTCCATTAAGCAATCTGCTGATCCTGTGGGAAGATTCTACATGCACCAGGCTTCCCTTTCTGGTGGGGCTGAAAAAGGAATCACATCCTGTCTTAAGGAAATACTACTGAGCCTGGATGCCAGGTCTATCCTGGTCCCCACTAGTTATAATTTCCCTAACTGAGACTGTAGCTGTGTAGCACTTTGGCAGGAAAGAGTTGCCTTCTAAAGCTTTGGAAATGAGTGGCTCCCTTTCTGGGGATATGGCTCCATCATACGAGGGTAAAAGTTCAGAGCAGGCACTGTCTCAGCAGCCCGTAAGAGCCTCGAGGCGTGATTGTGCAAAGAATGCCATGCTGGCTCAACTACAGTGAGGTGAAGAGGAGATTCCAGGAGTTGCTGTGCTGTGCTGTGCTGTCTCTGCTCCACAAGGAGAACCCCAAGGTAACACTGGAAGCTATCTGGAAGCCATTACTTGACTGGAAGGTACTGTTGGATCTACGCTAGGGGCCACGGAAGGATTATTGGAGGTCTGAATAGCCATATTGAAAAGATGGAAAACTGTGGAGAGGAGTGTGATCGGAAGATTTGTGCCCTTGAATTTGGAGAAAAAGGAGTTGCGTTCTATTAAAGCCAGAACGATTTAGGACTCCAGAAGTGTATAACATCAGTTGGAAATATTTGAAAATAAGATTAGATGTTTAACTATGAATGTTTAATTTTCCACATGTTTTAACAAGTCCGTGGGAGTTGTTTAAGAAATATATTGTGAAGTGTCTAAAGATTACACCAGATACAGTACTCTTCTTCCTGGAGAGAGATTTGTATCTACTGCTTCCAAAGAAGACAGAGGTGGGTAACAGTGGAGCGATCTAAGTAAAATGGGGTGCAAGCTGCAGCAGCCGAGTTGGATGTGACCACGCTGCCTGAACGTTCTCTGGAGGAACTTCAGGACTGATTTACCCTGCTAGCCACTTTTTTGTTTTTTTGAGACTCATTCTGTAATGAGGTTATTTTTCCGTACTAGAGATGGTTTGTTCATGGGATAACTTGTTTGGTAATTTTGTGACTGATACCAGGAGACCCAGAGGAACAGCAAGTCTTTACTTCAGCTCTGGCAGGAGGTGATTCAAAAGAGAGGAGAATTCTTTGTGATATTTCCTGCAAAATGGCTGATTTAAGGGGCCCTTTTACTAAAGTGCACTATGTATTTGGCACGTGCTGTAACCCATGCCAACTGTGTGCTGTGACCCGCGGTAGCCATTAGTGCGGGGCCAGCACAGTACAGCTGGATTTCCATTTTAACTGTACTTCGCGAATTGCAGTGGTAAGTAGGTGGGTTAGGGATGGAGAGTGGACGTGAAGAACGTCTTGTAGTCAGCGTGCCTGCGCTAACTGCAGGGCTCGCAGTCGGCATGGGTGCAATTACCGCCACCTCAATAGGTGAAGGTAGGTTCACCCATGCTAATTTTGTCAAACGCAATAAGTGCTGGGGGTGTGCCCAGCATCCAGGACCAGCCCCAAGCTGATGCAAGATATTGGTCACCCTAGGCAAGCCTTCAACTTTCTTTCCCCCTCCCCCAAGACTTTGATAACTAAAGTCAACAATCATGATCATCTGAACATCACCCTTCCAACAAAAATCCTGTAAAAATGCACCACTGGACATCCTACTTTTAAAGATCAAATTGTGCTTCTTATGTATGTGGGGCCCACGTTCTGATGGCTCCTTGAGTTTGTCGGACTGTCGGGATCTATTGTTTTGCTTTGACAGCTGCTGCTCTTTGCTGCTCCCCAGAAACTGCCACCCTGTGGCTGCCTAGTTTCTCTCCCCTGTTCCAATCCCACGCCCCATTATGCCCTCCCCCATACCACAGCTTCAGCGTCAGAAGCTATGGAAAGCTACGGCATGCAGGAGGTGGCACCAACCCTTACATCGGGTTCCTTCCCCAAGACTCTGATGCCTGCTCTCACCCCTGATCCTTACTGTCATGGTCCTCGGTTGCCCTGATGAAGGGGGTGGGAGCAGACCCCTTCCACTCCTGCCCCTGCTGTGGAGGCTTACAAAACTGCAGCGATAACCCCTATCAATGGTCTCGCAGTGCTACTGCTAGGGATTGACCCTTAGCGGTAGCACCACAAGACTACTGCTAGGAGTTATCGCTGCCAATTTGTAACCCTCTACGGTCATGGCAGAAGCAAAGGAAGACCTATCCTGCCCCTTTCATTGGCACAACCAGGAAGTCAGTGGGGAGAAGGTGAGTGAAGATGGAAGTAGATGTAAAAGAGGGATGGGGGGAGGTCACTTTCCTGCCTGCCATAGCTTTCCTAAAGCTTTTGCTACTAAAGCTGTGGTATGAAAGAGCTTCATGAAGGGGGATCGGTGTGGGGGATGACTTGGTGGAGCGATCAGAGCTCCGATTCTGTGGTTTTAACTGCTATGGGAGATTGGAGTGGGAGAGAATCTTTGTAGCCCACTCTGATTCTTGACACTGGCCGGCCACTGCGCTACCAGACTTCCAGAGGAAGAGTTAAGTGTAGCACCTCCGTTGGCAGTCATGACGGCTAGAACAAAGTGCCGTCCCGCGCACAAGCTGTCACCAACTTCCACGCCCACCCTCCACCCTGATCCCACCCAAAGAGAGGGCATACAGTTCGTGCATAAAGTTACCTGTGCTATCATAACTGCATGGTAAGGTACTGTTTTATTTATTTATTTATTTATGCTTATTTCTATACCGCTTTTTCCAAAGATCAAAGGCGGTTTACAGGTAACATTTAGTGAACATGGTTTTACATAGAACATCGTTTTTTTTTCATAACTATGTACAGTTAACATGATAAACGATAACATGGAACATTGTTACAGAACTAAATACAGTTTAACATGGGTTATTGTTACAGAACTATATACATTTTAACATTAGCTAGTAATGCTTTGGCTATTTACATTGATTCTTTGTTAAATTAAGCTTTGTTTCTTAAATGTAGTGAGTGTTGAGGCTTGTTGAGCTGTAGTTAAGGAGGATTGTTATGGTTGTGTGGTGTGTTGGGTGGATAGGATTCATTTAAATTTGTGAAGTGTTCTTTAAATAGAAATGTCTTCAGTTCTTTCCGAAATGTTTGAAGATCTTTTATTTTGCGGAGTTCTAGCGGGAGTTTATTCCATAGGGTGGGGGCTGCATAAGAGAAGGCTCTTGAGCTTGTGGTCTTCTTTGTTTTCCGGATGGATTTTTTATTTCTAGTGAGTATGTTGCTTTTTGTCTGCGTGATCTAATTAATTTTCTAGATATAATCAGAGTGGTTAAATGTGATGGTGAGATGCCGTTTGTTATTTTTAAATGTGGTTAGGAGTATTTTGTATGTTATTCTACTATTTATGGGAAGCCAGTGTAGTTCGGCTAATACGGGAGTTATGTGGTCAGCGAGGCGGGCTTGTGCTGTTACTCGAGCACAGATGTTTTGAGCTCTTTGGAGTAGGTTGGTGCTTGTAAGAGGGAGGCCAATAAGTATGCTATTGCAATAGTCGAAATGAGGAGTGATAAGTGTGCTGATGACAGATCTGAAGTCATGTGTGTCAAGTAGTGGTCTTAAGTGTTGGGTGATCCTAAGTTTATAGAATATGGTTTTCACTGTTTGTTTTATATGAGGAAGCATACTAAGTGTGTGGTCTATTATAATGCCTAGGTATTTTACTTCTTTTTTAACTGGGATTATTGTGTTGTTGGTGGGCAGTACTAGACTGCATTAATCTGAGCACTAAATGCTTAATGCACTTTACTCAAAGGGCCCCATAATGTACAATTCCTTGTCTTAATGCCTATTACTTAAGTGGCTGCTGTTGTTTTACCATCTTAAAAATTTAATAAATTCTAAAATTAGAAAATACTTTCTATCAGATATTTTTTGGCTAAACAGAAAGCTCTAAACTTCATTAATGTCATTGTTATTTATCTCTCTAGACAGAGCTTATAAATCTTGCCAGTCATGTGGTTTACATTTACACTTACCATTACTGCAGCTGGTATCCTTGGTCATCACTAAAAAAAAAATGCAAAAATTGAAAAAAATCATAAAACCTTACCTAACAGTCTGAAAATGTCACTGAAATATTATAACTTACAGGGTAATTTTAATAAGCTTCTTCCATTTACCAGGCTTGTTTTATATGTAGAAGAGGGCTCTTATAAAATTGTGTGATCACATATACAAAAATGTGAACCTATCTGCGCATAGGCATTCCAGGGGGTGTAGTTTTGGCAGAGCAGAGACGGAGTTGCGGGTACAAATTTGTACATCAGCATTTGTGCATTATTGCAACTAGATCTAGGAGCCTTTTTTATAAATTCTAGGGGCTACTTTGTCTTGTATAAAAAAATCAAACACTAAATGGGCATATATGCTTTGCCTGAATTTTGGATTGCCAGCCAGTAGAGGGAGCTCTAGAAACCAGAGAAGATCTCATGTTACTCTAAAGCAGGGGTCTCAAACTCAAATTGCTTTGAGGGCCAAATGAGGACTTGTAAAGTAACCCGGGGGCCGCATAAGACACGGGGCCTCATTTGCATAAGGGGCCTCATTTGCATAAATATTTGCATAATGTTACCATACACTAACTTTTAGTAAACATGCCTCTTTAATGAGTATGGATAAAGAAAGACTAAAAGATTTAGAAACAAGAAGACAATAATTAAACTGGGAACCCCAAAAGCCAAACTTGGAATGTACAACAACACTGTAGAAATAAAACTATAAATTAATTTCCTCTTGTACTAAACAAAGCGCAAACATTAATGATGCACATTTCCCAGAGCTGACATATTCCAGTTAATAAATTCAAAATAAAGAGATATTTTTCTACCTTTTGTGCATTTTTTTCAGTTGCAATTGTTCCAGCCACTTTCTTCTGGTTTCTTCATGTCTTCTGCTAACTCTCCATCGTCTGCTGTCCAGTTGCCCTTTCTTCTCTCCTAGATTTTGTGCCAATCGCTCTCTACATCTGCTTTAACATACTAATCTTTCTCCTTTTTCTCTTTCCCCCATTCTTTCCTTATTCCTATTTCATCCACTCAAATTTTACCCCTCCATCCTCAATCCCCACTTACTCTCCCAATACCTTGCCAATTGTAGATTTGTCTTCTCTCCCAGACAAAATATTTTCCCCCTCTCCATTTCACTTTCCCAGCTCCATCCCATTCTGATCCTCCCCCAACATCAGCTCCCTTCTAGTTCCAGCCCCACCCAGCATCCGCTCCCTTCTAGTCCCCCCCATTAGTCCATTTCCAGTCCTATCCTAGCCTCACCATCAGCCCATTTCCAATCCTAGCCCCCAATCAGCCCATTTCCAATCCTAGCTCCCTCCCCTCACAGCCCATTTCCATTCCAAGCCCCCCTCCCCATCAGCCATTTGCAGTTCAAGCCCCCCTTCCACTCAGCCCATTTCCAGTCCTAGAACCCCCCCAGCCCATTACCAGTCCTAGACCCCCCATAGCCCATTACCAGTCCTAACCTCCCCATAGCGCACTTCCAGTTTTACCCCCCATCACCCCATTTTCAGTCTTACCCCCCCTTAGCCCATTACCAGTCATAACCCCCCCTGCCAATAGCCCACTTCCAGCCCTAACCCCCATTACCCCATTTCAGTCAGCCCCTCCATAGCTCATTACCAGTCCTAACTCCCCCATCAGCCCACCTCCAGTCCTTCCTAACCCCCACCTGCCCATTTCCAGTCCTAGCCCCCACCATAGCCCATTACCAGTCATAACCCCCCTGCCAATAGCCCATTTCCAGTCATAACCCCCCCTGCCAATAGCCCATTTCCAGTCCTAGCCCCCACCATAGCCCATTACCAGTCATAACCCCCTGCCAATAGCCCATTTCCAGTCATAACCCCCCCTGCCAATAGCCCATCTCCAGTCATAACCCCCCCTGCCAATAGCCAATTTCCAGTCATACCCCCCCCCCTGCCAATAGCCCATTTCCAGTCATACCCCCCCTGCCAATAGCCCATTTCCAGTCATAACCCCCCTCCTGCCAATAGCCCATTTCCAGTCCTACACCCCCCCCCCATCAACCCAGGTAAATTAAAAAAAAACCTGGCTTCTGCTGCTGCAGCAGAAAATCAGCTGTCCCCCCCCCCCTTCCCCTCTGCGCCGAGAGCCCTGAGTTGTGCTTCATCGGCAGGTGCTTTTTAAGCCGCGAAGAGAGTATTTCCCTCTCGCGCGGCTTAAGCCTAGTCACTTTTCAAGCCTCGCGAGAGGGAAAATACTCTCTTCGCGGCTTGAAAAGCACCCACTGATGGAAGCACTCTCGGGGATCTCCGGGCAGAGAGGAAGGGGCCGCAGGACAGCTGATTTTGCTGCTTGAGCAGCAGAAGCCAGGTTTTTTTTTTTTTAAATTGACCGTCGATTCTGCCGTTGCCACGGCGGCAATGGCAGCAGCAGAAGCCGTCGCGGGCCGCACAACGTTCTCTCGCGGGCCGCATGCGGCCCGCGGGCCGCGTGTTTGAGACCCCTGCTCTAAAGCAAAGCCTCCTGGGCGAAGTAGTTTTAAGGGAAACTGGTGCGAGAAGCCACCTGGAAGTTATCAAGGCACTTGAAAGAAGACTAGAGAAAAGCAGACAGCTAGCGGGGACATCTCTCTTCCCTTCAGTCTGATCAAATTTCAGCTTCAGGGCTAATCTTCCACCAGTGTCCCTATGCTCACAACCTCTTTTCTCAAGTCACTTCATTGGCTCCTTATCCATTTCCTCATCCAGTTCAGACTGCTCTTCTGGCAGATGCCTTTTATCTGTGCCCTTCTCTTACACGGCCAACTCCAGACCACCTTACTGCTCTATATGCCTGAAAGAAACTATCCAAGAAAGTACATCAGGCTCCATCTCTGGGCCTATTCAAATCCAGGCTAAAACCCACCTCTTCAAGACTGTTTTTGGATTCCGATTCCCTTGTTCTTCTGCTCATCACCTATCTGTATCTTTGCCGTTCCCCTAGTTCCCAGCTATGTTGTCTGCTTTGATTTAGATTGTAAGCTCTGTTGAGCAGGGACTGTCTCTTACATCTACTGTATATGTACAGCTCTGTGTATACCTTGCAGCATCATACAAGTGATAGAGGGTGACTTCAGACGGGATAGTCTGCGAGCCAAAGGCTGATAGGAAGATTCAGTTTAAGAATCCTGGGCAGCCGGCTGTTAGCTGTTTATGCAGTTTACGAATACCTGGAAACCGGGCTTCCTGTCTCACTGCGCACACGGATGCTAGTTGCTGTTTAGCTCCTTATATGCCTGGAAAGCCTTTAAGACTTAAGCAGTGGAACTGAATTGTAACCTGGACCTCTGACCTAGTAGACTGTTTGAGTGGAAATGAAGGCCAAAGCCATGCCTGCGTTTCACGCTTCACCTCCAGGAAGGGGAGGGTAGCTGCCTCTCAGTCTCAAAGAGCTCACTGAGGAGACTGCCGCTTCACACAGGTGTAAAAAACAAATCAACTTTCTTGATAATTTGTTCATTATTTTTTCCTAATTTTATGCATTGAATTTACAAAACTGGATGTTAGACTATAAGGTTAGCAGATATTTTGCAGGTGAACCTGGGACACTTATTTGAAGTGTATGTGTGTGTGTGGGGGGGGGGGGGTGAGTGAAAAGGAAGGGTCAGCTTAGTACCAGGTTTGAACAACAAGGCACGGAGGAACAAATAGGAGTCATTACCCTGCCCCCCCCCCACCACCCAATCCATCCCATGACAGCAGCAATATTACTGTAAGCAAACAAATTGACAAAGACGTA
The DNA here is from genome assembly GCA_033557465.1 of Ichthyophis bannanicus. NCBI lineage: Eukaryota > Metazoa > Chordata > Amphibia > Gymnophiona > Ichthyophiidae > Ichthyophis > Ichthyophis bannanicus. The sequence goes on from CM066038.1 coordinate 101,279,565, forward strand.
GAAACAGTGATGCATTTCCCCCATACTGTGCAAAATATAAAGATAATGGATGTAAATTCTAAGAACGGACATATTCAAATCACTAAATGGAAGATAAAATATTTTTTTCTACCCCCTCTGTCCCCACTGCTGGAATCAGGGACAGGAAGCTGCCAAACAGGTGGCAGTCGGGTGACGCAGCTCTAAAATCGGGAACACTCCCTGAAAATCAAGGGCATCTGGTAACCTTAGAATACAAAAACAATGCATGTAAATCGCAGGGGCTCGTATTCAAAGGGACTTATATATTCAACGGCAGCTGCTAAATTTAGACATTCCCCATCGGTGAATTTTCGGTGGCACTATGGGGCATGTCTACTAAACTGTGCTAAGCTAGCATGCACTAAGGCCTGTTTTTAGCAGTGGAGCTGGGCTGGACCTGTGTGAGCATGCAGTTAGCCCTGGTTCAGCCCTGCACCTGCGCTAAGCTGTTTGCCACTTACCGCCACCCAATGAGGTAGGGGTAAGTGCGCCCATGCTAAGTGCAACATTGCTGCCTAGCGCGCACTAAAGACACCCGCACTGACTGTAGTGTGTGCAGTCTATCCCTGAACTGCCCAGTCTCTGCCTGAAACCCGTGCTAAGTGCTTACCACAAGGTCTTTACTGCGGCCGCATTTTCCGCATGCTATAATGGTTACCATAGCACGCTTTGGGGATGATTCTACAAGGCCCACGCAGAAAAGTACGTACATAATTCCATTTTTTCATGGACTTACACACATACATGAGCACTTATGTGCACATTTACAGAATAACAAATGCCATAAGCATGCACATACGTGTCACCATACATAAATGCCATAGGGGCATGCATGGGGGCGGTGCTTGGGAAAAGCACAGGCATGGCCGCCACTGACGCATGTAAGTTATAAAATACTACGACTTATGCTCGTCAGGTCACCGATCCAAACACAGCAAGTTTCACCTGCTACCCTGGGTTCCAGTACATCTGTGCACACATATGCTTTAATTTATAGAATAGGCCTAAACTGCGTGCATGGTACTGTGCTTTGCCTGCACGGGAGTATACAAAACTAGCCTCTTCGTGTACAGTAAACCCCATGCTCTTAGTGCACTTTAGTAAACATGCCCTTAAATCAACAGTGCTATGGAAATCTTCCTCTGACATTATTTACATAATTAAGAAGTTTAAGTTGGGGCAGAAAAAATGTTGTAACTTAAAGCACATAGCTACATATATAGCAGCTGAATATCACAACTATGCATATAGTTAGTGTGACAGGTGCTGTGTATGTATATTTACCACCTCTACCTATTCCTATAGTGACAATGAACATAAGAACATAAGAAATGCCATATTGGGTCAGACTGAGGTCCAACAAGCCTAGTATCCTGTTTCCAACAGTGGCCAGTCTAGGTCACCAGTACCTAGCAGATACCCAAAGTCTGCAGCTTCCACAATGCTCATCCTGGGATAAGTAGTGGATTTCCCATGTCGTCTTCAATAATGGTTTATGAACCTTTCCTCCAGGAACTTGTCCAAACCTTTTTTTAAACCCAGCTACACTTACAGCTTTTGCTACATCCTCCGGTAACGAAGTCCAGAGTTTGATTACGCGTTGAGTGAAAAAATATTTTCTCTTATTAGTCTTAAATGGGTTACATTGTAGCTTATTGCATGTCCTCTAGTCTTTCTACTTTTTGATGGCATAAACAGTCGATCTACGTTTACCCGTTCCACTCCATTCATTAATTTATAGACCTCTAACATATCTCCCCTCAGCCTTCTCTTTTCCAAGTTGAAGAACCCTAACCTTTTAAGCCTTTCCTCATAGGGGTATCCTTCCATCCCGTTTACCATTTTGGTGTCTCTTCTCTGTACCTTTTCTAAGTCCGCTATATCCTTTTTAAGATACGGTAACCAGAATTGCACACACTATTCAAGATGCAGTCACCCCATGGAGCGATTATTGGTTTTATTCTCCATTCCTTTCCTTTTATTTATTTATTTTATTTAACATTTCTTCTATACCTCGCTCTTACCATCAGCGTGGTTTACATTAAACAAACATATACATCCAGGGTAACTGTAGTGTATTTTACATTTAACAGGAGTTGAAACTTGGGGGAACAGGGGTAACTATATACAGTTATTCACATAGTGAAAAATTTCTGGTTATATGCATGGTGTGTGTATTTTCTTATGGAGTCTACACCGGAAAGTAACTTGTGAATAGGTAGTGCTTGAGCCTCTTCCTGAATTGGGTTAACATTTTATTTGCTTTCTTGGCCACCACTGCACACTGGGTGGAGGGTTTCAACCTATTATCCATGATGATGCCTAAATCGTTTTCCTGGGTGGTGGTTTCTAAGATGGTACCTTGCATTATGTAACCAAAGTTTGGGTTGTTCTCAGTCACTGCCACTGAATAATGACCAAAGTGTATTTTTTTAAAGTTAAACACTTGACATAAAAATAACACATATGTATCAATTGCTTACCAATTTTTTCTAATTTTTCATTCTTGTTGAAAGAAGGTTCTTGTTGACTGGTCTGTTTTCCTTGGAAAGGATTCCTATTGATGAAATAGGAATGTTTTTGTTATTTTAATTTTTTGTTTTGTTTTAAGAAATAACCTGTCATGACGATATTCAACTCTGCTTCCAAATGCATGATCCATACAGAAGTTGACTTTGAAGATCAGGTTGTGGATAACTTTACCACTTGCAAGCATAAAAGTTTGTCCCCCGTTTTGTCTCTCATGTAATCTGAATTTTCAGATTAGCAGAATTTCTAACATGATACCAAATGCCTCCCAGAATCAATCATTGTTGTTTTTTGGAAGGTTGACATAAAAGAGGAAGGCGGTCAATGCGATGAATCAATTTAAAAGCAGCTATGGACGTTTTTATCAACAACAATCAGCCTCCTGGCTAAAGATCACACACCGTTTAGGACAACTATCAACAGGGTCACTATGAGTCGGCATCCACTTGATGGCGCTGTTCAACAACAATGAAATAACACATTTTTAGGTAACTGGCTATGCATATGGCTATGTTACATACATAACTCCTTATTTTATGCTCATAGGTCTAGACTGAAGCTTTGAAAATATATCCCATGACACAATCTTGTCTCCTTGAAGCCGCAGAACTTCTGTAAGTTAAAAAAAATCCCCTTGTGAAACGCAGTATTTATATAAACTTATATATGTATTAGCATAGCTTTTTTTGGCTAAGATCATATGTAAATCTAAGTCATTTATTTATTTAACATTTCTTATATACTGCCTTTCATGATATCAAGGCAGTTTACATTGAACAAACTGAAATTACATTGAACAGGGAATTATAACTTGGTAATAACTATTTTACAGGGAACATGGGCAATGGAGATTTAAGTGGCTTGCCCAAGACCACAAGGAGCACCTGTGGGACTAGAAACCCCAGTCCTTCCGGTCCAAGGTTGCTGTCCTCTAGTGGTATTTGAACCCCGAACCTTCCGGCCTGAGGTAACTTGCCCCAACCACGAGGCCACTCCTCATGAGTCATGAGCTAATTACAGCCCATTGGCTTTTTGGCTGAGAATAATACAGAGGGGAGGGGGGTTGACGAACACTCTGCCATGCAACCCCACAGGAGGTCTCAAAGCTTTTTGGATCATAGTGCGACTGAGAGGATTCAATTGCTGTTTGAAAAATAGAGAGAACTGGTCCATGCTGACTGACTATAAAATAGCTTACAGCTTCATTTTCCCAGAGTTCAACTCCAGGCCCACACATATAGGAGTTGAGATTTTAAGAGGCATTACTACAGAGTCTAAGATAACATGTAGGGTTACAACTCCTTGAAAATCCCCATCCTTGACTCATTTTCTAAAAGGGTTCAGACACTGATGGCACCTTCTAAGACCATGGTTCCCAATTTGTGGTCTGCAGACCCTAGAGGTCTGTATAGCCATTATAGGAAGTCTACAGGACACCGAGAAAAAGATAGCGGTAGGGAAGAATTTAGTAAGAACTGGCTAACAAGAGACAGAGAGAAAACGATTGGAGGGAACTGACTGTAAGGAGGGATACAGAAGGAAACTGTGACTGGTGGGGGGAGGGATAGAGAGACTGGTGGAGACAGGAAGGGGAAGGGAGATAAAAAGGGCTACTGGGGAAAAGTTTACCCCTGAGGGGAGGAGTCTGGGAAGAGTAGTGGGGATGAACAGGAGGTCTCTGAACTTTCTGAAGATTAATAAGGAATCTACACAACCTAAACAAGATTGGGAACATCTATTCTAAACTAGCAAATCTGAGGCATACACTTTCAAGGACAAGTCCACTTCGTTGAATCCATCTGACAAGTAGACTCTCTGGGGCTGATTTTATAAGAGATGCATGGAAAGTTATGTGCTAGATACATGCATTAGTACTTTATTTTAAGGGACTTGTGTGCACATTTTAGACTGTCACAATTCTGTAAGTACCTGCGTAAATCCTATCGTATATACTTTCACTTGGCGCTTGGCCAGGGCATAGGTGGAGCCTAAATTTGCACACGTATGTTTGAAATACATAATTGATGAGCACTGAGAGCTTGTTCTGAAAAATGGTTTCTTTCTTCACTATCAAAAAGCTGGTTCTATAGGTTGATTACAGCACAGAATTAATCTCAAGTAGGGCTTCTAATTTTAGGTTTTAACCGATAAACACCAATAAAACAACCACCAATGCAAAAAAATTAAAATAGATGTTTATTGGATAAACACCAGAAAAATACCACTTCTCCAGGTACATTTTTGCCCTTCTCCTGCCTTGTATCATTCGCTCAGTTTTTGTGTCTTTTCTGTGCTTCGGTCTCCCTAGTGACAGAAATGTATATATTTGATTCTAGCAAACCCGGCAATGGTACCTGTGGCACAAAAATGCCAATAAACTCAGAATTCTTTGTCTCTTAGGCTTCCACGGCTAGTATCATGTTTCTTTAAGGATTCTGGGTCATGCCTGAAGACAGCCACAGCGCGATGGCTGAAACGTCTGTTCCACACACTAAGACAATGCATGACCCAGAAAAATGCAAACAATTTTATACCCTTAAATACCTAATTAGCTGGAAAATCAAACACCTACATTTACACTTTCTAAATACCTAGGAATAGAAGCCCTAATCTTGATGCATTAAAATCCACCTACCTCCAAAGAGGACTCATGGCAGCTTGTATATTGATAACCTGGAACTGTTCCAGGATTCTGGAAAGAAACACGTGCATTGCTGTGACAGAACTTAGGTTTATCGGTGCATCTGCCCTGTGATACAGCTGACGGACAAGGGCTTGAAGCTTGGGAACAAGAGATGGGAAAAGCTGGGAAGAGAAATATAACAAATCAATGTGCTTCCTTCCTTCAGCCTTGCAGTCAAATCTAAGACTCTTATGCAACATCATCTTTAGTTTAGTCTATGCTGTCACAGCTTGCAGATAGTTCAGTTTTCTCTAGAACCAATATGGCTCCTATTTCTGTGCATGAAAGAGAAGCTCGGTCACCAGCAGACAGAAGAAGTGGCATGTTATAAAGGACATCCAAGTCCAATTGAGGACATCCAGGACATGAGAAGTGCCTGGGACATCTATGTTTCTGCCAGATTTCAGTAACATAGATGTCCCGCGGCTACGTAGAAGTCCCCCTTTGGAAAGCATGAGACAGGGACGTCCATCTCATACATGCAAGATAAGTGGGTGTCCAGTGGCATGGGAAAATAAAAACATGCGCTTCAGACGTCATCAGTGTTTATTACTGGCATGGAAAAGATAGAGGATATGAGCATACCTCTTTCTCCACGTCTTCCAGATGGATGGCTGACCAACCAAGCATTTTTCTGATGCTTATTCATGCCTGGAGATGTGAATGCAGCTTGGGACATCCAGGTGTTACTGAAATTGAGCAAGGGCATCCAAGCTCTGAAAATGACCCAAACATGCCCACACCAAGCCACCATTTAGACTTGAATGTCCTTGCACTGGGAATATCCACAGAGCCAGCTTCTAAAATTGCTCTGGGGATGTTTCCATGGTTTGGACCTCTCTCCACGCCCATTTTCAGATGTACAAAGCACAACTGTAGGTCTTCTAAAATAACTCCCAAGATGTATGTTACGTTTTGCCTTTCTTCTCCATTGTAGCTTTAATTCAATTTAATTTTGGTGTTTAACGTGGCATTTTAGAAAGGGTATCCAAGTCAAATCCGGGACATCCGAAGTGGAATGTGCAGAAAAACACCAGGGACGTCTGTGTTCAGCCAGTTTTAGTAACATGGACATCCCAGATGTGGACATCCATGCTGACGGCCACATAGGAAAGCGTGGAGTGGGAGCATCCATCTCATACAAGCCAGGATCAAGGGACATCTAGTGGCGTGACAAAATGAAAATATGAGCTCCCATCCCCCATCAGTATTTGTTGTCATATTGTACAATAAAGGGGGTAGTAGTGTAACTCCTCCACACCTTCTAGACATTTGCCTGACAAGACTATCGCTGTTCGTACCTGGAGCAGGTATAACCTTATGTGCAACTTCAGATATCCAGGATGTTTTTGAGGTCAGGCAGGGACATCCAAATTCATGGGAACATGCTGGCTTTGCCTCCACCACTCCCCCATTCAGACTTGGATGTCCTCACACTGGAGATATCCACAGACTTTGCTTCTAAAATGGCTCTGCAGACGATCCATTTTCAGATGTCCAAAGCATGAATAGGGCTTCTAAAATAACTCCTTTAATGTACTTTGTTATTTAATTTTGTTAGTATGTTAGTTGTATCTTATTGTATGATTGCTTTTATGTGTTTTTAGGGTGCCTTTTACTAAAGTGCAGTAAGGTTTTGTACTTGCCGCAGGTTTAGCACCAGAAAAACTGCACGGTAAGTGCAAAGCCTTTACTGTAAATGCGGGGAGCATATCCAGTATCTGCCCTGCATTTAAACTTACCGCAAGGACCAGAGCTACTTGCCGAGACACAGAATGCGAGCCAAATGACCAAACCCCCATAGAAAAGTGGCTACAGCCATAACATTCCATTTGATTGGTAACACCCTGCTTGCTCCCCTCCCCCTCCAGTACCCTTCCATTTCAGAAAGCAACCCAACCCATCGGTTCCCCAAGAGCCCACCAAAGGGTCATCCTACCAGGAAGAAAATTCTGGAGAAACTTTTGCACGAGATCAAAACTTTGAGACATTGATTCCATTGGGAATATTTAAAGCTCGTTATCATACTGACTGTGAATAAGAACATAAGATTCACCATACTGGGTCAAACCAAGGGTCCATCAAGCCCAGTAGCCTGTTTCCAACAGTGGTCATTCCAGGTCCAAGTACCTGTTGGGGTCCCAAAAGTATACACATTCCATCTGCTTATTCCAGGGGTAAGCAATGGATTTCCCCACTCCTCTTTTATAATGGTTTATGGACTTTTCCTCCAGGAATTTGTCCAAACCTGTTTTGAACCCAACTACACTAACCGTTTTCACTACATCCTCCGGTAGCAAATTCCAGAGTTTGGTTACATGCTGAGAGAAAAAATATTTTCTCCAATTAGTCTTAAATGTGCCACTTTGTAGCTTCATTGTGTTCCCCTAGTCTTTCTACTTTTTGAAGAAGTAAACGACCGGTCTATGTTGACCTGTTCCATTCCAATCATTATTTTATAGATCTCTATCATATCTCTCCTCAGCCGTCTCTTTTCCAAGTTGAAGAGCCCTAAACCTTTAAGCCTTTCCTCACAGGGATATCTTTCCATCCCCTTAACTATTTTAGTCACTCTTCGCTGTACCTTTTCCAATTCTGCTATATCCTTTTTAAGATATGGTGACAGAATGGTGCACAATATTCAAGGTGCAGTCACATCATGGGGCGAAACCAAAACATTATAATACTCTTGGTTTTATTTTCTATTCCTTTCCTTAACTCCTAGTATTATATTTGCTTTCTTGGCCACAGCTGCACACTGGGCAGAGCGTTTCAACATACAATCCACGATGACAACCAGATCCTTTTCCTGAGTGGTGAATCCAAATATGGAACCTTTCAACTCCCTTTCAACAATCCTCCTGAATAATAATCTTTTCAACATCAAACAGGAAATAAAATACCTAGTGGTCACCCTTGATAAAGCCCCATCTAAGGTTATTAAACAGAACCATATTCTACAAGCTAAGAATTTTACAACCGCTACGAAACCGCATTGAGCTGTCTGATTTCAGAACAGTAGTTCAAGCGCTTATAACTCCGCACTTGGACTACTGCAATGACCTTCTACAAGGAATTCCTAAAAAAAAGCACTAAACATACTTCAATTGGCACAAAATGTCACTGCAAGAATCATGATGAAATCGCGGTTCTCAGATCATATTACACCCATCCTAATGGGGCTCCACTGGCTTCCCATTCCAGCCTGAGTACGATACAAGATAAGTTTGAATGTCGTCATTATAATACATAACATAGCCCCATCGCACCTTTCCACACTCATCAAAGTACAACCTCCTAATAGAAACAGCCAAACATACTAAAGATACCACACACTATTGTATATGCAACACCAAACAATCTATGAGCAACAGAGCTTTCACATACATAGCCCCCCTACAACAGAATAACCTTCGGGATACATTAGGAGGAAACATGGAGCTTCAATCATTCCGCAAGGGTCTAAAAATGCAGCTATTTTGAGAATATTACAAAAATACCTAGTCCGTTTTCCTGTTTCTCCACCTACTATCCTCCCTCCCCCTCCTTCCTATGCTGTCCCCTGTCCCTCTACTCCTCCCCCCTACAATTCATTTCTATTTGATGTTTATACCGATTCACTGTCACCAGTAAGAACATTTACTGTAAATTCTCTCTGTAAATAGTTAGAGCGGTCTTTCATTGTATTGCTTCAGGTAAATAGTTTGAGGCATCCCCTCATTCAACTGTTCTATGTATAAAGTTCTAAACCTTGTTACATGTAACATAGTAACATAGTAAATGACGGCAGATAAAGACCAGCATGGTCCATCCAGTCTGCCCAGCAATACGGCAAGAGTAGGTGCACCTGTCGCTCTGTGCAGGCCACCCCTCCCCATGTCTCTGTCTAATTGTTATAGTTCATTGTTATAATGTAAACCGCCCCTGATCTCTGAAAGGAGCGGTATAAAAATGTAAACAAATAAATAAATCATGTAACTGTAGTTTGGATTGTTCTTTCCTAGATGTATAAATTTGCACTTAAAGTCCATCAAGAAAGCACAAGGCATCTGTAGGCTACGTAGAACACAGATAAGGAACAGTGGTTGCTATAAAGCAGCTTGTCCACATTAAATTTCATCTGCCATTTGGAGCCCAGCCTCCCAATTTTTCAAGGTCCTTTTGCAATTTTTCACAATCCTTTTGCATTTTAACAACTTTGAATCATTTTGTGTCATCTACAAATTTTATCACCTCATTTTTTGTTCCCATTTCCAGGTCATTTACAAATATGTTAAAAAGCAACAGACCCAGCACAGATCCCTGGGGTACTCCACTATTCACCTTTCTCCATTGGGAAAATTGGCCATTTAGCCCTACTCTCTGGTTTCTATCTTTTAACCAGTTCCTCATCCACAATAGTACACTGCCTCCTATCCCATGACTTTTTTAATTTCTGCAAAAATCTTTCATGATGGACCTCATCAAAAGCTTTCTGAAAATCCAGATACACTATATCAACTGGCTCACCTTTATCCACCTGTTTATTCACACCTTCGAAAAAATACAACAGATTAGTAAGACTGGACTTTCTTTGGCCAAATCCATGTTGGCTTCCTGCCATTAAGCCAGGACTATCCATGTGCTCAGTAATTTTGTTCTTTACAATGGTTTCAGTCATTTTACCCAATACAGACATCTAGCTCTCCGGTCTGTAGTTTCCCAAATCAGCCTTGAAACTCTCTTTAAAAATTGGCCACTCTCCAATCCTCGGGTACTACAGATGATTTGAAGGATAGTTCACAGATTACTAAAAGTAGGTCTTCAGTCTTATATTTCAGTTCTTTCAGCACCTGGGATGTATGTTATCCGGTCCAGGTGATTTGCTACTCTTTAATTTATCAGATAGTTGTAATGCTTCTTCCTGATTTATCGTGATTTTGTTTTAATTCTTCTGATACATCACCTTTGAATATCATTTCTGGCATGGGTAAGTTTCCTACATATTCAGTAAAGACTGAAACAAAGATTTTATTTAGGCCCCAATTCTGCAAGCAGTCTTGCCCGTATTCCTTCTCCAACTCTCCCCGCATGGCCAGAGCTGCAGTACAGGGAGAGCTGACAGGGGGAGGGGAGAAGAGATGGAGTGTGGGCAGGGCAGGGGCGGGCCAAGGTGGCAGGACATACAGGGCCGATTCGGGTCGTGGCCCTGTACGTCTTATGGATCAGGGGGAACGTGCTGCTTATTCCACCTCAGAGGTGGAATAAGCAGTTGGACCAGGGTGATCGGGGCCAGAACCCCCTCCCACCAAAGGCCGGGGGCAGTTTGGCCCCTGTCACCCCTTCCTGGCCCCGGCTGCCGAGCCTTGGGTTGGGTGGCGGGGAAACAGGGTGTTGGCACTGCGAGAGTCAGGGGAGTAGGCAGGGAGGACATCCCCACGGGTATGCGGGTGCATGCCGAGCCATCTCGGGCCTCGATCCTGCACCCATAGGAAAGTCTGGCTTCCACCGTGCAAAATCGGGTCCTAATGGACCCATCCTGCTCAAGGTTGTCCAGACGGCCCGGACATGCCCCTAAGGGAATCAGGCTTTTAGTGTCTCTGCTATGGCCTTGTCCTCTTAGTGCTCCTTTTATCCCTCTATCATTTAGTGGTCCAACTGGCTCTCTCACGGGTATTTTGCTACAAATGTACTTTAAAAAGTTTTTTTATTATGTGCTTTTTTTTTACCCAGCAAGCTCCTTTTTAAACTCTCTCTTTGCCTGCCTTATCAATGCCTTGCATTTAACTTGCCAATACTTTTATGTTTCCTGTTTTCATCATTTGGCTTTTTTTTTCCATTTTCTGAAAGATTTTCTCTTAGCTATAACAGCCTCTTTGACCTCAACTTTAAGCCATGCTGGTTATCATTTAGCCTTCCTTCCACTTCTCTTAAAGTGTGGAATACATCTGGTCTGGGCTTAAAAGACAGTATATTTCAATAATGTCCAGGCCTGATGTAGACTCTTAACTTTTGCAGTTGCTCCTTTTAGGTTTTTTTTTTTTTAACCATTTTCTTTATTTTATCATAGTCTCCTTTTTAAAAGTTAAATACAAATGCAGTGGATTTCCTTGTTATCCTCCCGTCATTTATTAAATCAAATGTGATCAGGTTATGATCGCTATTGCCAAGCAGCCCCAAGACTAAACCTCTCGCACTAGATCCTGTGTTCCACTAAGAACTATTTAAAAGAGCTTCCCTTTAAGTTTATTCCCTGAACCAGCTGCTCCATGAAGCAGTCATTTATTTCATCTAGAAACTTTATCTCCCTAGAATGGTCTGATGTAATATTGACCCAATCAGTACTGGGGTAATTATTACTGTGTTGTAAACTTTGTAAGCTTCCCTAATTTCTTTTAGCATTTCATCATCTTTCTGTTCGATCCCCCACTGCCCTTCCCTTCCCCTTTTCACATGGAATTTCTATCCATAAAGATTCTACAGTGTATTTTATTTCCTGCAAAACCTTTATCCAGTTTGACTGAATACCCTCTTTAACATATAGAGCTACATTCCACTTATGCAATCTACCCTGTTATTGAGATATACTGTAGTTTGTAGCCTGTTATCAGTGTCCCATTGGGTATCCTCCTTCCACCAGGTCTCTGAAATGCCAGTTATAGCTAACCTTTCATTCAGTGCTATATACTCTAACTCTCCCATCTTATTTTTCAGGCTTCTAGAATTTGCATACATGCAGTTCAAAGTTGTTGTTTTTTTGTTCATATTAACCGTCAGGGATAATTTGGAATCTTTCAACTTAGTCTGGGTTTTACTTAAAGGCACCTGGGTTACTTTAACCTTTACTGGAACCTCTCTATCAGGATGTTTTTGCTAGCATCCTTCAAAGATACATCATTCTGAACTATGTGCTCTTAGGCGGCTGTCTGCATTCCCCCATTTTCTAGTTTAAAAGCTGCTCACTCTCCTTTTTAAAGGTTAATGTCAGCAGCCTGGTTCCACCTTGATTAAGGCAGAGCCCATCCTTTTGGAAAAGCCCCCCCCCCCTCCCCAGAATGTTTCCCAGTTCCTATCAAATCCAAAACCCTTTTCTTTGCACCCATCATCTTACCCATGCAATGAGGCTCTAGAGCTCTGCCTACCTCTTGGGTCCTGCGCGTGGAATGGGAAGCATTTCTGAGAATGCTACCCTGGAAAATTTCTGGATTTCAACTTTCTACCTAAAAGCTTTAACTTTAGCTTCAGGCACCTCCCTCCCACGCTTTCCTATGTCACTGGCACCAATATTTACCAAGATGTCAGGCTCTTCCCCAGCACTATCTAAAACTTTATCTACGTGGCGCATGAGATCTGTTACCTTTGCACCAGGCAGGCATGATACTAAGAGGATCTCACATGCCTAATGATGGAATCACCAGTTATAATGGCCATCTTAACCTTTTCCTCATAGGCACATTGCCCTGCAGAAACATCCTTGGTGCAAGAGGCTATTACATCACTTGGAGGAGAGGTCCTAGCTATAGGATTGCTTCCTGCCACACCAAGGTGATGCTCTCCTTCCACCTGATCTCTCTCCTCCATAGCAGCAGAAAGGCTGCCAGACCGGAGGTGGGACATCTCTACTACATTGCTGTAAGCCTTATCTATACACCTTTCTCTCTGCCTCAGCTACTCCAAGTTGTAACTCTAAACTTGTTCCCTGAGAGCTAAGTGCACACATAAGACCTCTCACCAAATGGAAGAAAATCATACATGTAACACTTGGTACAGAGGACTGGTTAGCTCCCATCTCACTGGACTGGTGTCTGCATCTTTATTTACAGATTTCTTTTAGCTATTTAGAAGAAAAGGGATACTTGAACCAACACAATTATATTTAATAAGTCTAAAGGACTTTTAGTGTTCACCTGAAGGTAAACTAAAAGGACTTAATTAATCTACTTTGAAGGCCTAATAATTTGTTGATGAAGATAATCGGTTAAACCTGAAAGTAAGAAAGATCACTCCCTTCCCTTTAATTAGTTTATGCCTGGGGTGGGTGGGAGCTAGTGTAGGTGAGAAGGATGACCTATTTATACCTGTGCTTCTAAGGCAATCTCATAATTAGTTTGATAGAGGGAGCTTTTCAAGCTGCCCCTCTGATCTGTCACTTGGCTTTAACACCTAATTAAAACAATGTCATAGTTCTCTTGCCTCCTAAATGAAAGTCTTCTTTGTAAAAAGTCTCTAGAAAACAATTTATCTCTATATACTCGAAGAATATTTACCTATTCTACTCTCTCTGTTAAATTATACTTAATAGGCTTTAATTTAATTGAAAGCTGTCTTGTAGTACTATGCCCTAACTGACTTAAAATCTGTGTATTTTAAAATTCAGTGTTTTATTATCAGTTTTAACCCAATGAATTCCCTTTTCCCCAAGATTTAGAGAATTTCTCAGGAGGTAAGTATTTACAAGTGCAGATTCCTTCCCAGCATTAGCAGCACTCTTGGTAGTCCTTCCATTATTATCTATATTACCATATTTCTCTGTCCCTATGTTTACGTGGGGCGAAACAAGATTTATTTAAGATTGAATGAACATGAAAGTAGAACACTGACTGTTAACAGGACAGCCCTGTTGGTGGATCTTGGCTGCCAAAGGGCCATTCTGTGATTACTTACACTGGTGAATTATTGATATTCTGCAGCACAATTGGCATGGAGGTGATCGAGAGAAAATGCTTAATTATAAAGAACAATCTTTGCTAGTTCATTTGAAAGCAATAACACCTGAGGGTCTTTATCAGGAGATTCATCTCCAGTCTTCCCTCAATCGTTTTAAAGCTGATTTAAAAGCTTATCTGTTCTGGCAGACATTTGACCTTTAAGGATAATCGTGTTGGCTGGAGAGAAGTAGTTCGTGCTTTGCCCCTTGCCTGGAAGACCTCTTGAGTGTGACTGCTTCTCTCATGTGAATGTTTTTCCCTGATGGTTGCCTCTTTTAAATGGTTTCCTCTCTTTCACGCTCCTGTTCTCAATGCCCTATCGATTTGATTGTAGTTCTTTTTTTCAATCTTTTTTTCTTTATTTTACTATATTTGTAAACCTCGTTGCGCACCCGGTAAAAGGTAGTATGGAAAATATCAATAAACAATAAACATTGGATGAGATTGGTATGAGAAGTGTGATCAATCATGTGATCTATTGTTTTAAAAGGACGCTGACACCATTTTGGTTTCTCTTTCTTTCGGAACTCAAAAGAAAAAAATATGCAGAAAATAGTGGGGCTCATGAAAAATCACTTTCCCTGATGCAGATAACCGTTGAAACGTAACATTATGTTGAAGGTGAATTAAATTAATAGCTATACATATATTGATATTTTATGAATGAGATATGGACATTTTTATGTGCAGAGTAAATAAGGTTGGACCTATAATGAAATATGCAAAACAGTAGGTATGAACTGATCCTCTATGGTACTCTTTGTGATTTAAGGTCCACTAAACTATTTCATAAAAAAATAAAAATAAAATATTAATATTTGGAAACTGCTAGTAAAATTGGGGAATTGATATTTGTTGGTTTTAAACTAGAGAGTTCTCCGTTAAAGAGTTATGTACTTGATGCTTAGTTTATAGAAGTAATATAGGTGTCTATGTGCCTTCATAAAATAGACTGTCAGAACTATCCCTAATAACGCACAAATTCTCTCAAGCAAATTTACACCCGTTCTGAAGATATAAATGTGTACATTTACTATGAGTGTATTTGCATTTTATAAAAAAAAGGCCTGTACACTGCAACTTTGCCTCAGCTCCTCCCAAACTATGCTCTGAGGAACACCTATTGTATGCGTGCAGATAGCATACATGTAGGTATATTTTTGCTGTGCACCTGATTTTTGCTCAGGTATACCCATATGTAATTTAATAAGAACCATTTTTCACAATTCAAAAAATACTTTATATGCAAAAAAAGCTTTATGCAGTTGGCTGATGGATAAGGGCTGGATAAACAGATACTGTATACGTTGTCAGGTCAGTGTGCGAAGACTTGGGCATCAACAGAACACATGGCTTCCCCTCCTATTGAGTGATCCAATTATATTGTTAGATTATGAAGAATATTGTTTTCTGTTAACCATATACCTCTTGAATAAGCCACTGCTATTCAAATACTAGGGTTCTCATATTAATAGGAGTCCAAGTTACTAAAGCTTTTTCTCCAAGAACATGAGAGAGAGAAAACAAGAGTTAGTAAATCAGGTCCTAACCATATGATTCAAAATGCAAATGCAATGTGTGGCCTTTGAGTCAAAGCTGACTCCTTGTGACCCAGTGGCTCATGGGTTTTCTAGGCAGTGGCCTTTCTTTGGAGGGAATAGAGGGTTAAGTGACTTACCTAAGGCTACAAGGAAAACTAGGTGGCATCAAACCCTGGTCTTAGTTACCAAGCGAGTGCTCTAACCACTAGGCTACTCCTCCACTCCATATGATATTTTTAGTAAAAACCTATGCATCTTCAAATGAAGTTTAACAGTTTTCACTATTCTGTAAAACCCACTAATTGGCTGGCTTCAGTCCTTGGGAATTTTCCAAGTTTACCTGCCCCGGGGACTGCAGCTGGAACAAAAATCTGCTGTTTTACTTACCAGCTCAAACTGTCCAAGACCTTCCAGTTCCTTGACAAAATAAATCATTAGCTGCAGTTCCTCTAATGACAAGCACTGTTCCTGCCTCTCCCTGCAAGTCACATCCTAGAGAAGAAATGAAAAAAAAAAAGAGAAAAGATCTTCTAATATGGACTGAATAATTGCTTGGCAAAGGCGCTGTCCTCTGTTTTATTTTGCTGTTGCCAAGTAACATGTAAAAACTCTGGCATGGTCCTATGAGAATTTTAAATTATTCTAGAAACTAGATCCTTCCCTTCGTACAATATGCCAAGTGAAGCCATGCTACCATGATGTGTGGAGCCAGCTCTACTGGACAATCGCAAAATGTACTGAAACTATTTTAAATACAGTTATTGGATTAGATTTTTGGGATATCTTTAATTACTGCTATATTTAAGTAAAAGATGCAAATTAAATTATGGTCTCTTATATCTATTCCCTTATCTCTTGCAATGATACCCTATTCACCAGCAAAATGGACACTCGTATCCCCAGAGCACTCCTAGAACTGAGCCAGCTGGGGAGCAGCTTCTCAATGTGTTCCACTACTACAATTTAAGAGCCCTTTTCTTTGTAGCACTTAGAGTAGATGCTTTTCTAGCCATCCAATTGTTTTTATACCTTGACCCTGATGTGCTAACCAATTTACTGTTACTTAATACTTATTTTAAATACTCATACGCGGTACTGGTGCAAGGAATTTTGCCATCTTGGCATCAAAACTTGACACACCCCACCACTGGATCTCATCTGCCATACGCGTCTGCCTCACCGCATTCCATCCAAGCATCCACTAGCTGTTCGTTCTCCTAACACGGCAAGATGGCCCCGGATCCTACTGCTATTCACGTAACAGGGAAAAGGCTGTCCTAAGTTATCAAGATACACTATCAGATGTCAAACTGAATATCGCCACTATCTGGATAAGTTCCAGTGCTGACCGCATTATCTGGATATTTAGCACTTCCCACTCTCTGAATTGCGGCATTGAATATCTGATATTTTTTAACCGTAATGGGCAACATGTTTTTATAAATGCGTAGGTTTTGGTTTGCTGGCAGTAATGAATTATGTTAAGAGTAAAAAAAAACAGCAGTCACTCTCGCAGGAATACACAGGGCACAAAAAAGCAAAGAGTCTATGGAAGTAGGAATTAAACCTTTATAGTTGAGGAACTACCCCGACGCATTTCGGCAAGTACCTTCCAAAGGGGGTTATAGCTTCAAATGAAAATAAAACACACCAGTTAAAAAAAATAATAAATAGTAAATAGCAAATAATAAATAATAGTAATCAATTGTAATGGCAAGGTAAAAACAGAGATAAAAACAAATCATGTAAAAGTAAACACACATATATAAAATGCATTTAAAAAGGGCCTATCCCAAAAGTCATTTTAACCTCAAAGTTCTAAAATTGTCTGGATATGGTATCAGTAGTAAATATGAATAATATGTCACAAATAAATAAATAAATTTATAAATAGAATAGAACAAATGATTATTAAAAATCAATTATATAAAGCAACACATCAAATAAAAAACAAAATAAAATAGACATGGACTACTAAAATTGTAATAGACTAATGTGTGCTTCATTCCAAGACAATACTAATTCAGTGCGTTGACGAATACATTTATTTAAATGTACAAGGAATAGCATAAAGAAGTGTAGGGATGAGGAGGACATGTGGACCCACTAGATACAGTTGAATAAGAGCAGAACACTCGCTGTTTATTTGTGGAAAAAAATATAATAAATTGAATGCCAATCTTGGGGTACCTAGAATGATCACATTGTGCATTACAATCACTACCTGCTGGATAGCAATATTAGCGTAGAAACATGGCTTAAAGGCAAAAAAAGGATGGTGATCATAAAACTAATCTGAATGCTTGCAGTCCCAAAGGTGATATCAGCGAAACGATGAAAGACCAGACGGAAGAACGTCAAAGATTTAAGACCGCTACATTTAGCACCAAAGTGTAAAAGGTCAAAGGGCAGGACTGCCGATTGTGCTAGTTTTAAGCAAGAACTGATCCCTTCATATGAAAATATAAAAAATTATGAAAATTATGAGCCATTAGAGAGAACCTACATAAGACGTGTAACTGATCATAACTAGAGGTATTGCACATTAAAAAGCGTCATTTCATTATAACCTAATCACACCAAAATGAATTTTTATCTTGTACTGAAAGGTAATATGGATCGCTGCAGTATGAATTGCACCTAATGAGATTGAAATTTCACCCTTCACACAGCAGGGCAGTTTACAAAAACATAAAAACAAATTAAAAACAAAGGAGGAAAAGGACTCCATTTCTTAGAGAGAGAGGTTAAAAACAAGCATGCCAGGGAAGATAAAAGGAGGGGGGACAACAGAAAGAATGAGGTTAAGTCAGGGTAAGAATGGTCAGGGGACTGGGAGGTCATAGGCAATAGTGAAAAGATGGGTTTTCAGGAGAGTGTTACACTTTGGGTGGGAAGGTTCTAGGCTGTGGGTACCGAATTCTAGGAAGCAGGTGCCAGAAAATAAAAAGCCAAAGATCGGGTGGAAATGAGGTATCTTGGGAAGCAGAGGGAAGATGTGCGCGGCTGGCATGTATCTCGGAGGGCATAGTGTGAGGAATGGAGGAACAGGGAGTCCAAGAGGTAGTGGGGGAACCGGTGTGTAGGGCACTATGAACCAGCGTAAGAAGTTTATATTGTGGATGAAATTTTACCGGAAGCGAGTGGTAATGGAGCAGGAAGGGAGTTATATGGTCGGTCCATACGGCATGGGCAAGTAGACGAGCAGCAGTGTTTTGAATTAATTGAAGCCATTGTAATTGGTATTGGGGCAAACTGAGGGACACAATATTCAGTAGTTGATTCATGATATAACCAAGGTGAGGAGAAGGGTAGTCAGGGATGAAGCTGAAAAAAAGGATGAACCAAACGAATCTGTCGCAGGGCAAGGAAGGAATGATGGACTAAGGAGGAACTATAGGCCTTGAAGGATTGGGAGAATTCAAGAATGATACAAAGGTAATGGATGGAATTGACTAGAGAAATGGGGGAACCAAAAAGTGAAGGGATAAGGTAGCTTATCATAGCTCAGGAAGGAGCTATAGAAAAGATGATGTGACTCTGAACAAGCAACCTGTCAGTTCTGGTAGAAATAAGAAAACAGAATTTTCTTACAAAAGACTACCAGTCCCAGAATTCACCAGGTTTCCAGGAGCCATTAGAGGAGCTGAAGTGGGGAAACGTGTGTTCAATCAGGAGGGCTATGAGGTAATCTCTAAGCACTCATCTCAAAGGGCAGGGCCTGATTCAGCACAGCTGCGCTGTATTAGGGAGGAGCACTCATAAAGGCAGAATAAGAATAGAGTTTGTTCTACAGATGACAAGCATCAGCTCCATGATCATGAGCTTCATGATCACCTTGGATATTCAGAGAATTGTCCTCAATATCCTGAGAATCAGCTTGAGTTTGATCATCTGTTTCATCTGAAGGATCATCAGAAGCAGAAGCCAAACCGGACGGACAGAGAGGGAAAGAGACCCTTTGGAAGAAGGAAGAGAAAAGCCTTTGAGAGGTCTAGAAGAGTCCAAAGCAGTACGTATTGTGATAAGGAAGCTTATCATAGCTCAGGAAGGAGCTATAGAAAAGGTGAAGTGACTCTGAACAAGCAACCTGTCAGTTCTGGTAGAAATAAGAAAACAGAATTTTCCCATAAAAGACTACCAGTCCCAGAATGCACCAGGTTTCCAACAGCCATTAGATGAGCTGAAGTGGGGAAACGTGTGTTCAATCAGGAGGGCTATGAGGTAATCCCTAAGCACTCATCTCAAAGGGCAGGGTCTGATTCAGCACAGCTGCGCTGTGTTAGGGAGGATCACTCATCTAAGCAGAATAAGAGTAGAGTTTATTCTACAGAGGACCAGCTTCATGATCACCTTGGATATTCAGAGAATTGTCCTCAGTATCCTGAGAATCAGCTTGAGTTTGATCATCAGTTTCATCTGAAGGATCAGCAGAAGCAGAAGCCAAACCGGACGGATAGAGAAGGAAAGAAACCCTCTGGAAGGAAGAGGAGAAAAGCCTTTGAGAGATCTAGAAGAGTCCAAGGCAGTACGTATACTGGGAGGTATTCCAAGGGCCAGCATAGACCTTTGGACTGGGGAAAGCCAGAAGAATGGTGCTGCAGAACAAGGAATCACCAGAGGCTACCTGTGAGGGAGACGGCTGCACGTGGAAGGGACTCTAAGACCTATGCCAGAAGGTATGTGAAGAGAGATCCACTGTCCAGGGATCAGGACTGGAAGGCTGGACATAAGAACTGGACTACATACTGGCCAGGCTATATAGAGAGGAACTATAGCAACAATGGAAGCTCAGGTATGAACATTGATCTATGCCCTAGCTATAACCTTGAAAGACAGCAGGGAAATAAGTGTTCTCCTGAAAGTGCTCCATTGAAAGATTCATCTGTGCCAATTCATGATAGTGACCCTATGCTTGTTGATGAAGGGGAAATAATAGCAGATCAAGATATTGTTTGTATGGACTGCTCTCTATCCAAACTCCGTTGGTAACTTTCTGTGATAAAGCACAGCAGCCATCACAAAGAAAATATAAATTTGTTCTTTATTCCACTAAGAAAGCTCCTGAAGCAGGATTTGACTGACACAGTAGAAAGCCAGCCTGCTAAAGGGTTTCAGCTGGATAACTGATAGCAATTGAGCTGCACCTAATTGCTTGTGAGCTAGGAGAGAATTACTTCTGGATCTGTGTGGAAAGTAATCAGAAGTTAACCTTACAAGAACAGTTTATTTCTTTCTTTGTGGCTTTTCGTTTGTTAGAGATATGCTAAGAAAACATTAGCTAATTGCCTGACAAGTTTGAAGGTTGTTTTCCTGATTTTGATTTTTGACTTTGTTTTACCAAGTTAAACACTGCAAGCAAGTAACCTAATTTATGTGCTACCAGGCATATCTGTGCTGGGAGAAATAACCCCATAAATAAAGAAGTATATTATTGGCTTTAACACTTGTGCACAACTAAATTATTGTCAGCAGCAGTGTCTGGTGTGAATGAACTACATTACCCACAATACCTTGCAAAAATCATATAAATATATGCATTGTCAAGACTGTGAAGATTCTCACCCAGGCAGCCGTCTGACAAATGGCGTAGTTTTTCGGATTGCTTTTGCACAAAGGGGATTTTACTTGCTGAGGATTACAACTACAGTTCAAGTTTAAAGCTGAAAAAAAAAAGATTTTCCCTCAACTGCACTTTGGAGGAGAGGAAGCTGTCCCAGGAGGAAAAGACCCTGTGCAGAGCTGGATTCATCACTGAGACAAGGTAATAAGTACCTGGGCATGTCTAGTGGTGGATGGGAGTAAGCACAGGGGTAATTAAAAAAAAAAAAGTGTAGAAAAAAACACCTGTTTGGAAGGTGGTGCACTGTGTTTTTTTTTTCTTTGTATTTTCTTACAGGGTTCAAGATGGATCCAAAGGAACTAGCTCAGTGGATGGCAGCCCAATTCAGCAGGCAGCAGGAGCTAGCACAGCAGGCTCAGGACACTGCTATGAGAGCCTTAATGGACCAGCAGAGGCCAGTGCTTGATCTGGTGCAAGCCCTAGTTGAGCTGAAGAACCAAAGTGGAACAGATGCAAGACCAGCAGTGAATACTGGTACACCACATGTGGACAGTGTGGGACTCAATCAAGGGATTGGGGCATTTAGTTTTGGGAAGCTAACTCCAGATGATAATGTTGATGATTTTCTAGAGTCTTTTGAAAGAGTGGCACAAGCATTAGCATGGCCAGAGACCCAGTGAGCAGTAAGGCTGGGAGCCTCATTAACTGGAGAGGCGCTTGCAGCTTATAGAGCAATGCCAGCAGCCCAGGCTTTGAATTATAAGGATGTAAAGGCTGCTATTAGAGATCGCCTAGGGTTGTCTATTTCAGAGTATAGGCGAATGTTTAGAGCTACTACATTGAGAGTGGGTGAAACACCCAGGGCTCTGAGTCAGAGAATCAGAGGTTTAGCTGTAAAATGGTTGGAGCCTGAGCAAAAGACAGTAGAAATGTTATTAGATATTATAATGCTGGAACAATTTATGTTTGGGGTGCCTAAAGATTTGCACACTTTCCTTATACAGCAAAATTGCCAAAATCTTGGAGAGGCAACCATGCTAGCAGAGAGATTCTTGGAAGCCACACAGGCTTGCCATAGAATGGGTGGCCCTCTAAAGATGGATGCGGAGGCTAGATGTGCTGTATCAGAAAAGAAAATAATTAAAAATGTTTCTGAAAATGAATGTACTGTATCAAACCAGATGACACAGTGGAATAGAAAGAAATGTTTCAAGTGTGGGAAATGGGGACATTTAGAAAAGAGATGCCAGACACACACTAGCTTAGTGGGTGTGGATTTAAAACAGCCCAAAGATGGATTTCTTTTGATGGTTGATGTGCAAGGAATTACCACAAATGCTTTGTTAGACTCTGGGGCAGACCAGAGTATGATGTCAAAAAGGCTTTGGAAGAGGATAGAGGCCCAAGAAGGATTTGTGCCTAGAACCCCTGAAAGCCAAGTTCACATCAGATGCATTCATGGCTAAAGGTTAAGTGCCTGGGGGGACAAGAGGAAGTCCTGTTAGCAGTGGTGCCTAGGCTACCCGTTGATTTGGTTCTAGGAAGACTGGCCAAGATTTTAGCAGGGTCTAGTGGAAGGACTAGGAAAGAAGGAGGGAGAAGGTTTAATGGTAATAGCTCCCGGGCCTTTATTTGGAAGTCCTCAGACCCCATCTAAAAAGATGGTTAAGCGTCCAGAAGACCAAGCTACCCCAAAGCAGATATTTGTCCTAAAGTACCATAGGGTCACAGAGAAGGCCCAAGCTCCTAAGCGGGCAACCCCTCAAGCTGCTGGGTTTGACCTGTGCAGCATAAAAAATGTGACTGTACCTAGCCAAGGGAGAGCCCTGGTGGACACTGGTCTCCAAGTGGAAATACCTATTGGATGCTATGGGAGAGTAGCCCCAAGGTCCGGATTAGCCCTTAAATATTTCATCGATGTGGGTGCGGGAGTAATTGATCCCGATTACCGGGGCAATATTAAAGTTCTGTTGTTTAATTTTGGACAGAATGATTATCACGTGAAGACAGGAGACAGAATTGCCCAATTGATCTGTGAGAGGCTGGGTTTTCCACCTGTGGAGGAAGTCACATCCCTGGAGAATTCTGAACGTGGAACCAAAGGCTTTGGTTCTACTGATGTCAAAGGGGTTAAAAGCCTAGCTGCCACCTGTGCCCGAGAGAGGGAGGTGAATGAAGAGGAAGATTTGGGACCCCAGGTATCTGATTGTAAAGAAAAATCAGAGCCCCAAATAGGTGAGGACCTGACAGTGGTACAACAGGAAGAAATTAGGAAATTGCTCAAAGAATTCCCAGATGTGTTGACACCCATACCTGGGGAGACACATTTGGTTGCCCATGAAATAATAACTCCATCTGGGAAATTAGTTCGTCAAAGGCCATACCGCTTGCCTGAAGCCAAAAGACAGGAAGTAGTGGCACAAGTCCAGGAGATGTTGGACATGGGAGTAATAGAGGAGTCAAAGAGTCCCTGGAATAGCCCCATAGTCCTGGTGCCGAAGCCTGATGGATCTTTAAGATTTTGTATTGACTTCCGGCAGGTAAACGCCATATCAGTTTTTGATGCATATCCAATGCCAAGAATTGAAGAGCTGTTGGACCAGCTGGGACAGGCTCAATACTTAACCACCCTTGATATGACAAAAGGATATTGGCAAATCCCTCTCACCAGGGAGTCGAAGCCGAAGACTGCGTTCAGCACCCCCGTTGGCCTTTTCCAGTTCAGGAGGATGCCTTTCGGACTGCATGGAGCAGCAGCTACCTGCCAAAGGTTAGTGGATCAGGTACTTCGACCCCACCAAAATTATGCTTTTGCATATATGGATGATGTCATAATCCATAGTAACACCTGGGCGGAGCATCTAAAGAGGATCAGGGCAGTCTTGTGCTCCATGAAGCAAGCGGGAATCACTTTAAACCCGAAGAAGTGTGCCTTTGCAAATAAGGAGGTAAAATACCTGGGCCACCTAGTGGGAAGAGGAAAAATTAAACCTCTAATGAGTAAAGTAGATAGCATCAGGAATTTTCCTCCTCCAACAACAAAGAAACAACTAAGAAGTTTCTTAGGACTTATTGGATACTACCGCAGGTTTATACCGCAATTCGCAGAGAAAAGTGCCATTTTTACGGATATGCTGCGGAAGAATTGTCCAAACCAGCTAAAGTGGACACCTGAAGCTGAAAAAGCGTTTTCAGTCTTAAAAGAAAAATTGTGTACAGGACCGGTACTGAAAGGGGTGGACTTCAAGAAACCCTTTCTGGTTCAAACGGATGCATCGGATGTAGGGCTAGTAGTGGTCCTATCCCAGTGCCATGATGGGGAGGAGCATCCTGTGATGTACCTGAGCAGGAAGTTGTCACCGGCTGAACAAAAGTATTCCACAATAGAAAAAGAATGTTTAGCTATCAAGTGGTCAGTGGAGGCGTTAAGGTTTTACCTTACAGGGAGAAAGTTCCAGTTGGTCACGGACCACGCCCCACTTAAGTGGTTGCAGCAAATGAAGAACCACAATGCCAGGTTGACACGCTGGTACATGGCCTTACAGGCGTTTGATTTTCAAGTTGAACATCGTGCTGGGAAGTTACACAAGAATGCGGATGCACTTTCCTGTATTACGGACTGTAGAGAAGAAGTTTCACCAACAAAACCAGTCCGTAATAACTTAAGCAGGGGGGTATGTGATAAGGAAGCTTATCATAGCTCAGGAAGGAGCTATAGAAAAGATGATGTGACTCTGAACAAGCAACCTGTCAGTTCTGGTAGAAATAAGAAAACAGAATTTTCTTACAAAAGACTACCAGTCCCAGAATGCACCAGGTTTCCAGCAGCCATTAGAGGAGCTGAAGTGGGGAAACGTGTGTTCAATCAGGAGGGCTATGAGGTAATCTCTAAGCACTCATCTCAAAGGGCAGGGCCTGATTCAGCACAGCTGCGCTGTATTAGGGAGGAGCACTCATCAAGGCAGAATAAGAATAGAGTTTGTTCTACAGATGACAAGCATCAGCTCCATGATCATGAGCTTCATGATCACCTTGGATATTCAGAGAATTGTCCTCAATATCCTGAGAATCAGCTTGAGTTTGATCATCAGTTTCATCTGAAGGATCATCAGAAGCAGAAGCCAAACCGGACGGACAGAGAGGGAAAGAGACCCTTTGGAAGAAGGAAGAGAAAAGCCTTTGAGAGGTCTAGAAGAGTCCAAAGCAGTACGTATACTGGGAGGTATTCCAAGGGCCAGCATAGACCATTGGACTGGAGAAAGCCAGAGGAATGTTGCTGCAGAGCTAGGAATCACCAGAGGCTACCTGTGAGGGAGACAGCTGCACGTGGAAGGGACTCTAAGACCTGTGCCAGAAGGTATGTGAAGAGAGATCCAGTGTCCAGGGATCAGGACTGGAAGGCTGGACATAAGAACTGGACTACATACTGGCCAGGCTATATAGAGAGGAACTATAGCAACAGTGGAAGCTCAGGTATGAACACTGATCTATGCCCTAGCTATAACCTTGAAAGACAGCAGGGAAATAAGTGTTCTCCTGAAAGTGCTCCATTGAAAGATTCATCTGTGCCAATTCATGATAGTGACCCTATGCTTGTTGATGAAGGGGAAATAATAGCAGATCAAGATATTGTTTATATGGACTGCTCTCTATCCAAACTCCGTTGGTAACTTTCTGTGATAAAGCACAGCAGCCATCACAAAGAAATATAAATTTGTTCTTTATTCCACTAAGAAAAGCTCCTGAAGCAGGATTTGACTCACACAGTAGAAAACCAGCCAGCTAAAGGGTTTCAGCTGGATAACTGATAGCAATTGAGCTGCACCTAATTGCTTGTGAGCTAGGAGAGAATTACTTCTGGATCTGTGTGGAAAGTAATCAGAAGTTAACCTTATAAGAACAGTTTATTTCTTTCTTTGTGGCTTTTCGTTTGTTAGAGATATGCTAAGAAAACATTAGCTAATTGCCTGACAAGTTTGAAGGTTGTTTTCCTGATTTTGATTTTTGACTTTGTTTAACCAAGTTAAACACTGCAAGCAAGTAACCTAATTTATGTGCTACCAAGCATATCTGTGCTGGGAGAAATAACCCCATAAATAAAGAAGTATCTTATTGGCTTTAACACTTGTGCACAACTAAATTATTGTCAGCAGCTGTGTCTGGTGTGAATGAACTACATTACCCACAATACCTTGCAAAAATCATATAAATATATGCATTGTCAAGACTGTGAAGATTCTCACCCAGGCAGCTGTCTGACAAGGGGCGAGTGTGGGGGAGGAATTACCAAAGGTGACCCAGATGGCCACAGATTTACCAGGATTTAAGGTGCAGGAAATTGATAGAGAGCCAAGAAAGAGATACAGGACAGAGAGGCATTGAGAAGGGAGAGATCTGGAGTGACAAGACTGGTGTGGTGAGGCAGTAGAATGTCATCAGCATAGCAGTGAGCAGATATACCATGCTGTTGGACTAAGGGAGATAA
This sequence comes from Ichthyophis bannanicus, assembly GCA_033557465.1. NCBI lineage: Eukaryota > Metazoa > Chordata > Amphibia > Gymnophiona > Ichthyophiidae > Ichthyophis > Ichthyophis bannanicus. The sequence continues at coordinate 101,306,074 of CM066038.1, forward strand.
AGAAAATGTTGAATAAGAGAGGGGTCAAAACTGAACCCTGGGGAACCCCGCAGAGAAAAGGAAAAGCAGAAGAAGAATCAACTACAAAAACTGAAAAGGAACATTGAGAAAGGAAGAATGAAACCATCAAAGAACTGTACCATGGCGACCAAAATCTTGCAACCGTGAGAGAAGTATAGAATGATCCACAAAGTAAAAAGCTGAAAATAGGTCTAAAGAAACTGCCACAGAAATATCCCCACGGTCCTGCAATTGGTGGAGTTCACTCAAAAGAGAGAGAAGAATAGTGTCCGTGCTGTGTCCAGGGCGAAAACCAAATTGGCATGAGTGCAGGGCATGTATAGAGTCCAGATGAAGAGATAGCTGAGAGAAAACTAGTTTCTTGAGTAACTTAGAAAGAAATGGAAGGGTGGAGACTGGACGATAGTGAGCCGGTATGGAAGGGTCGAGGGATGAGTTCTTTAATAAAGGGTGGATAGTAGCTTGCTTTCAAGGGCATGAGAATACACCTGAAGATAAACTATTATTGAACATGGAGAGAATCAGGGGAAAGAGTGTGAGAGAGGGGGTGGACAGATATTACGAGAGGATAGGACCAGCAGGAGATGAGGTCTTGTGGGAAGTAATAATGATGAGAAGCTCACCTGAAGAAATGGGGGAAAAAGAGGACTAGGTGTGAAACAGAGAAGAAAATGGAGTAGAGGAGGAATTGGATGGAATGGGAATAGGAGAAGTGGCAACAAGGGCCAGCTCAGATCGAGAGGGGCTCACAGGGAAGAAAAGATGGTAAGAAATGGTCGTCAGAGGGAGCAGATACAGAGAGTGGCAACAAACGGGAAGGGCAGCTGCTGAACATGGATCTGAAAGATGTAACTTTATCATGAAAGTAGGAAGGCAAAGTATGTGGCGAGGGGAAGGTATGAGTAGATGAGGACAAACAGGCAGTTAATGGCTTGGAAAATATGGCAAGAATAGAGTGTAAACAGCGTGCAGTATTGGCAGATGAAGAAATCAAAGAAGAGTAATAGTCCTTGTTTGCTGTATGGATCATTAAGCGATAGTGTCGATAATGGTCTTTGTAATGCTGAAGGGAAGAGGGAGAGGGGTGCTTTCTCCACAGATGCTCGGCCTGGCGGAGCTGGCAACAGTGCAGACAGATACCAAGGTGGAACCACGGATGAATAGGACGTGAAGAAAACTTGCGGGAGCAAAGATGGGCTATATTACCCAGAGAGGAAGAGAGAGTAGAGTACCATGGAGAGGCATGTGTATCTATAGGAAGTGTAGAAAAGTCATGGGGAAAGATGTTACTAGCTGGGGGAAACCGGTCAAGTGTGAGAGGAGAGATCACATGTATAAGATGAGTGTGAAGCAGCAGGATGATTAACAGGGAGTGTGCCAGATGATGACTATTGAAAAGAGAAGAAAACATAAAAGTGATCAGACCAAGGGATCTGAAGAGAGAGAGGAAGGCAGAGTCTGATGACAGTACTAGATCGAGAATATGACCATCTGAATGTGTTGCAAAGGGTATATGCTAAGTAAGAGAAAGATCTGATAAAGATAAAGATTGTCATGGAAGTTGAGAGGAAAGGAAAAATGGGCATTGAAATCACCCAAAACCAAGAGGTTGGGGTAGAGAAGAACCATTTCAGAGAGGGTGTTCAGGAGGGAATCCCAGAGGTGGGGACAGACAGACGGAAGAATATAAACCAATTAGAAGTAGGTAGGAGGTGAGCCATCTAGTCTTAACAAGAGTGATTCAGGATAAGACAGAGCTGAGGCAGAGACCTGAGAGACAGGACAGGTGGCTCAGAAGAGAGCGATGACGCCTGCCCCGGAATGACCCAGCCTGGTGGTAGAAAAAGCTACACATCCAGGTGGGAAGCACCGGTGGAGGAGTGGCTCCTTACCCTCTCAGTCAAGAAGAGAGCATCCAGGGAATGTGACATTAAAAGGTCATGGACCAGAATAGTTTTAGACTGGAGAGATTGACAGTTAAGTAATGCACAGTGTTAAGAAATGGGTGGAGGGTCCACCAGGACTAGTGAGGGAGCAGTGATAAAACAGGGTAGAAGATTCAATAAGACATGGGTTGAAGTTGAGGAGACATACCAAGAGATATATGTGGAGTGCCTGCCCCAGTGAACTGGCACACTGGACATCAGGTAGGATAAACACAAAACAAAGAATGTTAAAATCAGGAGATACCAATACTTACTGAGGGCACAGGAGAGCTGAAAGAGAAGCCACGGGAACATATTTCCAGGGATTTTAAGGTAACCCCAGGAGTCGTCCCAAGGAGCGCAAACTGCTCCTTGGGTGTGCTCCTTCAGCATGCGCCTGCGGCACGATACACCACAGTGCTTCAGTTTAAATTAATTTCCAAAGTACCTGGTGGAACACAGCCACGTGTAGGATCAGGGTCGGGAGGACAGCATGCAGAAAGGCAACAGAGGCACGCCATCTTTGTTCTGCCCCATGCTTTTCCATTCCAAAACTACGTGCCATCACCCTGACATGTAGCGACCACCTACTGTACACTCTTGGGGTCATTCTGAAACGTGAATAGACAGCTTAAACGTGCAGGATAGATGTTTGTCCTGTGAAAACATCAATAAATGTATTCTGAAACCGTTCTTCTCTGCATGTACAGAGCACCAAAATGGGGATCTTAGAACGTGGGCAGGACAGGGCATAATGGGGGTGTGGTGAGCTGTGGAGACTATGAAACCTTATTCAGGAAAGGTTTGTGCACATACACAGTGTTACCTGGTGATGCCCTTTTTAAACCTGCTGAATGGTGGAATAAGGGCAGGTATTAGGAAATATTGTGCTCTGTTTTACCATGCGGCCCAAAATGAAGAATGGTGGTGCCAACTATGTGATGAACCGGTGTGTCTTCAGTCTAAAAGAGCACAAGAGGCAGTTCCAATCAAGAGATTGCAGAGGGGAGGGAAGGACGTAAGGTACAGCAACAGTAAGAACCACCCTCACAGAAATACGAAGAGGCACGCTGGTGTGTGTCCTGGCTATGCAGACATTTGCTGCATGTGCTAAGGAGCAAAGCTACGGCCCCCTAACAATGCCTGTGTCATAAACAATGGCTAGGTTAATGCACTGAGTCTGTCTATGCCTGGAACAAACTACCTGAGTCTGTGCATCAGGTTTCATCTCTGGCTCTTTTCAAATCCAGGCTGAAAACTCACCCCTTTGAGGCGGTTTTTGGATCCCGATCCATTTAGTCCCTAATATGTTTCCTTACCATTCCCCTAGATGTAACCCTGTACTCGGCTGTTGTGCTGTCTTGATTAGATTGTAAGCTGTGATGAGCAGGGACCATCAACATGTGTCTGTACAGTGCTGCATATACCTTGTAGCGCTATATAAATGATCCGTAGTAGTAGTAGTAAAAAAGGAACATCATATTTCCAGTCCTGGGACCTCATGCCCTAATGGTATGCCAGTCTTTGTTTACAGGTGGTGAGCATCATGTAGCCTGAAGTCTCACTTTTGTAACTGCATGTGAAAGCGTGTGTGTCTAGGGCCAGGGTTGCATGGGAGGCTCTGGCGTGCTGAATAGCAAATCTGGGCAGACATGAATGCCTGACTGGATGGCTGACTGCAATGCTACCAGTGTGCCAGTGTGATGCTACCAGTGTGATGCTACCAGTGTGCCAGTGTGATGCTACCAGTGTGCCAGTGTGATAGGGCTGTCATGCATCAGCATTACCACACACTGGGGGACATGACTGATTTACGGGGAGCAACACCAGTATCTAAGAGCAGATAATATAACCATATCACATGCCCCCAAGGATGCTATGCGCACACACATTCATGCATAGTATCATGCCATTAATTACACGGGTGCATGTTTGGTTGTTTGTATGCTAATTCATGGAGGTAGTTTCTTGTGTGCTGCAATACTATTTACACTATCATTATCCTATTGTGGGGGATGTTTTCATCTATGGAATGGATGATTTGACCCTATTCCTGACTGTGTATGCGACTCAATCTTTGGGGGCAATTCTTATTGTACTGACATCTGTTTGCAGATATATTTATTTATTTAGACAGTTTGTATACCACCTTATCCTTCAATCAAAGTGGTCACAACACAATTGGGGGATACATTTAACATGAGGGGATATGAGACACATACACTAATACTTACAGGGAACATGGGCAATGGAGAGTTAAGTGGTTTGCCCAAGACCACAAGGAGCACCTGTGGGACTAGAAACCCCAGTCCTTCTGGCCCAAGGTTGCTGTCCTCTAGTGGGATTTGAACCCCCCGACCTTCCGGCCTGAGGTAACTTGCCCCAACCACTAGGCCACACCTCTACTCCATATATATATATGTGCTACTTCCTATATGTGGGGGGCAGTATATATATGCGAGACGTATGTGCTACTGCTATAGTCCATACATTCTATTCCTGACTTTCTATATACATTACAAGGGTATCTGTGTTTTTGATGCCCTTGGTAGGGGTTGGTGCTTCAATTGTACTTGGTGTCAATAATAGGTTTTGTAGCTTGTGGTGTTCTATGCGTTTAGAAACATATTCCTATTTATGTTCTCTGCTGCTATATTTGTGTGAAGGGAGCACATCACCCCTATCCTGAAAACGCTACACTGGCTGCCTGTACACTACAGGATCACCTTCAAAATCTTAACAATAACATTCAAAGCCATTAATAAATGCACGGCCAGTGCCCTCTCCGAACTTATCCAACTCACCCCCCCCCCCCCCAACAGACTGAGAAGATCTGTCGCCACCAACTCCCTAATACTCCCGAAAACCATCACTAAATGCAACGAAGCCTCTAGAAACCGCGCCTTTGCTCTATCCGCACCTTCATGCTGGAACAACCTACCAACCAACATCCGTGCCATAACCAACCTTCACCAATTCAGAAAGGCTTTGAAACACTACCTTTTCCTTCAATGCTTTCCCAACTCTGAAGACATTACGTAGCCACTCCTCATTCATACCCACCCGCACAACCTCATTCCTACACACCAAAGCGACCTTAAAATAATATGCATAGATATACTGAAGAGTTATGTACATAGTTTTACCTGTTCTCCAAGTTTAAATTCCTTGTTTTACTGTAAGTCCAATGTTTGACCCCACACTGGACATTTATGTTACTTGTGAACCGCGCTGATGTTAAAGAGTGCGGTATATAAACAATGTTAAATAAAATAAAATAAAATAAATAAAATACATAGCACCTTTGCGGGCAGGAGGGGCACCACTAGATGGTCTAGTTTCCATCAGCATTCATGTCTCCTTTCCATTCCTGTCCAGTTAGCATCAGCCATCTATGTGCACAGCAGCCTCGGTGATTCTCTTTATATTCAGGGGCATGGCATCCGTGGCTGTCTCTTGGAGATGGGCAGGATCTGCCTTATCCATCTTTTCAGTATAAGGTGGCAACAGACACTTCCAAAACGGTCAGCAATGTTTACCCAGGTCTTTGCACATGAGTGGGACGTGTTTCTGCTATGGCCCGTGTGCGGGACTCATGCTGGATACGTTGTCACAGAGCAGACTCATTAGTGACCCCTATGGAGACAGAGGATAGTGCAATTCAGGGAAATAATAACGTTTGGGGAAAGCACATGGTGGAAAGTTGCCATGGGCAACGTAAGCAAGTGAGGTCATGAGCTAGGGAGACACACCCAGCCAATAGAGAAGCCAGGAGGTTCTCACCTGACTCTAATCAGCTGGGGAGTGGTGCAACTAGGAAATACCTAGATAAACTCAGCTCACAAGCAGTTAGGCAGACCCAGGACAAGTTCAAGAGCAAGGTACAGCCTAAGAGCCAGGCCAAGAGCCAGGATAGGAGCTGGAGAGAAACCCAGAGAAGGAACTGGATGCATGAGGAGGACGAGAGAAGCTGTGAAGAGAGCGTGTCTAATTACCACATTGGAAGCTTGAACGGAGGTCTGAGTGAGTCCGAGGAATGCTTGAATGAAAGGTACAGACAGCTTGACACAGAGAGTGAGAGTGGATGTAACAGCCCAGATTGGAGCAGAGACAGAAGACAAAAGGTACAAGCCAGGAAGTTTTATTCCAGTCCAAAAAGGGGGAGTTCAGAGCTTGGAGATAAGGGACAGTTTGTGAAAGTCCCGAAGCCCTCCAAAGCCAGCCTAAGGGGAGCAGAGAAACTCCAGTACCCTTATAATAAACTAAGGAAAGGCTTGTTACCTGCAGAAGTAGAACACTCTGAAAGGTACGTGAGACACAGAGTTTCAGAAGGGCTGCCGTCAGAAGTTCCAGCTGGCTCCAGGTTCCTGAACAGAGCAGAGCTCAGAGCAGGAGTAATTCCTCCTAATAGATGGGCAGGGGAATTCTTTAGCCTGCCAAACAGAGGTCAGCAGAGGGGAGGCTCCTACTACCAAAACAGCAGTAATTGTGGTAGGAACAAACAGTTTTCCTTTAGTGAAAAAGAACTAGTCACAGCCAGGACGGACTGTTTGCCAAGCCCACACAGGGAGAAAGTAAAGAGGTATTAATCCCTATTGAGGAGCTGATGCAATGTGAAGCCTCTGTGATTGAAGAGAATATTGAAGAAATGGATTATAGCCTGTCTCTGGCAGATAATATAATCTCCCTAAGATAGAGAAGAATAAGCAGCCTAACAAGGTGAAGAGAAAGCCTTATTCTTTGTGGCTACAGGTCTGAGTTTAAAATATATTTCTGTTGTTTAGAAGCTGAAAGAAAGCCATTTTTGTGTTACAGTTTTCTTTCTGTTTTACCCAAGAAGGGTTATGTTTTGTTTTTGTACATATTGAAATATCCTAATTGGGAAAGGGAAATAAAGCCCTGCTTACCTTATATCGGTTGTCCACAACTATTTTTGGTAACTGGCAGCAGCTACAACTACCAGGAGGCCAGTTACACTGAGGCCCAGTGCAATACCTGATCTCACCGGTAGGTGCACCAAGAGGGCCCACGACAACGTGCATGGGCTGACATCATGGCAGGCTGGCTGTCCCCATGGGATCAGAATCAGGAATAAAACTTCCCTGTTTCTGATTTTGACATTTTCGCCGGCTGGACGTGGTTGTTATCGAATTGGGCTCTCTAGGCATAAACATCCATCCCCATGCATCATTTAATATAGGTGACTTATTTATGTGGATAGTGTGCAAATGGCCGTGACTCGTTATAGAATTAGCTCTAGTATGTTGAATCTATAGAAGAGCTATTTAATCTTAAATAGTGTTATAGTCAACATATACTTTGTTGTACATGTTTGTCTGGACCCCTGATGAAGGCAATCACCGAAACACAGTTGTGCTGGCTTTTAACTGGATTTTATCAACTTTGCATCATTAAAGACTGTCTCTAACTCTTTATTGAGAATCTGGTTTTCTTTGGACTTCTCGCTCTTTGTATTCACTTCAGTTTGTGGGAGTTGAATAGCCTTCCTTGATGTCACGCATTATCAAGATATTCAGCACAGCCCAGAATCTGAATTACAACATTGAATCTCCAGCTGCAATGACTAAAACTTTAAAACACACTGATGGCTACAGCTGAATATTGACCCCTGTGGTTTTTGGCAGCTGGCCCTGTCTTTCAGCCCCTACTGATTTATGCAAATGAGGTCCCAAAATGAGTCTTGGCATGGCCCTACATCTCTCTACATCCTCCCACAGGCCATGCCCAACTAGTTTTGTTTCCCTCACCTTCAGTAGAAACCTGGGTGAACATGCTTGGAAAAAAAAATGGAACCGGTTAGCAACCCGAAACCAGAAGGGAGGCAAGTTGTTCAACTTGTCGTCTTTACCTTTGTCACAAGGGATCTGTGCATATTCCTTAGTGTCTGGAAAAACCCTGGGTCTGCAGACAGGTTTGAAGAGAGGAAGCTGAGGGTATCACCGAGAAGAACTTCTTTCAAGGTTTGGTCCTGGTAAATCTGCTCGTTATTACCATGAAAGTCAAAGTGATCATGCACCTAGAAAATAGAAAAAAATTCTATTAAAAAAATTCTTAGAGACCCATTCTATGCATAAAACCTTGATACTGGTGCTGCTGGTCCTTCCTGTGGTAGCCTGAATTAATTGGCAGTTCCTACAGGCAAGAATGAATTTTCTGGCAGCATCAGTCAGCACACTGCCCACTCACGTGAAAATGACCCAACTAAAGCTTATGCTGCCCTCTAGTGGCTATACTGCTAGGTTAGTTTTTCCTCACATTGTCCTTTTTACAGCTATGTGAGGCTTCTCTACTAGATATTTACATATCTGTACTTTAATGTGGTGACTAGTCTAGTGGTACTTACACAAACCCTCAGGTTCCCACCCCCAAGCCAGTGTGGTTTTCAGAATATCCCTAGTGAATTATACATAAGAGATATATGCATACATTGTAACATTTATTTATTTACATTCTCTTATATACCGTGCTATTCTGCATCAGTGCGGTTTAAATTGAACAAACTGAAATTACATTGAACAGGGCATTATAACTTGGAGATAACTATTTTACAGGGAACATGGGCTATGGAGGGTTAAGTGGCTTGCCCAGGACCACAAGGAGCACCTGTGGGACTAGAAACCCCAGTCCTCCTGGCCCAAGGTTGCTGTCCTCTAGTGGGATTTGAACCCCCGACCTTCCGGCCTGAAGTACCTTGCCCCAACCACTAGGCCACTCCTCCACTCCACTTAAAAATAAATAAATAGTATATTTATTTTTATTTATTTAACTTCTCTTATATACCGAGCAATTAGGTATCAGTGCGGTGTACATTGAATAGAACAATATACTGTACGGCCGGGTCGTATAGTGTTTACATTGAACAAGGAATGAAACTTGGATTTAACTGGGGTAACATATCTAGAGTTTATTTACATTGTAGTCCATGTTTTCAGGCTATAGTCTATTAAGAACAGGTCGTCTTGGGTTGGCTATCTTTTGTCTTGCTGGGTATGTTGTTGGGGGGCTCTGAGTGTTTGATGTAAGTGCTCGTTGGTTGGTTTCTATAGCTGGTTTCTGGGTAGTGTCTTATGAAGAGATGATGCTTAAGAGCCTTCCTGAATTGAGTAAGGCTTGTGATGACTCGCATGTCCGTAGGGAGGGCATTCCAGGCTCTGGGTGCGTATATCATGAAGGCTCTATTGGATGTTGCCTTTGTGCACGTTGTCATTTCTTTTGGGATAGTCAGGGTGTTAACCATTGAGGATCTTCTGGTTCTGTTTGGGTGTATAATGTGGATCATCTCATTGATGGATGTAGGTGGGTGTTTGTTTAGGGCTTTAAAGGACAAGACTAAGATCTTATAAAGAAGTCTAGCCTGAATGGGTAGCCTGTGAAGATTCTTCAAAATTGGTGTGATGTGTTCCTTTATTGATACCCCGACCATGACTCTTGCTGCTGTGTTCATCGCAAGCTGGAGTGGGTGTAGCGTTGCCTGCGGGAGCCAGTATAGTATAACATTGGCGTAGTCAAAGTGTGGGAGTACCAAGGCCTGGAAGATTGTTCAGAAATCGCTAGGGTCAAGTAGTGCTCTTAGATGTCGAAGTGTCCGTATTTTGTAGTATATTGTTTTTACAGTGTTTTTTATGTGTATTTTCATGTCCAGTCTTTGGTCCAGCGTGATACCAAGGTATCGAATTGTGGATTTGGTTATCAACTCTTCATTTTTAACTTTTAGTGAGGCTGGGGGAGTGAATTCTTGGCTCCTCGTGATGAAGAGTACATCCATATTGTTGTGGTTGATCCGAAGGTTTTGCGTGTGCAGCCAGTCTGCGACTGCATCAAAGTATCTTGTTAGCGGAGCGAAATCTGACTGGTCAGTTGCAAATGGCATGTATAGGAGGATATCGTCTGCATATGCTAGACATTGGACATTAAATGATTGTATCAGAGCACAGATGGGCTGCATGTAAATATTAAACATTAGTGCAGATAGTGATGATCCTTGTGGCACACCTCATTTTTGTAGGAATGGTTCTGAGGTTGTGGTGCTGGTCCTCACATGTTGCCATCTATTGGATAGGTAGGATATGAACCAGTTTAGGGCAGTGCCTTGAAATCCCTTTTCCTTAAGACGTTCTATGAGTATTTCATGGCTCACAGAGTCAAAAGCTTCTGCGATATCCATGAAAATGAGGGCAAAGCCCTGTCGAGCATTATCGATTCCTGATATTAATGTATTGAAGAGGGTAGTAAGGAGGGTTTCAACGCCGTGTGCTTCCCTGAATCCATGTTGGTATGGGTCAAGTGGTGCATTATTATCAACGTGGAGTTGGATTTGGTGTTGTACTACCTTTTTGATTATTTTAGCAAGCAGTGGTATGCTTGATATCGGTCTGTAGGATTCAACTTTTGAGGGGTCCGTCTTATTGTTTTTCAATAACAGTCTGATGGATGTGTTTTTTAGTTTTTGTGGAAAGGATCCTGTTGAGAGTGATTGGTTCAGGATTTTGCTTATGAATTGGCTTAGTTCACAACGCATTTCTCTTATCCAGGGTGCTGGACAGGGGTCATTGGGTGCCGTGGTGGTGTTGATGGAGGCAATGGTATCTTCTATTTCTTTGTTTGAGATGGTTTTGAATTTGGCAAGTATAGGTGGCGGAGGAGGCATGTGCTGAGGGGTGCAACTTATGAGGTTTGTGCTCTTGTCAGTTAGAATCATTTTTGATTGTAGGTAGTCAGAATATGCCTGTGGATGTGGCATGTATGACGGCAGATAAAGACTATTATGGTCCATCTAGTCTGCCCAGTAAGGTGGCAAGAGTAGTTGCACACACTGCTCCCTGCAGGTCACCCCCCCCCTTCTATTTGTCAAAGACCCTCTTCTATTGCTAACTCCAGACTCTCTTCTATTGCTCACTCGGAGGAGAATGAAGTTACCAGTGGTGTGCCCCAGGGATCTGTCCTTGGTCCGATTCTTTTAAACATCTTTGTTAGTGATATAGCGGAAGGGCTGTCGGGTAAGGTTTGCCTCTTTGCGCATGATACCAAAATCTGCAATAGAGTAGACACCCAGGAAGGGGTAGATAACATGAGGAGGGATCTAGCTAAGCTTGAAGAATGGTCTAGAATTTGGCAGCTGAGATTTAATGTTAAAAAATGCAAGGTCATGCATTTGGGCTACACCAGGGGGAAGGAATTATGAATCTAGCAGCCCTGGTTTATGTCTCGCTTTTGGAGGCTGAGAAGGGTAGCAGTCGATTGCATTTTTGAATCTTTTCTGCATTAGCACCCCGTTTTTAAGAGGCTGACGAACCTAATGTCCCAAATCTGTGTAGGCTATTTAGATATGTTGGGGCTGCTGGCTTAATGAGCAGTTACTTCAGTGCTGGTATGAGGGGAAGACAGGGGAGGGGAGCAGCATCCAAGGGTATCGTTAAGCTGCTGCCCTCCTCCCCCCACACACCCCTTCAAATTCAAGCTTATACAGAGTCACAGAAGGCAATGTGCATCAGCTCTGCTTATGTTGCTAGTATTCGTGAACTACCCAGGACTTTCTAGAACTCTAAGGTGCACCAGAAGTTGGAAAAAGCTTCTCCGACTCTGAGGCACATGGAAGAGAGGGAAAGGCACCAATTCTGCTCTTTGTCTGGTTTGGGCAGAGCCTCTGTGGAGAGGGAAAAGCAACCATTGGGCCATTTGAGGGGTGAGCAGGAAAGGGAGTTGGAATGGGGAAGAGTAACACCTTGGAAATACAGTCAAATAAGCATAGGACCTGGAAGATTATGGGTGGGAAGGGATTAATGTGGAATGAATTGGGGGGGGAATGATTGAGAATTGGGGTTAAGTGGGTTTATGGTAACAGCGGCAACAATGGGATTGGTTCATTGAGGACTGAGAGATTTGGAGTGGGAAGAGAAGGAACAGGGGGGAATGGAATGAGTGGCAACGGGGGGCATGGGTGTGTGGGAGATTACCACCAGGGGCAAGAAGGAGAGAATGGGGACGGACAGACTGTGTGGGAGATGGACTTAAAAACTGGGGATAGGTGTGTAGGGAGAATGGTAATTAAAGGATTGGGGTCAGAGCTGCCACCTGAACTTTCAGAGAGCTAAGTGAGAGGCCCTTCTCTAGGACATCCTGCAGAATGGTCAATAACAAGGACACCTTGGCTGCTTCAGAATCCAAGTGCCGCATGTCACACCAGCACTCAGAGGCACCATATCCGTACGTATACTAGCTTGGTAGATCTCCTCTGGCCAACAAGTAGAATAGAGATCACTGCTGGAGAGCAGCCCTTACACGCTAGCAATCCCCTTTCAAGAGCCATGCCATAAGTGAGAAGGGAGCCAGGTCCTCCAGGACGATCAGTCCTTGCTGGACTAGCCCCCAAGATGGAGGCAGCCGAAGAGGATGCACATGAAGGAACTGCATCAGGTCTCTGAACCACTCTCTCCAAGACCAGTCAGGCGCTACCAGAACAATCCTGCCCTGGGTGATGCTCTATACGCTGAAGCACATGCCCCATCAGGGGCCACAGAGGAAACACATACAGCAGCCGCTGACTTGGCCAAGGTGGGATCAGGACATTGACACCCTCAGACCCCATCTCCATGTGGTGACTGAAGAAGCAGCAAACTATGGCATTGGAGCAGGTTGCCATCAGCTCCATTTCAGGGTGACCCCCAGCAACGCAGAATGAACTGAAATGCCTCCTGAGTCAACTCCTACTCCCCAGAATTCAGAGAGTGCCAGATGAGGACACTTCAACAGTGTCTACCCCGACAATGTGCTGGGTTCACAAGGCTAGGAGGTTCTCCATCCAGAAAACAGGAGATCGATCTCCTGAGCCACTCCGGCGCTCCTTGTGATGCCTTGCTGCTTGATATGAGCCCCTGCTGTGGCATTGTCTGAAAACACTCAAACTGCCCAGCCCTCAACCAGGGGCCAGAAATGCAGAACAGCCAACCTAATGAGGTGGTTGATGGACCACACTGCTTCCCTGCGTTCCAGTGGCCCTGAGACATACTGTCTTGACAATGGAATCCCCAGACTGAGAGACTGGCATCTGTCATCAGCAGGATCCAGGAGAAATCGTCCAGCAGTATGCCTTTCCTCAGATAAAGCACCACTGCAAGCTGGTCTTCACCATCAATGGGAATAGAAGCCTGCACTCAAACTCCTGAGAATTCGGGGACCATTGAGTCAGCAAGGACCGCTGGAGCAGCTACATGTGAACATACAGCTATGGCACCATCTCTATGGTTTCCGCCATCCATCCTAATCCCAGAATCTAGGGACCTGCTGCACCCAGAACAGCACCAGGCAATGCACAGTTTTCTGGCTTTCTCTACTGGAACAGGAGTCTGAAGAAAATGGAGAAGGTGGCACTGATGGCAGGTGCTTGTAGGGACATTTTAGGGGTTTCTTTTGTTTTTTTGTTTTTTTAGATTTAGGTTTAGACCATTATAGTGGTAGCTGAAGGCGAGTTATATTCAGCTACAGGAGGGGCTTCCCTGTACTTGAGGCAATGGAAAGTGAAGTGACTTGGCCAATGTCATAAGAAGCATCAGCAGGTTCTGAACCCTGGCTCCCAGTCTACTCCTCTAATCACTAGGCTGCTCCTCTACTCCAGGAGGATAAAGAATCTCTTCTGGGTTTGGGTTAGAGCAGGGCTCTGCCTCTTCTCTTCCATTAGCTACCTTTAAGTATGTTATAGCAATAGCTATAAATTCCAAATAATATTTGCAATGAGTAAATGAGGAAAAAAGACTATATTGAGAGAAATAGTCAACATCTCCTGGAAAACCTGAATGGGTCTCTCGCACAATGGCTGCAGTTGTCAGTCAAAACAACTACATAAAAGCATTTTTATCATGAAATGAGTCAGTAAAAATCAGTATAGATCAATAACATTAATTTGTCTGACATTTATTTTTATTATGAGAAGTCCATACTACATATCAGGTTTGTTTCTCAAGCACACATAATCAAGCCAAATATAGTCCCATGCTATTAGTCAAACATGATTGCTGCAAAATCTGAGGGTACTTACCCATAGCAGCTGCAATAGACGAAGCAAGAAGCGGAGATGCCCAGAGGGACGTTCCCCAGCACAAGTCATGTTTTGCACAAAGTTACTTCAAGGTAGCGTGAGTTGAGCCTTGCAGACATTCAGCAGCAAGTGGTCATGAACAAAGGCAAATTACTCACAGGCTGCTGCCAGCATGCAAGAGCCATATTCAGAGGTATGTTTACTAAGGTGCATCAGGCTTTTGCAGATATCGCTGGGCAATAGATGCAAAAGCCGGCATTAATTGCAAAGGTCCTGCGGTGTCTGCAACTTACAGTAGACGATTACCGCGCAGTGTTTACATCCATGGTTATTGCATGTTGCAGGCACATCCAATCTCCACTATAATCCTGCCCACCTATAGCCATGCCTGCATCTACCGCACAAGATGCAGACCGCAGAAAATCGATGCAATGTCTGCATTTGGCCCATGTTAGCTGTGATCAAGCTCCATTTTCACTGAGGTAACAACTAACGCGCTTTAGTAAATCTACCCCTCAATCTTTCTAGAAACTGTGGGGTCGATATTCAGAAGATGCATCTGGTTAACTTTGTTAAAAGTTCAGCCCACTGACTGTTGAAAACTTAATCAGTTAAGTAAAAAAAAGAACCTGAGATGGCTAAACATGAATCAGATAATACTAGCACTATCCAGTAAACTTTAACTACGTCAGTCTGGCTGAGATAGTCCAGACTAAACCAGTTATCTTTCTGAACATCTGCTAAACTTAACTGGATGGCTTATCCGCTTATCTTTAGCTGGATATTTGGTGTCTGAATATCTACTCGGTTTGAACGTTTTTCTGCTCCTCATTCATCTGAATTTGAGTATTGACGTTAGAAGAAATGTTTCTAATATTACTTTGTGTTTGTAGCTATTGCTTTCTTTGTTCAGTACCAGACTTTAGATTTGTGTTGAATGCTTGTTTTGGCTGAACTTTTTCTGCTTTGCTGTATTTGAATTCTGTATTAATATAAATTCATCTATTTCCGTTACATAGAGATAGTGAAATAATAAAGCCGTTGGTGGGAGAATGGTATCGTTTTCAGGTAGGGTGGGGAAAGAGATCACGAGCGTCTCGTTGGTTTTTCCTTTTACAGTTGGCAAGCCTACGCGCATCCTTGGAGGGACCGTCTGCCTGTCACTATCCATTCCCCTTCTTCAGCCTCCCCAAGCAAATGATCCCCAGCAGCCTATGCATCCCAGAATCCATAGGACCAAATCTGAGGAGGACAAAGACGGGAGCTGTGGCTGGTTGGCGTCTTCCCCTTTTGCCCCAGAAATAAACCAGCGAGGCAAGACATGTTTCACTGCCAGGACTAGAGGGGTGACTGCTGCTATGAAAAACCGTGTGCTTAGAAGATTCTTTCTGATGGACATTTCACTCTTTTTATTTCATCTTTTAACATAGCACGATCTCGGGAACTATGAAGTCAATCTTCAGCAGCACATATCTCTGATATTCAGAGGCATTGAATAAGCCTGATGGACTACCTTGCACTGTTCAGATAAGGTGGGTGCAGTCCATGGGCAGAGCAGAAGTGGATCCAGCAATTATCTATTCAGCGCCACTCTACACATTACTAGCTGGATCACTTAGCACAGCAAAAAAGTGTTTTTAAAGCTATCTGGGTCTAGCCATAGAGTGACCCTGAATATCGTCACTGCTGGCCGCTATCCAGATACTGGTGCTGAAGTAGCTTTCTTACAGCTGCGGCAGCAGCTGTTTCAAAAGCACCGACCGCCGGGGCTGAATATCCGCCAGTATTTGTTCTTTCAAGTTATTTCAAGTTTGATTATGAATGTTAGGCTCAATATACCCATCGGTTAACCAGCTGACAAGTTCTTCTGGGAAACTCGTCACAGAATACTGCAGACATGCTTACCTCCAGCACTAGAGGGGTCAAAGAACTGCCAAAGCCAATGTGAAAGGTCAACAGCTGAAAACATTGCCTGCATCTGAAAGAGATGTGACAAGAGGGCCTAACATTACTCATGTGTACGTACAGTAGAGGTTTAGCAGACATAACATGAAAGACTCTGAATGTGGAGGCTATCAGGTAGCCGAGGTCAGGAGGCCAACCAGAGGTCTATTTAAAGCCTATTTCATAGTGATATATAGGCACCTGAGGCCCATTTAATGAAGTAAGTTAAGTGCAAAAATCTAACACATGTTTTGCATGAAAACTAACATGTGTTACGCGCAAGGCTTCTGCAGTAATCTCGGGGGCATGACAAGCATGTTCCCAACAGTTAATACAATAACACATGGCGCTGTTACCATGGATGCACTAACGCCTACCGAGGTGGAGATAATTGCACCCGCGCTAACTGAAACATTGACAGCATGCGATATGTCTCCCACACGCTAACTGCAATGTGCTCACCATGCCCACTCGCTGTCCCTAACCCTACCCATATGGCACCCTAATGTGCAATTGGCAGTGCAAAAATTGGGGTGTGTTAACTGTCATGCCCCCTCACTAACTGTTTTTGTGGGCCACAGTGCGTAGTTAGCGTGCACTAAATTGCACATTAACCACATAGTACACTTTAGTTGAAGGGCCCCCGTGTGTCTGTAAAATACCAGCAGATGTGCTGCAACATAGATTTCAGGGCCGCACTAAGGGCTATGTGAGCGGTACGGCCGAAGAAGGCGCAAGTACCATCACCGGGCTTCCAGGAAGAAAGTTACTGCACATGGCGGAGGGTGGCACCAAATTTGTTAGTCGCACAGAGCGCATTTCTAGCTTGCTACGGTCCTGATAGATTTACACCAACTTAGATGTGAAATATATGGTTGCTTCCCATCTACCTCTGTAAAGACAAGCAGCTTTACTAGGTGCTGCTTTTCAGCATGGTTTTGTTTAGTTTTATGTTTTGGTCTTTTTAGAGATTTTTTCAACGTTATTAGATTAGCTTTGTTCCTAAAAATCTGACAAGAAGAGGGGGGGGGGGGGGGGGGGAGGCTGGGAAATTCCTAAAGAAGCACTGCACTGTTTCAGCCTTTTAAGAGTAAGTGAACAAGGTTCAGTTCACCCTGGATATTGAGAGTGCAGAAAACATAGACCTACTAATTCAAAGACTGAATTCCTTGTTTTTCACTTGACAAACTGCAGTCCCTAGACAGGAAAGAATCTCAGAAAATTGAGGATTTCTGCTTTTTAGTTACTCTTTATGGCTTCCACACTCCCACCAACCTTGCAAACCTTTACTTTCCAGTGAGACCCTGATTGTATCCTTTCCTCTTCCTGATAGGGCTGGGCTTGTTTTGCAACTTGTTTTTTTTTCTTTCTCTCCTGCTAAAGCCTTAGGTAAACTGATCATCTTTTCTAGGTTCAAACACAGGGCATTCAATCAAGCCCCAGGAGGTTCAAAGTTAAGGAAAATAAAAAATATGTTTATAATTACAATTTTAATTTTAACCCAAAATTTTAATCAGTAGGCTAGGTTTATAACTTTACTTACAAATGTGCCAATCAAGCCTACTGGTACTTCTCTACAGAGTGAATTTTCTTCAAAATAGCAACATTTCCACTAAGAAGATTAAAAAATTCTGGGCAACTCAACTCAAAATTGTACTTTATAATCATTAGACAGTCTCTACATGCAATTGGGTTTTTTCTTTAGACCACACTTTGTTCATGATTGAAAAATAGCGTACCTTTCAGTTGGAACATTGGAACCTGGCAAACATTTTAAAAAATTCAACCAGTTTGCATAAATGTTTATATGGTACCTCATTATTTTTGAGGTGTCCAAACACCTCCTTCCATTTTTCGTCAACCATGATGTCTGGGGGTTTTTTTCATTCTTGAACTTTTTCTTCAGAAACAAACGGCAAGACAAGAGAACTCAAACAGATCAGTATCATTTATTACTGACTCTAGGCCAGGTCCTGTAGACAAAACGTATTCTAAAGATGACTCTAGCTCACACCATTCCAGTTGCTTTTGAAGGAGAATCCACTGTTGTTTCCCAATCTCCTGGAAGTGAGTGGTCCACTGATCCAAGCAATCAATGCAAGTGGTGTAGAAAGATGACAGATTGTTTGAAATCTGCTTCATCAAAGCTGCCCTCTGCTTCAAGATCTTTTATCTTCTTTCTGATTGTCAGAGGCAAAAACACTTCATTCTTCCTAGTTACTAACTTGTTTCTAAGGTCACTGATTACTCCAGCCACCTCTATCATTGAGATTTTTTGAGACTCAATTTTTAAAGTCACATTTTGGAAAATCATTGCCTGACTGTGCAGAAAGTACAGCCAAACCTCATTCTCAGAAAAGGTTTTTGATGATAACTGGGCATTTTCCTGGCTCAGAAAATATGATTAACTGGGTAAGGTGGACACGTCGCCTCTCACCCCTCCCCCCCCCCCCCACTTCACATTTCATTGACAACTTAATTCAGAACAAAAACACATGACAACCATTTGGGACTTAAACTGGTCGCAGCTTTAATAACCTTTTAAACAACACACAATACAAATCAACACATTTTAACTCCCCCCCAAGCAGAGCGAGCCCTCACCCGCCATGTTAGTAGCAAGGTGACGCCACATCCGGTTCCCCCGGGCACAGGCCCGACATTTTCCACGCCCTCCCTCTTCCGGCTTCGCCATGCTATTAGCAAAAGCCTGAGGGATTAACCGGGTCGGGGTACCCCACCCCCGCCCTCATGCTTGCCACCGGCTCCGGACCCCGTAAACCTCGGGTAGCCCGCCAAAGCCCCCCCCCGCTCCAACACCCCCCACCCCCCCCGCCAAACCGTCCCCCCCGCCCGGGTGGGTGGGCGGGTGTCCGGCGCCTCCAACCTCGACCCAGCAACTGCCGGAGCAGTGCTGGGTCCCCGCACTACCCACCCCCCCCGTTGCCGACTCCCAGCCCTCTCATTGGCTCCCGGGCGTTTAAAACGCCGAGGGGAGCCAATGAGGGCGCCAGGCCGCGCGGGGCACCGCCGAGCCGCGTGCCGCCGAAACTCCGGGGGGGGGGGTGATCGGCCCGCCGCCCCCCTGGTTAGGAGCGGCCACGCGGACGGGGCCCGCGGCCTTACTATTCACTGGTTGGAACATTTTAATTAATCTCTCTATGTCTGGTAGTAAAGCTAGCCACTTAGTGTTACTGTATCTAAAGGGCCTTTGATATTCGCTCTCAACAAAAGTCAGATATCTCTTTAACCCTGGAATTACCGAGATTTTTTGCACACACTGAATACCGTTGGGGTCATAAATGACCCCACGACGAATTTTAATTGTTAACCATGAAAATTTTAAACTAAACAGACAAAATATTATTCCAAATTAATTATTTATTATATGAAGGTTAAATGTTTTCAAATTTAATGCTTTATCATAAAATTACATGAAGAAGAGTTGCCATGAAAGCAGTTTTTGCATGCACTTGATGAACACAGTAAAGTACTACAGTCATTTGCATGAGACACAGACAATTTCTGAATGTTCTTTGCAAACAGTGCGCTTGCAGGAGGTGCAAACTATGTTGCTTTTCTTGTCTTTTTCTCTGGAACAGCAGTGACACCTTGCCCTTTTCTTTGGGATCCCGACATTGCAAACAGCATCAGTGGCTTCTTCAATGCTGGAAGAAGTCTCGCTGCAATTACTCTGAAGCAGCTGCTTTCCTAACTCCAAGAGGAATAGTAGACGTCTGTGCTTTGACTTGGACTGCCATTCTGGATTTAGTGACATCCAAACAATGAAGGCGTTCAAAGCACTGATGTCCAACATGTTGTAGAAGATTGTCACTGGCCAGCGTCTTGTCATTCGTTTTGTAGTATACGTGCGCAACATTTAATCTGCTGTATCTACTCCACCTTTACTAGAATTATAGTTCAAGATCATGCGTGGTTTTTTGTCTGGACGTGTGTTATCTTCTTCTTGATCATGCAAACTGCTCAGAAGAACAACCACTTTTCCTTTCTTCGAGCAATAGGAAACCAGGGTGGTGTCATCGCGAAAGGCAAACAGTAAAGTGAATACCTCTCGGCCCTTTGCTGTTACAAATTCTGGAGGTAATTCTTTTCTGTTCTTTCGAATTGTCCCCAAAAGTGTCATTTGTTTTTCTATCAATTTCCGTGACAGGGATAAACTGCAGAAGAAATTGTCAACAGTAACATTTCTGCCAGATCGCGTCAATCCTTCAGTGAGTTGCAGCACAAGCCTTTCACCCTGATTCTGTTCCCTGTTTTGTCCGAGTTCCCTTCCTGTATATACTTGAAGACACAGAACATATGACGTTGCACTGTCACACAACATCCATAGCTTTATGCCATATTTCCCAGGTTTGCTGGGAATATATTGTCTGAACGGAACACGGCCATGAAATGTAAGCAGTTGCTCATCCACGGTAACATTTTCACCAGGAACAAAGGCATCACTTAGAGTTGCTTCCCAGGTATCAAAAACATGTCTGATTGGAGCAAGCTTATCCACGCCTCGTTGTTCATGTCTGTTGGTTGCATCATCAAATCTGAGAGCACGAGAAATTTGCTGAAAACGGTTATGGAATCCTAAACATTAAACCCCCTGAAATCAATCTAACAACCCAAAAGCAAAAGATCTCAGAAAAAAACAAAACACCCCCTCAAAATAAAGCAATAGTGCAAAATACTTTTTTTGTCGGAATATGGCAACCAAGTACCGGGAATTCAGTCCAGGTACCGCTGTGGCAATTCCTTTTATTAAAGATATGGATAAAAATTTCAAAATCCAAAACGTAGCTTATATATAGTGCTGCTCTCCGCACTGCAATAATATGCCAGCAAAACACAGTTACGACGTGGCTCCACGTTTCGGGTGTAATCACAGATGTAAGAACCTTGAACACCCTGCTTCAGGCCCATCCAAACTGGCAAAAATTCAAAGCTTGAATGAAACAACCCCGGAGGTGTAACTCACCAAATAGCCATCGGCGTCTGACGTCAGCGTTCAGGAACAGCTCAAGTCCTCCAATCACATCTGGATAGTCCTGACCTCTCATGGTTTTGAGACCACCTTGTATCGGAAGCCTATCCAGCGGAACACCTTGTTACATTTTGATAGTTTTCACCCTCGAGCGCTGAAACGGGGTCTCCCTTACGGTCAATTCCTGCGTCTTCGGCGGAATTGCTCGACCTTGGCCGATTTTCTTTTTCATGCAAGAGAGTTAAAATCACGTTTGGCTAATAGGGGGTATCCTATGGTAGTGGTTGAACGGGCATTTAAGAGGGCCCATCATTTGCATCAGGATTGGCTTCTTATTCCAAAAAATATTTCATCGCCTGACTCAGTGGTTACTGGGGTGCTGCCTTATACATCTAATATGCCACAAGTTACTAAATTATTACATCGATTTTGGCCTATCCTGGGATCTCATGATTGCTTTTGAGATGTTCCTTTACGAATTGCTTACTCCCGTACAGCCAATTTACGGGATTTCATTATGCATACTACTTCTCTACAAGATCGCCCTGCATTAAGGCATGTGGATATTGGTCACTTTGCCTGTGGACAGTGTATGTATTGTTCCCTTATGTTGGAGGGTTCTGATTGGTTGGATATACATACTTCCCGCACCTATACTACCAGGTGGCATACTGACTGCACCTCTTGTTTTGTAGTCTATCTGATTGTATGCCCCTGCTTATTCTACTATGTGGGGCGGACCATACGAGCAATGAAATCACTTTTGGCTGAACATGCCTCTCGATTGCGTACCAGGACTCTTTCTGCCCCTATGGTGGATCATTGTTTAACAATGGGGCATGATTTCTCCTCATTACATTGGCGGATTTTAGATCATCTTCCTGCTGATCCCAGGGGTGGCGACAGAGAGCAACGTCTTCAGTGGCGAGAACAGCGTTGGATATATTCTTTGGACTCTGTTGCCCCTCGGGGTCTCAACCTTCAGGTGGACTGGCATACTATCATTTGATTGGTATTATTTTTTGACAGGCTCCTGGTGGGGGGTTTCCCTGTTTAAGTGGGCTTCCCTCTGTCTCTGGGGGTTTTCCTGTCTTGTGATTGGAGGACTTGAGCTGTTCCTGAACGCTGACGTCAGACGCCGATGGCTATTTGGTGAGTTACACCTCCGGGGTTGTTTCATTCAAGCTTTGAATTTTTGCCAGTTTGGATGGGCCTGAAGCAGGGTGTTCAAGGTTCTTACATCTGTGATTACACCCGAAACGTGGAGCCATGTCGTAACTGTGTTTTGCTGGCATATTATTGCAGTGCGGAGAGCAGCACTATATATAAGCTAAGTTTTGGATTTTGAAATTTTTATCCATATCTTTAATAAAAGGAATTGCCACAGCGGTACCTGGACTGAACTCCAGGTACTTGGTTGCCATATTCTGACAAAAACAGTATTTTGCACTATTGCTTTATTTTGAGGGGGTGTTTTGTTTTTTTCTGAGATCTTTTGCTTTTGGGTTGGAAAACGGTTATGGGCCATATTTTTTGCTGAAAACAGAACGACCATCTTCAAGGTTCCACAACTGAACTATGGATTCATTTCGTGACTTGTACACTCCTGAGAGGATCAGAAGTCCAAGAAAACGTTGAAATTCTCCTTCTGTCAAATCTTTCCAGGTGTCGTCATAAATGTGTCTTCCTTGTTTGCTCATCCACATCATGATTTCATTCAATAAGTTCTTCCTCATGAACAAGTGGAATGCTGTGAGAGGGCCATCAACATTTCGTACAGCATACCTTGTAGGACCTTGTTGTATGAGCTCTGGCGTATCTTCCAGCAGCTTGCTTTATAGGTTTCCTGTTCCATGATGTGGCATCCTTAGATACATAGGCTTCAATGGCAATATTTGTGCTTATAGTTGATGACCTCTTAGCTCCTCTACGACCACAACTAAGATTCCTCACAGATGATACTGACACCGAGGACTCCTGCCTTCTTCCCCGTCCAGCACAGCCTTGACCTTTGCCTCAACCTTTAACTTGACTCTTTGCTGCAGGTGATGTTACCGGCTCATCATCAGTCTCACATTCACTTGGCGACTAACTGCTGTCGCCATCTGAATCATGACTGTCATCATCAGATTTATCGCCCGAACTTGGCTGATATGCTTCTTTGCTTGCTGAATATGCTGCATCATCAGACGACTCAGAGCCGTCACTGTCAGCATCTCGTTGCAATATTTCTCTTACTTGGGCAGCTGAATACTTTTGTTTTCACATCATGAACAATAGCCTAAAATAAATAAACAAAGATAAAGTTGAATAAAACGCAAAGCAGTTTTACTATAGGTGTACAATAATTGTGATGAACGAGCTGAAAGCCTTTAGATTTCATCGGAAATAATTAGAGAACATATGATATTTCGGAAGATGAATCTCGACATCATAGTGAATGAGTTCATCCAGGTAGCAGCAGTCAGAAAAAATACATTCTGGATGGAGGCTTCTAGCAGTGCATAGACTGAATGCTTTTCTTCCCATCCGTGTCTCTGTAGTTAGCTACTTTCCAGCGCTTCCTCTACTTCACTACATGATTCATGTAACAAAGTTTGTTGATTTTTATTCAGAATCTTGAGCTTCAATTTAGAGTGAAAATAAAAATTTAGGTCCATATTCTTCAGGAGTTCTACCATCGTTACTGGTGGCCAGGTGGAGGGTAATTTTATAAGAGTCCCCTAGATTTACACAAGCTCACATATGTATTTCAAGCCTATTTTATCAAGTAAGGCACATGGGTACTTTATTTTATAAAATAGGAGAAGTGCTCCGACATGTATGTTGGACTAGGCGGGAGCACTTACATCTGCCCTCTGGCAGTCATACATGCCCACACCTAGATTTTTCAAAAGCACGCATAAATGATAATATTTTATAAATTAATGTGTATAGATTTGGGCTCCAGCTATACTCTGCCCCGTGCGGGCACACAGTGAAAGTATGCACCGTTGGTCTGATGTATGTGCTTCCAGAACAGCAACTAGTCTAGGTGCGTAAAGGACCATCCACGCCTGTAAGTCACGGAAATTAGGTGAGTCATGTGCACTGATGGTACAGGACATCACAGGGCTCCTTATAAAATCACCTCCTAAACGTACAACTCCTCCAGCAGCCGATTTTCAAAGGCACGCTACTCAGAGTGCCAACAAAACTTGCCCTAACTGCTGGGCATTCTCCGTAGAGTACCTGAGTGGAGTTAGGACGGAGCTATATATATCTGGAGGGTAATTTTTATAAACCATTTTCACGTATAAAAACAGTGTTTTACACGTGTAATCGGGCTCTGATAAAATTAGGTCACACCATAAAGTTTGCACAGTGCAAGCAGGCAGGTATATGTACAGTAGGGGTGCACGGGTGTGGTCACGATTTACACACAGATTTTATTAAATATATGTGTATGCACCAAGACCGTACCAAGCTAGCAATGCGCCCTGTGCGACTTACAAACCAGTGTCCCTCCTTCCCCCCAGCCCCGTGCAGGAACTCACTATTTGGAGTTTCCTAGAAGCCCAGTGATGATATCAGCGTCCCTTCTAAAATAGTGCGAAAATAGGTCCCTTCCTGCTCACTTAGGCTAGGCCGCTGTACATCTAGCTTATGGCGGTCACCATAGCCTATGTACTCATTGTCAGCATCACTGACTTTCCATTTAATAGAACTGAATTGGATTACTTTTTTTAAACACCATAGCCAGTGTTTACAAAAATATTTGGTGACCGGTGGGTTTCTGTATTGACTTAATATTTTTAAAACCGTGTGACTGATTGTTGATGAATGGTGATTTCTAAAAATATAAATAAAAATCTAGATGAACAAACCTGTGCCTTTCCCAAGTGTAGCCATGTACCAGCTCTAGTCTAGGGAAATTGAGCAGTCTATGCCCTGATCCATAAACCATTGTCTAATTTCACTTTTAAGGTACTTTGCAGGCTCTGTAGCAGAGAAACTAAATCATTTCCTTAAGGCAACCCTCCAGCTGAGGAAGAGATTGCCTGACACAACTTCAGTCCAGAAGGGCCCAAGGGAGAGGTAGAAGGGTCATGCCACACAGCCACGAAACTTAACCATGCTTCAAGTCCTGTAAAACACGAAGGAGCTCACAGGATGAGGAACACGAAGCAGAAAACAAACCCAGCAGGGAAAACAGGAAATCAGCAAGAGGCGATCTTTCCTATCACTCGAGGGTTATTGCTATTCACATCTTCATATGTCATAAAAAAGCCACTTCACGATTAAGTCTTAAAGCTGTGTCATATCTTTGCCAGTGCAACCTCTAAGATAACTAATTTTGATATAAATTCTGAGCAAGACATGAGCATGGAGCTATATTTAAAAATTCAGTGCAAAAAAAAATAAAATACTGCACATAATTTCTGTAGATTGAAATGAAAGGGAACAGAGTTTTGCATCGGCTTCAGGGCTGGTGTTGGGTGCAGGTACAACTAGGGCAATTTCCCTGGTTCCCCCATGTCATAGGGGCCGCAAGCTTGCTGAAGAAGGCACAACCTGCCAGTAAGCTTTGAGGGTTCCCTCCCAAATTTCTGCCCTGGACTCCAGCCTATCTACCACTGGCTCTGAGTGACTTAAACTCTTATAATGAAGACTGCAGAGATGCTAAGTCTCCCTCATTAGGAGTGTGTCACCCTCATTCGAAGGCTTGTCACTCACCCATACTGAGTCCCTTCTCGCAAGCGTTAGAGCCTCAGTGCCAGTGCACTGATCCTGATCCCTGCTTTCACGAGAGATGAGCCTAAGAGAAGAAATTCCAAGTGGCCCAGAAAGTAAGAAGAAATCTGAGCTCACCTTCCTGTGTCCGGCCTCCTCTTACACCATCCCTACAAGTACAGGTGCTGTGAAACCCATGCACACACTTGCAGCCCCTGAGTGGAGAGCAATTTTCAGCCCGGAGAATTTATCCAGATTGCCCCAGCTACGTCTGTAGCCTTTCAGAGTCTCCAAAGGAAAGCAAATATCATTGTATGCTGCTTTTTTTTCCAATGGCAAAGCAACACCGTATTTAAATCTTTCTAGATTTATACCCTAAATACACATCTCTTTGGACCGCAGTCTCATTCTATGGGTGGTAAGTCTCACTTTGGGGTGGTTCACCCTTGGCATCTGAAGAAGCTCATTTGAAGGAGACGGTGTTTTGCTTACCTCTTACAAGCATCTGGTCCTGAGGCAGACCTTTCGCTCAGCACCTCTGCCGTCAGCAGGAGTTTGCTGATTGCCTCTCTCATGTTATCAAAGACCTGCACAGCAGAACCGACTTGGAAGAACTTCTCAAAGAACGCCCGCAGCTGTGAAAGAGATCAAATGTTGCCCATCAAATCTGCCAGGGTTAAAAGAACTTGCCATAAACAAGGTGAAATATAATCTCTACTCATCATTTTTGTAACAGTAAAGAGGGATTTATTTTCACTGTCTTGGGCTTGAATTAATCACATTTAAAAAAACAGCAACAGTAATTGGGAGTAGGTAATGATCCATTAACTCACCCTCTCTGCCTCATCTTCTCTATCGCTTTTCTTTTTTAGATGCCTTCAGACAGCTGGACCCTTAAACTAGCCAATGAGTAAGCCACTTGCCTCAAGATGGTAAAGCCGCCTCTGTGGACCATTTCTTAAAGCAGGGGCTGGTCTGAGGCCTGATCCTGGCAATGGTGTCAGGAGTGACCTGGTATAAAGACGCTACAGCTAGAGATTCAATCAGCAGCTGCTCCTCAACAACTGGGTTCCACCTCCCATACAGAAGCCAGGAGAGGCAAGGCCACCATGGAAGTGCAAGAATGTGAGCGTTTAGCAGCGGGGAAGCCAGAGTGCAAATCCTGTTGATGCTCCTCATGACCTTGGGCAAGTCACTTTACCCTCTATTGCCTCAAATACAAAACTTAGACTGTAAGCCCTATGTGGACAAGGAAATGCCTGCTTGCTTGTGTGTAACACACCTTGACCTACTACTGAAAAGACATGGGCTAAATTCAAGTACATTTACATCTGACTGCATCTTACACCACTGCCGGGATCAGACCACAGAAGAGCAGCCATGGGTCACTTTGGTCCCCACCAAAGGAAGCAGAAATCTACCACATGGGTCAATGCAGCCCTACCTGATCCACCACAGGAGTGGAGTGCAAGGTAAGACAAGCCAGGCTGGGCCCTGCGAAGCAGCAGATGTGGTTTGATTCGGTCTTTGCCTGTTGCTACAGCAGAAGAGCAGCACCCAAGCCAATCTATTGGGGCAGTAAAGAGCGGCAACCATGCAGTCGAATCTAACCAGGCTACGCCTCCCCTAAGGCCAAGGGAGAGAGTGGCTGCACTGGTCAGTTTGGCCTTGCTTGATCCTGCTAGAGAGAAGAGGAGTGTAGGACAGGTTGATCCAACTGGTGATCAGCAGCCCGGGTCAGTATTCCTCTCCCCCACCTCTATTGCCGGAAATGCATAGCCATAAGCTATTCACACCCTTGGAAGGAGAACTAACTAGCAGGGATGAATGAAGTCAACCTCAAGGATTTATTCCCCCTTCCTCCCTCACCCAAAAAACAGGCTGGAGTCTAGGAGAGCAATTCTAGCAGAAGCCTGGGGGAGAGCTGTGGAAGAAATGGTACATCTGGCTTCTAATTCTCTACTGGAGGGCAGGGGGTTCTGTGAAACTGGTGACCATCAAGGACTGAGGGGGCTGGATTGCCAATTGACCTCAGGTTAACCAGACAGCTGCTCCAGTTCTGTTTTTTCCCAATTGCATACATAAAACTGTAGTTCTACTTGTCCCCACGGATTTCGCTGAATCGCAGCTACAAATCCATGAATATAATGTGGCAAAAGCAGAACTGGAATAGGCAATAAAGTCGACCAGTCTGATAAAATAATGCCGTGAGCCCTGAATCATGGTGGTTATTAGGGAATCCTTTTAGAAGCAGGAAGCAGGAAAAAAAAATGTGATAGTGCCTCTAAGTCTCTGGAGAGACCAAATTTGTTTTGGAGTACTGCGTACAATTCTGAAGGCCGCACCTTCAGAAAAATAAAACAGGATGGAATCGGCGCAGAGGGCGGCTACTGAAATGGCCAGTGATCTTTGTCATGACGCATATGAATACAGATTGAAAGATCTCAATAGGTGCGCTTTTGAAGAAAGGCAGGAAGGGGAAGATATAATAGAGACTTTTAAACTCCTCCATGACATAATTGCACAGGGGGAGATCAGGAGCAAGGCGATATAGGATGAAAGTGAAAGGGGAGGGACTCGGGAGCAACCTAAGGAAAGATTTCTTTACAGAAAGGCTGGTGGATGTGTGGATTAGCCTCCCATCGGAGGTGCTTGAGACCATGACCATGACAGTATCTGAATTCAAGAAAGTGAGGGACAAGCACTGAGGATCTCTGCAGGAGAGGAGGGATTGCAGAGCTTAATAGTCGGTATGGATGGGCAGACTAGATAGCACATATGAAGCGGGATTTAGAAGAATCTGCGACATCCAGAGCACCATGCCCAAAAATCTAGGGGAGAGGCAGCAGTTGAGGAAGGCACGTGTGTAAGTGCCTTCTAAAATTGCTCAGTCTCCACCCCGAAAGATGAATATCTCAATAATTGGGTCTGGTGACAGCAGGGCCGGATTTACCTTGAGTGAGGCCCTACGCCAACAAAAATTGTGGGCCCCCAGAAAAGATAAAAACGAGCACGCCAGATCAGCTGCGCGCTGTTGGCCCTGACGTCATAATTAAACTGGGAATCCCAAAAGCCAAACTTGGAATGTACAACACTGTAGAAATAAAACTATACATTAATTTGCTCTTGTACTAAACAAAGTGCAGACGTTAATGATGCACATTTACCAGAGCTGACATATTCCAATTAATAAATTCAAAATAAAAAGATATTTTTCTACCTTTTGTGCATTTTTTTTCAGCTGCAATTGCTCCAGCCACTTTCTTCTGGTTTCTTCGTGTCAGTCCAACTCCAGTCTTAACCCCCCCAGCCCATTTCCAGTCCCAGCCCCCCCCCCCATCAGCTCAAGTAAACTTTAATAAAAAAAAATGCAGAGGGGGCCCCGCAGGACAGTCCATGCTGCCGTGGCAGCAGCCAGCGTTTTTTTTTTAAATTTAATTTTAAAAAAAGCTAACAATTTGTTCAATTTTTGTGGGCCCTACGCCACGGCGTAGTTGGCGTATAGGTAAATCCGGCCCTGGGTGACAGGCCTATGCACATAGCAAGATCAGTAAATGCACAGTTGAAGTCCATTTCAGAAATATGGGCGTCCCCGAATGTATGGCCCCAGAAATAGGTACTTGGATGTGCCGGCCAGGATATTTCAGAAAGAGAGTGTCTGTCTATTTTATGAGACAGACATGTCCCTTCTGGCCATGTCAGATTTTTTTTCTTCTCTTTTTTTTTTTTTTTTATTTTATATTTATTAAATTTTGAAAATACATTCAATTCCAAAATTGAATAAAGGAAACATGGTAACAGAACATACAAATCCAAATATCATAGAACCATACCATTGTACATTACCATAATAAGCCCACAACATTACTCAGGGGAGGCACCAGGAAATCAATTACAAAAAAAGGAAAAATAGAACAAAGCAGAGCAAGACTTACACATCAGCCGTACGAGATGTTACAATCACAATACTATCCTCCCTAGCCACCAGGAATTCCAGAAGCTGAGCGGGCTCAAAAAACACAAATATCTTCTCTTTATGTCAGATTTTAATAAACCTGCGGCGCCAGTCTAGTATTATGTTTTGGACTATAAATTAACATGCAAGCTACTTTGGCCAGGTAAAGTTAACTTTGGCATTGAGAGTGCATTTTGCTCTTCCTCCTGCAAGTGTTGTTGTTTTTGCACCTTGTTCATGGTCAGAAGCAGGTATGGGCATGGACGCATCAATAGTCAGGGCTCGTTCCATTCTGAAATTGCACCATGACATGCATCTCTGTTCACTGCCCAGCACACGCCCCCACCACGCCCCCCTACTCCATCAACATGGTCATGCTGGAGACGCCCATATGTCCAGCTGTCTAAAATGGATCTGGGGGCATCTCTCTGATTGGCTTGTCTGAGCTTCTAAAATAACCCCTAGGGTCTTTACCTGCTGTAATTCCCTATGGGCCTGATATTCAGTGACGCTATTCAGATAGTCACCGAAAGCTGCCTCAGTGCCAGAGCGGGTCCTTGATACTATGATCAAACCAAAAATCCCAAAAGGGCTAAGGGAAAGTTCTCGCCCATAAAATATCATCAATAAATAAATGACCTATTCCTACAAGTGTTGACACTGGCAACATTAAATGTGCAATTATAGATTTTGTCGGACTGGTTTCTGTGTGAGGACTAAACCCCTACCTCAGACCATGTCCATTTTGATCAATTATGAAGTAAAAACAAGAGGGTCCCTGGGCAAAGTGCGGGTGGAGACGGGTATTATCCAGAAAATGGTGATTTTCAGTGCTGGAATCCAGATAACTATACACATTGCTATGGATAGCAAAAAGCTGGTTGGCTGTTTGAGCAGAGTGAAAAAAAGAGACAGCATTCCCGAAAAGCTGCGCAGGAGTCCTCTACCCACGCTGCTGCCTACAGGGGGATGTGCTGCAATATTGCATTTTTAGTCACAAGAAGCAGGACCTGTTCCTTGCTTCTAAAAGCATGATATCGCAACAACACCTGCTACCGACGGCAGTGCAGACAGAGGACTCCTGCGCAGTTTCACAGAAACATCGAGAAGGCGAGGGACCATAATTCAAAGAGGCGGGGAGACAGGATCAGAGATCAAACTTGAGAGAGGGAGGACTGATGCAAGGGTCAAACTACGGGGGGGAGGAGAAAAAATGCTAATGAATTGAGCCCTGTAAGTGCCTGCTCCTTGCCCTGCAGTTGAATACCAGCAGATTCTCATTTCTTTGCTTGGTTTCCGTTTCTGAGGGGCAGGCTGAAGTGATATTTTGCCTGGGTATAACGGCAGCAGACGTGAATTTTCAATGTGACCTACGCTGGGTCACAGGGTAAATGATAAACAGTTTTCTTATTCCAGCACAATGATCTCAGAGCATAAACATTCTTATCATGGGTTTCGGTTGACTAATAATGGTTTTGCTTGGGGATAGAGTATCATTAATAAATCACTCCAAAGCAACAATGCCTGCTTAGTTCTCTTTGGAATTAAATCAAACATCGTCATGCCCATGTGCATATGGTTTGTGGGACTCAAGCACATGATAACTAAATTGGGCCCTCCTGTGCTTCTAGAGACAGAGGTCTGAGCTATGACCCAGCTCTGAACCCACAAGAATGGCAGAATGCAGATCTGCACTGGAGATTGCTCAAAATAATGCCGAAAAACAGGGCTGATACAGGGATTATTAGATACCGCAGGCAAACCTTCAGACTTGCACCCCCTCACAGTTACCTTTTAGCCTCTTAGGGCCCCGCCCCCAAGATTTTGATAATTAAAATGGTTTGGACTGTTGCGTTTAACACCATCTTTCCCAGAACAAGCCTATGAAAATGCATATTTGGACATCGTTCTTATAAATAACGCACTTTGTTTTGTAAGTATTTACATAATGAGGAAGATTTCCAAAAGCTGCTTACAAGGATAAATGGACTGTTTAAAAACTGCCCAGTCTGCTTGCATGTAGAAGAACATGCTGATGGTTTGTCAGGACCTAATGTCTTGATTTGACTGACTGTAACTACTCTTTGCCGCACCCCAGAGACTGTCTAGTCTGCCTAATGGTTGGGCAGCCCTGCTGGAAACGCAGCCTATGCAAAAGAGTGAAAAATATATGCAAAAGAGTGAAAAATACCGTGTGCGACCTCATCCAGCACAGTGCCCCCCCAAGAACTATATTCCAACAGATGCAAGCGAAATGTTGCGCAACCTTCACGTGGACCATACGAAGAGAGAATGATGTGAACAGTGCCGGTCCTCTACAATCATTGTTGAATATCATGGCAGCAATGATATTTCCATTAAAAAGCAACGTCAGGAAATACTTTTTCACTGAAAGGGTGGTGGATGCTTGGAATGCCCTCCCGATGGAGGTGATGGAATTCAAAATGGCATGAGACACACACAGTGGATCCCTTTATAGCAAGAGGATAAAATCAAAGCAAACTTAAGTTTCTTTTATACTCAATAAATAAAGGGAATCTGACCTACACCGATCAACAGGTACAACGCTAAACACAGGCATAGAGGGGGGTGACCTGCATGGAGCTGCAGTTACAACCACCCTAGCCATCTTACTGGGCAGACAAGATGGACCATGCTGATCTTTATCTACCGTCACATACTATGTTACTATTTTCTAGTATATTTTTCCCACATCTGCTCACATCATGAAAACAGTTGTAGCAGTCTCTAGTTGTTTAAAGACTTTAATATTTTGAACATGCTAAGCATAGGCAGCAGAATGGGTTGAACTACTGGGGCCATGTAGGGCTGGCCCAAAGGTATCTGACACCCTAAGAAAACATTCAGCTGTGTACTCTCTCCAACTGGTGTGGGTCAAGACCCTTCCTCCTGGTGCCCAGCATCCCATCTTCCCTTCTCTCACAAAGTTAGGGTTGCCAACTGGCTCCAGATGCGCCCGACACGCATGATCCAGTCCTAGGTTTACTCCACTGCATGCAGGGTCATGTAGTTCTAATTTTTCCATTGCACCCTATAATAAAAGCAAGACTACATGTCCCTGCATGCAATGGGGTAAACCCAGGACTGGATCAAGCCTGTCGGGCGCATCTGCAGCCAGTTGGCAACCCTACACAAAGTATCCAGTATCTCCTCTTCCCTCCCCCTCCCCAGAAGTGTTTAGCATCTCCCCTTTACTTCTGCCCTCAACGTATCCAGCATCTCACCCAGTGGTAGTCGCTGCTACTGCATCACCTGCACCTGTGACTCTAAAGCACGGTCGGTGCTGTCGGCGTAGGGCCTTGAGCATCCACACATGCACAGACTTCCTGTTTCAGAGGAAGTGAGGCGCAGCAGGCCTGAGCCACCCAGGTGATCAGTGCCTTATGCTGGCTACTAGGACCCTTTAAGCCCAGCTCAGCCTCGGGTTCCTGCTGCCCTGTTACTGCTGCCTCCCCCCTCCCCCCCAAATTGTGCTGCCCTAGGCAGATGCCTAGTTTGCCCGGTGTTCAGGCCATCCCTAGGATAAGGTTGCCAACTGGCTCCAGATGCGCCCGACAGGCTTGATCCAGTCCTTTGTTTACCCCATTGCATGCAGGGACTTGTAGTCTTGCTTTTCTGATTGAGTGCAATGGAGAAATCAGAACTACATGTCCCTGCATGCAATGGAATAAACCCAGGACTGGATCAAGCCTGTCGGGCGCATCTGGAGCCAGTTGGCAACCCTACCCTAGGACCATGACCCAAACAATATTTTACCCAATACATTTTCAGCAATAGAGAGTTTGGGGGTGGGGCTGGAGATTGGATTGATTGGCTCCATCAGCTAAAAAGGTGTTTCATTAACCCGGATTCTAAGTCCATTGCCGCTGATACTGAAATGCATCCATGGGAGCCGCAAGCTACTAATGATCTGTGGTTTCTTCAAGTCAAGGGCCAGAGGATCCCACAGTGTCCAATCACCAGAAGCAATAGGAGTGTGCATGGAGAAAAAGAGAGTTTTGCTTTTGGCACGTGTAGTGTGCTTTTTATTAACAGCATGCATACATTCACAAATAGCACACACTGAGGCAACAAATGGCATTTCGTTAGTCTTTTATGTTTTGGATGGGAAACAGATATCACTGATGCTTTGACGTCATGGTAAAATGGCAACACATCCCTAATTGGCTGCACCATTAAGCATTTGCTTAATACCTCAGTGGCTTATCGTGTTTCAAAAGGATATTTCATTACACGTAAAGTCATGCATCTAATATTTCAGAACTGTCTAGGACACAGCCAAAAAAGGGACACGTAGGATGCAGGAGACGATACGGGGAGGGGTTGGTGTGGTAGTAGAGCGATATAAAGATGGCAAAGCACAAAATCATCTCATAATTAAGAGTCCTGGGCTTTTGTTAGCCCTCCCCCACCCCTCCTCTTCACACTACCAGTGTAATTTAATCGGTGATTCACTTGTATGCTCACGAAATGGCACCTTTAGCTCTGTTTTGCTCATTCTATTTGGACCTGAAAAGCTAGTCAAGAGATGTATTATCAGTTCATCATAAATAGAAGCATAGAAACATAGAAAGAAAAAGACCATATGGTCTATCCAGTCTGCCCTTCCATACCAACTATAGTCCCCTTTTTTCCTTTAGAGATCCTCTGTGTTTGTTTCATGCTTTCTTAAAATCGGATACTGTCCTCGTCTCTACTACCTCCACTGGGAGACTATTCCATGCATCTGCCACTCTTTCCGTAAAGAAATATTTCCGCATATTACTCCTGAGTCTATCCCCTTTCACCCTCTTCCTATGTCCCCTCATTGCAGAACTTTCTTTCAATTGAAAGAGACTCTCCTCCTGTGTATTTATATATCAATTTATTGTTTAGTTTATTGGCCTTTTATTTCTATTCAATCAAATGAGTTACCATGGGAACCACACTACTTAAAACCCTACAGTAAATTGGAAGATGTGAGGAAATATTGCAAGCAGCCAGCAGAGGGCAGTAAAGAAGTTTTGAATCATCTATACAGCACAAAACAGGTACAAACAGGCTTATGATATAGGTTTGCTATATAAACGATAAAAACAGGGAAGGGGAAGATGCATGTTCCTAAAAGTTTAGCTCTTAAATCTAGATGGATTTTCAGCTGAAAACTTAGAGGTATGTTTACTAATCAGCGGTAGCGGCTTCCATGTGATATCGGAGCCACGGCCCCATTGAATTCAATGGGACCGCAACTCCGATATCGCACGGACACTGCTACTGCCGATTAGTAAACATACCCTTTAGTCACCTAAGTTTAACTAAAAGTAGGCACAAATGTAGAAGTCTAACTTAGGAACCTAAATTTATGGAATCAGCTTTTTGTTAATATCGGGCACTAGTTTCTTTTATGTAACAAAACATATTGGGCCATTTATTTATCTTTTATGCTGCATGAAGCAAAACATATGGAGCAAGCTTTAGACTTATGAGTGCAATGAGAACTTTCCTTCCACTCAGTGAGTGAAAATGTGTGCACACACTACCACAGCACGTAGACTTTCATCTGCAAGTGAAAAGGACAGGGTTATGGAAGGAAAAGGAAAGGCCATGTGTGCCTTTCAAAGTTTCAAATGAGTTTCCAGGTCCTTAGGTGCAAAGAACTCACGAGTGTACTGGGGACAGTGTAAAAATTGCTTTTTATATTACCAGTTTCATAATGATACTTAGGCTCCTGATACACAACCATTCATTCCCAGCATCAGCAACACTTGGGACTGGGCAGAGGAAACCCGAGGAGCAGGTTTCCGTGACCTTGCCACAAGGACATGGTAAGAAGCCCACACTTCAACCAACATATCACTGTATTTATAGACAGCGTAAAGCACCTCCTTGGCTCGGCTTCATAGGAATTAAGATGGAAAACAATTGTCTATCATGAAAACTTAGAATAATATTTTTTTACTCATTGTGTAATCAAACTCTGGAATTCGTAACCAGAGGACGTAGTAAAAGCTGTTAGTGTAGCTGGGTTTAAAAAAGATTTGGACAAGTTCCTGGAAGAAAGGTCCATAAACCATTATTAAAGAGGACCTGTGAAATCTGCTGCTTGCCCTGGGACAAGCTTTGTGGAATCTGTGTACCTTTTTGGGAACACGCCAGGTACTTGTGACCTGGATTGGCTACTGTTGGAAACAGAATACTGGGCTTGATGGACCTTGGTCTGACCCAGTATGGCATTTCTTATATTCTTATACCTAAAGCTTCTTTTTTTTTAATGTATATTTTCTATTTTGTACTCAAACTGGAAATGTGAGTTGAATTATATTCCCTAATGTTTGGGCAGCACTGCTGGGAATGCAGCCTGTGAAAAATACTGAGTGTGGGTCACAGCAAAGTAGAAACTTATTTTATTGTAATCTGCCTACATAGTGATACATGGAAGATGAGTAAGCAATTGTCAGTCCTTAACCCTCTGTCACTTGATTTGGTTAACAAAGTCTGTGTGGAGGGTGGGATCTAATGAGTCCCTTCTGACACACACCCTCCCCAGGATCCACAGTTCCTATATAGTCTGACTCATTAATACGATTACTCCCAAGTGCACTCCACACCACTGAGACTCCCATTTTGAATATCCTAGACTCCTTTTGCTTGCTGGACCATCATATCTCCTCAGATTTCTATTGTCTTCTCCATCTATTTCTCATGGTTCCACTACACCTTCTCTTCCTGATGCTCTCTTCATTCAAACATCTTGAGTCTTAAGAAACACTTCACTTCACTTTTCCAACCATTTTATCTTCTATCCTATCATCTGCTCTTGACCATCAACATTTTCTCTCTCTCAGCCATCTCTGTTCTCTCTCGGAGAGCAGTCACCCTCACTCCCATCGTGTCGGCCCTTCTCTTCCCCATTCCTTCTCCTTCTATCATCTGGTGACATCACTTCCAATGCTGGCCCACCCAGGCATCTCTCACCCTGCCTGCTACTCCTCAAGTCTTATTCATTCCCTTTCCTTCCTCCGCTTCTCTTCCTTTCTCGGGCACCTTGTGGAATATTCACATGGCTTCCAACAAGCTCGCCTATATTCGCAACCTCTTTATCTCTAATACTCTGCATCTCCTGGCTCTTACCGAGACTTGGCTCCCTCTGAGGACTCTGCTTCAGTTGCTGCCCCTTGTCATGGAGGCTTCCTTTTCTCCCACACACCTCGTCCAACTGGCCACAGTGTTGGCATTGGGCTGCTCCTCTCTCTTTCCTGCTGTTTTCAGCCCCTTCTTCTACCTTAGTCTTACTATTTTTCTTTCTTTTGAAGTCCATTCCATCTGCCCATTTTCTTCACTACCCAGGGGCAGAGGAAGGGTTTTTTCTCTGGGGGGGGCCTAATCTGTGCCCTAACTACCCTTGATCCTTGCATACAGACAGGAAGGATCTTTGCAATGATCGTGGCCGGGAAGAAGAAGAGAAGCTGTGATCGCAGCAAAGACCCTTCCGGTCTACCTGCGGGGATCTGATTTCCCACAGGCAGGCAGGAAGGAAAGGGCTTTTCTTCTGTCTGCAGGGGATGGGGTCTCCCTGGGGAACCTGCTGCCTGCCATGCTGTGATATTTGGTAGGGCCAGGGCCCATGTGGCTTGCCCCTTTCTGACACCTATGTCACAACCTCTCTGGGTAGTTGTAATTTATCGACCACCTGATAGATCCACCTTGATGCCTGGCTTTCCTCATTCTTGATCCTATTATCAAATAAATCCTCACAAGGAGCTAAATAACTATCAAAATGAAAGGGAAAGCTCCTTATTTCAAGCACAGGAAAAAAGTCAAAAACTACCAATACCAAAGTATAAAGCCCAGAAAGAGATCCAAAATTTGATCCCAAAGTTTGATCAGCGAATGTGTACCTCTTCTTTTTTTTTTTAAAGAGAAAAAGACCTCCGTATACCTCAAGGGTCACAACTTGACCATAAAAACAGAGGGCGAGTCAACCAAAATCAGAGCCACTATAACTGGAAAAGCTCGAAAGATCAATGGTCTTAAAAAACCCTCTTTTAGCGAATGGATAATCAGTATATGTAATAAGATGTCAAAAAACAGTATATACAAAAAAAGTCCAGAAAACACAGTGGGCCACATTCTATTTTGGACATCCCGGCCCGGTTGGAGCCAGATGCACAGAGGTAGACAGGATTCTGATCCCGTGGGACATGTCTAGCTCCACAGGATCAGAATCACGTCTAGGCCTGTACGTGCAGGCCGGGACCCGATTCCTGTTGGCCTGCACATACAGGCTTCTGCCAGCTAACTCTGTCAAGGTTCCTGAATGGAGCAGCGGCGCCATGGTATCTGGTTGCCATGGCACTACAGCTCCATTCAGGAGCCACAATCCCCGGCCGCCGACCTGTTCTTTCATTCCCTGCAGCCCAACCCCCAATCTGGCCGCCCAAGGCCAGGGTCAGGCTGTGGGGAATTTCCTGCACCCCCTCCTCCATTTTCCCCAACCCGGGCCTGCCGACCTCCGCCATCTAGGGGAACTTATTCCACCTCAGAGGTGGAATAAGTTTCCCATTCAGTCTTCCGGCCCTGGACGTACAGGGCCGACATTAGAATCAGACTGTCTGCCCTAACTCCGCCTCCGCACCGCCCCTTTCCTGCCCCCATCTAGCCTCCCCATACAAACAGCTTGTTTATACGGGGAGGTTATTTGGGGGAGAGCAAAGGGGGCCGAATAGAGGGAATGACCCCAAGTATGAATAGCACAGTAAATATTTTGGAGGGTTGAACATGAAAAGATTCAGCAACAAAACCACACATGCAGTCTCAAAAAAAATATATAATTGCTGCCGGTATTTAGCTTGAACGTGCCCTTGTGTATGATATACATTCAAATGCGTTCTCTTGTTTTTTATTTCCACAATGCAGCCCAAACAGTCAGCACAATTGCTGCTGGCTTACAGCCTGTAATCCCAAAAGACTATCAGAGCCCCAACACCAGGTGTTTCGCCTTCCACGGCTTCATCAGGGAGCCCAACAGCTCTAAATTCAAAAAATAGAATTGGGACATAGAAAGTAGTGATCTGTTCCTGGCCAAATCTAAGGGCCTCTACAGTCCTCATCATTCTTGACCCATCTGCCACTTTTGATACTGTTTCGTTTACAAGGCCAGAGACTTATCAGCCCCACCGCGTAACTCTCGGATATTCCTCTCTATACCTGAAATCTCTCCAGGAACCCAGCTCTGTATCTCAGCCTGCTTGTCTGACATCACTGCCTGGATATCCCACCACTGACTGAAACTGAATGTGGCTGAGACAGAGCTTCTTATCTTTCCCCTTAAATCTACCTCCCTCCCTTTTTGATTCTCTATTTCATTGGATAACATGGTTATCTTCCCTATCCCCTCAGCTCGTAACCTTGAGGTCATCTTTGACTCTGTTCTCTCTTTCTCCCCACCCATCCAACACAGTTAAAATTTGTCATTTCTTTCTCTATAACATCAGCAAAATTTGTCCCTTCCTTTCTGAACACACCACCAAGACCCTTAAACATTCTCTAGTCACCTCCCATTTAGACTATTGCGACCTGCTCCTCACTGGTCTCCCCCTGAATCGTCTCTCTCATCTCCAATCCACTCAGAACTCAGCTGTGAGGCTAATCCTCCGCCAGAGTCGCTATGCTCACGTAACCCCTTTTCTCAAGTCGCTTCACTGACTCCCTACCCGTTTCTGCATCCAGTTCAAATTTCTAATGACCTACATGAGCATTCAATCTGTGGCTCCCCATTTACCTCTCCCTACACCCTCCTCACAAACTCCACTCATCAGGCAAATCACTTTTATTTGTGCCCATCTCATCCACTGCCACCTTCAGACTCCGTTCATATCACCGTGGAAGAGATTACCTGAGTCCATGCATCAGGCTGCCCCCCTTGTCCTAGTCAAATCCAGGCTAAGCACCTACTTCTTCAAGGCTGCTTTTGGATCTTGACCCCCTTATTTCCTGTTTTAACCATTCTCTTAATATTCTGCCTCAGTCCCTTGTTTGTCCTATTTGTCTTGTATAGGAAAGGAAAGATAGAAGCCACTATCTCTTGCCTAAACACCACCACCTCTTCATTAGATCCCTGCCCTGTAGAATGGATAAAGAAAACTAAGGAGGACATAAGCACAGCCTTAACCCACATAGTCAACGAATCTCTCAAGCAGGGACACATGCCAGATGCCCTCAAAACATCGGTCATTCGCCCAACCATTAAGAAACACAACCTGGAAGGACTTCCGGTGACATCACAGAGAGAATGGCCGCAGAGTAGCCAAGCTCCGTCAGAGTCCCGCTCAATTGAGGGGTAAAGTGTGGATCCCTGTGCTGGAAGAGCGTTGTGAATTGAGGAGAGGAATGGCACAAGCAGCGCGCAAGAAGCTGGCAGGTTTCAGGTCGCCATATGCGCGGAAAGGAGAGAAAGCGGAATCGGAGGCGGACGGAGAGGAGAGGCCTGGAGGAAGGAAGAGCTCGGAGGCAGGAGAGGAGAGGCCTGGAGGAAGGGAGAGCTCGGAGGCAGGAGAGGAGAGGCCTGGAGGAAGGGAGAGCTCGGAGGCAGAAGAGGAGAGCGATCAGCAAGAGCAGGTGGAGATGCCAATATGGTCCTGGCTGAAGGTCTTTAAGAAGGACCTGCATGCGGAGCTGAATGAGATGCGCAGGGACATTAAGGAGTCCTTGCAAAGCATACAGCAGGACCTGAACGGCCTTGGAGACCGCGTGGCAGAGGTGTAGGATCATGTGGAGGAGTACATGGGAGAGATGCAGACGCTGGCGATGGAGCAGAGCAAGCTGCAGCGGCAACAGGAGGAGATGATGGAAAAGATAGAGGAGATCGAGGATCGGGCACGCCGGAATAATTTGAGAGTGAAGGGTATCAGAGAAACAGCGGAGTTCAGTGACTGTGTGCAGGTGGTGAGAAAGCTATGCGCTCACATGTTGGCTCTGGAAGGTGGTGGAGAGGAAGAGGTGAGAGATATGGATATCGGAGTGGAAAGGGCGCATCGCAGCTTGGGGCCGAGGAGGGATCGGCAGCCCAGAGACATAATCGCATGTATGCGCAGCTTTCCACTGAAGGAAAAGATCTTGCAGATTGCGCGAAAATATGGGCGGATTGCCTGGGAAGGGAATGAGGTGGACATTTACAATGACTTATCCAAAGGGACTCTAGATCGAAGACGGGGGCTGCGAGAGGTCACGGCTTACTTCCTTGGGAAAAACCTGAGATACAGGTGGTTGTTTCCCTTTGGGTTGCTGCTGACCGTGAATGGAGTGTCTCGGAGAGTGAAAGTGGCGGAGGAAGCCTGGGCAGTGTTAAAGGAGCTGGGATGCGAGCAGCTGCCCAAGGGTGCGGAAAAGGAGAGAACTGTGCAAGCTGAAGGGGTAAAGGAGCAGTGGCAGGAGAGTTACCGTTGGCAGAGGGTCGCAGCAAGAGGACGAAAGTTGCAGAGGAGAACTGAAGAAGCCGAAGCGGGGAAGAGAATGCCTGCTAAAGACTGATGGTGGACATGAGTAATTGTTATTATAATAATGCTGAGCAAGCCGGACAGTAGGCTATTTGGTTATTGGTTCTTGGGTATGGGGGAGGAGGGCGGAGGATGGGGTCTATGGGGGGGGAGCGGGTTGTGTGGATATGAGGGTTCTGGGTAGGGGGGAAGGAGGTGGAAGGGGGGTTATGTATGGGGGGGAGGCATAGGGGGAGGCCGGGGGAGGAGGAGCGGGAGCGGGACTGGACACACTTGGAAGGCTGGAAAGGGGGGCGAGGGGGGATGGGGGGAGAAGAGGGAGGGGGTGGGGGGCGGGGGAGTGGGGGGAGGGGGGAGGGGAGAATGGGGCAGGGGTCAATGGAGAGGAGGGGCAGAGAGTTATGGATAAGAAAATGACGCTGCGGG
The DNA here is from genome assembly GCA_033557465.1 of Ichthyophis bannanicus. NCBI lineage: Eukaryota > Metazoa > Chordata > Amphibia > Gymnophiona > Ichthyophiidae > Ichthyophis > Ichthyophis bannanicus. The sequence goes on from CM066038.1 coordinate 101,347,598, forward strand.
TGGGAACTATTAATGTGAGAGGGTTGAATTCGCCCATAAAGAGGCGTTTGCTATATCGAGAGGCGGAGAAGAATGGCTGGGATGTGGTTCTGGTTCAAGAGACGCATTTGCGTCGCAGGGATGTGGGGTTGATGAGGTATACACGGTTTGTGGAACAATTTTATTCATGTAATCGGAAGGGGGGAAGAGAGGGGGGTTGTGGTGTTGATACGGGGGGGGGAGAGGGGTGCAGGTAGAGAGACGTTTTGAGGATGGGGAGGGAAGAGTAGTGGGGGTGGTTGGGGGGGGGGTAGAGATAGTGTTGGTGTCTATCTATGGCCCAAACAGGGAGCAAGTCAGCTTTTGGAGGAGGGTGAGAATGTTGTTGGAGAAGCAAGGGGGGGGGGCGGAGGGTGGTGGGGGGGATTTTAATGTAGTGTTGCAACCCATGTTAGATCGAGAGCCGGGGAGGGGGGGCGCAATAGAAGGGAGCTTGAGGGGCTGATGGATAAATTAAACTTGGTAGACGCTTGGAGAGTGCTACATCCCCGGCAGAGGGTTTATGCCCATTACTCGGTGCCACATAACAGTTGGGGACGGATAGACATGGTGTTAGTGGATCAGGACTGGATGCTGGGACTGCGGGAGGGGGAGATTATGCTGATAGCCTGGTCCGACCATAGGGCGGTGGAGGTGGGGCTGGAGGGGGGGGCAAGGGGGGCTGAGGTTTTGGCGTTTGAATAAGGGCTTGTTGAAGGACCCCGAGATGGTATGGGATATTAGAGACGGGATTAAGGAATATCTCCTACTGAATGATACCGGAGATGTCAGGGAGGCAATGGTGTGGGAAGGCTTGAAGGCGGTAATTTGAGGGAAGTTTATAGGGTGGGGGGCCAGGAAGAAACGGGAGAGGTATGAGAGGGAAGTGGCCTTGGGGACAATGCTGACAAGGGCGGAGGAGGTATATAGGTCTGGGAAAACTGGGGATAGAGAAGCGATGGAGAAGATTCGGGGGGAGCTGCGTGGGTTACAGGTGGAGAAGGTGGCATTTGAGTTGGCTTGGCTGAAACAGCGGTATTACGAATTTGGGGATAGAGCAGGGAAGATGTTGGCGCAGAGGTTGCGGAAACGGATTGTGGCGTCCAGGATATATCAAGTTAGGGGGAAAGGGGGGGGAAATGCTGTATAATGAGGGGGAAATTCAGGAAAGATTTCGCCAGTTCTATCAGGACCTCTACTCAAGAGATGAGCGGGTGGAAGAGGAGCAAATAGCATGGTATCTCGAGAAGGTAGAGCTCCGGGTACTGCCGGAGGACGCGCAGGAAGGGCTGGAGGCACCAATTTCGGGAGAGGAAGTGGCAAGGGCGATTAAAGGACTACCACGGGGGAAAGCACCAGGGCTAGATGGGCTACCGTGTTCCTTTTATAGAATATTTCTCGATGAGGTAAGGGAGATTTTGTGTAGGGTGTACAATGGGATGTTGGAGGAGGGGGGGGACCTACCGGCAGGAATGCTGACTGTGGGAATTACGGTTCTGCCTAAGGAGGGGCGGGATCCGAGGGAATGTGGATCATACAGGCCATATCCCTATTGAATGTGGACGTCAAGGTGCTGGCGAAGGTGCTGGCGGGACGATTGGGACCTTGGTTACCGAGGGTGATAAAGGAGGATCAGACCGGGTTTATATCGGGGAGACAAGCCGCAGATAACATCAAGAGGGCGGTGGGGGTAGCTTGGGAAGCTCGGCGGAGCCAAGAAGACTTTATTTTTCTTTCTATCGATGCTGAGAAGGCGTTTGATAGGGTACACTGGGTTTTCTTGATGGTGGTGCTACATAAAATTGGGGTGGGGGAGAAATTGGGGAAATGGATTAGGGGGTTGTATAAGGGGCCAAGGGTGCAGGTGAAGGTGAATGGGTGTTATTCGTGGGATTTTAGCCTGGGTAGGGGGACAAGGCAGGGGTGCCCTTTATCTCCGCTCCTATTTGCGATGAGTGTGGAGCCGCTAGCGGAAGAGATTCGGACTAATGATAAGATTAAGGGTTTGGAGAGAGGGGGGAGATAGCCATAAAATTTCTCTATATGCGGATGATATCCTGCTGTACTTGGGTCAACCGTAGGAGTCGTTACCGGAAGTAATGAAAGTCATGGAGGGCTTTGGGGAAGTGTCGGGGTTTAAAATGAATGTAGAAAAGACAGAGGTTTTGAGGATTAAAATGTCGCCGAGGGTGGAGGGGGTGTTAAGGGGAATCTTCCCATTGCGGTGGGTTCCTCATTCCTTGAAATATTTGGGGGTACTCCTGATGGCAACATATGGGGATTTATATAAATACAATTACCCGGGAGTGTTTAGGGAGGTGGAGCGGGATATAGAGGGCTGGATGAGGCAGGAAGTGTCCTGGTTGGGTAGAATAGCCGGGGTTAAAATGAATGTACTACCGAGGTTGTTGTATCTATTCCAAGCCTTACCGGTGAGAGTGTCAGGGGAGGCATTGCGGAAAGTGCAGCGGAAAGCTTTTCAGTATATCTGGAATAGGCGACTTCCGAGGATTGCGCGCGAGGTGATGTATGCACCGAAGAAGGAGGGGGGCTAGGGGTGCCGAGTCTTGAGGGTTATTATAAAGCGGCACAGCTGAAGACATGTCATGGACTGGAGAAGGAAGGGGGATTTGAAGGCGTGGGTACCCCTAGAGCGCGCATTGGTAAAGGGAGGGAGACTCGATGCATGGTTGTGGGCAGGTGGAAAGGATGGTAGGGCCTTGGGAGAGGGATCACCAGCAATGCAGCAGGTAGCAAGAGTATGGGATGAGGTCAGGGGCGGTAGGGGCAGGGGGAAGGCGGGTCAATTCTCTGTGATGATGCCTTGGAGAGGGTGGCGGCCATTTGCCCCGGGGTGGGAGGGGGGGAGGTTTGATGCATGGGAGGGGAAGGGATTGGAGTGTTTTTATCAACTATTACATGAGGGGGTAATCTTTTGAGGAGGTTAGAGAGGAATATGGGTTAGAAGAACACGATAGATTCTCTTATTTCCAGGTGAGCTCTTTTCTGAAAGGGGGTGGGGGAAAGGGGGAGGGGAGGTGTCGGAGATAGAAGCCCTCTGGTATGGGAAATTTGGAACGGTGGGGATGATCTCGAGGTTGTACAAAGGGGTGCGGGAGGGGGAAGGGGTAGGTTTCGATATATGGGGGAGTGGGAGAGGGATCTAGGGGGGGAATTGACGCAGGTGGAATGGAAGCAGATTTGGGACAGGGTAAGGGGGCTGCTGTGGGCAAGCAGTATTCGTGAGAATGGGTATAAAATCCTGTTCCGGTGGTATTATACGCCGGAGAGGCTTCATCAGATATTCCCTGGGGTGTCGGAGAGGTGCTGGCGGGAGTGTGGGGAGGTGGGTTCCTTTTGGCATATATGGTGGGGTTGTAGTAAAGTGCAGCGGTACTGGGACTTGGTAGTGCACTGGGTGCAGCATCACTTGGGGGTGGGGGTGAGGAAGGAGCCTGGGGTCTGTCTAGTTTCCTGGTGGCAGGATGGGCAACAGGAGGGGGGGGCCAATGGTGCAGGCCTGTCTGAGCGCAGCGAGATGTGTGCTAGCTGCAGCATGGAAGTGTGTAGAGGAGCCAACGATAAGGGAGTTTGAGGGGAGGCTCCGACATATAGTCTTAATGGAGAAATTGACCGCAGTGAGGCGGGAGAGAATGAATAGATTTATGGATAAATGGGGTGTACTGTGGGGCGTTTTGTGGGGAGGGGGTGGGGGGCGGGGGAAGGGGAGAGTAGGGGGTGGGGGGAGGGGGGGGAAGAGAGGGGGGATTTCTAGTAGGGGGTAGTAGGGGGGAGGGGGGCGGGCAGGTGGGGGTGAGAGGGGCGAATAAAGGTTAAGGGAGGAGGGGGCACACTTGGATGGGGCAGTATTGTAGGGTAAGGGGGTTGTGGAGGGGGGGATTTGGGTATGGATTGGGGTGGTGTTATGTTGTACTGTTATGTAGAGGGAAGGTGTTGGGAATGTTGGATTGTGAGTGTGTTGTATTGGTTGTAAAATCTCTAATAAAAATTGAAATACAAAAAAAAAAAAAAGAAACCACAACCTGGACCCCCTCGACCCCGCCTCCTTCAGGCCAATAGCAAGTCTTCCATTCACTACCAAAATCATCGAGAAGATAATTCCACAACAGCTTCAAGACCACCTCGATACCAACAACATCCTGGACCCACAACAACACGGATTCCGCCTATCACATGGAGTTGAGACCCTCATGATATCACTACTGAACACCCTAATCAAAGGTGCACAGACAAAGCACTCTGGATATGCTGTGATCTTTCTAGACATATCCGGAGCATTTGACACCATCTCCCACAACACACTCCTACATAGACTACAAGAGAGTGGAGTGGAGGAGTGGCCTAGTGGTTGGGGCAAGGTACTTCAGGCTGGAAGGTCGGGGGTTCAAATCCCACTAGAGGACAGCAACCTTGGGCCGGAAGGACTGGGGTTTCTAGTCCCACAGGTGCTCCTTGTGGTCTTGAGCAAGCCACTTAACCCTACATAGCTCATGTTCCCTGTAAAATAGTGATCTCCAAGTTATAATGCCCTGTTCAATGTAATTTCAGTTGTTCAATGTAAACCACACTGATGCAGAATAGCACGGTATATAAGAGAATGTAAATAAAAAAAATAAAAAAAAGAGATTGGCATCAAGGACATAGTGCTACAATGGTTCCACTCCTACCTGACCAATAGACAACAGCTAATCCACACAAACATGGCAACCTCCCCCCCTTTTTGACAGCACCAAGGAGTACCCCAAGGCTCCACACTATCCGCAATGCTCTTCAATATCTACCTACAGACACTCTGCTCGGTAATATGCACTCACAACATCAACTACCATATCTACGCAGACAACATAATGCTTTATGGACCCATCACAACCTCAAACCCAACAAACAATCACCTATCAGACTTCTTTATTGATGTCTCCAGATGGCTACAACCTCTCCAACAACATTAAAAAAACGGAAGCCCTCATTGTGACCAGGGACCCAAACTTCACCCCACCGCCACACCTCACCTTGGAACCACCCAAATACAAGTCCAACCCCACATAAAATACTTGGGAATCATCATTGATCAAGCCCTTACATTCAAACAACAGATCAAAAAGACGGCTGGAACAATATTCCACAAAGCAAAAACAGTACAACGGCTCAGACCACTCATTGACCCACAGGACTTCAGGCCATGACACTCCCCCACCTGGACTACTGCAATGCAATTTATCACAGACTACCTGCCGCCCACACCAACCCTCTACAGAGACTGCCTTAAACACCACCGCAAGAATCAACCAGAAGGCAAAAAAACACGATCACATCACCCCAGTCCTGAGAGAACTTCACATCCTGACCCTCGAAGCAAGGATTAAATACAAATCCCTCTTACTTATCCACAAAGCCCTCCATCAAACCCAGACCACACAACTTCAGACTCTACTACCTCACCCTACTCTCAACAGACCAACCCGTCAGACCACCAGCAACACTCTCACTATCCCCCATGAACGAACTAAGTTCAATCAGCAAACCTGCAACAGAGCATTCAAACTGTAAGCACCCTCCCTCTGCAACTCCCTCCCGAGCCAGATCCGAAGCACCAAAGACATCTCCGCATTCCGGAAACAGTTAAAAGCCATCATGTTTCATAAATATCTTGGACCTGAAACAGACACCTCTTAATAACTGTTCACCAGAACCCCCTGACCTAACCCCCCCAGCAACCATCTAAGAGACTACCGAAAAACGTCTACTGTCTAGTACTGTTACTTTCTGTGAAGATCAACAGTTATCCCCCTGATGATGGCCCCCCTCCCTCTTTCTGTCAACTTGATTATTGTCCCCCTCCCCTTTTATGTTAAACTGCTTTGACCCGGTGAAAAGCGGGATATAAATGCAGTTAAATAAATAAATAGCTTGTAAGCTCTGTGGAGCAGGAACTGTATGTGCGTAGCTCTGTGTATGTCTACTAGGGCTATAGAAATGATAAGTAGTAGCGTGCACTATCACTAGAGGGGACACAGTAATACTAGATAGTGGATGCTAAGTAGTAATGTGAAGGCACATTTTAGAAAAGACCTGAAGATCGCAATTGACAGATGAAAGCTGCGACATTGGTGGTATTTCCAAAGGAGCTCTGATAAACGTGGAGTCATTTCTAAAATCCCTAGAATGAGGTGTAGGAGGAGCGCACGTGGATATGCGGCCATGTCCAGTGGAAGGCGCCGTTTTACAGAAAATTTAAACAGAGGCTACATCTATGTGCAAGTGCTACATGTAGGCTGGTAGTGTGCAACCTCCATGTGTAGCTGCCGGTAACTATATGTGTACATGAGACATTTTACAAGCCTGGATGTCTACATGCCCCTCTCTCTGTTTTCAATTTGGAGTGGGAAATAAACAACCAGGGATTAAGGAAAATACCCCCTTAATACCTCCTGTAAACTGCTGGCCGTAGGATCACCTATGGAAAACCTAAACATGCCAGGGAGTAGCTGTAAATCCTGATGTGGACATTTTTGGTTGTACACATATATCCCTCATATGAAATGTGGAATACATCTGTAGAATTTTTACCTGCCCTAGCTATACCTCGACACACCCCTGACATGTCCCCTCGACACGCCCCTTACAGTTTCCACACAGTAAACTAAGCCCTTTCTAAAATGGCCATTTACATGGCTGCCTGCCTAATTACACATGTGTAAATTGCAAATAAAAGAACCTGTGTGCTATTACACAAGAGTGCCATATTACAACATGAAATGGAGCGATACAAACAAAAACCAAAACAAAATCAAAACGATCCGCCCGCACCCCCCTTACCTGTGTGTGAAGCATGCTCCAGTATATACCTATCAGAAGAAATCCCAGTCTTACCTTCACAGAGAAGTATTTTTTGTTGAGTGGGTGCCAGGCAGCCCCTGTGGAGTGAATGAAGGCCCGCAGAGGTGTTAAGGATGTCACCAGCACATAGGCTTTGATCAGGGCAGAGAGTTCTGGAGACTGTACAGATCCGTGCTGCAAACCAGGTGCCCTGTCCCTAGGAAAGAGATTGTAATCAGTGCCCGATCCACTTCCAAAGCACAACAGTAGTGAGGGGCTGAGCACCAACGGGTCATCGGCAGATCACCCAAAAAAAGAGAGCTCTTCTCTTCCACACCACACTCTTGACATTACTGCAAAAATTAACGCAAGCATGCACAGACTCTGACCAGGAAGAAGAGCAAAACTGGAATGGTGGAAAACAGAGCTAGCTGGGCATCGAAAATAATCCGTATGTCGGGGGGATTTTTTGTCTTCTTCAGATATTGCACTTTTTTATAAAATGTGCAGTGGGAGGGGAAGTCAGTAAATAAGGTGAATTTAAGTATAGCATCAAAAGAGCAAAAATTCAGCTAATTTATTGACTCATGCTCATATTTTCCAGTGATGTCTACATGGGGTCCTGATAAGAACCAGCAACAGCTAAGTTGGAAGCGTTTTTACCCACTTTCAACCCTTTGATCTCCTTAGGAATGTAATAAAAAACACAATGATAGTGAGGAACCTAAGTGTTTTGGGGGGTAATAGTCAGATATTACATGGATAGACCTGTTTTGCCTCTGTAGAATGGCAGTTTCTCAACCCGCCCTCCCTCTGCCCCTCTATTATACAGGTGGAGACACATTCCAACATGTGCATCCAGGCCCCTGTGTGCCTGATTGGAATCGGGACACACAGAGGTAGACCCGATTCCAATCCCGTGGAGGCCAGACGTATCCCGCAGGATCAGAATTGGGTCTAGGGTCTATATGTTCAAGCTGGTACCTGAATCCGATCGGCCTGCATGTACAGAGCCATGCCCGGCTAACTCAGTCAGCCTCCTGAATGGAGCCACAGTGCCATGGCATCCTGTTGCCATGGTACCACGGCTCTATTCAGGAGCTGCGATCCCTGGCTGCCGACCACTCTTTCCTTTCCTCGCAGCCCGACCCCCGATCTCACCTTCCATGGCCAGGGTCGGGCTGCGGGGAACCCCCTTCACCCTCTCACTTTAGTTGCTCTGTCCAGGCCTTCAGAATCAGCCCTGTATGTCCATGGCTGTGGAATGCCCACTGCCCGCCCTAACTCCATCTTCTCAATGCCCCCTCCCACCCCCGTCTAAGCCTCCCAGTACAAACTCCTTGTTTATACAGGGAGGCTTTTGACAGGTCCGGCAGGGGACAAATAGCATCCCCAGTGTTTCTGACATCCCCAGTGTTTCTGAAATCAAGCAGGGATATCTAAGTTCATTGCACCTCCCCAGACACGCCTCCACCATGACCTGTTGACTTGGACATCCACATACTGGAGAGGTCTTTAACAATTATTTGTGATATGGCTCTGGGGATGTCTCCATGATTTAGACAGCAAACAAACAAAGGAGCCCTGCTCTTGCAGCTGACCACAGGGTACACAAAGAGCAAGAGTCCAAGATCGTCAGGATGAAATCAATGTTTCTTTATGCAGTTTAACTATCCAGTAGAGGCTGAATATTGTCACTAACCAGATACCCAGCTCCACCCACAGACCACCCTGGAATTAACTGGCATCTTTACTGCGGTCTCTGGGGATATTCAGCAGTACTATCCGGATCGCCAGGGCTTTCAGGCACTGAGAGCCACATAAATACTGTGTAACTATGATTCCGAGATATACAGGAAACCAAACAGAGAGAGATGACATTGGGATGATCATGACTGTTGAGTTTAATTATCAAAATCTTGAGGGTTGGGAGGTATAAGGAGAAGGCTCATCTAGGGCGCCAATATCCTTGCACTAGGCTTGAATAAAAGACTGATTTCCCTCATGAGTGACTAGAGAACACAATCCTACATAAGACCTGCTAGAGCCACTTCATGGCTGCGGTGGCCCACCTGGTTTCTTATGGGGTGACAGAGAATTATTGAAGTAGACTAACATTTTTGTAAGCTGTGTTATCTTTTACTTTTCTGATGTATGACTTATCCATAGATAGTTGGGTATATAGGCTTCTGATCAAGAACATAAGCTAAATATAGCAAAGGGGTCAAGAAGCCTCAAACTAGTGATTCAGCTTTTGAGATTTTGCATCTCAAGATAAATGTTTGCAAGTATTTAATCCTGGGGGCAAAAGGTGGTGATGTGCCGTAGGAGTTTCAAGATTTCTCCCTTCCTTTGTCATGCTTATGTTATGTGCACTCCATCCAGGGCCGGCACTCCCATTAGGTGAACTAGGCAGCTGCCTAGAGTCCTGCCCCTTTGGGGGCACCCATTGCCACCTCTGGGGCTAACAGCAACAGCAAAGGGACCGTGACACAGTGTTTACCAAAGTCTCCAGTGCTGCATCACACTTCCTGCCTGCTATCATCGGGCACTTCCGCCCCTCTAATGCCAATTTCCAGTTTGGCACAGAACCTGCACTAACTGCACGGGAACATGCTGGGCATGCTTGCATTTCTTAGTGTGGGCCGGGTGCAATCCCTGCGCTAGGTTTTGGAGCCGAATGCATGTAAGCTACATGCCCCTTTACTTAAGCTGATGACTGCGCTTGCTGAATATTAGCCCATGGAGGACTGTGCCTACTAATGTCTGAGGAGCTTAGTGTCACTACTAAGCCCTTTTTTGTGTTTTTATAAAGTGTTTGATCAATTTCATTTTGAATTACTTACGTCCTTTGACAGTGCTGAAGTTCAGATGCCAATTGAAATGGATTCTGCCAGCAAAGAAGGTTACCTAAATCTAAATTACTGCAGGCACAAAGAGCTTCAAGAAATGGGCTCCTTGTCATTCATAAGTATTCCAAATGGTACAAAAAAAGAACAGGATTTTGAAAAATGCAGAAAAAGACTCTCTCTATAATCCCATAAAGAAAGATGATGATTCAGTCGTGTGGGATTGTCATACAAGGAATCCTTTCTCTGTTTCTTGGGTAATCTTGTCAGGTGCTTGCTGATTTTCTGGACCTTGTTCCAGATGTGCTACTGATGTGGTCTCAAAAGTTCACATACAACACCACCTCTAGGAAATTGTCATACTGGCCTGATAGATGAACTAGAGCACCCGTGATCCCAAGGTGGCCTTCTGTAACCTGTTTCTTTCTTTTTTTCTTTTTTTTTTAAGCTTTTGCAAATATACAAATTAAAATAAGCAGTACAAGAAATGTTAATTACAATAGCAAAAACAATGAAATATAATCTTCCCTCTACAAAAAAGATAAAGGGATAGGCAAATGGGCACCAGTCCACATCAAGGAAACAGCAAAGAGTAATGAAAGTAACATAAAAGTAAGAAATAAAGGGAGGGGAAGATCCCCCACCCCCCTTAATTAACCATAGTGGACTAAATTTCTTATTCCTGTTAACACAGACTTTCTTTATCTACCAGAAATTTCTCTGAGTTGACTCATAAAAATTATGGGCCAGATATTCAAAAGGCATTTACATGGTTTACAGCCCAGTAAACTGTGTAAATGCTTTAACTGAGAATATTCAATGGCACCTACACGGTTAATGCCATTGAATATTCCAGACTATGTCCCCTATGGGGCATGTTGGGGCGTTCTGAAGCGGAGCGGAGGCAGGGAGTCCTGATAACCGGGTAGCGGCGATATTGGACTGCTACCCAGTTAGCCCTCCACAGCTAAAACTAGGCAAGCTTTTGGCTCACCTAGTTTTAGCCGTGGCTGTTAACCTGGTAGCATTCCAATATCGCCGCTACTCGGTTAGTCTCTGCGGCTGACGCCACACGGCACCTAACCTGGATATTCATTGCCATCACCACGGCATTGAATATCCAGGTTTAGAGGTCAGCGGGCAGAGCTATGTGCCAACGTGCCAAGCAGAATATCAGGCCCAGTATGTATTTCCATGCCAAGTTATAATGCACTTGCTTGGAAAATGCAAAAAGAAAGTTGCACCCAAACCTAAAACCTTAGATTTCAAGGCAGGAAACTGCTTGCAGTGAAGTTGTATGTTCCTGGACACATCAGGAAACACATTCAGCTACTTACCACAGAACAGAACATCCTTATATTTAAAGAAAAGTTTCAACATTTTAATCTTATCTACTATTGAAAGAAACATCACCAATAAAGTATTATCTGACGAATCTTCAAGAAACTTAGTTAAATCCTGACTAACACTAGACAGAGCATCCAGACCCTCACCCTCAGCATCAAGAACATTTCTGAACAGGGACAGGATCTGCTAATAGCAAAACCTCTTTGCAGAAATTCTGTTGAGTAAATATTTCAGATAATATGTGCATTATCTGGAAATTCAAAAACCTTAAATGATTAACTCTAGTTGAATTCTCCAGAGTTTCTAATTTATAATGCCGTGATAGAGAATCCTTAATAAATGAGATACTGGTCTGCTGCACAGAAGCAAACTGACCCTCCATTCTAGAAACATTCTTAATCACATCTGCAATCCTATTATCTACTTCACCAAATTTCTGCACCGTCTCCTGGGAGAAGGAGCAGAGTGATGATAAAGTACCAGAAAACAAAATCAATATTTAAAACAGCAACCCACAAGTCTTTCAAAGAAACATCTTGAGGTGGTACTGAAGCTGTCTGTCTCATATCAGGTAATTGAACTGACTTTGGCAAAGGGATAGATGCTTGGGAAGGGACCATCGATGCAGGAGAAACCTCCAATACAGTTGCGGTTCAGGAAATGGCGGAGTCGTCCTTTCTGCAGAGCTAAGAGAAGCTCCCTTGGAGGAGAGTTGCAGAGCAACATTAGTGACAAAACATTTGTCCAAAGGTCCCACTACTTTGCCAGAGGGCTGCACAGCAGGGACTAGTTTGAGCAAAGTCTTTGCCTTCCTTTTGCCCATGTTGCCACAGCAAATGTTATCATCTTAAAGCGTTACTCAGTACCTGATATTTACGAAGCAGATGCTCAAAGCCTCCGTCGGGTCTCTGAAGGGGCTCCAAAGGGGTGTGTCCCTGAGGGAACACACAAACCTCCTGGCCTTGGGGCCTCACCATGATGATGTTGTTACAGGGGGTATGACTGCACAAGTGCCTGCTGCCAACAGCTCTCAACCACCAAAGTTCTTCCCGCAGCACACAGTAAGCAGCTTCACCCACACACAACCTCTCCGGTCTTCCTTGTAGTCTGATTCTAGGACCTGCAGTGATGGCAATGACATTGAAACTGCAACACACGTACCCAAACTCTCCAGTGCTGCGTTGCTGTTCTTGCAGTGCCGATGAGTTTGGGTAACACTGAGGGTAACACTGCAGGTCCCAGAGAGAGGTGGCAGGGGTGGCAATCGGGGTAGGGGTAGCAGCGGTGGGACGGTAGGACTGAGGGCTCACCTAGGGCACCTCATATCCTTGCATTGCCCTGGGCCTATCCTATGCAACTGCTAAGACCAATGTGGTTACACGAAAACTAAACAGTCAACTTGACCATGAGACATTCAGCTTCTGCCATATTTTATGTCTAAGTGGACACATCATCATCAGAGAGGTGTTGTCTTTTTACCCCTTAACTCTAAACTACAATGAAAATCTAAATACAAAACTTGGCTATATTGGGGTTCTTATTATACTAATTAGCTTCAAATATTGAGCATCACAGATACCTTTCACTGTAATATCATAAGAGGGACTACAGGAACAACGGTCTCTATTATAGCTATTAATAATCAGCTCAGTATTCAAAAGGACTGATATGTTTGGTGGCCTCCACTAAGGAGGTCATTTAAGAAGCCCTGTTTGTGATGTCCATGTCTGAAAACTTCCATTCAGATGTTGATATCACATGGATGGTCCCCAGAGCCATTTTAGAAAGCCTCAAATATGCATATGTCTGGTGCAATCATGTCCAAGTCGCTTGGTGGTGTGCCATGGTGTGCTCAAGTGGGGCAAAAAAGATGCACGTGTGCATGTAATTTTATATCAGTACTGCATGCCTCAATTTGCCATCAAGGATGTCCATGGTGATACCCTCTCCAGGACACAAATGAGACTCTAAAAAGTACTTTTCAGCAAATCAACAACTGTAAGATGAAGAGAAGATGCCCCCTCACTCCCCATATTTTTTGCTCCTTCTAAAAAACATGGCAATAAATAAAAAGGCATTGCTCCTGGCTCCCTCACCACTGCATGTCCCTATTTGCAAAATGGCAGACTGGTATGTGTAAAGGGGGAGATATACATGGCTGCATTCTGAAATTAAGAACATATGATATGCCATACTAAGTCTTACCAAGGTCCATCAAGCTCAGTATCCTGTTTCCAACAGTGGCCAATCTAGGTCATGAGTACTGTACCTAGCAGTTTCCCAAAAAGACACAGGTTCCACAATGCTTGTATTGGGGCAAGCAATGGATTTCCTGGATCCCCTTTAATAATGATTTATGGACCTTTCCTCCAGGAACTTGTCCAAACATTTTTTAAACCCAGCTACACTAACAGCTTTTACTACATCCTACGATAATGAATTCCAGAGTTTGATTACGCGTTTTGAGTGAAAAAATATTTTCTCTTATTAGTCTTAAATAGGTTACCCTGTAGCTTCTTTGCATGTCCCCTAGTCTTTCTATGTGCCCAGAATGTCAGACGTCCATTCCAACACATGGAAGTTTCTGAATTCAGGTGGAAAAACTGCACATGTTCGACCCATTATTCAACACATCCTTGTTTTGCCTTTTATGTGGCAGACACACGTATCTTTCAGGGGGAAGGCAGGCCAATTGTGCAAAGCACATAACACATGCCCGCCTTCTCTACTGCCCCTCCTACTAAATTTCAGACGTTCTGACTTGGATGTCTCAACTTTCACCTATATAGCCATTTTGAAATGGCCCTTCACATGTAAAAGACCCAGCAGCACTATCCAGATAGTGCTGCTGAAAATCTCTCTAACCACTGTGGCACTATACAGCTAACGCCAGGGCAGAGCAAAGGCACTCTTCAGCCCCTCTCCATACACCTAAGCAGCCTATTTTAGGACTCTGAAAAGATAGTCCTCAATTTAACCGCTTAGCTAGTGGTGACTGCTGTATGTGCATATTCAGCGCCACCATCGACTCATATGGCCGTGCCGAATATGCATATCTCTTTAAACACTGTGACCAGCTGACACCAATGGGCTCACCTCCGCTGCTGACAATTGACCCATATGCCTTTAATAAACCGGGTATTAACCACAAGTGGATTTTATATGTTACTAACAAAATCTTATCGTTCATATATCCAATAAAATAAAAGTTCAACAATATGCAAATTCATCCCTGTCTTTTTGTTGAAAACCTCAGTGGTAAGCTTCACATCTGCTCCTGAACTGCTTGCAAACACCGGGGTCTGCGCTGCAGCAATTCCATGTTTCCTCACAAGGAAATAAGCTGATGGCTCAGAGGATCTTGGAAACCTTCAACAGGCCAGTGCAAGAAACAATGCTATCACCACTTTAGCATTTGTAAGTCTTATGATCACGGGAAACAAAGCATGGTGAACACTGAAAGGACTTCCCGGCACTTACAGTTACAAAAGAAACCAAACTTTAGTTGAGTACAGTCAGAGGAAGGCAGCATCTCTTGCTGCCACCTTCAATGTCCATCTATTTATGTTTTCCTTATTTATTCCTTTCTAGTTCTGATGGTCAGGCTCCTTCTGTGTTTGTACTAGGATGAAACGGAGCAAGATTCTGCACTGAAGACTGACCTGTCACTTTGGGAACCTACCCGAAGCAAAACAACGTCACCCTCACACTGATAGTGGGAAGAGCGGTCTGGGTCTAGGTAATACCACCTGTCCACTGCTCCAACACTCTTCTCCCAGCCATAGACTCACTCGGCCATAAAGCCCATGCCTGAGGCCTGAGACTGACCCAGGCACAACCACAGAAACACCACAGTCCACAAGAAGAGGCCAACCTCTGGGAACATACTGACTACTCAAATGCCAACCATGCTTGCAATATATGTAGCCATGTGTATCCTTATCCTCCTGCCCACTGCCCACTACACCATCCTCACCCCCCTCCTTCTATCAATCACTCACTACCAACACTACCTAATGCTCACTAGATCCAATCACACTAAATACCTCTACACCTCTACAAACACGTAATACCGATTCAAACAACCAACCACCATCACCCTCTCATCACAACCATCAAATCCCCCACACAAACACTTGCATGTGCACTCATAAATGCCAGCTCCATCAGGAATAAAATCCCCACCATAAGAGACCTACTCACTGACTACAAATTAGACATCCTCTGCATAACAGAAACCTGGATCACTGATACCGACAATGTACTCCTCAACCTACTCAGACCAGAGGGCTATTCCATCTTCAACTGCCCATGAAGTCATCATAAAGGTGGAGTCGTCCTGTTCATAACCAGATCACATCTTCACTTCTGACTCCTTGCAATGGAGAGCACATAGGAAACAGATACCCTCACCATAACAAATAAACTAGCCCTTCTCCTTATCTATAGGTCCCCTGACAACATACCATCTGACCTCTCCAGTATACTACAGAACCAACAAAGACAGCCTTGTCCTAGGGAACCTCAACCTCCCCTCACTGCAACTGAAACAAGCGGAATCATTCCTCACAGTCATGGCTGACTTGGGTTTCACACAGAACATAACAGCCCCCACACATGAAAAAGATAGCATCCTTGACCTGATATTCACCCCCCCCCCCACCCACCCGACCCACTCCCATCCCCTGAACACAATACAAACACACAAGGTGCCCTGGTCAGACCACACACTAGTCACCTTCTTCCTTCCTTTCAACCACCAAATACCTCACACCACACACCAACAGCCCATCGCAGATTCAAACAAGGAAGCAATATCATAGAAATCTTATCAACTCATTGATCAACCACCCCAGAGAACTCTTTGACCTTCTCAAACAGCTCACAAGCCCACCCACCACTGATCACTCAGTCCTCACTCTCTACCACCAACAGCTGGCAGGACTCTACAAGCAACTACACCCTCATCTCGATCCCATCGCCAGCCACCATGCCACCTCGACTGATGGACCACCTTCAACCCAATCACCAGAGACATCTTCACTTACCTGCTGGACCACCTTTCACCCCATCACCAGAGATAACATCAAATCCATCCTAACTACAATTAATGCCACCACCCCTCCCCCCTTGATCTCTGCCCTGCCAACTGGATCAAAGCAGCAAAGATCGATCTCAGCCCCCTACTTACCAGGATAACCCAAGCAGTTTTACAACAAGGACAAATGCCTGAGCCCCTAAAACTCTTCTCCATCTGGCCCACCCTGAAGAAACCCAACCTCGACCCATTGGTCCTGCCTCCTACAGACCCATCACCAGCCTCCCCTTCCTAATAAAGGTCATTGAGAAGACCATCCAACTGCAACTACAGGACCATATTGACAACATCTCCCTCCTGGACCCACAACAGCACTGATTCCGCCCTCTACATGGAGTGGAAACCTTGATGACCACTTCTCAACAACCTAATCAAAGGCATACAAGACCCAATCCAAGGCTTCCTACTGATCTTTCTTGACATCTGAGCAGCATTCAACACCATTGGCCACAAAACTCTCCTCCAGCACTTGAAATCAATGGGAATCCAAGAAATGGTATACAGATGGTTACACTCTTACCTCTCTAACAGAAAGCAACAAATAAGGGTTGGAGGTATTTGTTTCTTGTTTTACCAACAATCACAGGGAGTCCCCCAAGGATCTAGTCTATCTGCACTCCTCTTCAACTTTTACCTCCAACCCTGCTGCAAGATCATCAGAACACACAACATTGATTTCCATATCTATGCTGATGATATCATGTTGTACAATCCACTCCACACCAAGCAGCCATTAACGATCCAAGAATGCTTTGCTGATGACTCCTGCAGGTTGACAGCCAACAATCTCTCAATCAATTACAAAAAAATGACAACACATTCACCTCCCCACCCACCATACCAATTAACAACATCTGGGTCCGCTGCTTTTTGACATATTCATAAATGACCTGGAAAGTGGAATAACGAGTGAGGTTATCAAATTTGCAGATGACACAAAACTATTTAAAGTTGTTAAAACCCAAGAGGATTGTGGAAAATTGCAAGAGGATCTTGATAAATTGGAAGACTGGGCATCAAAATGGCAGATGAAATTTAATGTGGACAAGTGCAAGGCTATGCACCTAGGGAAGAACAACCCAAACTATGGTTACACGATGCAAGGTTCCACATTAGGAACCACCACCCAGGAAAAAGATTTAGGCGTCATTGTGGATAACATGTTAAAACCCTCGGCCCAGTGTGCAGCGGCGGCCAAGAGAGCAAATGGAATGCTAGGCATTATAAGGAAAGGAATGGAAAATAAAACAAAAGATATTATAATGCCTCTATACCATTCCATGGTGAGACCGCACCTTGAATATTGTGTGCAATTCTGGTCGCCCTATCTTAAAAAGGATATAGCGTTATTAGAAAAGGTTCAGAGAAGAGCCACCAAAATGGTAAAGGGGATGGAAGGATACTCCTATGAAGAAAGGCTAAAAAGGTTAGGGCTCTTTAACCTGGAAAAGAGACGGCTGAGGGGAGATATGATAGAAGTCTATAAATTAATGAATGGAGTGGAACGGGTAAACGTAGATCGACTGTTTATGCTATCAGAATATAGGAAGACTAGGGGACATGCAATGAAGCTACAGGGTAAACTATTTAAGACTAATAAAATAAAATATTTTTTCACTCAACGTGTAATCAAACTCTGGAATTTGTTACCGGAGGACGTAGTAAAGGCTGTTAGTGTAGCTGGGTTTAAAAAAGGTTTGGACAAGTTCCTGGAGGAAAGGTCCATAAACCATTATTAAGAAGGGACCCAGGATATCAATGCTTGACCTAGTACAAGCATTGCAGAACCTGTGTCTTTTGGGGAAACTGCTAGGTATGTATGACCTAGATTGGCCACTGTTGGAAACAGGATACTGGGCTTGATGGACCTTGGTCTGACCCAGTATGGCATATCTTATGTTCTTATGTTATGTTCTTATCCAAATAAACATACACTGAGAACTTAAATACCTAGGTGTCGTCATTGACCAAAATGTCTCCTTCAAGACATAAATAGCAGCTACAGCCAAAGCAATATTCTACAAATCCAAGACTCTACAATGCCTCAGGCCCAATCTCAATTCATCAGATTTCCGCTCATCCCTTCAAGCCCTAATCCTTCCTCATGCCGATTACTGTAACACAACATACTACAGTCTCCCAAAGTCCACCCTCCTTCCATTACAAACTGCCCTCCACACTGCTGCACGCATCATAGAAGGAGCATCCAAATTCGACAGAATCACCATTATACTCAAACAACTCCACTGACTACCGCTCCCCAGCAGAATCACATAGAAACCCTATTACTAACACACAAGGCTCTATACTGCACCCCTGCTACCCATCTGCAAACCCTTCTTCAGCCCCTCAACCCCAACAGACCACAAAGATTCTCCACGACCCACAAACTCATTATACCACACTCCAGAACAAAGCACTCACAACAAACATGCCACAGAGCCTTCAAATTATTTGCACCCTCCCTCTGGAACACACTCCCAAACCCTATAAGAAATATCTCTGACCTCCATTCCTTCCACAAACATCTCAAAACCTTCCTGTTCTCAAAACACTTCAATCCAGATTCCGAACCAGGAACATACTGATCCCCTCAGTAAATGTGCCCACTGAAACTGCTAATACTATGGACCTACTCGTTACTTACATATAGTTACAATGTTTCTTGTACATAGTTCACTGTAATATGTAATTTAATCTCTTCTCTTCAATGTAAACCACTTTGACCTAATGAAAAGCGGTATATAAGCTCTGCTAAACAAAGATGCATGGAGAGTCTGACTTTTATCTACTGAGGAATGAAATATTTAAAGGCTCATTTAATTCTTATAAAATTACTAACTGCAGGTCGCTTTCAGAAGCCTAATGTAACTGCCAGGTGTGTGTATGTACATGCTTGAAGGTGATGCAAAGTAAAAGCAAACATGAATATGTCTGTCAGACGATGAGGGGCCTTGCAAAGGACAAGAAGAGGGAACATAAGATATGAGACATGGGTCAAGAGTCTATAACAGATTACATGGTCAGGGCAATGTGGCATAAACTCTTTGGACTAGCCAATGGGAATAAGAAAAGAGATGTTGCTAGCCAGAGAGAGAGGAACATCGCTGCTAAAAATAGTTTCCCAAGTCTAATCTAGAAATATATCAGGATGGAACACCTGCTCCTGGGAACCTGTTAGTTCCGCTTTCTTAGCATCTGTACTCCTGTAATCTTACATTTCAATCCTGTGAAGTTCTGCTTATTGGCTTATAAAAGAAGTACCTGATCATTGCTAGTGAGAGATTGTATTTCATGCTAGAATCCCTGCACGTCTGTCAGCTCTCTCAATTGCTCAATTCCGATTATCCAAAGAACACTACTTTATTTCAAAATGTACACATCACTACTTGGCGACAGAGATTTAAACATGTCCCAGTGCTAATGTGTAGCACCAGCCAGATAGATCTGGGGGATCCAGTTCTGATCCGCCAGATCCAAGTCCAGGTTTGCTAGATCTATCTTGAGTCTTTCACTGCTGACATAGAAACATGACCAGTGATGCACATTCGTGTCAGGGCATCTTTAAATCCTTGTTGCCAAATAGGTAAAAGACAGATCCTCTGCAGATCCGATTTAAGATGGCATTACCTAGATCCAGAAGATACGGTTTTTACCTATTTCCTGGGGAAGAGTGTACAGGAAAATGAGCCTGTTTGCAAATTATATGAAAACTGATAACAAATTAAATGTACCAAGGGGGGTAACTAAAATGAAAGTCAAATTTTAAAAATTGAATAAAATGGTCAAAGGTGGCACATCTAGATTTTAATCTCCAAAACTGAAATAGCGTGAATTCATGATAGTTATTTCATCCTTGGATTTCTGCACGTGAAGAACTAGCAACTACTAAACCCACATGAGACCTCCAATAACTTGAAGCTAGCCAGTCAGCGTGACAAAGCAATTAGAAAAACTGAACACACATGGGTGCATGAAGAGAAAGAGAAAGTACTATTGCATCCTACAGGTTTCTAGGAAGACCCCCACCTTGAGAACGTCGCTGTTCACTTCTGGAGTTCACATCTGCAAAAGGATTTTGATATGATAGAGTTCAAAGGAGGGCCACCAAAATGGTGCCTGGACTTCACTATAAACTATATACAATACAGAGATACATAAGGAGCTTCTTTCCAGGAAAGAAGATATCACCTTATATTATATTGTTTTGTTTTTCATTATTTTTTAAGCTTTATATGTACCGTCTAGAAGAAAGGGGGGAAAATGAATGTATGACACAAAGTTTATGGAACCTGCTAGATATTTTAATATATCAGAAGAAAACATTTCCCATAGAATGAAAAGTTCAAGGACATGGGGTGGTCATATGAAGTTTAAGGGTGGGAAAATCACAAGGAATGTGAGAAAATATTTTCACTGAGAGGGTAATGGATAGCTGAAAGGTCATGGATTAAATAAGACTTATGACAGTACGACAGGAAGGTACAAAAGGTACAAAATCAAGGATATTGTATGAGTGCCTCTGTGTCGTCCCATGGTGCGACCGCACCTTAAGTGTTATGTGAAATTCTGGTCACCATGTCTTGAGAGGGATGTAGCAGAATTGGACGGGGTGCAGAGAGGGGCCACCAGGATGTTAGGGGGGATGGGGGATGCCACTATGGGGAGAAGCTTGGAGGGTTGGGGCTCTTCAACTTTGAGGGGAGATATGATAGAGGTCTATAACTTAATGAATGGAGTGGAACGGGTAAACATAGATCAGTTATTTACTCCATCAAAAAGTAGAAAGACTAGGGAACACTCAATGAAACTACAATGTAGCCCCATTTAGGACTAATAAGAGAAAATATTTTTCCCTCCATGAGTAATCAAACTCTGGAATTCGTTACTAGAGGATGTAGTTAAAACTGTTAGTGTAGCTGGGTTTAAAAAGGTTTGGACAAGTTTCTGGAGGAAAAATCTATAAACCATTATTGAGGACCAGGGAAATTCACTGCTTACCTCGGGATAAGCAATGTGGAATCTGTGTACCTTTTTGGGAACCTGACAGGTACTTATGACCTGGATTGGTCACTGCTGGAAACAGGATACTGGGCTTGATGGATCTTGGTTTGACCCAGTATGGCATATCTTATGATCGTATGTAGAAATATGCATAGGCAAAAAAAAAAACCAACTGATTAGTTTTCATTTTTCCCAGTTTTCAGTTGTATTCTCGGTTAATTTCATATTTTAATATTGATTTTTTAACTTGCTCTCCGGTATTCTGGTGTTTTAAAATGCATTAATCAACAGGGGAATAGTTACTAATATGTATAAGGGAATAATGGGTGACATTTGCCTCTTAACATGTGCTAAATGGCAATATTGTGGGCTATTTTACTGTTCGTTTAAGGCAATGTGCATTGCATAATAAGAGCTACAAGACATACAAATGCATGCAAAACCCCTCATAATTATTCAAATTGAATAATGCAGTGTGTGTTGACCTTTTCAAGCTGAGTTATTCCTGGAAAAATAATGCCAGCTCAAAGTTGGCCCTTTAAAAAGGCTGGGTGCCATTTTAAAGGGACCAATGCATGGACCTCCTCAGTGAAGGCCTCTCAAACCGCCCAGAGGATTTCCCTCAAACCCCAGTCAAGCGCCACCCTCACAGTCTTTCTCCCCACCCCAAAGAAGATTCCCTCTAACCCTGATTCCCCCTCCCCTCCCCGGTAGACCACCACCTCGCTATACCTCGGGGTCTATCTTAAGATATCCCTGGTGGACTAGTTTAATGAGATAGGAGCAATTCTCAATCACTCCTTTCCCCTCTAGGTTCAATATGGTACAGGTTGGCCCCAAGTGGTAGTCTTGCAGTACTACTGCTAGGAGTCAAGCTGCCATATAAAGGCACATGGTTCCATACAGGCAGTTTATAAATAAACTTAGCACCCTTGGAATGGGCTCTAATGTGATTGACTGGGTCAGGAACTGGTTGAGTGGAAGGCGACAAAGAATAGTGGTAATTGGCATTTACTCTAGGAATATTACTAATGATGTGCCTGAGGGATTGGTCCTTGGTCTGGTTCTTTTTAATAATTTTTAAGCGATACTGTAGAAGAGCTGTTGAGTAAAGTTTGCTTCTTTGTGGATGTTACCAAAATTAGCAATAAAACAGATGCATGAAAGGTATGGATAACAAGAAAAGAGATCTAGAGAAGACAGAAGAATGGTAGCTGGCAGCTTAGATTTAATGCTAAAAGTACTGGTTATGCATTTGGGCTACAAAACCCCCAGGAAGTGATACAATATAAGGGGTGGAATACTTCTGTGCATAAAAGAAAAGCAGGACTTGGAGGTGATCATATTTGATGATCCTAAGGTGGTCAAACAGGTAGAAAAAGCAACCAGAAGGGTGTTTGAGTGCATAGGGAGAGAAAAAAGGAGGTGATAGTACTTCTGTAAAAGTCTTTGGTGAAACCTCACTTGAAGCATTGCAGTCTAGGAGACCACACTTTCAAAAAGATATAAACAGGATAGAGCCAGCGTAGAAGGCAGCTACTAAAATGGTCAATGGCCATCATAAAGCATATGGGGACAGATTTAAAGATCTCAGTATGTCTACTTTGGAAGAAAGGCACTGAGGAGAGATGTGACAGACATTTAAGTACCTCAGTGACATAAATGCCGAGGAAATGGGCTTCTTCCAGATAGGAAGCTCTGAAATTGAGGGGACATAGGATGGAGGTGAAAGGAGACAGACTCAGGAGTAACTTATTGAAAAGGTGATGGAACAGCCTCCCAGGGGAGGTGGTAGAGAGGAGGCATGTATCTGAATTCAGGAAAGCATGGGGCAGGTACAGAGGATCTCTGAGGGAGAGGAAGGGACCCATACTTGATGTGGATGGGCAGACTGGATAGGCCATATGGTCTCTGTGGGCCGTCATTTTCTCTGTTTCTATGGGGCCCTTTTAGTAAAGTTTGTATTTTTTTGCCCCAACATGTATTCTGAATCAATAAATATCAAAGTGCGTTAGGTGTCACTGCAGCACAGTACTTGTCAGGGATGTGATCAGGGTGCGCTCGACATTTACTGCGCAAGCAAGCCCCTTATTGCGCGGTTTGGGTCTTGGCAGTTACCATGAGTGTGCCTAACACCACCCATTGAGGTGGCATTTATTTATTTATTTTAAACCATTTTTAGACTGCCATATATGCAGGCGTTCACGGTGGTTTACAATTTAAAAATACCCATATAGATAAAAACAATAACAAGCCGTTGCTGAGCGTACACCACTACTGCATCAACTGCTGCACTAAGGCAGAAACAAAAATGTTTTTAACCCGTTTTGGACCAGCGTAGGCTTTACATACATAAGGTTTCCATACTTACTACTCAACTGTTTACTAATTAATGGTTATAAATTCAATGGAACTATGTTTAGCTATTATCGTTATGTCAAAAAGCGTTATATACAGATTTTTTATCTGAGCTCTAGTTAGTTTAATAGGCATTCGAAGTTTGCTGATTTTGACGGTCTGGCGGCTCAACATAAAAAGATCACAAAAAATAGTAAGTAGCTTATAATGCTGTAATAGCTACTATTTTGCAAATAAAAGTATTTGTAGACTTTAGAAAATAGGTTTAGATAACTGTAAGCTACTTAATGTCAGTTTTTGGTGCGTATATCGGCCTTGTATGTTTTTCATACGCTGGGCTAATATGTTGTCGAAACTAATTGCTGTCAAGTATTCTGTTCTAGGTGTTTCAATGGTGCAATATCGACGCACTGCATCAGAAGTGTTTTCAGGTGTATCATATTCCGCTGTCAGAATGGACTGTTGACAAACTATATTATATCATAATAAAGTGTTTTAAATGAAAACTGCAGTTTCAATAGTATCATACAGTATGTTTATGTCAATGAATATTGGAACTGAATCCTATCTTTTCTGAAGACGGACAATATACTACATTGGACCAGTGTATGAAAAACATACACTATGTGAAACTTCTATTTTCTGCAAAGTTTTAATATTTTTTATTATTGCCAGTATTTCATAGTTGTTTGAGTATAACAAACCTAATAAATCATCCAGAACAGAGAGAGAATATGCGAGCTGTCCAAAATGGGTTAAAGCCTTCTGCAGAGCTCCTGGCATCATATTCCATGAAACTAGGGCTGCAACTGAGAACACACCCACCCACCACCGCTAAAGACGTACCGGGGAAAACCCTGGCACCGTCAGCAGTTGTGCCTGCAATGACCACAGGGACCTGTCGGGCTGATACCACATCACAAAGCCCTGCAAATAAGTGGGCCTCAATCTCCACAGCACCTTAAAGGCCAAAACTAACAATCTGAAGACACACCGTTGCCAAATATAGGCAGCCAGTGCAACTGCCGAAGCACACCGGACACCGAATCCTGCCTTCCTAACCCCCAAACCACCCATGCGGCTGAATTTTGGACTACTTGCAGCTTCTGTATCGAGTAGGCCAGCAGGCCTACATAAAGGACATTACAATATTCCGAGGCTGAGAGCCAAAAGGTGCAAAGCCTCCCTGTACAAGAATGGACAGAGCTGCCATACCAATCGTAAATTACTACAAGTGGTATGCACTACCTGAGACACCTGTACCTGCAGGGACAAGTCGGCATCAAGCATGACCCCCAGATCCTGGATTTCAGACTTCTAACCCAAACGCGTCCCCACAATTGAAAGCCCGCTCTCCACCGTATCCCCAACAGCATCCCCACATATCAGTACTTCAGACTTCCCTACGTCTAAGACCAACTGATTGGCTCTCAACCAGATTGCCACCTCTTTGTAAGCATGCATTAGCCCTCTTTAGCACCCCAGATTCATCCTCATTGCATTCGATAATAAGCTGGATATCATCAGCCTACAAGAAACCAGAAAAACCACGCTTCTGGTAAATGGCACCCACCGAACTCACAAAGATATTAAACAACGCCAGGGACAGTCAGAGCCCTGTGGAATCCCACAAACCAGGGACCAAATTGTTGTCATATATTCCCCCCCCCAGCATACCCAAAAACGCCGGCCTGGCAATAAAAAGGCCAGCCACTGCAGAACAACCCCACCAATATCCAAGGCACCACATCCAGCCAGCAGAACATCAGTAAACTACTGTCTCTAATGAGCAGCTTAGGAGATGCACGTTTTTCCCAAGGGGTATGGCATCCACGGGTACATTGCGGGGACAGGCAGGATCCAAAATGTGTCACTTTTCAGAATATGTGGACCCGGGGACATCCAAAACATTTACCCGCATCTGAGGCACGGGGCTGACTGAACACGTCTATTTCCCTGATTCCAGACCCATGAGCATGTCCAGACCCGCGGATGCGGAATTAGGTTCAAAGGGGGTCCATTTTTTATTTGGACGTGTCTGCGGGCTGCACATGCACATCATGGAATCGCGCTCCACATGGGTAACCACGATGGATTTGTTTTATAAATCCCATCTGATCCAATATGGACAGGTTTTACTGGATTGCTGTATTTGATGGGACACTGAAGCACTGATCTGTGGATACTGGCATTTGTGAAATGCATTATGGGTACCCAAACCCAAAGATTATTTCATAAACTAGTGCTGCATTTCTCTGCTGGGTCCAATTTTGAAACAATCCAGGGGGCACATAATATGTTTAACAAGGAAGATAGATGTAGACAGACCATTCTTGGTGGGTGCCACCAAAATAATTAGGTGGCTAGTAACAGCCTATGGCAATATACTGTTCATATCTTGCAGCACAACGCACCCTAGCAGACTCTGTGCTCGGATGTACTGAAGCTCCGTTTCAGACTGCACAGCTGTTCGGCCCTTTCCATGTCTGATCCACAGAAATGTGAAGCCTGCTGCTTTCCTTTGTAGATAAGGAGAAATAATGAAGTGTTCTTGAAGAAGGTGTGAGGATTAGCTTACCCTCGGGTGCTACCGCGCTGGCTCCAGACCTGTGGCCTTGCAACATACGAGCTTTCAGCGGTCTTTAGTGATCCCCCAGCCTCGGAAATTCCACGTGTTGTCACTGCAGAATTGCCAGTGCAAACCAGCGGAGACAGTGGAATATGCAGTTCTGAAACCAAAATAAAATATCAGCCGTAAATTAATGCAAAACTCTTTGGCATGTCATTAACATGGGCTGTTAATATGAGCTAATTAATGCACGCTGTTGGCTGATGTTAATGCACTTTAGTATACTGAGTTCATAGTCTGCTATTTTGCTGACTTCTGATCTGTATTTAATTTTTTTAAATTGATAATTTCTATTTGATTTCTTGACTTGTTCTAAGGCTTTTTTCTTTCTTTGTAAGATTTATGATCGGGGCTTCACTGAGGCATGAATACTATAGAAATACTCAGTTGTGGGAACATCACCTCTTTTGGCCACTGTTGGGCACAGACTGCGGGGCTCAATGAACCATGGCGCTGACCCAGTATAGCATTTCCTCTGTTGTTCTGCCTAATATGGAAGATTACGCAGCCTTCACTTTACTGCTCTTAGAGATGTGTTTGTAAGAAATAGGGACTCACTTTGATCTTGCAAAGTCTCGTTTTCTAGTACATAGCTAAAGAACAGGAGTATTTATTCATTAGTATGTATTTGTTCATTTAGGCAACTTAAATTTACTGCATGCACTTTGACCTGGAGAAAGGCGGTACATAAATCTAGCTAGCTAAATAAATAAATTGATTATATGTACATAAACTTATGACTGAACATGCGTAGAACTGATCTGCGCACCTTAGAAACTTCTCTAATGCACAAACGATGCATACAATAAAAATGAATATATCAAACAAACCAAAAAACATCCAAACGTTTAGAAAAATTCAGCTAAATCAAAAAAGGAACCAAGAAATTTTTGGATGTTCATATCCCTAGTAAAAATTAAAGGAGTGCTCAACTTATGTTCTTATGTATGTTCTAACTTGTGGCCTTGGGCAAGTTACTTAACCCTCCATTACCTCAGATACAAACTTAGACTGTAAGCTCTCTGGGGACAGGACTCCCTATGTACCTGATTGTAACTCACCTTGAGCTAGTACCAGAAAGGTGTGAGATATATAATATTAAACACATTTTTAAAAATAACAGCATAACACTGAAATGTGACGAAAGTATAGGATCTTTTTTTTTCTTAAGAAAGAGAGGTTATATGCAGTTGAACCTCCTTAAAAAAGCAAAGCATTCTCCTTGCTTGCTTTGAAAACTATAGATTAGATAACAGTTTCCACATAAAGCTGTACTGTGATTTTTTTTTCCCAGCCTCTTCTCCCTTCATGCCAAAAGGTCCTCTGGCAATGGTATCCACACACACCGTGGCAGCCTCTCTGACTGGCACTATGCCACAGCCTGTATTTTTGGCATTTATAATACACACAAGCTTAACAGCACAGATGAATAAGGTACAATATTTCTCTTCCCTCTCATGCACTTCCCTACAGAAGAGCTCGATGGTCAAACAGTTTCTTTGCTTTCAGACACGTTACCTCACCATGTAGGGGCTACTTTTATAAGGATTTTTGTGTGCTTAAAGTCTCTTTTGCATATGAAAAAGGCCTTTAATAAAAATGCAGAAAGCATCATACTTCTCCCACTCCCTTCCCCTAACAGTGCAGCATCAACACTTCCCCCTCCCCATCCAAAAGTGCAATGTCTCCCCTCTCCCCATCTCCTTACTCTCAACACTGCAGCTTCTCCCCTCCCCCTTCTCCTTCCCCCCAACACTGCAGCTTCTCCCCTCCCCCATCTCCTTCCCCCCCAACACTGCAGCTTCTCCCCTCCCCCTTCTCCTTCCCCCCCAACAATGCAGCAGCTGCCCACCCCCATCTCCTTCCTCCCTCAACACTGCAGCTTCTCCCCACCCCCATCTCGTTCCTCCCCAACACTGCAGCACCTCCCCTCCCCCTTCTCCTTCCTCCCTCAACACTGCAGCATCTCCCCTCTCCCCTTCTCCTTCCCCCCCAACACTGCAGCTTCTCCCCTCTCCCCTTCTCCTTCCCCCCCAACACTGCAGCTTCTCCCCTCCCCCTTCTCCTTCCCCCCAACACTGCAGCTTCTCCCCTCCCCCTTCTCCTTCCCCCCAACACTGCAGCACCTACCCTCTCCCCTTCTCCTTCCTCCCTCAACACTGCATCACCTACCCTCTCCCCTTCTCCTTCCTCCCCAAACACTGCAGCTTCTCCCCTCCCCCATAGCCTTCCACCAACCAACACTGCAGCACCTCCCCTCCCCCTTCTCGTTCCTCCCTCAACACTGCAGCACCTACCCTCTCCCCTTCTCCTTCCTCCCTCAACACTGCAGCTTCTCCCCTCTTCCCTTCTCCTTCCTCCCTTAACACTGCAGCATCTCCCCTCTTCCCTTCTCCTTCCTCATCCAACGCTGCAGCATCTCAATCCCCCTTCTCCTTCCTCCCACAACACTGCAGCTTAACTCGTCCCTTCTCCTTCCTCCCTCAACACTGCAGCATTTCTCCTCTTCCCTTCTCCTTCCTCCCTCAACACTGCAGCATCTCCCCTCTTCCCTTCTCATTCCTCCCTCAACACTGCAGCATCTCCCCTCCCCCTTCTCCTTCCTCCCACAACACTGCAGCTTAACTCTTCCCTTCTCCTTCCTCCCTCAACACTGCAGCATTTCTCCTCTTCCCTTCTCCTTCCTCCCAAAACACTGCAGCATCTCCCCTCTTCCCTTCTCCTTCCCCCCTCAACACTGCAGCATCTCCCCTCTTCCCTTCTCATTCCTCCCTCAACACTGCAGCATCTCCCCTCCCCCTTCTCTTTCCTCCCCCAATGCTGCAGCTTCTCAATTCGTCCCTTCTCCTTCCTCCCTCAACACTGCAGCTTCTCCCCTCTTCCCTTCTCTTTCCTCCCTCCAACACTGCAGCATTTCCCCTCTTCCCTTCTCCTTCCTCCCCAAACACTGCCGCTTCTCCCCTCTTCTTCCCTTCTCCTTCCTCACCAAACACTGCAGCATCTCCCCTCTCCCCTTCTCTTTCCTCCCTCCAACACTGCAGCATTTCCCCTCTTCCCTTCTCCTTCCTCCCCAAACACTGCAGCATTTCCCCTCACCCCTTCTCCTCCCTCCCTCAACACTGCAGCTTCTCCCCTCCTCCTTCACCTTCCTCCCTCAACACTGCAGCTTCTCCCCTCTTCCCTTCTCTTTCCTCCCTCCAACACTGCAGCATTTCCCCTCTTCCCTTCTCCTTCCTCCCCAAACACTGCAGCTTCTCCCCTCTTCCCTTCTCCTTCCTCACCAAACACTGCAGCATCTCCCCTCTCCCCTTCTCTTTCCTCCCTCCAACACTGCAGCATTTCCCCTCTTCCCTTCTCCTTCCTCCCCAAACACTGCAGCATTTCCCCTCATCCCTTCTCCTCCCTCCCTCAACACTGCAGCTTCTCCCCTCCTCCTTCTCCTTCCTCCCCCAACACAGCAGCATCTCTCCTCTTCCCTTCTCCTTCCTCCCCAAACACTTCAGCTTCTCCCCTCTTCCCTTCTCCTCCCTCCCTCCAACACTGCAGCATCTCCCCTCTTCCCTTCTCCTTCCTCCCACCAGCACTGCAGCATCTCCCCTCCCCCTTCTCCTTCCTCCCCAAACACTGCAGCTTCACCCCTCCCCCTCCGCCTTCTCCTTCCTCCCCAAACACTGCAGCATCTCCCCTCTCCCCTTCTCCTTCCTCCCCATAACACTGCAGCTTCTCCCCTCCCCCTCCCCCTTCTCCTTCCTCCCCATAACACTGCAGAATCTCCCCTCCCCTTCTCATTCCTCCCTCCAACACTGCAGCACCTCCCCTTCCCCTTCTCCTTCCTCCCCATAACACTGCAGCATTTCCCCTCCCCTTCTCATTCCTCCCTCCAACACTGCAGCATCTCCTCTCCCCCTCCCCCTTCGCCTTCCTCCCTCAGCACTGCAGCATCTCCCCTCTCCCCTTCTCCTTCCTCGCCGCAACACTGCAGCATCTCCCATCTCCCCCTCTCCAATGCGGCAGGAGATGCAGCTGTGCAAACCCTGGCATACCCTATTGGATGTTGGTTTACTCCTTTCTCAGGTCTCAGTAGCATGGGGCCACTAATGATTTCAGTTCTGGTTTGCTGGGTACCATGAAAGTGAAATCAGAGTAACTGCTGCTTATAACACGACTGTCCCAGCCTGGCACTTATGACACCAACCTTATTTTATTCAAGAAGTCCCATAAATTGACAGCAGAAACACTAATCCAAAACAAATGAAAGTTGGGATGTGTTATGCTCACAGTAACAGTTATGCCAGCCTCATGTTGGAAGATAATTATGATCAGTAAATGTATCCTAACATGCTTTCGTTTTGGAGTGCCCCTACCTCCCCCCCCTCCCCCCGCCAAACACACATACAGTAAGAAGAGGGCCAGTGAGCCTCCAGTATCCCCCCGTCACCATGTCATGGAGCAGGACCTACCAGTGGTATGGCGCATGAGGTAACAAGAAATAGGGGGATGGACAGCACAAGCCTAGCCACTATTTCTCTATTTCTTTTTAATTTCATAGGAATTGCATTTCTTTCTATAGTAAAACCATATTGCTCAATGGCACTATGACAGTTCTTCATGTCTACTATAGTAAATACTAATTTCTTCCTCCCAGGAAATCTGAGGTTATGACATGATTTGGGGTACAATGATGCTGTCATATTACTTTGTGCCTTTCTTCATCATCACATAGATCACGTTTAATACTGCTGCAAACAGTATTTTGATTACCTTAGTAATTCTTTTATGATATAGAGTAACTACAGGCTGTCCAGTTGCCAACAGGTCAAAGAATGGCTGAATAAATAAGCAGGTGCACTATAAAGATCCATTCAATACAGTATGTATTGTAGGATTGATATCGAAACATTGCAGCCAATGTTACTTTAAACCAATACCAAAAGGATATCTATTTGTGCTTTATCGACTATAGCAAGGCTTTTGACTGTGTAAACCATGAGAAACTCTGGGCCACATTAAGAAGCATGGGCATACCAGAATATCTGATCGTTCTCTTGCACAATCTGTACATTGATCAAGAAGCAACAGTTTGAACGGAACAAGGAGAAACAATGGTTTAAAATAAGCAAAGGTGTAAGACAAGGCTGCATACTTTCCCTCTACCTGTTTAATTTATATGCAGAACAAATCATCAGAGAAGCAGGATTGTATGAAGATAAGAGGTGTGAAGATTGGTGGAAGACTCATCAACATCCTTCGCTATGCTGATGATACCACAATACTGGCTGAAAGTGAAGATGATCTGAAACATTTGCTTCTCACAATCAAAGAGCATAGTCTCAAAATGGGCCTGCACCTTAATGTAAAGAAGACAAAGATCATGACAACTGGCATAATCAACAGGTTCATCGTTGAAGGAGAAGAAATTGAAATAGTGAACAACTTTAACCTACTTGGATCAACTATCAATAAAGAAGCAACAAGCAATCAAGAAATCAGACGACACATTGCTCTTGGCAGAATGGCTATGAAAGACCTAGATAAGATTCTCAAGAGCAGAGATATCTCTCTCCATACAAAGATTCGACTTGTTCAAGCCATGGTATTTTCAATAACATCATATGGATGTGAAAGCTGGACAGTGAAAAAGATAGACAGGAAGAAAATTGATGCCTTTGAATTATGGTGCTGGCGGCGAATACTGTGTGTACCATGGACTGCCCGAAGAACAAACCAGTCGGTACTAGAAGAGATCAAACCTAAGCTTAGAAGCTCAGATGACAAGACTTCAACTTTTATACTTTGGACACATCATGCGAAGAGAGAGATCATTAGAGAAAGACATCATGCTTGGCAAGATAGAAAGTCAACACAAAAGAGGAAGGCCAGCAATGAGATGGATCGATACAATAACAGCAGCTATGGGTACCAGTCTGTCAACAATGAGCTGCCTGACTGAAGACCGAACACAATTTAGGATAGCTATCTAGATGGTCGCCTTGAGTCGACTCCGACTCATCGACACTTAACAACAACAGTTAGTACCAGTAATCAGAGAGGTATATACACGGACAGCGGCAAACACCACCATTATCCAGCTAGTGGCAATAGTTGTTTAGCAGTGGGCCCTCCTGCAATGCAGGGGTTGCTTGGGCAGAGTTCATTTTACTGGCCCATATGTTCTCACCTTGTGAACTGTGGGTGGAAGCAGAGGATTGTACCCACCCTTCTGGTCTTCCTACAAACAGAAAGTAAGATGGGGAGCTGTAAAGATTCCACTTTGGTACACAAGCAGGAGAGAGAGCGCCCTCATCCGGAGCTTAGCATAAGGAGATTGGTGCTGCTTCTGAGGGGAATTACTAGTGAGAAATGTGTTCTGAAGAGGTCTCAAGTGAATGGGGCTGGGGGGAGCATCCTACAACTGTGATTTTGGAAGCCTAGTTTAAAGGGCTAAGTTTGCACAGCACCAAGCAAACCTCACACCCTGGGGAAAGAGGGATCACAGATTCAGAAGACAGGATTTTATACAAGACAGTGGCACTGCACAACTGAAAAATAATGTGTACTCAAAGGACTTTGTGTTTCTTAGTGAATCTGAGAGGGACACCTAGGGCCTTGAAGGGAGATCCCTTCCCCCTCTGTAGCGTGAATCTATGAGTCAGAAAGAGAAAAGACCAGGAAATGAAAATGATTTTTTCAGATGTACCCCTTAGGACAAATGGAAGCATTCCCAAGGAAGAAGGGGGTTACACGTTTGAGTTTCTTCTACTTATTTCTTCTTTCTGTGCTGTTAAAGTGCTTTTAATCTCCTGTAACATTCTCTACTGATTTATTGTCTCAGCAATTTCTGCTGGCTTGTTGCCCCTTCCTCTACTCTTAGATATTTACATACACCTTCCTGTTTCAGTTCCTTTATGTCACACTCATCAATCGCATAACTGGTTTCAGTTTGGCCCAATTTTCCTCTAAGATTGCTTTAGCACAATTATCCAGGCCATAAGTCGTCTTGATGTCATCTCCCTTCTCTGAGGATTACCCCTCATACTTGTTCTCTATTATTTGATGTCTTTTAGACCTCTTTAACCTTAGCTGCATTGGATGGACAGTCTCTTATGTCTTTTTCTATTGGGCGCTTTCTCTTGTCCTCTCCACTTGCTCCAACAGGTGGACACTCTCTCTTCCAAACCTCTCCCATAGAGATAGGGGAAATGCTGAATGAGCGAACCCTAGGCACACTACAGGATTCCCAGTCTCCTACTAGCATACCCCAGCCATCAAAACTTTTCAGGTCTTCACCAAGACTCTTTCCCTCCAAGGGACAAGAAATCCTAAGAATAGAGACTATAATCTAATGCTTGAGAAACCTTTTCTCCTTGACTCAGACGCGGAACGAATATACTTCAAAATGACAGAAGACATTAAGAATTCCCGTTTTATAGAGCGTTGAAGAGTACAGGAGAGATTATAGAATATATCACAAAAGGTTAAAAGGTTCTAAAACATGAAGTTGACATGAGGAGACAGTAGACTCGGAAATACTTCAGAAAATATTTCTTCATAGACAGAGTAATGGATGCATAGAGCAGCCTTCTGGTGGAGCTGGTGATGGAATTGAAAAAAGCATGATATAAGCCCAGAGAATCCCTAATGCGGAGAAATGAAGAGACAGCCAGAAATCGACAAGGGCCTGTGGGCAGAGTAGATGGGTCTTGGAGCTCACATCCGCTGTCATTCTCTATGTTTAATGTTTTACATTAGGGAAGAGATTAAAGAATTCACGTATTACAGATCAGAAGACATTGCAGAAGTTCACTAACAAAGGCTATTTAATGTTTTTGTCAAGTTAATTGTATTGGTGAAGCCCTTTCCCCTAGTTCCTGTCCGTTTTTGGCAGTCAGTCCTTATGGCTTTATTCAGCTATGTGGGCTGTTATAATAAGTATAGACGTGCGGAGGTAGATGCTAATATTTACATTACATCAAACTGAGCAAGTGTTTGCAGAAGAAACAAACTTCAGCAGAAGTAAACTCTTAAGAGCTTTTTCCTTTGAATCTGCATCTTGGGTGGTCCACAAGATAGAAATAGGTCTGATTTTCGGGGTATGCAGATATACTTCATGGGTACTTATTTTGGATATCCTGAAGGCTAGACTTGTTCTTGGTTCTTCAGAACCAAAGCTGGACGCCCTTGATCTACCTTAATGAATATGCATATTTAATTTAAGATGATTTAGACTAAAGTGCTATAAAATCACTATGGAAAACACAGTAGAATCAATTAACTCTAAATTATTTTGGCCTCTGGGGTAAGAGTGTATGAATGCTTAAAACAAGGTTGGGAACCAATTTAGAAGACAATTTTTAAAGCAATTTATTGAGTAAAAACAATTTCCCTCTGTGAGTCGGCTGCCTGAAAACCATCCTTCCTCAAAGTGGCTAACAATCTGTGCATTTCCCATAACCTGCCTCCTGTATAGACCACATTAAGGAGAAGCCTTTCCAGGGATGTGTTTAAAATGAGGGTGGAAACACACCCGGGCACTTTTCCAGCAAAAATCGACCTGTCGGAAACGCAAGTGTAAGTAACCACCTGCGGTCCACACGCTTGGCTAATCGACACATATTCATGCTTTGAAAACTTGTGCAAAATAGGGATGTGCGGGGGGAGGGAGGAGGGGGAAATCAGCTTTTTATTTTTCAGGGTTTTTCGTAATTTTTGGATTTTTGTTTCAGTTTGTTTCACACACGCTTGTTTAAAAACA
Source organism: Ichthyophis bannanicus (assembly GCA_033557465.1). Taxonomy (NCBI): domain Eukaryota; kingdom Metazoa; phylum Chordata; class Amphibia; order Gymnophiona; family Ichthyophiidae; genus Ichthyophis; species Ichthyophis bannanicus. The sequence goes on from CM066038.1 coordinate 101,382,490, forward strand.
GCATGTTTTTTGACCTGAATTAGAACTTTTAAACAAGTGGGAATGAACCGCTCTGCCAACTTGTTTTAAGAGGGGCATATCAAATTCTAATAAACATAAAGAGGTTCATTCCGAGACATGAATAGCGTGTCCATTGCCGCTTTTCATGCCGGCTGCCTACCCCAAATAACTTCCCTGCCGGTTGTGCGGGGAAATTAGTCAGGCGTGGCGAAGAGGTGGCCCGGGGGCAGAGAGTGGGCGGTCGCCAGCCCTGGACATACAGGGCCAATTCTAATGTCGGTTCTGTACATTCAGGGCCGGTGAATTGGCTGGGGAATATAACCTCCCTGGATGTTTTTTGGGGGGGTTCCACTTTGGAGCGCAAAAGGGGCTGGGGGGCAAAGTTAATCCCCCGCAGCCTGACCCTGGCCTTAGGAGGTCGGATGGGCATTGGGCTGCGGAGAATTAACTTTGTGGGGCAGCGGCCGGCATTGCGGCTTTTAAATGGAGCTACAGTGCCATGGCAACGGGACACCTTGGCGCTGTGGCTGAGTTAGCTGGGCTACCTCTAGATGTGCAGGCCGGGAATGAATCACAGTCCCAGCCTGCATGTATAGTGCTATTCACAATTCTGGTCCTGCGGGCTAGATGTGCCTCGTGGGATCAGAATCACGATCTCCTTTGTACGTCTGGACAGTCAAAGGATATCTACGTCTTAAATGGAATCTGGCCCAGTGTGCACATGCATTAATTGATTTTGCATGTATTTTTTTTTTAAAGCAGCTTAGCTCTGGGGTTCTCAAACCATTTCTCAGGGCACACCTAGTCAGTCAGTTTTCAGGAAATGTTTATACCTGCTCCAAGCACAAATAGGCATCAGGAAAGTGCTTGTTTTCACCTTAATTCTCCATCTTCTCTGGATGTTTTAAGTGACTAGCCTTAGATCACAAAGGCACATACTGGGATTTGAACCCTGACCAATCTGCTCTTAAGCTCCTACTGTAACCATTATGCTAGTAGACATCTTGGTTCTGAAATGCTCTCCTGGGGACATCTATGTAGACATTTGATACCCGTGCATATCGGACATATCCACATTTCCAAAATTGTGCCTGAACTTGCACGTGCTTGCTTTTTGTTTTTTTTCTCCCAGACGTTCTGACTTTGACATCCTAGTTTGCACTTGGACATCCCATTGTGAAATTTGCCTCTAACTCTCTAAGGGGCCCTTTTACTAAAGACCAATAACCAAGTAATGTACATTTTAATGCATGACAACTGGCAGCCAGGAATGCTAATGAACGAGCACGCCAGCAAACGCATGGTAATCGGCCATCGCACGAAGGGGCAGAGAATGGGCATAGTGAGGATGTGCATAGCACATTGCCGCTAGCATGTAGGTAATCGCCCCAGGTTTAATGGCAATATGGCAATTAGCATAGGTGCACCTGCGTTAAGTGTGTTGCACGTTAAGTTACTCAGTCGCACATTAACTGCCAGGAACCCGCTGGTCATATCCCCTGACGGCTAATACGGACACTCTGCACTTGACATATGTTACAAACGCACATTAAGTGCACAGTAAAATGGCCCCTAAATCATTTATGCCGTCAATTCAGGGTTAACTCCTGGCTACCTTTTGGCCAGACATCTTGATCTGTTTAAGAGCAGGAGAGTCAGGAAGTGTTCAAGAGGAGAGGAGGAGGAGGAGAAAGTTATGCCAATAGCACCCGTATCCAGTGCTATCCAATAACTTTCTATAAATAAATAGCTTTCCCAATGTAAATGGAAGTTATCCGTTTTAAGTTTAGGATCACATACTCAGAGCTTGAACCTAAACTGACTGAGAGTATGCTTAGACGTTTCCAAATATCTTCAAGCAACAGCTGCCCTGCTGAATATTGACCTTTGCAGAAAAAAAATTTGCCAAAAGTTTTGCCTCTGGCAAGGAATTTAATGGGACAATTTTTAACAAAATAGATGAAAAATGGCGACATTTGTTTTCAATGTATTCACGGCTATTTTTTTCTTTTTCACAGAAAAATGCAAGAGAAATGGAAAATGTCTTCTGCTATTCACAGAGAAATTTTCCTATTAAAATCTATGGTGACCATCTGTAGGAATTTGCCTATTTTGCAGACTATCTTCATTAATAATCATGAAACCATGAATGTTACTTTTCTGCAAGCCCTTGCTCATCTGGGCAGGACTACGGAAGAGTAAAAATCAGCTTCTTTCAGATATTCTACTAAATCTGCACAATATAGATGTTAAAAACATTGAAAATTTTACAAAACAAACTATTTCAATATGCCTTTAGTAAACGACGGTCATTGGATGAAATGTCTGCAGTCACAAATGCATTAAACTAGTTTTGACCCTTCACTTCTTTTCTTAAAATCAGAATTCTCTAGCAGCTGGGCTGTAACCTTTAAACTTCTCCAGCTGACAGACTTTATATACAAAGACTTTTCATTTGAAAACTAGGTCTAGCTAGAAGTCAGAATGGTAACTTTCACTCCTCCCTCACGCCACGATGCTTTTGGAAAACTGCGAAAACCTTGCACTGAATCAGGGGCTCTAAAGTGGAAACAGCAGCACAAAATAATACCGTCTTATCAGTGCTTAACAGCACCACTTTCCACTTCTGCTCTAGCTAGATTATAATTTGCTTCCAAGAGACATCTGGCCTAAACCACACAAAATTCCCTCAACTATTCTATTTAGGATCAGTATGCAGATGAAAATCTGAAACATCACATCAAAATGAAGACTGATTATATGCCCCCCCTAAAACTCTCAGTATTTTTAGAGACAATTATTGTGTTCCTTTGGAAGAGGCTACATAAAAAAAACCCTAAATAGAACTGGTAAGTGCCTTCAAGTCAGTGTTGACTCCCGGCGACCCAGCAGCCCCTGGGGTTTTCTTGGCAAGGTATTACAGGAAATAGATTGCCAGGCCTTTTCTTCCAAGGCAATGGAGGGTGTAGTGACTTGCCCAAGGTCACTAGGAAATGAACCCAGATCTCTTGGGTTATCAGCTGTTGCTCTAGGCTACTTCTCCAGTTTTGATGTTAACCACAACTGTCATGGGAGCTTCAGAAGGGAGATTTTAAGCCAGTGCTGGCTTTTAGATACCTCTCCTGGTGCTTTAGAAGGCCTGTAGTGATGATTTTAAATGGACGAAGCAGGATGGCAGATACAACCATGCGTGCGAGATGGATGCTTAGAAACCAGGAATTGCTCAGGACCAGCTTAACCATTAGACGAACCAGGCAGTGGCTTAGGTGGAACCTTCTGGAGGGGCGTGGCCACGAGCTGTTGCAGTCAAAAGCACAATAGATCCTGCTAGCCACACAAACTTAAAGTGAGGCAGCCAGGAAGGTAGCTGTGAGGGTAACCCCTCCCCTCTCAGCCTGAGTTACAGTGAAACAAAACTTAAACACATACCCTTTCGCCCAGAATCCAGCAGACCGGAGCATACCAGTTTAGACAGGTCATTTAGGCATGCTATATGATAGACCACAACCCCCCCCCCCCCTCCAGGGGCTACTGATTGGTGGAGAGGGGATACCTGAGACAAATGAGAAGCTAGTATGGGTTTGAAAACTTACTGTATATAAGACAGTGTGTGACGCCACTTGGGGGCTCAGATCGTTTTGTTCAGGGTGCCGGCTCTGCCTGAGACTGTACGCACAATAAACAGCATCTGTTTGCATATTGGTCTGTCTCTGTGTTTTCATCTGGGGGTTGGAGGGACAGACTTCGAATAGATAATAGATCTCCTGCCACATTTCCTGGTGCATTGGCCAGGAAACCTCCGTCTGTCTCCTCGCACCCCCAGGTGAAGGCATCGCGGTTTGCGCAACCAGGACTCGCCCGGTCCGGGACCGACCTCCTGGTCGTCGACAGTCCCTAGCGCCACTGGACCCTTTGTTCCGGAGGGATCCCTCATCATATCCTGCGCACTCGGTCCTGGACGGCCGACTCCCTGGGAACAGAAATCCGGCTTGATAGACTGGCATCCAAACTCTTCAGGACGGTGAGTACTCACTCTCTTAATTTTCTGAAACGGGTTGAAAAGTCTGGTACGGGATTGGCCACCCCCTACGGGCGGTCCGAGTAAGAACCATAGTCTGAGATATGGGTTTCTGAAACCACCGCCTGTCCTGGTGTCTGAATTGGGGAAACGGGAGTCTGGGAGGGTATCTATATGTGTGTATATATATAGATATATATATATATATATATATGTGTCTGTCTATCTGTGTCCCTCTGCCTGTTGTCTCCCCTCTGCTGTCTCGTTCTGTGTTATAAACACGAGTGTTGTATACAGATCAGGAATAATTACAGTATGGGGTCTAGTGGATCCAGAAATAGGACTCCGCTGAAATGCATGCTAAGCCATTTTAAAACTGCCTTTGGGGTGACTATGGAGTTAGGCTCACTTCCCCCAGACTAGTTGTACTGTGTGAGCGGGAGTGGCTCACCTTAGTGCGAGCATGGCCACCTGAAACAGTGAAAAACACCAGGTCTACTGACTGCAGGGAAAGGGACAGTTTAGAAAATGTTCTTTAAAAAAAAAAAAAAAGGGAGAGGAGAAATCCAAGAAGGGGTAGATAATGAAAAAAAAAAAAAGGGACTGAGTCTGGCCCCAACCCCATAGCTTCTCCTCTAACCTCTGTAAATAAAGAGGAAAGGGACTGTTCCCTGTAAATAAAAGGGGAGCATGGTTTACTGTATATAGACTGTTGTACTAGTATAGAAGTGAAGGAAGACAATTGCTTTATTTAATGCATATCCAGTATCATTACTATGTTTCATGCATAATCAATAGTCAAAGAACCAAATTTTGATCATACCTCTCAGCAGTGAGTAAGGGGTACTTGAAACTATTGAAACTGTTTGCATGGCTACAGAAAGATACTGGGAGATCAGGGAGGAGCTCCTCTTCTAGCAGATGAATGGAGATCCATTAGCGAGGACAAAAGAACAATTCACCTAGGAGTCCTTCTCCTAGCAAACAAATGGAGACCCATTAAAGAGGACAAAAAAGAACAATTCACCTAGCCTTGGAAACAATTTTCTTAGCCAATATAGAAACATTTACCTAGCCAATGTAAACAGGATAAGAATTCATTGGGTTTAGTGAAATTTCTTATATTCTGATCAGATAGGCTGTTAGACATAAAGCACTTGTAAGCTTTGATATGTCCTGTGTTTAAAAGTGAATACTGTTTTTCTTTCATTACTGGCTACTCCAGTAGATTTAATGGTCCCTGGATGCTGAAGTGACTAGATCAAACAAACAAGGCATGAAACTAAGGAAACTGTTTTTGTTTTTCTTTGACCTTCAAAGTAGAGGTTAAGAGCCCTGACAGGACAATGAGGCATCCTGAGCCAGTTTGCAAATGATTTAAATCCTGAGTAAATAAGAAGGTAATCCTGGTTAATCTTTATCATTAGTATGTTATGCATCTATTCTTTGTCTTTGACTGTATATGCTATCAAGCAAACTTAAAAGTTAAAAGGGGATTTTATATATTGTGGCAAGCACCTCAAAGAGGGCATAGTTATTGTTTATATTTTACAGAACCATAAACAGCTATAACTATAGGTTAATTGTTCAGCTACATAGTAATCTGCATTTGCCTGAAGGAATCTGGACACAAGAGAGACCTATTGTTTGTTCTGCTGTCTGTGTTGAAGATAACATTTCAGATCAGTTTGATACCAGTTTCAGATATAAGGTTTTAATTTAAATGTGACAAAGCATGATTTTGAATTCACCACTTTGCAGTTTCATGTCATTTGAGAATGCCTGTTTCCTGAATTGTAAGATTCAAGGTAATTACTTTGCCTTGTTAAGCTCTGTGCTGATGACTGATGAACAGGACAGTAACATCACAGTTTTATTTGTTACAATATTGGATTTTAGGATAAATTCACCTGTTTTTCTGTATTTTAATTTTACGTGTTGGTGTCCAGAGAAAAAGTGTACTTTGTTTTGAAAGTTTTTATTTCAGTTTCAGGAGTATAGTTCCTGAGAAAACAGATATATGTTGCAGAGAAAACAGATATATGTTGCAGCACTGAGATATTAATTTTCTTTAGTTTATGCACTTGCACTTATGTTACCAAATACACTTGTTGTAGTAGTACATTATGCAGAGGTCCAGTACACACACAGCAATTACAAGATGAGTAAATATTAATAAGTTTGCTGAAATTTTGGACAGAGGTTGATATGAAATTGCTTTGTTCCCAAGCATATAGAGCAAATATAGAGTAAAGATGGAACTGAGTTCCCAGAAAATAATGAGAATATTTGTAAAATTATTCACAAATAAAACGATAACATTAACTTGAGTTGACTGGACAAAACCAAATCTTGCTTGTCAGCAATGATCCAGGAGAGGTTTGAGAAAAAGAATGAGAGAGAGAGAGAGGCAGAAAGGTGAGGCCACAGCCTAGGATAGGAAAAGACAATAAATGTGCTGCTTCCAGTGTGATGATCTGGGCCACCAGAATTCTGACTGCTCTAAGACTCCTCGAGGACCCACAAGGCCTTAAGAACATGAACCTTGTATATTTATGCCTCTGAAGAGACATGAATAGGCAGCGGAGAGTAGGCCAAGAAAAACCCGAGGAAGTATCGCCAAGAGGCCCAGCCACAAATGTCGTGCAGGCCAAGAAGAACCTGAAGAAGTATCGCCATGAGGCCCAACCACCAGTGCCTTGTACCCTCTTAGATCTCTCACCTCAAAAGGATCTCTTTTTGACACCATAATTAATGAGTAGCTTACACAAATCCTTGTGGACACTGCAATTTCAAGATCAGTCCAACAGCACTCTCACTGAGAACAGTGTATACGATAGACTCAAGTCATACATAAGAGATATGTGGCTGTCATGTTAGGAGCCATATTTCTTTCTATTGGGATTGATGTTATAACATGTTGCAAAATAATAGTTTTATATTTTAAGGACTTTACCTAAATTGTTCCTATTGAGAATGAGCACATATGTCCATTTAGAACTACACCAATTAAGATAGTGGGAAAGGGACACTGTTTACTCATACTGTTATGCTTATTGAGAAGAATCTAAAGTTATATCTTCTACCTACCATTTGTTTACAGCAATATTAAGTTATTAACAATTGTTTAATATTCTTAGCAGCCTTGCCAAATAAGGATACATTAGTATGGTATAAAAACATGAAAAGGACTTATGTATGTAGTTGGTGGAATGATGCAGGTGATGAAGGAGCTTGTGAGGGATGAAGTGGGATATTAAGAGGAGGGACTCTGATGGACAGTAAACTGATGAAGGTAATTTAATGATGTGAAGTGATGTATCTGGCTAATGAATATGTAAATGAAAAAAATGATGAGCACTTTATTCAACTATGCTGTCTCCAGAATCTTCAATTTAGGAAGTCATCTAAGCCCCAACATATACTCAACAATTAGAAATAGACACCTGGAGACAGGCTAGGTGCACCTTGCACCCCGATGAGCTTTGGAAAACCTACACTGGCCATGTGGTACTTCCAGATACCTTTTTGCCTCTGTATGTCCTGGCCAGGCATGCATGGGCAAAGGGGGATGATTTGATGACAAATTCTCACAAAATTGGTATAATTCTAAAACTTGCTAAAATTGCAGAACACGTGTGTGCAACTTGTCTGATCTGTAAACATGTAAAGATCAGTCAAGGGCATAATGGAATATTTCCTATCAGCAAATGAATCTCCAGTGATAGAGAGACAAGGAGTTTATCAAACTGCGAGACAAGGTTGACACCATATGAGATAGTTACTGGTAGACCATTGAAAGTTTATAAATCAATATTTATAGGATATGATCTTAGTAAATATGGATGAAATTAAGTTTGTCTCATTTTGAAATCTAATCTAGAATATTTAGTCTTTTCATTTAATATTGGTGCTGCTCTTCTGAATGAGGCCTGGAGCCATGTCACCAATTGCAATTCAGAGATTCCAGCAGAGGGAATTGGCCATAATCCAGATGGAACAGACCATCCCGAAAATCCGAACTACACACCGCAGAAATGTGTGAAGGCGTCCCTACCTGGATCAGTGTGTCACATTGAAAAAGGGACCAAAATATCCGCCCATGAGAATGAGAGGTTCAACTTCTGAGAGAAACCAAACTTAAACTTCAGAGAAAGGTGAAGCACACTGCAAGGTCCTGGGGAACTGCTGAGAAGCAGGACCAAGTTATCTGAAAATAGGAAGAGGACTATTGGACTGATTGGGGCTTTTGTGAATGATTGATTGTATTGTTATCCTTTTAGTATTGTTTTCTTAGAAAGTAACTGAAATCTACAAGCCATTTGGGCTTCAGCAATTGCAATACCCACACCAGCTCAAGTTTTGCTGTACTATTCTCAGAGCTTTCTTTATCACATTATTAAGACCTTAGTTATAGGAGTTTTCCTTCTTTTCCTGCTATGCGCCCTCTTACCATGCAGTATCCCGATCCTCTACCGTTTTATCACCTCCTCCCCCAACGCCCTGGTGGAATGCAAGACGGCTACCTCGGTCATGGCCTTGACCCTATATACCCTCTTGCGGCCTGCCTCTAGTACTGCTGCCCTCTACCGCCCTAGCGGTTGAGGTCCAACTAAAAAATGGGGGAGTGAGGCAGCCAGGAAGGTAGCTGTGAGGGTAACTCCTCCCCTCTCAGCCTGAGTTACAGTGAAACAAAACTTAAACACATACCCTTTCACCCAGAGTCCAGCAGACCAGAGCATACCAGTTTAGACAGGTCATTTAGGCATGCTATATGATAGCCCACAACCCCCCCCCCCCCCAGGAGCTACTGATTGGTGGAGAGGGGATACCTGAGACAAATGAGAAGCTAGTATGGGTTTGAAAACTTACTGTATATAAGACAGTGTGTGACGCCACTTGGGGGCTCAGATCGTTTTGTTCAGGGTGCCGGCTCTGCCTGAGACTGTGCGCACAATAAACAGCATGTGTTTGCATACTGATCTGTCTCTGTGTTTTCATCTGGGGGTTGGAGGGACAGACTTTGAATAGATAATAGATCTCCTGCCACAAAAGGACCATCAACCTCTCCATTTAAATGTTTAATATTTAAAAGTATAAGCACATAAGAACATAAGATATGCCATACTGGGTCAGACCAAGGGTCCATCAAGCCCAGTATCCTGTTTCCAACAGTGGCCAATCTAGGTCATGAGTTCTGTCAGATTCCCAAAAGGTAGACAGATTCCATGCTGCTTGCCCCAGAGTAAGCAGTGAATTTCCTCAGTCCTTTTTAATAATAGTTTATTGACTTTCCTCCATGAACTTGTCCAAATCTCTTTTAAATCCAGTTATAGTAATAGCTTTTATTATATCCTCTGGTAACAAATTCCAGAGTTTGATTACTTGTAGAGTAAAAAAGAAATTTTTCCAATTGGTCTTGAATGTGCTATATTGTAGCCAGGGCCGGCCCGTCCATTGAGCAAGAATGTTTTTTGCACAGGGCCCCGCGTTTCAGGGGGCCCTGCGCAAAAAACATTCTACATTAGCCCACGTAGATTTTAAAAAAAAAACAGCTGCTGCTGCTGCTGCCACCATGGCAAATCCCATCAGCCCTGGCGAGATTAACAGAGCCGCGAGAAGAAAGGGAAACTCTCGCAGCTCTGAAAGCCCGCGCTTTGGGAGGGATTCGGGAGCTGATGCTCTAGGGAGGTTCTACCGGGCAGTCGGGGCCCCGCGGCGTTGACGTTTAATTCTGCCACTGCCACGGCGGCAGCAGCAGCAGCCGGTTTTCTTTTTTAATTTATCTGGGCGGGTGGGGGGAGGGGGGTTAGGACTGGTAATGGGCTATGGTGGGGGTTAGGACTACTAATGAGCTATGGGGGGGGACTAAGACTGGAAGTGGGCTGATGGGGGAGGGGGTTAGGACTGGTAATGGGCTATGGGGGGGGTTAGGACTACTAATGAGCTATGGGGGGACTAAGACGGGAAGTGGGATAATGAGGGGAGGGGGTAGGACTGGTAATGGGCTATGGGGGGTTAGGACTACTAATGGGCTATGGGGGGACTAAGACTGGAAGTGGGCTGATGGGGGTTAGGACAGGTAATGGGCTATGGGGGGCTAAGACTGGAAATGGGCTGATGGGGGGGTTAGGATGTAATGGACTATGGGGGGGCTAAGACTGGAAATGGGCTGATGGGGGTGTAGGACTGGTAAGGGCTATAGGGGGGGCTAGGACTGGAAATGTGCTGATGGGGGGGTTAGGACTGGTAATGGGCTATGGGCTTTCTAACACTGGAAATGGGCTGATGCGGGGCTTAGTACTGGTAATGGGCTATGGGGGGTCTATGACTGGAAATGGGCTAATGGGGGGGTTAGTACTGGAATGGGCTGTGAGGAGGCTAAGACTGGAAATGGGCTGATGGGGGTTAGGACTGGTAATGGACTATGGGGGGGCTAAGACAAAATGGGGTGATGGGGGCTTAGGACTGGAAGTGGGCTGATGGGGGGCTTAGGACTGGTAATGGGTTATGGGGGGCTTAGGACTGGTAATGGGCTATGGCGGGGCTAGGACTGGTAATGGGCTGGGGGGTTGCTAGGACTAGAAATGGGCTGAGTGGAAGGGGGCTTGAACTGCAAATAGCTGATGGGGATGGAGGCTTGGAATGGAAATGGGCTGTGAGGGGAGGAAGCTAGGACTGGAAATGGGCTGAGTGAGGGGGGCTAGGACAGGAAATGGGCTGATGGAGGGCTAGGATAGGACTGGAAATGGGCTGTTGGGGGGGCTTGGATTGAAATGGACTCATGGAGGGGTTAGAACTGGAAGTAGGCTCATGGGGGGCTTGGATTGGAAATGGGCTGAATGGAGGGGAGCTAGGATTTGACAAGGGCTGATGGTGGGGCTAGGAAAGGAGTAGAAATGGGCTGATGGGGGGCTGGGATTGGAAATGAGCTGATGGAGGGACTCGGATGGGGGAGCTAGGACTGGAAATGGGCTGATGGTGGGGCTAGGATAGGACTAGAAATGGGCTTATGGGGGGCTAGGACTGGAAATGGGCTGATGCTTGGACTAGAAGGGAGCGGATGCTGGGTGGGGCTGGAACTAGAAGGGAGCTGATGTTGGGGGAGGATTAGAATGGGATAGAGCTGGGAGAGTCGAAAAATATTTTGTGTGGGAGGGAAGACAAATCTACAATTGGCCGGATATTGGGAGAGTAAGTGGGGATTGAGGATGGAGGGGTAAAATTTGAGTGGATGAAATAGGAATGAGGAAAGAGCAAAAGGAGAAAGATTAGTATGTTAAAGCAGATGTAGAGAGAGAATGGAAAAAAAACTAGAAGAGTGAAGAAAGGACAAATGGACAACAGATGATGGAGAGTTAGCAGAAGACACGAAGAAACCAGAAGAAAGTGGCTGGAGCAATTGCAACTGAAAAAAAATGCACAAAAGGTAGAAAAATATCTCTTTATTAAATTTATTAACTGAAATATGCCAGCTCTGGGAAATGTGCATCATTAACGTCTGCGCTTTGTTTAGTACAAGAGGAAATTAATTTATAGTTTTATTTCTACAGTGTTGTTGGGCTTTTGGGGTTCCCAGTTTAATTATTGTCTTCCTGTTTCTAAATTGTGATTCCTAGTTTGGTGATGGTCTATGTTCTGCATGTGTAACTGAGCTGAGTTATTCTGTTTATGTAATTCCTATTTGACATTGCCACTTGTTCTCTATCCCCAGTAGGTCATGTATTGTTATTCTCTGAAATGTATTGGTTTAATATTTTCAGTGTAGCTTTTTGATAGGTAGGGTCTTGTGCTTTGTGAGTCCTGGTAGTGCTGTTATGATACGGCAGGTTTGCTATGGGTTCTAAATGGGCAGTGTTTGTAGTAGTTCCTAATGTGCCTGGCAGTTGGCACTGGATTATAGTAATGTAGAAATCTTTTAGTCTTTCTTTATCCATACACTCATTAAGAGGCGTGTTTACTAAAAGTTAGTGTGAGGTAACATTATGCAAATATTTATGCAAATGAGGTCCCTTATGCAAATGAGGCCCCGCACCGAGTCTCCGCACATGGCCCCGCACCCCCCTTGGGCCGCCCCTGATTGTAGCTTCATTATTTGTCCCCTAGTCTTTCTACTTTTTGAAGGAGTAAACAACCACTCTATATTTACTTGTCCCACTCCATTCATTATTTTACAGACCTCTATCATATCTCCCCTCAGCATCTCTTTTCCAAGTTGAAGGGCCCTAACCTTTTAAGCCTTTCCTCTTAGGGATATCTTTCCATCCCTTTTACCTTTTTTGTTGCTCTTCTCTGTACCATTTCTAATTCTACTATATCCTTTTTAAAGCTGTGGCGACCAGAATTACACACAATATTCAAGATGTGGCGGCACCATGGAGCAACTCCGCAATTTGCTTTCTTGGCTGCTGCTGCACATTGGGCAGGGGGTTTCAACATATTATCTACGATGACATCTAAATCCTTTTCCTGGATAGTGGTTCCTAATGTGGAACCTTGCATCGTGTGTTTGTAGTTTGGGTTGTTCTTTCCTAGGTGCATAACTTTGCACTTGTCTACATTAAATGTCATCTGCCATTTCGATGCCCAGTCTCCCAGTTTATCAAGGTCCTCTTGCAATTATTTACAGTCCTCTTGTGCTTTAACAACTTCGAATAATTTAGTGACATCTGCAAATTTGATCACCTCACTTGTTGTTCCCATTTCCAGGTCATTTATAAATGTTAAAAAGCAGCAGGCCCAGCACAGATCCCTGGGGTATTCCACTAATCACCTCTCTCCAGTGAGAAAATTGGCCATTTAGCCCTACTCCCTGTTTTCTTTATTTCAACCAGTTCCTAATGCACAATAGTACACTGCCTCCTATCCCATGGCTTTTTAATTTCCCCAAGAGTCTCTCATGAGAGACTTTCTCAAAGGCTTTCTGAAAATCGAGATACACTATATGAACCAGCTCACGTTTTTCTACCTGTTTTTTTAACCCAGTGGTTCTCAACCCAGTCTTCCTAAACCCCCAGGCCAGTCAGGTTTTCAGGATATCCACAATGAATATGCATATGAGGGATCTGCATGCACTGCTTCCATTGTTTGCAGATCTATTTCATGCATATTCATTGTGGATACCCTGAAAACCCAACTGGACTAGGGATCCCAGAGGACTGAGTTGAGAACCACTGATCTACATGTTCAGTAATTTTGCTTTTAATAATGGTTTCTACCATTTTGCCCAATACTGATGTTGGCCTTGCCGATCTATATTTTCTTCGATCACCCCTGGAACCTTTTTTAAAAATTGGTGTTACATTGGCCACTCTCCAATCTTCGGATACTACAGATGATTTTAATGATAGATCACAGGTTACTAATAGTAGTTCTACAATCTCATAGTTCAGTTCTTTCAGCAACCTGAGATGTATGCCATCCAGTCCAGATGATTTGCTGCTCTTTAGTTTATCAATTAGCTGTATTACATCTTCCCGATTTATCGAGATTTGTTTTAATTCCTCTGAAACATCACCTTTAAATATCATTTCTGGCATGGGTAAGTTTCCTATATCATCTTCAGTGAAGACTGAAGCAAAAAGTTCATTCAGTCTCTCCACTATGGCCTTGTCCTCTCTGTGCTTCTTTTATCCCTCCATCATCTAATAGTCCAACTGACTCCCTCACAGGTGTTTTATTTTATTTATTTATTTCAGTGCTTTTCTATACCGCCCCTTCCAGAGATCAGGGGCGGTTTACAAGGAACTTAAACAACAATATAGCAGAACAGTGCAATATTGAATTACATTAAACATTAGTTGAGCAAAAAACAAGGAACTTAAACAACAATATAGCAGAACAGTGCAATATTGAATTACATTAAATATTAGGTGAACATAAACTAGGTTACATAATAACTAGGTTAAATGGAAAACAATGTGAGGGTTATTAACATAAAAGGAAATATAAAACTATGTTACAAGGAGTCATAAAACTATGTTACAAGGAACCAGAAGGGTAGATTTACATGGTTAGTAAGAGACTATAATAGTTATTTGTGATCATAAATAAAGTATTGGGAGTAGACTAACTTGGGTGGATGAGAAATGAAGTCCGGCATTAGGTGGGGTAGACCTGTGTTTGGTTTGTTGCATGTTTTTGTGTAGTAAATTTGGTTCCAGGTTGTAGGTTGCTATAGTGTTGACTAAATAGGTAGGTTTTAAGTTCCTTCCTGAAAGATGTAAGGTCTTTAATCTCTCTGAGCTATAGTGGGAGTTTATTCCATTGGCTGGGAGCATAATATGAAAAAGCAGTGTTGGTGGTTATTTGCTTTGATTTTGTCACTGCAATGGGAATTAATAGCATGTTGAGGTTAGTTTTTCTTCTGGTTCTGTTTTCTTGTGGGGTTTGGAGTAGAGTGGCCAACTGTGATGGGGCTAGGTCATTAATGAGTTTAAAAGTGGTGACAAGTGTTTTATATTGAATCCTACTATAGATAGGAAGCCAGTGGAGAGCGTATAGGATAGGAGAGATGTGATCGAATATTTTAGCTTTCATAATTATTCGAGCAGTGACATTCTGAGCTCTTTGAAGGATGTGTAAATTCTTTTTGGATGTTCCTTGGAGTATGCCATTGCAGAAGTCTAAATGTGGCATAATAAGAGCCTGGACAACTGTTCTGAAGTCATTGATGTCGATGAGGGGTCTGAGTTGCTGTATAGTTCTCAGTTTGAAAAATATAGTTTTGGCAGTCTGTTTTATGTGGTTAGTCATGCTTAGGGTCTTGTCTAGTGTAACTCCAAGGTATTTAATTTCAGACTTGACTGGGAGAGTAATGTTCATAAGGTTGATGGAAGTTGGAGGAGTGAAGGTGGTATTTCTGGTTACGAAGAGTGCTTCGGTCTTTTTGAAATTGATATCCATATGGATTGAGTGAAGCCATTTTTCAGCTTCAAGGAGGCAGGTGGCGATTTTGTTGAAATTAAGGTTAGCTATGTCTAACGGGGCGAATAGCATGATGTCATCTGCATAGATGAAATATTTTAGATTGTGGCGTTGAAAGATTGTGCAAATAGGTTGTATGTAAAGGTTAAAGAGTAGTGCAGAGAGTGAGGATCCTTGAGGGATACCACGCTCTTGGGGGAATGGTAGTGAGGGGGAATGGTCTAAATGGACATATTGAAAGCGATTAGAAATGTAGGACTTAAACCAGTTAAGAGTGGTATCTTTTAAACCTAGTTGGGATAGTCTAGATAAGAGCGTAATATGATCAACGCTGTCGAAGGCTGAAGAAATGTCAAGGAAAATGAGCAAGAAGGTCTGCTTTATATTATCCATACCTCGGATAAGTGAATCAAGAAGGGATATGAGTAGGGTTTCTACTCCGTGATATGAGCGGAAACCATATTGGTACTCATCTAATGGGAAGTTCATATCAATATGATCCTGAAGTTGTGTCTGAGCTACCTTTTCAATAATTTTAGCTAAGAAAGGTATGCTTGCAATGGGGCGGTATGAGGAAGGGTCAGAACTGTTAAGGGTTTTATTTTTTAGTAAAGGGCGAATAGCCGAGTATTTCAGATCATCCGGCATGAATCCTTGAAGTAGAGATTGGTTTACCAGCTTCAAAATGTATGGGGCTAGTTCAGATTTTGTTGCTTTAACCCAAGACACCGGGCAAGGGTCAAGTAATGACGTGGTAGTATTAAGGTTTGATATAATCTCTATCAGTTGTTTGTTGGAAATTGTATGGAATGAGCTCCATTCCGTGATGGATTTTGGTGTGGGAGAGGTCAAGATAATGCTTGGACGGGCGCTTAGTTTAAGTTTATTAGCAAAATGGTTTGCAAGGAGTTGTGGATCTATTGGTGTTTTGTTAGGAGTGTTATCGGGAACCTTAGTTAGAGATTTAATAATCTCAAAAAGTTCTCTGGGTCGATTGATGGCATTAGCTAATGTTTTAGTGTGGAATAGTCTTTTTGTGTTGTTAATGGCTTCCTTGTAGGTTTTAAGGCTTGTGAAGTATTGAACCCTGAGTTCAGTGGTTTTTTTCTTCCTCCATTTAGACTCTAATTTCCGAAGGTTTTTCTTTAGTGTAGCAAGCTCAGAGGTGTACCATTTCTCAGTCAATTTAGATCTAGATTTTCTTTTATTAGAGGTTGAATATTTAGCTTCTGCTTCAATAATGGAGTTCCAGGTAGAAACAAGATCATTAAGATTGTTTGAGGTGTTGTCTAATTTTGGGGAAATAGATTCCAGAAAACTTTCCTTGTTAAACTGGCGAAATCTTTGTTCTGTGAATTTGTTGTTACCATGAGTAGAGTTGGTGGGTTGGAAAGGGAGAGAGAAATGTATCATGAAATGATCTGACCATGGTACCTGAGTTGTGGTGGGTGGTGTAGGAATCGATGAGAGTGTGAAGTGTGATGGTATGAATATTAAATCAAGGGTATTACCTTTGGAGTGGGTGGGGTGGGTCATTATTTGTTTAAATTCCATTTCCTCCATTGCTTCAAGGAAGGATAGAGCATGGCTATCTGGTAATGAGGCAAGGTTAAGGTCTCCTAAGATAACAGAGGGCTTTCTCAGTGAGGAGTTACATGCAGCCTCAAGTATTATGTCTAGACTATGTATGTCAGTTGTGGGGGGTCTGTAGATAAGGCAGATGGCCATGGTGTGACTTTCCACTCTAAGGATATCAATACCATCATGTTTATCTAGTAAGGTAGACGAAAGATTGAGATGCGATTTTGCTATTATAAGAACTCCGCCACCTCTTTTTCTGTCTCTGTTGTTGTTGAGTATGGTATAACCATGTACTCTTAGTTGGTTAAGGAGAACTGAGTCAGATTCATTTAGCCAGGTTTCAGTTATGCAGAGTAGATGAGGATTTTCGTCTATGATGAGATCTATTATGATAGGTATTTTATTCCTAATTGACCTGGCGTTTATAAGTATGCAATTTAATTGTGTTGAATGTGTAGTGTTTTGTAAGGGGTTATTTATTGGTGAAGGGTTCAATTTGATAAGCCTTTGAACACGAATGTGTTGGTTTGTGCGTGGACTGTTTATGGAGGGGTCACTAATAGTATATTTTTGTGTGTTGTGTCTGGGCTTATATGGAATGATAGGAATGTGTGCTGGCTTGAGAATGTTTGTGGTTGGAGTTAAAGAGTGAATGGGAGGGGTGTGAGAGAGTAGAACCCATAGTGTGAGCATAAGAATGTTTAAGGTGAGTGTAAGAAATCTTTTTAGATCCATAGTTAGTTATGCAGGTGAGGATAAAAGGTCGGAAGTAAGTGTACTGTGGGTAATTGGTGCAAGTTAGTACTGCACCAATTACCAATTGCAGGTAAAATACTGACAGGAGTAATCACAGGATAAAATACTGACAACAGTAATCACAGGATAAAATACTGACAACAGTAATTACAGGGAAAAATACTAGCAGCAGAAACCACAGGGTAAAATACTGACAACGGTAGTTACAGGGTAAAGTACTGATAGCAGTAATTACAGGGTAAAGTACTGATAGCAGTAATTACAGGGTAAAGTACTGATAGCAGTAATTACAGGGTAAATTTTACTAGGAATATACTTGCTAAAGTTTTTATTATGTGCTTTCGCTTCCATGACAAGCTTCTTTTCAAATTTTCTCTTGCCTGCCTTCTCAATGCCTTGTATTTAACTTGCCAGTACTTATGCTACTTCCTGTTTTCATTATTTGGCTCTTTTTTCCATATTCTGAAATGGAATCTAGTCCAATTCTGTGTTTTTTACAGGAATAATCCGAAGACATTATAGTAGTGTAATCATGATTGTTTCATTTAATTATTAAAATCTTGTGGGGGGAGGGGGCCTAGGAGCCTGAAAAGTAATTGGGATGATGGGGTACAAGGCTGAAGGTTTGCTTAGGGTGCTTAATACCCTTGCACTGGCCCTGGAGTGGTCTTCCAAAAAATGGGCCATTCCAGTAATATAAAATGATGCCTTGGGTGAGGGATTTCTAAGCAGCTACTCTAACAGCCATTGCATCTAAAATAAAGCCAAGGAAAAACAGCAACACAAGCTACAGTTAAACAATTACAAAATCTTGGCATGTCTAATTTGAAAAAAGAAAAAGAATTTCACCAGTAAATATTTGTAATAACAATAATAAGAGCTTGATTTACTAAGCTTTCTTCCCGTTAACACAGAATAGGAAAAAAAGATCAGGCCCTTAACTTATGGCAATAAACTCAGATAGCAGAACACCTCAGGTCTAATTTGCCAATAACCTATTTCCAGTTGGGCCAATTGGAAAATTCCTTTAGGATCTGAGATGATGACAGCTTTTCTCAAGCCATCAGTTTATCTCACCTACACATGGATTTGCAAAGTAGGCAGGTAGATGGGAAAAAAAAATCCCTAAGATTCCATTTGCATTCTGGGTGGTTTCTCCGATTGTCCATCTCTACTTGTGGCATTGACATTCCCACCAGACATGTGTAGAAGTATCTGGAAGCTGAGTTTCTTGCTTACATTTCCTAGAAAGTGTTTGATCAAGTCCCATGGAAGGATTTACAGTATATATTTTAGGAGCTATCCCATCTTACAATTTTTCTTCTGGCTATATAAGCAGGTGATAGTGCTTCTGGCCAGGAGAATTTTGATCTTTCTGTGTCACCTGACTGACTGGAATATTGTGATACAGGGGAACTTTGAATTCTTTGGATTGTCTTCTTTTTCTCTTTGAGATTCCTTGATTGTAATTTATAGTTCTAGTCTGTTCTTCCTCCTTATGGTGTTTTAAAACTTTATTTTCCCTTAAATGATGTTTGGAAATTTTCAATAAAGATAAAATGTAAAAGTATCTGAAATCAAAATATCCACGCCAAGTATCAGACCTGTCCAGCTCTATCTAGCTAATTAAAATGCTCACTCTCTCATAGTTAATGCCATCCTGCCAGGTTATTTCCTTCTCTCTCTTTCTTTGTATATTAGCAACCTCATCAACATTATGATTTCTTCCAGGAATATTTCCACTTGTGCACACTGTAGTCTCCACATTCAACAGCAACATTTTTAACATTGAAACACTCAGGATTCAGCAGTCATATAATTGTAGATTTATTAGATTCACAGTTCCCTTAGCCTAGCTTATTCATTTGATATTGTCTCAAGAGAGTTTCTTCAACTTGCCTAGCTTCTTAAATGACTGTGGATGATTTTTAACCTAGGCTGAGAACTGTAAGCATAGCACTGTCATATATAGCTTTCATCTGTTTTAGGGATCTAGCTGTGCTTTTAATTGGTATCATTTACTAGCATTAATTCTGGCTTGAAAACCAGCCTCTCACAGCCAATGAAGCATTCTCTCTCTCATTGCTCATCACAGCCTGCTAGGTCTTTACCTTTTCTTAGAAAAGCAATGGGCAAAACTGAAAGAGGATATTTCAAGGGCAATAAACCTTTTTTTGCTATGAAAATTAATAAATGTGAAAGGAAAAGGAGACCTCTATGGTTTTCAAAAGAAGTAGCTGAAATGGTAATGAAAAAGAGGATGGCCTTCATAAAATACAAGCGATCACAGAAAGTGGAAGACAAGCATCAACATTTGGAAAAACTTAGTGAAGCTAGGAAAGCAGTCATGAAAGCAAAGATGCAAATGGAATTAAAAATAGCCAATGTAGTAAAGTGGTGGGGGGCAAACCATTTTTCAGATATGTAAGTGATGGAACGAAGTGCAAAAGTGGTTTTGTCAGACTCAAGGGTGAAGGGTGAGAATAAAGCAGACTTGCTTATCAAATATTTCTGTTCTGCGTTCCCAGATGAATGTCTGGGAGTAGGAACTCAGAAAATGCACACAAATAGAAACAGAAGTGAGGCAAATCTTGAACAATTTTCAGAAGACTGTTTCTGAGGAGCTAGATAAACTAAAAGCAGACAAAGTGATGAGGCCAGTGTATTAAAGGAATATGGGGAAGTTCTTGCTAATCGACTGCCTGATCTTTTCAATGCTTGTTTAGAATTGGGAATGGTCCCAGAGAATTGGAAAAGGGTGCATGTGGTTTCTCTACACAAAGGTGGAAGTAAAGACAAGGTTGAGAACTACGGGCCAGTTAATCTGATCTCTATGATTAGTAAATTAATGGAAACGCTGCTAAAACAGAGAATAGTGAGGTTTCTGGAATCCAATAGATTGCAAGATCTGAGGCAGCATGGTTTTATTATAGGTAGGTCATGTCAGACAAATCTGATTAATTTCTTTGACTGGGTGACCGGAGAGTTGGACCAAGGGAGAGTGCTAGATGTGGTGTGCTTAAATTTCAGTAAAGCCTTTGACTTATAAATAAATTGAGTGCCTTTGGGATGGAGCTTAAAATGACCTACTGCATTAGAAATTGGTTGAGTGGTAGGCAACAAAGTGTGCAAGTAAACAAAATTCACTCTGAGGAGAAGGATGTTAGAGATCTGACCATGGTTCACTTCTTTTAAACATTTTTGTAAGTGATATTACAGAAGGGTTATCAGGTAAAGTTTGCCTCTTTGTGGATGATGCCAAAATCTGTAATAAGGTGGATACCCAAGAAGCCTGAAGAATGGTTGAGATTTGGGCTGCAAAAATTCAAGAGAACTGTACAGTGTAGGGTGCGAAGCCTTTCTCTCCATGAAAGAAGAGTGAGACCTGGGGGGGGGGGGGGGGTGATTGTTTCTGATGATCTTAAGGTGGCTAAACAAGTAGAAAAGGCAACAGTGAAAACCAGAAGGATGCTTGGGTGTATAGGGAGAGGAACGACCAACAGGAAGAAGGAGGGGATAGTGCCTCTTTATCTTTTTGGTGTGACCTCATTTGGAGTACCATATGCCATTCTAGAGACCGCATCTTCAAAAGAATAAACAGGATGGAGTAGGTACAGAAAGCAGCTACTAAAATGGTCAGTTGTTGTTAAGTGCCGTTGAGTCGGTGTCGACTCATGGTGACCCTCTGGATAGTTGTCCTAAATTGTGTTCGGTCTTCAGTCAGACAGCTCATTGATGACAGACTAGTACCCATAGCTGCTGTTAGTGTATCGATCCATCTCATTGCTGGCCTTCCTCTTTTATGTTGACCTATCTTGCTAAGCATGATGTCTTTCTCTAATGATCTCTCTCTTCGAATGATGTGTCCAAAATATGAAAGTCGAAGTATTGTCATCTGTGCTTCTAAAGAAAGCTTAGGTTTGATCTCCTCTAGTACTGATTGGTTTGTTCTTCGGGCAGTCCATGGTATACACAGTATTTGCCACCAGCATCATAATTCAAAGGCATCAATTTTCTTCCTATCTTTTTCACTGTCCAGCTTTCACATCCATATGATGTTACTAAAAATACCATGGCTTGAACAAGTCGAATCTTTGTATGGAGAAAGACATCTCTGCTCTTGAGAATCTTGTCTAGGTCTTTCATAGTCATTCTGCCAAGAGCAATGCGTCGTCGGATTTCTTGACTGCTTGTTGCTTCTTTATTGATAGTTGATCCAAGTAGGTTAAGGTTGTCCACAATTTCAATTTCTTCTCCTTCAACGATGAACTTGTTGATTTTTCCAGTTGTCAAGATCTTTGTCTTCTTTACATTAAGGTACAGGCCCATTTTGAGACTGTTCTTTGATCGTGAGAAGCAAATGTTTCAGATCATCTTCACTTTCAGCCAGTAATGTGGTATAATCAGCATAGCGAAGGTTGTTGATGAGTGTTCCACCAATTTTCACACCTCTGTTGTCTTCATACAATCCTGCTTCTCTGATGATTTGTTCTGCATATAAATTAAACAGTAGGGGGAAAGTATGCAGCTTTGTCTTACACCTTTGCTTATTTTAAACCATTCTGTTTCTCCTTGTTCCATTCAAACTGTTGCTTCTTGATCAATGTACAGATTGTGCAAGAGAATGATCAGGTGTTCTGGTATAACCATGCTTCTTAATGTGGCCCAGAGTTTCTCATGGTTTACACAGTAAAAAGCTTTGCTATAGTCTATAAAGCACAAATAGATATCCTTTTGGTATTCTTTAGTCTTTTCAAGGATCCATCTCACATCCGCGATGATGTCTCTTGTTCCTTGTCCTTTCCTGAACCCTGCTTGCACTTCAGGTAGTTCTTGTTCCAGGTATGGTCTCTGTTGAATAATCTTCAGTAGAATCTTGCTGGCATGTGGGATCAGAGCGAGTGTGCAATAATTTCCATAGTCAGTTGGATCAGCTTTCTTTAGTATTGGTTTAAACACAGATCTTTTCCAGTCAGTTGGCCATGATATTGTCTTCCAAATTTCTTGGCAGAGCCTTGTAAGTATGGTAACAGCTGCATCAGATTGCTGTAATACTTCTATGGGAATGCCATCAAAATCGGTGCTTTGTTCTTTGATAAGGCTTTCAATGCTGCTTCAACTTCTTCTTTCATCACCAATGGTTCCGGATCATAAGGTGCAGGTTGAAACGGCTGTTGGTCCACTTCATCTTTATCATAAAAAAACTCTGTATATTCCTTCCACATTTTCTTGATCTTCTCAGCATCATTCAACATAGAACCTTGAGCATCTTGTAACATTCCAATTCGAGGCTGGAACTTTTCCTTTAACTCTCGTAGCTTTAGGAAAGCTGATCTTGATCTTCCTCTGATAGTTTCTGCTTCTATTTCCTTGCATGTATCATTGTAGTAATTTTCCTTGTCCTGTCTTGCTGCACGTTGGAAATCTCTGTTGAGTTCTGCGATTGTCTTTCTTTCTCTTCTGGCTTTAGCTTCTCTGCATTTCTGGGCAATTTTCAGAGTTTGTGATAAGGAAGCTTATCATAGCTCAGGTAGGAGCTATAGAAAAGATGATGTGACTCTGAACAAGCAACCTGTCAGTTCTGGTAGAAGTAAGAAAACAGAGTATTCACACAAAAGACTACCAGTCCCAGAATGCACCAGGTTTCCAGCAGCCATGAGAGGGGCTGAAGTGAGAAAATGTGTGTGCAATCAAGAGAGCTATGAGGTAATCCCTAAGCACTCATCTCAAAGGGCAGGGCCTGATTCAACACAGCTGCGCTGTGTTAGGGAGGAGCACACATTAGGACAGAATAAGAATAGATCTTATTCTTCAGATAACAGCTTCAGGAAGAGAGACAGCAACGGCTACAAGCTCAAGCACCAGTATCACCTGGAGAAACAGAAGCCAAGCCAAGCGGATAGAGAGAGAAGGAAACTCTCTGGAAGGAAGAGAAGAAAGGCCATTGGCAGGTTTGGGAGAGTCCAAGGCAGTACCCATACTGGGAGGTATTCCAAGTGCCAGCAGAGTCCATTGGACTGGAGTCAGCCAGAGGAATGGAATGGCAGGGATAGGAATCACCAGTGGCTACCTAGGAGAGAGAAGACTGCACGTGGAAGGGACTTTCAGACCTATGCCAGAAGGTATGTGAGGAAAGATCCAGTGTCCAGGGATCAAGATTGGAAGGCTGGACATCAGAATTGGATTACATACTGGCCAGGCTATACAGAGAGGAATTATGATAGCAGGAGAGGCTCAGGTATGAACACTGATCCAGACCCTATCCATAATAGTGAATGGCAGCAAGGGAATAAGCATTCTCATGATAGTGCCTTAATGAAAGACTCGTCTGTGCCAATATATGATAGTGACCCTATGCTGATTGATGAAGGGGGAGATACATCAGATGAAACTATTCATTACATGGACTGTTCTCTATCTAAATGCTATTGCTAGCTTTCTGTGAGCAAACACCTCAGCCATCACAAAGAAACCTAACTTTGTTCTTTATTTCCACTGCAAACAGCTCTTAAAGCAGGATTTGGGTTCACACAGTAGCAGCCAGCCAGCTAAAGGGTTTCAGCTGGTCAATTGATAGTAATTAAAGCTGCACCTGATTGTGTGTGTGAGCAAGGGAGAATCACTGCTGGGATCTGAGTGGAAAATAAGCAGAAGTTAACCTAACAAGCAAAGTTTATTCATTTCTTTGTGCCTTTTTATTTGGTAATTATTTGCTAAGAAAACATTAGCTAATTGCCTGACAAGCTGAAGGTTGTTTTCTGATTTGCTTTGTGACTTTATGTTATCCATTTAAACACTGCAAGCAAGTAACCTCATTTATATTGCTACCAAGCATATTTGTGCTGGGTGAATTAAACCCCATCAATAAAAGAAGTATTTTATTGGCCTTACCACTGGTATCACAACTCAATTATTGTCTTCAGCTGTGTTTGGAGTGAAAGAACTACATTACCCACAATACCTTGCAAGAATCATATGAATATATGCATCGTCGAGATTGTGTAAGTTCTCACCCTAGGCAGCCGTCTGACAAGTTTCTTCGATCATCCATTTTGGCCGCTTTTGCTTTTTCACCTTTTGTAGAGACTTCTCGCTTTCTTCCAACACAACCTTCTTGATGTCATTCCATAACTCTTCTGGAGCTCTGACATTTGTATCTAAAGCAGCAAATCGATTTTGCAGGCAGTCTTTAAATTCCAGTGGTATATTCTCAAGGTCATATTTTGTTGCATTCATGAGTGGTTTGCTCTTTTTCAACTTTAGCTTGAGTTTGCATACTAGTAGTTGATGATCTGTACCACAGTCAGCTCCAGGTTTTGTCTTTGTTGATGTTATCAAGCTTTTCCATCATTGACTTCCACAGATGTAGTCAATTTGATTTTTGTACAATCCATTGGGTGAAGTCCATGTGTACAGTCGCTGCTTGTGTTGCTGGAAGAAGGTGTTAGAGATGACTAGATTGTTGGTCTTGCAGAATTCTATCAGTCTTTCTCCAGCTTCATTTTTGTTGCCAAGTCCATATTTTCCAACCACTTTGCCTTCTTCTTTGTTGCCAACATTTGCATTCCAGTCACCCATGACTATCAGGATATCCTGTTTGCATGTTCTGTCAATTTCAGCTTGAACTTGTTCATAGAACTCTTCAATTTCATCCTCTTCTGCAGCTGTTGTTGGGGCATATACTTGAATTATAGTTGTGTTGATAGGCATTCCTCGTAGAAGAATAGAGATTAAGTGTTCACTGACTGCATTGTATTTCATTACAGTTCTTGCAAGTTTCTTCTTTATTATAAATGCAACACCATTTCTTCTTTGTTTTTCATTTCCAGCATAGTAGACCATGTGATCATCTGATGCAAAGTGCCCGATGCCAGTCCATTTCAGTTCGCTGACACCCAACACATCAAGTTATACACGTTCCATTTCATTCTTGACCACCTCCAACTTCTCTTGGTTCATGCTTCGTACGTTCTATGTTCCAATATGTAAGACATCTTTACAGCTTCTGACTCTCATTTCATGCGCAGCTACATCAGCAATCAGACGTCCCGAGGACTTTGATCCAACCACATCATAAATGCTGGCTTTACTCTGAAAAGACTTCAGCTCTTCCCCAGTAGCTGGTTGAGTGCCTTCTGACCTGGGGGTCTCATCTTCCAGCACTATAGTGCAATTTGTCTTGTTGTGGCTATCCATTGGGTTTTCATGGCAAGATACAGAAGTAGATTGCCGGGCCCTTCCTCCATGCAGTTTAAGTTTAGTGTTGTTGCTGTTGTCACAGAAATGTGATCCTCCGCCGTCAACACTGTCCCATTCTACTGCTGTCCAGATGGGTGGTTTGTCTTGGTCTGGCACCTCAGCTGAGACCTGTCCATCTTGGGAGACCCTGGCATATATAGGAACTTGCTCTTATCAGGCTTTCTGGAAGCCTAGTGATGTTGTCAGCACCTGTACCGTACTTGCACCCTGTGCAGCCATCCTGCTTGCATAGTCCTTGATACAGACCTGATCTCAATATCTCAATATGTATACTTTGGAAGAAAGGAGGGAGACAGGAGATATGATAGAGACATTTAAATACCTCTATGACATAAATGCAGAGGAGGAGAGCTTCTTTCAATTGAAAGAAAGTTCTGCAAGGAGGACTCATCAGATGAAAGTGAAAGAATAAACTCAGGAAATATTTCTTTACAGAAAGAGTGGTAGATGCATGGAATAGTCTCCCAGTAGAGGTGTTAGAAACAAGAATCGTATCTGAATTCAAGAAAGCCTGGGACAAATGCAGAAGAACTCTAAGGGAGAAAAGGGACTATAAAGGTTAGTAGTTGGTGTGGAAGAGAGACTGGATAGGCCATATGGTCTTTTTTTCTGACATCATGTTTTTTGTTTCTATTTTGCATATACTAATAATTCACCACCAGGATTGTGTTCCCAGGTAGATTCCACTTCTACTTTCACAACCTGTTTCATCTTAAACGTTTTTCAAGGTAACATTTATAATGTTAGAATACTGAAAATTCAGCATTCATAAAATTTTGAATCTATTATATTCATAGAGTCCTTGGCCCAACTTATTCCTTTGATATTATCTCAAGGAACATCTTTAACTCTCTGATGTTTTCACGATGTTGTTGAAGGTGACTTTTATCGTGGCTGAGAATTGTAGTGAGAAAGTTATCTTGAGCTTGTGGAGTTCTGCAATAAGGTGTCATCGCTCTTTTACTCACTCGAACGTCCGTTGAGAAGATATGGAAAAGGAGAATTTTTGTTCCCTTATAGGTTATGTCTTCTTTCTGTCTGTAGAGCATCGTCAGCTTAGACTTGTCTGCATAGTTCAATGTTTTTCTATAACTGGATCCCTCAACACAGGGACTCCCCAGGGCCTGTCTCTGGCTATTCCATTTGCTTTTTCCACCTAAATCTTAGGGGTAACCCTAGACAGCAAGCTCACTTCTCTAATATGATGAATAGTCGCTGCTTTGCCTTTTGCCTAATTCGGCTGTGAGATCCCTCTAGGATACTAAACCCATCCACCCTTTAGCGGTCATCCTGAACATTAGCCAGCTAGATTTTTGCAATTCTTTGTTTATCCCTACATAGACTATAATTAGCACAAAACATGGCAGTAAACTGACTATGTTACCCCTCTATTAGACTCCTTCCAGTCAACTACAAGATTCCTTTCAAACTCTTAATCTTGACTCACCAGCTCAAGCAGGTGTCAATGAACATGTGTATTTCATATACGTACATGTGTAAATCGTGACTCCACCCATGCTCCATCCAAACATGCCTATGCTAAGGTCACATACAAGTATGCTGTTCTTGTAATCACATGGGATGATTTTATATCAGGCATTTTACATGTATGTGCAGGTACACACGTGTGAAATTCCTTAATAAGAACACTCACCATATGACTAGAGGTACATCATTTATTTAAAATGTTGGTTAAAAAAAGCAGAAACTCTCTCCTTAGCACTACAAATACAGTATCTCCCTCCTGATTCTTTATTTGGAGTATCACGTTTATACTTGCTTTCTTATATGTCTGCATCGCCAAGAGCTTATCTGTGTTAGGCCTTTTCTCTAAATGTTTGCTCAGCCTTCCTCAGTTTCATTTCTACATCTCTGCTTAAAATGGAATGACGTTTTCCTCATCAGCTTAGAATGTTGTGAGTTACCAGCAGGGAAGCCATCTCCCTCGTTCTGATATCCAATTCTTCTTGTACAGAACTCTTACAAGAGTTATACACGTTTTAAAATCTGGAACTAATTTCAATTGTTTTGCTCTTCCCTTACACTTTGAGATGTCCCAACAGGTCAGAATACTAACCTCTACATTTATCGTTTACATTTACAGAATTAGATGGTTCTTTCAATTTTGGCACAAAATGATTCCCCCTCCAATAGAGATTTAAAACCAGTTCTGAAACTAGTTAAACATGTCAGAAATAGAAATATATGTCTAGATGCATGACTGAACCATTAGGTCAGTTTATGAACAAAGATTTGAAATGACCAAAAAGTAATCAATGCATTGTGTACCTGTGAACAGTCCATGATATCAATGGCATCCAGAGTCTTCTGAATATCAGTTAAAGAAAAATCAATAACCAATTTGTTGAGCATCTTACTATTTGTACAAATCCTGCGTGACAATCTGTCCAACTGAGTATTCCTTAGGCATGTTAAATCACCACCCCCACTATCAAGGGAAATGCAAGAAATCAATTCCTCTTGGTAAGGCATTAGTTAGAAATGCAACATGCTTTTAATTGCATATAAATTACCCAGAAAGAACACTTCTCCATAGAGACTAAGCTTTAGTACCACTAATCTACCAAATTTATCCTTCCAATGTTTTAATACTTTGCTGATATGTATCGACTGGGGAACATAAGATCTCACCAACCCAAGTTTTCAGTTTAACATAATCTTTACTTACAAGAGGAATTTCCTCTAAAGGATAAATATTTAACCCATTTTTCAGAGTCCCTGCTATTCCTCTTTTTGTTTAATAGTAGGTTGTAGCCCTCCGATGTTATAATAAATCTGTTCTTGCCGAAGATATTTTTATTAAGTCCCACCTAGTTAACATGTTTTTTTCACATACTTATGTCAAGCCTATATTATAAAGAAAGTATTTTGCCCAACAACATCAGCGATTAGAAAGCTTGTGGGTGTGCCTGGGATTGGTTTGGCTCCCTCAGACTAGAAAGATGTTCCATTGCCCCTATATTAATCTAAGGCACAATCACGTCAACTCTAGAGCTAATTTAAATCCCTACCTCTAGGTGAATATAGAACGCACATAAATTATAGAATTTGATACTTTACATGCGTACTTCTGCACTCTGCCCACGCTCTACCATAATTATGTCCATGTGTGCACCCACCCACCCCTGGGATATTCGTAGCTTTATAGGTACTTACACATCTTAAAAGACAGAAGGTGCTCTCCAGTGAAGCTCGTTATCCAAATCAGTCATACACTAAGGACCTGAGATTAATTAAGCTTCAGGTGAACAAGGTATATTAAACGTATTAGGTACAGTTTTATTAGTATAAATATCCATAGCAACCCTTAGTAAGTAAAGAACTTAAAGATCTAAACAAAAACTTAAAACTAAGATGCAGACAGCAGTCCAGCAGCGAGATGGGGCTTTCCAGTCTTTTCCATTGAGTGTCACATGTATGATTTTCTCCCAGTTGGTGAGAGGTCTTACGTGTGCACTAGGTGCAAGGAGCTCTTTGCTCTCAGGGAACGAGTCCGTTCTCTAGAGGCTAGAGTAGCAGACTTGGAAAACATAAGAAAGACAGAGAGGTACATAGACGAGACCTACAGGGATATAGTCCTGAAGTCCCACCTCCAGTCTGGCAGCAGCCCTGTTGCCATGGAGGAGAGAGGTCACGTGACAGGAGAGCATCACCCTGGTGTGGCAGGAAGTGATCCTGTAACTAGGACCTGTCCTTCAGGTGATGTAAAACCCTCTCACACCGAGGAAGTTTCTCCAGGGCCATGTGCCCATGAGGGAAGGGTTAGGACAGCCGTTATAGTTGGTGATTCGATCATTAGGCATGTAGATAGCTGGGTGGCTGGTGGACGTGAGGATCGCCTGGTAACATGCCTGCCTGGTGCGAAGGTAGCAGACTTCATGCGCCACCTAGATAAGGTCTTAGATAGTGCTGGGGAGGAGACTGCTGTCTTGGTACATGTCGGTACCAATGACATAGGAAAATGTGGTAGGGAGGTTCTGGAGGCTAAATTTAGGCTTTTAGGTAGGAAGTTGAAATCCAGAACTTCCAGGGTAGCGTTCTCCGAAATGCTTCCTGTTCCACATGCAGGACCCAAAGGCAGGCAGAGCTCCGGAGTCTCAATGCGTGGATGAGACAATGGTGCAGAGATGAGGGGTTTGGATTTGTTAGGAACTGGGGTACAGTCTGGGAAAAGGAGGGGCTCTTCTTAAGGGATGGGCTTCACCTTAACCGGGATGGAACCAGGCTGCTGGCATTAACCTTTAAAAAGGAGATAGAGCAGCTTTTAAACTAGATAATAGGGGAAAGCCGACAGTCACCCAAGAGCGGATGGTTCGAAAGAATGTATCCTTGAAGGATACTACCAAAAGCAGAGAGGTTCCAAAAAAGAGTAAAGTAGCCCAAATGCCCTCGAGCAGACAGAGCTTAAAGATCCCAAATTACCCATGTCTACCAATAGCCAAATTAATATGAATAAAAAACAGTCTCTAAAATGCTTGTATGCAAATGCTAGAAGTCTAAAAAATAAGATGGGAGAGTTAGAATATATAGCACTAAATGAGAGGTTAGATATTTATTTATTTAGCGTACATTTGTATACCGCTACTTCCAGCGATCAGTAGCGGATTGGATTACATATTGGAAACTGACAAATCAGGACAGAAAAATTTGTAGTATATACAAGGAGATTTGAAAGGTAAGCACAACACACATTAATTGTTTACATATTCACAATTTTACATATATACATTTTTGGTTCTTTGGGTGGCACTGTTTGGGCCACGTGGACTAAATCAAGTTGTACTGAATCTGAAATAGGTGGGTCTTGAATTGTTTTCTAAAGTCCGTCAGGTCTTTGCTAGCACGTAGCTCCGGCGGCAGTTGGTTCCAGAGTGTCGGTGCTGTATAAGAGTATGCTCTGTTACTAGTACTGGATTTGACAGATCTTATATCTTATATGATTGGAATATCAGAGACATGGTGGAAGGAGGACAACCAGTGGGACACTGTGATACCTGGGTACAAACTATATCGTAATGATAGAGCTGATCAAATTGGTGGAGGGGTTGCGCTCTATGTTAGAGAGGGCATTGAGTCAGAAAGGATTAAAGTTTTGCAGGAAACAAAATTTGCTGTAGAATCTCTATGGATTGAAATTCCATGTAAAAAGGGGAAGGCGATGGCAGTGGGGGTGTACTATCGACCGCCTGGCCAGAATGAACAAATGGATGATGAAATGCTCAAAGAAATCAAGGAAGCCACCAAAAGTTACAGCTTGGTAATAATAATGGATGATTTCAATTACCCCGGTATCGACTGGGTCAGTGTCACGGCAGGACATGCTAGGGAGATAAAGTTCCTAGATGACATAAATGACTGCTTCTTGGAGCAGCTGGTTCATGAACCGACCAGAGGGGAAGCCATATTAGAACTAGTCCTTAGTGGAACACCAGATCTAGTGCAAGAGATAAGGGTGTAGGGGCCACTTGGCAATAGTGATCATAGCATTATCGCCTTTGATTTAATTAGTGGAGGAGAGACAGTAAGGAAATCCACAGTACTACCTTTTAACTTTCAAAAGGGAGACTATGGTAAAATGAGGAAAATAGTTAAGAAAAAACTGAAAGGAGAAGTTTCAAAGGTTAAAGACTTACATCAAGCTTGGGTGTTGTTGAAAAATACTATCTTGGAAGCCCAGACCAGCTGTAAGAAAAGTGGAAGGAAGTCCAAAAAACTGCCAGCATGGTTTAAAGGTGAGGTCAGAGAGGCTGTTGTTGCCAAAAAAGCATCTTTCAGGAAATGGAAAAAACAGCCAAACGACGAAACCTGGAAACAGCACAAGCACTGGCAGGTAAAATGCAAGGCATTGATAAAGAAGGCAAAGGGAGAATTTGAGAAGAAGCTTGCTGCGGAAGCAAAAACGCGGAATAAAGATTTTTTCAAGTACATTCGTAGCAAAAAACCTGTGAGAGAGTCGGTTGGACCATTAGATGATAGAGGAGTTAAAGGGGCACTAAGAGGCAACAAGGAGATAGCGGAGAGACTGAATGAATTCTTTGCTTCGGTCTTTACTGAGGAAGATGTAGGGATGTTACCCATGACTGAAGTGGTATTTAAAGATGCGGAAGATATTAAGGAAATATCGATACGTCAGGAAGATGTATTACAACTATTAGATAAACTGAAGAGTAGCAAATCACCTGGGCCGGATGGTATACATCCAAGGGTGTTGAAAGAACTGAAATATGAGATTGCAGACCTGCTATTAGTAATCTGTGAACTATCATTAAAATCATCTCTAATACCTGAAGATTGGAGGATTGCCAATGTAACGCCAATTTTTAAAAAGGGTTCCAGGGGTGATCCGGGAAACTACAGACCGGTGAGCCTCACGTCAGTACCGGGAAATATAGTAGAAACCATCATAAAGAATAAAATTACTCAGCATGTAGATAGTCATGGCCTAATGGCAGACAGCCAACATGGCTTTAGACAAGGAAGAGCTTGTCTTACTAATCTGTTATGTTTTTTTGAAAGTGTGAACAAACAGGTGGACAAAGGTGAGTCGGTTGATATAGTGTATCTGGACTTTCAGAAAGCCTTTGACAAGGTCCCTCATCAGAGACTTTTGGCAAAACTAAAGAGTCATGGGATAGGAGGCAGTGTACTACTGTGGATCAAGAACTGGTTAAAAGATAGAAAGCAGAGGGTTGGGCTAAATGGCCAATTTTCCAAATGGAGAAAGGTGAATAGTGGTGTACCCCAGGGATCTGTGCTGGGTCCGCTGCTTTTTGACATATTCATAAATGACCTGGAAAGTGGAATAACGAGTGAGGTTATCAAATTTGCAGATGACACATAACTATTTCAAGTTGTTAAAACCCAAGAGGATTGTGGAAAATTGTAGGAGGATCTTGATAAATTGGAAGACTGGGCATCAAAATGGCAGATGAAATTTAATGTGGACAAGTGCAAAGTTATGCACCTAGGGAAGAACAACCCAAACTATGGTTACACAATGCAAGGTTCCACATTAGGAACCACCACCCAGGAAAAAGATTTAGGCGTCATTGTGGATAACAAGTTAAAACCCTCGGCCCAGTGTGCAGCGACAGCCAAGAGAGCAAATAGAATGCTAGGTATCATAAGGAAAGAAATGGAAAATAAAACAAAAGATATTATAATGCCTCTATACCGTTCCATGGTGAGACCACACCTTGAATATTGTGTGCAATTCTGGTCACCGTATCTTAAAAAGGATATAGCATTATTAGAAAAGGTTCAGAGAAGAGCCACCAAAATGGTAAAGGGGATGGAAGGATACTCCTATTATGTTTATGTTTATGTTTATTGATTTGATTGACCGCCCTTTAAAATAGCAGAGCGGTTTACAATGATAATAAAATATTACAGTAACAGCAAGGCACAAGGCCGGAAAAGTAGAAAGAGAGTTACAATTACTTTGTAGAGAGAAAATGGGAGAGCAGGTTGATATCAAAGGGTATAGGAAAAAAGGTTAGGGGTGAGAGGAAGGAGGGCCAAAGGCAAGGGAGAAAAGGTGAGTCTTTAGATCCAGCTTGAAGGTAGGGTGATGATGTTCCAGGCGGAGGGCGGTGGGAAGGGAGTTCCAGAGGGCAGGGCCTAGAAAAAAAAAAGCTGAGGAACGGGTAGAGTGCAGGTGGGCTAGGGAGGGAGGGGGTAGTGTGAGACGGTTGAGATGAAAGGAGCGGGGATTGTGTCTGGGAGTGTGAAAGTGGATGAGGTCAGCCAGGTATTGAGGAGTGGAGGTGTGAAGTGCTTTATGAACAAGGGTGAGTAGTTTGAACTGATTGCGGAAGGAAATTGGTAACCAGTGAAGGCGGAAAAGAAGGGGGGTGACGTGGTCTCTGGGGGAGGAGTGGGACACAAGTCGAGCGGCTGTATTTTGGATTCGTTGAAGACGTGACAGTTGGAGCTTGGTGAGACCAGTGAAAATGGAATTGGCGAAGTCAATGCGAGAAATAACCAGTGATAGAAGCAGAGTAGTAAGAGCAGAGGGAGAAAGAAAAGGACGAATTGCCCGGATCTGACGGAGGTAGTAGAAAGAGGTTTTGGAGATATGGGAAATGTGGGCTGAAAAGGAAAGGTCAGAATCGAAAAGTACACCAAGATAACGAAAAGTAGGAACAAGAGAGATAGGTGAACCAGAGAAAGAAGGGGCCAGAGAGGGGGGCTGATGACCGTGATAAAACCAAATAGCAGTAGTTTTGGAGGTGTTGAGATGGAGGCAGTTATTAGTTAACCAGTCGGAGACAGCAGTTAGACACAGGTTAAGGGGGGCAAGATCAGGACAAACAGGGGAGGTGTGATAGAGAAGAAGAATGTCATCTGCATAAAAGAAGGCCGTGATCCCAAACTGTTGTATCAACAAGGTGAGAGGAGTCAGAAAGAGGTTGAAGAGCAAAGGTGCGAGAACGGAGTCCTGTGGGACTCCGCAGGGAAGGGGAAAAGGGTCTGAGGGGGGAACGGATGGAGAGGAGGAAAGGACTGCAGCAGATCTAGAAGAAAGAAAAGAGTGGAACCATCGATATACAGTGCTACAGAGGCCAGCTTCACGTAGACGAGACAGAAGAAGGGAGTGATCAACCAAGTCAAAGGCGGCAGAAAGATCGAGAGCTACCGCCACTGAGATATCACCTCGATCGTGTGCAGTGTGCAGAGAGTTGGTGAAGGCAAGAAGAATAGTTTCTACACTGTGCCCAGGACGGAAGCCAGACTGACGAGGGTGAAGAAAATTAACAGAATCCAAATGGTGAGAAAGCTGTGCAAAGACAATCTTTTCCAGAGTTTTTGAAAGAAAGGACAGATTAGAAACTGGGCGGTAGTTGGCAGGGTCCAGGGGATCAAGAGAAGGTTTTTTAAGAATTGGGTGGATAAGTGCGTGCTTCCAGGAGGTGGGGAAGGTGCCCGTGGAGAGACTAGAGTTCAGCATGGCTAGAAGATATGGAAGGAAAGACAAGAGAAGGAAGGAGCAGCCAGGAGGAAGGGATAGGGTCAAGAGGGCAGAAGGTCTTGTTGGATGAGGAGATGAGGTGGTGAAGCTCAGCTGTGGTAGTTAAGGAGAAGGAGGACCAGGTGTGAGACAGTTGGGAGGTGGGAGGGGGGAGGCAACAGGGGGCGGGGAGGAGATTGGTGGGGGGAGGGCAGGTAGGGAGGCTCTTAAGGTAGAGACTTTGTTACTGAAGGCGGAAGCAAGAAGGGAAGGGGGGAGTGGGATGTGCAGGCACAGCAGAGGAGGTAGGAAGAAGGGAAGTGAGGAATCTAAGGGTAGAGTAGAGATGCCGGGTCTGGTTAGGGGCGTTGGCAATGGCAGCAGAAAAGTAAGAGGACTTGGCAAGGTGAACCTCGGATCAATACTGAGAGTGGCGGGCTTTGAAAATAGATAGGGTGGTTGGAGAGGGGGACTTACGCCATAGCCTTTCAGCTCTCCGTAGTTGGGAGCGGAGGAGGAATAGACCAGTATGATACCAGGGCTGGGAAGGGCGGCGTGAGGCTGGGCGTGGGTGAAGAGGAGCAATGCGATCGAGGGCGGCAGAGAGAGAGGAGGACCAGGTAGACGCTTGAGAGTTAGGGGACAAGGAAAGGAAGTCGGAGGGCAGTAAGTCTGTGGCAGGAGGCAACTGCTGGGCAGTGGAAAGAGAGATAGTGCGGGATAGTCATGGAGGGAGAGAAGAGGAGGGTGGGGGAACTAGAGCTGGGGCCGCAGGATGAGAGCAAAAGACTGTCAGGCAGAGATGGTCTGTCCAGGGAAGGGGGAAGGAAGTCAGGTTGTCAAGAGAGATGGTGGAAGAGGAGAGGGTCAGGAATAGATCAAGGGTGTGTCCAGCAGAATGAGTGGGGAAAGAAACGTGCTGTCGGAAAGATAGGTCGCGAAGGAGAGCAAGGAAGGCATGTTCCCTGGAGGATGA
Organism: Ichthyophis bannanicus; assembly: GCA_033557465.1. NCBI lineage: Eukaryota > Metazoa > Chordata > Amphibia > Gymnophiona > Ichthyophiidae > Ichthyophis > Ichthyophis bannanicus. The sequence continues at coordinate 101,417,977 of CM066038.1, forward strand.
GGGGGAGTTGAGGTGAAGGTTAAAGTCACCAGCAATGAGGAGGTGAGGAAAAAGTAAGGAGAGGTCTGAGATGGAATGGAGGAGAGAGTCCCAAAGATCGGGGTGCAGGGCAGGGGGCACGTAGATGAGAAGGATATGTGTTGAGGGGGAAGTATGAAGATGGAGCAGAAGAGCCTCAGGGTAGGAAAGAGAGGGTGAGAAGATCTGAGTGAAGGAGAGAGAAGACCGGAGAATAACGGCCACCCCGCCGCCAGAGCAGCTGGTGCGGGGGACGGAAACTGCAGAAAAGCCTACGGGTAGGCAACGGGCAAGGAGGGGATCCTCCCCCTCTCTCAGCCAGGTCTCGGTGAGGAGGGCAAGGTCTAGTGATGTCCGAGTGATAAAGTCTTGAATGAGAAGGGATTTTTTTCTGAGGGAGCTGCAGTTGAGAAGGCCAAGCTTAAGGGAAGTGCAGGAGGGGGAAGGGAGAGCGCAAGGATATGCAGGAGTTCGCAGGGAGGAAGCACAGTAGTGAAGATTGAGAAGGCAGCGGGATCGATAACAAGCATTCGGGGTTGGACGGTGACCCCAATGAACAGGTATATGTGACATGGGGTGAGCAGTAGAAGGAAGGGAAGAGGTCAAGGTGCCAGAAAAAAATAGACAGCAGGAGGAGGACAATACCTGGGGGAGCCAGAGGGCCGCATCAGGTGGAGAAAAAGGTGCTCCCAGGTCCAGAGTTTCTCATGGTTTACACAGTCTAAAGCTTTGCTATAGTCTATAAAGCACAAATAGATATCCTTTTGGTATTCTTTAGTCTTTTCAAGGATCCATCTCACATCCGCAATGATGTCTCTTGTTCCTTGTCCTTTCCTGAACCCTGCTTTCACTTCGGGTAGTTCTTCTTCCAGGTATGGTCTCTGTTGAATAATCTTCAGTAGAATCTTGCTGGCATGTGGGATCAGAGCGAGTGTGCAATAATTTCCACAGTCAGTTGGATCAGCTTTCTTTAGTATTGGTATAAACACAGATCTTTTCCAGTCAGTTGGCCATGATATTGTCTTCCAAATTTCTTGGCAGAGCCTTGTAAGTATGGTAACAGCTGCATCAGATTGCTGTAATACTTCTATGGGAATGCCATCAATGCCTGGTGCTTTGTTCTTTGATAAGGCTTTCAATGCTGCTTCAGCTTCTTCTTTCATCACCAATGGTTCCGGATCATAAGGTACAGGTTGAAACGGCTGTTGGTCCACTTCATCTTTATCATAAAAAAACTCTATATATTCCTTCCACATTTTCTTGATCTTCTCAGCATCATTCAACATAGAACCTTGAGCATCTTGTAACATTCCAATTCGAGGCTGGAACTTTTCCTTTAACTCTCGTAGCTTTAGGAAAGCTGATCTTGATCTTCCTCTGATAGTTTCTGCTTCTATTTCCTTGCATGTATCATTGTAGTACTTTTCCTTGTCTTGTGTTGCTGCACATTGGAAATCTCTGTTGAGTTCTGCGATTGTCTTTCTTTCTCTTCTGGCTTTAGCTTCTCTGCATTTCTGGGCAATTTTCAGAGTTTCTTCGGTCATCCATTTTGGCTGCTTTTGCTTTTTCACCTTTTGTAGAGACTTCTCGCTTTCTTCCAACACAACCTTCTTGATGTCATTCCATAACTCTTCTGGAGCTCTGACATTTGTATCTAAAGCAGCAAATCGATTTTGCAGGCAGTCTTTAAATTCCAGTGGTATATTCTCAAGGTCATATTTTGCTGCATTCATGAGTGGTTTGCTCTTTTTCAACTTTAGCTTGAGTTTGCATACTAGTAGTTGATGATCTGTACCACAGTCAGCTCCAGGTTTTGTCTTTGTTGATGTTATCAAGCTTTTCCATCATTGACTTCCACAGATGTAGTCAATTTGATTTTTGTACAATCCATTGGGTGAAGTCCATGTGTACAGTCGCTGCTTGTGTTGCTGGAAGAAGGTGTTAGAGATGAATAGATTGTTGGTCTTGCAGAATTCTAACAGTCTTTCTCCAGCTTCATTTCTGTTGCCAAGTCCATATTTTCCAACCACTTTGCCTTCTTCTTTGTTGCTAACGTTTGCATTCCAGTCACCCATGACTATCAGGATATCCTGTTTGCATGTTCTGTCAATTTCAGCTTGAACTTGCTTGATTTGGTGTTTGCACAGAACTGCTGGACAAGATGTGATGCATGAGCTAGGGCATTAGTGTGATGAAGAAACCATTCACCATCCCTGTGCACCTCTGGCCTCTTACAACGAACTGCATCTCTCAAACGAGTCACAACTTGGACGTAGTATTCTTTATTGATGGTTTGGCCTTTTGGAGCATTCTCATGATAAACAATACCCTGGTAATGAAAAAAAATTGTGAGCATGACTTTGACATTGCTCCACACCCGATGGGCTTTCTTGTGTCTGGGAGAGTCTGGAGTCTTCCATTGTGAGGACTGAGCCTTAGTTTCCATGTCATCACCAATAATAATCTTTTTAATGAAATCTGAGTCATTTTCAATGCCTTCCAACAGCTCCCTGGCTACAGACAGTCCATCTTCTTTTTGGCCAGGGGACAGGAGTTTTGGCATGAATTTTGCAGACACATGTCTCATCCCCAAATCGACTGTAAGAATGGACTATACCGACCTGAAACTGATGTCCATGTCCTCAGCAAGCTCCCTGATAGTCAATCGATGATTTGAGCGCATTGTGGCAAGCACTGCTTCAACTATCTTCATTCTTGCTCATGGATGGCCTTCCAAAACGTTTGTCACTGTCAGCACTTTGGCGTCCCTCTTGGAAACATTTGTACCAGTTATAAACTTCAGCATGACTCATGCATTCATCGCTATACACTTGCTGTAACGTCATAAGTCTATTTGTACGAAGCTCCAAGTTTCTGGCAGAATTTAACGCAAATTCGCTGTTCACCTTTTTCATTATCAATGGGACAAACTGCTTTTACATGATACCAGCATCATGTGACTAAAAAAAAAGTTTGTGTGCTGCAGCCATGCTACACTCTGCACGAGCAATGCACATAACAACGTATTGTTATATAGCTACACAAGTCTTGATACGTTTTGACAACACCTCGTATATCCCTAGGGATACACAGGGATTTGGTCAGCCCATTATTGAAACCTCAGCTGAGCTGTCAGTGTCCTAGAGTCCCCAAGGAACCAACATCCTTGCTTTCTCACAGTGCCAGTTCATAAAATATAATCTATGCAATCCTGGAAGTGGTGAAGACAAATGAATCAAATGTCTCTCTTCCCTCAGTCCATCCTATAGAAAAGAAAACAACCACCCAGTTGAATCTTCCTTCACGGAGAAGTTACTCGTCCTCAATTGGGAATGAGGCAGTAGCTTGGGTTACTTATCCTGCTTGAAGTGAAGAGGGCCACTTCAGTTTGTGAGTCTCCTAATCCCTTCTCAGTAAACAGAGACATACTCTGAAAGATTTCCAAAAAAGGGACAATTTCTTGCAAATCTTTTTGCAAGAGGAACACATTCCTTTTCATGCATTCTGGTGTTCTTACAGAGCACTGCTTAAGTTTGTTCACTGCTTTCAGAGAGCACCAGTGTACTCTAGACTAGAAACCATCCTGCTGGTGGTCGTAAAATATGTTTGGAGGTCACACATACATTAAAACTTATGTAAAATGGAATAAAGTCAAAAGGCTACCTGGAAACTTCCTGGAAAGTCGACATAATCCCTCTTTTCTGCAAAGCAATTCTGTTATTTCTGGAACCACATTTACCTGTCAAGAAAGTAGGATTCTAAGTGATCAATCATTGGATATCTTGTTTCTTAAGAGTTAGAAATTAGGACACTCAATGCAATTCAAACAATATTTCTGGCACATGCTGTTAGAATAAGATGCTTTACATGCCTAAAAGTCCTAAACTGGCCTGCAAAAAAATCACTTGGCTGATAGACCAGCAGATATTTAGGTGCGAATTTTGAACCTCATTTTACAGTATTAGTAAAATACGTCTTGCAGTGATAATTCAGCTTTGCCGCAAAGCATCTTCAAGATGGTTCAAAATATGTCGCACATTAGATAATGCACTATTGAAATTATAATGGGACCATTGTCCATTGCCAGACAAGAGATCTTTTTCCCTCAGTCAGGAAACCTGACTTCAAGGATGGGGGTGCAAGAAAGTGATAGAGTAGGAGCCCGAGAGGACTGCAGGACAAAAGTCAGGGTCATTGTGATTTGTGGCGCATGAATCGCTGGGGTCCAGTTCTGTAGCAATCTGTATCTACAAACTGTACATCGAGCACATAACTAGGAGCTGCTTTAGTCATGCTGACAAAGTAATATAAGGAGAAGTCAACTTATTTGGAACATACTGCAAAAACTACAAATATCTCAGTGTTTTGCCAAATACAGCATTTACCAAAATAATGAGGTGCATTTTGAAAGGAGCTGTATCTACCATAACCATTTAATTGTAGACTATTATCTTTAGACAAATTTTAAACCAAACCTAGCTTTTCAGCTGGAAATTTATCTAAACTCTATTGATCAAAATTGGACAAGCTATAATTTAGCCTTCTACTTTTTTCCTACCCAGAGTTAACCAGCTAAACTAACAATCTAGCACTGAAAACCAGTGCTAGCCAGTGAAGTCCCATTCCCTGATCTCACCCAAAGTTAGCTGGTTAAACCTTTTGAAAATGCATCCCAATATAACAGTATTAAGAAAATGTAACCTTTCCTCCTTATTCCCTCTAAAGGGCCCTGAAGTGTGCTATGCAGTCAACGTGCAATTTGGCACAGTTAACTGCACACTTGAGCCCACAGTAACAGTTACCATGGAACAATAACAGTTAGCGCATGCCAGTTTTTCAGCTTAACTGCCAATCGTGCATTAGGGTGCTGAAATGTGCAGGTTAGGGGCACAGAGTGAGCATGGTGAGCACATTACAGTTAGCACAGGGGGGACATATCACATGCTGTCAAGGTTGCCATTAGCATGGGTTCATCTAATGCCACCTTAATAAGTGCAGGTAACTATGGTGATGGCACCGTGCTGGTCACCGCTCTACAGTTACCACTGAGGCCTTGCACTTAACGCACATTAGTTTCCAAGCTAAACATGCATTACATGCAAAAACCTAAAACACTTCAATAAAAGGGCCCGTAAGCATTTTGTATATTCTTGTAATTCTAGGAAGAACTGTGGTTCATTCTTGGGATATGTGCTCTCGCATTCACCCTCATTTCTGTGCCTTACAGAAAGTGTGAGGATCGATTTTCTAATTAAAGCTGTTGTGGCATCCAAACCTTTAAATGCAACTTGAGTAACCTATGAAGCAAGGTTGATTGCTCACAGATTAATATTCCCATCTATCAAACTTCCAGTCCACTAACAGCAACTGTACCACATCTAAGCAACCTGGTGGAACTGAAATGAGCCTTAAAGCTGTAGACAGTGTAATAGGAAATAGATCATTTTATCATTTAAGAATCAACAATAATGTGGTCAAGCAGAACCTCAAACCAATGGTGATATCTATATTGGTGTGTGCAAACATGTTGGGTCAGTTTCAAAAGCTCTTATCCACATAACCCTGGAGGATATCTGGATAAGGTTACTGAGAGAAATATTGTCTGGATGGTGCTGCTGAATATCTCCATAGACTGCCCTGGCTACAGAGTACCAGGGTGGTCCGCGGATGGAACAAGGGTGATGCGGATACTATCTAGATAATCACCACACTTCTCCATATAGTGGCAATTTTGGGCCGCTAGCCAGATAAGCTATGCAGGTAGCTTGGGCCACCAAAAAAGCTGGTCTAAGTTGCTATCCATAAAACGTATTTGAAAAGTGACTGAAAATCGCCACAATCCAGATAAGTGTGTTGATTTTCCGGATAGTTCTTGCAGAATTCAGATATTCAGTGGCAGCCACTATCAGCTGACTAATGTGGAATTTAACTTTCAGGAGCAGTAGCAGACCTACATTTTTGGGTCCCTGAAGCTTGAACTGTTATGGGGGCTCCTTCACAACCAGCAACAAGGTCTGGGTAACCACTATTATCATCTTCAATGGGGTTGTTCCACAACAGCTCACCACAAATATTTTAAAAATGTAACTACTACATCTCAGAATGTTTTTTCATTTATGGCTAGCCTACATGATACTTTAATAACCTTTTAATTTTTATTTTAACTATAATTTTGTATTGAATTACACTATATTATTAATATATATTTTTTAAAAAACCTTCTTATACAGTAGACCCAGTAGACAGTAGTTTTAGGCAATGTGGACTAAAGTCGCTTCTGGGGCCCCTCCGGGGTTAGGGACCCTGAAGCTTAAGCTTCATTCGTTTCACAGTAGATCTGCCCCTAATCAGGAGTACTAAATATTGATCTTGTTAATAAAACTGTTGCAACCAAACCTACCAAACTTTCCTACCTTCTGATGTGGCTGTAACCAAGGCAACTCATTCTTTTCGATGCAGTTTTTCCCATTGTGAGCACCAGAGTGGACGCAAATCATAAGATCCCAGTGCTGTTTCCTACCTGTAACAAGCAGATTAAAGCATTCACTTCTGAGAGGAATGTTTAATGCAGCATTTCAATAGGGGTCCACATTCATTTTCAAAGAGAATGAAAAATAAAATTAAACGGGTTTCTTTTGTTTCATTTCAAAACTAGGCAAAAACAGTGATGAAATATGTTTTTTTTATTTTATTGATTTTTTGAAATAAAATGAAAGGAAATGAAAAAGCTAAACAAAACAGAATTCGGAGGGGGGAGGGTGAAATACCAGAAATGAAACAGCTGGTGTCTGCATCTTTTCATTCCAATGCTCTCCTTTTGCTGCTAAGCAATTTTTTATTTACAGTCTTCAGGTAATAAGAACTATTAGACCTTCTTCCAACCTAGCTATAATTCTTAGGTTTAGAATTTTATTTTTTGTGACCACTTCTTCCAGCTCAGTTGGGACCAGCTGCCATGAACCTCCTTTTACAACTATGCAGGATTTTCCCCTTATTTTGAATTCCCTTCTCCAGTACACCTAAACTAGCCATTGTAGCAACAGTCAGCCTGGGAAAATGCATTAGAGGAAAGTTACAATCAGAATCCGGCCACCAGGTGTCACCCTTGAGCAATCATTGTGACTCCCCCCCCCCCCCCCTTCCTCCCAGAAGCTATGAACCTTCCCCCACAGTAACCCTAGTCCTAGATGCCCAAGGGCAAAAAAACCTAACCCAGGGATTGAATCAGGATGCCGTATACAGCATGACTTGGCTGGATTCTACAATTTTTAATCTAGATGCACAACCCAAGTCTTGGCATATTATAGATCATTGGAATTGTATCACCTGTATGGTTAACCAAAGAGAGAAATATAGTCCAAATCAAGCACAAGACTCATAATATCAAATGTGACTAATGCTAGATGAGATCTCTAAGCATTCAGGATTTATGCAAAGTACATCAATAAATCATCCAGTGCTGGAATACAATCTAAGCAAAAATATATTTCATAATCACCCTGCATTTATAATTTTAGAACAATTTTCAGTACAAAGTGAAAACTTACGAATATGGAGCACAGAGTCGGGGGTCATATCTCTGTCCCTCAGCATCGTATACCACCTTGTTTCAGCCATAGATCAAGGAGTCATCACGAACGTGAAATGCCAATACCATAGAGAATTAATGAAAAAAGCTTGTGAATTCTGAAGGGCACGCTGGCTATGAAAGCTTCAGAAAATACATCACTGTCAAGGAATGTTCCTAATACTGTGTCCCGTCTCAGACTCTGAAGAATGTCTGGCACACTCTGTGGCCTTCTGTCGTGGAATAATAATGTAGCAAGAGCTGATGGATCATAAAGTGGTGTGACAGGTACTCTTCCCCCTCCATTTGCCTCCTCTTCTGTCCCCTCTCTCCCTGGGCTTCTCTACCTCCCCACAATCATCTTTGTCTACTAGCTTTTCAGCCACTGTGGTCACCTAATGTATTTTTGATGAGGTGATTACACCTTGTGCCAAGCTAATCAGGCCAGGTCCTTTTGAATATCACTCTTAAGAGCAAAATAAAGATACAGACCTATTCGCTAGCAATTACAAAATACATTTATTAGTACAGGATGTATATATATATATATATATATATATATATATATATATATATATATATATATTCTCCTCACAGTCCATTCTCTTCAACTGGGAAAACCCCGCAGTGCAAATTGGAAGAAAGTTCAGGACAAGTCACGCTCACCAGCGTAGAAAAGGGGCTTCCAGTTTGTTCGGAGCTTTCCCAACTACATTTATACACCTTAGCAAACAAATGATCAAGGCCGGCCAGCAAGACTCATCACTTGAAATGTCAATATAAAGCCACATACAAAATCTTCCCGGTCAGGCTTCCTGTCTGTCTCATACAGCTGCCCGTCCTCATCCCCAAACTTCCTTCCTATGTGACGTACGCTGACAGCATACCCGGTACATAGTGACCCAGTTCAATGTCTAGTTCACATACAGTTTAATTGATAAAGTTTAATCTCTCCTTCTGACTCTTCATATATCAACCTTCCCTGTAATACACCTACATTCAAATGACCATTCTAGAAATATATAGCAGATAAAAAACCCAGATAAATAAACTCTGCTAAGAACGAGTCACAATTGTTCTTCCATCACCTGGCCTCCAATTCCGATAATGGTAATTTCCCCACAAAAGAGATGAAAGAAGAGTTGAGGAGTACTTCAAAGGTGGAGGCAAAACTACTGAATACAAGTGCAGAATTTTGGGAGTCAATGGCTCAGCAAGTGATCTACAAAATTTTGTTTTCTTTAGAAAACAACTGTACCTGTAAGTTGATGACTGGTTTCTTCATTTAACTCCTATGTCATCTACCAAAATTATTGCAAAAACAGATCTGACTTTTCAACCTGGGCATAGAAAGTTCCTGGAAATTCTGAATTTTGTTTTCGAAAATACACACAATCTGATTTCTCAGGTTAGGAAATTTGAACAGTTATCTTGATCTTACTTTTAGCCTATGAAACACCCCCCATCAAAGATTATTGTTGGAGTTTTCATATTACTCTGATATTATGGTGAAGCAGGACTGTTTGGGTGATTCATTCATCATGTGGCTACAGGTGATGATTCACAAAACATAACAAGCTCAAAAGTGTATACTAGCAGAGTGACACAATGGTATATTCCCCCATTTCCAGGATCAGGAATGGGGGGGGGGTTTCATGTGTGTGTCTCCAGTGATGTACCAAGGGTGGGGTGGTGGGAGCAGTCCTCCTTGGGTGCTGGCTGGTGGGGGGTGCACCCCCACCAGGTCCGCACAGCACAGCCAGTGTGGCAAACTTAACTTAAAGCTATGGGTGCGTTCCACGCTGCCTCCACTCTAAGCCCATCAGCTCTTCTCTCACGGTTGAAGTCTTGCAAATTGCGAGACTTTGCCCAGGAAAGAACAGCTAGAACGGAAGCAGTGCCTAGAACGGAAGCAGTGCAGCAAGCTACCCATGTCTTTAAATTAAGTTTGTCACGCTGGATCTGCAATGTGGGCCTGGTGGGAGGGGGTGCACTACACTACATGGGGGGCGCCGGCCACCACAAGGGGGCATCTGCTCTGGATGCCGAGGGATTTTGGAATACCACTGTATGTCTCATAAGAGGTCTTGGGGAGTTTCAGTGGCTAAGTGGGTGTGTGTGTGGTTGTCTCTGTCATGGAACTGTCAGAGGCTGCATGTTTGGGTGTCTCTGATATAGGGAGTATCAGGGGCTACGTATGTGTGTATTTCTCTCTCTCTGACCACCCTCCCAGGCTTCTTCCGGTCCGCTTCTCTCTGTTTCTCTCATACCCCCCCAGCCTTCCCCTAGTCCCTCTCATACCATCACCACCAGCCTTCCCCCAGTTTCACTCTCTCATATGATCCCACTAGGCTTCACCCAGTCTTTCTCTTTCTCTCTTAAGACCCCCACCTCCACGCCCAGGTTTCATCTAGTGTGTGTGTGTGTGTGTGTGTGTGTATATCTCTCTCTATCTCATAACCCTGATCCTGAGGCTTCACCCACTCTCTCTCATACCTCCCTCCTCCTCTCATCAAATCCGTCTTTTACTCACCTCTTCAGCCTTTAGCTCCTTAAAAATTGCTGCGGTTCAGAATTCTTGCGCCACGATCGGCTCTCTCAGTGGTGGAGCTGTGTGCGGCAAGAAGATTAAGCTGATCTCTCGAACTGTGAGATCAGTGTGAACTTCTTGTATTTCATGATTCCACCATTCACAGAGCCAATCATGCTGCAGAAAGCCTAAACCCCAGCGTTTTTAACAGCTAGCGTGTGCATGTTTTGTTTGCATATGCTTACACGTACCCAAGCAAACTTGCATTCAGACAGACAATTTCTCTGCTGCTGAACCCTCAGAGTGAACCCTCATCAATAGGTGCTTATCCTTAGCAAAACACACCTAAAAAGGCACATTTTAGAAAGGCCATTTAGGTGACATCTAGGACATCCGTGGCAAAACATCTGCAATTCTGATGGAAGGGAAGTAGTGAAGGGGGACACGTTTAAGTGCTTTATGAAACAGACACAGACACATGTATGTCCCGAAAAGATAAACATGTCAGTCACAATATAAAGAGTGGGGGTATGCAGAATAAGGACCCAGACGCACACAGACAACCTGCTGATTTTAGGAACGTGGATGTGTGAGATCTGGATGACTGCAGTACTAGCCACATAGATGTGCCAGCTCTGGTATTTCAGCACATGTATGTGTCACCATGTACATGTCCTGGCCTACCGTCATGGAAACAGAGACATGAAGTGGCGCAGTAGTAGATAAGGCCTCACATTTGCCTGTTAGGTTTTTTTTGAGTTGGCAAAAAGTATTGAAGGAATGAGAGCGCCTTCTCCCCTTCTCTGTACCGTTGTTAGCTGGCTGAACTGAGCACTTTTCAAATGTCTACTCATGCCCAGGGGAAGGTATAGACATGGATGTGTCCACCAGCAATTTGAACATGCGGCGTGATCTAAAATCGAATGCACACATGTATCTTTTTGTGAAACATCCCAGACATGCCTCCTGCACACCCCCGTGCAACATGGATCTGATCGTACTGGACACTTGTAAACTCGGGGAATTATAAACTGGCCGTCGGGACGTGAATGTGATTGCAATGTCTGAGTAGCCATTTTTGGATGTCTAAATCATGAATAGGGCTTCTAAAATGACCTCAAATCTGTTATCAATCCATCTTTAATGTCAAATTGTGTAGATGTGTAGATGCACCAAAACAAGAACTAGGTTACGTTCACACAGACCACATGTGGGCACTCCCACAGGCATACCTTTCTGAGGGGGACATCTATGTGGGCCGACGTGGCTGTCCATATCGGGGAATGTCTATGTTGCTAAAATCGGGTGGAGACATAGACATCCCATTGGCTTCTCAGCATGTTCTGCCCTGGAAATCCTTTCTAAAATCACTTTTAGCAGGCTATTGAGGATAGTTCAGGAAGTCTATTTTATCACACACATAGGCGCTTATATTGCCCTTATAAAACAGGCACAGAATAGACAAATTTTCAAAAAATGTTTATAGGTGCTGTTACAAAATTATTCCCTAAATATCAGAGCTTCAGCACGACACTAATTTTCTCTAACAGTCTCTGCATTTAATTCATACTATGGAAAGAGACCATAGTTTTCTGATTTCACTGTCATTATCCCTTAAGTAGCGGACAGTGACACATGAATCTGTTTTGCATTGGTAACCCTACCCAAGACAAGCAGTTTGCTTTTTGCTGCACAAAACGTTGTGGCAGAAAACATTGGCATGTTTTAGCCTGGCAAAAAGCCTAGAATAGTACCCAGAGGAAATGTCAACCTCTTGTTTATTTTTTCAGAACTGTACCAAGACTAGCTACGCCTTTTCAACCATGATATGATCTAGGTGCCTCTTTAAATATCCAGACACTTAGATACCAGCAGATGTTTCCAAGAGCTTTTGCATCATAATGAAGAAAAGCAGGTTCAAGTGTTCTTAGAAACACCAACATAGGGTCCCTTTCACTGAAATGAGCTAAGCAGTTAGCGTGCATTTTGATGCATAGCAGCCACATGCTCAGGCCCACGGTAACGGTTAGCATGGGGGGGTTAGCATGACAGTTCACCGCGCACTGATTTGCGCACTGCCGCTTGTGCATTGGGGAGAAGAATGGGAATGAACAGCATATCACAGTTAGTGTGTAGGGTACATATTGCACACTGTTAATGCTGCAATTAGCAAAACTGCAATTACCTCCACCTTAATATCTGCTGTAATAGCGCCATGCGTTACTGTACACAGCCACACCCCTAACAGTTATTGCAGAGGCTTTGCACTTAGCACATATTCATTTTCAAGCTAAAAGCACATTAAGCGCAAGAAGGTCCCCAAAGTGTCCATCAATGTTCCCGCCAAGCTGCTTGGGAGTCCTCTGCTTGTGCCATAGCCGGTGCCGATGCAGGTGGAGGACTCCTGCGCAGCTCGACATGCGCACCGGCGTACATGTAAGTATCGCAACTCCTAAATCTCTTCTCTGTATCCAACACGTTGAGTAAGCAGAGACAGGCAAGTCTCTGGAGAGAAATGGTACGTTACTTTGTATATTAAAAAAAACCCACCACATCTGGTTACCATTTCCAAACCCAAGGACCACCCCACTTACGGAAATGCTATAGTTTCTCTGGAACAGAAATGAGACACTGAGCTTTTTGTTCTGCCCCCCAGAACTGGGAGAAAAGGAAGAATCAGAAATAGAAAGCTCGCCAGAAGCTGAGAGTTTATAAATCAGAAAGCCCTCCCCCCCCCCCCCCGGCAAGGCTGAGGGTAGGTTAACCAAACAGGAGTGGCCTAGCATGATTCACTGTTGCTCATGCAGACAATTCTTCTCTGTAAATCTACTGATGCACTAACTTCTATTTGTTTAATGTTACCTCCCTTTGTTTCACATGCTCCTTTCGATCTCTCTCATACTTAGGCAAAAATGCTAGCACTAGCCAAAGCACTTCTACGCTTCATTATACGAGGGGAGGCTGGTACCAAATAGAACAAGACTGCAGACAGATCATTCGGACCTCAGGAACTGAAGTGTACCCGTAGCTCTCTGTTTCATTACAAGGCCAGAGACTTATCAGCCCCACCTCGTATAAAACATTTGTCGGATCTTCATCGCTCTTGCAAGTAATAGTTTACAGAATGAACAGCGTCTGACAAGCTCTCTACTACTTGAAGCTTTTAGAGATCTTCCAGATTCCCAAACACAAATATATATGTCAATAGCCAAATTATAAATAACTAAGTTCACTTAAAAGCAAGTTGAAAAATTTTGTCTGACATTAAATGGCAGGTCCTATGAGAAAATTGGCCAGAGCTTCTACCAACTTAGAACGTCCAATGAATCCAGGCTTTATTTTATCTGATGATTTATCTGAACTCTGGTCTGGAAGGAAAAACCCTAAATCCTTGCCTAGGAAGACACTTTTTTGTAGGCAAAAAATATGTATTTTAGTCCAATGGAGAGAGGCAACTTCTAAGTATTTTCAGTGGGGTACAGAGATGCACTCACTAATGGAAACAGAAAAAAAAACCATTATTTTCAGTGGGGTACAGAGATGCACTCACTAATGGAAACAGAAAAAAAAACATTATAAAAAGGGAATCCCCAAATCAAAAAGAATCTTTCCTCCTTATTTGGGAGGGATGTTATCAATCTCTCCCACTGAGAACCCAAAGTTAAATAGTTAATAGCTGATTTGGAGAGGCAGTGATGGGGTGGGGGGGGGGGGGATAAAAGGAGGCAGATAGTGTGTAAATGAGTCGTCATGCCCTAGGCCAGTGATGGCTAACCTTTTTGAGCCCGAGTGCCCAAACTGCCGCACAAAACCAAAGAATTTCCTCAAAGTGCCAGCACGTCAATTAAAGCTCCATTTGCATAAGGTGCTTCATTTGCATAAATATTTGCATAATGTTACCATACACTAACTTTTAGTAAACATGCCTCTTAATGAGTATATGGATAAAGAAAGACTAAAAGGTTTCTACATTACTATAATCCAGTACCAACCGCCAGGCACATTAGGAACTACTACAAACGCTGCCCATTTAGAACCCATAGCAAACCCGCCGTATCCTAACAGCACTACCAGGACTCACAAAGCACCATACTCTACCTATCAAAAGGCAACACTGCAAATATTAAACCAATACATCTCAGAGAACAACAATACATGACCTACTGGGGAAAGAACAAGTGGCAATGTCAAATAGGAATTATATAAACAGAATACCTCAGCTCAGTTACACATGCAGAACAGACCATTACCAAACAAGGAATCACAATTTAGAAACAGGAAGACAATAATTAAACTGGGAACCCCAAAAGCCAAACTTGGAATATACAACAACACTGTAGAAATAAAACTATATATTAATTTCCTCTTGTACTAAACAAAGCGCAAAAATTAATGATGCACATTTCCCAGAGCTGACATATTCCAATTAATAAATTCAAAATAAAGAGATATTTTTCTACCTTTTGTGCATTTTTTTTCAGTTGCAATTGTTCCAGCCACTTTCTTCTGGTTTCTTCGTGTCTTCTGCTAACTCTCCATCTGCTGTCCATTTGTCCTTTCTTCTGTCTTCTTGGGTTTTTTTTCCATTCTCTCTCTACATCTGCTTTAACATACTAATCTTTCTCCTTTTGCTCTTTCCTCATTCCTATTTCATCTACTCAAAATTTACCCCTCCATCCTCAATCCCCACTTACTCTCCCAATACCCGGCCAATTGTAGATTTTTTATCCCTCCCACACAAAATATTTTTCCCCTCTCCATTTTACTCTCCCAGCCCCATCCCATTCTAATCCTCCCCCAACACCAGCTCCCTTCTAGTTCCAGCCTCACCCAGCATCCATTCCCTTCTAGTCCCTGCATCAGCCCATTTCCAGTCCTAGCAGCCCCCCAACCCATTTCCAGTCCTAGCAACCCCCCAACCCAATACCAGTCCTATCCCCCCCTCATCAACCCACTTCCAGTCCTAACCCCCCATCACCCCATTTTCAGTTTAAGCCCCCCCCTATAACCCATTACCAGTCCTAACCCCCCATCAGCCCACTTCCAGTCCTAACCCCCCCTCAGCCCACTTCCAGTCAGCCCCCCATAGCCCATTGCCAGTCCTAACCCCCCCCCCATCAGCCCACAGTCCATTACCAGTCCTAACCCCATCAGCCCACCTCAAGTCCTAACCCCTCCCCATCAGCCCATTTCTTGTCCCAGCCCCCCATAGCCCATTATCAGTCCTAAACCCCCCCATAGCCCATTACCAGTCCTAACCCCATCAGACCACCTCCAGTGTTAACCCCCCATCTGCCCATTTGCAGTCCTAACCCCACCCAACAGCCCACCTCAAGTCCTAACCCCTCCCCATCAGCAGTCCTAACCCCCCCTAGCCCATTAGCAGTCCTAACCCCCCCTCTCTAGCCCATTAGCAGTCCTAACCCCCCCCCATAGCCCATTACCAGTCCTAACCCCCCATCACCCCATTTCCAGACAGCCCCGATCAGCCCACAGCCCATTAGCAGTCCTACCCCCCCAGCCCATTAGCAGTCCTAACCCCCCCTAGCCCATTAGCAGTCCCTAACCCCCCCCCCCTAGCCCATTAGCAGTCCTAACCCCCCCTAGCCCATGAGCAGTCCAAACCCACCCCCCATGGCAAATTTAAAAAAAAAAAAAAGCAGCTGGCTCTGGCTTCTGCCGCGGCAGCGGCAGAATGCAATGTCCCGTGGGGCCCCCTCCGCCCGCTAAGCCCCTCTGCAAGGGCTTTCAGATTCGCGAGGGAGAGCGTCTCCCTCGCGTCTCTGTTAAGCCCGCAGGGGCTAATGGGAAATTTCCCATCAGTCCCTCGCGTCTAAAGGGGCTGATGGGAAATTTCCCATTAGCCCCTGCGGGCTTAACAGAGACGCGAGGGAGACGCTGTCTCCCTCGCGAATCTGAAAGCCCTTGCAGAGGGGCTTAGCGGGCGGAGGGGGCCCCGCGGGACACTGCATGCTGCCGCGTCCGCGTCCGCGGCAGCAGCCAGAGCCCGCTTTTTCTTTTTCTGCGGACCTTCACGCGTGCCAGCTGCAAGGCCTTCGCGTGCCATAGGTTCGCCATCGCTGCCCTAGGCTGTATATTCCAATAAACAGATTCAAGCATAGACTACAAATGGCAGCTAGTGGGTTTCCCAGCATGTTGGGAAGAGCCATTTCTGTGGGTGAATTGAGATTTACTTGCATAAATGGACTGTCTGAAAACTGCCCTCGCTCAGAACAGCTGAAAACAGATATTCAGTGGAACAGTGCATGTACTTTAGCTGTATTTAGGGTAGGCATTGGAGGAGGCTTATTTGGGCTAGGATCAGACAATAATGTGCTTAGCTTGCATTTTCAATTCGAGGCTAATTGTTTTCCATGAAAAAATCCATGAGTAGTTTATACGCAATACAAAATTAAGAGTAAACATTGTTGCAGAGCATGGAGGCAAAAGGTACAGTGGAAATTTGCCCCCATATTTGTCGGTTACTTATTCGGGTTTACAGTGCAGAAGACTTCTGTGGACCTGATTCGTTCAGGTCTTTTTTTCTGAGACAGAGAATGAGATAAAAGCCTTTAGTGAACCGGATCCCTCGGCAGACTCTCTGTTGGAGCATTTCCAAAGATCAAGGGCAAAGACGGGCAGGATTCTGTGCTTTGCAAACATGCCAGAAGTTGTTCCAAAACAACTATCTGTGGTCTTTTCTATCAGTGGTCTTTTCTATATAAATGACGTGTTTATGCTATGGAGAGGCACAGAAGAGAAATTAGCATCGTTTTTACAATGGATTAACCAGTGTGATCAAAACATAAAATTTATGTATACTTATCATAAAGAAAAATTGGCTTATTTGGATGTACTTATTAGTAGAGGACAAAGGGAATGGTTAACATCGGTCTATCGAAAGAGTACAGACCGTAATACATTCTTACATTTTATAAGTGCACATCCTTTGAGATTAAAGGAAAGTCTCCCTTTTTCTCAATTTTTGCGCTATAGGCGAAATTGTTCTGAAGATCATGAATTCAAAAGATTATCAAAATGACTATCTGATAATTTTAGAGATTGAGGCTATCCTAGATCAGTGGTGAAATAAGCCTATTTAAAGGCCCGATTTAACGACAGGAGTCTGTTATTGGAAAATAAAAAAACAACGGAAAAAGAAGACCCTATTAACATCAACTTGATCACGCGATATTCACCATCGAGTTCAGGTATCCAAAGGATATTAAGAAAACATGGGAACATCTTGAAGGCCATTCCTGGGTTGGAAGATTTTAAAAAATATGTTGCGTGTGGTTACGCAATCACAATCTAAAAGAATATCTTAGCCCTGCGGTGTTGAAATCTCCTGTTCCAAGTGATATTCCATCAGATAATATAAAGGGGCACAGAAAATGTGGAGGATGTACCATTTGTGACCTTACTATGGAAATAGACACTTTTGTGTATCAGGGATTGACATATACATTACGAAACCTTATGACGTGTGACTCTATCAACGTGGTATATGTCATACAATGCCCTTGTGAATTGATTTATGTAGGCAAGACAACTCGCCCCTTCAGAGTTTGAATGGGGGAACAAAGAAGCCGACTTAAATGTAAAGTAAAGGAGGCACCATTAGTCCAATATTGTACAAGGATGGGACACATTTTTGTATTGATAAAATAGATTCAGGGATAGCTGGTAAATCACAAGAACAATCCTTGCTTATCAGAGAACAGAGATGGATCCATGTTAAAATCAGTAGCACCCGCTGGTCTTAATATCAACATAGATTGGTCATCGTGTATATAAAACTGAAGTGCATGGAAGAGAGCATGATAATATGAAGCTATTTACCATATATGGAGCACTAGCTGGTCTTATCATCAATATCGATCGGTCGTTATATATATACAACTGCAGTGCATGGAAGGGAGTATGATATATGAAGTCATTTACCGCACTTGGGGTGTTTAAAGATGAACAATCAATCGGTTTGAGATCTAAAGGTAGTGCTAGATGTAAAAACGATGTATATAGTCACGCGATAGGATCGTGGGATATTCAAAATCTTATCATGATGGTAAAAGAACAGCAGAAAATTAGATGATTGGTTATATAATAACAGCGGTAATATATGGTCCTGCGAAGAAGTTAGAAGATGAGAAAGGTTTGGCAATATTAAAGATTCGAATGACGTGGATGACGTCACGTGAAGGAGAGATTAAGGTACCACCAATAGAAAAGCAGAAGAGCTGCTTTTAAATAGGAATGGCAATTCCTACTCTGCATGCGCGGCGTTTTTTGGAGGCGACAGGATTGAAAGTTTCAACAAGATAGAGTCGCCAGAACAAAATTGATACAAGACATCTGCAGCATTTGGGTAGGTGAAGTTAAACTATACAGATATTGCTTAGCAGAAAAGAGGTCTACCGATCATTCTAACGAGGGACACAAACAATAGATGGTTACTGAAATGTGTTTTATCTTATAGTGATAAAAGTCAAGATGAAAAAAATCAAATGATCCCCTGAAGAAACAACTAATGTGAAACGCAACAATGGTGCCTGGGGGAGGCGTAGGGATCAGAGAGCGAGAAGAAGAAGTTAAAAAAAGAAGTGAAACACTCAATATCCATTAAGTATTGAAGAAATAGTATGGTTTTGTAGTCTACACAATTGAGTTTGGATTCGATGATATTCATAGTTTTACATGCTCTCATATGTGGAGTTTCCAGTCTTGGCTATAAGTAGGAGGTCATTGATGTGATTAGACATTATTGTTGGGCATACCAGAAGTCCAAAAAAAAGGTGTCAAAAAAGTCAGAGACCTCTGATGATAATGAAAACAATTGAATGAGTAACCAGAAAAGATAGCGTTGGTTGTAGAGGGAGTAGTTTGTAAAAATCTCTTTTGGTTCTATACTGCTAAGAAATTGAGCGGTTTTCATAAGTGAATTTAGAAGTTGTTCCAAAGCAGTAAAAGATACTATGAATGTGGAGAGTACCAAAGCTGGAAGTGAAACACTGTGCTCAAATTTCGCACACTTTGCTGCATCAGAAGTAGTTTCTGTCTCCAGTTCTTTGGCATGTATTTATATGCTCATTATACTTAGATGAGCTTTTCCTTCTGCTTAGAACAGAATTTGTGTGTGTGAAAGCAATGCTAGATTTGAAGTTCTAGCAGCAGGGCTGGCTCAACCACTAGGAAACACTAGGCAGTTGCCTAGGGCAGCAGCTTCTGAGCAGCAGTAGAGAGCGGCGGCGGCGGCAGCCAAAGCAAAGCACTAGATGCTGACAGCTCCAGAAACTCCAAGAGCCATCAGCACATTCTTGTGCCTGCAGGGAGAGTGAGCCCACAGATACACACAAAGCAAGGTTGAATCACTGAAAGCGCGACCTTCAGTTGCGCTTTTTTACAGGATTGTTGTGGCATAATCATGTTTGTTGAGTTGAATTATCAAAATCTTGGAGGAGGGCATATGACTGAAGGTTTGCCTTTCACTGGCCCTGTATACTAGCACACAAATATCTGCACTAAATCCCCATAGTGAAGATACTCTGCATTTTTTGGATTTGCATCTCATATCTGTTAATGGGGCATGTGCTGTAAAAAATGTAGAGGCCCTTTTAATAAAGTGCGCTAAGCAGTTAGTGCATGGTTAGACATGAGGCAACTGCAGGGCATATGCTGCAGTTAACACAGGGACACATATCGTAATGCGCAGCACAGTTACTGCGGGTCCCTTTAATGCCACCCATTCAGGTGGTGTTAGGTGGACCTGTACTAATTGCAACATTGACAATGTGTGATATGCTCCCTGTGTAAACTGCGATGTGCTCTCAACACCTACTCTCTGTCGCAACCCCCCCCCCCCCCCATTCTTCGCTCCGATGTGTGATTTACAGTTAGCGCAGGAAATGGTATGTGGTAACTGTCATGCCCCCATACTAAAATTCATGCCAAAATGCATACTAACAGCTTAAGCTTTGAATTTAATGCACGTTGGTTTCAGTGCTAAACACAGATTAAATGCAAAAACCTTAAACACTTTAGTAAAGGGCCCCTTAGTTCATTACACATTAAGTAATGTTCTAGATGCACTTGCTTAAGAGAATTTTACAATCAACATATACAATAAAATCAATAACTTGACATTAATATTCCTAGAACATTTAAAAATTAAAAGCATGAACAAACAAGTGCATTTTCATCTTTTTGCAGAACTCCAGCAAATCACGAATCATCCTAATCTAGTTAGGCAATGAATTCCACAAATAGGGTGTACTTCCCCTCCTCAATGAGGGTCTTATAAGTGAATTTTGTAAACACAACCTCATTGGCCTCTCTGACCTCTGATTTATAAAACTGAATCAATGAACTCTAGTAATCCTGGGGATAACTCATGTCTGATTTTACAAAACATCAATAATACAAAGACTTGTACCCAGAATTCATAAGGAAGCCTGTGCAGCTCCTTTAAAACCAGAGTAATGTGATCAAATCTAGATTTATTCAACAATATGCACATTGCCACAAATGTACTCATTGCAAAGCTTTTAAAATTGATTTTCAGCATCCCAATATAAATACTATTACAATAACCATTGCACCGGAAAAGTAAAGGCTGGAAAACTGTATGATAACTCACTTGCCTTTAAAAATAGGCAAAATTGCCAGAGAATATGAATCTAATAAAATGACTTCTGCACAAACATGGGAGGGCATATTAGACTATGCAAAATCCCTCCTAAATAGCGCATTTTTGACTTCACAGGAAAGAATAACCTCATGCAATTTAATTGTGGCAGGCAGCACATAACCCACGTCTCAACAAACTTGCCTCAGGTCTTATTCAGATTAATCCTCAACCCCTGGGTCGATAAGAACCAACACCTCTTAAGACAGGGCAAGAATTCTGAGATTGTCGCTGAACAGGCCCATCACTTCATCCTAGTGTGCCTCAATTCACTTTCCCATCATTGGATTATATGGCCAACGGCACTCGTCATTTCTTCCCTACTAAAGCGCAAGATTTAGGCGTCCTTTTAAGAAAGTGCAGCAAGTTCTTGCACTTATGGTACATCAGGGCTAAACTAATGTGCTGTGAGTACAGAGGCTGTGCATAGTGAGGGGTGTGGCCAACATGTCCCCTACAGGTACCGCACCGAAAGGTTCCTTCTGGTATATTAAATTCTTTCCCAGTTAGCGCGGGTGCACTTAACACTGTCCCTTGAGGCGGCATTAAGTGTGCTCTCATTAACAGCACCAGAAGTACCATGTGCTAATTACAATGCACAGTCTACACCCATTCTCTGCCTATAACCCACCCAGCCCCTGCCCCATCATGCCTTAAGCAGTTCACACAGGCTTTTACTACGCTGGCTGTTTTTAACACATGGAAGCTATTATTGTGGGCCTGCGCTAACAGTCACTGCACGTTAACTGCTTAGCACACTTTAGTAAAAGTGTTCCTTAGTGTATGGACCCTGTTAGTGCATAGCATTCAGATGTCACATCTAAACTTCCCCAATACTGAATTTGGATATAGTAGAGTAAACTTCTATATGGAGACATACATCGGGGAAGTAACTTAACACCTAACAGCATCCAACATCATGTAAGCAGGAAGATATGGCCACCAAACGGTTTTCAGATGATGAATCCTGATACGTTATATATTAGATCTCCAGTGAATGAAAATATATCTCAGACACATTTATTACAGATAACCTGAAATTCAGATCAGCTGGGGGTGCTGCCAAGGACTGGGTTAAGGAGCAATAAGGCATGTTTACTAAAGCACGCTACCCAGGTAGCATGGGGTTAGCGTGTATTTTAGGCGCTGCATTACAAATAGTGCAGGGCCCTGCACTAAAAAACCCGTGCTAGCTGGGCAGCATGAATGTGGGCAGGATGTGGGTGTTCCCACCGTGGCGCTGCTAAAATGGGCCTTGAAAACCACACTGCTAGTGCTTGGCGGGGGAGCAACTAACCCAACGGTGGCAGTAGTTGCTCTCTGTGGCAGTAATAAGGTGCTGAGCTGTGCTAAATTTGAGGGTTGACTATCCCCATCCCCTACATCTAGCACAATGCCCTATGCTAGTAACACAGACCAAACCCATGTTACTAACGTGGAGCACAGTAAACATGCCCCAGTGATTTCAAAGGTGCCAACGCTACTAGCTCCAGGGATTTCTGCATGATGAAGAAAGGTGGAGATTGGATCATGTATTAGAGCTCCTGCGGGCCAGCAGGAGTAAGCTGCATAGCCACAAGCCCATTTCTCCCAAAATGCCTTAAATATCTTTGATAGAATTTTAAAGAAAAAAAAGCCATGGACTAAATACTGGGATTAATTCAGCCATTTTTGTATCTCAGGAAGCAGGCAGGGTTAGGCCCCGAGTATAGAGCAGACCTTTGGGTACCGTAGAAAGAAAATCTTGTGGGAGCTATTTACACAGCTGGGCACTGGCTGCTATGGATGTGCAGTCATTTTAAACAACAGAGGAACAAACTTTTCCTATATCATTTTGTGTCATTTAAAAAAAAAATGGCAGAAGACATTCTGAAATTCTGAATCTTTTTTTCATTTCTGTCGTTTTCCCATGTTATTAAGCAGTAGCGTGCATGTAACGCATTTAGGGCCCTTTTTACTAAAGTGTGCTAAGCCGTTAATGTGCGCTTCAATTAGAGTGGGCCCACAGTAATGGCTACGATACATTAAACACAGTAGCATGGTAAAAGCCTGCATTGACTGCTTAATGCTCAATGAAGCAGAGACTGGGTGTGGGCTGCACATTGCAGTTAGCATATGGTACTTATAGCACACTGTCAATTTGGTCGTTAACACGGATGCATTCTACGTCACCTCAAGAAGAGGCATTAAATGAACTTGCACTAACTGCGAATTAACTTAATGCATGTTAAGGAACTTCTCTGTGCAGTAACTATAGGGGGCATGCCCTTGACAGTTAACATGCAGCTTTTAGCCTTAACATACGTTGGGTTTTGCTCCTAATACACGTTAAATGCAAAACCTTACCACACTTATGTAACAGGGCCCATTAGTGGATGCTCTTGACTGTGCAACCTCTGCACATGCCCAAATTGGCCAGTCTGATAGGTCAATAAGCCCATATTCAGTGAACTGTCTCAAGATGTGCAGTCATGGAAATGCTGAACTGTGTTCTACAAAATCCTGAGCTTAGTGATCGTCAAAGATCTAGCATGATTCAGCCTAGCGAGAGTCATTTACTAACAGTTAGCACTCGGGGCGCACTGAAATAAAATGGGTCCAGTGACATATAGTGAGTATTAACCTGTTAGCCCATGCTAGCCATCAGTAAATGACCCTCTGAATGTTTTCTTAGTCTTAGAAAAGAGATTTGAGCTGATTCAGGGAGGATGACTGGTTCTATCCTGCAAAGATTCACTATTGTACATAGCTTTTGCAGCCCTCCAAATTTCACAGCACAGATAGGACTTTCCTCGTTTTGTAAGATGTGCTATTTTTAGATCATTTCTTAGTGAGCTCCAGCTTCGGCTTCTCCTTAAGGAGCATCTGCAAAGCCTCAAGCACTAAAGGCCTCAAACTGCCTTTCTCGGCAGCCATTATTACTGACAGGAGTAATCTATAACCATGCAGATGGTCTTGTAATAATGCAATGGCAACCAACTTCAGAGTTTCTCCGAGTCTGGGAGAGGGTAACCAGCTGGCGTGCAGACCTGCTCTGCTATATATTTACTGTTTTCATTTCATTTTGAATCTAGACATTTAGCAAACCTGGAAGCAATTAAAATAGTCCAGGCTGCTTTAATGTTCCTGGAGTTACACTTCTTTGATGTTATACAGCTGGAGGTAGATGAAAAGGACCTTGCGCTTTGTTTTTAAAAAGTACAAAAAAACAACAGGTTATGATGAAACATTTTATTGGACACCCACGTTTAAGAATGAAATTAATAATAGATAAGAGAGGTTATCCAAATCCCAGTAAAAATATAAGGTACCATAATTCAGCAATTCACTTAAGGTCCCAGACAAAAGAATTTATCCCCTTTTATGTTGGATTGATAAATCATCTGAACGGTACGTTTTTCCTAGAAAAAAAAGTGCCAGTCCTCGGATGTGGGCTCTTTCATTACTATATCAGGACTAAGGGTCAGTCTTTAGCTGGCAGTGAAAAAGGTGCAGGTACTCCTTACCACCGTGTACCCCCTGCATCTGATCAACCTCCGCAGAGCCAGCCTTAGGGTCTGCAACTTGTACGGTTGCAGTGGGGGCACCAGCACCCTTTCCCGATTCAGCTGCTGAGCTGAAGAAGAATAGCTGCATCTCGTCTATAGCCAGGGTTCTCAACTCAGTCAGGTTTTCAGATCCCCACAATGAATATGCATCAGATCAATTTGCATACAATGGAGTCAGTGCATGCAACTTAATCTCATGCATATTCATTATGGGGCTCCTGAAAACCTGACTGCCTAGGTGTGCTCTGAGGACTGGGTTGAGAACCCCTGGTCTACAGTAGGGGTTGCTGCAGCTCTCCTTATTGCATGGTCCCGACAGTTCCTACCATCGGTTCCTCTGCCTCCCACGTGGCTTATGTCTTTTGAACCATATAAGAGAAAAGAGAGTCTAATGCCATGAACAATGTGTCCTGTTAGACATTTTGATTGATGGATAAGGTGGTATACAAAACTGTCTAAATAAAAAAAATAAATGTTGATTATGGTAAGTCTACATAGGATTGGTAAATTGGAAGAGTAACACTTTGCTCAATTCATGCCTTTGGTGGAATACAGCTTTGTAGTATGATAAATATGAGCTGATTATTGCTAAGCACAATAATGGCTAGAGGCGTTCATTAAAATATGGAGCCCTGTCATTGAATATTGCACTATAGGAAGGAAATGATACCCTGTTAAAATGTTTGTGCTCGTCTGTGACAGTTCAATGTTGGCTTTTCTTATTCATGTTTTGTTCTCCTTTTGGAAGACATTAATAAAGATTATTGAACTGAAAAAAAAACCACATAAGGTCCTGATGGTAGGAGGCATTTAGAAGCACCGGGCCCCAGTGCTGCCCTCATCTGATAGGGTTGCATGGGGGAAGGGGGGCAGCAGCAACTCTCAGGCTCTGGGTGTTCTGGGAAGGGGAGGGGAGAGAAGTAGCAGGTTGCAGAATGGAAGGGGGGGAGAAAGCATCTCTTTGGTCCCTGTAGGCCATCGAGGAGAGGGGGTGGAGTTAGAAAGTGGGAGAGGAGATGTAAGGGATGGAAAGGAAAGGATGGAAGGTCTGGTGGGAGGGATGGGATGTGAAGGAATGAAAAGGGGGGAAATGCAAGGTGAGAAAGGAGAGGGATGGAAAGTGAAGACAGTACGGAGAAGACAAGATGTTGGCGTAATGATAATTATGTATGTAACCTGCCTAGAAATATTATAATAGGTGGGACACTGAGGATCAAAGGGGAAGAGAAAGTGGGGACTCAGCAGGAATGGGTTGGGAGCTCACTGGGTAACTGGATGGGAGTGGGACAGCTGGGACTTAGAGAATAGGAGTGTGGCACTGAGAGATCTACGAAGGGCCCAGACAGCTGGGGAGGAGGTGAGAGGATGGACAGGGGAGAAAGCTGAGGAAAGAGTGAAAGAGCAGAGAAACAGAGACAGAAGCAGGAGCAGGGATAGATTATGATAGACTGTCAAGGGATAGGTAATGACATCCCTCCCACCCACCTCTAGTGTCTCTCTTTCCATTCATCCTGTCTCACCAGTCTCTCTCTCTCTCTCTCTTTCTCTCTCTCTCCCTCCCTCCCTCCCTCCCACCTCTGCAAGTTCCTAGAACTCATTGCTATCACATGCTCCAGTAATTGCAGCTCCAGATCCCCACCTAATCACGTGGCCTGTGCTGGCTGTTGGGGGTTGAAGGCCTGCACCAGCCACATATGTCATAGAATTGCCATGGCACATCGCTTGAGTCCACTCTCTTAAAGAAGCAGGAGCTCTTGGATCAGCAGCAATTTTAATGCTACCAGCCCACAAATAACTGGGCTTTTACAGGATGAACTTGGCATGCTTTGCCTCCAGCACCATACCAATGGCCAGCAGCATGGCTGCCTGGATGACCAGCCCTGTGACCCACTAGGGGATCCCCAGTCATCCAATAGGACAATGTGCCCCTGGACATGGGAGGGACTAAGGAACAGAAAAGGCACTGAGGTTGATGAGAGGATGGGAGGCAGAAAAAGTAATAAGGGGGCAGAAGGTAGAAATGGAGGGGTCTATAGAGTGAATGACAGAGAAGAAAGGAAAATAAGTTTGGGAACGAGTGAAGGATGGAGGAATGGGACAGCTGGAGGAAGAAAATGGGAGCTAGAAAGCTGGTAGTTAATCAAGAGGTGAAAAGAAGATTGAGGAGTAGAAAGAACAATGGGCATAAGAGAAAGAGGTGAATTTGAGGAGAAGGAGTAGTAAGATTAAAGATGGGGAGAGTTGAGGGAGATGCAAGGTAATAAAGATGTGGAAGATGGCAAGAAAGAAGTGGACTGAAGAGCTTTGAAGAGATGAGAATGAAAGTGAACGGTTAGAAAACATGAGGGGGAAAGCTGGAAAAAGAGACTTAGCATGGGGGGGGGGGGTTAGGACAGGGGTTTGAGATCCAGAAAGGAGTGACTGCTAGAGAGAAGGACAAAAGTCAGATAACTGGTGTTAAACAAATAAGAGGAGAAAATAGAGGGAAGATTTGGGAGGTATAGGGTTTGTGGCCGTGAGAAAAAGGAAAAAAATGTAACTATAAGTGGACAGGGGCAGAAATAGAGATAAACAGAGAAATGTAAGATGAAAAGGGAAGCATCAGTCTCAGAGGGAGATTTAAGAAAGAAGTGAAGATGAAAGGGTAAAAAACAGAAAAGGAGCCCTTGGAAAAGGAATTAGGAGAAGACAGACTAGGTAAGTGCTTCTCAGTCTTCTCCTGAAGTCACAACTAGCCAATCTGGTATTCTGGATTACCGCAATGAATTTACATGACATGCACTGGAGATCCATTATAGGCAAATCTGTCTCATGCATATTCATCGTGGTAATCCTGCAAAACCCAAAGTGCCTACAGGAGAGAGCTGAGAAACATTGGATTCGGGCAGAAAAGAGAGATCAGGACCAATATGATTAGAGAAATAAAATGCCCAGACAACAAAGGCAGAAAAAAAACAACATTTCTTTCCAATATATTGTTTGGAATATGTCAGTTTTGGGAATAAGTATGACCTATATTTTTTAATTTTGCACAGTAGGAGTGTGCAGGCAAGAAAAACTTGTTTTATTTTGTGGCAAAGTCAGCTATCCTGAGAGTGGGGGAGGTGAGAAGCATAATGAAGTCACCCTAGTTAAGGGTCCCCTTCTAGGAGTGCAGGGAGAGAAAGCCACAGCCAGGTTTCAAAGACAGAAAAACCCTAGCTGGAACAGGTTTCAGCCAATGACTGATAAAGTAAGAAAGAGGGATTGCAAGCACGAGGACCAAAGCCCTTACTTTAACAAGTGCACTGATTATTCTAATATCAGAAGGCAGGGGGATTACCAAACACCTGGGAAAGAAAGAGGTGGGGTTAAGACCCTGGAGGTATAAGCCTGGGTTAGATTATGCAGAGAGAGGGAGACGAGAAGGAGAGCAGCCGGAAGAGCAGCTGAGACAGAAGCAGAGAGAAGGAGTGGATTCTTGGAGAAGAGATGAGCTACCCAGAGCTGAGAGAGCTGAATTCTCTGCAACAGGTTGGCAACAGAGGTGGGGACCAGGAAGTGGAGAAGCTTTCAGACCACCAGAGAGGTTGTCAGCTGAGCAGTCTGACCAGGTCGGTGAGTCAGAACCCATGCAGTTGGGAGAACCAGTGTCAGAGTTGGGGGAAGAAGATTGCTTTATGGATTGCTCTCTATGCCAAGCTCTAGACAGGAGGTCTTGAGGAAAAGCTAGCCCTGAAAGAAGTAATTCTCCTTGGAGGTTAACCATACGGCAGAAGCAGTGTGGAGGTAAATTCCTGTCTGTTTTAAAAGGGAAATTTACTGCAACGTAAGCCTGATCAGGAAGCTCTGATTCCTGCTTGTTTGTCACCTATGTTTGAACTGTGCAACTACAAGAAAAGCCAAGTTAGCTGCTATAAGAGTTTTTGCTTGCTCCTCTCCTATATGAAAAGCCTGCTAAGAGTTTTGATAACAGCTTGGAATGTTTGTTTTGTTCTAAGTTTGGTTTCACGTAGAAATGCAGCCTAGAGAGGTTTTTGAGGCTGGCAGAAACCAAACTGCTGTAAAAGAATTAAGCCTGAATTTTTCTTTATGCTCTGATTAACAAGGACTAAAAAGGAAAGTGGCAGCCTAGTTTCTAAAGGCAATTGCTTCTGCAAGTAAGAGGACTTTAAAAGCCATTTTTGAGTTCTTTTGGTTTGTTTGCCATTATTTGCTGTACCTTAAGCAAATCCTACAGTTATAATCCTGTAAATGATACCTTGAACCTGCTGTGTTTTGTGTTATGGAAATAAACTTTCTGTTACAAGCCTTACCCTTGGTTACCTCAACTACAAACCTTCTACTTAAGGCACCAACATATTTTAGCAGTACTACACTTCCCAGAAGCCAACATGAAGAAATAGACTGCTAGGAGCTGATAGAAGAAGGAATCCTCAACCACCACGCCCCTTGACCACTAGAGGCAAGTGGCTTCGGGCGTTGTGCTTGTGACAATTTCCTGTGCCATATGCGGGGTGTTGGGGTTTTTTTTGTTTTTCATTTTCTTTTTATAAATTTTCTTTTGTTTTGTTTTTATTAATTTTCATTTCAGTGCAATTCACAAACAAAAAGGTTTAGCTGAAAGGTTACTAGAGGTTTCCTGGCATAGGAGCTAATTGCAGCTTTTACTGTCTTACTCATAATTTCACAGAATTTCTGAATTTGATCACTAATTGGACAATCAAGATCTGGAGTAGGCTTGGTAAATGTCTCTGATAGTATAATAGTGACTGTGAATTTCACTCAAGGATTCAGGAGTATAAGTCCAAGAGTTCAACGAGGGATAGGAAAATGGCATAAAAAAGTACTTTGAGTAAGTCTCCAGAACAGAAGTCAGCAGATTCACAAGGCAAAAAAAAAACAGGAATGGTTTGCCTCAGAGCTTAAGACCAGAGAAAACTTTGAGCCAATCAGAAAACAGCAACTATTATCAGAAATACAAGACACAGCTAAGAATAGGCTGGCTAGAGCCAAATCCTCAAGAGGCAGAGCAGCTCCTCCTGGAAGACCAATGCCAAGTTCAATGCCAGGGTTTCAGGTTTTTTCCTGTTTCTGATGGAAAGTGA
Organism: Ichthyophis bannanicus; assembly: GCA_033557465.1. Taxonomy (NCBI): domain Eukaryota; kingdom Metazoa; phylum Chordata; class Amphibia; order Gymnophiona; family Ichthyophiidae; genus Ichthyophis; species Ichthyophis bannanicus. The sequence continues at coordinate 101,447,411 of CM066038.1, forward strand.
TATAAAACAACATGGGAAATATCACTTATATTTCTTGTGTTGTTTCAAACACATGCATGCCCTATTGCACCGTACATTGCCATTTCTGGATCTCTGGTGTTGCGCTGCATTCAGATTCAGATTCTGGTGTCTTAGGGTTTCTACTTTGTTTGTCTGTATATTTATGTTTCTAATTAATGTTCACTTATTCTGTATTTGCACAGAAGGCGGGCTTCCTTAAATGGACAGTAAGCTCTGGAATGAGATGTCATATGAAGAGGGTGAAAGGGAGGTAGACAGGATAAACTAATGATGTATTTCTTTACAGTAGTGGTGGAGATAGCATTGATGGAGGGACACTTGGCAGTGTGGATGCTGATGCCTCCTCTCGTTCTCCTCTCACTTACCTATGCTATCTGCTACTGACTGTGTGGGCCTGACTCCAAAGCGGCTATGTCCCTGATTTACAGAAAGGGTGGTGGATGTTTGGAACAGCCTCCCAGTGGAAGTAGTACAGAGAGAAACAGTATTTGAAATCAAGAAACCACAGAAGATTTTCCCTAACTTTCCACTCTAACCACTAAAAATGCAAGTTAAACTGTAGCACTTTGGTACAGGAAGCACGGTGCCGCGTATGGGGCTAGCCTTGGGAAAAAGAACACCTTGTGGAAAAGTCAATAAATGGTGTCCCTCCCCTGATGGAAAAGGGCACTGTGCTTTTTCATTTGTTTTTCCTAGCCATTATCTCTCTTGCCATCCCCAGCCCCTAGTCAGTCATCTCTCTCCTCTATCCTCCAGCCAGCACAATCATGTCCCTTTCATTCATACCCCAGTGCAATCCCCTTTCTCTGACAGGAGAGCAGCTCATCTTAATTGCGCCTGACTCCTCTGCCAGCTTTACTATGAGGTTTAAAACAAGCAGGGCTCAAATAAAAGGATGCTGTATAACCCAACACATAAGCAGAGTTATTTGATTGTCATAGCTGCCAACATTTTATGACAAATAACTCTGCTATTGGTATTAGACCATATGCTTGGTTTTTTTGAACAGTGAATTACTGTCAGCTAGCTATTGCTTGCAGAATCTCTTCTCATTAGGCTGTATATGCTGAGCGCTTTAAGAAGAAGAAGTCTTTAAGTTATGCCTTCAGCATTCCTCACTCCACTTGAGATTATTGGATCAATTTAAATGGTAGCTGGGAAGGGAAATTTAAATTGCAAAATGTATCTGGTCAACTCCTGAAGTTAACCATATAAATCTTTGTTGTTAAACTGTAGACCCATAAGACATCTTTGTTAAAATAGGAAAATGTATTTATTTTTAAATTCAAATGAAAAATTAAATGTACTAATATATATTAAGATGTGTAGTGACATAGCTGCTGTTATGAACCTTGGTTGAGTGTTATATGGGTGTCACTCTCTCAACAATGAGCTGCCTGACTGAAGACCAAACACAGTTTAGGACAACTATCCAGTGGGTCGCCCTGAGTTGACACAGACTCAACGGCACTTAACAACAACAAGGTTCATAAGTGCATACCTATATAATATGCTACTGCATCAATGCTAACTCCTTTTACCAGGCCTTTCTTGCAAGGCAATGGAGGGTAAAGTGATTTGCCCAAGGCTACAAGGCATGCTAGTGGGGACCGAATCCTGGTCTCTTGGTCATTGCTTTAACCATTAGGCTACTCCACCACAATATGCAACAAGAAGGAACACTATACTTTTCTTAAGAAATTTTGAAAAAACAAATTGTGAACAAATGTTGTAGTGGCAAGAAGTTGATATAAAAATGTAGCAACACACACCAGTCTCAGCTTGTTACTCAAAATCATACAAGATGTTGTGTTGACCAGGTGCCCATTTCCCCTTAGGTAGCGTGACTTCCAGTGGTGGTGGGGTGCATACCAGTTCATGTTATGTCGTTCTGTGACAGCATTTAAGGTGCTGTCATAACCAGAACTTAAACAATGCTTCTTTAGGTTTTCTTTCCTACTTGACAGTGCGTGCCATCACTCTTGACCATTCTTACCTAGAGACTGTTCTTGTGTGAGGGCTGCACGAAAGTTGATGTCTTCAAGAATGGTTACAATGTATCCCTGCTTTGCAAGGAGGCGTTGATATAGCTGACGCTCTTTTCTACCAAGAGAAGGATGAACGTATAGCACGGCTCTTTTCTTGTGTCGGTCATCCAAGTGCTTCTTGATGAAATCCTCCAGCTAACAAAATAATATCAAGATACCTTTTAAAACAAAGTCAACTCTCCACTGATGCACCATATTCTAATCCAGCATGTTAAAAGCTACACAAGCATTTAGATACCAAACGCATATTACCCATTTAGGAAAACTAGAATGTCTTCTAAAATTACCAGCTTCCCAGAATTACAGTTACCCAGAGAAAAATATTAGTAGTCATCTTTTAAAAGAACTCTTCAAAGGGGCAAGTCTGCTGTCTCCACAGCTAGTGCTGCACATTGTCACGCATGAGACCCGAGTTTGATTTCCAGGCTGGGCTTTGGCTTCTAGAGCATGGAATGTTGTACAAACATTGATCATTGCTCAATGACATCACCTAGCAGCCACCAGCCATGTAGTCTAGGTTCTGCAAAAAGCTACCGTGTATGGCCCCTTGCTGAGAACTATCTGTCCAAAGACTGGGATGAGTTGGGAGGGGGATATAAAAGAGAAAGGAGAAAGCCTGGGAAATTGTGAATGAAGATTTCATGACATCACAGCTAAACGGAGACTGGCTATGGCTGAGCTGTAAGCCCAAATAAATTACTGTTGAGTCTAAAGAAAGATGATAGCCAGAATAATTAGAAAATAAAAGAAATGATGAAATAGCTTCATTAGGATATAGAAAAAGAAATGTCTAGTAACAAAGTAAGTAAAACTGGCACTATTAAAATAAATATATCAAAAGAAAACCTACTGGAGTATTATCAGTCCCTACAAAATGAACCTATCTTAAAAAGAATAATTATATTTTTTTTCTTTTCTACTACAAAGATGGTGTATGGTGGTATACCCCCTTCAGGCATATAGGAATTTGCTGCATAGCGGGAGAAGCAATTCCACTGAGGTCTTTTCTCTGCTGTAGTAGAAAAGAAAAAATATAAAGGGCTATCTTTTAGGGTTTGGATAACACTATTAAAATAAAATCATGATGTATTTAAAGAAATGATATAAAGAGTCTACCATTTTCCAGTCTACTTCTACCTTGTGCAAGCTTCCTTTTGCCCTAAAAGATTAGGAAAAGGTGAGTTTGGGAATGCCTTATTTTTAAAGCCTCTTTTGCACCATTGGTGGCTCCCAGTGGTGCATAGAGCAGCTCCGCAGCTCCATACGCAGCCCTGAAAGGCATGTGGTTTATATTGTACACCTGGTAGCACAAAGCTCCCCCTCCCCTCCTGCCTCTCCCTCCCTGTCTCACCAATGGGCTTCGTTTTCCATTGTCACGCCAGCTGAGGTCCTGAAGCTTGTTTCAGCATTGTGCAAAACTTACTGTCCCGCAGACCCTATCCCCTCAACCTGGTTAGTTGAACCCGCTCTGGCACTCCTCCCCTTCATTCATGATAAACTCCAGTTTATCCTCTGGCTCTTTTCCCTCGAGCTGGAAACATGCCTTGGTTCTCCCCCTTCTGAAAAAGTCCTCCCTTGATTCTTTGGACCCAGCTATCTACTGACCTATTTCTAATTTGCCTTTTCTTTCAAAAATTCTGGAAAAGCCGGTATTTGCGCAGCTTTCCCAGCACCTCGATCCCACACGCTATCTGCACTTCTGCCAGTCTGGGTATTGCCCTGGTTTCAGCATTGAAACTATTCTCCGTAGCCTCTGGTGGCTCCTCTTCTGACCCTGTCCCCCTCTGCTGCAGCATTCCTCAAGGCTCGGTCTTGGCTCCTTTGCTATTCAATATTTTCCTCCCTCCACTTGCTCTGCTTATACAACAGTTTGGGCTTTCCACATACTACTATGCAGATGGCATTTTCATGCTGCGCCTCACTTCTCCTCAGCACCCTGATCTCACCCCACTAAACGTCTATTTAGCCAAGGTTTCTGAGTGGCTCACCTCCAACTGCCTACCCCTAAATGTGTCCAAGACAATGGCAATCTGGTTCACCTTTGACAGTCCTTGCCCCTCCCCGGCACCCCTTAGTTACCTTCCCTTCGCTACCTTGGGGTGACCTTAGATTCAGCTCTCTCTTTCCGTGAGCACATTTCTCTTCTCACCCGATGATCCTTCTATTTTCTCCGTTAGGTGCGTGCTCTTCCTCCCTTCTTATCTGTACCGGCTCTCACCACCCTTTCATTATCCCTGGTTATCATACTATTCACACCTCCACCCCGCAATATCTAGCAGATCTGCTCCAGTTCCATATGTCCACCCTCAGTGTTCGTTCTCTCCATATTGGTCGCCTGGTTCTTCTTTCCCCATCACATTCCCATCTCCAGTCTACCAGTTCGGCTTTTTTTCATTTTGTCCCCCTCTCTCTAGAACTCCCTCCCCTCAGCTCTCTGTCGGGAACCTTCCTTTTCTAAATTTAAGACTTTACTCAAAACCCACCTTTTCAACATTGCATTTAACCCCTCCTCTAGCCCCTGCTGATTCTCCCCCCCCCCCCTCCTCTTGTGGTTTCTATGCCTCTTTCTGTCCTGTCCTATCCTATCCTGATATTGTAGTTCCTTTCCTTACAGGCCTCGGTCTCTCTTTTCCTTGTTTTGTATTGTAAACTGCCTTGTTTGTTGCAAAAGGTGCGGTATATCAAGTGCTCAATAAACATAAACGTTAAATTAGCACAACTTCTCCTCAGAACTCCTGATGTGAGAGCCAATGAGAAAATCATTGAAGACTCTAATGGAATAGTCATTAGCTGAGGAATCCATTCACTCCCCTGCTAAGTCACCTCTCAATATTCTGACCTAATCACCTCTGTTCCAAACATTTTTGGGGCATTACCAGCTGTATGTACATTAAGCAGCATAATCCGGAGAGTGGCGTGTGCTGAATATGTGCATATCGCTACAAATGCAAACAAACCCCAATTGTCCCTTGCATTAAATAACACAGCATGAAAAAAAGGGGAAACAACATATAAATATCAAATGACTTTCCTCAGACATAAGCAACCAAACCAGTAACCAGTGTGTTGCCACTGCTCACACTATCCCATTCCTACAGTGTGGCAATAAACACTGAGAAGTTCTTGCTTGAATAAGGAGGTGGTCTTGGTTTATGGGCTTCAGGCTAACCGGCAGCAGTATGTAACATACATATTTATATATTGCTTCCCCTTTTTTCACAGTGAATATGTGCATATTGCAATCAGTGACGGTAATTATCCGGATCGTCCACTCACCAAGAACTACCCGGATTGCTTAGGACAGCGTTTTTTTCTGGCCTAAAGTTATCTGGATAATAGACTGCATGTCATGCTATTCGGATAATTTCCAGGACCCCCATGCTCCACCTACACACCACCCCCTGCACTATCCACAGTGCCTGTAAGATATTCAGCACCACTATGCATGGGTGTGTCTGAGAGAAATATCCAGATAACTACAGCAGTTATCCAGATATTTCCCTTTGAATATTCACCTGTTTGTTTCTCCCTTTCAGCCCTAGACACACCCCAGCCCCAACACAAACATGAACCCAGCACTTTTTCCCTCCCTCTTTCCCTCCCTCCCTCCCTCCCCCCCCCCCCCCTCTCTCTCTCATTCCCCCCTCCAAGTCTCTTTCTCAGTTCTCCTTCTTCCCCATCAAGTTGAGTGTTGGGATGCCCAAGTCAGTCCCTTTCTTGATCTTCATTTTCCCTCCTCTCTCTTAGCCTGTTCTTTTCCCTTCTCTTTCCTCCCATCTCCTTCTCTTATGTCTTGCTTTTACTCTACCAGCCGCTCGTCTGCTTCTCTTTTGCTGGCAGGGTGGGAACTCCACCAGCACTTGCAAGGTTGCGCCATCATGATCTGCATCTGTTTCTTCTGTGAGCAGGGCTGAAGCGCTGCTGGCACGTCTGCAAGTTGTGCCACCATTATCTGCCTCTTTTTGGCAATTGGCACTTAGCAGTGGGGTCTCAGCATTACCAGAGTGAGGCGTGATTCACATCCCACTCAAAAGTGACAGATGCCATCCAGCGCCCAAGAGTATTATATAAAGAAAGAGGGAAGACAAGTTAAAGGAATGGGATATAGACTAAAGCCCTGGTGATGGTGTCGCTGCTCAAAGATTTCAAATGTTTGCTAATTCCACCATTATTCGGGGCACATTAAACATCAGAACATTGTCAGCCTGTCCCAGGTTTTTATTCTCGCCTCTGAAAGAATCCTTAAAGTTTTTATCCTGCAACACTTAGAGCACAAGGACTAACAAAGCAAGAGCGAATGAGAACACCGCTGTATGCGCGGCATGCACTGTGACAAAGAGGCAAATCTAGAAACAACTGATGCAGCTTAGTTTTAACTCAAACTACATCTGAATCATTTCGTGACTGCACAAGGCTAATACTTTCTAACTTTGATTTGTTTGGAAAAGCACAGCACTGCAAGAAATAATGTATGTTTTTTAAAGGTCTAATTCAAAATAACAAGCACTGTAGCCATCATATGCATGCATTGATTTCTTGCAACTCTTCTGAATGTAATGCAGTCCTCTAAAGGTCAAATTTAGTAAACAAGCTGACAGCAATAACCACGGGATATATAAAGGAGCACTCCAAATCGTCATAAGGCTTAGAGCAGGGGGCAGGCAGATGTGTTGAAGTAAACAGACGTCATTCAAACTGCTTCCAGCTTGTCTATGTGTTTGGAGGTAGGAAATAGCTCAGGCAGTAAGCAGACATTACTGTTCCCCAGCCACAGGAAGTCACATTCTGTTTCAGTTGGCTCATTGTAGCCGTGGGATATGTGACCTCTTTTGGATCTCTGACCTTACAGAACATACCTCGTCTCACGCAAGAGTCAATACGATCATGAAATGCAGCTACTTGTTTCCACCTTCTTAGTTGACTATAAGAGGCTTTACTTCAGAGCTTCCCAAACCTGTCCTGGGAATGTCACAACCCACTGCGTTTTCAGCAGATCCAGTTAATTCGAGAGGCAGTATATTACATGCAAATATACAATATACTATTCAGTCTCCCTCATGCATAGCCTGAGAATCCAAATGGTTGTGGCTCTCCAGGCCAGGTTTGTAAGGATGTGCACAGAACAAACATTTTGGTTTGTTTTTGGGTCGTTTAGGGGGTTTTTTTTAGCTGATTTCTGCATATTTTTTCGATTTGGTTCATTTCACACATTTGTTTTAACAGAAAATGTGAAATGCACACTGACTTAACACACTTTAGTTCATAGGTTAATGTACATGAAATCGACATAGTTCACACAAACTGCATGCTGATAAATGCCTACCCCTACAGGCCTGGAGAGCCCTGGCTTACTTCAGATTATACCGTGGGAAGATAAGGGGGCTTTGACTCCACATTCTGGCCTCCTAGTCCACCTTTTAGAGCTTTTCTGCTCTGGGATTCATGTTCCAAACATTCACTCAGAATAGGAAGCTTTTTTAAGACACATCAGGATGAGCAGACAAATTATCTTTGGCTGTAGACGAGAACAACAAGAGAATAAATAGCAATGAGTCTGGACAAAGGAGTTGCATTACCCATAACCTTGTAATGGATACTTTTCCTGGTGCTGCAGTATTTATAGTACTTGGTATATGAGCATCCAGTCAGTTCAATGTTGAAACTGCTGAATAATATGATACAATAATTTTGAAAGAGTGCACCAGTGGCTACATTATGAAGAAACTGAGGGGCGTATGTACTACTTTTAAAGTCTACATTAAGAGGATAATTTTATAAAGTTGTGCCTAGTTAACATTCATATTTTATGCTCTTCTCTGAACCTTTTCTAAGGATATAGCATTATTAGAAAAGGTTCAGAGAAGAACCACCATAATGGTAAAGGGGATGGAAGGATACTCCTATGAAGAAAGGCTAAAAAGGTTAGGGCTCTTTAACCTGGAAAAGAGACAGCTGAGGGGAGATATGATAGAAGTCTATAAATTAATGAACGGAGTGGAACGGGTAAATATAGATCGATTGTTTACGTTATCAGAATATAGAAAGATTAGGGGACATGCAATGAAGCTACAGGGTAAACTATTTAAGACAAATAAAAGGAAATATTTTTTCACTCAAACTGTAATCAAACTCTGGAATTTGTTACCGGAGGATGTAGTAAAGGCTGTTAGTGTAGCTGGGTTTAAAAAAGGTTTGTACAAGTTCCTGGAGGAAAGGTCCATAAACCATTATTAAGAAGGGACCCAGGATACCAATGCATGACCCAGTACAAGCATTGTGGAACCTGTGCCTTTTGGGGAAACTGCTAGGTACGTATGACCTAGATTGGCCACTGTTCGAAACAGGATACTGGGCTTGATGGACCTTGGTCTGACCCAGTATGGCATATCTTATGTTCTTATGCCTATTTTATAAAGTCAAGGATCTGGGTACTTGACTTTATAAATACTAGTATAAGTGGCTGATAGGGTACTTTAAATCAGGGCCAGCACTACCGGGTAGGTGCAGCAGGAGGGCACAGTCACTATACGGCTCCACCCACCCAAGCAGGGCCAGCCCTAGGCATGTGCAGGCACAAGGGACTCCCCGCGCACCTGACCAGCTTCAGAGGGAGCCAGTGAGGCCCAAAGCCTGGCTCACCTTTGCACAGTTATGGGAGTAAACAGATGCAAGAGAGGTTTCCTTTTACTTCCGCGGCTGGCATAAGTCGTAGATATCGGCACCGCTGAGTTCCTGGAAGTTAAACAGGGGAACTTTCTGTCTTGTGCAAGAGACAGGAAGTGCCCCTATTTAACCTCCAGGAAATCGGCAGCACTGGTATCTGTGACTTATCACAGCCGCAGGAGTAAAGGAAACACTGTTGTTTACTCCTGTGGCTGTGCAGCATTGAGCCAGGACATGAGGCTTCGGGTCTCACCAGTTCCCTCTGAAGCTGGTCAGGCATGTGCAGGACCCCTCATAGTGTAGGGCCATGTGCGTTTGGGGGGGGGGGGGAGCCACTGCCACTGTAAGAGGACTGGGGACTAGAACAGGAAATGGGTTAATGTTGGGGCATGGGGAGACTGCTATTGAAAGGGAGATAATGCTGGGAGGGGCTGGAACTGCAGGGAGGCTGATACTGGAGGGCTAGTACTGGAAATGGGATAATGCTGGGGAATGGAGGGATTGGAAGGGAGCTAATGCTGGGAGGGACTGGAACTGGAGGAAGACTGATACTAGGGGACAATGTTCCCTCTAATTTTCTGTAGGCTGTGTGGGCATAAAATATCAGCTGTGCAGCTTTTGAAGGAAGGTTAAATTTTTGTGCGCCACATAACAACACTTGGAGTTATACACTTTAAAATTTGACTACACGTCAGAATACAGTATGTACACCACATTGATTTTAATCAAATTAAATGAAAATAGACGATTACTAAATGAAGCAGAAAATTTCTAGTAATTACAATCACAACTTTTAAATTTTAAGACGTCTGTGTTGTTTTCTATCAGAATGAGAACCGTAATTTTTGTGCGCTCTGTTGTAAAGTATGTGCGCTCGCTCGGTGAGGTGTGTGCGCGCGCACACGTGCACAGCTTAGAGGGAACAGTGCTAGGGGGCTAGTACGGGAAATGGGATGTTGTTGGGGGATGAGGAACCTGGCTTTGGAAGGGAGATGATGCTGGAAGGGGCTGGGACTGGAGGGGGACTGATACTGGGGGGGGGGGGCTAGGATTGGAAATGGGCTGATACTGGGAGATGGAGGGACTGGGACTAGAAGAGAGATGATGCTGGGAGGGGCTGGAGCTAGAAGGGAGATGATGCTTGGGGAGGACTGGAAGGGGGTAAGCCTGGGGCTGGGGGGAGAAAAAAAGAAGCTCGGGAGTGAGAATGGAGGGGGGTCAGATATTTTGTGTGGGGGAAGAAAAATGGTCATACAGTGGGAACAGTTCAGAGGGAGGGGCACAAGAGTGAATGCTGGGGTAAGAATAAGGAATGGCAGAGTTAATGAATATTGGAGAAGGAAGTGGCTGGGTGAGTGTGTGGAAGGGATGTAAGAGGCGGTACTGGGGAAAGAGATGGAGAGAGCAGGGACTGGGACTTAGGTGGAGACTTTAAAAATGGGTAGGAGAAAAGAAGTAGACAGAATCTAAGATAGGCTGGATATGGGGAGAGTACTTGGGGACTCAGATGGTGGGCCTAGGAGCTGGCACAACGCATTGCGCATGCAGCTCCAGCATCGTGCAGCACCATCCCCGGCTTCATCTTTCTTGCTCCGAGTCAGCAACGTCAGCCAATGCTGCCCACAGTATTCACTTCCAGTGCACGGGGCCATTCATCAGAAGTGAATGCTACAGGCAGCACTGGCTGCTGCGTCCTGACTCAGAGAAATAAAGATAAAGCTGGGGATGATGCTATGAGATCTTTCTGCTGCTGATTCGAAAAAAGAAAGAAGATGCCACGGATGGTGTCACACAATATTTTTTCCCAGGAGGATGGACAGAGAGAGGGAGAAAGAGAAATGGGATATGCTGGATGGGGGGGGGGGGGGGAGAATGAGATTGGGGAATAATGGACCAGGAAAAGGAAGTAGGAAATGGGAGGACTGGGGTGGGAGTTGAAAAGTGGTAGGTGGATGGAGTAAAAAAGAGGGGGATTAGGGACCAGATAGTAAGAAAGAGTAGTGAAGTCTGTGTGGACAGAGAAAAATAGCCGGAAGAAAGCTGAAGGGAAAAGATCAATATCCAAGATGAAGTCAAGAAAACAAAAGAGGAGACAAGAAATGCAGATGGATTGGAGACCATAGAAAGAGAATGAGGTTGCCAGTGGATATAGCGCACTGGCGATTGCAGGCAGAATTTGGAGATAATGGGAGTGACTGAGGAGGATGCCAGGGAGGTGATGGGCGCCAGAGAACTTCAGCATTGGTTGTTGGACACCAAGGCAGAAATGCAGAGCTTACGGGGTGACTTTGGTTCTATGGCAGCGTATCTGAGGGCTGAGTTGCATGACGTGGGATGGCACATTGAAGAGGTGGAGGAACAGATGGCTGAGCATGAGGAGAGTATCATGGTTCTGCATGCAAAAATACAAGATTTAGAAAGTGCCCAGAACAATCTGATTGATCAGCTCGAGAATATGGAGAACAGAAATCATTTATTTTATTTAACAGTTTTTTTATACTGCTTTATTATTTCAATCAAAGTGGTTTACATTGTAACTTAAACTTGGTAAATGTACATGAAACAGGGACATTGATGACTTATTTATTTATACTATGCTCTTTAGAATCAGTGTGGTTTACATGTATACTAACAGGTACTTTTTACTCCCTTGTCCCCAAAGGGCTCACAATCTAAGTGTACCTGAGGCAATGGAGGGTTAAGTGGCTTGCCCAAGGCCACAAGGAGCAACCATGGGACTAGAGACCCCAGTCCCTCCAGCCTGAAGTTGCTTGTCCCCATGTGGAAATTGAACCCCTGGCCTTCCAGCCTGAGGTAACCTGTCCCAACCACTGAGCCACTCCTCCCACTTGGATTTTTCTGAGCAATGGAGGGTTAAGTGACTTGCCCAAGGCCACAAGGAGTGCTAGTGGGAATTGAACCCTGGTCTTTGGGTTCCCAAGCCAGTGCTCTAACCACTAGGCTACTCCTCCACTCCAAATCATCTATGCAACCTCCAATTCCGTGGGATCCCCGAGGAGACGTCATATCAGGATTGTGGTTTGGTGGCGGAGCACATTGTCCAACAGCTATTGCCAGATGGAGAATGCTCTAAGATAGAGCTGGAGAGAGCACATCATTCTCTGGGATTACCCAGGCCAAACCAACAATGGGACATTGTGGTCTGTTTTCTTTGGTTTGTGCTCAAGGAGCAAGTGGTGACTGGGACCCATAGGCTGAGCGAACTAATGTGGGAAGGCCATAAAATTGAATTATATGAAGATCTGTCACAACTACGCTGTGACACTTCAGGAAGTTGCAGGATATTAAACTTAAACTGCGTACTGCTAGGATTAGGAATTGTTGGTACTTCCCATTTGCTTTGGGCATCATGAAGGAGGGGCGCACACTTTGAGGCTGGACCCGAGCCAAAGTGTTGACAAACTTAAAAGAGTTGAACATCGAAGGTGCAGCTGATCTCCCCAGTGACATGGCAAAGAGTTAAGGGCGGAAGCCATCTGTGGAGATATTCTGATCAAATGTGCTGCCAACACTACTCTGGTCTCCAATGACTGAGTAAATATCAGGGGGATGGTTGGCATTTGAGAGAAGAGTGTTTTGTGGGAACAAGAATGTATGCTTGTAAGCATAGCCATTTGTTGTGTGTGAATGAATCGGTGAGTGCAGTAGGTTCGAGGTGCTTGTAACAAAGTTCAGAGGGGGGGTTGCGTGATTAAAGGATGATTGCAGATGTATGGGAAAGAGGTAGAACACCAGAGGAACAGGTATGTGTGCAGTTTAATCTGTGATGTCGGTAGTGAGTTGGTTGAGGGATACATATTTAACAAGTACAGGAGGAGGAAGGTGAGCACTGGAGGACATGTACATCACTTACTCCTATGTGAGGTACTTCTGGGAAGGAGTAGGCATCTTGGCTAGTGGGGGGAGATAGGGGATGGAGTGGATGGGAGAGGGGAGAGGGGAGAGGGGAGAGTAGGGCGAGATAAAGGACCCGAGGAAGATTGAGGGGGGGTGGTTTAGGGGAGAGGTGAGATGAGTGGCCTAAAGGTGGTAACAATAAATGCCAATGGTCTTAACACTCCACGCAAGCACCAGTTATACTTTAAAGAGATCAATCGCTTGCAGCTTGAGATCATATGCATTCAAGAAACACCTCTGAGACTCAGATCATAGGGTTTTAAGTGATAGGCATTTCCAGCAGTATTACTGTGCATCACAACAGGGAGGGGATAAGATGGGGATACTGTAATTCTTAAACACAATACAATCCCCTTTGAGGAACTGGGGGGTGCTTAAAGACCCAGCTGGGAGTTATGTGATGGTGAAAGGGTGGATACTCTGGAGAGCATCTATGCTCCTAATCAAAACCAAGAGGGTTTTTTTATCGCATTCTCACTGAGCTGTCACATTTTTTAGAGGGCCCTGTGATGGTCACTGGGGACTTTAATGTTGTTGTATCGTCTGGACTAAGTAGCACAGGGGGAGGGTGTTGGGGGGAACGCTTACATAAGTAGCTTTGGAAGAAATTTCTAGATACCTGGCAACTGCTTGATGCCTGGAGGGAAAGCTACCCTATGAGTAGGGCATATTCCTATCACTTTATCCTGCACAGCACTCATTCCAAAATTGACATGATTTTACTACATTCATCTCTCACGACTGGGCTGTGCAGGGGGATTATGAACCTGTGTCATGGTCAGATCATAGTCTGGAGTGGGTGAAACTGAAGGGTTGGGGCCAGCACCCAGGTGTACGCTTTTGGTGCATGAATGACAGCCTCCTGAGGGACCCGAAAATAGTAACAGAGCTAGCTAGTGTTAGAGAAGAATATTTCAAAGATAATGCAGATGGGGAAGTAATGGAAATGAGCACAATGGCCAGATGAGGCATCTGCACGTCCATCCCACGTGCAATACAGTGACAAAGATGGGCAAGATGCCTTTCAGCATCCCGGGCCCATGGATGTACGGGCACTAGCTGGTTTTACCCGCTGATTGCTAACCAGGAAGCAGTGCAGTATCGCTGCTAGTCAGTTAGCGATGGTCTCCGCTCTGGAATGCCTCCAACATGCCCCGATGCTAAATGCATAGCATCAGGGGGTGTAGCGGGCTTAGAAGGGGATATTCAACGGCACTAACTGTGTAAGTGCCGTTGACTATCCCGATTTAAGGCATTTACATGGTTTACTAGGCTGTAAACCATGTAAATGCCTTTTGGACTACCAGGACCAATATATCTATGATCAACATGCCTCCATGTTCACACACACCCCCCCCCCAACTCCACCCATTGCATGCCCACAGTGAAGGTAGTTGTAATGCAAACACATGTTAGTTGGTGTTTTACAAGTGGCCATTTAAAATACTGACATTTGCACATGTTGGTGCCTAAAATTAGGTGCCTCACTGTTAAATTACCTCCTAAAAGTGTATTAATGAATGACATATGCGGTATATGTTGCTATTTGCTAATATACACGCAAGTGACCCAATTTCAAAAATGTAGGGGGAATTTTACATAGGACGTACTGGCCACATAATGAACATCCAAATGGGGCATGCATTAAATCCAGGCAATTTGGAACCAGGTCTGGGGATGTCCAGTGCGTGAGCAAAATAGTAAGGTGGGCAAGCGGTGAAATGGACACAATGGCCAGATGAGGCATCTGCACGTCCATCCCATGCGTAATACAGTGACAAAGATGGCCAAGGCAGTGTTCAGCAACCCAGGCCCATGGATATCCAGGCACCAGTGATGATAAACAAGCACGCATGACCACATAGGGGTAGAGCACAAGGACTCCCTGATTAGATGGCAAGTAGGCTGCAAAATTTCAGCACGGCGGACACCAAGAGCCTCTGCTGCCTGCTGTTAGTCCATGAGGATGAACTATATCCACTATGTGGCTGATGATCCAGATGGCAGGAGGTTCATGCCATCTGACGAATGATCCATCAGACCCTCCACCAGTAAGTGAGATGGAGGGCATGGGGTGTGGGCACAGTAGGTGCATTAGGGCAAAGACAGCCGAGCTAATGGGGTGGCAGATGAGCAAGCAGTAGACACAGGGGAACATGGCCAGAAGAGCGAAGGGGGAGACATCAGGAGGTGCAGGCGGCCAGCAAGGAATGCCCAATGGCAGGACAATAGACAGCAGGGCACTGCAGGCTGTAGGGCGGGACCATCAGTGCAGCGGAATGGCAGAGGTGGAAACAAATGTATGGGGCCATTGTGGGGAAGGGCCAGATGTCAGGTGAAAAGGGAAGGGAAGCACTAACCATGGCAGGTCTGTACACAAGCGCAATAGGATCAGGCACACAATACGGTGCTGCTTCAGGGCCACCAGGAGGAAGAGATCACTCCTGGTGCAGCTGAGGCGGGTGCTGGCTGAACGGCAAAGTAAGCACATGATGCGCGAGCGCAGACACCCAATTTCCCAGTACGTGTATGTCTGGCAGGCATGGCAGTGACACAGGGCGGGGGCCATAGCGGCAGACAGCAGAGATACCTGTAGGGAGAAGATGGGCAGATGCCCAAGAATTTAAGACACATGTTGAAAGTACCATGATAATTTCAAATAAAAGAGCCCATAGCAGGCTTAAGTTTGGATACCTCGGTTTAAGGAGCCTAAAGTTCAAATTAGTTGGCAATATGCAGAAACATTTTTACTCACTGAATATAGCTTCTTTCTGTAGCATCTAACTTAGGCTCTGCTATTGGGTGCTCAGTCCTGTCTGAACATCGGGCTGTTTGTGCACAGATTTATCCAGTTTTAAAGCTAGTATTCTGCACCATTTCCTTTCACTTGTTGTTGTTGTTGAACAGTGAGACAAAACAAATGGAAATGAGGCTTCTGCAATAAAGTAGTCGGGGAAGAGAATTGGACTTAGTTCATGCCTTTTCTCAGCAGTTCAAAGTGAGTTACATTAAGGCACAGTAAGTATTTTCCCTGGTGGGCTTACAATCTAAGTTTGCACTAGAGGCAATGGAGAGTTAAGTGAGTTGCCCAAGAAGCAGCAGTGGAATTTGAACCCTGGGTCCCCTTGTGTTAGTCCATTAGACTACTCCTCCACTCTGAGGGTTATTCAGGTCCCCACACGTCTGCCCACAGTGCCTGGCCAAAACCTGGACGTGCCAGAGATATACCTGATTCTGCCGTCACAGGATGTACCCTCAATGGCAAAATCATGGCTATATATGTCCAGGTCCTCCCCGTATACCAAGGAGATTGACGTATGGGGAGCTGCCTGTCCCAGTGCTGGAATGCCACTGCTGGGGTGTGGGGGCAGTTGGGGTTCCAGCACCATGGCAACGAGCCATCCATATGGAGGCTTGGAGTGCCATTGAACACAGGCGCTCCTGCAGATCATGGTCTGGCTGACAGTGGAGGCCTCTATGGCCCAGATTGTGGCTGCAGGATCACGGCAAGGCCAGGGTCCAGGAGTGCGGGTATCTGCAGCACGTGATTTGAAAGGCCCCCTGGGCTTATTCCACTGTTGGAGTGGAATAGCCTGGCCGTCCTAGGGGGTGCTGGGGAGCGTACAGAGGCCTGACCTGAATTGCCTCTGCATGTTCCAGCAGCTGGCCGCTCCCCCACTCCACCCCAGCACTGCCCCCTCCCACCCATGCCGGGCGCTCCCTGCACAAATGCTGTGTATGTGCGGGGAGCACTGGTAGGAGAATAGGGCCGGGGAGCTGGGCGCGGGTTGGACATCCAGCCCACACATATATGGCCCTTATTTGGTGTTCAGAATGTCCCCCTCTGTGTTTTTCTATTGGGGGGCCTTTAAGATGGAACAATTTGCCAACTGAATTTCATACAGAGAGAGATTTCACAAATTGTACAGCCAACTGAACGGCTTCCACTTTCCTTCCCCCTCCAGACACCACCAACATCTTTTGGATTTGAACCAACGTAGACATAAAGGATTCTAATTGGCTATGATGTTGTTTGTGTCATGGAACATTCTTTCAATTGAAAGAGGCTCTTCTCCTATGCATTTATGCCATGGAGGTATTTAAACATCTCTATTATATCTCCTCTCTCCTGCCTTTCCTCCAAAGTAATCATATTGAGATCTTTAAGTCTGTCCAAGTCTGAATGGGGAGGCATGGCTAGAAACCTAGATGTCTGGGTATCACATCTACGTTTAGACCCATTGCAGGCACAAACTGGTATTTGAAAAGTGCTCATTTTGGCTGAAAACCATCCAGAAGGTGTAGAGGAGAGAGCACGCCATCATCCCCAGTACTTGGCACCATGTCAACAATAGCAGCTAGTGGGATTTAAATCCTGGCTGTTCTGTTGCTAGCTCACTACTCTAACCATTAGTCTATCCTAAATGTTCAGGTCCTGAAATATGGTTCTGGAGACATCTATGTAGAACCTTCCACCTCCCCCTCCACCTTCTCCCCCCCCCCCCAACCCGCCAGGCATCCATATCAGGCACGCCCACATTTGTGAAATTGTATCTGCACCTGGACGTACCTGTTTTTATTTCAGACGTTCTGACTTGGATGTCCCAGATTGCACGTGGACATCCTTCCTGAAATTCCTCTTCATGTGTTAACTGAATAGCAGATAATGTGATACAGTTAGCTGCACATATCCAGATGGCATTAACTGCATCATGTTATCTGTTATATTAACAATTAATAGATGGAATTAACCATAAAACACATTCTCTGCCCATTCCCTACCCCCTTCTGTGTTAGAAAGTCAACATTGAAGTTAGTATGTGCTTACTGCAGGGTTAGCAGCTATCACTGCTTAGTAAATAGGCCTCTAACAGCCTTTGGGACTGTTAGCACAGTTGA
Organism: Ichthyophis bannanicus; assembly: GCA_033557465.1. NCBI lineage: Eukaryota > Metazoa > Chordata > Amphibia > Gymnophiona > Ichthyophiidae > Ichthyophis > Ichthyophis bannanicus. The sequence continues at coordinate 101,464,960 of CM066038.1, forward strand.
GAGTTAACACAAATGTCTCATTTATATTTTACATGGGAATATGCAGTTCAGGCTAGAAATTTGATGATGTTATCTGCAAGAATCAGACCAAATAGGAGTTTGACCTTTCCCAGGGACTCTGAGTAACATTCATCTCTGAAATCCAGTCTGATATTTTAAATTAGCCAAGTTATTTATATTTCATACAACTTGGTGCTCTAAGAATAAATGGTTGTGATATCTGATAACTCTCTAGCAACTTTTTAGACTGATATTCAAAGGATTATTGTTCCTAATTTTGGGGCATATTTACTAAACCACACTAACTGCTAGTGTAGGGCACCTCGCTAAAAATTCCTTGCTATCTGGGTAGCACATCAATGAATGGAGATAGGGCGGATTGGGGGTGGGGGGTGGGCATTGATGGCACATCACGGTTAGGATGGGCATGTTAGCCGCAAATATTGCCATTCACGCAGGTGCAAATTTCCACAGTGCCAAATGTTAGCAATGTGCCAATGGCAGGGGGGGTGGATACTCATGCACATGACGTTGGCATGGGCCTCCATGCTAGAATCACAGCTTGGTGCCTAAATTTGTACTCAAAATTTCACCGAACTCCTAAATTTAGGAGTATAAAAAGTGGGTGGCAACAGAGGGAAAATTAGACCAGGGGAAAAAAGTTAGGAGCCTGGCAATGATTTTTAGCACTGGACTCATAAATCTAAGGGAAATGAATGGCAAGTCTACATTTATAAGCATACCTTTTAAGCTCCTAAATTAAGATGAATTTTCAACAGAAAGCTTAGGCTACTAAGTTTGGCTGAAAATAGGGCCCAAATATAGGAGCCTAACTCAATCAAGGAGCTTTGGGGGGCACTTTCAGCAGTGACTGCTGGCCATCACCACTTTAAATTAAGTCCCGATGTTCACTGCTGGGACTTAATCACTAAGGGAGGAGTGGCCTAGTGGTTGGGGCAAGGTACCTTAGGCTGGAAGGTCAGGGGTTTAAATCCCACTAGAGGACAGCAACCTTGGGCCAGAAGGACTGGGGTTTCTAGTCCCACAGGTGCTCCTTGTGGTCTTGGGCAAGCCACTTAACCCTCCATAGCCCATGTTCCCTGTAAAATAGTTATCTCCAAGTTAAAATGCCCTGTTCAATGTAATTTCAGTTTGGTCAATGTAAACCACCTTGATGTCATGAAAGGTGGTATATAAGAAATATAAAATAAATAAATGCTTGGTGACCAGCACTGAATATTTGTTTTTTGCCAAATTGCTCTTTTGCAATCCAATTAGTGGAAATATTCAACTGCTAACCAGATTGCAAAACCCCTAAAGTGAGGATAGCCTTTCACCTGTCCTAACTTTAGGCAGTTTAGCTAACCGGTTGTGTGTGTCATTGAATCAATGCTGACTCCTGGCAACTCAGCAGCATCTAGGTTTTCTTGGTAAGCTGTGACCAGAAGTAGATAACCAGGCCTTTCTTCTGAGAGAATGGAGGGTAAAAAGACATGCCCAAGGCATGCCAGTGCAAATCAAACCCTGGCTACCAGGCCACTGCTCTAACCATTAAGCTAGTCTCCATCCATAGCACACTAATCTGCTAGCTCATGATGCCACACCCATTCCACCACTGGAATGTGCCATTGCAAATCGCTTAGCAACGGGGCGTTTGAATCACTTAGGGGGATACTCAGTGGTACTAAATGGGTTAGTGCCACTGAATATCCCAGCTGGCGGGATTTATGTGAGTTGAAGGTCTGCAAACTGCATATATTCCTTTGAATATCAGGCCCTTTGCTGATAACTTATGTTATCAGGAAGCAGCGAAGAATGCATATAATCACATTAGTGAATTTTAGCCTATGGTGCTATTGTGAGCAACGGCAGAAGGTCTGCTAAGTTGCTACTGAGCTGAAGCAGCATGCCAATCAGCTCTTTAGTGATTTGTGCACAGTGAAATTTCATGTGGAAACTGTACAAAGTGTGGTTATGCTTTTTTGTAGCAAAGTCTGTACTTTCAGAAAAATCTGTTTTATCCTGTTACTGGGCCAGAAATGTAATATGACTAGAGAACCCTCAATGTCTTCAGAGTCCTGATATTGTCTTTGTTCTTATACATTTTCATATTATATTGGTTCTCTTTTATTTTTTAATTACCATCAGGAGATTTAAGACCCAGCAGTGTATGACTGGAAGGAGATTGCCAGGTCTTTCTTCCAAGGAAATGGAGGGTAAAGTTATTTGCCAAGGTCATAAGCAGCACCAGTGGGAATTGAACCCAGATCTCCTGGGTGCTAGGTTGTTGCCCTAACCACTAGTCTACTCCTTCATTCCATTTAGAAGCTCTATTCACAATTTACACGTTGATGTCGATAATATGGATTTCCCATTTTAGGAAGGAAAGGTACAAGCATGATCAAAATTGTTCACCTCAAGAATTACAGCTGCTCCCTGGTATGTATGGGTTTTTAAAAATGTGCTCATTTCAGGCAGCCTTTTACAGGAGGGATTAAGGGGGTTACTCTTCTTAATTCTGCATTGTTAACTTCCCCTTCCAAATAGAAATCAAAGATAGCAGCCTCAGTTGTTAACTGGCAGCATTTAAATTACACATGCAAGTTGCACATATAACCTTTAAACTAGAAACTTATATGTGTTAAGTTGCCTGCACTGGTTTTTCTCACATGTAGATTTTAGGGATGTGCAGGGAAAAATCTTTTTTGTTTAGTTTTTGGATTGTTTTTGTTTTCATATTTGCTTGTCACTTTTGTTTTCAAGAAAAAGTACATTCCTAGTAGATTTGTAGAGTGCCTCCTCCAGCTCTACATGTCAGCAAATACACATGTACTCTTGCATTTCCTTATAGGTATTTTAGAAAAGGCTGCACATTTGGCAGGGCCTTTTCTAAAATATTGCTGAAACTGTGTACGTACCTCAATGTTTCAGTTCTGATCTCTACGTACTCTCTTAAATTTGCCTTCACATTTAGCAACATGTCAATAAAACTTCTTGACTTAATAAAGCAGACCACAGGACACAAGCTATGGCCTTTGAATAAAAAACACTAGGTGAGCTGGGCGGCCGTCCCAGGTGGGGGGTCAGAAGCGGCAGGCCATGTGTGCAAAAGCACGTGTCTTGCCACAGCAACAACGCGGCGTCACAAAGCCACTACTTTTAAAAGATTGCTGTCGTCGCCACCCGCCTCCCGCCCAAGACTACATAGAGCAGCAGAAACCCTTGGGCCGCCCTGCCAGTAACACTGGCGAGGCAGAAGGCTAAGGTTTTACATCAAATTTGATAGCATTTGTTATTCTTGCTCATAAAAGGAAATCCTTTAGAACAATCAAGACAGATCTTAGTATATCAGCTCTAACCAGAAAACCTGCCCTCTGAACTTCCGGGTATCCTCTTTCTGCATTTTAAGAATAGCGAGATGCAGCATGTATTTCATATTCTATATGGATTCAACAGTTTGAAACAGAATCTTCAAATGCAGTTTTCTAAGACACAAGAAGCGGAAACCAGCTATCCTGTTGTATTATTTTAGATTGAAAGATTCAAAAAGAGCATCATTGTTTAATTCTCAGAGCAGATGCACTTTGCAACTGGCTTTCAAAGTAATCAATCCTTTTCAACCTTTTTCTTTGACTCTGAACTTTATGTGTGAAGAGGAGACGGCGTTGAGAATAGAATATATCCGTTCCTCTGCTGTACGTGAAAGAAATCAGTTACATACAGCATCAGGTGCATGGAGGTATGCCTTCAGGATGTTGACATGGAGCTTATTGATTAAAGAAATACTGAAAGATCTCCGCTCTCCAAAGAATGTACAAAACCTGATGCTATCCTACTGTGCTTGCCCAAAAATTCCAGAGCAAAAATAAACTAGAGGTCTTGACAGTTGCAAGGCAGACTAGCTACTGCGCCCAGCAAATGACATGGCCAGCTTTATACTTCCCCAGAGTTCAGAAATGCATGCACAGTAATATCTGAAAGAAACAGGACTTGCAAATTAGCTGAGATTTTACTTGCCTTCAGAAGTAAATCATTAATGTTTCCCTTTGTTATTCAGATTAATATGTCATTCCTGAAGTGACACCAGTATGGAAGGTTTCTGAAAGCTTCTTCTGAAATTAAGGGGTATATTTACTAAACAGTGGTAGTGACTTCCGTGTGATATCGGGGGCTCCGATATCGCAGGGAAGCCGCTACCGCTGCTTAGTAAACATACCCCTAAGTGTACTGTTGTGCTGACTGTCAGGGCTGGTGTAAGGATATGAAGCAACCTTCATTCCTTCTCTAAGACTTGCAACAGCAATGAAATTAAATACAGCACTTATCCAAACCCTCCAACACTGTGCTTTGACCAGCCGCTTCTGCCCTCTCCAATGCAGACTTCCTGTTTGCATGGGACAGAAGCGGCAGGTCAGAGGGTTTGGGTAAGCGCTGTGTATTAATATCAGTGCTGCTGCGGCAGTTCCCAGAGAGGGGAGGCAATGGGGGTACTCTTGAAACAGCACACTAGGCAACTGCCTAGTTTGTGTAATGGGCAGCGCCGGCCCTGCTGACGTTTACTAGAATGTCAGTGCAAGTTTCGTACACTGTTACATGCAAAGTATGGCCATAATAAAAAAGAGAGAAAAAGAAAAATATAAAATGTATTAGGGAAAAAAGGAAGGAGAAAGAAAAGTTAAAGAAAGAGTAAACAATGGAACCACGAAGACAGGGAAGCTGCTATTCTACCTAATAATGGTGTTTTAAAGCCTGGAATTCTGTAACTTCAGAAACAGACTGCTTTTACCATCTTGAATCAATAATCTCTACATAAATAAAGCTAACATGCCTCAAAAGCAAGAATTATTAATGGAAATAAAAATTCCTGCTGGCATAAGTCAAAAGGCATTTAGACTTGCTTAATAGTATGGCAAAATGTACATATACATGGCCAAGGCTGCTGACTGTCTTGAGTAAAAAAATAAAACCATGCTAAAAAAAGCCAGCAGAGACTCTTGGTTAAGGCCCACTGGCTCTCAACTTCTAAAGTCCTCGATTGGCATTCCATCAGTCTGACAACACTGGACAATGTAGCAAGTTCAGAACCACTGAAGCTGCCCCAGGGACAGACATAAACCACAAACAACAGGCACTGCTGCAGCAGTTCAGATTTAGATTTGCTTGAGCAAAATTACAAATTACATCAGACTACAGTCTGCCGGCTCCCTGCTCCCACTTGACTTTTTCTAAATGCCGAATCTCTCTGAAATTGCATGAAGCCTAATGAGAACTGGACAGGAACAGTGTGTAATGTGGTTCTTAAGTGACCCTAGCTTGCAGCTCACCTTTCCCAAGATTGCCTCATTAGGTTCACTTCATTCTCTTACCTCTTCTGCTGTTTGCAGGTTATCCAAGGAAAAGAGGCAACGCATGCTCTTTGGCGAGATCTCCTGGTTTAACTTACTCGGTGAAGTCCTGGGAAAGGTGAATATCTTCCTCCCTAAGAGATTCAGGCTTTGGTAGGAGAGGCAAACCACCACTACCAGTGCCACAATGACGGGCCGAGGGCGACAGTGTCGACGGCATCGCCAAAACGGCCTGCTAGGCAGCATGTCCGCTTCACTTGATCTAGTCACATCACGGTCTTCGCCAGCTAGAGGTTGTGCTTCCTATCTAGTCCAAATTGACCCCATGATTGTAATCAGATTTTCAGAAAACATTTGAGCGCTCTGAAGTCACATATTTTGAGAGGTGCAAACTGGTCTTCCATAGATGGCATTGAGGGGCCCAAGATGCCAAAAACATGGGGGTCTTCTCCCCTTTCCCATGCAAAGCTATCAGGCAAAAATCTCTTCTTTGTTTTCATAAAGTAGCATAAATCCGTTAGCAGCATCCAAAGAGAGCAACAGGCAAAGTTAAGTTTCCAAACTGCACAGACCTCAGGTTTGGTCAGCAGTCAATGAAGATTTAAAAACACAGGTTCCAATTTCACATCTCAAGTATCTTTTGAACTCCTCTCTACATTCCAGTTTAAAAGCTTTTTATTGTCTCTCTCTATAGGCAATTACAGCTTCCGGTGAACATCCATTTTAAGACATATGCATTTCTAGGACCTTTCAGCTTGTTGTGTCCAGATCTGATCTGAAAGTTAAGCATACTTACTCAGTCCTTGCCCCGTTAGCTGTGGAAGTTTTACCAGCATCCACTTCAGATTACTGGCTACAGCCCAGCCTTCTGACTCCAGCTCATCACACACACGCACACACACAAACCATCTGCGCTTACTTGGACCAGACATCCTACAAATAAAAAGGCAGGCCTGCTCCGAGGGTGGGGTTTCCTCTGAGCCCTGCACAGACAGAGCTAGGGGACTCGGAGATTTAAAGTTAACTTTTGGCTATGAAATAAGGGGCTCGTTTAACATTGTGATTCCTAATTCTCTGCCGTGTTTTTCAGTGGACAGCAGGAGCACTAAGTATGCCAAAGCTGAAGAGAATGTGAGACATAATTTGTACTTGTAAGAATCTCCGTCATCTTGCAGAAGGTAATTCCACATCGTTTTACTCACATCTGTATGCGTGCAACAGAAAAAGCTGAGGTCCCTTTCCCAGTCTTTCCGATAGAAGGAATAGTCTTTACTCCCTCTCCTTCAATCAGCCACCTCCAAATGTTACTCTCTTGATCTTTCACCCTCACCCCCTTATCATTGTTCATTACAAAAGACTGAAGTGATGTTTCACCCATGTGCTTTCAGGCTCAGATTTAGGCAGAGGGAACAAATTCAACTGCTTATGGTGCCACATTTTGAAGGCACCAAATAGCAAGGCCAAAGAGGTGTCTGCTCCTGTGAACTTTATGCATGTGCTGTTTGAAAGGGATACTATGGGTGACGTCACGGATTGCAATGGCTGCCTAAGACCAGAGCTCAGTGCCAAGTGGTCAGCAAAAGCGATCATTTGAGCCAATCCTTCCCTCACAAAGATACATGGTACTGGTGGAGAGATCGGCTTAACGATGTCGGTGTGTAAGAAACAAAGATTTAAATATGATGGATCTGCAGGGAAACATAGCAGTAGCAAGAGTACATATGTGCCTCGGAAAGTTAAGATGATGGAGGCAAGTTCACACTCCAATAGTGAGATCGACACGGAGGATCATGAGAGTGATGAGCTCTTCACCCACCTAGAAGTTTATCAGTAGGGAAGAAGTAATGTCAAGGGAGGCAAACAGCTGTCTGAGTGCTTAGCTCCATCAGGGCTCGAGCCATATATGAGCAATACATTGTGAGTTAGAGTGCACGTACCTTCTGTTCCTCTGCAAAAGCACTAGCAAGGAAAAAGCTGGTCCTCCTATGTGCCCATAGCCAAAGAATCGGTGGTGAGGTCGGGCAGCAAAATGGCAGCACAAGGCAGCAGTGGCTCCAAGATGGGGTCCAGAGCAGAAGACAATGTCAGGTTAGTAGAGCAGCAAGACATATGTCCACTCTTTGTTGATGTGAAAAAAAGACTTTGCCACGATAAAAGCAGGTTTAAAGAAGGCCATAACTACATTTATGTAGTAACACAACTACATTTAGACAAGAGACTGCAGACTTTGGCAACTGCATGGAGGAATTAGAGATTATGTGGAGCACAGGAAGAGGAGAGGGGGTGCTCCAGAGAGGGTGCCTGGAGCTGCAGAACCAACAAGAACAGTTGCAGGATAAAATAGAGGACTTTGAAATTAGACCTGGAAGAGCAATCTTCAATCAGAGGGTTCCCCAAAAGGTTTACAGTACCTGGAGTGTAGAACACTGTGCAGGAAGTGTGCCGAAAAGTACTGGCTGAGCGTGAGCCAGAGCCCCTGCAAGATACTATGAGCTTGGAAAGGGCCCATCTGAGCCTGGGATTGCCCAGGAAAGACCAGCTAAGGGACATCATGGCATGTCTGACATCATATGTATAGGTGGAGCAGATACTCCAGAAAGCACTGAAACTTAGAAAATTAAAATGAGAGAACAATAAGCTGAAGATTTATCATGACTTATCTTCACTGATGCCTCAAAGGCGTAGGAACGTAAAGATGGTGACAACATTCTTTCAGAAAGAAGGCATCAATATCAGTGGGTTTTCCCTTTTGGTCTGCTATATACAGTGAAAGGCCGGCATCTGAGGACAAAGACAGCTGAGGAAATATGGCAAAGACTAAAATATGTAGGCTATAAAGACTTGCTTGCAAACTGAGAAGCAACCCAAGAAGGAGATGGTGAGGCTTAAATGGCATCATGTACCAGAGAAGAGCCAGTGGCTACTGAAGCATTCAAGAGGCCTAGAAGAGACAGAGGGGCAGTGGTGGTAAACTGGATGACATCAGCTGGTGGCTGCAGGTACAGAACATGAATGTGGACATTTTATTTTCAGTGCCATCAGGTCATTGCTGACTCCTGGTGACCCAGCTGCCTCTGGGCTTTCTTGGCAATGTATCATTGGAAGTAGATTGCCAGGCCTTTTCTTCCAAGGAAATGGAGAGTAAAGTGACTTGTCCAAAGTCACAAGGAGTGCCAGTGGGAACCAAACCCTTGATCTTCTAGGTACTCGACAGTTGCTCTAACCGCTAGGATACTCCTGCACTGTAGTGGACTTTAATGAAACTGAATTTGAGAAAAGGGACACTGAAGACTGTTGCTAGTAGGTGTTAATAATTGCTGTAGGTTAACGGAGTTAAAATGAGTTTATGGAGTGGGAGGGGTAGCATGATGAGTGTGACTAGGGCAGAGGGATAGTGCAAGTTGAGTATACGGAGAGCATGATGGAAGTGGAGTGATATGGTGAGTTGTGGGGAGAAAACAAAAGCAGGGATGAGTGAAGATATGGGAAGGATTGGTAAAGCAAAGAGGAAGCAAGAGGATGTAAAGAATGGAGCGAGCTGGGTGCCTTCTGAAATCAATTCCTCAGGGAGGGAGGGTGCAGTGAGGTGCATTTCAGGAAGTGGATTGAGGAAAGGAGGAGGGGGGAGGGGGGAGGGGGAGGTAGAAGGGCGGAGGCGGGCAGGGGGATAGGGCTAAGGGGGATGATCAGTGGTTTGAGGAAGAGAGGGAGAGGTGCAGATAACAAGGAGAATTCCTCTGTGCTCCTGGAACATGATTGGCTTAAATAACCCAGGCAAGAGAAATACAGTGTGTAAGGAGGTTTGACGTGTTGAAGAGGACAGTGGTCTTTCTCCAGGAAATTCACTTGGGAGCTTGAGATGTGGGGCTGTTGCGAGTGAAAGGGTACTACCTGGCAATATGCGGTTCAGTTACAGGGTGAAGAAGGTGGGAGTGTAGCTATTAATAAAGAGTGATTTTCCTCTTATTATGGTGGATATATATAAAGATGCAATGGGCAGATGTGTGGTGGTGAAGGGAATGTGTGAAGGGGAGAAAAGGAACTCTAGTGTCAGTGTTAGCCTAAATCATGATCAAGCAAGGTTTTAAGAGTGGTTGGGATTGGGAAGGGAGTTGAGCATGTTTGAGGATAGGTTTATAGTGATTGGGGGGGAGGATTTTAATTTAACATTGGATGTAGGGTTACATCATTCAAAAGGGGAGGAGGAGAAAAGCCCTTACTAACAGACAGCATTTAAGAAATTTCTGAAACATATGAATGTGATTGATTTGTGGTACTTAAAGCATTTAACACAGCACAATTATACTTATTACTCACATGTACATCAGTGCTCTACTTGGATTGATTATGTGTTTCTCAGTCGCAACCTTCCATCCATAGGAGAAAATTCAGAAGCAGGGAGCCAGGTTTATTCTGATCATGCCCCAATTTGGGTGGAGGTGGAAGGAGGTAAATGTAAAAGTTTTTAAAGGCTTAATGAGTCGCTTTTGTGGGATCAATGTGTGGTTGAGGGTGTTCGCAGGGGAATGGAGGCATATTGGAAGCTTAATGATAATGGAGAGCTATGGGAGGGGGACTCTTTGGGATGCCATGAAGAAAGCAGTGAGGGGGCATGAAAAAAAAGGGTGGGCATCCAAAAGCGGAGAGAGTTATTGGGGAAATTGGAACAGTTAGAGGGTGCCCATAAGAAGCAGCCATCGGCATGGCTGAAAGAGTTGAGGGGTGCGAGGCACCAGTTGGAGGGATTGCTTTTCATATGAATAGGCTATGACAGTGGTTCGGTGAGTTTGGAAATAAACCTAGTAGGGGGTTAGTGCAGAAACTAAAGAGTAAGAGTCCGATATTCATTTGCGACAGCTATGCTCCAGTAAGGCATTGAATATCCTGGGTCAACACCCAGCCGCACATGGTGCAGAAACTAACCATGCAGTGGCGATATTTAGCCACTGCCTGGTTAGCTCCGGCAGCAAAGGTTAGGGCAGCTTTTGCTGCACCTAACGTTTGCCACTGAGGGATAACTGGGCAGCGGCTGAATATCATCACTGCACAGTTATCCCTAGGTACCTCCTCTGGAACGCCCCCAACATGTCCCGATGCTAAGCAGTTAGCATTGGGGCGTGTAGTGGAATTACTCAGGGATATTCAGTGGCACTAACCGTGTTAATGCTGCTGAATATCCCACTTTCACATACATTGCTGTTCTGTAAACCATGTAAATGCCTTTGAATATCGGACCCTAAGATTTTAAAGAGTAACATACAAAAGATGAGGTGAGAGGGGTTATGTTTCAGTGATAAAGAAATTTGGAATTGGTTCCTATCCTATTGGAAGTTATATAAGAAGGGGGAAGGAGGGGAGAGGGAAGGGACAAAGGAATATTTGCAAAGTCTCCCTCTGCAGGTTAACAGATGAAGTGTGAGAACATTAAAAGGACCTATCGTGGGAAGAGAGCTGGCATGGGTAATTAAGACTTTGCCAGTGAAGGCCCTGGGATTGGATGGCCTCTCAGGGGGTGGGGTGCCTATAGAATTTTAGGAGCGAGCTAGTAGGAAGGATGACCACATTGTTCAACGTCTTGCTGGAGAGAGAGTCTTTGCAAGCCTCAATGGCAGTGGCAGGGATCACTGTGTTATCAAAGCCAGAAAAGGACCCCATGACTTTCTTAAATGAAGATGTAAAGATTCTGGCAAGAACATTGAACATGTGGCTCTCACAGGAGAATCCAAGGCTAGTACATCAAGATCAGATGGGCTTTGTCCCAGGGAGGCAAGCAGCAGATAATATCAAGTACACTCTTCAGTTGATGTGGGCTGCACAGAAGGATAGTAGTCCAATAATGATGTTGATGCCGAAAAGGCATTTGATCGAGTGAATTGGGGGTTTCTAAAGGAAGTTCTCCAACAGATAAAGTTGGGGTAGAATATAATCACTTGCATAAAAAAAAATATGAGTAACCACTAGCCAGAGTTAAAATTAGTTGGGGATATTAGGAAGTTTTGATGCTGGAGAGAGGAACAAGTTAAGGGTGTCCCCTGTCCCCTCTTTTATTTATTTATATTCTCTTATATACTGTGCTATTCTGCATCAGTGCAGTTTACATTGAACAAACTGAAATTACATTGAACAGGGCATTATAACATGGAGATAACTATTTTACAGGGAACATGGGCTATGGAGGGGTAAGTGGCTTGCCCAAGACCACAAGGAGCACCTGTGGGACTAGAAACCCCAGTCCTTCTGGCCCAAGGTTGCTGTCCTCTAGTGGGATTTGAACCCCCGACCTTCCAGCCTGAAGTACCTTGCCCCAACCACTAGGCCACTCCTCCACTCCTTTTATTTGCCTTATCAGTTGAGCCCTTAATGGAGAGAATACAGAGGGATGGGGGTAGCAGTGAAGAAGAAGGAACATACAATTGCTCTATTTACAGATGATATTCTGCTATATGTAAGTCCCCCATGTATCTTTACCAGTGATTCTAGCAGAAATACGAAGCTTGGAATTTTAGATGGGTTACAAAGTCAACAATGATAAAACAGAGGCTTTGTATATGAATATGGGGGTAGGGTTAGGGAAGAGATTAAAAGAGCTTTTCCCATTTAGGTGGGATAAGAGCCATAAACTATTTGGGGGTTTAATTATAATGGATTTGGAGAGGTTAGGGGATAATAATTTTTGGGAAACTAGCCTGGGAGATAAAGAGGGACTTGAATCAGTTGCATCAGATTCACATTTCTTGGTGGGGTAGTATAGTAGTTATTAAAATGAATGTGATGCCATGATTGCTGTTTTATTTCCAATTTCTACCATAGGAGGGGGGTCCCAAGGGGGACATTTGAAGAGTCTTCAAAGAGTAATTGGTAGGTTTATCTGAGGGAGGAAAAGACCAGGGTGAATAGAGAGATTCTTGGACAAAAGGCATAGGGAGGGGGGTTGGCAGTCTCTGACTTTAAAAAATATTACTGACTGGCCCAATTGAAGCAAATTTTGGATTGAAAGGTAGGGATGGTCAAGTGGACAGTAAAGCTTGAATAGAGCTGGTGGCTAGGGGGTGAGTTGCAATACCTGTCCTTATTAGTGGAGGGGGGAGAGGGTAAGGATTGGGGGTAAAGATAAAGGGTAAAGATTGGGAGAAGGGTTAATCCCTTCTCAAGACTTTTGATGCAGGTTGGTGTAGGGTGTTACAGGTGAAGGGACCGATGGGAGTAAGATTCACATGGATGGCCTGTACAATTGGAGAGGTGGTTTGTAGAAAGGATATAGGGGTTTATAGACAATGGGCACAAGAAAGGTGTTAGTATCTTTTAGGCAATTTATTGAGGTGTGAGAGAGAATTCTGTTTAGAAGATGCAAGAGCCATTCCACCAGCAGAGAGGGGGATTTTATACATTTCGTACAGGTAAAGCAATAGACGAGAAAATGGAAAATGGGAATGGAGGAATCTGGAGGGGTGGAGCAGTTAAATGCTTCTCTCTTTGCCCTTTTCTTCCACTGCCAACTCCAGACTTCAATCCTTTCACCTTGCTGCTCCTTATGCCTGGAAAAAAACTATCTGAATCTGTATGTCAGGCTTTATCACTCCCCCTTTTCAAATCCATTCTAAAAGCTTACCTCTTTCAGGCTGCTTTTGGATCCTGATCCGCTTAATGTACAGCTGGTAAGCCTGGATCTGACATGCCAGCATAGAAACCTGGTAGCACTTCCTGCTGAGGGCCTCCCTGCCAGGAGGCACTGAGGAGTACGTCTTCTGGCTCTTGAGCAGGCGCATGGCCGATTCCACAACCATGGAGTTGTGCATCAGTTGAGCTTTTTGGAACCCAGGGCTCTTGCAGATTCGATACATCGAATCTAGCCACCTGCTCATCACTGGCACTGATGCCAGTGTCTCCCACATCTTGAGCATCAGTCATTCCAGGATCAGAGGCACTGGTACAGTAAGGGCTTCCCGAGGGGAAAAGTCATATTGGAGGATCTCGAGCTCTTCGGCTCGAGGCTCCTCCTTAGACACCATAGGGAATGCCAAAGCCTTTGACATGTCCCTAACGAAGTCCAAGAACCAAGTGTCCTCCGGGATGGACCTTCTCCAAGGTTTGGACCCCGGGGAGTCGGATGGAACATACTTGGTCTTGTAGGTGTCCAGGGGTTCTTCATCCTCCATTTCCCAGCCCGACTCTGAAGAGGAGTCGAGTGGCTCCGGCCTCGAGGGCTTCGGCCTTGACCACCCTGACGCCAGTGCCACCGGCGTCAACAACCTCTGTCCTGAACAGGATGTCGAGGGGGACCTCGGCCAAGGATCGACTTGAGCCCGTATGGTCTCGAGGATCGGCTCGGCCTCCATGGTTGACTTGGACATCGATGGCCCGGTGGTCGGGGTGGAAGGACCGGTGAGACTGGCTATCAGCTCCTGCTGCTGGTCCATGAAGGCAGACATGCTGCATTCCAAGGCCACCATTCTGTGACCAGCTTAGAAGGCTCTGCAGCCTCCGGGTCGGGTCCCAACACCGTTGGGCCTGACACCGGTTCTCCCAGAGGAGAGTCCTCAACGAGGACAGTGGTTACCTGCCTCAGCTCATCCGGGTCCATTCGAGGAAGTTTTGCTGGGCGCTTCAACTCCGAGGATCCGGGCCGATGGTCGGGGCTCCGTGACTGATCCCGCGAGGAACCAGGTCATTTGGAACCATCCAATGATGATGCCTTCGAAGATTTTTTCTTCCTACGATGTTCCTGTGAGGGAGAACCCCCCTCTCCAAAGACACACGACGCTGCTCAGGCTCAGAAAGTTCCTGAGATGTCAAGGCATCGGATGAGGTCCGGGCCCGGGAGGGTACGGACTCACCAAAACTCCTATCGTGCTGCTGCTGGCAGCTTCTCAAGGCCTTCGAGGACATTTTCCTGCACGGGCCACAGACCTTCGGGTCATGGTTGGGCCCGAGGCAATGGAGGCAGCAGTCATGTGTGTCGGTAAGGGACATTAACTTTGTACACCAATCACACTTTTTGAATAAGCTGGCAGCCATTGGGGGAAAAAGGGCCCCTGCGAGGTCAAAGACCCAGGCTGCCAGTGAAAAGAAAAAGAGCATGAATACTAGTCACGAAGGACAAAAACCAAAAAATTTGACCGGACTCGATACCGGCCTACCGAGCCGAAGGCGGGAAGGGGAACCGGTTTCGAACTAAAGGAAAAGAGAAACTTTTCAAGTATTTTTAAACACTTTTTTTGCAATGGCACAAGGACCATGTCCGAAGGGCTCCACGGAAAAAAGGAGACTGAGCAAGATGGCACCCTTGGGCGGGAAGCAGACCGCGCATGCGTGATGCAATTCCCAAAGGTTTTCTTTGAAATCTGGGGATTTGCTCCGCACGAGGGCTCTGTCAGCGCCGACATCACTCATATATGAGGACTGACTTCCTGCTTGTTCCTAGAGGATAACAGATATGCCAAAAGGGATATTTGAGCTGCAAAGTGCGAAATGGGAGAAGCTGAAGTTATATCTTCAAGGCAAATCGGATTACGGGATCTGAGAATTAAGGGATATTGGAGAGGATAGAAAGGGGGGTAGTTGGGGTGAGGGGAGGAGGGAACTGAGTGGAAGTCACCTTGATAAGGGCTTGAATGAAGGGGGTGGCTACATTGTGGATGGGGAGAGGAGGAGGGGAGGGAGGAGAGATAACTATGTAAAGAATGCACTTGGAAAGTTGGGATGGATTATAATTGTTATATGAAAAATAGTTGAAAAGAAATATATTCAAAAAGTAAAAAAGAAGTGAATCAGTGGCTTGCTGAAATTAAAAGTGAGATGGGGCAGTGAAAGCAGAGACTATGGAGGTGTATTGGAGCAGAAAGTAGATGAACTGGAGGACTGAAAGGCATCACAAGAAATTTCACCTCGGTGACCCTTTAGGTTCGCTTCAGGTTGTACGGCAGTTCTCTTCTATTGTGCAGTGGATAGTTCATATTCCCCTCCCCAGGCCCTTTCCCTGGGTTCTCAAACTCTCCTTGTCCATGATAAGGTTAGATACGTAGTTAACCTACTGGATACAAAATTATCACTCAGTGATCAAATAAAGAAGGTAGGTTACAATGTATTCTTTAAGTTGCATTCTGTCAGCAAGCTCCATTTTTATTTGGAACTCTCCAAATTTCGGATGGTAGTACAGACTCTGTTCTACATCAGTTAGACTATTGTAATATTATATACTTAGGCCCAGCACATTTTGTATTAAAACCACTCCAGTTGGTACAAAATACAGCGGTACCCGCTAATTCGACCATATCACACCAGTTCTTAAGGAGCACCACCAATTGCCAATGACATACTGTGCGATGTCTTCTTTAAGGTGGTGCATAGAAAGGTGCCAATGGATCTCCACTCCCTACCGTC
This sequence comes from Ichthyophis bannanicus, assembly GCA_033557465.1. Classification (NCBI taxonomy): domain Eukaryota; kingdom Metazoa; phylum Chordata; class Amphibia; order Gymnophiona; family Ichthyophiidae; genus Ichthyophis; species Ichthyophis bannanicus. The sequence goes on from CM066038.1 coordinate 101,480,685, forward strand.
TACCTATGTCCCTGGTCGGACCCTATGCTCCCAGCTCACAGATATTATTGGCAGTTCCCAATAAATCGTAGCTCCGCAAGGAAAGAATTGGGACCAGAATATTTTCTATTGCCTGTCCTACGCTATGGAACTTGTTCCCTCCAGATGTTCATAATGCCTTAGATTTGGATTTTCAGAGGGGTTTGAAGTCTTATTTTTTCTGCCTTGTTTATGCTTAATTCTCTTTCAGCAATGATTCTTATGCTCTGTTGTATGTCATAGACTTGTGAACCTCTCAGAAAATGTTGACGGGTGGGTTATAAATGTTAATAAATCAACAAAATAAAATAAATCAGCAGTAACAGATATACAAAAATTGATGATGCAGGGAGAGTGAGTGGAGATCAAGGACCTAGAAGATAGGTCGCAACGGAATAAAATTCACATCCGCAAAGCTCCTGAAGTGGACGCCTTCTATAATTGCAGTGAGGTGGTGTAAGAAATGTGTAAATCCCTGGTCAGGCAATAGATGTGAAAGTGAATCAAGCCCAGTGAGCCCATAGAAGCTTGGGGTTGAGCAAAAACAACCAACCACGAGATATAACAGCTTGCATCCATAATTTTGAAATTTATAAATCTATTGCCTTCTGTTCTTCTGCCCCTGCCTCTGGAACACTCTACCAACAAATCTCTGCCTTGAATCCTCATAAGACTGGTCTAAAAACCTGGCTCTTTGAGCATGCCTTTTAGTAAGTTTCACTAAACCCATTCTTTTCCTTGTTCTAATCCTCTTGTGTCTGGCTATAGGTTTCATTTGTCTCCAGAGGGTCGCCATGAGTCATCACCGACTCGACAGCACTTAACAACAAAAAAAAGATATTGTTGTTCCACTGCCCCATCTCCCTTTCCATTTCTTGTCCTGTCTCCCATCTAAGGGTTCTGTTTACTAAGCATTTTTCCTAAAGACACAAAATGGGAGGAACTCTTTAGTAAACAGGGCCCTAAGTCTCAGAATCTGTATTTATTTGTTACTGGTTTCCCACTTTGGATTGTAAACCACTATGATGTTGAATACCATTAGCGGTATAAAAATGCTGCAAATGAAAAAAAAATATTCACTTTATCAAAGCAAAAGGAAAAATTTGAATGGAAGAACAACAAAGTGGACATTTTATAAGACATTTCTGCCACCACCCTTCAAAACTGGAGAGAGACGAGGGAGGTGACACGCAATCTTAAAGATAATATACACTATCAGTGGCTTTTTCCATTTGCAGTGGTGTTCACAATGAAAGACAAATTCACCGGGTGAAATTGGCAGCCTGGAGGGTCTTAAGGGAGAAAGGAGCTTGCCAGAGGAGACCCTGAAGTGAGCTTCCAAGACCATAGTGCATAAGACACTTAAGATGAAGGGGGATCTGTTAAAAATCATCACCTTTAGATGTGAAAGGGTCATAGGGGCATGTTTACTAAACCGGGCTAACGGTTAACCCGGGCTATCTGCAGCTAGGTCCCATTGAATAATATGGGACCTAGTGGCAGATAGCCCGGGTTAACTGTTAGCCCGGTTTAGTAAACATACCCCATAGTCTCCACACAAGTAGCTAAAATTCTTGTTTAAGCAGATGATCGCTTGTGGGCAGGCATTTGCCTGATCCAAGAGACGCACCTGGGTAAGAGAGATGAACAGTTGCTTAGCCATAAACACTTGCCTTAGAAATATTTGGCCTCTCAAAGGAGTAAAAATAAGGGTGGAATGGGGATCTTTATAGCGCGGGATGTGTGGGTTGAGGAACAGCAGGTGGTAAAGGACACAGAGGGGGGGTATTTCATATTAAAATATTATCATATTATGAAGAAAGGCTAAAAAGGTTGGGGCTCTTTAACCTGGAAAAGAGACGGCTGAGGGGAGATATGATAGAAGTCTATAAATTAATGAACGGAGTGGAACAGGTAAACGTAGATCGATTGTTTACCTTATCAGAATATAGAAAGACTAGGGGACATGCAATGAAGCTACAGGGTAAACTATTTAAGACTAATAAAAGAAAATATTTTTTCACTTAACGTGTAATCAAACTCTGGAATTTGTTACCGGAGGATGTAGTAAAGGCTGTTAGTGTAGCTGGGTTTAAAAAAGGTTTGGACAAGTTCCTGGAGGAAAGGTCCATAAACCATTATTAAGAAGGGACCCAGGATGTCAATGCTTGAACCAATACAAGCATTGTGGAACCTGTGTCCCTTGGGGAAACTGCTAGGTATGTATGACCTAGATTGGCCACTGTTGGAAACAGAATACTGGGCTTGATGGACCTTGGTCTGACCCAGTATGGCATATCTTATGTTCTTATGTAATCTCAGCTTAATCAGGAGGGCTTTAGTCTGGTCAATGCATATGCCCCTAACAGACCATAGGGGGCCTATTTTTCTCAGCTCTGGAAGGCTTTAGATAAGTTGGGGTGGAGGAGGGTGATAAAACTGGTCTACAAATTTTTACAAAAGTCATTTTACTGAAATAAATATAGTCATTTTTTTATCAATTTTTATATGCTGAACACGAATATGACAGTGAAATTGCAAAGTTGGCTCTAATTTTTTTGTAATCTACAAGAATTAATGTTTACATCACAAAATGCATGTCAATAGTAAATATAATAGGCCTTCGGTTAATACCTGTAAAAAAAAACAAGTCATAGACTACTTCTTAGATTTTTTCGCCTGTCTCTTGTACAGCTGTTCGGGAGCTTCTCTGGGGAGTGTCCAGCAGTAGTCAGCCAGCATTGTAGTGGACCATTTTCCCTGGTATCTTTGCTCCATTGTTGCGATATCCTGGTGAAAACGTTCGCCCTGTTCATCACTAACCATACCACAGTTGTCAGGAAAGAAACTGAGATGGGAATCAAGGAAATGGATCTTTAGAGACATATTGCAGCCAAGTTTCTGATACTGCATCAGCATGTCTTCTACTAGTTCCTTGTAGTTTTCTGCCCTAACATTCCCGAGAAAGTTTGTTGACACTAGGCGAACAGCAATCCATGCTTGTTTCGCATCACCCTGCAGCAAGTTGTTGAACCGGTCATCTTTGAAGAGCTCTCAAATCTGAGGACCCACAAAAACTCCCTCGTTAATCTTTGCTTCGCTGAGTCGAGGGAATTTTTCATGCAGGTATCAGAAAGCTGGCGAAGTGCGGTCCATGGCTTTCACAAAGTTTTTCATCAAACCTAGTTTGATGTGAAGGGGTGGTAGCAGGATTTTGTGAGCCTCAACCAGAGCTGGGTGCTGAATATTCGTCTCTCCAACTGTTACATTTTGTCTGTGATTCCATTCCTTCCACAAGTAATGCCAATCCCTTGCTCGACTATCCCACTCACATAAGAAACACATGTATTTTATATATCCCTGCTGCAGTCCCATTAAAAGGGCAACTACCTTCAAGTCACCACAGAGGTGCCAGCTGTACTTGTTATAGTTAATGGAAGTCAGTAGATGCTTTAAGTTATCGTATGTCTCTTTCATGTGGACGGCATGCGCTACTGGAATAGATTGAAGACGGTTTCCATTGTTCAAAAGTACAGCCTTCAGACTCAGTTTCGAAGAGTCTATAAATAGTCTACAGTCTTGTGGGTCATGAGTGATTTTTAAAGCATTCATGAGGCTTTCAATATCGTAACAGAATACCAGATTACTTTCCTTTCCGACTGCGTATAGTACACTGCTGACGTAAGATGGCTTCAGCAACCATCTGGCAGTAGTATTGCATTGCATCAGAAAATGATACAATCAACTCTGGATGATGTGTGCATGCTGGTATTATGCAATGTGATGCAATATTACATCATTCAAGTCTTATTTGGGATGTTGTTGATGTCTTACTGAATAAATTTACACGGTGAAACGTCAAAAATTAACTACAAGCAATTTCTTCAAAACGAGAGCCAATAAAAATTTTTTAATGTTATATTCGTGTTCAGCTCACCAAGATACTACAGATTAGGGCCTTTTAAAGTCAGTAACAATTTCAGTGTTGACCAGTGTAATCAGGGTGATTTTAATATTACTTTATCACCAAGCTTAGATACTATTAGAGGATAGGATGACAGATGGGAAGATCAGAAAAGAGTCGAATGATTTCTGAGGGATAGGAACTTGGAGAGAACTGCATCCCAAAACTCAAAATTATACCATTTTTGCTGCATGTCATAACTCTTACTCACACAGAGACCCCTTTTTGATAGATAAATGTTTCCTACCTAGAGAGGAAAAGACTGATAATGGAACTATCATGAACCGACAATGTTGGAGGTACAGTTACAAGAGATGGAAAGGTTTGGAGGATTAATAATAGTTTGCTTGAGGACAGGAGGCTGGTTCATCTTTAAAAAGGAACATAGTAGAATATTTTGTCATAAAGTACACTAATGAGGTGTCAGTGGCTGCTATATGGGAGGTTTTAAGGTGACAGTGAGGGGTAGATTAATTATGTGGGGAGCCTAGTACAGAAAGAAAGAGGGTTAAAGAATTGGAGGGCATAAGAATGATAATACAAGAATTAGAAGATCAAGAGAAACAAACCCAAATAAGGGTTTGTACATGCAACTGCTGGAGGCAAGAAACAGGTTAAGGCATTATACACGCAGGAGATCAACTCGCAGCTGGTTAGGATAGACAGATGTTCTACGAACATGGTGACAAGAAGGGGAAGATGTTGCACAAGCAAAAGGACTTAGAGTAGGTATAAAGCTCCAACGGCAACAAGGGAGGGTAATTATAGGGATGGAGGAAATCCAGGGACAATTTCAAAAGTTTTTATGAAGATCTTTATAAGGCTAGGCCCTGAGCATCACTTTAAGTTATAAATAGTTATCTTAGTTCTAGTATACTAGGGCACCTGACTCCTGAAGAGATGGCGGATCTGGATAGAGAAATTATGGAGGAAGAAATAGGATGTGCAATTGGTTTGTTGAAAGATGGTAAATCCCCAGGGATTGTTCACTAGTTCTATAAAACTCTTGAAGGGATTCTAAGGCAACTCCTAGGGGCGGTCTTTAATAAGGTGTGGAAGGGAGAGTGCCCACCTGGCACTATGGAATGGGTGGGTATTATGGTAATCTATAAAGAGGGTTGGGATCCCGCAGACTGCAAGACACATTGATCCATATCATTACTTAATTTAGATGTTAAATCCCTAGCAATGATAATAGTCCAATGCATGAATAAAATCATTCTGAAACTGATACAAGAGGATCAAGTTGGCTTTATGCCGCTTAGACAAGATAGAGATAATATTAGGAAAATTCTAAATTTAATCCATATTGCACAGAAGAGAGGGGACTCAGTATTGTTATTTTCAGTAGATGCCAAGAAGGCATTTGACCAGGTAGATTGGGCCTTTATGAGACACAATTTGGAACGCAGGGGCATTGGACACATGTTTTTGTATGGATTACTCTGTCAATATTTATACCTTTTCTAGGTCCTTCCCATTGGAATGCCAAATAAGGTTTTTAGATTATTGCACAGGAAATTATTCAATTTCATTTGGAGGCACAGGCCTCTGAGGGTGGTGAGGGCAATTTTGCAATGGAACAAAACTACTGAGAGAGGACTGGTAGTACTGGATTTCCAGAGATATTAATTAATTGCCCAGATTCGAGCAATTTGGGCTTGGTCTAGAAGTACAGAGAAGCAATGGGTCCATATGGAGCAGGAACAGATGTAGTTGGGTGAGCTTGAGATCTGGGATAATGAGGTGAAAAGAGGGAGAATCATATGCTGCAGATCTGTACTGCTCACAAGGCAGACCTAAGGCAATAATGGCTTCATTCTGCCCAATCTAGTACTTTGGCCTCCCTCCGCCACAGGCTTCTGGTTTATACAAAATTATGGAGGAAGAAATAGGATGTGCAATTGGTTTGTTGAAAAATGGTAAATCCCCAGGGATTGTTCACTAAGTTCTATAAAACTCTTGAAGGGATTCTAAGGCAACTCCTAGGGGCGGTCTTTAATAAGGTGTGGAAGGGAGAGTGCCCACCTGGCACTATGGAATGGGTGGGTATTATGGTAATCTATAAAGAGGGTTTATACAAAACCAGAAGTCCAGGGCGGAAACGGCAGAGTGGGCAGAATAAAACCGCGATGCAGCCCCGGAGATGAAGGGTAAGTGCTGTGTCGCAGTTTCAGGGGCAATTGCGCCACCGCTGTCCGCCCCAGAGAGGGGCAGCAACAGACACCCCTGGAGGGTCAGCGCTAGTTTGCCTAATGGCCCAATCGGGACCTGTGCCTTGCCCATTTAAAGACAGCACTATCGGGCGTGGGAAGAAGGACGCTCTCCAGCCAGCTCCAGCTGCTCTCCCTACCCGGGATCGAGCCATCATCACTGCCGGAGGCGGGAACAGCCATTTTGCACGGCGGTCCAATCGGGACCTGTGCCTTGCCCATTTAAAGACAGCGCTATCGGGCGCGGGAAGAAGGACGCTCTCCAGCCAGCTCCAGCTGCTCTCCCTACCCGGGATCGAGCCATCATCACTGCCGGAGGCGGGAACAGCCATTTTGCACGGCGGTCCAATCTGGACCTGTGCCTTGCCCATTTAAAGACAGCGCTATCGGGTGCGCCTGCGCCTGGCGGGCCCGCGCCTGAGGGCCTCGCCAGAGGGCCCTTTGGCGTGGCCCTTAGGCGCGGACCGTAAAGGTGAGACCAGGAAGTGGAAACCACCGCTCAGCATCCTTGAACTCAGATACCACTGGTAATTTAAGACCAGGTACCTCAACAGTATGTTACATTTTCACTCATAACCTCTACACGAGCTCATTGCTGTATCATGCATATGTACTAGACCAGATAAGCCAATAATCTGCCAGCCATCAGCGCAGTTAGTGTTAGCACTCAGTGCAGAAAGGGTAACCCACCAAAGCAAGACGGGTTCAGGAAAGTTTCATTCTCTGAATAACTATGTAAAGTAACTAAACCGATGGCATGTAAAATGCTTTAATACCGACAGTTGTACCAGATTAGACCAGCCAGAAATGTCTTATTTGCTTCCTTTCCTTGTTAAGCTTCATTCTGTGTAGGTATATACTTAACTCATACATAATAGATGAATGTCTCCAGCAAAATTACTGTATGATACACTGAACCTGTTTGCCGATTGCACAACATACTAGCTAGGATCCAGTCAACTCTAGCTTGCCAGAAACCCCCTCGATCTGCCTACCGAAAAGCCTCCTACCCACAGAGTCAAAATGGAAGACTTGATCATCAGGTTAATGTGCCTTTTCCTACTTTTTGTAACCCTACCACCCAATATACTAGCCCTCACCGCCTCACAAAATCACATCCCTATTGTACTACCTAGTGAGAGAAAATGGTCAGGTGACTCCTATTACAACCCACGTGGAGCAAACCTCCCGCACCGCAACCTCTTACTACATGTCCCATTACAACACAACACGAAAACTAGACAAACTAAAAATTGCTACCCTAGTAGCCTGAAGTGTGCACTTATAAATGCCCGCTCACTTCGAAATAAGTGGCCAGTGATCACGGACATAATAATACACCACAAGCTAGACATTCTCATGGTCACCGAAACATGGCTCTCAGCAGAAGACAATATTATCCTCAACCAGCTTCTCCCACCTAACTTTACAGCATTCACCGGTCACAGACAAAACAAGAAAGGTGGAGGAGTACTCATCATCACCAAAGCTGACCTCCAGTTTAAAATGGATGAATCCAACAGTAATAACCATCTAGAAACGGTATCAATTTCAAACAACATATGCTCCATAAACTTGGTCTATAGATCACCGTCAGCGGATCCAGACGACCTAGCATCCATAATAAATCTGGCTTCCTTCACCCAGGGTCCAAATAAACCTAATTGGATTGTAGGAGATCTCAACCTACCATCATTGCACGCCACTCAAGCAACTGCATTCCTAGAAGCCCTAGATAGCCTAGGATACACGCAAATGGTGCAAGAATCTACCCACGAGAGAGGCAATATCCTTGACCTCATATTCGCGCCACAGCTAATTTTGGAGCAACCACAAAACATCGTACAATCGATAACTGCAGTCCCATGGACCGACCACAAACTCATCACCTTCCAGATGCCTGCCATTAACTGTTCACGCGGGACAAAAACGGATAAAAGCGGGCCTGCTAACTCAGCTACCAGAGGTTTTCACCCATTTAACAGAGAACGCATCCTCGCCGAAATGAGCACACTCTTTGATGACACCTCATTAAACCTAGATGGGTTGATCTCTTCCTGGAACAGTAAACTCAGTACAATCGCTATCCGCCCCCCAAGGAACAAGAACCCAAAGAAGAGAGCAACAGCCCCATGGTTCACAGTGGATTTAAAAACCTCACTAACTATCTTAAGAAGGCTAGAAAGACGTTGGAGAAAGTCACGCACCAGCAGTGACCAATCAGCCTACATCCAACACCTGGCGGAACATCGAAAAGCCATCGCAGATAAAATCAGACAACACCACACAGACACCCTGAAACGCTCATTGAATAAACCTCATGACTTGTTCAACTTAGTTTAAACGCTTGCCAAAGAACCTACCCCCGAGCTCCACAGCAGGATCCATCCACAGGACTATGTGACGTATATGCAATCCAAAATGTGCAAGACTAACAAAATATTAATACCGGACCCTCCTGATGAACAAGACCACCCAGCATCACTAACATCCTTCTCCACTCCCTCGAAGAAAACTATTGAGGATACCATCCTAGCTCTAAACACAACTACTGCGTACACAGATCCTTGCCCTGCACATTGGATAAAGGACCTGCGATGTGATATATCCCCAATTATAGCAAAAATCGTAGACCATTCCTTCTCTACTGGCTATTTCCCATCTACTCTCAAGCAGACCTCTGTTAGACCGCTGTTAAAGAACACCAAACTTGATCCGCAACAGGTAGAATCTTACAGGCCCATATCTAGCATACCTATGCTAGCAAAAATCATCGAGAAAATAGTGCACAGGCAATTACAGGATCACATAGACGCCTCTGCCCCACTGGATCCGGCCCAACATGGATTCAGAGAGTCACATGGGGTAGAAACACTGCTCACAACCCTCTTCAACAACATAATCTCAGGTGTGGATAACATACGCCAGGGTTTCGCGCTTGTCTTTCTAGACATAGCAGCGGCTTTTGACTCAGTATTCTACGAAATTCTTATCTACCGGCTAAGGGAAAAAGGCATCTGCGGAACAGCACTTGAATGGTGCAAATCTTACCTGTCCGATAGATGGCAACATGTCCGAGTCGACGGAGATACATCTGAACCATTCCAACAAAGCCAAGGTGTACCTCAAGGATCCTCCTTATCTGCACTGATGTTTAATATATACATTCAACCCATCTGCGACATCATCAGATCCTTTAATGTCAGTTACATGATATATGCAGATGATGTTCTATTATATATGCCAATATCACTGGATTGCCTAGACCTCACTCCGCTGACTAACTGCTTTGATACCATATCAGAGTGGCTGCTATCACAAAATCTGAGAATACAACACAAAAAGACGGAAGTCCTTTTCGTCTCGAGGAACACCAACTTCACCCCTCCCAGTTGTATTAACGTAAAGGATGCCCAACTCCAAGTGAAACATGCAATACGTTACCTTGGAGTAACGCTAGACCAACACCTTGACATGAAGAACCACATAGCCAATACAGTCAAGGCAATCTACTTTAAAATCAGATCCCTCAGACACCTACGCACACTCCTTGAACCGGAAGACTTCCGGACCATTTATCAAGCTCTTATACTTCCCCACTTCGACTTCTCAAATTCCATACTACAAGGACTCCCCCAGTCCACCCTGAACCCCCTGCAGCTGGCCATGAACAGTGCAGCGAGAGTACTCCTTGGGGCATCCAGGAGAGACCACGTGACACCCCTTCTAAAACAGCTGCACTGGATCCCCATCCAAGCAAGGATTAGTTTCAAGACCTTGCTGCTAACGTTCAAAGCGGCTAAGGGACTCACCTCTTCCTCCCTCTCCAACCTCATACAACCACTTGCACCAAACAGGCCGCGAAGAACAGCAGAATTGAACACGCTGGTCATCCCAAAAGAAACCACAAGATGCACCAGATCAACATCTAACAGAGCCTTCCAACTCTGCGCCCCAAATCTATGGAACACCTTACCAGCACAAATCAGAGCAATGACCAATTTGAGCCAGTTCAGAAAGGCGCTAAAACATTTCCTCTTTCTCAAATATCTCAATGACAGCTCCGATCACAACCATCAGGTGAATAGCAGGAGTGGCCAAATGGATAGACCTTCGCAACAGGCCAACTTTACTCTGTAGATAACAAACAGTTCCATATACTGTTGGTAACACCTTGTATATAGTTAACCATGATATCCATTAATAGACAAACCACCATTGTATTTAGTTTCCCCTATTTCGCCAAGTTATACCTCCTGTTAAATGTAATGACCAGACATATGTAAACTGTCGGATGTTTTCTGTTTAATGTAAACCGCGCTGATGTCTAATAGTGCGGTATATAAGAATTGTTAATAAATAAATAAATAAAATAAATAAATAATGGTTGTGCCAGCCCTGGAGGAAGCATGACATAATGGCAAAGGAGAGAAACACCAGAATGGCATTAATAATAGAGGAATTGTGTGGAGAGGAATGAGATCCTGAAAGACCAAGTAATGCCATCAGAGACCAAGAAAATGTAGCAGAAAGGTGTAGACATATTACCCCATGGGCCTGATTAAGAGAAATTTCCAATTGCACCTCGACAAGTTGCCTATATACAGGGCCAACCTAACTATCAGGCAAATTAGGCAGTCGCCTAGGACAGCAGCTTCTTGGGGAGTGGTGGTGGCAAAAAGTAGAAAATTCAAAGCCAAACAATAGATTCTGACAGCCAGGATGGGGCATGAGACTTAAGGTTTGCCTAGGGTGCCAACACCTTGAACCAACTGTGGGGCCGGCCCTGCTTATACAGTTGTGGTCAACGTTATTGGCACCCTTGCATTTTAGGTATGTTGTGTACAATATCTTCAGAAATAATTGGAAATATTCCAACTGTATGTCATCATAATATTTTTATAGTATGTTCAAAGGTAAGTAACAAGAAAGACGTCTGTGCAACACTGATGTAGTAATTTCTGAGATAAAAAACAAAACAAAACAAAACAAAGTATGACCTGGACAGGATTAATGGCACCCTTCACTAATATTTGGTTGCACAACCCTTGACAGTGATGACAGCCTCCAAACGTTTATTGTAGCCATCTATAAGTTTCATACATCTGTCTGCTGGTAGTTTCTCCCACTCTTCAACTGTGATTTGTTCCACCTCATAAATGTTTCCAGGATTCATTTTCAGATTTTAGCTCTTTCCAAAGGTTCTGGATTGGAATGAGATCAGGACTCATTGATGGCCAGTTTAAAACAGTTCATTTTTTCCTTTTTAACCATTCTTTTGTGCTTTTGAATGTATGTTTTGGGACATTGTACTGTTGGAGGACCCATGAGCTTCGACCCAGACCTAGTTTTCTGACAATAGGTAACACATTTTGCTCCAAAATACATTAGTAATCCTCTGCATGATTCCATTAATATGATCCAGGCCTCCACTTCCTGAGGCAGCAAAACAACCCCACAACATTATGGAACCTCCACCATATTTAATTGTAGGCAGGATGTTTTTTTTCCTTATAAACTTCATTTCTTCGCCTGTAAATGTATCGCTGGTCTGCATTGCGAAAGAGCTCGTTTGGTTTCATCTATCCACAGAATATTTTCCCAGAAAGATTGTGGTTTCTCAAGGTGGGTTTGGTCAAAGATCAGATATTTTTCTCTAGATTGGCATGATAGATTTGGATTTACACTCAGAGTCTGGGAGGACCTGATAAAATATCAGACCCTCTTTGAGGGTCATCTAGGGAATAAGGGTATCAAAAGCTCCCTAGAATCACACGCTGATTTCAGAAACAGCAACTCATCAACATCCAAGAGAGCATTCTCCCTCTATGCCCCAATACTATGGAACTCTTTGCCGCCAAACATACGCGACACCAAGGATCATAATTCCTTCCGCAAGCTGCTTAAAACATTCCTGTTTAAGGAACACTACAGAGATTCAGTCACTTAATTAAACTCAACTTTAAAAACTCAGATCACCCACCTACAAGATGACCTCCCTTGCTCTACCCTAATACAGAACAGTGATAAGTCTGTACATAGTTTGCACTTAAATCGGTTTTGATTTATGTTTTTTACTTCCCTTACCCTTTCCACTCCCCCCAATTGGTTATTTGTAATCTAATTCCTTGTTTAATGTAATGTTCATTCTTGTTTTGAAGTTCTCTGTAAACCGCTTTAATCATGAAAAGCGGTAAATAAGCACTAATAAATAAATAAATAAAATAATTTCCAAAATTTCTTTGGTGCAGTCTGGGACCCCACTTAATAAACTTCGGCACTGCAAATTGGGAAAAGGACTTGGGTGAATCATTGTATGAGAAACAATGGAAGAAAATATTTTTGAATATTAGAGGCTGTGCAATTGGAGTTAATTTGGTTGAAAATGGGCTCAAGCTGATAATCGATGATACTTTACCCCCAGTAAAGTTGCATAAAATTTATAATTGGAAAGGGAGAGTTTGTGTTGGGGGCACTGTGGGCAAGTGGGTACTTATCTGTGCATGTGGTAGAAATTCTAGAAACAGTGTATAAACTTACTAGAGCAGTTAGTAGGACATCAATTAAACTGAGACCCAAAAATATTTCTCTTACATAAATATACTCCAACCTAAATGATCGAGGATAGGATTTTCTTAAATATGGGATACTGGCCATACGGGACGTTATTGCTAGACAATGGAGGATTCCTGGCCTCCCAACAGTGATTGAGTTTGGAGCTCAGATAAGCGTTTTGTATAGCTTGAGAAAGATTACAGCACTGTGGCAGGGGAAAGAGCGAAAGGCTCAAGGACTAGGGAGAAATTTTGGGATTGGTGGAAACAGAATGAGGGCTTGACAAAAACAGAGTAGCGAATTAAACAACAATGTAGGACTGATGGGGACATTGTATCTTCTATCATAACCACCTGGCAAGAAGTTAGAGGGGGTGGGGGGTTAGGTTTACCTAGGGTGTATATAGGTTTATACTAGCTATAGAAGGGATGGGGTGGTAAGGTAGGCAGGGATGCATGAGAAATTGAGCATCCTTGCTGGGACTCGATTGGACACAGACTGGGAGGGAGGAAGAAGTATGCTTAACTACAAATAATTTTATGATATTAATAGCTGATTTAGACTGCTGGTTTCTTTATTGGCTTATGTAAATGGGAAATGATGGTGGTAGACCAGTACAGTAAATATTAAATATTGAAGGATAGGGTAAGGGGATCATAGAAATTGTTCATGCTGGCAAAATTTGTGGTGACTGCACTTTATTATCATTGTTGTATCTCTCGGTGAGAGATATCATTGTTTTATTTTGGATATTCAATACAAATTAAATTACTAAAAAGGCTTGCTACCATGAAAATATGGCCGCCTTCTGCTTCTCTTCTGGTTCACAAATATTTGGGACTTCTGATACTCCCCCCCCCCCCCCCCACCTCTCTGTGTCTGCTGTCTTGTCTATGGATGCCAAAATCTTAAATTCAGCCCTGCATACTTCCTGAGGCTACTGCCAGAACTGGATTAAGGCTTAGGCAAAGTAGGTGTATGCCTAAACCCAGAGGCGGCCCAAGAGGGGTGCGGGGCCATGTGCGGAGACTCGGTGTGGGGCCTCATTTGCATAAGGGCCTCATTTGCATAAATATTTGCATAATTTTACCATACACTAACTTTTAATAAACATGCCTCTTAATGAGTGTATGGATAAAGAAAGACTAAAATATTTCTACATTACTATAATCCAGTGCCAACTGCCAGGCACATTAGGAACTACTACAAACACTGCCCATTTAGAACCCATTAAATCGTGTGGTCTATTATATTGAGCCTATCATCACTGAAACACAACTCAAATAATTATTTGGTGCTCAAATTATAACTTATGGAACATTTAGAACCCATAGCAAACCTGCCGTATCATAACAGCACTACCAGGACTCACAAAGCACCATACCCTACCTATCAAAAGGCAACACTGCAAATATTAAACCAATACATTTCAGAGAATAAAAATACATGACTTACTGGGGAAAGAGAACAAGTGGCAATGTCAAATAGGAATTATATAAACAGAATACCTCAGCTCAGTTACACGTGCAGAACATAGACCGTCACCAAACAAGAAATCACAATGTAGAAACAGGAAGACAATAATTAAACTGGGAACCCCAAAAGCCCAACAACACTGTAGAAATAAAACTATAAATTTCCTCTTGTACTAAACAAAGCGCGGACGTTAATGATGCACATTTCCCAGAGCTGGCATATTTCAGTTAATAAATTCAATAAAGATATATTTTTCTACCTTTTGTGCATTTTTTTTCAGTTGCAATTGCTCCAGCCACTTTCTTCTGGTTTCTTCGTGTCTTCTGCTAACTCTCTATCGTCTGCTGTCCATTTGTCCTTTCTTCACTCTTCTAGTTTTTTTCCATTCTCTCTCTACATCTGCTTTAACATACTAATCTCTCTCCTTTTGCTCTTTCCTCATTCCTATTTCAGCCACTCAAATTTTACCCCGCCATCCTCAATCCCCACTTACTCTCCCAATATCCGGCCAATTGTAGATTTGTCTTCCCTCCCACACAAAATATTTTTTCCCTCTCCATTTCACTCTCCCAACTCTATCCCATTCTAATCCTCCCCCAACATCAGCTCCCTTCTTGTTCCAGCCCCACCCAGCATCCGCTCCCTTCTAGTCCCCGCATCAGCCCATTTAAAGTCCTAGCTCCCCCATCCGAGTCCCTCCATCAGCTCATTTCCAATCCCAGCCCCCCAACAGCCCATTTCCTGTCCTAGCCCCCCCTCACTCAGCCCATTTCCAGTCCTAGCTCCCTCCCCTCACAGCCCATTTCCATTCCAAGCCCCCCTCCCCATCAGCTATTTGTAGTTCAAGCCCTTCTTCCACACAGCCCATTTCCATTCCAAGCCCCCGTCCCCATCAGCTATTTGCAGTTCAAGCCCTCCTTCCACTCAGCCCATTTCCAGTCCTAGCCACCCCCCAGCCCATTACCAGTCCTAGCCCCCCCAAGCCCATTACCAGTCCTAAGCCCCCCATCAGCCCACTTCCAGTCCTATGGCCCCGCCATCACCCCATTTTCAGTCTTAGCCCCCCCATAGCCCATTACCAGTCCTAGCCCCCCCATAGCCCATTACTAGTCCTAACCCCCCATCAGCCCATTTCCACTCTTAGCACCCCCATAGCCCATTACCAGTCCTAAACCCCATCAGCACATTTCCAGTCCTAGCCCCCCCCATAGCTCATTACCAGTCCTACCCCCCATCAGCCCATTTCCAGTCTTAGCCCCCCCATAGCCCATTACATCCTAACCCATCAGCCCATTTCCAGTCCTAACCCCCCATCAGCCCACTGCCAGTCTTAGCCCCCCCCAGCCCCTTACCAGTCCTAACCTCCCTCCCATCAACCCACTTCCAGTCTTAGCCCCCCCATAGCTCATTACCAGTCCTAACCCCCCCATAGCCCATTACCAGTCCTAACCCCCCTCCCCCCATCAACCCACTTCCAGTCTTAGCCCCCCCATAGCCCATTACCAGTCCTAACCCCCCATATCCCATTACCAGTCCTAACCCCCCTCCCCCCCCCATCAGCCCTGATAGATTAAAAAAAAATGGCTACGGCTGCTGCTGCCACTGCCGCCGTGGCAGCGGCAGAATCAAATGTCCCGCCTGCCCGGCAGAGCCTCCCTGAGCTCCCGAGTCCCTCCCAATGCGCGAGCTTTCAGAGCCGCGAGAGTTTCCCTTTCTTCTCGCGGCTCTGTTAATCTCGCCGGGGCTGATGGGATTTCCCATCAGCCCCAGCGGGATTAACAGAGCCGCGAGAGGTCAGAGTAGCTCTCGCGGCTCTGAAAGCTGTGCATTGGGAGGGACTCGGCAGCAGCATTGGGAGGCATTCGGCAGCAGCATTGGGAGGGACTCGGCAGCAGCATTGGGAGTGCATTGGGAGGGATTCGGCAGGCGGGGCGCATTGGGAGGGACTCGGCAGCAGCATTGGGAGCGCATTGGGAGGGATTCAGCAGGCGGGGCCCCGCGACAGGACATTTGATTCTGCCGCTGCCACGGCGGCGGCGGCAGCGGCAGCAGCAGACGGGTTTTTTTTTTAATGTGCTTGTGCTAATGTAGAATGTTTTTTGTGCGGGGCCCCCTGAAACGCGGGGCCCTGTGCAAAAAACATTCTTGCTCAATGGACGGGCTGGCCCTGCCTAAACCCCAAACATTTAGGCAGCCCAGGCAAATGTGCTGAAAACTCAGGAGGTTAGGGACTGCCAGATGTCTGGCTATATTTTCTGCATTCGTATCTAAAAACCAAAAGGATGACTAAAGTGTTTGGATATTTTTGAGTTTAAAATATCGCCAACTCTCCCTTCCTTCCCTCTGTCTGAATGAGCTGTATGCCTGCCCTGCCTAGCAAAGACAGTGTTAGTATCCAGCTGATGCGAAGGCACTGGGGGGCAGCATACTAGAAGGCTACTCTAGTCACCCTAGCCAGGGAGAGGGGGCAATTGAGCTCCACACAGAGCACTGAGCTGGTCTTGGAGGGAGCCAGTAGAACCAGCAAGTGTCCTTTTGGGAAAGGGTAGGGGGGAAAATCCAAGAAAGTTGCTGCTGGCTGAGTAAAACAGTTGGCAGCAAATGTTTTACATGATGATGGACAAAAGTGGATGGTGAGGGGTGTGGACGAGGTCAGTGGTAATGGTAATGACTGAATAGATACAAGGCAGCAGTACATCACCAGAATACAGAAGTGACAGATTTCTGTATGTGTTTGGGTATCTAAAGAGCAAGAATATGCATATGTGCATCTAAAGCATGAAAGAGTACATGTGTGTGGTTCTGTGGCTTTTCTTAGTGGAGACTGCGGCATAAAATAGATGCAGCTAACGTAAGGCAATATAATTTAGAAGAGTCAGACAAAGCATAGTTACTCACCTGTATTAGGTGTTCTCTGTGAACAGAAGGAATAAATGCTCATGTATGGGTGACATCAACAATGGAACGCCACACAAAAACACTCCCCAGTTTCCCCAAGGAAACTCTTGGGAGGCACACCGCGCATGCACACCTACCTTCCTGCCTGCCACAGCACAATCTTCTCTGGTCTAATAACTCCCCAGGGAGGTAGGAGGGTTGTGATGACTTATTCCTACTATTCACGGAAAACACCTGCTATAGGTGAGTAACTACACTTTCTCCGTGAACAAACAGGAAATAGGTTCTCAAGTATAGGACTCCCAAGCTACAGGCTAGCAGAACCCAAGGAGATCAACAGCCCAACAGAAGCAACCAAGCAAACCAGGAAGAACTGCAAGATAGTCCCTAGAGAGTCTCATCTGATTCAGCATTCTCAGCAGACATCAACCCTGAGAGGTTTTAGCAGGTAGTCTGGATGGACAGTAGCGCCGGTGGGCAGGAATTGACTCTAAGAGCCAAAGAGATGCTAGAGCAGGGCCTGGCCAAAATTGATGTCCAGTCAGGACAGTAATTGGCTGTGAAGGTATGGACCGAAGACCACGTAGCAACCTTGTAGATTTCTTCTGCAGAAACAGAGCAGAGGTTGGCCACCGACATAGCCATAGTTTGGACATTGTGAGCCATGACATGACCTTCAAGGCTCAACCCAGCCTAGGAATAAATGTGATAATTATAGCGTACGCTTTGAAATAGTGGAACCCAGCTTACTGGGATGAAGGAAATGAACAGCTGAATGGACTGGCAATGCACCTTCATGTGCTCCAGATAGAAGGCTATAGCCTGCTTGCAGTCCAGAGTATACAATATCGCCTCAGCCCGGTTAGCATGAGACCAGGGAAAGAATGTTGGTAGGACTATCAACTGGTTGAGGTGGAATGTAGAGAACACCTTCAGCAGAAATCGGGGGTGGGTGTGGAGAATCGCCATATTCTGGTGAAACCTGGTGTATAGTGGATGAGCTATCAAGGTTTGGAACTCACTGATGCACTGGGCAGATGTAATGTAAGAAAGGCGGTATATAAAACTTGTTAAATAAATAAATAACTCCCACCAGAAAAAGGACTTTCCAGGTCAGGAATTTCAGGAGACAAGCATCTAACAGCTTCAATGGAGCCCTCATTAGCTGGGCAAGTACCATGTTGAGACAACTCATGGGTCTCCAGGAAGGGCTGGATGGAGTACATTGACGATGATGCCAGTGCCGCAAAGCATGTGTTCCATAAAGCTAGAACCACTGCCAAGTGAGCTTTGAGGGCTTGAAGGCATTCTAACACCACCACCTGTGAGGGGGCCGGTGCCGTGGCAGTGGTCACAGTCGCCGATACCTCTGGCGGGAACTCCACATGATTGGTACATCAGGAGACAACCGGCTACCCTCCTGAGCAATGGGGGTAGACTCCTCCCTTCTGAGGGTAGATTTCTCCTACTGGTGAAGTTTGGCTGGCCGTTCCTGGCCATCACTCTCTGCATCATGTCAAGGGCTGTGATGATTATGCATCCAGATCTTATCCCAGTGCTCACCCTTCAATGTCGACGGGGTCTTGCCAGAGAGTCTCCTCTCACTGCTCGGGCCTCCTGGTTCCAATTGGACAAAGACTTCCTTCCCCATACATGCCTCAGCAGAAGCCTTGGAAGGCATCAACGTCTGTGTTGGGGCCAAGGATGCTGAATTTGATGAGCCGAAGAGGGACTCCTCCTGTTTTTCCTGACCTTTCAGTGCCTGTCATGTCATCTGCAGGTACAACTGGCAGGCCGCATGCTGGATTATTAGGGCCAAGGCCCTTCAAGCACCAGTTGTGTCGGTCAGTGACCAGGATGGTCCTGCCACACTTTGTGCATTTCTTGAAGCCACCAACTGGCTTAGGAACATACTGAAAAATATCTCAGTGGCCAAATTAAACTCAATAATTGCCACAGGTGGGAAAAAAATCCCCAGAGGGGACAAAATGCCAAAAAGCAGGAAAAAGAAAGAAAAATAACCTAAGATGTCAGAAACTGACTAAACTGATGACAGGTGGTAAGAAAGGCAGAAAAAAACTGGCCCACAAGGGCCAAGACCAGAAAACGTTTTTTTCTGGTGTGCAGGAACACATTCTAGGGGCTCTCAGGAAAAAAAGACTGGAGAAGATGGTGCCACGGCAGGGAAGCACACATGCATGATGTGCATCCCAAGAGCTTCCTTTGGAAGCTGGGGAGCATTCCCATGCAGGGCTCCATTAGTGATATCACCCATACATGAGGACTTATTTCCTGCTTGCTCACGGTGAAAGGGCATTGTCATTGATCTCATCCATAAGGATGCAAGCACTAAGTGACCAGAAACAACTCATTGTCAGTATCCTCTGAGTTTGATTAATATATACCCCAGGGATCTGTGCTGGGTTGGCTGCTTTTTAACATATTCGTAAACAATCTGGAAATGGGAATAACGAGTGAGGTAATCAAATTTGCAGATGACACAAAATTATTCAAAGTTGTTAAAAGCCAAGAGGATTGTGAAAAATTGCAAGAGGACTTTAATAGATTGGAAGACTGGACGGTCAAATGGCAGATGAAATTTAATGTGGAAGAGTGCAAAGTTATGCACCTAGGAAAGAACATAAATTATGGTTACACGATGCAAGGTTCCACATTAGGAAACACCACCGAGGAAAAAGATTTAGGCGTCATCGTGGATAACACATTGTAACCCTCTGCATAGTGTGCAGCGGCGGCCAAGAAAGCATATAGAATGCTAGAATCATAAGGAAAGGAATGGAGAATAACACCAAGGATATTATAATGCCACTGTATCATTCCATGGTGCAACCGCACCTTGAATATTGTGTGCAATTCTGGTCGCCGTATCTTAAAAAGAATATAGCAGAATTAGAAAAGGTACAGAGAAGAGCCACCAAAATGGTAAAGGGGATGGAAGGATACCCCTATGAGGAGAAGCTAAAAAGATTGGGGCTCTTCAACCTGGAAAAGAGATGGCTGAGGGGAGATAGGTCTATAAATTAACAAATGGAGTGGAATGGGTAAATGTAGATTGTTTACACCATCAAAATGTAGAAAGACTAGGGGACATGCAATGAAGCTACAGTGTAACCCATATAAGACTAATAAGAGAAAATATTTTTTCACTCAATGCGTAATCAAACTCTGGAATTCATTACCGGAAGATGTAGTAAAAGCTATTACTGTAGCTGGCTTTAAAAAAAGGTTTGGACAAGTTCCTGGAGGAAAGATCCATAAATCATTATTAAAGGGGACCCGGGATATCACTGCTTGACCCAATGTGGAACCTGTTTCTTCTGGGGAAACTGCTAGGTGCTTATGACCTAGATTGGCCGCTGTTGGAAACAGGATACTGGGCTTCATGGACCTTGGTCTGACCCAGTATGGCATATCTTATGTTCTTATGCACATATACAATAGAAAAGCTTTAGCTTCTGTAGGCATTAATTCCTTATTTTCAATATGAACCTTGATGTCTATTAATCTTGTATGTATAGGTTGCTAGATGGCTTTCTGTTTATTCATCAAGTAATGAAAAACGTATTTTTCACACATATTATGTCACTTTTTACTAGCTCCTCCTTTTTACTCACCTCACTTTAACATTATTTAGGTTTCAGGCAGCCAAGACGTAGACTGCATGGCCATCCCAGCAGCAGAGAGAACAAACCACACAAAAGCATCAGCCCAAACAGGCTTTAGAAAAGTCCAACTGGTTCTAGGTCAGGTTGGGGAAGGAAAGAAAGTAGTAGGGTTTGACTGGAGTGGGGGGGGGGGGGGGTGGAGGGAGCAGGGGGTTATGTTTTATTTTACAGCTCAAACTTTGATGGGCTTTTCTCCAAGTTCTAAATCACTTCCCTGTAAGGTAATGATTTCCTGAATACTGGCTTAGGAAAGAGGATCTCTTACTTGAAATTGGCTACAGCTGGGCATAATGAATGATAAATCTGTTGACTACTGTTGAACAATACTGGATATTACCTTTCATCATGTCATACTAAGTTTGGTCCAGCCTAAAACAATCTTATGTGGGTCAATAAACTTAAGTCTATACCTCTCTACTTCCACAGAGTGTAACAGAACCAATGTTTCCAAGATGTTAGTAACAACTATTAACCGCAACAAAATGGGGACTTTAATTCTTAATGAAAGAGATTCATTCAAATTTGATTTACCAGCAAAATGCCCATAGTTTACAATCACTTTCCCATTTCTGATAAGAAGGGCTAAGTCTTTGAATACTCAGTTTTACCTTAACTATACAGAAGCTTGTTCTTACGTATTTCCTTTCAAGAAGCAATCCTCACATTGAACAAGCAACTATGACTTCTATCCTAATGCACAGTTCTCTGTGCATTAGGATCAGATTTATAATTGAGGGTTCTCAGCCCAGACCTCGGGGACACACCTAACCAGTCAAATCTCTCTCATGCATATTCATTGTGGTTATCCTGAAAACCTGACTAGTTAGGTATGACCAAGGACTGTTGTAATGAATGATTTTATATTAGGATGTTCAAAAATTGTGATGTTATCCAAATACAAACTAAGGGAGTTGATATTTAAATCATTACACAGGTACACTAAAAAATTTTTTTTTTAAACTGCCTCTAATGTTTCGATTGATTTTTACGTTTTTTGGTGCGCTGAATCCAAATCTGGTAACCAATTTGCTCCATCACATACAGATTTTTTGCTACATTGGGTTAGCAGTTTGAGGTGAACGTTTCAGATTGAGTGCGATCGAGATAAAAGTTTCTTGGATGAATTCTTTATACTAATTGATTAGTAGTTATTCAAATAAGAATAAAGAAAATTGTAACAAGGCAGCACATAAGAATAGAGTAATGTCAACAAAACACACTGTGATGGTAGCAAAATTGTCTGCACTTAAAACAGCCACATACATGTGCACAAACATTGAGCATATAAGAGCGAGGTTAGACGCAAAGCAAAGCAAAGCAAAGGAAAGAAATGTGCAAAAAATGTTGTACAGGTATGTATGTAAGAATAGAAAACGCAAACCGCAGCATTGCAATACATGAAGACAAACACCCGATGGTGTGAAAATAAAATTCTAATAAATGAGATCCGACATTGTGGTAATAACTAGCAAATTTTTATTTCAAAGTTTAGTAAAAACACGATATTTGTCAACACAGTTTAGATTTTAAAGTCATTCTTGGGTCAATCAATCTCCTGGTGGGCCCGTTTCTTCTTCTCCCGAATGCTTCTCTTGGTGCGCTGCTTGGCGTATTTTTCATCTGGGGTTTCCCGCAGCAGCAACCAGCAGAAATCAGCCATCATAGTGATGTTCCATCTTCCTTGGTACCTTCTCTCTGCGTCCTTGATGTCCTGGTGAAACCTTTCACCTTGTTCTTCACTGTACGCCCCCAAGTTTTCGGGAAAGTAGTTCACATGGGAGTGCAAGAAAGCGTAGTTACTCACCTGTAACAGGTGTTCTCCAGGAGCAGCAGGAATCAGTCCTCACTTATGGGTGACGTCGGCGCCGACGGAGCCCTCGCGGAGCAATTTTCCCCAGCTTTCAAAGAAAGCCTTTGGGAATTGCAGCGCGCATGCGCGGTAGTCTTCCCGCCCGAAGGTGCCATCTTAGCCAGTCAGATGACATAGCTAAAAAAGACAGCATAACAATTTGCAAAAAGAACATAAGCAGACGATTGCAACTCCAAGGGGAGGAGGGAGGGTAGTGAGGACTGATTCCTGCTGCTCCTGGAGAACACCTGTTACAGGTGAGTAACTACGCTTTCTCCAGGACCAAGCAGGAAGTCAGTCCTCACTTATGGGACTCCCAAGCTCAAGGCTACCGGAGACCCTAAGCACAAAAATGAGCTCCCTCTAGCTCAGCAGCACAGAAGGAAAGAATCTTCGCTGAATTATCACCCACCGGTAGCCCACATCCGGGATGGAGGGTAGGAGTTGCTCAGACCTCAAAGAGATTACGGAGGACTGCCTGTCCGAAAGCACTGTCCCTACGGGACTCCCTCTCGAGACAGTAATGGACCGCAAAAGTCTGGCTCGAAGACCAAGTAGCGGCCCGGCAGATGTCTGCCAGCGGAACAGAGCGGAGGTAAGCCACTGACGTGGCCTTTGCCCGAACGCAATGAGCCGTGACTCGACTTTCTAAGGCGAGTCCGGCTGCCCCATAAGCCCAAGAGATACAGTCCGCAACCCAGATGGACAGAGTACGCTTGGAGACCGGGAGCCCCAATTTATTGGGGTCAAAGGACACAAAAAGCTGCGCAGCTTTACGGTGCTCCCGCGTACGGTCAAGGTAGAAGTTCAACGCCCTTCTACAGTCCAGGGTATGGAGGACCGTCTCAGCTCGGCTGGAGTGTGGTCTGGGAAAGAAGGTTGGAAGTACCACCTCCTGATTCAAGTGAAAAGGGGAGACCACTTTAGGCAGAAACTTTGGGTGAGTCCGCAGGACTACCCTATTCTTGTAGAACCGAGTGTAGGGGGGATCAGACACGAGGGCCTGTAATTCACTTACGCGCCTAGCGGAAGTGAGGGCTATCAAGAACAGCGTTTTCCAAGACAGAAAACGGAGAGAGCAGGTAGCCATAGGTTCAAAAGGCGGACAGGTGATCCGCTGTAAAACCACATTCAGGTCCCAGTCAGGCGCTGGCGGGCGCAGAGGTGGTTTAAGTAGTAGGAGACCTCGGAGAAACCTCGCTACGAGAGGGTCGTTGGAGAGAGGTCTGCCGTCCACCGGCACATGATGTGCGGAAAGAGCACTGAGGTGAACTTTGACGGAGTTGGACTTAAGTCCCAGATTAGAGAGGTGTAGCAAGTACTGTAAGATCACCGACACCGGGCAGGAGAAGGGATCCTGAGACTGTTGGGTACACCAGACTGCAAAGCGACGCCATTTAAGGGCGTAGCATTTGCGGGTAGAAGGCCGTCGCGAAGCCAAGACGACCTCCTCCACCTCTGCCGGCAAGAGGAGAGGAGCAAGGACTACCCTCTCAGCAGCCAGGCCATGAGGTTGAGAGACCTGAGGTTGGGGTGCAGTAGGGACCCCTGATCCTGGGTGAGGAGATCCGGTTGCACCCCCAGAGGGATTGGATCCTCCACCGCCAGTTGCAGCAAGAGCGGAAACCACGGCTGCCTGGGCCAGCGAGGGGCCACCAGGATCATGAAAGCTTTGTCTCGGAGAACCTTGAAAAGGGTCCGAGAGACTAACGGGATGGGAGGGAAAGCGTACAGAAGGCTCCCCGACCATGAGATCAGAAAGGCGTCCGCCGCCACCCGAAGGGGGTGAGGCTGACGAGAGCAGAAGCGAGGAAGCTGCCGGTTGTGAGGACTGGCAAAGAGATCCACTGTGGGGAGGCCCCACCTGAGGAAGAGCTTCTGAACGATCAAGGGGTCCAGACGCCACTCGTGCGGCTGGAGGACCCTGCTGAGTTTGTCCGCCAGGCAATTTTCTTGGCCCGGGAGATAAACTGCCTTGAGGAGAATGCCGTGACTGACGGCCCAAGAGCAGAGCTTCTGTGCCTCCCGGCAGAGGAGGAAGGAGCCCGTGCCCCCCTGCTTGTTCACGTAGAACATGGCAACTTGATTGTCCGTCTGGACAAGGACGGACTGTTGGGAGGTCAGGTGGGAGAAGGCCTTGAGAGCTAGGCGGATCGCCCTGAGCTCCAGGAAGTTGATCTGCTGAGCAGACTCCCACTTGGTCCAGAGGCCCTGAGTACGTGCCTCTTGGCAATGGGCTCCCCAGCCCAGGAGGGATGCATCGGTGGTCAGCACCCGGGTCGGCTGAGGTGACTGGAAAGGCATTCCCAATACCAGGTGCGGCTGCCGGAGCCACCACCGGATAGACGAGACCAGCGGCTCGGAGACGCGCACCAGGTCTGCTAGGCCGCCCGTGGCCTGTCGCCACTGCTGGCGGAGACACCACTGAGCAGGCCGCATATTCAGGCGGGCATTGGGGGTCACATGGACGGTGGAAGCCATATGGCCGAGCAGTCTCAGGAAGCGCCTGGCGGAGACCAGGGG
The DNA here is from genome assembly GCA_033557465.1 of Ichthyophis bannanicus. Taxonomy (NCBI): domain Eukaryota; kingdom Metazoa; phylum Chordata; class Amphibia; order Gymnophiona; family Ichthyophiidae; genus Ichthyophis; species Ichthyophis bannanicus. Next base: position 101,505,867 of record CM066038.1, read on the forward strand.
CTGGCTGCGAAAGCGGTCGGCTAGGTCCATGAGCCGCTGAGCCCTGTCGAGCGGTAGGTACGCTCGCGCCTGAGGGGTGTGCAGCCTTGCGCCGATGAACTCGAGATCCTGTGAGGGGAGCAAAGTGGACTTTGCGAAGTTGATGACAAAGCCCAAGTGCTGCAGCAGAGTCACCGTGCGGCACGTGGCGGTGGTGACCTCCTGAGCGGACGCTGCTCTGATGAGCCAGTCGTCGAGGTACGGAAAAACATAGAGGCCGTGAAGCCGGAGATGGGCCGCCACGACCGCGAGACATTTTGTGAAGACTCGCGGTGCGGAGGACAGGCCGAAGGGCAGTACTCTGTACTGGTAATGATTTCCTGCCACCACAAACCTTAGGTATTGGCGGTGGCTTGGGTGGATGAGGATGTGCGTGTAAGCATCCTTTAGATCCAAGGAGCATAGCCAATCTCCCTGCTGGAGGTAGGGCAGAAGGATTCCAAGGGTAAGCATTTTGAACTTCTCCCGCACAAGGAACTTGTTGAGGTTGCGCAAGTCCAGGATGGGTCGGAGGCCTCCTGTTCTCTTTGGTATCAGAAAATACCTTGAATAGAAGCCCTGACCTCTCAGGTGGTGTGGCACCGGTTCCACCGCCTGATCCTGCAGAAGACCTGCTAACTCCTGAAGGAGCAACTCCCTGTGCAGAGGGGGGCGCGGAGGCTCTCCCGGAAAATAGGAGGGAGGGACCTGATGGAAGTGGAGAAGGTAGCCCTCTCGCACGACCTGAAGCACCCAGGCATCTGCGGTGATGCTGGACCACCTGTCGGCGAAGTGAACCAGCCGGCCTCCGGTGCTGGGGGGAACCAGCGGGGGGGAGAGGCTATGCTGAGCGAGTCAAAAACCCCCACCCTGCTGAGCAGGGGCTGGTGGCGCAGGCTTGGGGGCTTGCTGCCTACGGGACCCGTTACCCCGTCCCTTGGCCTGCTGGCCCTGTTGGGGAGCTGCAGGGGCCTGATAATGGGGGTATTGTTTGTAGGCGGCCGCCTTCCTCGGGTAAAAGGTCTTTTTTCCCGAGCCCTTCTTTTTCTGGGAAGGGGCGGAGGTCTTCCTAGAAAGCCTGGTCCTGGTGAGAGTCTCAGTCTCAATTTGTGCAGCCTTTTCCGCCATGGGCTTGCCAAAGAGGTTTTCGCCTCGGCAGGGGACATCGACCAACTTGTCCTGTACCCAGGGCTCAAGGTCGGACGACTGAAGCCAAGCCTGTCGGCGGGCACCGATGCCGGCTGCGGCTACTCGAGCCGAGGCTTCAAAGCCATCATAGGCTGCTCGGGACATGAACTTTGAGCATTCCCGAATACCTGTGGACAAGGCTAGGAACCTCCGCAAGGGTTCCTCGGACAAACCAGCGGAGAAGCCGGCTAGCTCTTTAGCCAGATCCCTGAGATACATGCCCATGTAGAGCTGGTAAGTCTGGACACGACAGGCGAGCATAGAGCCCTGGAAGCACTTTTTTGCCAAGGCCATCCAGGTTACGGGCCTCCCTTCCAGGAGGCACCGAGGAGTGCATCTTCTGGCTCTTAAGACGATGCATGGCCGATTCCACTACCATGGAATGGTGTGGCAACTGCGCCTTTTGAAAGCCAGGGCTCTTGCGGACTCGATAGATAGAATCGACCCGCTTGCTCAGGACCGGCGAGGAGGCCGGACTCTCCCACATGCGGAAGAGTAGTCGTTCCAGCATAGGAGGAACCGGCACAGTAAAGTGCTCCCTCGCGGGAGAGTCATACTGGAGGGCGTCGAGCTCTTCGGCTCGAGGCTCCTCCTCGGGGTCCGCAGGGAAGGCCAAAGCCTTGGCCATATCCCTAACGAAATCCGAGAACCGGGCATCCTCCGGGGGGGACTGCTTCCGAGGCTCGGACTCCGGAGAGTCCGATGGGACACACCGAGTCCGGAAAGAATCAGGTGACTCTTCCTCCTCCGACTCCCAGACCGACTCCGACGAGGACTCGGTGGGGTCGGCTTGGGCAGGGTGCGGCGCCAGCCGCCCCGACGCCGAGGGAGTCGGCGTCGGCGACCTCGGTCCCGAACGGGAGGCCGAGGGCGACCTCGACCGAGGATCGACTCGAGTTCTCATCGACTCGAGGATCGGCTCGGTCTCCGGGGTCGACTTGGAAGTCGACGTCCCGGCGGTCGGGGCAGCGACGCCAGCGAAGCCAGCGAGCAGTGCCCGCTGCTGGTCCATGAAGGCAGACAATCTGCTCTCCAAGGCCGTCAACCTGAGTCCGAGCTCAGGCGACCCAGCAGCCCCCGACTCGGGCCCCGACGGCGTCGGGCCCGACGTCGGCTGACGCGGAGGCGAGTCCAGAAGGACAACAGGACTTACCCGGGCAGGCATCTCCGACTCCAGGCGAGGTCGCTTCGGGAGGTGTTCCTTCTCCAAGGACCCGGGGCGGCTGTCGGGGCTATGCGACCTGGCCCTCGCGGAGCCAGGAGCGTCCACCGACGCCGCCCTCGCGGGTTTTTCCTTCCGTCGATGGTCCCCGGAGGGAGAACCCCGGTCGGAGGAGCTCCGTCGACGGTCCGAACTGGAGCCTTTCGACAGTGAGGCCTCCGACGAGGTCCGGGTACGGCTGGGGTCAGCGAAGATTCTTTCGCGCTGATGCCGCCGACTCCTCAACGCCTTCGAGGACAGTTTGCTGCAGGGCCCACAGATCAGTTCCTCGTGATCTGGGCCCAGGCAGCGGAGGCAAAGGTCGTGTGAGTCGGTGAGTGACATATTTCGGTCACACCGACCACACCGCTTAAAGCCACTGGCAGCCATCGGGGGAAAAAGGGCCCCTGCGAGGTCAAAGGACCGGGCTGCCAGGGAAAAAACGAAAACGAAAACTGACTAAGTCAGAAAAACCGAAAAACCGTTAGAGGACTCGAGACCGGCGTCGCGAGTCCGGGCGGGAAAACGACCGGCGTCGAACCGAAAGAAAAAAGGATAAATACAGAGGAAAATCAACTTTTTCGCGGGGACAAGACGGGGACGTCTGTAGGGCTCCGCGGAAAAAAGAAGACTGGCTAAGATGGCACCTTCGGGCGGGAAGACTACCACGCATGCGCACTGCAATTCCCAAAGGCTTTCTTTGAAAGCTGGGGAAAATTGCTCCGCGAGGGCTCCGTCGGCGCCGACGTCACCCATAAGTGAGGACTGACTTCCTGCTTGGTCCTGGAGAAATGGACTTTCAGGCTCATGTTACAGCCTTGTTCTTTGAAGGCATTGAGCATCCTGGCAACAATATCCTTATAGTTCTCATCCCGCCTGTTCCCCAAGAATTTGAGAACAACATCCTTGAAGGAATCCCAGGCTTCTTTTTCCTTCTCAAACATCGTTTCAGCGAATGCTCCATCTGAAATGAGTTTCCTTATATCAGGGCCAACAAACACTCCTTCCTTTAGCTTTGCTTCAGAAAGTCGGGGGAACTTTGAGCAAAGGTACCGAAAGCACTCACCATCTTTTGAAAGGGACTTGATGAATTGCTTAATGAGACCCAACTTAATGTGGAGAGGTGGTAATAGAATTTTATCACGAGGTACCAAGCTCTCATGAAGAACATTTTTCTCACCGGGTCTCAAATACTCCCGAATTGGCCAGTCTTTTTTCCCCCAGTGTAGGTCGCGGGCCCGGCTATCCCACAAGCAAAGGAAGCAGGGATATTTGGTGAAACCGGATTGCTGCCCTAATAGCATGGATAGAATTTTAAAGTCTCCACAAATCATCCACTTATGCTCATCATAACAAATCTTCTGAAGAATCGGGGCCAAATTCTCGTATTTTTCTTGGAGAATAACAGAGTGAGCAATAGGAACTGAAGCGAATGTGTTGCAATTATGAAGAACACCTTTTATGCTGTCTTTTGACGAATCAATGAACAGCCGCCATTCAGCAGGATCATACTTGAGTTTAAACTTTTCCATCACTCCGTATATATCGTTGCAAAATACCAAATCTTCCTCTTTGCTGAAATACTTCAAAAATTGTGTCTCGTGGTTGCGGTACCAATAAAAAGTTGTTCCTGGTGACAATAGATTTTTCTGTTTAAGCCGAGAACCTAGCAGTTGGGCAGCATCTTTTGGGAGTCCTAAATCCCGGACTAAATCATTCAATTCAGCTTGAGAGAAAAGTTCAGGTTTCGGATCTGGTTCAGTTTCAAACTCGGAAGTACTGGACTCATCGGGAAAAGCCATCTGATGAGTCTCATCATGATCAGAACCGTCCACACAAATATGATCCAAAGATTTTGGTGGTTCAGGCACAGGTACTTCGTTGCTATGAGGCATAGGCCTAATTGCTGAGGGAAGGTTGGGGTAACTTATTACGTTCTTATTTTTTAAGTTGTATCCCTTCACAATGCAAGAGCAAAAATAGCAGTCACTGCTGTGGTCTCTTTGTTCACGCCACATCATAGGTATTCCGAAAAGAAATGCTTGTTTTTTACCTTTCATCCATAAGCGTAGATCTTCCTCATATATCTTGCACACTTTGTGAGGAGCCCACGGTTTGTCTTGATCGCCTAACTTCAAACCGAAATAGGCGAAATATACTTTTTTAATAAATGCAGAAATGTTCCTCTGCCGCTTTTTCACGGTATATTCCCCACAAATAAAACAAAAACTGTCCGGAGAGTTGACGCAACCTCTGGCTCTGTGAGCCATCACAAATACACAGCACTGCAAACTACAACTGTAGTGAACCACTTCGGAATAAAGCTGGATTACGACTGAGCAAACAAAAGGTAATAATGAACTTGCAAGAAACTGAAATTTGACAGGAACGTTCATGTCGCAACCACCGTGTTTGAGCGAGCGAACGAGGCGAACAGGAAAGAACATGCGCCAGCGCGAGTACTGGATTTAGCCCCCCGCCTCCCAATTGTCCTGTTAATGTATAAAATGAATACCAAACACTCTAAAATATCATGAGGGAGTGTTTCTAGTTAGTTAACCATTACAACCTCTATTTTGGGCCAAGAAAATAAACTGCAGTCGGCTAAAAAGAAATTATGTGAACATTCCTTATATGGGTAAGAAATCTAATTTTGCAAGAAAACGTGACGTGATGGAACATTTTGGCTATTTTTCCTGGATTCAGCACCCCAAAATGTATAGGAATCAGTTGCAAAACTGGAGGCAGTTTTTTGGTAGTGTACCTGTGTTATCAGCTAATGAAAGCATAATGATGCTATCTTGAAATTTTCAGGCTTTATACAGATTTTTATTCCAAAAATATCTATCTTAAATGGCCTAATACCAACTGTATAATTAACAATCAGAGAGAGGGTGGCATAAAACTCTGAAGAACAGCAATATTCAGTACTATCTAGATATGAATAGTAAGTCTAAACGAAACATATCCAAAATAGAAAGCACACTTACAAATCAACCCCAAAGTACCAAAATATGTTCATTTTTTACTCCGTTTTTTAATAGATGTTTTATTGTTCTTTAGCCCTTTTTGTAGTAAGGACTATCTCGATCAGATTTATGTTTTAGATGGTTTTACTTTTTTATATATTGATTTGTCTTCAACTAGGAAGATGTCACCTTCCCTGAGTACTAATTGGGGAGCCCGATGTATATTTATATATTTTGGTTTTAATATGTTCACCTTTTAACTCCGTTTTTCAATAGATGTTTTAACGTTTTTTAGTCCCTTTTTCTAGTTAGGACTATCTCAACCAGATGTAAGATTTGTTTCAGATGGTTTCACTTTCACATACTAAATTGTCTTCGAGCAGGGAGAGTAGTTACTCACCTGTAACAGGTGTTCTCCAGGAGCAGCAGGAATCAGTCCTCACATATGGGTGACATCGGCGCCGACGGAGCCCTCGCGAAGCAATTTCCCCAGCTTTCAAAGAAAGCCTTTGGGAATTGCAGCACGCATGCGCGGTCCCCTTCCCGCCCAAGGGTGCCATCTTGCTCAGTCTGATGACATAGCTAAAAAACAGCAAAAAAATTAGCAAAAACGAAATGATAGGACGGCAACTCCAAGGGGAGGAGGGAGCGTTGTGAGGACTGATTCCTGCTGCTCCTGGAGAACACCTGTTACAGGTGAGTAACTACTCTTTCTCCAGGACCAAGCAGGAAATCAGTCCTCACATATGGGACTCCCTAGCTTAAGGCTACCGGAGACCTCAAGCGGAAAAATGAGCTCCCTGTAGCTCAGTAGCACAGAAGGAAGGAATCTTCTCTGAAAACGCCCCCGACCGGTAGCCCAACATCAGGGCCGGAGGGTAGGAGTTGCCTAAACCTCAAAGAGATTATGGAGGACTGCCTGTCCGAAAGCACTGTCCCTGCGGGACTCCCTCTCCAGGCAGTAATGGGCTGCAAAAGTCTGGCTTGAAGACCAAGTAGCGGCCTGGCAGATGTCTGCCAACGGAACAGAGCGGAGATGAGCCACTGACGCAGCCTTCGCCCTAACACGATGAGCCGTGACTCGACCCTCCAACGAGAGGCCGGCCGCCCCATAAGCCCAGGCGATACAGTCAGTGACCCATATGGACAAAGTACACTTGGAGACAGGGAGCCCCAACTTATTGGGGTCAAAAGAAACGAAGAGCTGAACAGCCCTCTGATGCTCTCGCGTATGGTCAAGGTAGAAGGACAAGGCCCTTCTACAGTCCAGGGTATGCAGGACCATTTCAGCCCGGCTGGTGTGCGGCCTGGGAAAGAAGGTTGGAAGAACCACCTCCTGGTTGAGATGAAAAGGAGAAACCACTTTTGGAAGAAATTTAGGGTGAGTCCATAAGACTACCCTATTCCTGTAGAACCTAGTGTAAGGAGGATCAGACACTAGGGCCTGCAGTTCACTAACGCGCCTAGCAGAGGTAAGGGCTACCAAAAACAAGGTTTTCCAGGAAAGAAAACGAAGAGGGCAGGTAGCCCTAGGTTCAAAGGGCGGACAGGTAATCCGCTGCAAGACCACATTCAGATCCCATTCAGGGGCTGGTGGGCGGAAAGGAGGCTTAAGGAGGAGGCCTCTGAGAAAACGAGCCACCAAAGGGTGGCTGGAAAGAGGCCTGCCATCCACCGGGGCGTGATGTGCAGAGAGAGCACTGAGGTGGACCCTGACAGAGTTGGACTTAAGGCCAAGATTGGAGAGGTAAAGCAAATATTGCAAGACCACTGCCACCAAGCAGGAGAAAGGATTCTCAGACTGCTGAGCGCACCACATGGAGAACCAACGCCACTTAAGAGCGTAGGACTTCCGGGTGTAAGGCTGCCTGGAAGCCAAGACGACCTCCTCCACTTCCCGAGGCAGCAGAAGGGGAGCAAGGACTACCCTTTCAGCAGCCAGGCCATCAGATGAAGGGACCGGAGGTTGGGGTGTAGGAGAGTCCCCTGATCCTGCGACAGGAGATCTGGTTGAAACCCCAGAGGAAAAGGAGTGTCCACCGACAGCTGCATCAGAAGCGGGAAACAGGGCTGTCTCGGCCCCCGGGGAGCCACTAGGATCATGGAGGCTCTGTCTCTGAGAATCTTGAAGAGCGTCCGAGACACCAGTGGCATGGGAGGAAAGGCATACAAGAGGCCTGTGGACCATGGAATCAGAAAAGCATCCGCTGCTACTCTGAGAGGATGCGGTTGTCGAGAGCAGAATCTGGGAAGCTGCCGGTTCAGAGGACTGGCAAAGAGATCCATGGTGGGGAGGCCCCACTTGAGAAAGATCTGCTGAACCACCAAGGGATCCAATCGCCACTCGTGTGGTTGGAGGATCCTGCTCAGTTTGTCTGCCAGGTAATTTTGTTGACCTGGGAGATAGAGTAGTTACTCACCTGTAACAGGTGTTCTCCAGGAGCAGCAGGAATCAGTCCTCACATATGGGTGACGTCGGCGCCGACGGAGCCCTCGCGGAGCAATTTTCCCCAGCTTTCAAAGAAAGCCTTTGGGAATTGCAGCGCGCATGCGCGGTCCCCTTCCCGCCCAAGGGTGCCATCTTGCTCAGTCTGATGACATAGCTAAAAGACAGCAAAAAATTAGCAAAAACGAAATCATAGGACTGCAACTCCAAGGGGAGGAGGGAGGGTTGTGAGGACTGATTCCTGCTGCTCCTGGAGAACACCTGTTACAGGTGAGTAACTACTCTTTCTCCAGGACCAAGCAGAAAGTCAGTCCTCACATATGGGACTCCCAAGTTTAAGGCTACCGGAGCCCCTAAGCACAAAAAAGGAGCTCCCTCAAGCTCAGTAGCACAGAAGGAAGGAATCTTCTCTGAGTACGCCTCCAACCGGTAGCCCAACATCCGGGACAGAGGGCAGGAGTTGCCTATACCTCAAAGAGATTACGGAGGACTGCCTGTCCAAAAGCACTGTCCCTGCGGGACTCCCTCTCCAGGCAGTAATGGGCTGCAAAAGTCTGGCTTGAAGACCAAGTAGCGGCCCGGCAGATGTCTGCCAATGGAACAGAGCGGAGGTAAGCCAGTGACGCAGCCTTCGCCCTAACACGATGAGCCGTGACTCGACTTTCCAACGAGAGGCCGGCTGCCTCATAAGCCCAAGCGATACAGTCAGCAATCCAGATGGACAGAGTACGCTTGGAGACAGGGAGCCCCAACTTATTGGGGTCATAAGACACGAAGAGCTGAACAGTCCTTCGGTGCTCCCGCGTACGGTCAAGGTAGAAGGTTAACGCTCTCCTACAGTCCAGGGTATGCAGGACCATTTCAGCTCGGCTGGAGTGTGGCCTGGGAAAGAAGGTCGGAAGTACCACCTCCTGGTTGATGTGAAAAGGGGAAACCACTTTAGGAAGAAACTTAGAGTGAGTCCGTAGGACTACCCTATTCTTGTAGAACCTAGTGTAAGGAGGATCAGATACTAGGGCCTGTGGCTCACTAACGCGTCTAGCAGAAGTGAGAGCTACCAAGAATAAGGTTTTCCAAGAAAGAAAACGAAGATGACAGGTAGCCATAGGTTCAAAAGGCGGACAGGTAATCCGCTGTAAAACCACATTCAGATCCCAGTCAGGGGCTGGTGGGCGCAAAGGTGGTTTAAGGAGAAGGAGGCTTCTGAGAAAACGAGCCACTAGAGGGTGGCTGGAAAGAGGTCTGCTATCCACCGGCATGTGATGCGCAGAAAGAGCACTGAGGTGGACCCTGACCGACTTGGACTTAAGTCCAAGATCGGAGAGGCAAAGCAAGTACTGCAAGAACACTGATACCGAACAGGAGAAGGGATCTTGAGACTGCTGAGCACACCAGACGGAGAACCGACGCCACTTAAGAGCGTAGGACTTCCGGGTGGAGGGTCGCCTGGAGGCCAAGATGACTTCCTCCACATCTGGAGGCAGCAGGAGGGGAGCAAGGACTACCCTTTCAGCAGCCAGGCCATCAGATGAAGGGACCGGAGGTTGGGGTGTAGGAGAGTCCCGTGATCCTGGGTCAGGAGATCGGGCTGAAACCCCAGAGGGAGAGGAGTGTCCACCGCCAGTTGCATCAGAAGCGGGAACCAGGGCTGTCTCGGCCACCGGGGAGCCATGAGGATCATTGAGGCTTTGTCCCGGAGAACCTTGAAGAGCGTCCGAGACACCAGTGGCATGGGAGGAAAGGCATACAGAAGGCCTGTGGACCAGGAGAGAAGAAAAGCATCCGCCGCTATTCTGAGAGGATGCGGTTGTCGAGAGCAGAATCGGGGAAGTTGCCGGTTGAGAGGACTGGCAAAGAGATCCATGGTGGGTAGGCCCCATTTGAGAAAGATCCGCTGAAGCACTAACGGATCCAATCTCCACTCGTGTGGCTGGAGGATTCTGCTCAGTTTGTCTGCCAGGCAATTTTCTTGACCCGGGAGATAAACAGCTCTGAGGAGGATGCCGCGGCTGACGGCCCAAGAGCACAGCTTTTGTGCTTCCCGACAGAGAAGGAAGGAGCCTGTGCCCCCTTGTTTGTTCACGTAGAACATCGCAACTTGATTGTCCGTCTGGACCAGCACAGACTGGTGAGAAGTGAGGTGGGAGAAGGCCCTCAGAGCTAGGCGGATAGCTCTGAGCTCCAGGAAGTTGATCTGCTGGGCAGACTCCCAAGGAGTCCAGAGGCCTTGAGTACATGTCCCTTGGCAATGTGCTCCCCAACCCAGGAGAGAAGCATCGGTCGTCAGGACCTGAGAAGGCGGAGGAGACTGAAAAGCCATTCCGAGCACTAGGTTTGGCAGATGAAGCCACCATTGCAGAGAAGAGACCAGCGGGTCGGAGATCTGTACGGAGTCCGCTAGGCTCCCAGTGGCCTGATGCCATTGTGTGCGAAGGCACCATTGAGCAGGCCGCATGTTCAGGCGGGCATTGGGGGTCACATGGACTGTGGAAGCCATATGGCCGAGCAGTCTCAGAAATTGCCTGGCAGACACCAGGGAATTGCTGTGAAAGTGGCTGGCAAGATCCATGCGTCGGTTCGCTCTGTCGAGAGGCAGAAAGGCTCGCGCCTGAAGCGTGTTTAATCTTGCGCCGATGAACTCGAGATCCTGAGAGGGGAGCAAAGTGGACTTTGCGAAGTTTATGACAAAGCCCAAGTGCTGGAGCAGAGCCACAGTGCGGTGCGTGGCCTCTTGGGAAGACAGTGCTCTGATGAGCCAGTCGTCCAGGTATGGAAATACAAAGAGGCCTTGAAGTCTTAGATAAGCCGCCACCACTGCTAGACATTTGGTGAACACCCTTGGTGCGGAGGATAGGCCAAAGGGTAGTACTCTGTACTGGCAATGATTGCCCCCCACAACAAACCTGAGATATTGTCTGTGGCTGGGGTGGATGAGGATGTGAGTGTAGGCATCCTTTAGATCTAAGGAGCATAGCCAGTCTCCCTGCTGGAGGTAGGGCAGCAGGATTCCAAGGGTAAGCATCTTGAACTTTTCCTTTGCGAGGAACTTGTTGAGGTTCCGCAAGTCCAGGATGGGTCCGAGGCCTCCTGTTCTTTTTGGTATCAGAAAGTACCTGGAGTAAAAGCCTTGACCTCTCAGGTGGTGGGGCACCGGTTCCACAGCCTGTTCCTGAAGAAGACTTGCTAACTCCTGAAGGAGTAAGTCCCTGTGCAGAGGGAGTCTGAGAGGCTCCCCTGGAAAGTAGGAGGGAGGTACCTGGTGGAAGTGCAGAAGATAGCCTTCTTGGACTATGTGAAGCACCCAGGTATCTGTAGTGATGTTGGACCACCTGTGGGCAAAGTGGACCAGCCGGCCTCCTGTGCTGAGAGAAACCAGCTGAGGGGGAGAGGCTATGCTGATGAAGTCAAAAACCCCCACCCTGCTGAGCAGGGGCCGGTGGTGCAGGCTTGGGGGCTTGCTGCCTACGGGACCCATTACCCCGTCCCTTGGCCTGCTGACCCTGTTGGGGAGCTGCTGAGGCCATTTCCCCGTGCCCTTCTTCTTCTGAGAAGGGGCAAAGGTCTTCCTTGAGAGCAGAGTCCTGGTGAGAGTCTCGGTCTCGATCTGTGCAGCCTTCTCATCCATGGGTTTGCCAAAGAGGTTTTCACCTCTGCAGGGGACATCGACCAACTTGTCCTGCACCCATGGCTCGAGGTCGGATGACTGAAGCCAAGCCTGTCGGCGGCCACCGATGCCGGCTGCGGCTACTCGAGCCGATGCTTCAAAGCCATCGTAGGCTGCTCGAGAGATAAACTTTGAGCACTCCCGAATACCAGTTAACAAGGCTTGGAACCTCTGCAAAGGTTCTTCGGAGAGACCAGCAGAGAACCCGGCTATTTCTTTAGCCAGGTCTCGGAGATACATGCCCATATAGAGCTGGTAGGTCTGGACTCGACAAGCAAGCATAGAGCCCTGGAAACACTTCCTACCGAGGGCATCCAGGCTTCGAGCCTCCCGACCGGGAGGCATCGAGAAGTGCATCTTCTGACTCTTAAGTCTATGCATGGCCGATTCCACCACCATGGAATGGTGCGGTAGTTGTGCCTTTTGGAACCCGGGGCTCTTGCGGACTCGATAAATGGAATCGACCCGCTTGCTTAACACCGGCGATGACGCCGGGCTCTCCCACATGCAGAAGAGAAGTCGTTCCAGCATCGGAGGAACCGGTACAGTAAAGGCCTCCTTTGGGGGAGAGTCATACTGGAGGGCATCGAGCTCTTCGGCTCGAGGCTCCTCCTCGGGATCCGCGGGGAAGGCCAAGGCCTTGGCCATATCCCGCACGAAATCCGAGAACCGGGTATCCTCCGGGGGGGGGGGGACCGTCTCCGAGGTTCGGACCCGGGGGAGTCCGATGGGACACACTGAGTCTGAAAAGAACCAGGTGACTCTTCGTCCTCGGACTCACAGGCTGACTCCTCAGAGGAGGAGTCGAGCGGCTCCGGTCGGGCGGGCATCGATGCCGTCCGCCCCGACGCCGAGGGAGTCGGCGTCGACGACCTCGGTCCCGAACGGGAGGCCGAAGGAGACCATGACCGAGGATCAACTCGAGCCCTCATGGACTCGAGGATCGGCTCGGTCTCTGAGGTCGACTTGGACATCGACGTCCCGGTGGTCAGGGCAGAAGCGCCGGCGAGGCCAGCGATCAATGCCCGCTGCTGGTCCATGAAGGCAGTCAGACTGCTCTCCAAGGCTGTCAACCTGAGTCCGAGTTCAGGAGACCCAGTAGCCCCCGACTCGGGCCCCGACAGCGTCGGGCCCAACGTCGGCTCCTTCGGAGGCGAGTCCACGAGGACTACAGTACTTACGTGAGCAGGCGAGTCCATCTCGAGACGAGGATGTTTGGAAGGCCTTTCCATCTCCGAGGACCCGGGACGGCTATCGGGGCTATGCGACCTGGCCCTCGAGGAACCAGGAGCGTCCACCGACTCCGCCCTCGCGGGTTTCTTCTTCCGATGATGTTCCCGGGTAGCAGACCCCCGCTCAGAGGAGCTTCGACGATGCTCCGGACCAGAGTCCCGAGACATCGAAGCCTCTGACGAGGTCCGGGCCCGGCCGGAGTCAGAGAAGAGACGTTCCCATTGATGCTGCCGACTCCTCAACGCTTTTGAGGACATCTTGCCACACGGACCACAGATCATCGGGTCATGATCGGGTCCGAGGCAGCGGAGGCTGCAGTCGTGTGTGTCGGTAAGAGACATGAGCTTCTTACACCGATCACACTTCTTAAACCCGCTGGCAGCCATCGGGGGAAAAAGGGCCCCTGCGAGGTCAAAAGACAGGGCTGCCAGTGAAAAAGAAAAAAAGGCGCGAAATCTCTCACGAAGGACAAAAAACCGAAAAATAAAGAACGGACTCGCAACCGGCATCGCGGGTCCGGGCGGGAAAAGAACCGGCGTCGAACTGAAGAAAAAAGACAAATAAAATCAACTTTTCTAGCGGTGAAGTACAAACAACGTCTGTAGGGCTCCGCGGAAAAAAGAAGACTGAGCAAGATGGCACCCTTGGGCGGGAAGGGGACCGCGCATGCGCACTGCAATTCCCAAAGGCTTTCTTTGAAAGCTGGGGAAAATTGCTCTGCGAGGGCTCCGTCGGCGCCGACGTCACCCATATGTGAGGACTGACTTCCTGCTTGGTCCTGGAGAAAGACAGCTTTGAGGAGGATGCCGTGAAGGACGGCCCAAGAGCACAGTTTTTGTGCCTCCTGACAGAGAAGGAAGGAGCCTATGCCTCCTTGTTTGTTCACGTAGAACACTGCAACTTGATTGTCCGTCTGGACCAGCACAGACTGGTGAGAAGTAAGGTGGGAGAAGGCTCTCAGAGCTAGGCGGATGGCTCTGAGCTCCAGGAAGTTTATCTGCTGAGCAGACTCCCAAGGAGTCCAGAGGCCTTGAGTACATGTCCCTTGGCAATGTGCTCCCCAAACCAGGAGAGAAGCATCGGTTGTCAGTACCTGAGAAGGCGGAGGAGATTGAAAATCTACTCCCAGCACCAGGTTCGGCAGATGAAGCCACCACCGCAGAGAAGAGACCAGCAGGTCGGATATCTGTACTGAGTCCTTCAGGCTCCCCATTGCCTGATGCCACTGAGTGCAAAGGCACCACTGAGCAGGTCGCATGTCCAGGCGGGCATTGGGGGTCACATGGACCGTGGAAGCCATATGCCCGAGCAGTCTCAGAAATTGCCCGGCAGAGACCAGGGAATTGCTGCGAAAGTGGCTGGCGAGATCCATGAGCCTGTGGGCCCTGTCCAGAGGCAGGAAGGCCCACGCCTGAAGTGTGTTCAACCTGGCGCCTATGAATTTGAGATTCTGAGAGGGGAGCAAAGTGGACTTTGCGAAGTTTATGACAAGTCCCAAGTGCTGGAGTAGAGCCACAGTGCGATGGGTGGCCTGAGTGGCCTCTTGGGAAGACTGGGCTCTGATGAGCCAGTCATCCAGGTATGGAAACACAAAAAGGCCTTGAAGTCTTAGATAGGCCGCCACCACTGCTAGGCATTTGGTGAACACCCTGGGGGCGGAGGATAGGCCAAAGGGTAGTACTCTGTACTGGTAATGATTTCCTCCCACAACAAACCTGAGATATTGTCTGTGGTTTGGATGAATAAGGATGTGAGTATAGGCATCCTTTAGATCTAAGGAGCCTAGCCAGTCTCCCTGCTGGAGGTAGGGCAGTATGATTCCAAGGGTAAGCATCTTGAACTTTTCCCTTGCCAGGAACTTGTTGAGGTTTCGCAAGTCCAGGATGGGTCTGAGGCCTCCTGTTCTTTTTGGTATCAAAAAGTACCTGGAATAAAAGCCGTGACCTCTCAGGTGGTGGGGCACCGGTTCCACAGCCTGTTCCTGAAGAAGACTTGCCAGCTCCTGAAGGAGTAAGTCCCTGTGCAGAGGGAGTCTTGGAGGCTCCCCTGGAAAGTAGGAGGGAGGTACCTGGTGAAAGTGTATTTGAAGCACCCAGGTATCGGATGTGATGGCCGACCACCTGTGGGCAAAGTGGATCAGCCGGCCTCCTGTGCTGAGAGAAACCAGCGGAGGGGAAGAGGCTATGCTGACGGAGTCAAAAACCCCCACCCTGCTGAGCAGGGGCCGGTGTTGTGGGCTTGGGGGCCTGCTGCCTACGGGACCCATTACCCCGTCCCTTGGTTTGCTGACCCTGTTGGGGAGCTGCTGAGGCCTGATAATGAGGGTAGTGTTTATAGGCAGCCGCCTTCCTCAGGTAAAAGGGCTTTTTCCCCGAGCCCTTCTTCTTCTGAGAAGGGGCAGAGGTTTTTCTGGACAGCCGAGTCTTGGTCAGAGTCTCAGTCTCGATCTGTGCAGCCTTTTCAGCAATGGGCTTGCCAAAGAGGTTTTCACCTCTGCAGGGGACATCGACCAACTTGTCCTGGACCCATGGCTCGAGGTCGGATGACTAAAGCCAAGCCTGTTGGCGGGCACCGATGCAGGCTCCGGCTACTCGAGCCGATGCTTCGAAGCCATCATAGGCTGCTCGAGAGATAAAGCGTAGTTACTCACCTGTAACAGGTATTCTCCAGGAGCAGCAGGAATCAGTCCTCACTTATGGGTGACGTCGGCGCCGACGGAGCCCTCGCGGAGCAATTTTCCCCAGCTTTCAAAGAAAGCCTTTGGGAATTGCAGCGCGCATGCGCGGTCCTCTTCCCGCCCAAGGGTGCCATCTTAGCCAGTCAGATGACATAGCTAAAAAAGACAGCATAAAAATTTGCAAAAAAACTAAAGCAGATGATTGCAACTCCAAGGGGAGGAGGGAGGGTTGTGAGGACTGATTCCTGCTGCTCCTGGAGAACACCTGTTACAGGTGAGTAACTACGCTTTCTCCAGGACCAAGCAGGAAGTCAGTCCTCACTTATGGGACTCCCAAGCTTAAGGCTACCGGAGACCCTAAGCACAAAAATGAGCTCCCTCTAGCTCAGCAGCACAGAAGGAAGGAATCTTCGCTGAATTATTACCCACCGGTAGCCCACATCCGGGATGGAGGGTAGGAGTTGCTCAAACCTCAAAGAGATTACGGAGGACTGCCTGTCCGAAAGCACTGTCCCTGCGGGACTCCCTCTCGAGACAGTAATGGACCGCAAAGGTCTGGCTCGAAGACCAAGTAGCAGCCCGGCAGATGTCTGCCAGCGGAACAGAGCGGAGGTAAGCCACTGTCGTAGCCTTTTCCCGAACGCAATGAGCCGTGACTCGACCTTCCAAGGAGAGTCCGGCTGCCCCATAAGCCCAAGTGATACAGTCCGCAACCCAGATGGACAGAGTACGCTTGGAGACCGGGAGCCCCAATTTATTGGGGTCAAAAGACACAAAAAGCTGAGCAGCTTTACGGTGCTCCCGCGTACGGTCAAGGTAGAAGTTCAATGCCCTTCTACAGTCCAGGGTATGGAGGACCGTTTCAGCTCGGCTGGAGTGTGGTCTGGGAAAGAAGGTCGGAAGTACCACCTCCTGATTGATGTGAAAGGGGGAGACCACTTTTGGAAGAAATTTTGGGTGAGTCCGTAGGACTACCCTATTTTTGTAGAACCGAGTGTAAGGGGGATCAGACACGAGGGCCTGCAATTCACTTACGCGCCTAGCGGAAGTGAGGGCTATCAAGAACAATGTTTTCCAAGAAAGAAAACGGAGAGAACAGGTAGCCATAGGTTCAAAAGGCGGACAGGTGATCCGCTGCAAAACCACATTCAGATCCCAGTCAGGCGCTGGCGGGCGGAGAGGTGGTTTAACTAGAAGGAGACCTCGGAGAAACCTTGCTACGAGAGGGTCGCTGGAAAGAGGTCTGCCGTCCACCGGTACATGATGTGCTGAAAGAGCACTGAGGTGAACTTTGACGGAGTTGGACTTAAGTCCCAGATTAGAGAGGTAGAGCAAGTACTGCAAGATCACCGAAACCGAGCAGGAGAAAGGATCCTGAGACTGCTGGGCACACCAAGTGGAAAAGCGACGCCATTTAAGGGCGTAGCATTTGCGGGTAGAAGGTCGCCGAGAAGCTAAGACGACCTCTTCCACCTCTGTCGGCAGGAGAAGGGGAGCAAGGACTACCCTCTCAGCAGCCAGGCCATTAGATTGAGAGATCTGAGGTTGGGGTGTAGCAGAGACCCCTGATCTTGAGTGAGGAGATCCGGTTGAAACCCCAGAGGGAATGGATCCTCCACCGCTAATTGCAGCAGGAGTGGAAACCACGGCTGTCTGGGCCAGCGAGGAGTGATCAGGATCATGGAAGCTCTGTCTCGGAGAACCTTGAAAAGAGTTCGAGAGACTAGCGGGATGGGAGGAAAAGCATACAGAAGGCTCTCCGCCCATGAGAGTAGAAAAGCGTCTGCCGCAACTCGAAGGGGATGCGGCTGACGAGAGCAGAAGCGAGGAAGTTGCCGGTTGAGAGGGCTGGCAAAGAGATCCATCGTGGGGAGGCCCCACTTTAGAAAGAGCTTCTGAACTACCAAGGGATCCAGGCGCCACTCGTGCGGCTGGAGGATCCTGCTGAGTTTGTCCGCCAGGCAATTTTCTTGGCCTGGGAGATAAACTGCCTTGAGAAGAATGCCGTGACTGACGGCCCAAGAGCAGAGCTTCTGTGCCTCCCGACAGAGAGGGAAGGAGCCCGTGCCCCCCTGCTTGTTCACGTAGAACATGGCAACTTGATTGTCCGTTTGGACAAGGACGGACTGGTGAGAGGTCAGGTGGGAGAAGGCCTTGAGAGCCAGGCGGATCGCTCTGAGCTCCAGGAAGTTGATCTGCTGAGCAGACTCCCACGTGGTCCAGAGGCCCTGAGTACGTGCCCCTTGGCAATGTGCTCCCCAGCCCAGGAGGGATGCATCTGTTGTCAGCACCCGGGCCGGCTGAGGTGACTGGAAAGGCATGCCGAGTACCAGGTTCGGCCGATGAAGCCACCACTGGAGAGACGAGATCAGCGGCTCGGAGACGCGCACTAGGTCTGCTAGGCCGCCTGTGGCTTGTTGCCACTGCTGGCGGAGACACCATTGAGCAGGCCGCATATTCAGGCGGGCATTGGGGGTCACATGGACGGTGGAAGCCATATGGCCGAGTAGTCTCAGGAAGCGCCTGGCGGAGACCAGGGGCTGGCTGCGAAAACGGTCGGCTAGGTCCATGAGCCGTTGAGCTCTGTCGAGCGGTAGGAACGCTCGTGCCTGAGGAGTGCGCAGCCTTGCGCCGATGAACTCGAGATCCTGTGAGGGGAGCAAAGTGGACTTTGCGAAGTTTATAACAAAGCCCAAGTACTGCAGAAGAGTCACCGTGCGGCGTGTGGCGTTGGTGACCCCCGGAGCGGACGCTGCCCTGATGAGCCAGTCGTCGAGGTACGGAAAGACATAGAGGCCGTGAAGCCGTAGATGGGCCGCCACCACCGCGAGACATTTTGTGAAGACTCGCGGTGCGGAGGACAGGCCAAAGGGTAGTACTCTGTACTGGTAATGATTTCCGGCCACCACAAACCTTAGGTACTGGCGGTGGCTTGGGTGGATAAGGATGTGCGTGTAGGCATCCTTTAGATCCAAGGAGCATAGCCAATCTCCCTGCTGGAGGTAGGGCAGAAGGATTCCAAGGGTAAGCATCTTGAACTTTTCCCGCACGAGGAATTTGTTGAGGTTGCGCAAGTCCAGGATGGGTCTGAGGCCTCCTGTCCTTTTTGGTACTAGAAAATACCTGGAATAAAAGCCTTGACCTTTCAGGTGGTGGGGCACCGGTTCCACCGCCTGTTCCTGTAGAAGACCTGCTAACTCCTGAAGGAGTAAGTCCCTGTGCAGAGGGGGTCGTGGAGGTTCTCCCGGAAAATAGGAGGGAGGGACCTGGTGGAAGTGGAGAAGATAGCCTTCTCGCACGACTTGAAGCACCCAGGCATCTGAGGTGATGCTGGACCACCTGTGGGCGAAGTGAACCAGCCGGCCTCCGGTGCTGGGAGGAACCAGCGGGGGGGGAGAGGCTATGCTTAAGGAGTCAAAAGCCCCCACCCTGCTGAGCAGGGGCTGGTGGTGCAGGCTTGGGGGCTTGCTGCCTACGGGACCCGTTACCCCGTCCCTTGGCCTGCTGGCCCTGTTGGGGAGCTGCAGGGGCCTGATATTGGGGGTATTGTTTGTAGGCAGCCGCCTTCCTCGGGTAAAAGGACTTCTTTCCTGAGCCCTTCTTTTTCTGGGAAGGGGCGGAGGTCTTCCTAGAAAGCCTAGTCCTGGTGAGAGTCTCCGTCTCAATTTGTGCAGCCTTTTCAGCCATGGGCTTGCCAAAGAGGTTTTCGCCTCGGCAGGGGACATCGACCAACTTGTCCTGCACCCAGGGCTCAAGGTCAGACGACTGAAGCCAAGCCTGTCGGCGGGCACCGATGCCGGCTGCGGCCACTCGAGCCGATGCTTCAAAGCCATCATAGGCTGCTCGGGATATGAATTTTGAGCATTCCCGAATGCCAGTGGACAAGGCCAGGAACCTCCGCAAGGGTTCCTCGGACAAACCAGCGGAGAATCCGGCTAGCTCTTTAGCCAGGTCTCGGAGATACATGCCCATGTATAGCTGGTAGGTCTGGACACGACACGCAAGCATAGAGCCCTGGAAACACTTCTTACCAAGGCCATCCAGGTTACGGGCCTCCCTGCCAGGAGGCACCGAGGAGTGCATCTTCTGGCTCTTAAGACGATGCATGGCCGATTCCACTACCATGGAATGGTGTGGTAACTGTGCTTTTTGGAAGCCAGGGCTCTTGCGGACTCGATAGATGGAATCGACCCGCTTGCTCAGGACCGGCGAGGTGGCCGGACTCTCCCACATGCGGAAGAGTAGTCGTTCCAGCATGGGAGGAACCGGTACAGTAAAGTGTTCCCTGGCGGGAGAGTAATACTGGAGGGCGTCGAGCTCTTCGGCTCGAGGCTCCTCCTCGGGATCCGCAGGGAAGGCCAAAGCCTTGGCCATATCCCTGACGAAGTCCGAGAACCGGGCATCCTCCGGGGGGGACTGCTTCCGAGGTTCGGACTCAGGTGAGTCCGAGGGGGGACACCGAGTCCGAAAAGAATCAGGCGACTCTTCCTCTTCAGACTCCCAGACCGACTCCAACGAGGACTCGGTGGGGTCGGCCCGGGCAGGGCGCGGCGCCTGCCGCCCCGACGCCGAGGGAGTCGGCGTCGGCGACCTCGGTCCCGAACGGGAGGCCGAGGGTGACCTCGACCGAGGATCGACTCGAGTTCGCATCGACTCGAGGATCGGCTCGGTCTCCGGGGTCGACTTAGACGTCGACGTCCCGGCGGTCTGGGCAGCGGCGCCAGCGAAGCCAGCGAGCAGTGCCCGCTGCTGGTCCATGAAGGCAGACAGTCTGCTCTCCAAGGCCGTCAACCTGAGTCCGAGCTCAGGTGACCCAGCAGCCCGCGACTCGGGCCCCGACGGCGTCGGGCCCGACGTCGGCGGTCTCGGAGGCGAGTCCAGGAGGACCACAGGACTTACCCGAGCAGGCAGCTCCGACTCCAGGCGAGGTCGCTTCGAGAGGTGCTCCTTCTCCAAGGACCCGGGACGGCTATCGGGGCTATGCGACCTGGCCCTCGCGGAGCCAGGAGCGTCCACCGACGCCGCCCTCGCGGGTTTCACCTTTCGTCGATGGTCCCCGGAGGGAGAACCCCTGTCAGAGGAACTCCGGCGACGGTCCGAGCTGGAATCCCTGGACGCGGAGGCCTCCGACGAGGTCCGGGTACGGCTGGGGTCAGCGAAGATCCTATCCCGCTGATGCCGCCGACTTCTCAGCGCTTTGGAGGACATTTTGCCGCAGGGCCCACAGATCATTTCTTCATGATCCGGGCCCAGGCAGCGGAGGCAATTGTCGTGTGTGTCAGTGACATATTTCGGTCACACTGACCACACCGTTTGAAACCACTGGCAGCCATCGGGGGAAAAAGGGCCCCGGCGAGGTCAAAGGACCGGGCTGCCAGGGAAAAACCGAAAACGAAACTGACTAAGTCAGAAAAAACGAAAAAGAAGAAGAGGACTCGTGACCGGCGTCGCGAGTCCGGGCGGGAAAAAGACAGGCGTCGAACCGAAGGAAAAAAGAGAAAATATGAGTAAAAATCAACTTTTTCGCGGGGACACGACGGGTACGTCTGTAGGGCTCCGCGGAAAAAAGAAGACTGGCTAAGATGGCACCCTTGGGCGGGAAGAGGACCGCGCATGCGCGCTGCAATTCCCAAAGGCTTTCTTTGAAAGCTGGGGAAAATTGCTCCGCGAGGGCTCCGTCGGCGCCGACGTCACACATAAGTGAGGACTGACTTCCTGCTTGGTCCTGGAGAAACTTCGAGCACTCCCGAATACCAGTAGACAAGGATTGGAACCTCTGCAAAGGTTCCTCGGAGAGACCAGTAGAGAACCCGGAAATCTCCTTTGCCAGGTCCCGGAGATACATGCCCATATAGAGCTGGTAGGTCTGGACTCGACAAGCAAGCATAGAGCCCTGGAAGCACTTCCTACCGAGGGCATCCAGGTTCCGGGCCTCCCAGTCAGGAGGCACCGAGGAGTGCATCTTTTGACTCTTGAGTCGATGCATGGCCGATTCCACCACCATGGAATGGTGCGGTAGTTGTGCCTTCTGGAACCCGGGGCTCTTGCGGACTCGATAAATGGAATCGACCCGCTTGCTTAACACCGGCGCCGATGCCGGGCTCTCCCATATGCGGAAAAAAGTCGCTCCAGCATCGGAGGAACCGGTACAGTAAAGGCCTCCTTCGGGGGAGAGTCATACTGGAGGGCATCGAGCTCTTCGGCTCGAGGCTCCTCCTCAGGATCCGTGGGGAATGCCAAGGCCTTGGCCATATCCCGCACAAAGTCCGAGAACCGGGGGTCCTCCGGGGGGGGGGGGGGGGGGACGGTCTCCGAGGTTCAGACTCGGGCGAGTCCGATGGGACGCACCGAGTCCGAAAAGTACCTGGGGACTCTTCGTCCTCCATCTCCCAGCCCGACTCCTCGGTGGAGGAATCGAGCGGCTCCGGTCGGGCGGGCACCGATGCCCTCCGCCCCGACGCAGAGGCCGGCGTCGATGACCTCGGTCCCGAACGGGAGGCCGAGGGAGACCGCGACCGAGGATCGACTTGAGCTCGCATGGACTCGAGGATCGGCTCGGTCTCCGGGGTCGTCTTGGACGTCGACGTCCCGGTGGTCGGGGCAGATGCACCGGCGAGGCCAGCGATCAATGCCCGCTGCTGGTCCATGAAGACAGCGAAACTGCTCTCCAAGGCCGTCAACCTGAGTCCGAGCTCAGGAGACCCAGCAGCCCCCGACTCGGGCCCCGATGGCATCAGGCCCGACGTCGGCTCCTTTGGAGGCGAGTCCACGAGGACTACAGTACTCACGTGTCCAGAAGACTCCATCTCGAGACGAGGATGTTTCGAAGGCCTCTCCGACTCCGAGGACCTGGGACGGCTATCGGGGCTATGCGACCTGGCTCTCGAGGAACCAGGAGCATCCACCGACGCCGCCCTTGCGGGTTTCTTCTTTCTATGATGTTCCCGGGCAGGAGACCCCCGCTCAGAGGAACTCTGACGATGCTCAGGACCGGAGTCCCGGGACGTCGAAGCCTCTGACAAGGTCCGGGCCCGGCCGGACACGGAGTCAGAGAAGATTCGTTCTCTTTGATGCTGCCGACTCCTCAACGCTTTTGAGGACATTTTGCCACACGGACCACAGATCATCGGGTCATGATCGGGTCCGAGGCAGCGGAGGCAGCAGTCGTGTGTGTCGGTAAGAGACATAAGTTTCTTACACCGATCACACTTCTTAAAACCGCTGGCAGCCATCGGGGGAAAAAGGGCCCCTGCGAGGTCAAAAGACAGGGCTGCCAGTGAAAAAAGAAAAAATGGCGGGAACACCAGTCACGAAGGACAAAAACCGAAAAAATAAAGAACGGACTCGATACAGCGTATCGGGTCCGGGCGGGAAAAGGATCCGGTGTCGAACCGATAAAAGAATAGTAAATAAAATCAACTTTTTCAGCAGCGATCACAAACAGCGTCTGTAGGGCTCCGCAGAAAAAAGAAGACTGAGCAAGATGGCACCCTTGGGCGGGAAGAGGACCGCGCTGCAATTCCCAAAGGCTTTCTTTGAAAGCTGGGGAAATTGCTCCGCGAGGGCTCCGTCGGCGCCGACGTCACCCATATGTGAGGACTGACTTCCTGCTTGGTCCTGGAGAAACATCAATACCTTCCCTGAGTATGTCATGTCCTGACTGCTTTTAAACCCTATGCACATGCGCAGCATTTTTCACGAACAGAAAGTGAAAGTGATGCTCGTTGGCTCCGTGCTTGTTGAATTCGTTTTTGAGGTTCGCTCATCGCAGTTTGGTGCAAGGATTTGTGGAGCATTTTGAGTTTGAAGCCCTCAAGGTACTTTGATTTCACTTACATTTTCACAGGATTGTGTAGCAGTATTTTCTTATGTGGGGTTATAATATATCAACATTTGAAAGGTGTGTGCTGATTTCAGCTCCCCCTTTTTTATGGGTTTATTCACCAATTAAAATGTCAGCTGGTTTTTGTTGCCGTAATTTCTTATGTGGTGTTATATCAACATTTGAAAGGTGTGTGCTGATTTCAGCCCCCTCCTTTGTTATGGGTTTTATTCACTAATTGAGCTGGTTTTTGCTACCATGTTGATGAAGCCTTCATTTTAGTTTTTCCTTTTGTAATCAATATGTTTTTAATTGCTTGTGGTGTTTCCTATGGGTTTCAACATAGGGTATTTTTGTAGAGCACGGCTTGGGGCTGCTATTATTTGACTCTTTCTTTTTATCCTAAAGGTCAATATGTTGCAATTTCTTTTCATTTCTGGTAGTATTTGTTTTTAAACAAAGGGTCATTTTTGGCAATCAGCTTGCTTCCAATTTTGTTTTCCAGGTTCTAAAAGTGGTCCTTTTACTTTGGAGTTTTTCCTAACTTTTATGTGCTAAGCATTTAACACATTATTTGTAAAGATAGTTAGCGTAGTTACTCACCTGTAACAGGTGTTCTCCAGGAGCAGCAGGAATCAGTCCTCACTTATGGGTGACGTCGGCGCCGACGGAGCCCTCGCGGAGCAATTTTCCCCAGCTTTCAGAGAAAGCCTTTGGGAATTGCAGCGCGCATGTGCGGTCGTCTTCCCGCCCAAAGGTGCCATCTTAGCCAGTCAGATGACATAGCTAAAGAAGACAGCATAAAAATTTGCAAAAAGAACAAAAGCAGACGATTGCAACTCCAAGGGGAGGAGGGAGGGTAGTGAGGACTGATTCCTGCTGCTCCTGGAGAACACCTGTTACAGGTGAGTAACTACGCTTTCTCCAGGACCAAGCAGGAAGTCAGTCCTCACTTATGGGACTCCCAAGCTCAAGGCTACCGGAGACTCTAAGCACAAAAATGAGCTCCCTCTAGCTCAGCAGCACAGAAGGATAGAATCTTCGCTGAATTATCATCCACCGGTAGCCCACATCCGGGATGGAGGGTAGGAGTTGCTCAGACCTCAAAGAGATTACGGAGGACTGCCTGTCCGAAAGCACTGTCCCTACGGGACTCCCTCTCGAGACAGTAATGGACCGCAAAAGTCTGGCTCGAAGACCAGGTAGCGGCCCGGCAGATGTCTGCCAGCGGAACAGAGCGGAGGTAAGCCACTGACGTAGCCTTTGCCCGAACGCAATGAGCCGTGACTCGACTTTCTAAGGAGAGTCCGGCTGCCCCATAAGCCCAAGAGATACAGTCCGCAACCCAGATGGACAGAGTACGCTTGGAGACCGGGAGCCCCAATTTATTGGGGTCAAAAGACACAAAAAGCTGAGCAGCTTTACGGTGCTCCCGCGTACGGTCAAGGTAGAAGTTCAAAGCCCTTCTACAGTCCAGGGTATGGAGGACCGTTTCAGCTCGGCTGGAGTGTGGTCTGGGAAAGAAGGTTGGAAGTACCACCTCCTGATTGATGTGAAAGGGGGGGATGAGACCACTTTAGGCAGAAATTTCGGGTGAGTCCGTAGGACTACCCTATTCTTGTAGAACCTAGTGTAAGGGGGATCAGACACGAGGGCCTGCAATTCACTTACGCGTCTAGCGGAAGTGAGGGCTATCAAGAACAGTGTTTTCCAAGACAGAAAACGGAGAGAACAGGTAGCCATAGGTTCAAAAGGCGGACAGGTGATCCGCTGCAAAACCACATTCAGGTCCCAGTCAGGCGCTGGCGGGCGCAGAGGTGGTTTAAGTAGAAGAAGACCTCGGAGAAACCTCGCTACAAGAGGGTCGCTGGAAAGAGGTCTGCCGTCCACCGGCACATGATGTGCTGAAATAGCACTGAGGTGAACTTTGACGGAGTTGGACTTAAGTCCCAGATTAGAGAGGTGTAGCAAGTACTGCAAGATCACCGACACCGGGCAGGAGAAGGGATCCTGAGACTGTTGGGTACACCAGACTGCAAAGCGACGCCATTTAAGGGCGTAGCATTTGCGGGTAGAAGGCCGTCGCGAAGCCAAGACGACCTCCTCCACCTCCGCCGGCAGGAGAAGGGGAGCAAGGACTACCCTCTCAGCAGCCAGGCCATGAGGTTGAGAGACCTGAGGTTGGGGTGCAGCAGGGACCCCTGATCCTGAGTGAGGAGATCCGGTTGTACCCCCAGAGGGATTGGATCCTCCACCGCCAGCTGCAGTAGGAGCGGAAACCACGGCTGCCTGGGCCAGTGAGGGGCCACCAGGATCATGAAGGCTCTGTCTCGGAGAACCTTGAAAAGAGTCCGAGAGAGTAGCGGGATGGGAGGGAAAGCGTACAGAAGGCTCCCCGACCATGAGATCAGAAAAGCGTCCGCCGCCACCCGAAGGGGGTGTGGCTGACGAGAGCAGAAGCGAGGAAGCTGCCGGTTGTGAGGACTGGCAAAGAGATCCACCGTGGGGAGGCCCCACTTGAGGAAGAGCTTCTGAACTACCAAGGGATCCAGACGCCACTCGTGCGGCTGGAGGACCCTGCTGAGTTTGTCCGCCAGGCAATTTTCTTGGCCCGGGAGAGATAAACTGCCTTGAGGAGAATGCCGTGACTGACGGCCCAAGAGCAGAGCTTCTGCGCCTCTCGGCAGAGGAGGAAGGAGCCCGTGCCCCCCTGCTTGTTCACGTAGAACATGGCAACTTGATTGTCCGTCTGGACAAGGACGGACTGGTGGGAAGTCAGGTGGGAGAAGGCCTTGAGAGCTAGGCGGATCGCCCTGAGCTCCAGGAAGTTGATCTGCTGAGCAGACTCCCACGGGGTCCAGAGGCCCTGAGTACGTGCCACTTGGCAATGTGCTCCCCAGCCCAGGAGGGATGCATCGGTGGTCAGCACCCGGGTCGGCTGAGGTGACTGGAAAGGCATTCCGAACACGAGGTTCGGCTGCCGGAGCCACCACCGGAGAGACGAGATCAGCGGCTCGGAGACGCGCACTAGGTCTGCTAGGCCGCCTGTGGCTTGGCGCCACTGCTGGCGGAGACACCATTGAGCAGACCGCATATTTAGGCGGGCATTGGGGGTCACATGGACGGTGGAAGCCATATGGCCGAGTAGTCTCAGGAAGCGCCTGGCGGAGACCAGGGGCTGGCTGCGAAAACGGTCGGCTAGGTCCATGAGCCGTTGAGCCCTGTCGAGCGGTAGGTACGCTCGTGCCTGAGGAGTGTGCAGCCTTGCGCCGATGAACTCGAGATCCTGTGAGGGGAGCAAAGTGGACTTTGCGAAGTTTATAACAAAGCCCAAGTGCTGCAGAAGAGTCACCGTGCGGCGCGTGGCGTTGGTGACCTCCCGAGCGGACGCTGCTCTGATGAGCCAGTCGTCGAGGTACGGAAAGACATAGAGGCCGTGAAGCCGGAGATGGGCCGCCACCACCGCGAGACATTTTGTGAAGACTCGCGGTGCGGAGGACAGGCCAAAGGGCAGTACTCTGTACTGGTAATGATTTTCTGCCACCACAAACCTTAGGTATTGTCGGTGGCTCGGGTGGATGAGGATGTGCGTGTAGGCATCCTTTAGATCCAAGGAGCATAGCCAATCTCCCTGCTGGAGGTAGGGCAGAAGGATTCCAAGGGTAAGCATTTTGAACTTCTCTCGCACAAGGAACTTGTTGAGGTTGCGCAAGTCCAGGATGGGTCTGAGGCCCCCTGTTCTCTTTGGTATCAGAAAATACCTGGAATAAAAGCCTTGACCTCTCAGGTGGTGTGGCACCGGTTCCACCGCCTGTTCCTGCAGAAGACCTGCTAACTCCTGAAGGAGCAACTCCGTGCAGAGGGGGTCGCGGAGGTTCTCCCGGAAAATAGGAGGGAGGGACCTGGTGGAAGTGGAGAAGATAGCCTTCTCGCACGACTTGAAGCACCCAGGCCTCTGCGGTGATGCTGGACCACCTGTGGGCGAAGTGAACCAGCCGGCCTCCGGTGCTGGGAGGAACCAGCGGGGGGGGAGAGGCTATGCTTAGTGAGTCAAAAGCCCCCACCCTGCTGAGCAGGGGCTGGTGGTGCAGGCTTGGGGGCTTGCTGCCTACGGGACCCGTTACCCCGTCCCTTGGCCTGCTGGCCCTGTTGGGGAGCTGCAGGGGCCTGATAATGGGGGTATTGTTTGTAGGCAGCCGCCTTCCTCGGGTAAAAGGACTTTTTCCCCGAGCCCTTCTTTTTCTGGGAAGGGGCGGAGGTCTTCCTAGAAAGCCTGGTCCTGGTGAGAGTCTCAGTCTCAATTTGCGCAGCCTTTTCCGCCATGGGCTTGCCAAAGAGGTTTTCGCCTCGGCAGGGGACATCGACCAACTTGTCCTGCACCCAGGGCTCAAGGTCTGATGACTGAAGCCAAGCCTGTCGGCGGGCACCGATGCCGGCTGCGGCCACTCGAGCCGATGCTTCAAAGCCATCATAGGCTGCTCGGGACATGAACTTTGAGCATTCCCGAATGCCAGTGGACAAGGCTAGGAACCTCCGCAAGGGTTCCTCGGACAGACCAGCGGAGAATCCGGCTAGCTCTTTAGCCAGATCCCGGAGATACATGCCCATGTATAGCTGGTAAGTCTGGACACGACATGCGAGCATAGAGCCCTGGAAGCACTTCTTGCCAAGGCCATCCAGGTTACGGGCCTCCCTTCCAGGAGGCACCGAGGAGTGCATCTTCTGGCTCTTAAGACGATGCATGGCCGATTCCACTACCATGGAATGGTGTGGCAGCTGTGCCTTTTGAAAGCCAGGGCTCTTGCGGACTCGATAGATAGAATCGACCCGCTTGCTCAGGACCGGCGAGGAGGCCGGACTCTCCCACATGCGGAAGAGTAGTCATTCCAGCATAGGAGGAACCGGTACAGTAAAGTGTTCCCTCGCGGGAGAGTCATACTGGAGGGCGTCGAGCTCTTCGGCTCGAGGCTCCTCCTCGGGATCCGCAGGGAAGGCCAAAGCCTTGGCCATATCCCTAACGAAGTCCGAGAACCGGGCATCCTCCGGGGGGGACTGGTTCCCGAGGCTCGGACTCCGGTGAGTCCGATGGGACACACCGAGTCCAGAAAGAATCAGGTGACTCTTCCTCCTCAGACTCCCAGACCGACTCCGACGAGGACTCGGTGGGGTCGGCCCGGGCAGGGTGCGGCGCCAGCCGCCCCGACGCCGAGGGAGTCGGCGTCGGCGACCTCGGTCCCGAACGGGAGGCCGAGGGTGACCTCGACCGAGGATCGACTCGAGTTCTCATCGACTCGAGGATCGGCTCGGTCTCCGGGGTCGACTTGGACGTCGACGTCCCGGCGGTCGGGGCAGCGGCGCCAGCGAAGCCAGCGAGCAGTGCCCTCTGCTGGTCCATGAAGGCAGACAGTCTGCTCTCCAAGGCCGTCAACCTGAGTCCGAGCTCAGGTGACCCAGCAGCCCCCGACTCGGGCCCCGACGGCGTCGGGCCCGACGTCGGCTGTCGCGGAGGCGAGTCCAGAAGGACCACAGGACTTACCCGGGCAGGCATCTCCGACCCCAGGCGAGGTCGCTTCGGGATGTGTTCCTTCTCCAAGGACCCGGGGCGGCTGTCGGGGCTATGCGACCTGGCCCTCGCGGAACCAGGAGCGTCCACCGACGCCGCCCTCGCGCGGGTTTCACCTTCCGACGATGGTCCCCGGAGGGAGAACCCCGGTCGGAGGAACTCCGGCGACGGTCCGAGCTGGAGCCCTTCGACGCGGAGGCCTCCGACGAGGTCCGGGTACGGCTGGGGTCAGCGAAGATTCTCTCACGCTGATGCCGCCGGCTTCTCAACGCCTTTGAAGACATTTTGCTGCAGGGCCCACAGATCAGTTCCTCATGATCCGGGCCCAGGCAGCGGAGGCAAAAGTCGTGTGTGTCGGTTAGTGACATATTTCGGTCACACCGACCACACCGCTTAAACCCACTGGCAGCCATCGGGGGAAAAAGGGCCCCTGCGAGGTCAAAAGACCGGGCTGCCAGGGAAAAACCGAAAACGAAAGCTGACTAAGTCAGAAAAACCGAAAAAAGTAAGAGGACTCGTGACCGGCGTCGCGAGTCCGGGCGGGAAAAAGATCGGCGTCGAACCGAAGGAAAAAAGGATAAAATAAAGAAGAAAATCAACTTTTTCGCGGGGACAAGACGGGGACGTCTGTAGGGCTCCGCGGAAAAAAGAAGACTGGCTAAGATGGCACCTTTGGGCGGGAAGACGACCGCGCATGCGCGCTGCAATTCCCAAAGGCTTTCTCTGAAAGCTGGGGAAAATTGCTCCGCGAGGGCTCCGTCGGCGCCGACGTCACCCATAAGTGAGGACTGACTTCCTGCTTGGTCCTGGAGAAAGTACTTAATTAGCTTTAGAAGTTTTTTACAGTTATTCTTTTTAAATAAAGGGTTACATTTCATATTCAGTTCACTCCTGTTTTGATTTCAGGTTCTAAAAGTGGTCCTTTTATTTTGTAGTGTCCCCATTTTTATGTGCTATGCTTTTAACACATATTTGTAAAAATTGATTACATTTAATTAGTTTTAAAATGGTTATACACATCTTCTTTTTATGTAGACTCACTCCCCTTCTCTCTTTTTCATCCCTATGCTCATCGATCAATTAGTACAGGAATTTCATACCATCGGTAAGGTAACAACTTTTTTTTTTTATCTCCTTATGTATAATGGTGCTTGGTCCAGCTTACATTAGGAACCAGAGGGTGATATTAAATTATTTTAGTTTATTTATATCTATCCTTATGTTTTAATTGGCTTTATCTTTATTTATTGTATGTTTTTATAAAAATATTCATGTTCACACTATTGCTTTGTTTTTCTTATATTACTGTATGGTCTTTAAAATATTTATGTCCACATTATCACTTTCCTTTCTTTATAATTTTTTTTAAGTTTTAGTGATTAATTTTAGTTTATAGCATTCCAACATTTCTTTCCATATGTTTTAAATGTATTTGACATAAATTTACATGTGGTTTTAGGTTTTTTATGATATTTGTTCATTTGTTTGTTTTTATTGCCTTTACCCCTGAGGACATTTTTAAACAAAACACGGCCTGTGTCAGGTTTTATTGGTAAATCAAATAAAGTTCCTTTTCAAATACTCCTTGGTTGGTCTTACCAGGTTCTCTGACTGTGTGCCTCATCTGACATGGCTTTTTGCTCCGTGTTGGACACAAACTCCCTCTCGAGAGCCACAGCAGCCGTGACAACAATTTTCTCTGAGAACGCACCCCATACGGTAGCCCAACACAAGGGCCAGAGGGTAAGTGTTACCTAAACCTCAAAGAGATTACAGTGTAGCGCCTGGCTGAAAACACTGTCCCGCCGGACCACCCTATTCCTATAAAACCGCGTGTATGGTCTATCAGAAACCAGAGCGTGTAGTTCACTCACACGTCTGGCTGAGGTAAGAGCCACCAGGAAGAGCGTTTTCCAAGAGAGGAAGCACAAATGGCAAGTAGCCATCGGTTCAAACAGTGGGCGAGTAAGTTGCTGCAAGATCACGTTCAAATCCCACTCAGTCGCTGGTGGATGAACCAGAGGCTTGAGAAGAAGCAAACCTCTGAAAAATCTGGACACCAAGGGGTGAACCTACAGACTGTCCTTCCACCAGTGAGTGGTGCGCTGACAAAGCACGGAGGTGGACCCGAACAGAGTTAGACTTAAGGCCTAGGTCTGAAAGGTGAAGTAGATACTGCAGTACTACTGGCACAAAGCAAGAGAAAGGATCTTCATTGCGCTGAGCACACCATACCGTAAACCTACGCCACTTGAGGGCATAGGACTTTCTGGTGGACTGCCTCCTAGAGGCCAATACCACCTCCACAACCTCCTTAAGTAGAAGTAATGGAGCTAGCACTATCCTTTCAGTAGGCAGGCCATCAGATTGAGAGACATGAGGTTGGGGTGCAGAAGGGAACCCTGCTCTTGAGACAGGAGATCGTGTTGCAGCCCTAGAGGGAACGGAGCTTCCACCGCCAACTGCAGAAGAAGCGCAAACCACGATTGCCTCGGCCATCTGGGGGCTACCAGAATCACCGAGGCCTTGTCCCGGAGGATCTTGAACAGAGTTCAGGCCACCAGGGCCATAGACCAAGAGATTAGAAAAGCATCTGCTGCCATCCTCAGGGGATGCAGCTGTCTGGAGCAAAATCTGGGCAGCTGATGGTTTAGTGGACTTGCAAAGAGATTGATGGATGGAAGTCTCCAGCGGAGAAAGATCTGCTGGACCACCAATGGATTCAACTGCCATTCGTGAGGCTGGAGAATCCTGCTTAGCTTGTCTGCTAGGAAGTTTTCCTGACCAGGTAGATAAACTGCTTTGAGAAACATGCTTTGTCTGACAGCAAAGGGCCAGTGCCTCCTGACATAGGAGCCTGGACCCTGTGCCCCCTTGTTTGTTCACGTAGAACATGGCCACCTGATTGTCAGTCTGAACTAGGACAGACTGTTGAGAGAGAGAATGACAGGTGGTTTGCAGAGCTAAGCGGCTTGCTCGCAGCTCTAAAAGGTTGATTTGCTGTGTGGCCTCCCAAGGTGACCACAGGCCTTGAGTGCACATGCTCTGGCAATGTGCACCCCAGCCCTTTAAGGAAGCATCTGTCATCAGCACCCTTGTGTGTGCTGGAGCCTGAAAAGATACACCCCTGAGAAGGTTTGGCAGATGTAGCCATCACTGTAAGGAGTTCAGAAGTCGTCTGGACACCTTTACTCTGTCTCAGAGGTTGCCGGTGGCTTGCATCCACTAATCTCTGAGGTACCACTGAGCAGCCCGCATGTGTGGATGGGCATTCAGGGTCACATGTAACATAGATGCCATGTGGCCCAGGAGCCGCAGGTAGTGCCTGGCAGAAACATGAGAATTGCTTTGGAACTGGTTGGCCAAGTCCATCAGTCTGTGGGCCCTGTCCTCGGGCAAGTAAGCTCTTGCCTGAAGGCTGTCTATTCTCGCCCCTATAAACTCTAGGTTCTGAGAGGGGAGCAAAGTGGAATTTGTGTAGTTTATGACAAAGCCCAGATGCTGAAGAAGAGAGCCAGTGCAAAGAGCGGCCTGTCGGGCCTCCTAGAGTGACTGGCCCCTGATTAGCCAGTTGTCCAGGTATGGGAAGACAAAAATACCCTGATTCCTGAGAAAAGCCGCCACCACCGCCAGGCATTTTGTGAAAACTCTGGGGGCAGAGGTTAGGCCAAAGGGAAGTACCCTGTACTGAAAATGGTTTCCTCCCACCACAAATCTGAGATATTGTCTGTGGTCTGGATGGATGAGGATGTGAGTATAAGCATACTTTAGATCTAAGGAGCATAGCCAGTCTCCCTGCTGGAGGTAGGGCAGCAGTATCCCAAGAGTAAGCATCTTGAACTTTTCCCTCTCCAGAAACTTGTTCAGGTTTTGCAAGCATAGGATAGGCTAGAGGCCTCCTGTCCTTTTTGGTACCAGAAAGTACCTGGAGTAGAAGCCTTGCCCTTCCAGGTGGTGTGGCACCGGTTCCACTGCCTGTTCCTTTAAAATACTTGCCAACTCCTGAAGGAGGAGGTCCCTGTGTAGAGGGAGTCTTGGAGGCTCCCCTGGATAGGTAGGAGGGGGGTAGCTGGTAGAAATGGAGCATATAGTCCTTCTGGACTATGCTCAGTACCCAGGTATCCCCTGTGATGGCTGGCCACCTGTAGGCATACAGGGTTCACCGACCTCCTGTGCTGAGTGGAGCCACAAGCGGAGGAGAGGCGATGCTGTGGGAGTCAAAAAACCCCTCCCTGCTGTGCAGGAACCGGAGCTGGGGGCTTGGGGGTTTTCTGCTTACAGGGCCCATGCCCCTGCCCCTGCCCCTTGGCCTTGATGGGGCGCTGGAGAGGCATGATACTGAGGGTAGGTTTTGTAGGCAGCACCCTTCCTTGGGAAAACGGGCTTCTTTCCCAAGCCCTTCTTTTTGTGAGAAGGGGCAGACATTTTTCTGGACAGTTTTGTCCTGGTGAGAGAGTCTCTGTCTCGATTTCTGCAGCCTTCTCAGTCATGGGCTTGCCAAACAGGTTGTCACCTCAGCACAGGACATCAACCAACTTGTCCTGTACCCATGACTCCAGGTCCGACGACTGTAGCCAGGCCTGACGGCATGCAATGATGGCAGCCGCGGCTACCCGGGCCGAAGCCTCGAAGCCATCATAGGCTGCTCGAAATATAAACTTCGAGCACTCTCGGATCCCTGAAGACAAGGCTTTGAATCTCTGCAAGGGATCCTTGGAGAGACCAGCCGAGAACCCGTCAATCTCCTTTGCCAGGTCCCGTAAGTACATGCCCATGTACAGCTGGTAAGTCTGGACACGGCAAGACAGCATAGAGCCCTGGAAGCACTTTCTACTGAGGGCATCCAGGTTCCGGGCCTGCCAGCCAGGAGGCACCAAGGAGTGCATCTTTTGACTTTTCAGCCTGTACATGGCCGATTCCACAACCATGGAGTTGTGCGGTAGCTGCGCCTTTTGGAACCCAGGGCTCTTATGGACTCGATAAATGGAATCAACCCGCTTGCTAAGGAACCAGCACCGAGGCCGGTGCTTCCCACATATGGAAAAGCAGCCATTTCAGCATCAGAGGAACCGGAACAGTAAAGGCTTCCTTCGGAGGAAAATCATACTGGAGGGCATCGAGCTCTTCAGCTCGAGGCTCCTTCTCGGCGTCCGCCGGGAATGCCAAAGCCTTGGCCATGTCCCTGATGAAATCTGAGAACCAGGTATCCTCCAGGGGGGACCTTCTCCGAGGCTCGGACTCCGGGGAGTCCGACGGGTTGCACCAGGTCCGGAAGGTGTCAGGAGACTCCTCCGTCTCCCACGCTGACTCCTCCGAGGAGGAATCGAGTGGCTAAGGCCGTGTGGGCCTCGATGCCACCCGCCCCGACGGCACCGGCGTCGACAACCTCGGCCCCGCATGGGAGGTCGAGGGAGACTTTGGCTGAGGATCGACGCGAGACTTAATGGACTCGAGGATCGGCTCAGCCTTCGGGGTCGACTTAGACGTCGAGGTCCCGGTGGTCGGGGCAGATGCACCGGTCAGACCGGCGATCAGTACCCGCTGCTGCTCCATGAAGGCAGCCGGGCTGCTCTCCAGGGCCGTCAACCTGAGACCAAGCTCAGGAGACTCCGCAGCCCCCGACGGCATCGGGCCTGACTTCGATGCTCCCAGAGGAGAGTCAACGAGGACAACAGAAGTTACCTGACTCGGGGACTCCGGCTCCAAGCGAGGTAGTTTGGTTGGCCGCTTCGACTCCGAGAGCCCGGGACAGCGGTCAGGGCTTCGCAACCTGGCCCTCGAGGATCCAGGTGCCTCCACTGACGCCACCCTCACAAGCTTCTTCCTTTTGTGCTCCCGGGCGGGAGACCCCCTCTCAGAGGACCCATGACGGTGCTCAGGGTCAGATTCCCGAGATGTCGAGGCCTCTGATGAAGTCCGGGCCTGGACGGATGCAGACTCCAAAAAATTTCTCACACGTTGATGCTGACAGCTCCGAAGCGCCTTCGACGACATCTTGCCACACGGGCCACAGACCAGTGCGTCATGGGTGGGCCCGAGGCATTGGAGGCAGCAGTCGTGTGTGTTGGTGAGAGACATAAGTTTCTTACACCGATCACATTTTTTGAACCCGCTGGCAGCCATCGGGGGAAAAAGGGCCCCTGCAAGGTCAAAAGACAGGGCTGCCAGTGAAAATAACAGAAAAAGCGCGAACGCTAGTCACAAAGGACAAAAACCGTAAAAGAAGTTCCGGACTCGATACCAGTGTACTGAGCAGAGATGGGGAACCGGCATTGAACCGAATAAAGAGATGCGAAAAATCTCAGAAAAAAAAAAAAAAAACCTACCTTTCCCGGGTGACACAAACTACGTCCGTTGGGCTCCGCAGAAAAAGAAAGACTGAGCAAGATGGCACCCTTGGGCGGGAAGCGGACCGCGCATGCGCGCTGCATTCCCAAAGGCTTTCTTTGAAAGCTGGGGAAATGCTCCGCACGAGGGCTCCATCGGCGCCGACGTCATCCATATGTGAGGACTGACTTCCTGCTTGGTCCTGGAGAATGAGAAACGCATCTGCTGCCACCCAGGACTAGAAGCGGGGCAATTGGTAGTTGTCCAGTCTGGCAAAGAGGTCCAACTCATGGGGTCCAGTTACCACTTGTGCGGCTGGAGGACCCTAATCAGTTTGTCCGTCAGAGCGTTGTCCTGACCTGGTAGGTATACCACCCGTATGAGTATTCCTTGTTGAACTGCATAGGAGCAGAGTATCATAGCTTCGCAGCAGAGGGTGAGAGACCCCGTGTCCCTCTGCTTGTTCACCAAGAATATTGCCATCTGATTGTCTGCTTGGATCAGCACCGGCTGGTGTCTCAGGCAGTGACAGAACGCTCGGAGAGCTAGATATATTGCCTGAAGTGCCAGGAGGTTTATCTGCTGGTTGCCCTCAGCTTGCGACCAACTGCCCTGGGTGCGGAGTTCTTCGCAGAGGGCTTCCCATCCCAGCTGGGAGGCATCTGTAGTGAGGATCCTTAGAGGGCTTGGGGTCTGGAAAGGCATCCCTGCCTGAAGGTGTTGGGGATTTTGCCACCAAGTCAGAGATTCCACCAATTGGCGAGTTACAGACTCTGTCTTGGAGACGGCTCATGGCCTGTGTCCACTGGTCCCGAGGGCACCACAGAGCAGCCCTCATGTGCAGATGGGTGTCTGGGGTGACATGGATCATAGAGGACATGTGCTCAAGTAAGCACAGTAGAAGTTGAGCTGATTCAGGAGGACGGTATTGAATGTCTACACCAGTGCCCTGAGACGGTCGGCCCGATGCAGGGGAAGGAAGTCCTTTGCCCAAAGAGTGTCCAGTCTTGCCCCGATGAACTCCAGACATTGTGTTGGGAAGAGGTGGGATTTGGGGTAGGTTATCACGAACCCCAGCTGTTGCAGAACCTAGATGGTGCATGTCGTGGCCTGCTGCACACCTCTGTGGCCGTGCCTCCTTTTATGAGCCACTCCTCCAGGTAGGGGAAGACAAATACCCCATGGAGATGGAGGAAGGCGGCCACTACTGCCAGGCATTTAGTGAAGACCCTGGGGGCAGAAGCCAGGCCGAAGGTTAATACCCTGTACTGGTAGTGGCTGCCCCCCCACCATGAAGCCAAAGTACTGCCTATGGCTGGAGTGAATGAGAATGTGGGTATAGGCATCTTTCAGATCCAAGGAGTACAGACAGTCTCCCTCTGGAGGTAAGGCAGTAATGTTCCAAGGAAGAGCATCTTAAACTTCTCCCTCACCAGGAACTTGTTCAGGTTGCACAAGTCCAGGATAGGCCTTAGGCCCCCTGTTCTTTTTGGTACAAGGAAATACCTGGAGTAGAACCCCTTGCCCCTGAGATGTTGGGGTACTGGTTCTACCACTTTGTCCTCGAGAAGGCCTGCAAATTCAATAAGAGGTCCCGGTGAAGGGGATATCTTGGGTGGGGGCTCTCCTGGGAAGGAGGAGTCTGAGCCAGATGGAGGAGGTAGCCCTCCATGACCACCTGGAGTGCCCAGGAATCTGTGGTGATGGCTGTCCACCTGTGGGCATACAGGATTAAATGTCCCTCTGTAGTCTGCTGTCCTCCTTGGAGTAGAGAGGCTATGCCCAAGGAGTCAAAATCTGCCCCCTGGCAGGGCTGGAGCAGATGCCTTGGACTTGAGAGCCTTCTGCTTACAAGGATCCTGCCCATGTCCCTTGGCCTGCTGATCCTGCTAGGAAGGCCTGAAAACGTGGGTAGTTTTTGTAAGCAGCCCCTTTCCTTAGGTAAAAGATCTTCTTACCCGGGCCCTTCCATCGGGGAGGGGCAGCGGTCTTTTTGGAGAGCCTGGTCCTCAGCATGAACTCTGTCTCCGACTCAACAGCCTTTTCAGTTATTGGTTTGCCAAAAAGCTTCTCTCTCCTTGGCATGGGACATCAACCAATTTGTCCTGAACTCATTGCTCGAGGTCGGAAGACTATAGCCAAGCCTGGCATCAGGCCTCTATGCCTGCTGCTGCTACTCGGGTCGCCGACTCAAAGCAATCACAGGCTGCTCAAGAGATAAATTTGGAGCACTGATGGATGGCTTTGGCCAGGTTCCTGAACTACTGCAGGGGTTCCTTGGAGAGACCAGCCGAGAACCCGGCGATTTCCTTTGCCTGGTCTCTAAGGGGGCCGATGAGCATCGAGCCCTGGTAGCACTTTCTGCTGAGGGTATCCAAGGTATGCATGGCCGACTCTACCACCATGAAGTTATGAATTAGCTGTGCCTTTTGGAAACCAGGGCTCTGGCGGACCCGATACATCGAGTCAAGCTGCTTGCTCACAACTGGCACAGATGCCGGTGTTTCCCCACATATGGAGCATTAGCCATTCCAGGACGAGTGGAATGGGTACTATGTGCGATTCCCTCAGAGGGGCATTGTATTGGAGGATTTCTAGCTCCTCCGTCCGAGGGTGGTCCTCAGACTCAGTCGGGAATGCTAGGGCCTTCGACATGTCCCTCATAAAGTTGAGGAATGCCATGACCTGGGGAAGGGACAGATGCCGAGGCTCGGAATGATGGGAATCCGAGGAGACATCGTGGTGGCGACAGGTGTCTAGAGACTCCTCATCCTCAGTCTCCCATACTGAGTAGTCTGTTGAAGACTCGAGGGAAGGGTGGCCTGCGGGCTCTGGGCCCGAGCCCTGTCCGCGTCCCTCGGAAGCCCTGTGGCTGGTGCCATGCGAATTAGCCGGGGAAGACCTCTGCCCCATCGAATGGGAGCTGGATCAAGACCTCATTGAGGAGTGACTCAAGGCCGTATGGTCTCGAGGATTAGCTCGGCCTCTGGAGACGTCCTCGATGTTGATGGCCTGGTGGTCTGGGTGGAAGAACTGTTAGTAACAGACAACAACGCCTGCTGCTGGTCCATGAAGGCAGACAGACTATGCTCCAGGGCCGCCACTCTGGTTTCAAGTCCATAAGGCTCCACAGCCATCGGCACAGGCATCGAGGAAATCGGGCTCTGTGCCGGTTCCCCCAAGAGGGAGTCCTCACCGAGGATAGATTCTGGTGTCCAAGGCCGATCTGTAGTCGATTCCTTCTGGGAGACCTTGGTAGACTGCTACCGCTCCATTCCCTCGGATGAGCGTCTAGGGCTGTAGGGATGGAGCAATCCAGGGATGCTATCTTCTAGGTTTTCTTCTTATGTTCCCTTGAGGGAGACCCCCTTTGAGGAGCCACAGCATCAATCGGGGTTCACAAGGGCGCCCTGGGATTCCGTGGCTTCAGAGGAGGCCTTGGCTTTCGGAGGCACTGAGGACTCCGGGAAAAACTTATCTTGCTGCTGCTGGCAGCTCTTGAGGACCTTGGACATCTTTTTGCAAAGACCGCAAGCTGCAGGGTTGTGGTCTGGCCCTAGGCAGCAGTCGTGTGTATCGGTAAGGGACATGATTTTGGCACTCCGATCACACTTCTTGAACCCACTGGTAGCCATGGGGGAAAAAGGTACCCCAGCGAGGTCAAAGTCCCACGGTGCTGCCAGCTGGAAAAAAAAGGCACCAAAAAGGAAAAAAAAAAATGTATGAACCCGAGACTCTATGCCGGAACAGCAGGCTTGGGTGGCGGGAAGAGTACCAGTGCACAACCAGAGAGAGTATGAAACTCAGGTTGAGAAAAAAAATCAACTTTTTCCGGGGGAAACCAGAGACAGACAGACGTTTGAAGGGCTCTGAGGAAAAAAGACTGAGCAAGATGGTACCCTTGGGCGGGAAGGGCACCATGCATGCGTGGTGGCATCTCCCAAAGGCTTTGAAAGTTGGGGAGATGCTTCCGCAAGGGCTCCGTCTGCACTGACATCACCCATGTGAGGACAGACTTCCTGCTTGTTCCCGGAGAAACAGTAATAGAATTAAAAAAGGCATGGGATAAATGAATAGGTTGTCTTAATAGCAAGAAGATGTAAACCAAGCATGGCATCTCAATTCAGAAAAGTGATGAAGTAACTTTTGCACGTCAAAGAGATGGGGCAACTCGCACAAAGTAGCAGCTACAAGCCTAAGCTCCTTTGGGCAGACTGAATGGGCCATTTCAATCTTCATCTGCCATCATATACTATGCTATTGTCTTCCCTTGCAAAAACAAAGAATTATATAGGTTTTTTGAGAGTGAATGAAAAGAAAATAATCACCCTAAGTACATATGATCCTATTTCACTGAGGCTGTATGGGAATATCTGGCAACAAAAGACATGCTGTTATCACGTCAGTTGAGTCTATGAAAATTAAGACACCAGTTTTCCTGTACACATACATTTCTGATCACAGGGAATCCCTCTCTCCAGTCAGAGTTCATTACAGCAGAAGAGCCTTAAGTATGTATTAGTGCTTGGAGAATCCTCATCTTACCAAAGAGTGTGAGGTGGCAGGAAATTAGTAGGAAGACTCCTCATATCTTCCTAAAACAATGATAAAAAAGGTATGGAGACTTACAAAAAGACGACAAAAACAGTATAAAGAATTTTTCACTACATTGTGTTTTACTCAAGGAGCATACAAGCATTTGTTCCAGCATTTATTTTATTATTTTAAACACTCGGTACAATGAGGAATTATTGCACAAAAAAATAAACAAATTTTGTATAAAATACTGATACTTAACACTTTTTATTTCTAATGAGTTATGCCCTAGTTTGGTGTAGAAACATACAAAGAGTAATAAGCACAAGTTTGTGTTTGCTTTACAATACAGGAGTTTTGGCTTTTATGCAATGATGTAAGGTGAAGGACACCAGCTCAATTTGCAACAACCATTTTTCTTCAGCCAGCTGAATTTTGTTACATAAACGAAACTACAAAAGTTTTTAAAATCACTGCATTGTAGCCTTTTTTTAAGCACTGATTTTTCTGCAACTATATACATTACATAACTGCTGCTGCATACATACGAGAACATATTTGAATGTAAAATTTATACAAATGATTTAAATTATTCTTAATGACTGGAATTATCTAAGTAATGGAATTTTCTAGAATGCCCATTATTTGGTTAAGAGAAAATTATCTCATAAAAGTATAAACGTCTGCATGTGTCAATCTTGGACTGTTTTTCTAGCACATAGTGCACAAATAACTGAACTAAAACACAACTATTAAATGAAATTGTTCAATATGTATAAATTGCCTAATTATTTTCGATGTGGTTGACACGAAATGTTCCATATAAAATGCTTAAACGTAAATGTCTTGAGTACAATTTAAGGCATCATTTGTGTCTACTGCCTCTTCGCTTCATGGCAGCGGTGCACTGTGGACAGTACCATTTTCCTTTAGGAGCTTCGGACAAGCCAACACAGCCATAATGAAACCATTCAATAGGACACTGTAAAAAAAACAAACAAAAAAACACACTGTAATTAGATATGCTAGTATTGTACGTCACATACGAGACCTATGTCTACAGTATCAAAAACGTCTTTGGTATCTTCCTCCAAAACAGATTTTTTTTTTTAGTGCCTTCAAGTCAGTGCTGACTCCTGGTGACCCAGTTGCCTCTGGGTTTTCTTGGCAATGTATCACTGGAAGTAGTTGGCCAGGCCTTTTCTTCCAAAGCAATAGAGGTTAAAGTTCACAAGGAATTGAACCCTTGATCTTCTGGGTACTAGGCAGTTGCTCTAACCACTAGGCTACTCCTTCCACTCCCCCTCCCCCTCCGCAAATGGATTACCCCTTCCTAATTCTCCTCTTTACCAGCATGATACCATATGACTGTTATAGTTACTGTTTTTATTTCTCTATAGGTGGATACATTGCAGTTTGTGTTCCTAAGATATCTGGGATTCCAATCTGTACGCAAGAATTGCATAAAATCTAATTTACTTCTATTGCAGTACTCAACATTTAAGGGGTATGTGAGACCTACCTCATAAGAAAGTATTCATTATTCACATCCATTACTAAAGGGATCATATTGTACTGCATTGCCAAGTTAGCACATCTCAGTTCTACAGTGCCTTAGATCTTTGCTCCCATATTACATAGCCCAGTGACACATACAAATATTTGTCCATGCTCTCAGTCATAAAAATGTGCTTGCACAATCATACTGAAACACAGCTCAAGCTTTCAATTAACTTCAATAAATGCATTAAAAAGGGAAAACATCTTGCATACTTAGAGGCATGTTTGCTAAAGTATGTAAACAGCATAGGATTGCGAAAAAGCCTACTGCACAGTAAAAGTAGCCAGCAAGGTAAAAATAATCCACTGCTTAGTACTGCAGAGTAAGGACTGGGTGGGGGGATGGAGAGACTGCACATTGCATTTAGCACAGGAGGAATTACCATATGCTAATTATCAATGGTGAAAATTGTACCTACCTGATAAGTTCCTTTCCTGGAAACCTGTTATATAATCAGTCCAGACAAGTGAGTTATGCCCCACTGCCAGCAGATGATGCAATACCAGCACTGATGCAAGGACTTGTGCAGCTAGGGGGGCACTCTTCAGTATTAACATAAGTGCCCATGAATAAACAAATGAAAGACGATGACTACAACCTCGGGATGGCAAAGTTCAAGATACTCTGAAGAGGAACACCAACCAACTCAAAATTATTTATACCACGACCTAGTTACTCCAACAAATCAGAGACAACGGTGAACTTCCACAGGAAGGGTTCTGGACTAGTCTAGCAGGATTCCAGAAAAGGAAATTATTAGGTAAGTAAAATTTCACCTTCCAATACATCCTACTAGACCAGTCCAAATAAATGAGACGCACCAAAGCTACAACTCAACCAAGTGGGAGAACATGGCTGTTCTGAAAACCTTTGTACCAGGCCACAGTCATCCTGGCTTGAAAATCTAAATAATGCTTGACAATAGCACTCAGGGATGACCAAATAGCCACCCTAAAAAAATACACTGGGGCCATTGCTCTGGACTACCCCAGAAGACTCCTGTGCCCTAGTAGAGTACACACACAACCTCCCAGGAACCAGACTTCCCTTCAGAATGTAGGCAGATGAGATTTTTTTAATCTAATGCCCAAGGGTGGCCTTGGAGGCTGCTTCTCCCTTACATGGGTCACCATATAAGAAGAAAAGCATATATGACTTGTTGAAGGAATTAGTCACCTTCAGATAATAAAACTACATCCTGCAGATGTCCACCAAGTGAAAGTCTTTGTCCCATCTCTGACACTGATCAGACGAGAATACCAGGAGAGAAACCACCTGGTTAACATGAAGGTCTTTATCACCGTGAGCAAGAAAGAGGGAACTGGCCCAAAATTTTACCAACTCCGCCAATATGGTTAAATATGGATCTAGACAGGACAAGACCTGCAGCTCCAAAATGCAATGAGCTGACAAAGTCACCAAAAAGACCATCTTTAGGGACAAATCTTTCAGAGTGGCCTACCACAACTGCTTAAAGTAGAGGCCTCAATCAAGGCCTGAAGAACCAGGCATAGATCCCAGGGCAAAACAAGAGCCCTGAAGAGAGGCTGTAGCTGCTTAACTCTAAGGAGATACTGAGACATGTCAG
The DNA here is from genome assembly GCA_033557465.1 of Ichthyophis bannanicus. Taxonomy (NCBI): domain Eukaryota; kingdom Metazoa; phylum Chordata; class Amphibia; order Gymnophiona; family Ichthyophiidae; genus Ichthyophis; species Ichthyophis bannanicus. The sequence continues at coordinate 101,548,660 of CM066038.1, forward strand.
GATGAAAAGCCAAGGGACACCCACAAACTGGACCCCCAATAAAGGCCAATACCAATACAGCAACCTGTACTCTTAGGGAATTCAATGCAATGTCTTTCTCAAAGCCATTCTGAAGAAAAGCCAAGAGACATGGTACATCAGATTGCCATAGAGAAACCGCCTGGGGCAGACAACATGCTTCAAAAAGGCACCACACCTAGACATAGGCCAGAGAGGTAGATATATGCTGAGCTTTCTGCAGAGTTGAGATTACTGCTGCCAGAGTAGCCCTTCAGGCTTCAGATTGTGCCTTTTAAAGGCCAAGCCATAAAGGTGAGAATGGACCCAGATTGTCCATGAAAACCAGCCCTTGGTGAAGACCCCTGTTGGAAAGGCAGAGGCTTCCCAACTAGCAGCCAAACTAGGTCCACATACCATGGCCTCAGAAGCCAGTCCAGAACAACTAAACCCAGATCCTCTATTCTCCGCAGAACTTGGCTTATCAGGGGCCATGGTGGAAATAAGTCCCTGGCATGGACATGGCTGCAGAAGCACAGCCACATTGCTGAAAGCAAACTTCTTCCTCTGACTGAAGACCTTCATCCTTGGAATTGGCCTACATCACTGTTCCCTCTAAGCTGTGTGCGTGTGCGCACGCACACACCTCACCGAGCGAGCGCACATACTTTACAACAGAGCGCACAAAAATTACAGCTCTGATTCTGATAGAAAACAACACAGACGTCTTAAAATTTAAAAGTTATGAATGTAATTACTAGAAATTTCCCGCTTCATTTAGTAATCGTCTATTTTCATTTAATTTGATTAAAATCAATGTGGTGTACATACTGTATTCTGACGTGTAGTCAAATTTTAAAGTGTATAACTCCAAGTGTCATTATGTGGCGCACAAAAATTTTACTTTCCTTCAAAAGCTGCACACAGCTGATATTTTATGCGCACACAGCCTACAGAAAATTAGAGGGAACATTGGCCTACATTGCCATCAAATCCAGGGATAGCCTGCCCCAGCAGTCCATGACCTGCTGGAAGGCCTAAGAGCCCAGCTCCTACTTTCTGGAATAGAGAGCATGACAACTGAGGAAGTCCACCTCGATATTAGACTCTCCCAATGTGCTGCTACATCAGACGATGCTCCGCCCAGGGAAACAATTTCATCTTGTGCCACCATATCACTTTTGGTGCCTCTTTGCCGACTGATATATGCTACTGCTGTTGCATTGTCAGACAATTTGGACCGCCTTTTCCTGGACCAGGAGACAAAAGTAGAGTAAGGTTAACTGAATGGCCCATGCCTCCTGCTGGTTGACTGGCCAAGCTGCCTCGCATGGAATCCACCAGTATGCCCAAACAGTGGGCTTCCCAACCGAGACACTTGCATTGGATGTCAGGGCAACCCGTTGAAGGGGTCTTGAGATCCACACCAGAGCCAAGTTGGAGGGCTGAAACCATCACAGAAGACTTCACCACCAATGGGAGTAGGGGACGCCTGACCTCAAAGTCCTGGGACATCAGAGACCATCTTAACAGTAACACTCTCTGAGGGGGATGCAAATGCACCTGTGCCCATGGGACAAGATCTAGAGGGGCCAACATCAACCCCAGTAGCTGTAGATATAACCCCACTCAGGAACATGTGGATTTCGCATGGTTCATCACCCAGCCCAGGCTTCTCCAGGAGCTGTACCACCTGACCTATTGTGGCCCGATAATCCTTCTCTGACTTGGTGCAGATGAGCCAGGCAGTCATTCAGGAATGGAGAAATCTAGATCCTCTCTCAATATAGGGCCACTGCCATCACCACCAAGACCGTGGAGAAGGTCCTAGGAGCCATAGTAGGTCAAAAGGCAAAGACTGAACCTGAAAATGGTGGCCCAGAATGCAAAAAAATGCAGAACCCCAGAAACCTCTGCTGATCTGGCCTAATGGGGATATGAAAAAATACCTCAAACAGGTCTAGGAACACCAGAAACTCCCCTTTCCAGGCCGCTTGAATGAGGAGCACAGGGACTTCATACAGAAGTGAAACTTGCAGACAAGCACCAACTGCCTTGAGGTAGAGAATCGGCCAGAAGGAGCAATCCTTTCTAGGGACCACATAACGAGCAGAAAACTTCTTAACATTGCGAACTGTAGACACAGGAATCCCATGGTCTTTGGAAATGGCCTTGTACCCTTTTGAAGTTTGGTGGCAATGGCTTTTCTGTCTATCTCAGGAAGCTGTCATGCTGTTAGAGGTGATGCAGATTACTGAGAATGTGCATAAAAGGTGTCTAGTTAATTTCAGGAAATTAAAGTGCTACAGTGCTGGTAGCGTTACACTCCTGAGGAAGGCGAGTGCCGAAACATGGCCAGTGTCAGGTGTGGCTACGGTGTACCCCTTAATAAAGATTTTGAACATTTTTCATTTGTCTTGCTCCTTGTCATCTAGTGGTTTTCTGTGAGTCTTCGGAGTGCTTCTGCTTTGAACTAGCGCTAGAGGGCATACTCAGTGCTGTACATATAGATGTAAGCCACAATCCCTACTAATCAGAGCTTACAATCACAAAACTGGGGACTAGAGTATGGTAAGATATACTTAAGTAGTGAACATGAGAATGAGGAGAATCAGGATTCAACAGCAGCCTCAAAGAGGTGCATTTTTACCCAGGATTTGAATAGGGCTAGAGAAAGAGCCCGAGGCAGTGACTCAAGTAGCTTGTTCCAGGTATATGGAGCAGCAGGGTGGAATGAACAAATTCTGGGAGTTCATAATGGCAGCGAAGGGCACAGATAAAAGGGATATGCCAGAGGAGCGGAGCTCCTGAGAAGGGATGTAGAGAGAAATAAGAGAGGAAAAGTACTGAGGAGCCACAGAATGAATGCACTTATAGATCAGTAGGAGAAGTTTGAACTGGATGCAGAAACAGATATGGAGCCAGTGGAGTGACTTGAGAAGAGGGGTTACAAGCCGTGCAGCTGAATTTTGAACATATTGAAGAGGAGAGAGATGACTCAGAGGGAGACCAGCGAGCAGCAGGTTACAATAATCAAGACAAGAGGCAACTACAGAGTGGATAAGAGTCTTAGTAGCATGTGTAAAAAGGAAGGGACAAATTTTGCCGACGTTATAGAGAAAGCAGCAACAGATTTTAGCCATCTGTTGGATGTGTGCAGAGAAAGAGAGAATAGAGTCAAAGGTGACCTCAAGGTTGCAAGCTGCAGAAACGGAAGCATGTGGTGTTATCTACAGAAACGGAGATGGGAGGAGGTGGGCTTAGGTGGAAAGGAGCTCAGTTTGGCGATATTCAATTTCAGATGGCAGCAAGATATGCAGGCACTAATGTCAGGTAAGTAGTAGAAGTTAATTTGGTACCAATTGCCCAATGGGTCCTTTAGAAAGATTTCCCCGCCGGGAGGGGAGGGGAGCAGGAAACTGGAGACTCCTTAGAATCTCAAGGGAAAACAAGTTTAGAAACAGTAACACACGGAGTCTCTTCAGACCCCCCAATAAACATATCTCATTGCCAGTGTAGATGAAAGCAGGGGCCGGGGGGGGGGGGGAGATTCTGTCCACAGAGCTTACAGAAGCTTCCCCTAAGGAGGCTTGAGCTGCTGGTAGTGCCACCACATGTCTAACAGTTTTTCTAGATGGGGTAGCCGAAGACTGACTTCATCATTCCTTTCTCTTTCCCCATAGGAGGCTACTCACCTCAATAATCCTCAAGACATAGGATGTATCAGGAATCTCCACCAGTGCTCTGAAGAGGTTCCAAAGGGGTGAGATCTGCCCCTTTGGGACATGCTTCCTGGCCCCATGTAGCAACAATGCTGGTTCTTATGGACCCCTCAGGTCCTCGCAATGACTTCATGAGGAGGTTGTCCTCAGTGCCTGCACCATGGAAGGTCTCTCACAACCACAGCTGCTGCCTCTGGACGGATGTCAAGGGACTACAGATGCTCTCCATCTTGCAAATGCCAGTCTCCTGCACCAGTAGCAGCAACACTAGTTCTTATGGACCCTTCGGGTCCTTGCAGTGATGTCACAAGGAGGGTGTCCTCTGCACCATAAAAGATCTCTTGCTGCGGGCCCGCACCACCACAGCTGTTGCCTCCGGGCCGATCTCAAGGGCCTCCAGATGCTCACCACCTCACAAACAACTGTCTCCCCAGAGTACCGTTCCTGACCCCTTTTGCAAGCAGGCACAGGCACAATGGCCTGCGATTGGAGTAGCCTTTTCAGAGTAGACTCAATAGCAATTCTCTTGACTAGATAGCCCACAGGGAGAGACCAGAGAGGCATCTCAGAAAGGCTCCGTGCACTCCAGAACGAAACCACCACGGACGATGTTCCAAGACCCACTGGTCATCTGGTGATCCGGGCTCATTCCAAGTAAAAAACACGCAGACATCCACCCACCAGGCCCCCACTCCCAGAATGGGCCCATGGCCCAACACTGGCCTGTGCAGGAAGCACCAGCTCTAGAGGACGAAGAGTCTTTAGACTTCCACGCATGTTAAAAAGGACAGAGATTTGTCAGATTTCCCTAGGGGTGCCGACTCCTTAGTACCTCCTTGAGTTGCAAAGCCGGGATTAAGACAAATGCCAGGAGCTGCACTTCATTTTAGTCTTAGGCTTAGCTTCCCCCCAAATCCTTGGCTAACTTCTTCAGATCCTCCCCAAAGAGAAGCCCGCTTTTAAATGGCAACTTGGCAAGGTGAGACATGAAATCTTCATCTGCTGATCAGTGCCTCAACCACAGCCAGCGCCTGACTGCTGTAGCCACAAAATCATATCGAGTCAGCCAGAAACAAAGCTGTGGACTCCAGGCGAATCGACTCAGAATCCTCTGATAATTGCTGAATACAACAAAAGAGTTCTGGCCATCAAGCCTCCACAGTTCAAGTCCTGCATGCTGAATGAGACAGAAGACAGTCTTCAATAGCACCTCCACTTGTGATCCTGCTGATTCTGGAGGATGGCTCCACCCTCCACTGGGATGTTGGTGTGCAGAGTAACTGCCGTAATCAAGGCATCAACCTTCAGGAAATGCAAAGAGCTATCCACATCCACCTGAGAAAGGACATACACCTTGCCCGTGACCTTACTTCCACACAGAAGTGCATCAGGACCCTCCCATTCTCCGCTGAACCGCATGCAGAAGGGAAAGGCCTATTACTGAGCATTTTTCATTCATTCAAAGGACCGCTGGGCTGAATCCCCACATCTTCTCTAGTGTAAACACCACTCATTTCTCCAGGTAAAAAAAAATACCCTTCAGACTTGATAAGCTACCATGGGATACCTGGCTCCTAATAGTGAGATCTTCATGCTTCAGACCAAGTTTCCCTACATTCATCATTCCACCTCCAATACCACTACTTCCTAAGAGCTGCATTATTCACTCAACAAAGCCATGTGACCTTGGGACATCATCCCTCAGCACTATTAGTTGCACACAAGCAACCCGATAGAATCAGAGGGACTTGGGTTGTCAGGACTAAGTGAAGCATTCACATTAAGGGGAAATGGAGGCACATCTTTCCTACTTCCCCTGAATTCCCTAGTGATACCTGCCTAACACCAAATGACAACTGAACTGCAAATGCATCTATCAGCCCAGCAATAAAATGAAGAGTTGGGATAGCAAGTACAGACCAGACTCTAGTTAGAAATAGCTAAGGCTTATATTTTTAGGTGCTCATTTACTAGTCAATCAGATGTTTTGTGGGTGTATAGATAAGAGTAAATTAGACTTACCTGCTAATTGTTGTTCCTTAAGGAACTCTAGTCCAGTCCCGGAACCATAGAGTTGTGAACCTCCACCAGCAGCTTTGGAGACTGAAAGATGTCATCACTTTAATGTCACTGGTACAAGTAGGCAGGAACCACCCCCAATCACCAGTACCTATTGATAAAGCAGACTCAGAAGAGCAACAAATAAGTAGAAACAGGAATAATAGAGTAAACAGGCCAGAGACCTGAACATAGAATAGCTTAAAACTACCGAAGAAGAAGCAGCATTCGGCACCAAGACGCCAATACCGCCTCTTCTCCATCGAAACAGGAACATGTCCGTTCTGTGTGTCTGGATTAGTTACGTTTTGTTTTTGTTTTTTTATGCTGTACTTAAATGAAAAGAAAACCTCCAGCCCCAGAAAGAGAAGAAAACACTCTCTAGAGCTTTCGAGGCACTGCAGCGCCAAAAAGATGTCCCGTCTTGTCTTGTACCCCGGCACCGCTAAACTTCCCCTGCAGTCATTCAGGCATATGATCTATACTTTGGCCCTAAAACCACTGCAGGCTGAATGCCGAGCCCACCAACGGGAGGGATCCGGGACTGGACTAGAGTTCCTTAAGGAACAACAATTAGCAGGTAAGTCTAATTTACTCTTCCTTTACGTCCCTCTAGTCCAGTCCCGGAACCATAGAGGATGTAACAGAGCAGTGAACATCAACGGGAGGGACCGGCGAGGCCAGCCCGAAGAACCGCAGAGCCAAAACGCCCATCCCTCTGCGCCTGGACATCCAGGCGGTAATGCCTGGCAAAGGAATGCAACGAGGACCAAGTTGCCGCCCTACAAATGTCTGCCACTGGCACCAGGCTAACCTCCGCCCATGACGCCGCCTGCGCTCTAGTAGAATGCGCCCGAAGGCCACTAGGCACCTCCCTGCCACGCAACAGGTACGCCGACGAAATAGCCTCCTTCAGCCAGCGTGAAATGGACTTCGCAGCCGCCTCTCCCTTTCGCGGCCCGCCAAACGCGACAAATAACCTATCCGATTTCCTGAAAGATCTCGTACTGCGGTGGTACATCTTGAGCACCCATCGGACGTCGAGACGATGAAGCTGACCGCCGGACTGCCCAGACCGCTCCGCCGCTGAAAACACCGGAAGGGCTACCACCTGGTTAACATGGAACGGCGAAACCACCTTCGGCAAAAAGGCTGGTACCGTGTGTAAAACCACCCGGTGGCTATCAAAAGTCAAATACGGCTCCCTACAAGACAACGCCTGCAACTCCAAAATTCTGCGGGCGGAACAAATGGCTACCAGAAAGACAGTCTTCAACGTCAAATCCTTAAGCGACGCTTCCCGTAAGGGCTCAAAGGGCGCCGCAATCAAGGCCTCCAAGACCAAATTGAGATCCCAAGAAGGAAGCGAGTCGTGCCGCGGGGGGCGCAACAATAACACCGCGCGCAGAAACCGCCGGACGTCGGCATGGGAACCAAGTACCTGACCTTGCACCTTCCCCCGATAACAGGATAGCGCCGCCAGCTGTACTCGCAAGGAACTAGCCGCAAGACCCTTCTCAACCCCGTCCTGCAAAAAGGCCAGGATCTGCGGCACTGAAGCCCGAAGCGGCGGAAGAGCGCGATCCGCACACCACGCTTCAAAAACGCGCCAAACACGGATGTATGCTACAGAAGTAGACCGCCTTCGCGAGCCTAACAAGGTACCCAGAACCGCCGGAGAGTATCCTTTAGCCGTTAGCCGCGCCCGCTCAAGAGCCATGCCGTAAGCGAGAATCGACCCACCTGCGGCATGCGAAGCGGCTCCTGCAGCAAGAGATCCTCCCGAGGAGGGAGCCGCCACGGCCTGTCCACCAGCAGCCGTATCAAATCTGCATACCACGGTCGCCAAGGCCAGTCGGGCGCCACGAGCATCACCAGACCCCGATGCTGATCTATACGCTGAATCACCTTGCCGATCAGCGCCCACGGAGGAAAAACGTAGAGGAGCCCCTCCATCGGCCACCTCTGCGCCAGCGCATCCAAGCCTTCCAACATCCGCTCTCTTCTCCTGCTGAAGAACCGCGCGACTCTTGCGGATTCGAAGGTGGCCATCAGATCCATCACCGGCAGTCCCCAGCGACGCACCAGGAGTGCGAAAACATCCGGATGTAGGGCCCACTCCCCCGGGTCCACTCTGCGCCGACTGAGAAAATCCGCCTGGACATTGTCGGTGCCAGCCACGTGCTGAGCCGACAACGTGCTGAGATTGCCCTCGGCCCAACGCAACAGCCGCGACGCCTCTTCCTCCAAGGACGGGCTCCCTGTGCCGCCCTGACGATTTATATAGGTCACTGTCGTCGCATTGTCGGACAGTACTCGCACCGCTTTCTGGTGTACGAGCTGCCGAAACTCTTGAAGTGCCAGAAACACCGCACGCATCTCTAACCGGTTGATTGACCACTGCCGCTCTATCTGCGACCACGGGCCCTGGGCTATCCTGCCTTCGCAGTGTGCTCCCCATCCCGAGAGACTGGCATCGGTCGTCACCAATACCCAGGATGGAGTCTCCAGGGACATACCGCCCTCCAGATTTCCGGGTTGTAACCACCAAAGAAGGTCCTGCTGCACCTCCGGAGGACACACGAGCCGCTGAGACAACGCATCCGCCTGATGCGACCAACGCCTGAGCAGGGCGCTTTGGAGAGGCCGCATGTGAAACCGGGCCCACCTGACGACTTCGATGGTCGCCGCCATGGTACCCAGCAGCTGCAGATACTGCCACGCCATTGGAGCAGGGAGCTCCTGAAAGTTCCGCACGAGATCCTGCAAGGCCTTCGCCCTGGCGCAGGGCAGGAAGACTGCTCCCCGCCGAGTGTCGAACCGCGCTCCCAGGTACTCCAGAGTCTGAGAGGGTACCCGCTTGCTTTTCGCAAAATTGACCACCCAACCCAGGTTTTCCAAAAACGCTATCACCCGAGCGGTGGCCGTTGCACTTTCCTGTGCGGACTTCGCTCGAATCAACCAATCGTCCAAATACGGATGCACGAGAATTCCTTCTTTGCGAAGCGCCGCCGCGACCACCACCATAATCTTGGTGAACGTCCGAGGAGCCGTCGCGAGCCCGAAAGGCAACGCCTGAAACTGGAAATGCCCCATCGGTACTGCAAAGCGAAGGAACTTCTGATGCTCTGGACGCACGGGAATATGAAGATAGGCCTCTGTGAGGTCTAAGGCTGTCAAGTACTCCCCCTTTCTGACTGCCGCAATGACGGAACGTAAGGTCTCCATCCGGAAATGGGTGATACGAAGACAACGATTCACCCTTTTTAAGTCCAAAATTGGCCGATAGGTGCCCTCTTTCTTCGGGACTACGAAATAGATCGAGTATCGACCGCACCCGCGTTGGCCTGCCGGGACGGGAACCACCGCTCCGAGCTGCAGTAGCCGCCCCAACGTGTCCTGGACCGCGCGAAGCTTCCTCGGAGACCCGCACCGAGAAAGGACAAAGGAGTCCCGCACGGGCCGAAGAAATTCCAGAGCATAGCCTTCCCGAATGACCTCCAACACCCAGCGATCGGAGGTGATTTGGACCCAGGCAGAGAGAAAATCCCGCAACCGTCCTCCCACGGGCACCTCCGCCACCTGGGTCCGCCGTATCTCATTGGGACTTTTTATTGTTTGAGGACTGAAAGGAGGCAAAACCTCGGCCTGCCCCCCGGAAACCTCGAAATGTTGGACCCCGAGCTGGGAACCTCCCCCGCTGGGGCAGGGGAATGCGCGAGGATCTGAACCGACGAAAAGTCCCCAAGAGACCCCGGGCCCCTGACGTACCATGGCTCTGCTTGGGCTTATCTTCCGGGAGGCGCCCCCCCTTGGACTCCCCCAGATCCTTGACCAATTTCTCCAAGTCCTCACCAAACAAAAGCTTACCCCAAAGGGGGAGTTTACTAAGCCGAGCCTTGGAGGCACCATCTGCCGACCAGTTTCGGAGCCAAAGATAACGGCGAGCTGCCACCACAGAAGCCATAGCCTTAGCCAGCCCTCTAATAAGATCATAGTGGATGTCGGACAGATACGCCGCACCTGATTCCAGGCGCGCTCCGTCCTCTGTCTGTCCTACCTGCGACTCTCCCTGCAAGCGCTGGGACCATCTCAAACAGCCTCTCGCCACCCACGCCCCCGCTACCGAAGCCTGTAAGGACAGGGCCGACACGTCAAATACCTGCTTCAACAGGGTATCCAATCTCCTATCCTGTACATCCCGCAATGCCGCGGCGCCTTCCACCGGAATTGTGGTTTTCTTTGTGACCGCTGACACCACTGCATCCACCTTTGGAGAACGAAAAAGCTCTCTATCTTGGTCCGAAAGCGGATACAAGCGGGCCAGAAGCCTGGCCCCCCTCAAAGAGGATTCAGGCGAAACGCATTCTTCCTGAATCATCGCCCGAAATACCCGATGTAGCGGGAAGACCCGCTGAGGGACCCGCACCGCCTGCAATAACGGGTCCTCCAACGCGTCCCCCGCCACAGGGGCGTCCACAGGCATGTTCAACGCTTTCAAGGTTTCCGCAATCAAAGCCGGCAACTCTTCCTTCCGAAACACCTGGACCACTCTATTCCGCTGCTCCTCGTCCGGCAATTCCCCGTCTTCTAACTCTTCCTAGGAGGGGGCGTCAAGATCCATCTCCTGCACCGTCTCCTCTCCTTCCAATCCAAAGGAAGAAGAAGAAGCCTCATCACCCCCCTTCCGAAGCTTCTTGAGAGGAACCTCCTCCTCCTCTCGGGTAACCCTGGACCCCGTCTGCTTTTGCCCTTGCGGCGTATGGAGCCAAGTCCCCGCAGCAGGCTGCAGTAAGGCAAACGCCCTCTGCATCAGTGAGAAGAAGTCTGGAGGGATCTCAACACCACCTGTGAATCGTTGGTCGTCCGCTTCCGGAGGAGTGAGCCCCAACGAGCCCGGCCCCTCCGGAGCCCCAAGAGAAGGCGGCCCAACCTCCCCTTCTCCTTGAGTAACAGGTGCTGCCTCCCCAGCCACCTCTGCCAAAGGCTTCTCCAGACTTGCAGCCTCCACGGAGCAGGGCCTACATACCCCTGTCTCCATCACCTCAGTGCGTTTCACCCCACACACGAGGCAGCGTGGCTTAGCCGGCATAGCAAGGCAATTCCCCAGAGGGAGCAGTTTCAAAGGAAGGAAAAAAATCGCTCACTTTTTTTTTTTTTTAAGAGCAACCACTCAGGAAGGACCCCACTAGCAGAATCCCATCAAATTTAAGCAAAAACGAAGCTCCTAAGAGCCGCAGGGAACGAAGGAAAACCCCAACGATGAGAAACAGAAAAAACCGCGGCTCCCAAAATGGCCGCCGGCAATTTTCCCGCCGCTGAAAGACGCGGCAAGAACACCCCGTGCCTGCAATTAACTTCCAAAAAGGCTCTCCGTGCAAGGCCTGCACCCCCCCAAGGCCCCAGATAAAGGGTAGTACTCACTCTGACGAGGTACCTCCGAACATGCAGGAAGGCGGGGGGGGGGGGGGGGGTGAGAGAGAGACACAAAGCACTCTGCAGCTCAGCCCTTGCCCGGCTTCGGCTGCAGTGCTCAGAAAGCTCAGTGATTGGGGCGGAGCCTGATGTCCAGCGGGTAGGACGCTTTGCGTTGAAGCTCCCGAGAGGCCTACTCAGAATCCTGACTTAATACCTATATAAATTTACTATTTCGCTCCGAGCTGACCGGGGCACCTCGGGGGGGGATGGCGGCCCATAAACCAGCGCGCTTGGACTTCGGGTCTCCTTCTTCTTCTCACGGAAAACGCTCCAAAACAGCGGTGTCCTCCCCACAGAAGATGGTTCCATTTCGTGAAAACCCCGCAATGCACCTGGAGATTTTGGAGGAAATACGCGGCGTGAAGGAATTGGTGCAATCCAATGGAGAAGCGCTTCGAGCCATGCGAGAAGACTTTGGAGTGCTCCAGGACCGACTTGAAGGTCTTTCATTACGGCAGGACAATATGGCGGGGGTCCTCGACTCGCACGAGGTGCGCTTGGGCAAACTGGACAAGGCTGAGCGCCAGATACAGAATCTTCAAAAGGAGTTGGAAGATAGCAATAATCGAGCCCGTCGCAACAATGTGAGGCTCCTCGGAATGCCGGAGGGGGTGGAAGCAGGAGATATAAGAGAATTCTTGCTCAAAACTCTTCCCTCCTTGCTGAAGATCACTTTTCACAGAGAACTGGAAATCGATCGAGCACACCGTGTTCCTGCCCGCATGGCGCTCAACCGCACGACCCCCCGGCCTATTATCTTTAGCTTGCTACGATATCAACAAGTGGAACAAATTTTACATGCTGCTCGAGCGAATCATCATTTGGAATTTGAAGGTCGTAAGGTCTCCTTCTTTCCTGATTTGGCAAAACCTACCGTTGACCGTCGGAAGAAACTCCTTGCTCTTCGCCCTCGACTTCAACAGCTACAGGCTCGCTTTGGCCTGTTGTATCCAGCGAAGCTCCGAGTGACTCTCCACAACCAGACCAGGACGTTCGAGGATCCTGATCTACTATCAACATTTTTGGACTCCAAAGAAGCAGAGCAGATGCGCTAATCCCAAATCTTGGACTCTTATCTGCCGGCTCTGTCCGCCATTTTGAAGGGCCCGATGCGGCGGTCATAGCCCAGCACAGAAATAGCCTGGACTTTCTTACTTTCTCTGTATGACTTTTGTCTTTGGTCTCCTATCCCTTCATGATGTGTGCCTCGGTCGGATTCGGAGCACGCACAGTCCTACAGGTTATGTGTTTTTCAATTTCGGCCTTCTCTGGGGTTTCTCCCCGCAGACACATGGTCGCCAGTAATTTTGGGGTTTTGCTTCTCCTCTACTGTACTGCGGTTTTCTTTGCTAATGTGGGGCGCTTCATTGTATTATATTAGCTTATTTTTCCTATGTCATGTGTACAGCCAGATACAGTCAGTTTGAGGGACACAGTGATATTATGTGTGCTATCATGCTCAGAATTTTAACTTTTCTGAATGGTCTTATGTAAAATCTTATTATTCATCGTCAAAGGCCTTACTGGTCCACTCAAGGGAAAGAAAATCCTTAGCTATCTTAGCCACGAGCATGTTGATTTGGTGTTTCTTCAGGAAACGCATTACACTCTGCTGAAACACTGAAACTCAATGCTAGGCCTCACATGGTCGCTGCCTATTCTCCCACCGTTTCCAGATGGTATGGGATAGCCATTCTGGTTAAGAAGTCTTTGCACGCTACTGTGCCTGATATTAGCGCTGACATGGAGGGTAGATGGGCCCGTGTACACCTTGAGGTTGGAGATAGTGAATTCACGTGTATTTGCACTATGCCCCGAATGTGGACAACCCTGCTTACTATGCAAGTTTTGCGCAGTTGGCCTCGGCCTCCGCCAATGTTCCATTAATACTTGGTGGCGATTTTACTCAAGTGTTCCCTCAATCTTTTCTTCTCCAACAAGGTGCTCGTTGGTTGGAAGATCCAGTACCGAGCAGACCTGTGTGGCTAGATATAGTAGCGGGCCTTTGCTAACCGATTTCTCTTACCTTACTCCCTGGTATGACTCTCCCATTAGACTCCCACTATCCACCAATGCTTTTCGACACTTTAGGTGCCTTTAATACTCTTATGCAACCTTTCGACTCCCGACTCTGGTCAGTGCAACTTCAGCATTGCCTTCGGAGCACTAGAGTACTCCCGCCATCGGCACTCTCTGCATAGGGTTGATTGGGGACTTCCGATCTCTCGGTAGTTCACCGGGTGTAGCATACAATTTTACTAAACCTTATGTAATGCTATCACTAGAGATACCTCTATAGCGCAGAAAGTATGGGAGAGAGAATTGCATGTGACTTTGACCTCGGAGCAATGGAGCCTTATCTGGAGCAGAGGGACACGGGTTCCCGACCCGCCTCACTCACTCAGACCCTCTTCTTTCTAGCCCACCGGTGTTTTTTTACACTCCTCACAGATTAGACAAATGGAACACTACTCAGGGTAATGGTTGCTGGACACGTCCTGCGGCCATTGATTTATTGCTTCATGTTATGCATGAGTATCCCGCACTACAGTATTACTGGCGTCGGGTCTGGGGTCGTATTTAGTCTGTATTGCACTCTCAGGAGTCCCTTTCTTGGAGGATAGTGGGACTTCGCCCAGTTGCGGGGATCCCCTCTCTCCCAAAAATGGCTTATCTCCTTTCGAACTTTATGCTTGGCATTGCTAATTCCCTAATTAAGTAATACTGGGAAATTAGTTCCCATCTGAGCCTCAATGAATGGTGGAATCATGCCTGTCTCTACAGTAAATATGAACAAATACCTCGTCTGTTCGCTTCCTCCGTTCAGACTCCTTCTCATTGGTCTCAATGGAAGATGCTCAATGAATATGTACATTTTGCTAAAAGCTCTCATCTGACTGTCTAACTTTGTATATATCTCTGTCTCATGATCATGCTGTATTGTGGATACTTTTTTGATCGTTTGATGTATAATCACTGTTAATTGGAAGCGCTCACATGCTGATACAACCGGGTAGAGAAGAAGCACCGGGGTGGGGGGTAATGGGTTTACTTTTCCTTATTGTATACTTGTTTTGTCTCTTTTGGTGTGTTGTTTCTTTTGTTTGTTGCAAAATGAAAATAAAAGTTTAAAAAAAAAAAGAAAGCTCAGTGATTCAGGCCAATCTCGCTGAGCCTGTCACTAGCGTCTCCCCTGCTGCTGCCTGTTGTCTCCCTTCCACCTGCTCCTCACCCTTCTGAAACCGGGTTCGAGAGCAGGGAGGCTATGCTGAAATGCTCGTTGAAAACGATGGGGCTCTAAAAACAAAAAACTACTCGTCCCGGTGAGGGAGGGGGGAGGAGGGAGGAGTAAGGGAGGGAAGGAGCCAGAGAAAGGGACAAGAAAAAAGGGGACCTTGGCAGCAGCAGATCTAAAAGAAAGAAAAAAGAATTATCAAAAAAAATATCATCAAATAAAAGGTATCAGTAAAAATAAGTCTGCTTATTTGCTCTCCCTGAGCCCAGTCCCGGGCTCATAACCTCCAAGCTGCTTGGAAACTGAAAGTACTGGTGATTGGGGGCGGTTCCTGCCTACTTGTACCAGTGACATCAAAGTGATGACATCTTTCAGTCTCCAAAGCTGCTGGTGGAGGTTCACAACTCTATGGTTCCGGGACTGGACTAGAGGGATGTAAAGGAATAAATAAATAAGTGCTCGTGTTTAATGTTTTATTTCTTGCTTCAGATACTATTGTTATGCACCTTTTCCAGTGGAAAGCACAGTTACTTACCTGTAACAGGTGATCTCTGGGAACAGCAGGAATTAGTCCTCACATATGGGTACGTCGGTACCGACGGAGCCTGCGCGGGAAAGCTCCCCAGCTTCCTAGAATGGAAGCTTTTGGGACCTCCCACTGCACATGCGCACTGCCTTCCCGCCTTCCTGAACAGCTCTCCTCAGTTTCGAGTTTATAGCTGAGTCAATAGAGAGAGGACAGGAAGATAGATAGATAAAAGATACAACTCCTAGGGGAGGTGGGTGGGTTGTGAGGACTAATTCCTGCTGTTCCCAGAGATCACCTGTTACAGGTAAGTAACTGTGCTATCTCCAGGAACAAGCAGGAATAAGTCCTCACATATGGGGACTCCCTAGCTTAGATGCGTGGGATCCCCTGTCAAGGTTCGCCATCTTCGTATGGATCTCAGGCATCCATCCTGGGAAGGTGGGCAGGAGTTGTCTAAGAATGGAACAGGTGTTTGAGGACAGCCTGGCCAAACAAGGCATCCCGGCGGGAGTCTTTGTCCAAACAGTAATGGGCTGTGAAGGTATGAACCGAGGCCCAGGTAGCGGCTCGACAGATCTGATCAATGGAAACAGAGTGCAGATGAGCCATAGAAGTTGCCATGGCTCTCACATTGTGAGCTGTGACATGGCCTTCCAGAGAAATGTTTTTACTCTGGTAAGCAAAGGAAATACACTGAGCAATCCAATTGGAAAGTGTACGCTTGGAGACTGGAAGTCCCAAATGTGAAGGATCAAAAGCCACGAAAAGTTGAGAAGACTTTCGATGTGGCTGAGTCCTATTAAGGTAAAAGGCTAGAGCTCTTTTACAATCCAGAGTATGAAGGTTCCTCTCTGCACTGGAGGCATGAGGAGCCGGAAAAAATACAGGTAGATATACCTCTTGATTAAGATGAAAAGGCGAGACCACTTTAGGCATAAAGTGGGGATTCGTCCTAAGGACCACCTTGTCATGATGAAATCTTGTATAAGGTGGATTAGCCACTAGAGCCTGCAGTTCGCTGATGCGACGAGCGGAAGTGACTGCAATTAGGAATAATACCTTCCAGGAAAGAAATTTCAAGGAGGTAGAAAATAACGGCTCAAAAGGTGGCTTCATAAGCTGACCAAGCACTAGATTCAAATCCCATGCGACCGGGGGGGGTCTGATGGGAGGTTTAGTGAGGGTCAGGCCTCTCATGAATCTTGCAACAAGAGGATGAGAGGAGATAGGTTGTCCATTTACAGGTTTCAGGGATGCTGAAATAGCACTTAAATGGACTCTTACAGAATTCGTCTTAAGGCCTGCATTGGAAGATGCAGGAGATAGTCTAAGAGGGAATTCAAAGGAAGTGCCAGAGGGTCAAGGCCCTGCTGAGCACACCAAATGGAAAAACGTTTCCATTTGAAAGCATAAGACCGCCTCGTGGAAGGTTTCCTAGAGGCATGAAGGATATCTTTCACAGGTTGAGAAAGATTAAAGTCTTGAAGACTTAAGCCTTCAGTAACCAAGCTCGGAGATGTAGGGATTTGGGGTTTGGGTGCCACAAAGTCCCGTCCTCCTGAGACAGAAGGTCTGGTGCAGCTCCTAAGTCCAGGGAGGATCCCTGGGAGAGCTGTAGAAGCAGAGGGAACCACACTTGGCGTGGCCAGCGTGGAGCTATGAGGATCATAGAGCCGTGATCTCTCTGGAGTTTGAACAGAGTCTTGGGAATCAACGGAATGGGTGGAAAGGCATATAGGAACGCCTGACCCCAATGGAGGAGAAAGGCGTCCGTGGCCTGAGCTTCCTGACATGGAGTCCTGGAACAGAACCGGGGAAGTTTGGCATTCCACGGACTTGCAAAGAGGTCTATGTCCGGGGTCCCCCATTCCTGAAAGATTCTGGTTATCTGGTCCACGTGTAGGGACCACTCGTGTGGCAGCAGAACTCGACTGAGCCTGTCTGCTCGAGAGTTTTGAACTCCTGGAAGGTACACTGCTAGCAGATGAATTTGGTGCTCTCTGGCGAAGGCCCATAATCTGAGAGCTTCGTTGCAAAGCGACAGAGAGCCCGTTCCTCCTTGTCTGTTTATGTAAAACATGGCCACCTGATTGTCTGTCTGAACCAGGACAGTCAGGTTGGCAAGGAGGGTATGGAAGACCTTGAGGGCAAGGTAAATTGCTCGCAGTTCCAGGAGGTTGATATGAAGGGTGGCCTCCTGTGGAGACCAAGTGCCCTGAGTGGAGAGAGTTAGCAGATGGGCTCCCCACCCCAATTGGGAGGCATCTGTTGTGAGGGTTGCTTGGGGTAGCAAGGGCTGAAAGGGAGCCCCCAACAACAGATTCTTGGTGGATATCCACCAATGGAGGGACCAAGACAGACGGTTTGAGGTTTGTATTTGGTCTGAGAGTGCTCCCGACGCCTGAGTCCACTGGGTGGCCAGGGTCCATTGAGCTGCTCTCATATGAAGACGAGCATAGGGCACCACATGTACTGTGGAGGCCATATGGCCCAGGAGGCGTAGCATTTCCCTGGCTGTCAAGTGAGTACTGGACTGGGCTTGGGAGGCCAAGCTCAGCAGACGCTGACCCCGAACCAGTGGAAGGTAGGCTCTTGCAGTGGTGGTGTCCAACCGGGCCCCTATGAATTCTAGAGACTGAGTAGGGCTGAGTTGAGACTTGGGAAGGTTTACCACCAGTCCCAGATACTGCAGAAGGTTCCTTGTGCGGTCTAGGGAAATCTGGGCCTGCGACTGAGTTGGAGCTCGAATGAGCCAGTCGTCCAGATATGGGAATACGAAAATCCCCATGCTTCTGAGAAATGCGGCTACGACTGCCATGCATTTGGTAAAGACTCTTGGGGCAGAGGCGAGACCGAAGGGAAGTACTCTGTATTGGTAATGACTTCCCCTGAACAGAAAGCGAAGATATTTTCTGTGGGAGGGATGGATGAGTAGATGTGTATACGCATCCTGCAGGTCTAGAGAACAAAGCCAGTCCTGACTCTGAAGGTATGGAAGGAGAATGCCCAAAGAGAGCATTTTGAATTTCTCCTTGTACAGAAATTTGTTCAATTCTCTCAGATCTAGGATTGGTCTGAATCCCCCTGTCTTCTTTGGAATGAGAAAATAGGGGGAGTAGAAACCTGACCCCTGTTGATGAAGAGGAACCTCTTCTATGGCCCCTTGGGCAAGCAGAGAAGAGATCTCCTGATCCAACAGGGCTAGGAGAGGAGATGGAGAATTGAAGGGTCTCACCATGTGATGAGGAGGAAGGCTGGAGAAATGAAGTTTGTAACCCTCCCGGATGATAGAGAGGGTCCATTGCTCTGTTGTGATCTGTTCCCATCTGGGAGCAAAGTGAGCTAACCTTCCAGGTATGGTGAGAGGTTCTGGTTGGTCCAGAACCAGGAATGGCAAGTTCTCTAGGGGCAAGTCAAAATCCCTGAGGGGGTGGAGCCTGTTGAGCTGCAGTAGCTGCTGCAGGCTTTGCTCTTGCTTGTTTCGTTTGCTGACGTTTAGCCGCAAAACGAGGTTGAGAAGATTGCTGGCCAGTATTGGAAGCATATCTGGCCTTCTTATAATAAGGCCTCTTGAAAGACTTCTTCTTAGTGGGAGTAGAAGTGGACTTAGAAAGTCTCTCTAAGGTGGCATTTTCAGCGTCCATTTGAGTGGCCTTAACCTGCCACTCTGCACCGAATAAGTTCTCACCTGTACAGGGCAGATTCCGTAAGCCATCTAGAACCCAGGGTTCCAGATCAGAAGCCTGGAGCCAGGCCAGACGTCTGGCTGCGATAGCAATGCCAGAAGCTCTGCTGGCTCCTTCGAAGGAATCAAAGGCAGCTCTGTTGGAGAACTTAGAAACATCTAAAAGTTGTTTCACAACAGAAAGGAAGTCCTCCTGTTTATCCTCAGGGATAAGGGAGGCAAAATGCCGTACTTTCTTGGCAAGTTCCCCTAGGAACATGCCCATATAGAGGCTGTAGGAATTAATCCTGGCTATAAGCATACTAGCCTGGAAGATTTTCCTACCAAAAGAGTCCAGTGTCTTACCTTCCCTTCCTGGAGGTGTAGAAGAGTGCCTTTTAGTACTCTTGATCTTTTTCATTGCAGACTTTACCACAATGGAGTGGTGAGGCAATTGAGTTTTCTGAAAACCAGGAGAAGGAGGGACCCGATACATGGTGTCCAACCTACGGGAATAAGGAGACAGAGTTAAAGGGTTCTCCCAGAAATCCATCAATTGTTCCTGAAGGATTTCATGGATAGGCAGAGTAACTGCTTCTTTAGGAGACTTAGAGTATCCTAAAATATCCAATCTTTTTGACCTTGGTTCCCTTTCAGAGGAGGTAGTGATAGAAAGGCCTTTAGCCATTTCTAAAATAAAGTCCTGAAAGGACAAATCCTCTGGAGGAGACATTCTCCTTTTTGGAGAAGAAGGTTCCTCAGGAAGGTCAAGGGAGAGCTCTGCAGACTCATCAGAGGAGACAAAATCCTCAGAGGAATCGGTGTATTCTCTAGTTTCCTCCAACGCACGATACGCATACCGATCGGTATCGACATCGGGCGTACCGGGTATGGAAGCGGTATGGAGCGAAAGCCCATACGGTACCGATTTGCGTTTAGAAGAGGAAGGCCTGGGTTCCGGCATGGCGGACGATACCGGAACCGGGCCCGGAACCGCTGGAAGCGGTACCGATGGCGTTGCAGCTTTAATGAAAGCCATGACGGCCTGCTGCATGGATTGGACAGTATTGCCCATAGACGCCACGGCTGCCTGGATGTCGGTACCGGTATGGGCCGGTACCCCAGAGCAGTCCAACAGGTGATCTGTCGAGGCCGTGCCATCGATGTCAACCTGTAGCCCCTGTATTGGCGTTTTGGAAGGTAGGGCTTCCCGCCGGGGCTGTTTGGCTGGGGCAGGGTCCTCAAAACTAAGAGCCTCTCGATGCTTTGAAGGAGATTTGCTCTTTGAGGACTTGCCCACAGAAGGTTTGGTTACCTGAGATCCATCCGGGGATGATGACCTGGATGACTGTGATGTTGGATTCTCTGAAGCAAACAGCACATGGAATTTGTTGGCCCGGTTCTGCAGCCCACGCTTAGACATTTGGGAGCAGGAAGGGCAGTCCGGAATGGAGTGGTCAGGCCCCAAACATTTAAGACACCATTCATGGGTGTCTGTGACTGATATTACAGCAGTACACTTGGTACACTTCTTAAATCCAGGGGCTGGCTTCTCCATGTGGAGAATTAAAGTAGGCCTGAAGGCCTAACTGAAGTGACCAAGTGCTGAAAAAATAATAAAAGAAAATAATTTTTTAAGAAAGAAAAAGGAAGACCGGCGATACCGGTATCGGTATGGGAAGGCAGGTACGCGGTCTAAAGAAACAAAACAAAAAACTACAATTTCTTCAGCGGTGACAGGATACACGACCTGCTGGCTCCGCGGAAAAAGAGAAACTGAGGAGAGCTGTTCAGGAAGGCGGGAAGGCAGTGCGCATGTGCAGTGGGAGGTCCCAAAAGCTTCCATTCTAGGAAGCTGGGGAGCTTTCCCGCGCAGGCTCCGTCGGTACCGACGTACCCATATGTGAGGACTTATTCCTGCTTGTTCCTGGAGATTCACATCTATACGTTTGTGTCACTTAGGAGTCATCCATGCGGAAAATACACAAACTGAGTGGAGGAGGATGGCAAGACAGTACTAAGGGCTTCCTATAAAACTGCCTTGACTGTTTGCATAAAGGCAGTATATCAAATAATAAACTATGAACGTTAGGGGAGAGTTTTTGAGTGTCTATTCAATAAATACTTATTTTAAGTTTTTGCATCAAAGGTTTTATTATCTGTGTTTATTGGTTAAAACCTAAAATCAGAAGTCCTAGGTATACCTCAAACAATAAGGAAACAACTGGGAGTCTAGAGATACTGCAGCATGCTGCATCTAAGAAGCCAACTTGAAATCTTCATTTAAACTTTCCTTAGTGAAGGAACAACAAAGAAGAAAATTAAAGCAAGAAGTTGAGCTAGGTCTTGATACGCCAATGCAAATTTTTTTACTTCAGTATGTAAATTTGTTTGTGCTGTACCATGAGTGGAGGAGCAGACTAGTGGTTTGCGCACTGGCTTGGTAAACAAGAGACCATGGTTTGATTCCCACTAGCACTCCTGATGGTCTTGGGCAAGTCACTTAACCCTCCATTACCTCGGAAGAAAGGCCTGGCAATCTACTTCTGTTCACACTAGCAAGACAACCCTGGAGCTGCTGGGTCGCCAGGAGTCAGCACCGACTCATGGGCACATACTGCATTTACACGTCATACCTTTTACCACCCCTAACTTTGTTCCTTAAGCTTTGGCCTGAATGCATGGGCTGTTGCTTATGCTCAAGATGTCTTACAACTATAATTCAGTCTACACTTGCTGGCTTTCAAAATGTC
The DNA here is from genome assembly GCA_033557465.1 of Ichthyophis bannanicus. Lineage (NCBI taxonomy): Eukaryota > Metazoa > Chordata > Amphibia > Gymnophiona > Ichthyophiidae > Ichthyophis > Ichthyophis bannanicus. Next base: position 101,570,096 of record CM066038.1, read on the forward strand.
TAAGTGCCAGGAAAAGGAAGACTTAAGTATTTTTTTTCAAATGGATTTGACTTTTAATTGTGACCAATATCAAGGAATAAAATATGCAGAAAGTGGCACCTTATTCTCATGTACAAATTAACATAATGCAAATTAGCACTTGTTGATCTGAATTGCCTATTTAAATCAATACTTTCCTATGTAAACCTGGGCAGAACTATTTTAATCTAAATAAAACCCAAATTCTTTTTATCCCAGCAAAATGGAAGAAATTCCTCTAAAGGTCTATCATCAAGAAACTACTCATATTTTGTGGTGCTGAAAATCTTAAAAAGAACTTGAGCCAGACTTTTACATATGGTAAATACTTTGAAATACTTTATGCAGTCTAGTGGTTAGAGCAGGCTGAGAACCTAGGAAGTCAGGACTCAAATCCTGCTTCGCCCAGAGACACTCCTTGTGATCTTGGGCAAATCAGTTCATCTTCTATTGCATCCAGCACAATTCGTATTGTAAGTGCACTTGACAGGGAATCACTTGTTTCCTTGTTTGCAACTTTACTTAAGTTTGGATTTGGAAAAGATGAGTATTTAAATCTAAAATCCAAATCAAAAGCAGGACTAACCCATTTAGGTCGGCCAGTTCAGAATTTGCCTACATAATGCATCCTCTGTGACACTTTCAAATCTAGAATTTTGTATCAGTTGCCCTATTGGGGTCCAGGCAGAATATTTTACAGAGAGAAAACAGTGGGCTGTAGTCCTGTGGGCTTTCAGTCTTCTTTTGGATAAGCATATCAATTAACTCAATGGAGATGTTTTGGGAAAAAAAATGGAAATTACACTAACCTGGTAATTGTAGTTCCTGTAGGATCCAGTTTAGTCCTCCACAATCGGGTACTGCCCCTCTCACTGCAGCCTGTAGACTGGACCAATCAAATCTTCTGTAGTACATATCCAGCAGGAGCTCCCAGAAGCCCTCCAGTGTACTAGTAACAAAGCATACTGAACGAAGCAACACATCAGATTATTATCAGATTAACATTAAACCTTGTACTTCCCCCCCTGGAATAACCAACTCCCTCCCCAAACGAGGAAGTCCGAACACTGCACGGCGCCGGAATCGACGCCCCTAAATTGACACAGAGCTCCCCCCAGCTACTAAGGAGCTTACGGAACCCCAAAAGAAAGGGAAGAGCCATAGCTATAAGCACGACTGCCGCTAAGGTCCGAACGGGACGCAAAACTATCTTAGAATCTCCCGCTCGGGATAGCGCGCCGCAAGATCATGCAGATATTCGGGAGGGAAGGAGGACTAAACTGGATCCTACAGGAACTACAATTACCAGGTTAGTGTAATTTCCATTTCCTGTGCGGATATCCAGTTTAGTCCTCCACAATCGGGATGTAACAGAGCAGTTAAGACCGGGCGGGACCTTGTAGGCCGGCGCGCAAAACCGCCGAACCAAAACAGGAATCCCGAGCCGCTGACACATCCAAGCGATAGTGCCTGCTGAAAGCATGCAGAGACGACCAAGTGGCCGCCCTACAGATCTCCGCTGGTGGAACCAGACCATGCTCCGCCCAAGAGGCCGCCTGAGCCCTAGTAGAATGAGCCCGGAGCCCCTCCGGAACCGGCCGCCGCTGCAACAGATACGCGGAGGCGATCGCTTCTTTAAGCCATCGAGCAATGGAGGCCTTAGCCGCCGCCTCCCCTTTCCGTGCACCCCCAAAGAGCACAAAAAGCCGATCAGTCTTCCGAAATGACTCGGTAGACTGTAAATACCGACGCAGCGTGCGGCCCACATCAAGCCGGTGAAGCCCCTTGTCCACCGACTCGACCGAGGCCGCCGAAATCACTGGTAGAAATACTGCCTGATTCAGGCGAAAAGGAGACACCACCTTTGGCAGGAAGGAGGGAACCGGACGGAGCACAACCCGCTCCGCAGAAAAAGACAAGAAAGGTTCTCGGCATGACAAGGCCTGTAGATCCGAGATGCGCCGTGCCGAGCAAATGGCTACCAGAAAAACCGTCTTCAACGTGAGATCCTTCAAGGATGCCCTCCGCAAGGGCTCAAAGGGTTCCCGAGCCAGGGCCCGCAGAACTAAATTCAAATCCCACGGAGGAATCACCGCTCTGCGGGAAGGCCGCAAATGAAACACGGCGGTCAAGAAACGCCGCACATCCGCATGAGCGCCAAGAAGGCGGCCCAAGACCTTGCCTCTATAGCAAGAGAGCGCGGCCAACTGGACCTTCAGGGAACTGGCCGCGAGACCCTTCTCGAAGCCATCCTGCAGAAAGCTGAGCACGACGGGCACCGAGACCGTCGCCGCCCGAACTCCACGCCGGGAGCACCAGTCCTCAAAAATTCTCCAAATTCGAACATAAGTAAGAGAAGTGGACGACTTTCTTGCCCGCAGTAAGGTGGAAATCACCTCGGGCGAATAACCCTTCTTTTTCAGCCGAGCCCTCTCAATGGCCAAACCGTAAGCGAGAACCGAGCCACCTGGGGCATCCGCAAGGGGCCCTGAAGAAGAAGATCCGGCAGCGCCGGAAGGCGCCACGGCACGCCGTCTCGAAGCCGAACGAGGTCGGCATACCAGGGCCTCCGGGGCCAATCCGGAGCCACCAGCAGCACCCGGCCCTGATGGCCCTCGATGCGCTGGACGACCCGACCGATCAGGGCCCACGGGGGGAAAACGTACAGCATCCCGGACGTCGGCCACGGCTGAATGAGAGCGTCGAGTCCTTCGGACATCCGCTCCCGCCGTCTGCTGAAGAAGCGACTTGTCTTGGCCGACTGGAAGGTCGCCATGAGATCCATGATGGGCGGACCCCACCGCCGAACTATCTGCGCATATACCTGAGGATTTAACTCCCACTCTCCGGGGTCCACCCGCACTCTGCTGAGAAAGTCGGCCTGGACATTGTCGGCGCCTGCAATGTGCGCCGCCGAGATCGCCGGCAGCCGAGTCTGCACCCAGCTGAACAAGGCCGTCGCTTCTGTTTCCAGGGCCACACTCCCTGTGCCCCCTTGGCGATTGATGTACGCCACCGTGGTCGCATTGTCCGACCAGACTCGGACCGCCCGGCCCAGGAGCAGAGGTTCCAGGGCCATCAGGGCTAGTCGGACCGCCCGAAGCTCGAGGCGGTTGATCGACCAAGACGCTTCCTGCGAGGACCACACCCCCTGCGTGAAGCGGGTCTCGCAGTGTGCTCCCCAGCCGACTAGGCTCGCATCCGTAGTGAGGGGGACCCACAGAGGAGGCTCCAAGGGAATCCCCCGCGTCAGGTTCTCGGAGGAGAGCCACCACCGAAGCGACCGCCGCACTGCCTTCGGGCAGGGCAGTCTCTTGTGCAAGGAATCGCACTGGTTGGACCAGCGACGAAGGAGCGCCCTCTGTAGCGGGCGCATGTGGAACCGCGCCCACGGAACCACCTCTAAGGTCGCCGCCATCGTTCCGAGAAGCCGTAGGTACCACCACGCCGACGGAGCGGGCATCCCCCGAAATAGTCGGACAAGAGCCCGCAACGTCAGGACGCGGCGCTCGGGAAGGCACACCAGCCCCCGAGCAGTGTCGAAGCGCACCCCCAGATACTCCAGGTCCTGCGAGGGCCGCAGACAACTCTTTCTTTCGTTCACCACCCAGCCGAGGGATCGCAGCAGAGCTACCACCCTGCTCGTGACCCGCAGGCACTCTCGACCGGATTTTGCTCGTATCAACCAGTCGTCCAGGTAAGGAATGGACCAAAATGCCCTCCTTGCGCAAGGCCGCCGCAACCACCACCATCACCTTTGTGAAAGTGCGCGGGGCCGTAGCCAAGCCGAACGGCATGGCCCGGAACTGAAAGTGGCCCCACGGGACCGCGAAGCGGAGAGAAACCGCTGATGGGCTGGGTGTATCGGAATGTGCAGATAGGCCTCGGTAAGATCGAGGGACGTCAAAAACTCCCCCTTTCGCACCGCTACAATGACTGACCGCAGGGTTTCCATGCGGAAATGCGGCACTCTGAGCGCGCGATTCACGCCTTTGAGATCCAAAATCGGACGCAGAGAGTCGCCCTTTTTGGGTACCACAAAATAGATGGAGTAGCGACCAGCGCCTCTTTCCAAGGGAGGCACTGGAACCACCGCTCCCAGCGCTAACAATCGAGCCAGGGTCACGCGGATGTCCCTCGTCTTTTGCTCGCCCCTGCTGGGAGACAGAACAAAGGAATCTGGAAGTGGGAACGCAAATTCCAGAGCGTAACCCTCCTCTATAATTTGTAGCACCCAGCGATCCGACGTTATTTGGGCCCAAGAGGAAAGAAAGTCGCGCAAGCGACCGCCGACAAGCGGTCCTCCCTCCAGAGCCTGCCTGGCGTCATTGTGGCTTGCGTCCAAAGGAAGAACCCGAAGAAGAGCCGGCTGCGGAGAAGCCTCTGCCGGCTCCCCTGAAAGCCCGAAATCCTTGGCTACGGGCTCCAAACCGGCCCCGCTGCGAGGACCACTGGCGGGAGGGCCGAAACCTGCGCTGATCCCGAAAGGATCCCCGCGCCGACGAGGTGGACCGGTTGGACCTTGGTTTATCCTCCGGAAGCCGGCCCCCTTTGGACTCACCGAGATCCTTTACCAATTTCTCGAGAGCCTCCCCAAATAATAATCTGCCCTTAAACGGCAGCTTACTGAGGCGGGCCTTAGAAGAACTGTCCGCCGCCCAGCTGCGCAACCAGAGGGACCGGCGCGCTGCTACCGCGGATGCCATACTGTTAGCCAACGCGCGGATCAAATCATAAAACAGATCCGCCAGGTAAGCCGAGCCGGACTCCAGCCGGGTCACCTCCACCAGACCCTGCTGGTCTAGTCCGGGGCTCGAGCGCAGTTGCTGTGACCACCGCAGACACGACCGAGCCACCCAAGCCCCACAGATAGAGGCCTGCAATGACACGGCATCCGTATCGAAGGTTTGCTTGAGCAAGTTATCAACCTTCTTATCCTGCCCGTCCTTGAGGGCCGCCGCCCCCTCAACCGGGATGGTGGTTTTCTTGGTCACTGCGGAGACCGCAGCATCCACCCGGGGGGACCTGAACAAGTCCCTGTCCTTGTCAGCAAGAGGATAAAGCCGATTCATGGTCCGAATCCCCTTCAAACCAGATTCCGGGTGCTCCCACTCCGCCTGGATCATCTGATCCACCACGCGGTGGACGGGAAAAACCACCTGGGCATCCCTGACTGCTTGAATCAGAGGATCCTCAAGACCCTCCTCCTCCAGGGGCCGCACCGCCGAAAGGTTTAGCGCCTGAAGGGACTCCGTGACCAGAGGAACCAGCTCGTCCCTACGGAACACTCGAATGACCCGAGCCTGATCTTCCGGCCCAGGGATCTCCCCATCCTCCAAATCCTCCGCTTCAGTCTCAGGATCGCCCTCTGCCTCGGAATCCAGGAGACCCAGGGCGTCCTGCTCTTGTCCCCCCAACCGAAGCCGCTTGCCCCCGGGCGATGAGGGACACTGAGCCGCCCCCAAGGACCCCGAGGGGAGGGAGGGGGGCCAGACAGCCGGCAACTGTCCGGACCTGCTCAGGCGAAATGCCTGATGCATGAGGAGTACAAAATCAGGGGAGAAGTCCATAGTTGAGGCAGCAACAGACGCCTGCTGGAGCGCAGCCACTGAACCGCTGGCCGGAGGAACCGAGCCAGACTGAGGGATGCTTGGAGAAAGAACGCTGTCCCCGGAAGTAGAAGCATCCCCAGGGGTAGCCTGTTCCTGAACATTCACAGATTGCTCTAACTCAGAGGGCACTGCAGCACAGCCCCTGCAGATGCCAGAGTCAGTCCCTGCCGTCCTGCGGGACCCACAAATCACACACTGGGGCTTGGAAGCCATTCCAAGGCCACCTCTGCCCAGGGGAATAGAATAAGACAGCCACAGGAAAGCCCACACCACCTGGGCAATCCTATGCAAATCAGCCCCGATTTAAAAGTAACTTAACTTTTTTTTTTTTTTTTTTTTTACAAGAAACAAAATATATCCCAGGATCCCTGGGGTGCCCTGAGCAAAATCGCCAGAAAGAGGAACCCCAAAAACGCTAGGGGAACCTGTGCACAGCGATCAAAAATGCCTGGAAAAGCACTTTTAAAATCCAAAATGGCCGCCGCACTTTTTCACCCGCGGTAAAAAACGGCGCGAAAATATAAAAACCACCAAATAATATGGAAAACAAATAAAACGACCCTCTAACACAGGGCACACGAGCAGTTTGAATAAAAACTGCCAAATGGGCTCAGGAGAGCCTACAGAAACGCTGGCATCCCAACAGATCATTGCACACAAGAAAGAAAAAAATGAAATGCAAACTCCTACCAGCTCAGGAACAGAAGATTCAGCCACAATCTCCCAGTACCAGGCACTGCCTTATAGGTATGGCAATTCCCCGTCCTGTCTAGGGGAAGCTCACCCAGGGCTGATAAAATGTGCTAGGCAGGCAACAGCAGCCAGCAGGTCTGACTTTCTCCTAGTCTCCTGTGGCACAGCTCCAGGGAGACAGGCTTCTTTTGTCTTTCTTTTTTAAAGGCACAGCTAGCTACCAAAAACAAAAATAGTAGAGAAATGCCCCAAAACAAACCCTAAAAACAACTAACTAGTGTTGCTCCTGCAAAGGTCACTAAGTGTGCCCAGAGGACACACTTTTACGTCTACACACTGCAACGAGACTGGACACACTGGGGGGCTTCTGGGAGCTCCTGCTGGATATGTACTACAGAAGATTTGATTGGTCCAGTCTACAGGCTGCAGTGAGAGGGGCAGTACCCGATTGTGGAGGACTAAACTGGATATCCGCACAGGAAAATCATGTTTAGTAGGCTGCTCTCTTTTTTCAGACAAACGATAGTTGGCTATTCAAGACTGATTTTTAACCTTAGTGAACAGTGTCCTGTTCGCTCTCTTCTATTTTAAACTTGTTAATGCATTTCTATCCAGCCAACAAGAAAGCTGTGCGCACACAAATGGAACCCCCCCCCCAAAAAAAAAACCTACACACAACTTGCCTCTTTACAATGGTGATTTTCTCAACAAGTCTAGACACTCTTATACAGTACCCATATATCCTCTACCACTCGACCTCTCTCCCACTAAATGCCACTGAAAAATGAATTTATGCAATTTGTCACTTGCTGTGTGCAAGAAAATTTCTCCTTAGTGAGCACAATGCTAAATTAAGCACTAAGGAAATAACTTTATAAGGCACTCTTACATTTATTTATGCAAGTGGTTACTTGTGTGCGAAATGTGGTGAGTAGCTCTTCTACAAGTATACATACATCAGACCAGTGGTGTGTACTTTCCCTGTGGGCATGCACGGGAGCAGTGCTTGGGCGAAGCATAGGCAGAGCACAAATTTATGCAAGTTATAAACTATCAGAACTTACACGCATTCTTGAAAAGTCTAGGTGCAGGCATGGGTTTTTAAACTAGGCATAATGTGTGTTTTTGAGTGCTTATGGCCCTATTTTATAAAGTACACATGTAAATCTAGGCGACCCTTATAAAATTACTCCCCATATTCACAGGAAATATTTCAAACAAGTTAATACTGAGGTACAGCTGTAAAAACGACCATTATTACTATAAACGAGAGCTTAAACACTAAAGTAAGTAAAAATATAACATGTTAATACTCACATCTTGATTATCACATCCTACCATCTCACCATAGGACACCTGAATAAAACAGAAATTGAAAGGATTAGTAAAAACTCAAGACTGCCAGAAGGGGCGCACAGAAGCTGAGATCGTAAACCTACCATCAACTCAATGCAAGATGTGTTGTCTTTGGAAGGCCAACACATTTAACACCTTCCTTGCATGCAATTGCTGAGCACTTTCAACATCATACCCCAAAGCAGATACTCCTTTGCTTTTGAATTCAGAAAATTTGATGAAGACCTATTTCACTGTCTTAAGGAACACATTTCCTCTTCTCTATATCACCAACAAAATTCCAATAGAATAAGCATTTTTTCACTGGCCTAGCAGTTTCCTCCTTCGCTTTCAAACTCCAAATGGAATAGAACCAAATTAGCAGGCCGATGAAGAAAGCTAGCACTGGCTTTACAAGCCCTTCACGCCACGTTTAAGCACATTTTATGATCCTTTAGAATGCACGAAATAGACAAACGCCGATAGAAAAACTAGCGCCCAATTAACTCCACGTGTATTTAAATCTATTCAAATGAATCCTAATTATTCAAATGTATTTTAATCAGCAGGGCTGGTATGCGAATCATGGCTACGCCTGATGCAGAGACAGACGTAGAAGATTTTGCAACCAGCCATAGCGCCAAAATTTTTACTGCAGGATCCGAGTAGAAGTAAACCTCTAATGTGTGCCCCCGCCAGTATTTTGATGGCACTGGGTGCTTTTCCCGTTGCCTAGATCATCTTTTACTTAGATGATCAAGCATCGAGAAAAGCCCCTGATGCCACCAAAGCACTATTGGAGCCATGTCCCAACAAAGTAATCACCTGGTGGTCTAGTGGTCCTTGAAACCCCCACCCCAAAGTAAATGTGAAATCACTCCCAGGTAAAAAAAAAAAAGCAAATTAGCCACGCGGTGCCTGGAGAGCAAGCCATACTAGCATCGACTTCTTGTGTGCATGTGTTTGGTTTGCTCTCCCATTTTAACACTATGGTTCCACATTTGCATGCACAGTTACCGTGGTGGGCATTTGCATACCCTAACCTTCCTGCATCGCATGTTAAAATGTGTGCGCTGTCAGGAACGTTAAAATCGATCCAGCACAGGTCTAGCACCAACTTTTTGCATCAGCCTGTAAGACACTGGTGTCATGAGCCTTCTTTCATAGCTACTGTCCTCCTCTCTCCTACAACTTTGCCATCAAATGACAGTCCTTGGTAGAATGCCAAAGGATGACGCTTCCTTCAAAATCTGGCACACATACTCCTGAATCCTATTATGAGGTGTCACCGATATACAATGGCTTGGATTCTGTCAATCTCAGGGACTATGAGTGCTGCATCCACAGGACCCCCAGTCCCTTCTGGGTTAACCTCTTAACTGGGGAAGATGAGTTAACGCGTCCTTCCTTTGCTATTTAGCAATGGGAAAGCCAAATTAACTCATCTTCAAATTACTGCCTGTCCCACAAATACCACTGGTACATGCTAAAACTGGAGTACAGCTGACCTGCTTGACCACGGGTCCAGAAAACTGCAGCAAGTTTAGACGCGCTACCTGGGGAATGAAGATTTTCTGCCCTGCAGCGATCGCCGATCAAACCTGTCCCCTGATCACCGCCGGCATCAGCGATCGCTCAGGGCAGTTTGACAGACACCACTGCGGGTCCAGAAAACAGCAGCAACCCTCTGGCCAAAAACCGGAGCAGCTCAGCTGCATCTATGTGCAGCTGAGCTGCTATTGTTCTGGTGGGAAGTTAAACCTTCCCGCCAGAACAGCAGCTCAGCTGAGCTGCTCCAGTTTTGGCAGGAGGGTTGCCGCTGTTTTCTGGACCCGAGGTGGGGTCTCTGTCGGAATGACCTGAGTGATCGCTGACACCGACAGTGATCGGGGGACAGGCTTGATCGGTGATCGCTGCAGGGCAGTAACTCTTCACTCCCCAGGTAGCGCGTCTAAGCTCCCCAGGCAGCTGATGGCAGGCTACTTTACATTTTCTCCAGTAAAGGGGTTAACAAAACCAACCTGGTTTGAGAAAAGAACCCAGGCTTCATTCATGACAGTGCACAGTACTATGAGGCCATCAGTATAGACTCCAAATTTGACCCACTTTAAATGTCAATTTAAATTAAACAAAGGGGTCATTTACTAACAGCATGCACTAATACCATTAATGTGTGTTATTTAAAACAAGGCCAGCTGCATTAAATGGGTCCTGCAACAACTAAAATGTGTTAAGAGCAATAGCATAATAAATAATCCACACAGAACTTCTAAAATGTTTAGGGCTGACATTACTAGAAACCCCAAAATTCTCCATTCACTCAAAACAGATGTTTAAGCAATTTGTTGTTCAACTTCCTCAACTGCTCTACAAATGTGCCTCAACTTGGCTCTTGAAGGACCCCTTTAAGAATGAGAGGATACATTTAATATCCATGCTTGCACAATATTTACACTCTCTCCTGAGGCTTCCAAGAATAGTACCACTAGCAAATTGAATCAGATTTGATCCAAGAAATACCTTAGGTTTTATCCAAATAATTTTACGCTTAATAAGGTGACATCTTTACTTACCAGATAACATCCTTTCCTTGAGTCCTGCTAGACCAGTCCAGACAAGTGAGTTGTGTTTCCCTACCAGCACGTTGGTGGAGACAAAGAATCAATGAAAAGCCCAGGTTTCAATGACATCACTCCTATGCCTCTATCCGCCTCAGCCATGAGAGGTCTCTCCAGAGCTACCCTGACACTCGTCGTGCCACCTTGCCGACTGACATAAGCCACTGCCATGGCGTTGTCCGCCCAACCCTCGACCATGAACCAGAAACACAGAGTCAACCTGATGGCCCTCACCTTGATGGACCACTCCACTTCCCAGCAGTTCCAATGGCCCTTGGCCATAAGATCTTGACAATGGGCTCCCCAGCTCAAGAGACTGGTATTCGTTGTCAGAAGGATCCAGGAGAAATCGTCCAGCAGCACACCCTTCCTCAGATGACAGTGTTGCTGCCACCACCGCAGGCTGACCTTCACCATCATTGGGAGCAGGAGTCTGCGCTCAAACACCTGAGAACTCAGGGACCACAGACTCAGCAAGGTCGCTACCATCAATCCAAGGAGCTGAAGATAATCCCAGACTCTAGGAGCCTGTAGTGCATAAAACAGCACCAGGCAATGCAATAGTCTTGACTTTCTCTTCTTGCAGGAAAACTCTGCCCACTTGAGTGTCGAAATGTGCTCTCAGGTACTCCAGGAACTGGGAAAGGACTGGCTCTTTCCTCAATTGATCACCCAGCCGAGGCTCTCAAAATAGGACACCACTCGGGACGCCACCCATACTGCTTCTGAAAGGGAATGGGCCCGGATGAGCCAGTTGTCCAGCTATGGATGGACACAAATCCCTCAGCACCGCAGCAGTCACCACCATGACTTTTGAGCACGTCCTTGGGGTAGTGGATAGCCCAAAAGGGAGGGCGGCGAACTGATAGTGAGATCCAAGCATGGCAAAATGCAGATACTTTTGCTGATCCACACAGATCAGGATATGCAAATATGGCTCAATCAGATCCAAGAACTTCCCTCAGCGCACTGCATGAATCACAAAGCGCAAGATTCCATCCGGTAGCGCAGGATGCACAAGTGCTTGTCAACACCCTTGAGGTCCAGAATGAGCCGGAAAGAACCGCCCTTTCTTGGCACCATGAAATAGATAGTATCTGCCCTTGCCCCGTTCGTCAGGGGGATGAGGAGCACCACCACTTTATGGGAGCAACAATTTGTCCAACGTGGTCTGCACAGCAGAATTTTTGATCACAGAACCACAAAGAGAAATGACCAAGGCATCTGGAATCGGTTCTTTGCAGCCCAGAACATAGCCAAACTGAATGGTGTCTAGCACCCAGTGATGCTTAGTAACCCAGGCCCATTCCTGAAAGAAAAGGTGAAGCCTGCTTCTAACTGTAGAAATCAGGAAATGGGCCCCCAAACCTTCATTATGCAGCCCATAAGCTCCATGAAAGAAGTGAGAATGAGCCCGAAGCCTGAAAGCAGAGGGGAAGAAAGGTTTTCCAGGTCGGTAATGACAAGAGTCTCGAGATCCCCAGGATTCTGGCCAGCACGCCCTCAGTGAACGGGCAGAGGGTGACGAGAAAGGGGTACCAAACTGCTTCACAGGCCCCCTGGACTTGTCTTCTGGAAGGTGATAAGATTTTGTCTCACCCAGGTCATTCACCAGTTTCTCCAAAATTGGCTCCAAAAAGAAGCTTCCCATTAAAAGCCAGTTGGGCCAACTGGGTTTTGGAAGATGTATCCGCCACCCAGTGGCGGAGCAAAATCCAATGCCCAGACAATTATCAGGGGCACTATCCCTTGCCACCAAACATACCAGGCATACAAGACATCAAAAAGGAAAGCTGTAGCAGATTCCAAAATAGGAGTAACCTAGGGGTTAGAGCACTGGCTTTGGAACCAAGAGACCAGAGTTTGATTCCCACTAGCACTCCTAGTGGCCTTCGGCAAATCACTTAACCCCCCATTACCTCAGAAGAATCCAAGTTATCAATGTCCATTACCAAGTTTAAGTTACAATGTAAACCGCTTTGACTAAAAAATGATAAAGCGGTATCAAAAACCTGTTAAATCAATCAATCATCTTGCAGAAGAGACTGAATCCACCCAAGCAGGGTTCAAGACGTCAGGCTGGCATATACCACCAACTGAAGAATAGCAGCTGCCACGGCAAACTGGTTCTTCAACAACACAGCCATCTTTTGGTCCAGAAAATCCTTTAAGGCTGATCCACCTTCTACAGGAATGGTGGTCGTCTGGTAACAGCCATAACCTGCGCATCCACCTTGAGAATACCAAACACCCAACAAACTCCTTCTTGGGAGAGAATATATCTTCTTACACCAGTCCTCTTAGGCAGAGAGTTGGGAGAATCCTACTGCAACTGAATCATATCCTTGATCACATCTGGGATCAGGAAGACAGTAATGGATTTCTGCACCCCTTGAAGGAAAGGGTACACTTTCAGCTCCTGCTCTGTACCGGGAGCATCTGTCAAGTTCAAGGTGGATAAGACCCTGCCAATCAATGCTGCCAGCTCCTCCTTCTGGAATAGGAAGATCACAAGGCCTTTTCACAATTCTCGGAAAATGACAGTAGCTCTTCATCCACATCAGAGTCCAGTACTGAGCCATCTGAATCCAAGTCAGTCAAAATCTCAGATAGCTCCCAGCTGTTCCCCATCTCCAGGGGTTCAAGCGCTACCCGTGTGGGCAAGGACTCTGCTGAGCCTGTCTGCCAAACAGTTGTCCTGACCTGGCAGGCATACCGCTCGCAGGAGCACACTGTTGTGCACTGTGAAGGAAAGGAGGGCCACCACTTCCTGGCAGAGGAAGTACAAGCCCGTGCCCCCCTGCTTGTTGATGTAAAACATGGCCACCTGGCTGTCCATCTAAATCACCACCTGGCTGTCCATCTAAATCACCACAGGCTGGCACCGCAGACAGTGGTGGAACACTTGCAGGGCCAGGAAGATCGCCCAGAGTTCTAGGAGATTGATCTGCAGGAGTGACTTTTCCTGGGACCAGCTTCCCTGCATGCGGCGGTACCCACAATGTGCCCCCCAACCCAGGAGGGGAGGCATCTGTTGTCAGGGTCCTCTGCGGTGCGGGTGCCTGGATGGCATTCCCGCCTGGAGGTGGCACAACCTCTGCCACCAGGTGAGGGATTCCACCAGTTGGCAGGTGACTCTGTCATGTAGTCTGCCCGTGGCTTGAGTCCACTGTGAGCGTAGACACCATTGGGATGTCCACATGCATAGGCAGGCGAATAGTGTGACGTGGACCGCTGAGGTGATGTGGCCCAATAGGCGGAGACGGCGGTACTGACCGGCGGCACTGAACCTCTTCTAACAGCTGTATGAGGTGGTCTGCCCTCCCTCTGGGGAGGACGGCCTTGACCAGCAACGTGTCCAACTGCGCCCCTATGAACTCTAGGCTTTGAGTTGGAGAGAGACTGGATTTGGGGTAGACGACGACGAATCCCAGGTGCTGCAGTAGGAGGGTTGTCCACTCTGTGGCCTGCCTGACCTCTAAGGCCATACCGCCTCTGATTAGTCAGTCATCCAGGTAGGGAGAAGATGAAAGCCCGCAAGCAAGATCCTTGGCGAGGAGGCCAGGCCGAAGGGCAGCACCCTGTACTGGTAGTGCTCTCCTCCCACCACAAACCATAGGTACTGCCTGTGGGAGGGGTGAATTAGGATGTGGATGTAAGCATTCTTTAGGTCCAAGGAGCACAGCCAATCTCCCTAGCAGAGGTAAGGTAGCAGTGTAGCAGTGTTCCAAGGGAGAGCATCTTGAACTTCTCTCTCACCAGAAACTTGTTCAAGTTTCGCAGGTCTAATATGGGCCCGAGGCTCCCAGTTCTTTTGGGGACAAGTACGCACCTTGAGTAGAAGCCCTTTCCCAACAGATGCTTGGGTACAGGCTCCACTGCACTGTCCCAGAGCAAACCTGTGAGCTCAGAGCAGAAGGGTCTGGTGAAGGAGAGGTCACACTGGCTCTCCTGGAAAGAACCTGGGTGGTATTTGTTGTAAGTGGAGGAAGTATCCCTCCTTCACCACCCGCAGTACCCACTGGTCCGAGGTGATTTATGCCCACCTGTGGGCAAAGAGTGTCAGGTGGCTCCTTGTGGGCTGGTGAAGATCTCCTGGGGGAGGGGAGGCTTTGTCCTGGAAGTCAAATGCTCCCCCCTGGCTGGAGCTGGGGCCTGGGGCTTCTGAGCTACTTGGCCCTGCCTCTTAGGGTGAGAACCCTGTTGTTGGCCTGAGAAGGATTGGTATCGGTGACTCTGTTGGAAGTGCCCCTTTTTACTGAGCCTTTTCCCCCGAGGATTTTTGGAAGGAAAGGAAGAGGTCTTCTTTGAGAGCCTCTGGCAGGTCACCACCTCAGCCTTTATCTATCTCAGCCGCCTTGTCGGCCATGGGTTTGCTGAACAGGTTCTCACCGGTGCAGGGGACATCGAGCAGCTTGTCCTGGACCCACTGTTCAAGATCAGAGGACTGTAGCCAGGCTTGGCATCGAGCCCCGATGTCAACCACTGCTACTCGAGCTGCTGACTCAAATCCGTCGTAGGCTGCGGAGGTCAGAGATTGGAACTGAGAGGTTCCCCAGCCAGCCCCGCTGAGAACCTGGACAACTCCTAGTCAGGGCTTTCGAATACATGCCTATGTATAGCTCATAGGCCTGGATTCGGCACCCCTGCATTGAAACATAGTACCATTTGTGCCTAAAGGCGTCAATGACTCGAGCATCCTTGCCAGAGGGACAGAAGATTAAGTC
Source organism: Ichthyophis bannanicus (assembly GCA_033557465.1). NCBI lineage: Eukaryota > Metazoa > Chordata > Amphibia > Gymnophiona > Ichthyophiidae > Ichthyophis > Ichthyophis bannanicus. Next base: position 101,585,099 of record CM066038.1, read on the forward strand.
TTCTGGCTTTTGAGTTTTTGCATGGTTAATTTAACAACATGGAGTTATGTGGGAGTTGGGGCTTGTGGAACCCCGACCCCCTTCCTGACACGGTACATCATGTCGAGGCACCGGCTGACCACTGGCACAGATGCCAGGGTCTCCCACATCCATAGCAGCAGCAGCAGCCGCTCAAGGATTGGCTGGACCGGCACCAAACTGGAGGATCTCCAATTCCTTGGTGCGCAGGTCCTCCTCCACCTTCGTTTGCACCGAGGGGGCTCTGGCCATATCACTGAAAGTCCTGGAAGGCCACATCCTCCAGAGAATGGCACCAGGATGCTGGGGGAGCCAGGTCCGAGAAGATGTCTCGGTGCCGTCTTGTTTCCGGAGAGGCCTCGTCATCTGTTTCCCACTCGGAGTCGAGAGGGGAGGATGAGTCTGAGGCCCTGCGACTCCTTGGCTTGAGGCCCAAGCCAAAGGGTCAGGGCCCTCCTGAGGACCTGGGGTCAGAGTCTCAGAAACTGACCAGGGAGGGCCGGATGCTCGAGGAACGGGACCAGGTCCTTGACCGGGGCCGAGGACTTACCAGAGGCCAGTGGTGCTCTGAACTCGGATTGACGACTGGGGATTCCCCCGCAGTCAGGGGTCCGATTGTTGCGGCAGATGATGTGGACGAACCTGCTATCATTGCCAGGATAGCAGTGATGTTCTGCTCCATGGCTGCCATTCTGTATTCCAAGCCAGAAGGCTACGCAGCTTTCGGCACGGGCACACAGGATCTTGGGCCTGGCACCGGCACTCTTGCAAGTGCATCCTAGTGCATCCTCAACAAGAACTATGGCCTCGAGGACCCTTGCACGGTTTCCACCAGCTGAGGCATCCTACTTGGGGACTTTGGTGGGCCGTTTCTCAGAGTCGACAGAGTCCCTCCAAGTGGTCTTACTGGGTTTCTACAGTGGAGCCTCGACGGACTTCGAGGATTTTTCTTTTTTTTTGCTTGGGGTCCAAGGTCGTCTCGGAGGAGCCACCGCCATGGAACTCCGAGGACGCTCAGCCCTCTTGGGACGTGCTGGGCTTGGAGCTCGATGTCAGGGAGGCTGGTGCTGAGTCGGACCTGGGGAACATCTTCCCCTGAAACTCCAAACTCTATTAGTTTTGAGCATCATGGCCTGGCACAGGTCACAGGAGGTGCTGTCATGGTTGAGTCACAGGCAGCATAGGCAGCAATCATGGGTATCAGTGATGGACATAATTTGACTGCAGTGGTCCCCTTTTTGAACCTACTGGGGGACATGGTGTTGGACGCCAGGGGTCGATGACTCCCGGGCAAAAAAGGATGCGAATGCCAGTCGTGGCAAGCCTCAATCAAAAAAATAGGGAAAGAGCTGAGAACAGCGCCAGGTCCAGCGCCGGCTCAAGGCGGGAAAAGGAACCAGTACGCAAAGTGGGAAAGCTGAAATTGGACAGACTGAATTGGGCTCTGCAGAAAAACAAAAAACAAAAAAAAAGAGAGACTGAGGAAGTTAGCACCCTTGGGCAGGAAGAGGACCACGCATGCATGATAGCATGTTCCAAAGGCTTTCTTTGAAAACTGGGGAAATGCTCTGCGCAGGCTCCTTCGGTGCAGATGTCACTCATATGTGAGGACTGACTTCCTTGCTTGTTCCTGGAGAACCAAATTTACCCTCCCTCCTATAGCTACCAAAAAGACCAGTCTAGTGGAGCCTCCCACGTCATGCTCAAGTGAAAGAGTCACCCTCAAGGTGGTCGGTTCATGAGCATTTAATCAATTATTTCCTCTCAATCTTTAGGTTTTCTTCAGAAAGGAGAAAATCCATCTACCATCTGCTGGAGACAAAAAAATTTGGAGAGACCTCTGATAGCTGAGATGGATAGAGGCATGGTAGTGATATTACTGAAACCTGGGCTTTCCACTGGTTATCTCCATCGATCTGCTGGTAGGAGAACACAACCCACTTGTTGGGACTGGTGTAGCAGGACAATATGGAAAAGGAAATCTATTTCAAAGAAAGGGTAAGACTCTTTTTAACACCTAATTAGGCTGTTTCTATAGAGTAAATTTTGACAGTGTAGCATTGAGATTATCTTGTCCTAAACTTGTGAAAAAAAGCCATGTGGTCTTTAATATGCACAAGAAAAGTTCTGAGTGTCTCATTCAAAAAATGGCATACGCTGCAGAGTAATGATCCCAACACCAGGCTGAAGCACTAAATCTGTTTGGACTTGGGGGAAGAATGTTCCAGAGTCACCACATCTTCCTCTAGGGCAGTGCCCCAGTCCTCTCGGACCCCCAGGCCAGCCAGGTTTTCAGGATATCCACAATGAATATGCATGCACAATGGAAGCAGTGCATGCAGATCTCTCTCATGCATGTTCATTGTGGATATCCTGAAAACCTGGCTGGCCAGAGGACTGGGTTGAAAAAGTGTAGTTACTCATCTGTAACAGGTATTCTCCGGGGACAGCAGGAATCAGTTCTCACATATGGGTGACGTCGGCACCAACGGAGCCTGTGTGGAAGCATCTCCTCAGCTTTCAAAGAAAGCCTTCAGAGATGCACCATGCATACGTGGTCCCCTTCCCGCCCAAGGGTGTGTGTCATCTTGCTCAGTCAATGAGATAGTTAAGACAGCAAAAAATGGTACAACTAAGGCAACTCTATAGGGAGGAGGGAGGGTTGTGTCCTCAGAGAACACCTGCTTTCTCTGGGAACACGCAGGAAGTTAGTACCCACATACGGGACTCCCTAGCTACAGGCTACCAAGAACCTGTAGAAAACCACAGTAAACCATGAGCAGCAGCAAGTGAGTCCAAAGGACAGACTCTGGAAGAACCCCAGTGCCCAGGGAGAACCCTCACTCCAGTAGCCTGAACACAGAAAGGTCAGAGGGTAGGAGTTGCCTAGATCCCAAAGAGATTACGGAGTATGGCCTGGCCGAAGGTACTGTCCCGTCAGGATACCCTCTCCAGGCAGTAGTGAACTGCAAAGGTGTGGACTGAAGACCAGGTGATGGCCAGGCAAATGTCTGCCACTGTGACAGAGCGCAAGTTCGTCACTGAGGTCGCCATGGCCCAGACGTCATGCACCGTGATGCGGTGCTCCAGCTGGAGCTCTGCCTCTTCATAGGTGAGAGCGATGCAGTCCGCCACCCAGGTAGACAAGGTCTGCTTGGTCACTGCCTCCCCCAGCCGACAGGCGTCATAGGAGATGAAAAGATGGGAGGCTTTGTGGTGGCCCTGGGTACACTTTGGTAAAAGGAAAGGGCCCTCTTACAGACTAGAGTATACAGGACAATCTCCACCTTGTTAGCATGAGAGATTCAGCAGCACACAGTGTTTCCGCTTACTACTATGTGGACGATATTCTCATTTTCCCATACCAGCCCCACTGCCCCTGATATTACTCCTCTCAATGCTTGTCTTTCTAGTATCTGCTCCTGGATTCCCTCAGACTTTCTCCATATTAATCTGGCAAAGACCCTGGCCATCTGGTTCACCTTCGGTAGTCCCGTCCCCTCCCCTCCCTGGCCCCCTCGTTCTCTTCCTCTCCCATTCCCTTGGTCTCCACCCTACGTTAACTGGGCGTCACCCTCGATTCTGCCTTATCCTTCCACGACCACTTATCGTCCATCATCCGCATTCCTTCTGCTCCCTTAGACAGATCCGTGCCGTCTGTCCTTTCCTCACCACCCCATCTCTGGTTACACTTCTACTTTCCCTTGTAATGGCTAGGATAGACTACTGTAACATTGCTCTTGCCTCCCACAATACCAATTGCAGAGGCTCCAACTTCTTCAAAACACCGCAGCCTGTATTGTTACACGTGCCTTTCGGTCTAATCATGTCACCCTGCTACTCATCTGTCTCCACTGGCTCCCCGTCACCTTCCAAATTCAGAAGGTCCAAGACCCTTGTTCACAAAGCAATCTACAGCGGCACTCTCCAGTATCTTTCTGACCTGGTTCATCTCCATACACCCCAGCGCTCACTCTGATTTATTCACTCCAACTGCACGTTCCTTCCCTCCCCCTCCTTAGCGCACCTAGAACCCACTCATAATTCCGCCTTATTCCTTGGTCCCAAATTGTGGAATTCCCTCCCCTGTCCTCCAACTAGAACTTTCAATGCTAAAAACTCATCTCATTTGCTCTGCCGACACAGATTCACTTGCTTGAGATCTATGATTGTCCGAAAAGTGCCCTTCTTTTTGGAGAGCACAAAATAGAGTGAGTATTGACTCAAGCCGTACCAATCTTATGGCATCTCCACTACTGCCATTAATTTCAGCAGCCGATTGAAGGTGCTCCTTACTATCTGTAGTTTTCCCGCTGCCTTGCAAGGCGAGACCACAAAGGCATCCAAGAGAGGCCGAGCCAACTCTAGTGCAAAGCCCTCTCAGATGACTTCCAAGACCCACTGGCCGGATGTGATCCAGACTCAGGCCGGCTAAAAGTTCCTGCAGCTGACCTCCCATGGGAATAACCTTCGGCTGGGCTTCCCTCATCTCATTATGCCTTTTTAGGTGCTGCAGAGGCAGAGGAGGAAAAACCTCTCCCTGCCCCTCGAAACCGCTGAAAGGATTGTCCCAGGCCGAATAGCACCCTCTCCGATAGGATGCAAATCGTACTGCCCTAAAGCGCCAGAATCATGCGGCTGACCTCTCACAGAACCCACCAGCTGCCCGGGCTTCTGCTTATCTTCTGGGAGCCGGCCCCCCTTGGTCTCCCCCAAGTCCTTAACCAACTTCACTAAGGCCTTGCCAAAAAGCAGTTTACTCCTAAACGGTAGTTTGCTCAAACAAGACTTAGGGGAGACTTTCACAATCACAGGCAATGTCTGGCAGCCAGCACTGAAGCCAACCCCTTAGATAAACCCCTAATTAGATCGTAAAAAGCATTCGCCAAATATGCTGCTTCCGACTCCAGCTTGGTTGCCTCTGGATGTAGAGACTGCCCTTGCCCAGCAGTCTCTTAAGATGCCCAGTGCCCAGCGCAGACTGGCTGGCGACAAACGCCCAACAGTCGAAGCTTGTAACGACAGGGCATTAATATCAAACATCTGTTTCAGCAAGGTTTCCAACTTTTTGCCTTGCTCATCTTTAAGCGAGGTGCTACTTTCTACCAGTATGGTAAGTCTTTCTAGTGACCTCCAACACTGCTGCACCTATCTTAGGGGAGAAAGAGTAGTTACTCACCTGTACCAGGTGTTCTCTGGGGACAGCAGAAATCAGTCCTCACATATGGGTGACGTCGGCACCGACTGAGTCTTCGCGGAAGCATTCCTCCAGTTTTCAAGAAGAAAGCCTTTGGAAGATGCCACCACACATGCATGGTCCCCTTCCCGCCCAAGGGTGCCATCTTGCTCAGTCAGATGACAGCTAAAAGATGGCAAAAATAAAAGATGGTAAAGGAGCAACTCCAAACGGAGGATTGCGAGGACTGATTCCTGCTGTCACCAGAGAACACCTGTTACAGGTGAGTAACTACGCTTTCTCTGGGAACAAGCAGGAAGTCAGTCCTCACATATGGGACTCCCCAGCTACAGGTTACCGAAAGCCCATAGCAAAAATAAGGGTTCCCTCATAGGGAGCCGCAAGCAGCAGCAAATGAGTCCATGTCCACAGATAACAGTAGGACCCCTGTGACCGATGAAACCAGCACTCTGGTAGCCTGAACACAGAAGGGTTGGAGGATAGGAGTTGCCTAGACCCCAAAAAGGTTACAGAACACAGCCTGGCTGAAGGCACTGTTTCCAGGCAGTAATGAGCTGCGAAGATATGGACTGAAGACCAGGTGGCGGCCCGACAGATGTCCACCATCAGGATGGAGTACAAGTTTGCTATCGAAACTGCCATGGCCCTGATACGGTGTGCTGTGATGTGGCCTTCCAGCAGGAGCCTTGCCTGCTCTTAAGCGAGAGCAATACAATCCACCACCAAGGTGGACAACATACGTTTGGACACCGCCTCCCCCAGCCTACTGGGATCATAGGAGATGAAAAGCTGAGCAGCTTTGTGGTGGCCCTGAGCGCACTGGATATAGAAGGACAAGGCCCTCTTACAGTCCAAGGTGTGAAGGACTGTCTCTGCCTGACTGGAGTGAGGTCTTGGAAAGAAGGTAGGAAGCACCACTTCCTGGATGAGATGGAAGGGCGACATTACCTTTGGCAGGAATTTGCGGTGTGTGCAAAACACCACTCTGTTCTTGTAGAACCTTGTATAAGGGGCCTCCGCCAAAAGGACCTGAAGCTTGCTAACTCTGCGAGTGGAGGTAAGCACAACCAGGAAAACCACCTTCCAAGAGAGGTAGCGAAGGTATCAAGTAGCCAGAGGCTCGAAGGGTGGGCGAGTGAGCTGCCCCAACACTACATTGAGGTCCCATTCGGTTGCCGGAGGGTGAACCGGGGGCTTTGGTAAGAGCAGGCCCTGAAGGAAATGGGTGACCAACGGTTGGACCGAGAGTGGCTTACCATCCACTGGATGGTGGTGCGCCGCCAGGCCACTAAGGTGCACTCAGATGGAGTTAGACTTGAGCCTGGACTGAGAAAGGTGGAGAAAGTACTGTAACACCAGAGCCACCGGGCAGGAGAAAGCATCAGCCCCATGTTCGGCGCACCAAAAAGAGAACCTGTACCATTTGAGGGCATACGCCTTCCTAGTAGAGGCCTTGTGAGAGGCCAGCAGAATGTCTTCCACCTCTACCGGAAGGTTGAAAGGGGCTAGAGTCACCCTCTCAGCAGCCACACTGTTAGCAACAAGGACCACAGGTTACGGTGCAGGAAAGAGCCCCCTCCTGAGACAGGAGTCCCGGTGTGGTCCCCAAGGGGATGGGGGCCTCCACCATCAACTGTAGAAGCAGCGGGAACCATGGTTGCCTGGGCAACAGAGGAGCTAATCAGGATGAGCGAGGCCCTGTTGCGGAGGGTCCTGAACAAGGTCTTGGCGATCAGCGGCGGTGGAAGGAAGGCGTACATGAGACCTTCTGACCATTAGACCAGGAACGCATCTGCTGCCACCCTGGAGGGGTGGGCCTGCTGGGAGCAAAAGCGGGGCAACTGAAAGTTGTCCGGGCTGGCGAACAGGTCCATCACGGGTTCCCCCCAGAGCCAGAAAAGTTGACCAGCTACCCTGGGCTCCAGCTGCCACTCGTGTGGCTGGAGAACTCTGTTGAGTCTGTCGGTCAGCAGGTTGTTCTGGCCTGGCAGGTACACTGCTCACAGGAGGATACTCTGTTGGACTGTGTACGAGCAGAGGACCAGTGTCTTCTGACAAAAGGGTACGAGACCCCGTGCCCCTCTGTTTGTTCACGCAGAACATCGCCACCTGGTTGTCTGTCTGGACCAGCACCGGCTGGTGACGCAGGTGGTGACAGAAGACCCTCAGGGCTAGGTGTATGGCTCGGAGCTCCAGGAGGTTGATGTGCTAGGTGTTTTCGTCTGGTGACCAGTTGCCCTGAGTGCAGAGATCTCCGCAGTGGGCTCCTCAGCCAAGCAGGGAGACATCCGTGGTGAGGACCCTTGAGGGGCTTGGGTCCTGAAAAGGCATGCCCACCTCGAGATGCTGGGGAGACTGCCACCAGATCAGGAAGTCTGCCAATTGGCGGGTCACAGAAACTGTGTCTCAGAGGCGGCCCATGGCCTGAGACCACTGGTCCCGGAGACACCACTGCGCCGCCCTCATGTGGAGACGAGCGTCTGGGGCGATATGGACCGTGGAGACCATGTGCCCGAGGAGGCTCAGCAGAAGCCGGGTGGGCACCAAGGAACAGTACTGTACATCCCGAGCTAGAGACCTGAGACAATCGGCTTGGTCCCTGGGCAAAAAAGCCTTCGACTGGAGAGTCGATCTTTGCCCCAATGAATTTCCAGTGTGTTGGGAGAAGGTGAGACTTGACATAGTTTATGACAAAGCCCAAGTGTTGCAGAACTTGGATAGTGCAAGCAGTGGCCGGTGCCTCCCTTTATGAGCCGGTCATCCAGGACAAAGACCCCCTGGAGCCAGAGGAGGGCGGCCACGACTGCAAGACATTTTGTGAAAACTCTTGGGGAAGAGGCTAGGCCAAAGGGAAGCACCCTGTATTGAAAATACCTGCCCCCCCCCCCCACCTCGAACCGCAGGAGCGGGACTCGGATCGCGACCTCGGCTGAGGATCAACTTGACGCCAAAAGGATCTCGAGGATCTGCTCGGCCTCCGGGGACGTGGTCAGGGCGGATGAACCAGTCATGTCGGACAACAGCGCCCACTGCTGGTCAATGAAGTCAGAAAAACTGCACTCCAGAGCCGCCATTCGGCACGGGCACAGAGGGACTCGGGCCCGATGCAGAATCCTCAATGGAGGATAATGTCTGGGGATCGAAACCGCCGGTCGGCGGTCGGATACTTCCGGGGGAACCTTCGCAGGCTGCTCCTACTCAGACGCCTTGGACAAACATCTCGGACTGCGGGACCGGGCAGCACCCAGCTGGTCGGAACCGCCCAAGGATGCCACCTTCAAGGGTTTCTTCTTCTTGGATGCCCTCAAGGGAGACCCCCTTTCTGAGGACCCACGACGAGGCTCGGGTTCGGAAGCTCCGTCCGAGATGTCGGGGCCTCAGACGAGGCCCTGGCCTTCGGAGGCACTGGGGACTCGGGGGGGGGGGGGGGGAGGAACAACTTATTGTGCTGTTGCTGGCAGCTCTTAAGGGCCTTCCTGGACATCCTCTTGCAGAGACCACAGGCTGACCCGAGGCAACAGAACCAGCAGTCGTATGTGTCGGTCAAAGACATAATTTTGGAGCACCGATCACACTTATTTATTTATTTATTTATTTAACAGTTGCTTATATACCGCTACCTTCCACAGATCAGGTGCGGTTTACAATGAACAAGAATGAACAGATTTACAAGTCTGTTTTACATGGAACATTTGTTAACTAGGTACAATGTAGCTGTTTTACATGGAACATTTGTTAACTTGGTACAATTTTGCAATATACATTAATCATGAATGACTAAATATGGTAAAACTTGTTAAATAACAAACGAACTTATTTACATATTTTGATTTATTACATATATTTATATACAGGATTTACAAGTAGTTATTTATTCGATTTTAATTGTAATTGTAGTTTGCTAGGAGAATTAGAGCCACTGGTAGCCACAGGGGAAAGTGTACCCTGCGAGATCGAAGACTCTCCGGGCTGCCAGTGGGAGAAAAAAGGCACGAAGATGCCAGGAAAGGAAAAGAACAAAAACTACAAAAACAGACTTAACTCGATGCCAAGGCAACGAGGTCGATAGACGGGAAGAGTACCAGTGCGATACCGGAGGAGAGCATGAATCTTGCAGAGAAAAAAAATCAACTTTTTCCGGGGACAAGCCAGACAAACATCTGAAAGGCTCCGTGAAAAAAAGGAGACTCAGCAGGATGACATCCTTGGGCGGGAAGGTGACCATGCATACGTGGTGGCATCTCCCACAGGCTCTCTTTTGAAGCTGGGGGGGATGCTTCCGCGAGGGCTCTGTCGGTGCTGACGTCATCCATATGTGAGGACTGACTTCCTGCTTGTTCCCAGAAAACAGGATCTCTTCCTTACTCCAGAATGGGATAGAGCTGGGAAATGGTCCGCATGCCTTTCAGGGAGGTCTCTGGGACCTCCCACTCATCCTGTATCCTCTGTTGGATTACTCCATGCATAGGAAACACCAACTGTATCGCTCAGACCACCTGAAGGAGAGGATCCGCCAAGGTGCTTTCCTTTTGGTTAACTCCTGTCCCCGTGTTCAATGTTCGTAACCAGTGCAATAGGAGCGCTGGCAACCCTGACTCCCCCATGTATAAGTTGCCTTCAAGCTTCTCACATTCCCCCAACTGGAGGGATCCCATCTCCTCCCAGGGGCCCTGCTCCATGCTTCTTCTGCCAGGTGCAAAGTCCTCTTCTGCCTCTGGCAATCTCTTCTTTTTATTTTGTCCTGATGGCTCAACGGGCTCTAGTCCCTGCTGCTTCATGCAGAAAACCTTATGCATAAGCAACACAAAAGTCTGGCGAAAACCCGGTCGTCTGTGCAGTACCCTCAGGCAACTCTTGAGACATAGATGGATGAGGGGATGGCATCTGTGTCTTTCTGCTCGAGGATCTCGAGACCCTACCAGTCCACCTCTTCCAGAATGGGCAGAGCTGCTGGGTTTCCTATGGACGATCCTTGCCCCCCTCCCCCCCCCCGAGGTCTGAGCACCCCTCTCAGAGCCATCGGAGGTCCCCGCTCCATCCAAGAGTCCGTCTTCAAGCGACTGCAACTCAGATCTGTGGCAAAACCTCACAGCTGAGATGGAACTGCACCTGGAGCTGCAAGCCAGACATGTGGCCTTGGGGGGCATAATGGACTTTAGAGGAGGAGGCACTCTCAAATTCTTAGGTGTCCTGATAAACACTGCCAGTCAGACTGTTTCAGCTGTTTTGACAGACCTGCTTGCAGTCTTTTTTATTTTTTTTTTCTTCATTTCATGAAAAAACTGCACTGTGGATAAAGGAAGCCCCATAAAAAATAACAAAATGCAATGGAAATGTTCCCTCCACATCTGTACCTGCTTCCCCACTGCAGTTCAAAGTTAACAGGTCCCCTGAGGAAATGGCCTCCAGGCAGCCATGCGGTCTCCTGTGTCAGCCTGCAGCTTTCTGGCCATGCAGTCGCCGACTAAAACCCCCTTCAAACTGGCAAGATCTTACCTCACTGAGATTTAAACAAGTTCCTGTGCTGCCCGGTGACTAAATAGAGGATGGCCTCGCTTCTGTCCACAGCCCCTGTCACCCGCTGCTGACGAAAAGAAACCGAGTGTGGCTCAGGGTTAGGCACACTGCCACTGTCTTTCCACTGCATGCTGACAGCAGCTCCTCACCCATCTCTGGGTTCGGGAGCTGCTGAGTCTGCCGGTAAACAACGGATCGCTTCCCCTCTCTGTCTGAAAGCGCTGTTCAATTGCCCTCCTGTATTTTTTTTATACCAAACTTTGTTTAGGTAGACAAATCCCCAATTTACTGAAAAACAAGAAAACCATGCTCCTTATTCATCTCTTCAGTGAGCCCAGACTCCAGGATCAGCTCTCTCCAGCTGCTTGGAGACTGAGTTTACTGGGGCTGGTGGGTGCTGCCAGCTACCTAAAAACACTAATGTCATCAGAGATGAGATGCTCAGTCTCCAAGCTGCTGGTGAGAGCAGACAACCCAGATGTCGGGACTGGACTGGAGGGACGATAAGGAATACATATTATTCAAAAGTTCTAATTTATATGATGCAGTATTTTCGTAATAGGACTGCATATATTACCAGAACTTTGCACAATCCATCATAGAACAGTTTCAACAACCTGCATACTAAAGTATAGGTACATGCACTGTATAAGGTCAGAAAGGGCAACTTTCAAGCACATCTGAGTATATACCTGATTACAAATACAGTAGCGTGGTTCATTTGGGTCATATGTCCAGTCAACTTGACTACTGGAATCAGACTCTGGTACTGCTGCAGTCTGCTGCGATAGCTCATGTGCTAATGCCGATGATGAAGAACAAGATGACAAAGAAGATGAGGATGACTGCTGACTTGAAGACTTGTTGTTGTTTCTGGGAAAAAAAAGAATTTAATTCTCTGGTTTCAAGCCAGTAAACTAGACCAATTTAAAACAAAATGCTTTAGTAGGAGAGTCTAAGTCACATAGCAGATCATCTTTTTATAGAACATGAGAAAAATTATTCAGCACTATTCTAATTCTGATAGTAATTCAAAGATATCCGGTAAGAGTAGTTACTCACCTGTAACAGGTGTTCTCCAGGAGAAGCAGGAATCAGTCCTCACATATGAGTGACGTTGGTGCCGACGGAGCGCCCGTGCGGAGCATTTCCCCAGCTTTCAAGGAAAGCCTTTGGGAATGCAGCGCGCATGCGCGGTCCCCTTCCCGTCCAAGGGTGCCATCTTGCTCAGTCTGATGACATAGCTAAAAGTCAGCAAAAAAATCAAAATGAATGATATGACTGCAACTCCAGGGGAGGAGGGAGGGTCATGAGGACTGATTCCTGCTGCTCCTGGAGAACACCTGTTACACGTGAGTAACTACTCTTTCTCCAAGACCAAGCAGGAAGTCAGTTCTCACATATGGGACTCCCCAGCTCTACGCTACCGGGAATCCTAAGCTGAAAAAATGGCTCCCTCTCAAGAGCCTCAGCATTCGTGATAAGAATATCCGCTGAGAACGCCCCCGTACGGTAGCCCAACACAAGGGCCGGAGGGTAGGAGTTGCCTAAACCTCAAAGAGATTATGGAGTACCGCCTGTCCAAAAGCACTGTCCCTTCGGGACTCTCGCTCCAGGCAGTAATGGGCTGCAAAGGTCTGGCGTGAAGACCAAGTTGCGGCCCGGCAGATGTCTGCCAAAGGAACAGAGCGGAGATGAGCTACTGACGCGGCTTTCGCCCTGACACGGTGGGCCGTGACCCGACCCTGCAAGGGGAGGTCGGCTGCCCTGTACGCCCAGGCAATGCAATCTGCTACCCTAAGTGGACAATGAACGCTTGGAGACAAGTAACTCCTTCTTATTATGGTCAAAGGAGACGAAGAGCTGAGTAGCTCTTCGATGCCGCCGCATACGTTCTATGTAAAAAGATAATGCCCTCTTACAGTCCAGGGTATGCAAGACTGTTTCAGCCCGGCTGGTATGCGGCCTGGGAAAAAAAGGTCAGAAAAACCACCTCCTGGTTGAGGTGGAAAGAGGAGACCACTTTTGGGAGGAACTTGGGATGGGTCCTTAGGACCACCCTGTTCCTATAGAACAGTGTGTACGGTCTATCAGAAACCAGAGCTTGTAGTTCACTCACACGTCTGGCCGAGGTAAGAGCCACCAGGAAGCGCGCTTTCCAAGAGAGGAAGCACAAATGGCAAGTAGCCATCAGCTCAAACAGTGGGCGAGTAAGTTGCTGCAAGACCACGTTCAAATCCCACTCAGTCGCCGGTGGACGAACCGGAGGCTTGAGTAGAAGCAGACCTCTGAGAAATCTGGACACCAAGGGGTGAACCGACAGAAACTGCCCTTCCACAGATGAGTGGTGCGCTGACAGAGCACTGAGGTGGACCCGAACAGAGTTAAACTTAAGGCCTAGGTCTGACAGGTGAAGGAGATACTGCAGTACTACTGGCACCAGGCAAGAGAAAGGATCTTCATTGCGCTGAGCACACCATACCGTAAACCTACGCCACTTGAGGGCATAGGACTTTCAGGTGGACTGCCTCCTAGAAGCCAATACCACCTCCTCAACCTCCTTAGGTAGAAGGGAGCTAGCACTATCTTTTCAGCAGCCAGGCCATCAGATTGAGGGACTTGAGATTGGGGTGCAGAAGGGAACCCTGCTCTTGAGGGGTTGTGTTACAGCCCAGAGGGAACGGAGCTTCCACCGTCAACTGCAGAAAAAGTGGAAACCACGGCTGCCTCGGCCATCTGGGGGCTACCAGAATCACCGAGGCCTTGTCCCGGAGGATCTTGAACAGAGTTCGGGCCACCAGGGGCGTGGGAGGAAACGCATACAGGAGGCCCGTAGACCAAGAGATCAGAAAAGCATCTGCTGCCATCCTCAGGGGATGCGGCTGTCTGGAGCAAAATCTGGGCAGCTGACGGTTTAGTGAACTTGCAAAGAGATTGATGGATGGAAGTCCCCAGCGGAGGAAGATCTGCTGGACCACCAATGGATTCAACTGCCATTCGTGAGGCTGGAGAATCCTGCTTAGCTTGTCTGCTAGGAAGTTTTCCTGACCAGATAGGTAGACTGCTTTGAGAAACATACCCTGCCTGACCGCAAAGGAGCAAAGGGCCAGTGCCTCCTGACATAGGAGCCTGGACCCTGTGCCCCCTTGTTTGTTCACGTAGAACATTACCACCTGATTGTCCGTCTGAACTAGGACAGACTGTTGAGAGAGGGCATGACAGAAAGTTTGCAGAGCTAAGCGGATTGCTCGCAGCTCTGAAAGGTTGATTTGCTGTGTGGCCTCCTGAGGGGACCACAGGCCTTGAGTACATGAGCCCCGGCAATGTGCACCCCAGCCCTTTAAGGAAACATCTGTCTTCAGCACCCTTGTGTGTGCTGGAGCCTGAAAATGTACCCCCCCGAGAAGGTTTGGGAGATGTAGCCACCACTGTAAGGAGTCCAAAAGTGGTTTGGACACCTTTACTCTGTCTTGGAGGTCGCCTGTGGCCTGCGTCCACTGAGCTCTGAGGCACCATTGAGCAGCCCGCATGTGCAGATGGGCATTCGTAGTCACATGTACCGTGGATGCCATGTGGCCCAGGAGCCGCAGGTAGTACCTGGCGGAGACATGAGACTTGCTTTGGAACTGGTTGGCCAAGTCTATCAGTCTGTGGGCCCTGTCTTCGAGCAAGTAAGCTCTTGCCTGAAGGGTGTCTAGTCTTGTCCCTATAAACTCTAGGTTCTGAGAGGGGAGCAAAGTGGACTTTGCGTAGTTTATGACAAAGCCCAGATGCTGAAGAAGAGAGACAGTGCAGAGTGGCTTGTCGGGCCTCCTGGAGAGACTGGCCCCTGATGAGCCAGTCGTCCTGGTATGGGAAAACAAAAATTCCCTGGTTCCTGAGATAAGCCGCCACCACCTCCAGGCATTTGGTGAAAATCCTGGGGGCAGAGGTTAGGCCAGAGGGAAGTACCCTGTACTAAAATGGTTTCCTCTCACCACAAATCTGAGATATTGTCTGTGGTCTGGATGAATGAGGATGTGAGTATAAGCATCCTTTAGATCTAAGGAGCATAGCCAGTCTCCCCTGCTGGAGGTAGGGCAGCAGTATCCCAAGGGTAAGCATCTTGAACTTTTCCCTCTCCAGAAACTTGTTTAGGTTTTGCAAGTTTAGGATAGGCTGGAGGCCTCCTACCCTTTTTGGTACCAGGAAGTACCTGGAGTAGAAGCCTTGCCCTTTCAGGTGGTGAGGCACCGGTTCCACCGCCTGTTCCTTTAGAAGACTTGCCAACTCCTGAAGGAGGAGGTTCCTGTGTAGACGAAGTCTTGGAGGCTCCCCTGGAGCCTGGAGGGGGGTAGCTGGTGGAAGTGGAGCATGTAGCCCTTTTGGACTATGCTCAGTACCCAGGTATCCCCTGTGATGGCTGGCCACCTGTAAGCATACAGGGTCAGCCGACCCCCTGTGCTGAGTGGAGCCACCGGCGGAGGAGAGGCTATGCTGTGGATGTCAAAACCCCGCTCCCTGCTGTGCAGGAGCCGGAGCTGGCAGCTTGGTGAACTTCTGCCTACAGGGCCCATACCCCTGCCCCTTGGCCTGCTGGCCCTGTTGGGGAGCTGGAGAGGCCTGATACTGAGGGTAGGATTTGTAGGCAGCACCCTTCCTCGGGAAAAAGGGCTTCTTTCCCGAGCCCTTCTTTTTCTGAAAGGGGCAGAAGTCTTTCTGGACAGCCTTGTCCTGGTGAGAGTCTCAGTCTTGATTTCTGCAGCCTTTTCAGTCATGGGCTTACCGAATAGGTTGTCACCTCGGAACGGGACATCGACCAACTTGTCCTGCACTCATGACTCCAGGTCCGATGACTGTAGCCAGGCCCGACGGCATGCACCGATGCCTGCCGCAGCTTCCCGGGCCGAAGCCATCATAGGCTGCTCGAGAGATAAACTTCGAGCCCTCTCGGATCCCTGTCGACAAGGCTTTGAACCTCTGTAAGGGTTCCTCAGAGAGGCAAGCTGAGAACCCAGCAAATCTCCTTTGCCAAGTCCCTTAAGTACATGCCCATGTACAGCTGGTAAGTCTGGACATGGCAAGATAGCATAGAGCCCAGGAAGCACTTTCTACCAAGGGCATCCAGGTTCCGGGCCTCACGGCTGGGGGGCACCAAGGAGTGCATCTTCTGGCTCTTCAGGAAGTGCATGGCCGATTCCACAACCATGGAATTGTGCAGTAGCTGTGCATTTTGGTACCCAGGGCTTTTACGGACTCGATAAATGGAATCAACCCATTTGCTAAGAACCGGCGCCGAGGCCGGTGCCTCCCACATACGGAAGAGCAGCCGTTCCAGCATCAGAGGAACTGGTACAGTAAAGGCTTCCTTTGGAGGAAAATCATACTGGACGGCATCGAGCTCTTCGGCTCAAGGCTCCTTCTCGGTGTCCGCCGGGAATGCCAAAGCCTTGGCCATGTCCCTGACGAAATCCGAGAACCGGGTATCCTCCAGGGGGGCTGACCTTCTCTGAGGCTCGAACTCCAGGGAGTCCGAAGGGACGCACCAGGTCCGGAAGGTGTCAGGAATCTCCTTGTCCTGTCTCCCATGCCGACTCCTTTGAGTCGTCGTCGAGTGGCTCCGACCATGTGGGCCTCGGTGCCACCTGCACCGACGCCAAGGGCACAGGCATTGACGACATCGGCCCCGTATGGGAGGTCGAGGGGGACCTTGACCGAGGATCGACTCGAGACTTGATGGACTCGAGGATCAGCTCGGCCTCAGGAGTCGACTTAGACGTCGAGGTCCTGGTGGTCGGGGCTGATGCACCGGTCAGACCGGCGATCAGCACCCGCTGCTGTTCCATGAAGGCAGCCAAGCTGCTCTTCAAGGCCATCAGCCTGAGTCCAAGCTCAGGAGATTCAGCAGCCCCCGACTCGGGCCTTGACGGCATTGGGCCTGACGTCGGTTCTCCTACGAGGACAACAGCACTTACGTGACTCGGGGACTCCGGCTCCATGCGAGGTAGTTTGGATGGCCTCTCCAACTCCGAGAGCCCGGGGAGGCGGTCAGGGTTGCACGACCTGGCCCTCGAGGACCCAGGGGCCTCCACCGCCGCTGCCCTCACGAGCTTCTTCTTCCTTTTGTGCTCCCGGGTGGGAGACCCCATCTCAGAGGAACCACGACGGCGCTCGGGGTCAGACTCCCGAGATGTCGAGGCCTCTGACGAAGTCTGGGCCGGGCCAGGCCGGACGCGGACTCTGAAAAAATTCTCTCACGTTGATGATGACGGCTTCAAAGTGCCTTTGACGACATTTTGCCGCACGGGCCACAGACCAGCGGGTCATGGTCAGACCCGAGGCATCGGAGGCAGCAGTCATGTGTGTCGGTGAGAGACATACGTTTCTTGCATCGATCACATTTTTTGAACCCGCTGGCAGCCATCGGGAGAAAAAGGGCCCCTGCAAGATCAAAAGACCGGGCTGCCAGTGAAAACACAAAAAAGGCGCGAACACTAGTCACGAAGGACAAAAACAGAAAAAAGAAATTCCGGACTCGATACTGGTGTACTGAGCCCAGGCGGGAAGGGTAAGCGGCGTCGAACCGGATAAGAAAAAGCGAAAATCGCAGAAAAAAACCCTACTTTTCCCGGGTGACACGAACTCATGTCCGTTGGGCTCCGTGGAAAAAGAAAGACTGAACAAGATGGCACCCTTGGGCGGGAAGGGGACCGCGCATGCGCGCTGCATTCCCAAAGGCTTTCCTTGAAAGCTGGGGAAATGCTCCACACGAGGGCTACGTCAGCGCCGACATCACCCATATGTGAGGACTGACTTCCTGCTTGGTCCTGGAGAAAGATCTTATAGGATTCATATGTTGCTTTTGATATTCTGAGGACACAATGGGAGATCAATGCTCATACTTCATAGGTGCTACATTATAAGAATGTCAGCATTTCTATCCAATAGTAAAATGCATCCCATTTTTACAGTTTTCTACAGCTCTTTAAAGTGCCATTTGATGCAAAGAGTTAAGGAAAAGTGAAGCCTTAATAATCTACGAGGGTCATTTTTAAAGTAAGAACCGATTGCGCATCGTGTCTGTGCGATCTGTCAAGTGACGTCCGTTCAAGGTCAGCCACTCTTGGCCAGTCTCTCACTACGCCGCCATTACGTTTCACGTCTCTGCCAGTGTTGGTTGTATGGTTATACTGCTTCGTTTGTCGCCATGTCAATCAGTAATCCCTCCGATTGTGAAGTGCGCTCGGTTATCCGTTTTTTAAATGCAAAACAAGTTCGTCCAGCTGAAATTCACCGGCAGCTTGTTGAAGTGTATGGGGAAGGTGTAATGAATGATGTTAAGGAAGGAAGGACAAATGTTCATGATGAAGAACGATCTGGACGGCCTACTGTCATGAATGAAGACCTGACACAAGAAGTTGATGATGAGGAAATTTGCCAAAACAGGTGCTTCACTATAGACGAGCTGCATCAGACATTTCCACAAGTTTCAAGATCAGTAGTTTATCAAATTGTTACTGACAAACTGCACTACAAAAAAATGTGTGCGAGATGGGTGCCGAAAATGCTGGACAAACTTGTTTTGCATTAAAACCGGATAACCGAGCGCACTTCACAATCGGAGGGATTACTGATTGACATGGCGACAAACGAAGCAGTATAACCATATAGCCAACACTGGCAGAGACGTGAAACGTAATGGCGATGTAGTGAGAGACTGGCCAAGAGTAGCTGACCTTGAACGGACGTCACTTGACAGATCGCGCGGACACGATGCGCAATCGGTTCTTACTTTAAAAATGACCCTCGTAATTAGACTTATTTGAAGGCATCAAACATGAAGAAGGGCGAGTGGATAAACATCGGGTATATGGATTTCAGAAGGCATTTGATAAAGTCTCCAGTGAGAGACTTCAAAAGATTGGGGATAGAAAGCTATATCCTCTTCTGAATTTGGAATAGGTTAAAGGATAGGAAATGAAGTGGAACTAAAAAGGTTTTTTTTTTCTAATAGAGGGATGTGAACAATGGAATGCCCCAGGGACCAGGGCTTAAAATATGCATTAATGATCTAAAAATGGAGAAATTTCACTTAGTTAATTTCCTTTCCTAGAATCCTGCTAGACCAATCCAGACAAGTGGGTTAAGTCCCCCTGCCAGCAGATATTGGAGACAGTGCAGGAGCTCCCCTAGGTATCACCCTCAGTATACTCCTGTAAAAGCAGAGGAAGCCCCTTGGCAAAGTAACACGCAAACAATAATGAACTATACCGCTGGAACAAGGGAAGCACAAAGATGTGCAACTATGTACAAAATGCCCCACGGGGCTAAATTGATACCGAATTATTTATTTTATTTTATTTAAGTCTCTTATATACCGCGCTATTATAATCAGTGCGGTTTACAATTGAACAAAACATACAACAATGCAGCAGGTCACATTGAGTTTACATTGAACAGGGGTAGTAAACTTGGAAGAACCGGGAAAGCTATATACAAATTAAGGACATTCTTACTGGACATATAAGGATAGTAGACAGATGAATAAGCTCCGGGGTAAGGGAGAGAAGGGAGGTGAAAGGAGATTGTTGTTGTTGTTAAGTGCCGTCGAGTCGGAGTCGACTCATGGCGACCCTCTGGATAGCTATCCTAAATTGTGTTCGGTCTTCAGTCAGGCGGCTCATTGTTGACAGACTGGTACCCGTAGCTGCTGTTATTGTAGCGATCCATCTCATTGCTGGCCTTCCTCTTTTGCGTTGACCTTCTATCTTGCCAAGCATGATGTCTTTCTCTAATGATCTCTCTCTTCGCATGATGTGTCCGAAGTATGAAAGTCGAAGTCTTGTCATCTGAGCTTCTAAAGAAAGCTTAGGTTTGATCTCCTCTAGTACCAACTGGTTTGTTCTTCGGGCAGTCCATGGTATACACAGTATTCGCCGCCAGCACCATAATTCAAAGGCATCAATTTTCTTCCTGTCTGTCTTTTTCACTGTCCAGCTTTCACATCCATATGATGTTATTGAAAATACCATGGCTTGAACAAGTCGAATCTTTGTATGGAGAGAGACATCTCTGCTCTTGAGAATCTTATCTAGGTCTTTCATAGCCATTCTGCCAAGAGCAATGCGTCGTCTGATTTCTTGACTGCTTGTTGCTTCTTTATTGATAGTTGATCCAAGTAGGTTAAAGTTGTTCACGATTTCAATTTCTTCTCCTTCAACGATGAACCTGTTGATTATGCCAGTTGTCATGATCTTTGTCTTCTTTACATTAAGGTGCAGGCCCACTTTGAGACTATGTTCTTTGATTGTGAGAAGCAAATGTTTCAGATCATCTTCACTTTCAGCCAGTAATGTGGTATCATCAGCATAGCGAAGGTTGTTGAGTCTTCCACCAATCTTCACACCTCTGTTGTCTTCATACAGTCCTGCTTCTCTGATGATTTGTTCTGCATATAAATTAAACAGGTAGGGGGAAAGTATGCAGCCTTGTCTTACACCTTTGCTTATTTTAAACCATTCTGTTTCTCCTTGTTCCGTTCAAACTGTTGCTTCTTGATCAATGTACAGATTGCGCAAGAGAACGATCAGGTGTTCTGGTATACCCATGCTTCTTAATGTGGCCCAGAGTTTCTCATGGTTTACACAGTCAAAAGCCTTGCTATAGTCGATAAAGCACAAATAGATATCCTTTTGGTATTCTTTAGTCTTTTCAAGGATCCATCTCACATCCGCAATGATGTCTCTCGTTCCTCGTCCTTTCCTGAACCCTGCTTGCACTTCAGGTAGTTCTTGTTCTAGGTATGGCTGTAGTCTCTTTTGAATAATCTTCAGTAGGAGATTAACCATTCTCAAAGGGAGGCTGATCAATGGGGAAGGCTAGGTAGGAGGGTAAGGTGATGGCTGTGTGCTTTCCAGAATTATTATCCGGGTAATGTAGCAGGAACAGATGGTGTTTGAGAGCTTTTCTGAATAATGGTAGATTGGAGATAGCTCGGATTTCTGCTGGGAGGGCGTTCCAGGCCATAGGTGCGAAAATGGAGAAGGCTCTACTGGCTGTTGTCTTTGTACATTTTGTCACTGACTTAGGGACTTCAAGGGTATTCATCAATGTAGATCTCCTTAATCTATTGGCTGGAGTGATGTGGAGAAGTTTACTGATGGGCGTGGGTGGCTGGTTCTTGAGGGCTTTGAATGTCAAGACTAGAGTCTTGTAGTTGATTCTAGCCTGCAGAGGTAGCCAGTGTAGGTTCTTCAGGACTGGTGTTATATGGTCTGACCTTGACAGACCTACCAGAACCCTCGCAGCAGAATTCATGGCAAGTCGGAGTGGGCTTCGAGTCGACTGTGGAAGTCCCTGAAGGATGTTAGCAAAGTCGAGGTGAGGAATAACTAGAACTTGGAAGATTGATCTGTAATCAGGGAAGTCCAGTAGTGGTCAGAGATGACGTAGTGATCTGATTTTGTGATAAATCGCTTTTGTGGTGTTTTTGATATGGGCTGACATGTCTAGCCTCTGGTCGAGGGTAATACCTAGGTAGCGAATTGTGGGTTTTGCCTTAAGTTCTGTGTTGTTGACTTGTAGTGAGGGAGGAGGCATGAACTTCTGGTTTCTCGTGACGAAGAGAACATCTGTTTTACTGTGGTTAATTCGTAGGTTTTGAAAGAGGAGCCAGTGTGCCACTGCTTCAAAGCATTTTAATAATGGGGAGAAGTCAGGTTGTTCAATCTTGAAGGGTGTGTAAATGAGGATGACGTCTGCATAGGCTAGGCATTGGACATTGAATGATCGAATTAATGTGCAGATGGGCTGTATGTAGATGTTAAACATCAATGCAGATAGGGAAGAACCTTGAGGTACGCCTTGTTTCAGTGGGAATGGCTCTGAGGTCGTGGATCCAACTCTGACTTGTTGCCATCTATTGCACAGATAAGATTTACACCAGGCTAGCGCTGAACCTAGTATTCCTTTTTCTTCGAGGCGAAGTAAGAAGTAAGTCTGCCTTATAATCTTAAGGCAGACTGTACAGCTGTAAACTTAAAAATGGCTCTGCTGATACGATGAGCTGAGTCAGCCCTCGGCTGTTGCTAGAGAACACAGAGAGGGGTGGGTCCTGGACTGGTCTAGCAGGATTCCAGGAAAGGAAATTAACAGTAAGTGAAATTTCTCCTTCCAATTCATCCTGCTAGACCAGTCCAGACAAGTGGGAAGTACCAAAGCTTCACCACCCCCAGGTGTGAAGAGACAGCTGCCGACACCACATTGTCCCTGAAATGCGTGGAGTCTCGAGCAAAAAGATCAAGATGGTGGTGGCATGCAAAGGTGGACAAGGAGGACCAGGTGGCCGCCCGACAAATGTCAATGGGAAACACAAGCAACTGTTCCGCCCACAAAAGCTGCTTGAGCACGTGTGGAGTGAGCATCAAGCCCCACAAGTATAGGCTTCTGATTCAGAATATATGTGGATTCAATAGTGCACTTGATCCAGCGAGCAATGGTCGACTTAGATGCTGCAAGGCCCTTTAGAGGACATGCAAAAAGCAGAGGCGATTGGACTTTCGAAAGGCAGAGGCGATTTTCAGATAGCGATGAAGCATTCTTTTGACACTGACTGCACAGAGACCCGTTTGTACCCCTGAGCACTGCTCCTTGGCAAAGGAAGAGAGCGAAATGGTTTGATTCATATGAAAGGGCAAGAGAACCTTTGGTAAGGAGGATACGACCCGAAGCGACACTCCTTCAGAGGAAAAGGAGAGAAAGGGTTCGCAACAAGGCTGTCTTCAAGGACAGATCCAGAATAGTGATATGCTTAAGCGGTTCAGGTTCAAAGGGAGCCTTCATGAGGCTCCGAAGCACCAGGAAAAGATCCCAGGGAGGGACAAGAGTACAGAGCGGGAGAAGGAGTGTACACACGCCACGCAGGAACCGGCTGATAGCTGTATGAGACGTGAGCGAGTGGCCTGCCACCAGGCCTCAAAAGAAGATGAGGGCAGTTAAGGGCTAAACTCTCAAACCCCTCTTGTAGGAATCCCAGGATATCTGGTATGTGGACTTGCCACAGCGAAATCTTCTGTAGTGTGCACCAAGACTCGAACAAGCACCAAACTCTAGCATAAGCCATAGAAGTAGAAGGGTGTCGTGCGTTTAGAAGAGAATCCATGACCTTATGAGAACAGCCTTTGCGGACTAGGCAGTGCCTTTCAAGAGTCAAGCCATAAGCGAGTAAGGAGCAGGATTGTCCATCAGGATGGGCCCTGCCACAGGAGACCCTGGCAAGAGCAGAGTGGTAGAGGCGCTGCTAGCTGGAGGCAGATGAGATCGGCATACCACGGGCGCTGAGGCCAATCGGGTGCCACCAGAATCACAGGACCCAGATGGGTCTCGATGAGATGAAGACACTGCAGGATCAGTGCCCTCGGCGGGAAGAGGTAGAGAAAAGCCACTGTTGGCCAGGGCTGTGCCAGTGCATCGAGGCCCTGCGAACCATATTCCCTCTGGCGGATGAAGAGGGTGGGAACCTTGGCATTCTTTGCTGTGGCCAACAGATCCAAACTGGCCTGGCCCCAGGTGCATACTATCTGCTAAAACGCCCCCGGAGCAAGTTCCCATTTGCTGGAGTCCATAGTATGGAGACTGAGAAAGTCAGCCTGAACATTGTTCACTCCTGCAATATGCTGGGCTAAGAGCGCCCGCAGGTGTCGCTTGGCCCAGGGAAGGAGAAGAGCCATTTCCCAGGCCACGCTTGGAGCCTTGGTGCCACCCTGTCGATTGCAGTAAGCCACTTTTGTGGCATTGTCGCAGAGGATGCGCACCAACTGCTGGTGGAGAAGAGGGAGAAAGGCCTGTAGAGCCAGGCGGACCACTCGAGCCTCAAGACGGTTGATCATCCACCAGGATTCTTGAGTGCCCCATGATCCCTGGGCTTTCTGGCCTAGACAATGAGCTCCCCAGCCCAAAAGACTGGCATCCGTCATGACTAGTATACAATGCAGAGCCTCCAGGGGAATGCCTCACAACAAGAGGTCTGGGCAGAGCTACAGTACCAGCACAGGATGGTGCGAGGAGGCCTGGGAAGTGGAAGCCGAACGTCGTACTCCTGCGATACCAGGGACCAGCGGGACAGATGGGAGCACTGACGAGGCCTCATGTGGGTGAGAGTCTCATGTGGGCTTGAGCCCAAGGAACCATCCCGATTGTGGCTGCCATGGCTCCTAAGAACTGAAGATAGTTCCAGACGTGAGGCTGAATATGAAGAAGGAACTCCTGAAGTATCTTCGTGAACTTCTGAAACTGGTCCATCATAAGGAAGACCTAGCAAACTGTTAGGATCATGGATTGGAGAGTTTCCATGTGGAAATGAGCGACCTAGAGAGAACGATTGACCACTGAGGTCTATGATGGACCGAAAAGAGCAGTCCTCCTTTGGACAACAAAGTAGATGGAGTAGTGGGGCCAGAGCCTCTGTGGGATGCAGGCACTGAACAAATAGCCCGAAGTTCCAAAAGGTGCTGGAGTGGTCTGGATGGCCATGTGCTTGGGGCCTGAACCACAAGGGGAGACCATAAAGGTGTCTTTGATGGGCTTTAAGCGTTTGAGCACATAGTCATAGTGGACAACGTTGAGAACCCACTGATCGGTGGCAATTTCCTCCCACTCACGGGGAAACGGCCAGCCAACCCTCCCACCGGCAGTGTCCCAGAGTGGGCCTGTAGACCATCAGTGAGAGGAATGGCCGGGCCCAGAGAACTTTGCCGGGGCAGAGTATCAATCCTTTGTTTGTCGTACTGCCTGAAAGGGCGGCGGTTTGGATCCAGACCTGTTTGATGAGGGCCCTGAAAACCAACCTGGGCGGTAGTGTCAAGCATCTCAGAAGTGCCACCTGGTGAAGGAATGAGGAGACAAATGAGGCTCTGAACGGTGATAATCCGACTTAAGCTTGTCTTCTGGTAAGCACTGTAGCTTTACCTCTCTGAGGTCTTTAACAATCTTTTACAGGTCCTCCCCAGAAAGGAGCTTGCCCTTAAAGGGGAGTCTAGCCAGATGAGCTTTAGATGTGGAATCCGTTGACCAGCGCCAAAGCCATAGCCATCGGCAAGCTACCATGACTGCAGATACTTACCAAGCCGCCAGGCAAAGCGGATCATACAGGGCACCCGCCAAAAATGCAATCATGGACTCCAAGCATGCTGAAGTTGTGTCTTCCGGCAATAACTGAACCCAGCGGAGAAGGGCATGCACTGAGAGTTCCCCACAAACCAAGGCTTAAAGGGCAAGGAAAGAGAAGGCAGTCTTGAGAAAGCGCTCTACCTTCCAGTCTTGCTGATTCCGAAAAGTGGCACCATCTTCTACTGCAATAGTCATGTACTTGGTAACAGCTGTTACCTACAGCATCCACTTTTGGGTATCTTAGCCACTTATCTAGGTCCTCAGGAGACCACAGGTAGTAATGGCCCAAGCACCTAACTGCTGAGGGAAGCATCTGGGTAATCCCATTCAAGGGAGATCATCTGTTAAAGTTCCTGAGGGAACAGGAAGGCCCTGGAGGGCTTCCGGATGCCCCACAGAATAGCATCTGCCTAAGATGGAACCTGGGTCACATCTTGTTCTGCTGGATCAGAAAGGAGTAAAGCCTCCACGGCTTTCATGATGAAGGCAGGAAGCTCCTCCTTTCAGAATAGGCTAACATCTTGCATTTCATCCTCGCCTTTGGTCTGATTGTCTGAGGGGACCATTCCCCATCTTCCTGATCAGAAGTCCGACTGACAGTCAAGCGATTATCTTGCTCTTCCTCCCAGTCATTGGCCCTTGATAGCTCCTTAAGAGAACATCCAGAAGATGGTCCCTAGCACACTTCTTCACGGGGTGAGATGGGTCAGCCGAGGGCTTAGTGGAGACTGAAGCCATGGCTTGGGATAAAGAAAGGAACAGACCGCCAAAGATCCCAGGCTTGCCTAAAGAGGGACATAAAAGCTGTCAGAGTCATGTCCCAAACCCCCTGAGATGTTTTCCGATAGGGTGGGCTGATAAGAGAGCAAGATGGGTGGAGGGGGGGGGACATCCCCAGCCTGAGGAGGAGGAAAAGAATCCCTTACTGCTAGGCTTGATGAAGGGAGGATATCCAGAGTCAATCCTTCTGAAACACTGTGCCCAGTCTCTTATATCATGTCCCTTGATGACTCTCGTGCTAAACCTGAAGACTCCCCCAGATGATTTATACAGGTGGAGCAGCGCCAGTCAGACAGGACATGGCGTTTCCATCCACAAGCTATGCACCATAGCAAAGACGAAGGCATAGTGCCGCCAAAGAAATGTGCTGTAAAATCGCCGCTGTTGAAACCCTGTTCCATGGCAGAGACTCAAGCGACACAGGAGTTGTAGAAAAGATGGCCGCTGCAGCGCACTGAAGGCTGTGCGGCTGGCCCGAGTGAAGGGGTGGGAAGGCATCCGCATGACAGGCCTGAATTGCTGGAGTAGAGCGGCGGTGGCAGTGTCCATTCAGGGGAAGAAGGAAAGCAGGCCCGCTGACAGCAGCAAAACAGGGAAGCGAGGGGGAAGAGCTGGGGAAAAGCACTCACTGCGACAGTTCCCGTGGTTCCCTGCCAAGCCGCCGGCAAAACTGAAGTGAGGAAAGAATGTTGCCATCCATCATCTGATGGAGACGGATAAATACAGGGAAATACTGAGGGTGACACCTAGGGGAGCTCCTCTATATGCCAGAGCCCATAGGTTGATGCTTCTGGCACTTTCTCTGTCTCTAACATCTGCTGGCAGGGGGACTTATCCCACTTTTCTGGACTGATCTAGCAGGATGAATTGGAAGAGTAAGATGAAGAGTGCGGCGGACATCAAATTATTCAACACAGTTAAAACACAAGCAGACTGTGAGGAACTACAGAAGGAACCTGGGGATCTAAATGACAGATGAAATTTAATGTGGACAACTACAAAATGATATACATCTGTAAAAATAACTAATTCTATGTACACAATTGCGGGATTGCATATTAAGAGCTACCGCTTAAAAACCCTTGGAAGTCACTGTGCGCAACAACCTGAAATACTCAGTTTAATGGACAACAGCAGCTAAAAAATGCACACATTATAAATCATTCTGAAAGGAAGGAAGATGTATTATATTCTCTGTTTTGTTATATATCAATCCACAGAGAGACTACACCTTGGGTACTAGGTGCAGTTCTAATCATCTTTCATAAAAGATGTAGTTTGGATGCCAGGGATTCTGGAATGCTATGGATCAATTATGCTGCACTGTACATAGATGAACACTGATCCCTTGTTTAAGCTCCGACATTGAAGGAATCATTTAACTTTATTTTTATGTGTTTTTAAATTTGTATTTATGGTATTATGTGCTTTAATTGTAATCTGCCTAGATTACTAGATTAAAAAAAAAAAAAAAAATTCTGCATTTTTTTTTAAAAGTGCCATCAAGTCAATGCTGACTCCTGGGTTTTCTTGGAAAGATATGACCAGAAATAGATTGCCAGGTATTTTCTTCCAAGGCAATGGAGGGTAAAGTGACTTACCCAAGTTACAAGGAGTGCCAGTGGGGATCAAACTTCACCCTCTTGGGTACTAAGCTGTTGCTCTAACCACTAGACTACTCCTCCATTTCATAATTTTTTACATAAAATAAATGAAAATTAGAAATGGTACAGTAAAAGGAAACAAAAATGAAACATGGCCATGTTTATTTTAAGCCCTTGGAGTCGGTGGCAGCTCTTAAATATTAGTGTGGCTGCTTAACTATTTTCCCTAGTATAATCTCCCCATCCTTTGTCTCCAAGGCTCACTGTTGGCATTTTCACAACAGCCATTCCATTTCTACTTGTATCATATGAATCAATAAAAAGGGCTCCCTAAGGCTCTTCAGCCTTAAGAAATGAGTGAGGGGATATCAAAGGTTTATAAACTCAAGAGCTGAGTGAAAGAATACATTAGGAAACAGTTGTTTACTTTTTTTCAAACAGAGCTTCTAGGACTATGGGACACTGCATGAAACAGCTGATTTAAAACAAATTCAAGTATATGTTTAGTCAATGCAATACTGAATTGTTGAATTTGCTGCCAGAAAATATGGTGAAGTCTAAAAGTATAGCTATGTTTAAAAAAAGAAATCTGGAGAATATCCGCAAGACAGGCCCATTAAATTACACAGGTACACTACCAAAAAACTGCCTCCAGTTTTGCAACTGATTTCTATAGATTTTGGGGTGCTGAATCCAGGAAAAATAGCCAAAATGTTCCATCACGTCACGTTTTCTTGCAAAATTAGATTTCTTACCCATATAAGGAATGTTCACATAATTTCTTTTTAGCCGACTGCAGTTTATTTTCTTGGCCCAAAATAGAGGTTGTAATGGTTAACTAACTAGAAACACTCCCTCATGATATTTTAGAGTGTTTTGTATTCATTTTATACATTAACAGGACAATTGGGAGGCGGGGGGCTAAATCCAGTACTCGCGCTGGCGCATGTTCTTTCCTGTTCGCCTCGCCTCGTTCGCTCGCTCAAACACGGTGGTTGCAACATGAACGTTCCTGTCAAATTTCAGTTTCTTGCAAGTTCATTATTACCTTTTGTTTGCTCAGTCGTAATCCAGCTTTATTCCGAAGTGGTTCACTACAGTTGTAGTTTGCAGTGCTGTGTATTTGTGATGGCTCACAGAGCCAGAGGTTGCGTCAACTCTCCGGACAGTTTTTGTTTTATTTGTGGGGAATATACCGTGAAAAAGCGGCAGAGGAACATTTCTGCATTTATTAAAAAAGTATATTTCGCCTATTTCGGTTTGAAGTTAGGCGATCAAGACAAACCGTGGGCTCCTCACAAAGTGTGCAAGACATGTGAGGAAGATCTACGCTTATGGATGAAAGGTAAAAAACAAGCATTTCGTTTCGGAATACCTATGATGTGGCGTGAACAAAGAGACCACAGCAGTGACTGCTATTTTTGCTCTTGCATTGTGAAGGGATACAACTTAAAAAATAAGAACGTAATAAGTTACCCCAACCTTCCCTCAGCAATTAGGCCTATGCCTCATAGCAACGAAGTACCTGTGCCTGAACCACCAAAATCTTTGGATCATATTTGTGTGGACGGTTCTGATCATGATGAGACTCATCAGATGGCTTTTCCCGATGAGTCCAGTACTTCCGAGTTTGAAACTGAACCAGATCCGAAACCTGAACTTTTCTCTCAAGCTGAATTGAATGATTTAGTCCGGGATTTAGGACTCCCAAAAGATGCTGCCCAACTGCTAGGTTCTCGGCTTAAACAGAAAAATCTATTGTCACCAGGAACAACTTTTTATTGGTACCGCAACCGCGAGACACAATTTTTGAAGTATTTCAGCAAAGAGGAAGATTTGGTATTTTGCAACGATATATACGGAGTGATGGAAAAGTTTAAACTCAAGTATGATCCTGCTGAATGGCGGCTGTTCATTGATTCGTCAAAAGACAGCATAAAAGGTGTTCTTCTTCATAATGGCAACACATTCGCTTCAGTTCCTATTGCTCACTCTGTTATTCTCCAAGAAAAATACGAGAATTTGGCCCTGATTCTTCAGAAGATTCGTTATGATGAGCATAAGTGGATGATTTGTGGAGACTTTAAAATTCTATCCATGCTATTAGGGCAGCAATCCGGTTTCACCAAATATCCCTGCTTCCTTTGCTTGTGGGATAGCCGGGCCCGCGACCTACACTGTGGGAAAAAAGACTGGCCAATTCGGGAGTATTTGAGACCCGGTGAGAAAAATGTTCTTCATGAGAGCTTGGTACCTCGTGATAAAATTCTATTACCACCTCTCCACATTAAGTTGGGTCTCATTAAGCAATTCATCAAGTCCCTTCCAAAAGATGGTGAGTGCTTTCGGTACCTTTGCTCAAAGTTCCCCCGACTTTCTGAAGCAAAGCTAAAGGAAGGAGCGTTTGTTGGCCCTGATATAAGGAAACTCATTTCAGATGGAGCATTCGCTGAAACGATGTCTGAGAAGGAAAAAGAAGCCTGGGATTCCCTTCAAGGATGTTGTTCTCAAATTCTTGGGGAACAGGCGGGATGAGAACTATAAGGATATTGTTGCCAGGATGCTCAATGCCTTCAAAGAACAAGGCTGTAACATGAGCCTGAAAGTCCATTTCTTGCACTCCCATGTGAACTACTTTCCCGAAAACTTGGGGGCGTACAGTGAAGAACAAGGTGAAAGGTTTCATCAGGACATCAAGGACGCAGAGAGAAGGTACCAAGGAAGATGGAACACCACTATGATGGCTGATTTCTGCTGGTTGCTGCTGCGGGAAACCCCAGATGAAAAATACGCCAAGCAGCGCACCAAGAGAAGCATTCGGGGGAAGAAGAAACGGGCCCACCAGGAGATTGATTGACCCAAGAATGACTTTAAAATCTAAACTGTGTTGACAAATATCGTGTTTTTACTAAACTTTGAAATAAAAATTTGCTAGTTATTACCACAGTGTCGGATCTCATTTATTAGAATTTTATTTTCACACCATCGGGTGTTTATCTTCATGTATTGCAATGGTGCAGTTTGCGTTTTCTATTCTTACATACATACCTGTACAACATTTTTTGCACATTTCTTTGCTTTGCTTTGTGTCTAACCTCGCTCTTATATGCTCAATGTTTGTGCACATGTATGTGGCTGTTTTAAGTGCAGACAATTTTGCTACCATCACAGTGTGTTTTGTTGACATTACTCTATTCTTATGTGCTGCCTTGTTACAATTTTCTTTATTCTTATTTGAATAACTACTAAACAATTAGTATAAAGAATTCATCCAAGAAACTTTTATCTCGATCGCACTCAATCTGAAACGTTCACCTCAAACTGTTAACCCAATGTAGCAAAAGATCTGTACGTGATGGAGCAAATTGGTTACCAGATTTGGATTCAGCGCACCAAAAAACGTAAAAATCAATCGAAACATTAGAGGCAGTTTAAAAAAAAATTTTTTTAGTGTACCTGTGTTATTAGCCAGGTCAACTTAAGGATTGCAAAGGGAATGGTCGTTGTCAGAAAGGATGCTAGTACTGATGAATCGCTGATCTGACTCTGCCTATTCTTAAACATACTTTATTCAATTAAAAAAAAAACCCTGTTCACCACGATTATATTGTTGCATGAGCACAATCTCAGATACATAATGCAGCAGAACGTAATACATTGCAAACACTCTACATCAATCACACTCACTTGCTTTTTCTACCACTCCGTGAATCTGTGGTGGCCGAAGATGTTAATGTTTGGGTTAATGTAGATGCCAATGCAGATGATGAATATCCAGCTGAATCCCTGGACAATGAAAACTCTCTCCCAAGTTGAAAGTCATTATTTTTGAAGGCTTCATAGCTGGCTTTTAAGCTAGAGGTCCGCCTTCCTTCTTTCATCTTAAAGAAACATTCAAAGGGATTGAAAAGATGAACTCTCTCACATAATGTGTAAATTCAGTATGCTTCTAATCTTTGGTACTGGAATAGACCATCCTAGTTGCTGAGATAAATACAGGCAACCCTAAGGCATAGGGAGGGGTAACCTACATGAAGCGGCAGGTGCATATACTCTTGCCACCTTGCTGGGCAGACTAGATGGACCATGCTGGTCTTTATCTGCCGCTATATGGAGAAATTTCACTTACCGTTAATTTCCTTTCCTGGAATACTGCTAGACCAGTCCAGACAAGCGGGTTATGTCCCCCTGCAAGCAGATGTTAGAGACAGAGAAAAAAAACACTCCAGAGCTGTGATTGGTTGGGCTCTGGGTGACATAGGAGTGCCCCTAGAGGATCTAGCCAGTATTCTTTTGAAAAAGCACTAATGCAAAGAGAAAAACGGGACTAACGAACTCAACTATGTACAGGTAACCAGCAATCCAACAAAACACTAACTCGAACCAAGAAGGTTGGAGGAGGATCAAACATAATTTTTGGAGAAAAAAAATCTGAATCCACTGTTGTTTACTTTCTCCGGCATATGATATTGCTTATGTCTGAAGTAAATCGAACGTCGGCTCCTCTACACCAGCAGTTGTGACACTGATAATGGGGCGGGTTCTGGACTGGTCTAGCAGTATTCCAAGAAAGGAAATTAACGGTAAGTGAAATTTCTCCTTCCAGATCATACTGCTAGACCAGTCTAGACAAGCGGGAAGTACCCAAGCTAATGAACTCCAGGGTGGGCAGAGAGAGCCGCTGACAGCACACTAGCCCCAAAACGACTGTCCTCACGTGCCTGAACGTCCAGGCGATGATGCTGGACAAAGGTAGACAAGGAAGACCAAGTTGCCACTCAACAAATATCAAGAGGGACTACGTGCGATTGCTCAGCCCAAGACGTGGCCTGAGCCCGAGTCGAACGTGCGCGAAGAGTGGGAGACACTGGCTTGCCTTGGAGAATATAGGCTGATTCAATAGTATGGCGTATCCATCGGGCGATAGTAGACTTATAAGCTGCCAAACTCGGCACGGCCCCGCAAAAAGCACAAAAAGATGGTCGGTTTTGCGCAAAGAATTGGTGACCTTGAGATAGCGAAGAAGAATCCTTTTGAGATCAACCGCTTGGAGATTCTTGGAACTTTCGGAACATTGTTTCTTTGAAAAAGCCGGCAACAAGAGAGGCTGATTGATATGAAAAGGAGTAATCACCTTAGGCAAGAAAGAGGGAACAGTGCGAAGGGACACTCCTGCAGAGAAAGTCAAATACGGATCCCTACAAGAGAGGGCCTGCAGCTCCGAAATGCGACGAGCCGAAGTTATTGCCACTAAGAAAACTGACTTAAGTGTCAAATCTGATACAGAAACTTCCTTCAGAGGCTCGAAGGGCGGAGACATCAGAGCCCGAAGAACCAAGACAAGGTCCCAAGAAGGAACAAGTGGACGGACCGGAGGGCGTAGAAACTTAACTCCTTTAAGAAAACGCGACACATCGGAGTGGGATGCAAGAGAACAACCGCGAATCGGCCCCCTATAACACGTCAACACTGAAATCTGTACCCGTATAGTGCCAAGAGCTAATCCCTTGTCAAAGCCCTCTTGAAGAAAGGCAATAATGTCTGGAATTTCTGTTCTCCAAGGAGAAAGATGATGTTTGGTACACCAGGACTCAAAGACTCTCCACACCCTAGCGTATGCCAATGAAGTAGACAAACAGCGAGCCTTGAGGAGAGTCGACACTACCTTGAAAGAGTAACCCTTACGAGTCAATCTACGGGGTTCAAGAGCCAAGCTGTAAACAAGTAGGGAGTTGGATCTTCCATTGAAATAGGACCTTGCCTGAGAAGTCCGGAGCTTGTAGTCGCAGAGGAAGGACTCAAGACAGTCTTATGAGATCAGCATACCAAGGTCTTCGTGGCCAGTCTGGGGCCACTAATATTACTGGACCCTGGTGCTCCCTGATTCGCTGCAAAACCCTTCCAATCATTGGCCAAGGTGGGAATACATGAAAACAACTGGCGTTTCGGCCATGGCTACGCCAAGGCATCTATGCCCTGAGAGCTGTGGTCCCTCTAACGACTGAAGAAGAGTGGAACTTTCACATTTGTGGCTGACGCCATGAGATCTACTTTCGGTTGCCCCCACTTCTGAACTATGGTTTGGAACGCTTGTGGGGCCAATTCCCATTTGCCGGGATCGAGAGTGTGTCTGCTTAGGAAATCCGCTTTAACGTGCTGGTTCCCGCAATATGCTGTGCCAAGAGTGCTTGAAGGTTCTTTTCCGCCCAAGGGAAGAGAAGGGACATCTCTTTCGATACCCCTGTGCACTTGGTGCCGCCCTGGCGGTTGAGGTAGGATACTGCCGTGGCATTGTCGTAGAGAATCCGAACCACTTGTCCCTGTAGGAACCACTGAAACTTCAGTAAGGCGGATCGAACTGCTCTCACCTCGAGCCTGTTGATGGTCCATCGTGCTTCGCATTTCGTCCAAGTTCCTTGTGCTGAGTGAGTGCGACAATGCACTCCCCATCCGGACAGACTGGCGTCGGCTGTCAGCAAGATCCAATGCGGGTTTTCCAATAGTACTCCCCTGAGGAGATTGTGAGATGCCAACCACCACTGTAGACTGCGCCGGACGTGTCGTTGTAACGGCAGACAAATCTGATAGTCTTTCATCACTGGGGACCACCTGGAAAGCAGAGCGGCCTGAAGACAGTGCATGTGAGCTTTTGCCCAAGGTACGAGTTCGATGGTGGCTGCCATGGATTCCAGAACTTGTAGGTAATCCCATGTACGGGGGGGCTGTTTGCACCAAGTAACTGCGGAGTTGAGAGGTCAGCTTTACAAAACGGGCTTGAGTCAGGAATACACGCCCTTGACCGGTATCGAAGTGTGCTCCAAGAAATTCGATCTCTTGAGATGGATGGAGGGAACTTTTGGTGCGGTTGATCACCCAACCGAGCTGCTGAAGAAAGGCCACTACTATGGAAACAGTTTTGATAGCCTCTGGAAGAGAATCCGCATGAATGAGCCAATCGTCCAAGTACGGGTGCACTTTGATGCCCTGCTTGCTTAAGGCTGCGGCCACAACCACCACATCACCTTTGAGAAGGTTTGAGGTGCCGAGGCTAAGCCAAGGGGCATAGCTCGAAACTGAAAATGTTGGCCTAGAACTGAAAAACACAGGAAGCGCTGGTGGTCTTCTCGAATGGGAATATGAAAATATGCTTTCGTGAGATCTAAGGAAGCTAGAAACTCTCCCCGGCATACCGAATGAATGACTGATCGTAGGGTTTCCATCCGGAAGTGTGATACGCGAAGGATGCGATTTACGCATTTGAGGTCCAAAATTGGATGAAAGGATCCATCTTTCTTGGGCACCACGAAATAGATGGAATAGCAGCCTAGCCCTCTTTCTAACAGAGGGACTGGACAAGTTGCCTTTAAGGAGAGAAGTCTCTGAACAGTAGTATGAATGGCCACTCGTTTTCCCGATGAGCGTCCTGGAGAGACCAGGAAGACATTGTGAATGGGTCGGTAATATTCCAGAGAATAGCCATGAGTAACTACATCGAGGACCCAGCGATCTGAAGTTATGAGTGCCCACTGTCGAGAAAAAAGGGATAACCATCCTCCTATGGGAGGAAGGATCTCAAGTGGGCAGAGCGTCCCGTCAGAGGGAAGTTCCAGTGAATTTCCCTGGGCCAGAGTAGGTATCTGTCCCTCTGCGGGCTCCTTATTTATTTATTTTATTTATTTACATTCTCTTATATACCGCGCTATTCTGCATCAGTGCGGTTTACATTGAACAAACTGAAATTACATTGAACAGGGCATTAGCATTATAACTTGGAGATAACTATTTACAGGGAACATGGGCTATGGAGGGTTAAGTGGCTTGCCCAAGACCACAAGGAGCACCTGTGGGACTAGAAACCCCAGTCCTTCCGGCCCAAGGTTGCTGTCCTCTAGTGGGATTTGAACCCCTGACCTTCCGGCCTGAAGTACCTTGCCCCAACCACTAGGCCACTCGTCCACTCCTTGAAAGGACTGCGCTCTCTGACCATAGCGATGGACAGAAGCAGAAGAAACACCTGGCTTAAAAGAACGGTATCGTCATGAATCCTGAGATTTAGAAAATCAGCGAAAATTGTGGGACTGAGAGCCACGACGAGAAGATGCCTTTGGTCTGTCCTCAGGTAAACGTTGCGGCTTCACCTCTCCGAGATCTTTCACCAATTTATCAAGATCTTTGCCAAAAAGGAGTCTCCCTTTAAAAGGCAACTTAGATAGGCGAGTCTTAGAAGCACTACCCATTGACGCAACCATAGCCATCTTCTAGCCACTGTAACCGCCGCCACGGAGCGAGCTGACAGCCGTAGAAGACCATAAAAGGCATCTGCCACGAATGCAGCAACAGATTCAAGGCGCTCTAACTCTGGCTCGTCAAAAAGTTGCTGAATCCATCGGAGGGAGGCCCGAGCCGCCAAACCTCCACAAACCGCAGCTTGTAAAGAAAGAGTGGAGGACGAAAAGGCTGTTTTCAGAAGGCTTTCAACCTTACGTCTTATTGATCTCGGAGTGCCGCTCCGCCCTCAACTGGAATAGTTGTATGTTTAGTGACCCCAGTCACCAAAGCATCCACCTGTGGGTATGACAGCCAACGGTCGAGGTCAGTAGGAGACCAAGGATACAACTGCCCAATACGGCGTGCGGTACGGAGAGGATTCTGGAGAGTCCCATTCCCGAGATACCATTAACTCCGCTGGAAAGGAAAAAGCTTTGGAAGGTTTACGAATACCTTGCAAAATAGGATCAGGCTGTAAAGAAGCCTGGGATGTTTGTGGATCAGGCGTGTTGGCCAGGCGTAGTGCCTCTATCACCTGAGCAATTAAGGCCGGTAACTCCTCTTTCTGAAAGAGTCGGATATCTTGAGAGTCCTCCTAAAGTGTGAGTGAAGCATCTGAGGGGGAATATTCCCCATCTTCTCATTCAGACGAATCAGGACTGCCCTCTGAAGATTTATGCTCTTCATGGGTATCAGGAACATCCCGGAAGCCCCACAAAATGTCCCTGGAGGAATTAGTAGGCTTAAGGTCTGCGGACTTACATGAGCGCTTGTGAGACCCCACAATATCCCTGCTTGGGGCGGAAGCAAGTAAGGCAGGTATTCCGGAGGATTCAGAACACCACAGGCTCCATGCCTGGCAAAAAAGTGCCAGGAACTGTCCGTCGGCCAAAACTGAAGAGAGTTCAGCAGTCTGTGAAGGCAAATTTGGAGCAGATTGGGATCCTTCTGCAGGCTTGCAGCCCTTCTAATGAAGGCAGTGACAAAGCGCTGATATCCACAGACGGTAGAACAGTGGAAGAGGACTCCCCTGGATGCATTGTACACAAAGAGCACACGCGATTAACTAAGTTTCTGCTTCTTATTACATCCAATACATCTGTGCAGAGAAGCAGGCATGTTAAGTGTACATCTTCTATTGTATTATACACACATATATATACACATACACATATATATATACACATACACATATACATACACATATATATATTTAATTTTTTTTTTTTGAGAAGGGAACAAAGGTCCACTTAAAACTCTTCCTTGGAAACTGTCCTAGAAGGGTAATGTGTTTCTCTGGTGAGAATTAGACATAAAATGCCTGCCCAGAGCTGCTCCCGCCAAAAAGAATGAAGAAAAAAAGCTATCCCGAGTTTTCAAAATGGCCGCCGGCAACTTTAAAACCAAAAATAAAGCAACCCTTTGCTCCAAAAACTTCAAAAAAGCAGCGAAATTGGTCGGGGAGAGGCAAGGAGTACTGCCAGAACCTTAAAACCCCGTCTAGCCCCGAATCGCTGAAAATGGCAGTAAAAAGGAAACTGTCAGTTACTCACTGTGCTGGAATCAGAGGAGCTGAGGTCCTACAGAGGAGAAAAGAAACTTTCAAGTCAGTGTAAGGACAATTAGAGAGACTGAAAGGGACAGGAATGACAGTTGGATCCTCCTCCAGCCGCTTAGACCCTCTTGGCAGGGGCTGGAAAGTGTTTGAGGAGGAATGGAGAAAAGGGGAGCTGCAAGGACAGGAAATCAGGAGCTCAACCCTGCTGTATTGATGATTACAGAAATACAGCTATCAAGAAGGGAAGCCTGGGAAACCCAGAGAAAACATCTCTTGTGTGCTCTGGATGCATCCAGGAGTTAAATATAAAAAAAGAATCTAATAGACAAACTTGTCTAAATCCTTCATCTGCTAGAGACATAGAAATACAAGCTAGATCCTCTAGGGGCACTCGTATGTCACCCAGAGCCCAACCAATCACAGCTCTGGAGTGTTTTTTCTCTGTCTCTAACATCTGCTAGCAGGGGGACATAACCCGCTTGTCTGGACTGGTCTAGCAGTATGATCTGGAAACTATGTTACTCCTTAAGTGATGGAAACAAATCAATATTTCAAGATATTGAAAAATGATTTTAAAAAATCTATTCAAGAATAGAGAAAGACTATGACCATAAAAATCTATCTTTATACAAAGTTAGAAACATACTGTATGACTCAAAATGCAGTCTTTAGAAAAACATATATACTAGGAAAAATAAAGCGTAGTTACTCACCTGTAACAGGTGTTCTCCAGGAGCAGCAGGAATCAGTCCTCACTTATGGGTGACGTCGGCGCCGACGGAGCCCTCGCGGAGCAATTTTCCCCAGCTTTCAAAGAAAGCCTTTGGGAATTGCAGCGCGCATGCGCGGTCGTCTTCCCGCCCGAGGGTGCCATCTTAGCCAGTCAGATGACATAGCTAAAAAAGACAGCATAAAAAATTTGCAAAAAGAACATAAGCAGACGATTGCAACTCCAAGGGGAGGAGGGAGGGTAGTGAGGACTGATTCCTGCTGCTCCTGGAGAACACCTGTTACAGGTGAGTAACTACGCTTTCTCCAGGACCAAGCAGGAAGTCAGTCCTCACTTATGGGACTCCCAAGCTCAAGGCTACCGGAGACCCTAAGCACAAAAATGAGCTCCCTCTAGCTCAGCAGCACAGAAGGATAGAATCTTCGCTGAATTATCACCCACCGGTAGCCCACATCCGGGATGGAGGGTAGGAGTTGCTCAGACCTCAAAGAGATTACGGAGGACTGCCTGTCCGAAAGCACTGTCCCTACGGGACTCCCTCTCGAGACAGTAATGGACCGCAAAAGTCTGGCTCGAAGACCAAGTAGCGGCCCGGCAGATGTCTGCCAGCGGAACAGAGCGGAGGTAAGCCACTGACGTGGCCTTTGCCCGAACGCAATGAGCCGTGACTCGACTTTCTAAGGAGAGTCCGGCTGCCCCATAAGCCCAAGAGATACAGTCCGCAACCCAGATGGACAGAGTACGCTTGGAGACCGGGAGCCCCAATCTATTGGGGTCGAAAGACACAAAAAGCTGAGCCGCTTTACGGTGCTCCCGCGTACGGTCAAGGTAGAAGTTCAGAGCCCTTCTACAGTCCAGGGTATGGAGGACCGTCTCAGCTCGGCTGGAGTGTGGTCTGGGAAAGAAGG
The DNA here is from genome assembly GCA_033557465.1 of Ichthyophis bannanicus. Taxonomy (NCBI): domain Eukaryota; kingdom Metazoa; phylum Chordata; class Amphibia; order Gymnophiona; family Ichthyophiidae; genus Ichthyophis; species Ichthyophis bannanicus. The sequence goes on from CM066038.1 coordinate 101,623,824, forward strand.
TTGGAAGTACCACCTCCTGATTGATGTGAAAAGGGGAGACCACTTTAGGCAGAAATTTCGGATGAGTCCGTAGGACCACCCTATTCTTGTAGAACCTAGTGTAAGGGGGATCAGACACGAGGGCCTGCAATTCACTGACGCGTCTAGCGGAAGTGAGGGCTATCAAGAACAGTGTTTTCCAAGACAGAAAACGGAGAGAACAGGTAGCCATAGGTTCAAAAGGCGGACAGGTGATCCGCTGCAAAACCACATTCAGGTCCCAGTCAGGCGCTGGCGGGCGCAGAGGTGGTTTAAGTAGAAGGAGACCTCGGAGAAACCTCGCTACGAGAGGGTCATTGGAGAGAGGTCTGCCGTCCACCGGCACATGATGTGCTGAAAGAGCACTGAGGTGAACTTTGACGGAGTTGGACTTAAGTCCCAGATTAGAGAGGTGCAGCAAGTACTGCAAGATCACCGACACCGGGCAGGAGAAGGGATCCTGAGACTGTTGGGTACACCAGACTGCAAAGCGACGCCATTTAAGGGCGTAGCATTTGCGGGTAGAAGGCCGTCGCGAAGCCAAGACGACCTCCTCCACCTCCGCCGGCAGGAGAAGGGGAGCAAGGACTACCCTCTCAGCAGCCAGGCCATGAGGCTGAGAGACCTGAGGTTGGGGTGCAGGAGGGACCCCTGATCCTGAGTGAGGAGATCCGGTTGTACCCCCAGAGGGATTGGATCCTCCACCGCCAGTTGCAACAGGAGCGGAAACCACGGCTGCCTGGGCCAGCGAGGGGCCACCAGGATCATGAAGGCTTTGTCTCGGAGAACCTTGAAAAGAGTCCGAGAGACTAGCGGGATGGGAGGGAAAGCGTACAGAAGGCTCCCCGACCACGAGATCAGAAAGGCGTCCGCCGCAACCCGAAGGGGGTGCGGCTGACGAGAGCAGAAGCGAGGAAGCTGCCGGTTGTGAGGACTGGCAAAGAGATCCACCGTGGGGAGACCCCACTTGAGGAAGAGCTTCTGAACTACCAAGGGATCCAGACGCCACTCGTGCGGCTGGAGGACCCTGCTGAGTTTGTCTGCAAGGCAATTTTCTTGGCCCGGGAGATAAACTGCCTTGAGGAGAATGCCGTGACTGACGGCCCAAGAGCAGAGCTTCTGTGCCTCCCGACAGAGGAGGAAGGAGCCCGTGCCCCCCTGCTTGTTCACGTAGAACATGGCAACTTGATTGTCCGTCTGGACAAGGACGGACTGTTGGGAAGTCAGGTGGGAGAAGGCCTTGAGAGCTAGGCGGATCGCCCTGAGCTCCAGGAAGTTGATCTGCTGAGCAGACTCCCACGTGGTCCAGAGGCCCTGAGTACGTGCCTCTTGGCAATGTGCTCCCCAGCCCAGGAGGGATGCATCGGTGGTCAGCACCCGGGTCGGCTGAGGGGACTGGAAAGGCATTCCGAATAGCAGGTTCGGCTGCCGGAGCCACCACCGGAGAGACGAGACCAGCGGCTCGGAAACGCGCACTAGGTCTGCTAGGCCGCCCGTGGCTTGTCGCCACTGCTGGCGGAGACACCATTGAGCAGACCGCATATTCAGGCGGGCATTGGGGGTCACATGGACGGTGGAAGCCATATGGCCGAGCAGTCTCAGGAAGCGCCTGGCGGAGACCAGGGGCTGGCTGCGAAAGCGGTCGGCTAGGTCCATGAGCCGTTGAGCCCTGTCGAGCGGTAGGTACGCTCGCGCCTGAGGAGTGTGCAGCCTTGCGCCGATGAACTCGAGATCCTGTGAGGGGAGCAAAGTGGACTTTGCGAAGTTTATAACAAAGCCCAAGTGCTGCAGCAGAGTCACCGTGCGGCACGTGGCGTTGGTGACCTCCTGAGCGGACGCTGCTCTGATGAGCCAGTCGTCGAGGTACGGAAAGACATAGAGGCCGTGAAGCCGGAGATGGGCCGCCATGACCGCGAGACATTTTGTGAAGACTCGCGGTGCGGAGGACAGGCCAAAGGGCAGTACTCTGTACTGGTAATGATTTCCTGCCACCACAAACCTTAGGTATTGGCGGTGGCTTGGGTGGATGAGGATGTGCGTGTAGGCATCCTTTAGATCCAAGAAGCATAGCCAATCTCCCTGCTGGAGGTAGGGCAGAAGGATTCCAAGGGTAAGCATTTTGAACTTCTCCCGCACAAGGAACTTGTTGAGGTTGCGCAAGTCCAGGATGGGTCTGAGGCTCCCTGTTCTCTTTGGTATCAGAAAATACCTTGAATAAAAGCCTTGACCTCTCAGGTGGTGTGGCACCGGTTCCACCGCCTGTTCCTGCAGAAGACCTGCTAACTCCTGAAGGAGCAACTCCCTGTGTAGAGGGGGGCGCGGAGGCTCTCCCGGAAAATAGGAGGGAGGGACCTGATGGAAGTGGAGAAGGTAGCCCTCTCGCACGACCTGAAGCACCCAGGCATCTGCGGTGATGCTGGACCACCTGTGGGCGAAGTGAACCAGCCGGCCTCCGGTGCTGGGAGGAACCAGTGGGGGGGGAGAGGCTATGCTGAGCGAGTCAAAAACCCCCACCCTGCTGAGCAGGGGCTGGTGGTGCAGGCTTGGGGGCTTGCTGCCTACGGGACCCGTTACCCCGTCCCTTGGCCTGCTGGCCCTGTTGGGGAGCTGCAGGGGCCTGATAATGGGGGTATTGTTTGTAGGCAGCCGCCTTCCTCGGGTAAAAGGACTTTTTCCCCGAGCCCTTCTTTTTCTGGGAAGGGGCGGAGGTCTTCCTAGAAAGCCTGGTCCTGGTGAGAGTCTCAGTCTCAATTTGTGCAGCCTTTTCTGCCATGGGCTTGCCAAAGAGGTTTTCGCCTCGGCAGGGGACATTGACCAACTTGTCCTGTACCCAGGGCTCAAGGTCTGACGACTGAAGCCAAGCCTGTCGGCGGGCACCGATGCCGGCTGCGGCCACTCGAGCCGAGGCTTCAAAGCCATCATAGGCTGCTCGGGACATGAACTTTGAGCATTCCCGAATGCCCGTGGACAAGGCTAGGAACCTCCGCAAGGGCTCCTCGGAGAGACCAGCGGAGAATCCGGCTAGCTCTTTAGCCAGATCCCGGAGATACATGCCCATGTATAGCTGGTAAGTCTGGACACGACATGCGAGCATAGAGCCCTGGAAGCACTTCTTGCCAAGGCCATCCAGGTTACGGGCCTCCCTTCCAGGAGGCACCGAGGAGTGCATCTTCTGGCTCTTAAGACGATGCATGGCCGATTCCACTACCATGGAATGGTGTGGCAGCTGCGCCTTTTGAAAGCCAGGGCTCTTGCGGACCCGATAGATAGAATCGACCCGCTTGCTCAGGACCGGCGAGGAGGCCGGACTCTCCCACATGCGGAAGAGTAGTCGTTCCAGCATAGGAGGAACCGGCACAGTAAAGTGTTCCCTCGCGGGAGAGTCATACTGGAGGGCGTCGAGCTCTTCGGCTCGAGGCTCCTCCTCGGGATCCGCAGGGAAGGCCAAAGCCTTGGCCATATCCCTAACGAAGTCCGAGAACCGGGCATCCTCCGGGGGGGACTGCTTCCGAGGCTCGGATTCCGGTGAGTCCGATGGGACACACCGAGTCCGGAAAGAATCAGGTGACTCTTCCTCCTCAGACTCCCAGACCGACTCCGACGAGGACTCGGTGGGGTCGGCCCGGGCAGGGTGCGGCGCCAGCCGCCCCGACGCCGAGGGAGTCGGCGTCGGCGACCTCGGTCCCGAACGGGAGGCCGAGGGTGACCTCGACCGAGGATCGACTCGAGTTCTCATCGACTCGAGGATCGGCTCGGTCTCCGGGGTCGACTTGGACGTCGACGTCCCGGCGGTCGGGGCAGCGGCGCCAGCGAGGCCAGCGAGCAGTGCCCTCTGCTGGTCCATGAAGGCAGACAGTCTGCTCTCCAAGGCCGTCAACCTGAGTCCGAGCTCAGGTGACCCAGCAGCCCCCGACTCGGGCCCCGACGGCGTCGGGCCCGACGTCGGCTGTCGCGGAGGCGAGTCCAGAAGGACCACAGGACTTACCCGGGCAGGCATCTCCGACTCCAGGCGAGGTCGCTTCGGGATGTGTTCCTTCTCCAAGGACCCGGGGCGGCTGTCGGGGCTATGCGACCTGGCCCTCGCGGAACCAGGAGCGTCCACCGACGCCGCCCTCGCGGGTTTTTCCTTCCGACGATGGTCCCCGGAGGGAGAACCTCGGTCGGAGGAGCTCCGGCGACGGTCCGAGCTGGAGCCTTTCGACACGGAGGCCTCCGACGAGGTCCGGGTACGGCTGGGGTCAGCGAAGATTCTCTCACGCTGATGCCGCCGACTTCTCAACGCCTTTGAGGACAGTTTGCTGCAGGGCCCACAGATCAGTTCCTCATGATCCGGGCCCAGGCAGCGGAGGCAAAAGTCGTGTGTGTCGGTTAGTGACATATTTCGGTCACACCGACCACACCGTTTAAACCCACTGGCAGCCATCGGGGGAAAAAGGGCCCCTGCGAGGTCAAAGGACCGGGCTGCCAGGGAAACCGAAAACGAAAGCTGACCAAGTCAGAAAAACCGAAAAAAGTAAGAGGACTCGAGACCAGCGTCGCGAGTCCGGGCGGGAAAACGATCGGCGTCGAACCGAAAGAAAAAAGGATAAAATAAAGAAGAAAATCAACTTTTTCGCGGGGACAAGACGGGGACGTCTGTAGGGCTCCGCGGAAAAAGAAGACTGGCTAAGATGGCACCCTCGGGCGGGAAGACGACCGCGCATGCGCGCTGCAATTCCCAAAGGCTTTCTTTGAAAGCTGGGGAAAATTGCTCCGCGAGGGCTCCGTCGGCGCCGACGTCACCCATAAGTGAGGACTGACTTCCTGCTTGGTCCTGGAGAAAGTGTATTTTACTTTAACAACCCACCTCATTTCTGACAGACAAGTGCTGTAAATAAAATTAGCATTTACTAGTTTGAGTATCAGCATAAAAAAATTACATATAGAATATAGATTGCTACATATATACACACATAAAACTTGTCATTTGGCTTTTCAGATAACAATTTTTCTTGTTAGATTAAAAAAAATTGCACAGTATTTTGAATATCTTGCAATACACAAGGAATGAGGCTGCTCATCCTCTAGTTCCGGGGTCCCAAACTCCAATCTTTGAGAATTAGAAACCAGTCAAGAATTCAGGATACCCTAATGAATATGCATGAAAGATTGCATGACCATTGCATCCAGGGCCGGCCTGTTCAATGTGCGGGAATATTGCCCGCCCATGGCTCTGCACCTTAGAGGATTTGCCCCCATTTGACCTCCCAGCACGCCAGTGGGATCCTTTACATCACAGTCGTGGGAGAGAAGGCAAACACTGCTTTTTACTCCTATGGCTGTTCAGAGGTCATCTGGGGCTTTGGGCCTCCCTGGCTCCCTCTTAAGCCGATCAGGCGAAGGATCCCCTTTTGGTGTGTGGCCTGGGCGGGGTCAGGACTGGAAATGGGCTGATGTTGGGGGATGGGGAACTAGGAGCAGATGCTGGGAGGGACTGGAAGAGAACTGATACTGGGGGTTAGGACTAGAAATGGCCTGGGGCTAGGACTGGAAATGGGCGATGCGGTGGTATGGGTGAATGGGATTGGAAGGGAGTGAATGCTGGGAGGGACTGGAACTAGAAGGGAGCTGATGCTGGGGGAGGACCAGAAGGGGGTGGGGCTGGGACAGACGGGAGAAAAAAAGAAGCTGGGGGAGTGAGGATGGAGTGAGGAACATATTTTGTGTGGGAGGGAAGAAAAATCTGATTGGTTGAATATCAGGAGAGTAAGTGGCGATTGAGGCTGGAGGGGTGAAATTTGAGTGTATGAAAAAGGAATAAAAGAAAAGGAGAAAAGAGCAAAAGGGGAAAGATCAGTATGTGGAGGCAGATGTAGAGAATGGAGAAAACTAGAAGAGAAAAACAAAAGACAAATGGACAGCAGACAATGGAGAGTTAGCAGGACACTAAGAAAGCAGAAGAGAGCGACTAGGGCAATTGCAACTGAAAAAACAAATGCCCAAAAAAGGTAGAAATAAAGTTTTATTTTGAATTTATTAACTGGAATATGTCAGCTCTGGGAAGAAGAAATTAGACCTTACCTGCTAATTGTCTTTCCTTGAGTTCTCTCCGGGCCAGTCCAGGCACCTTAGGGTTGTCAACCTTCTCCAGCTGAGGACTGAATATTGAAGTTTTGCTGACATACTATCCGGCTCCCCCTGTTGGCAGAACCTGTGTCTAACACTTAACAAGCAGTCTAATAAAACTTAAACTATAACTTGAAAACCAAACTATCCAAAGCAATGAACAGACCGAGCCCGCAAATCAATCGCTCCTCCTTTGTTTCATTGTTTGGGGTTTTTTTGTTTTTTCTCTGTTAAGATTGTAAAGCGATCCCCGCCTTAAAAGGAGGAAGCCCCATAGACCATATCGACCAAGCTCCTTGAGCGGAAGTTCCACAATCACACCTTCTGAACCTCCTGCTCAGATAGTTATGTGCTCTTAAGCCTGGTAAAGCATAGTCCACGGACGTATCAGAAGATCCTCGTCAAACACTGACAATTTGCAAAGGTATTGGGAGGGTCCTGGACTGGCCAGGAGAGAACTCAAGGAAAGACAATTAGCCGGTAAGGTCTAATTTCTTCTTCCTCTTCGTCTCTCCGGGCCAGTCCAAGCACCTTAGGGAAGTACCAAAGCAGTACCTAACCCTGGGAGCGACCCGCTAGGCCCGCAATGATGGCCGACGCCCCCACATTTGCGTCTCCCCTGGCCTGAACATCCAATCTATAATGCCTTGCAAAGTGTGCAGAGACGACCAAGTAGCGGCCCGGCATATATCCACAGGCGGAATCAAGGCAAACTCGGCCCAGGACGCTGCCTGGCTACGAGCTGAATGAGAGCGGAGCCCCTCTGGGGGCGTTTTCCCGCTTGCCTGATAACGCCGCTGCTACGGCATGTTTTACCCATCCAGCAATCGAGGCCTTGGAGGCCGCTTCCCTCTTCCGAGGCCCTCCAAACAGCATGAATAGCCCGTCTGTTCTGCAAAAAGGTTTCGTCCTCCTCAGGTATCTAAGAAATCTACCTAAATCCAGCTTACGTAGAACCTCATCGATGGGCATTCCTTCCTGGTCCTTAAAGGTTGGAAGCGAAATACAGTCAAACCTCGGTTTTCATGATTAATCCGTTCGAAAAAGTCTGACTAAAACCGAAACGTATGAAAACTGAAGCAATATTTCCCATAAGAAATAATGTAAATCCAATTAATCCGTTCCAGACACCCAAAAATATTCACAAAAAATACATTTTATAGAGAATAACTATATTTTTACATACAGAAAACAATGAGAAATAAATATGACTAATGAAATGGATAAATGAACATTTAACATCACTGAAAGCAAGCTAAGTACAGTACTGTACAGTACAGTATGTTAACATCTGGCCTTAGCCACCCCTGACAAGCTGCTGTGCCCAGCTCTCTTCGGAATCACATTGAATTCAGTCCATTAAAATACCTTTACATTATCTGCTCAATGCTTCAGAATGGCAGAAAATCTTAATGATATAGCTTCAGACGTACCCTGCAAGAGAAAGAACTGCCTCCCACATTCATGCAACATCTCCTGCTTACGTTGACAGCTTTTCTTCCCTGCTACCGGGACAAAATCTCAGTCAAAAGACGTTGAAAACCGAAGCAATGCATGAAAACCGGGACAAAATCTCAGTCAGAAAAGACGTTGAAAACCGAAGCGTATGAAAACCGGGGCAAATGAAAACCGAGGTTTGACTGTAGTCTGATTCACATGAAAGAGATACTACTTTGAGAGAAAAGAGGGAAACGGCTGCAACATTACCTTCAACTCAGAGAATTTCAGAAACGGCTCTCTACACGAAAGCGCTTGAAGATCCAAAATCCTTCTCGCCGAACACAAAGCCACTAAGAAAGAGGTTTTCCATGATAGCTCTTTGAGCGGTACCTCCCTTGCTGGCTCAAAGGGAGGTTTCGCCAATGCTTTGAGAACTAAATTCAGATCCCAGGCCAGAACCACTGTCCGAACCAGAGGATGGATGTTCTTCACCACTCTCAAGAATCGCAGAATATCCAGATGCCCGGAGAGGAGAACTCCCCGTACCTTACCTCGAAAACATGCCAGAGCCGCTAAATGAACCTTGAGAGTAGCAAGGGCTAACCCCTTATCCAGCCCTTCCTGCAGAAACGACACCATCTCTGGTACTAGCCCCGCTCTTCGCACCAGCATTCAAAGATACGCCAAATGCGAACATACGCTAAGGAAGTAGATAGCCACTCTCTTGAAGGCCAGGAGACTATCACTGATGACGAAGCGTAGTTACTCACCTGTAACAGGTGTTCTCCAGGAGCAGCAGGAATCAGTCCTCACATATGGGTGACGTCGGCGCCGACGGAGCCCTCGCGGAGCAATTTTCCCCAGCTTTCAAAGAAAGCCTTTGGGAATTGCAGCGCGCATGCGCGGTCGCCTTCCCGCCCAAGGGTGCCATCTTAGCCAGTCTGATGACATAGCTAAAAGACAGCATAAAAATTTGCAAAAAAACTTAAGCAGATGATTGCAACTCCACGGGGAGGAGGGAGGGTTGTGAGGACTGATTCCTGCTGCTCCTGGAGAACACCTGTTACAGGTGAGTAACTACGCTTTCTCCAGGACCAAGCAGGAAGTCAGTCCTCACATATGGGACTCCCAAGCTTAAGGCTACCGGAGACCCTAAGCACAAAAATGAGCTCCCTCTAGCTCAGCGGCACAGAAGGAAGGAATCTTCACTGAATTATCACCCACCGGTAGCCCCCATCCGGGATGGAGGGTAGGAGTTGCTCAAACCTCGAAGAGATTTCGGAGGACTGCCTGTCCGAAAGCACTGTCCCTGCGGGACTCCCTCTCGAGACAGTAATGGACCGCAAAAGTCTGGCTCGAAGACCAAGTAGCAGCCCGGCAGATGTCTGCCAGCGGAACAGAGCGGAGGTAAGCCACTGACGTAGCCTTCGCCCGAACACAATGAGCCGTGACTCGACTTTCTAAGGAGAGTCCGGCTGCCCCATAAGCCCAAGCGATACAGTCAGCAACCCAGATGGACAGAGTACGCTTGGAGACCGGGAGCCCCAATTTATTGGGGTCAAAAGACACAAAAAGCTGAGCAGCTTTACGGTGCTCCCGTGTACGGTCAAGGTAGAAGTTCAATGCCCTTCTACAGTCCAGGGTATGCAGGACCCTTTCAGCTCGGCTGGAGTGAGGCCTGGGAAAGAAGGTTGGAAGTACCACCTCCTGATTGATGTGAAAAGGGGAGACAACTTTTGGAAGAAATTTTGGGTGAGTCCGTAGGACTACCCTATTTTTGTAGAACCGAGTGAAAGGGGGATCAGACACGAGGGCCTGCAATTCACTTACGCGTCTAGCGGAAGTGAGGGCTATCAGGAATAAGGTTTTCCACGAAAGAAAACGCAGAGAACAGGTAGCCATCGGTTCAAAAGGCGGACAGGTGATCCGCTGTAAAACCACATTCAGATCCCAGTCAGGTGCTGGCGGGCGCAGAGGTGGTTTAAGTAGAAGGAGACCTCGGAGAAACCGTGCTACAAGAGGGTCGCTGGAAAGAGGTCTGCCGTCCACCGGCACATGGTGTGCTGAAAGAGCACTGAGGTGGACTTTGACGGAGTTGGACTTAAGTCCCAGATTAGAGAGGTAAAGCAGGTACTGCAAGATCACCGACACCGAGCAGGAGAAGGGATCCTGAGAATGCTGTACACACCAAACGGAAAAGCGACGCCATTTAAGGGCGTAGCATTTGCGGGTAGAAGGTCGCCGAGAAGCTAGGACGACCTCTTCCACCTCTGCCGGCAGGAGAAGGGGAGCAAGGACTACCCTTTCAGCCGCCAGGCCATTAGATTGAGAGATCTGAGGTTGGGGTGTAGCAGAGACCCCTGATCCTGTGTTAGGAGATCCGGTTGAAACCCCAGAGGGAACGGATCCTCTACCGCTAATTGCAACAGGAGTGGGAACCACGGCTGTCTGGGCCAGCGAGGAGCCACCAGGATCATGGAAGCTTTGTCCCGGAGAACCTTGAATAGAGTTCGAGAGACTAGCGGGATGGGAGGAAAAGCATAGAGAAGGCTTTCCGACCATGAGAGTAGAAAAGCATCTGCCGCTACCCGAAGGGGATGTGGCTGACGAGAGCAGAAGCGAGGAAGTTGCCGGTTGAGAGGACTGGCAAAGAGATCCATCGTGGGGAGGCCCCACTTCAGAAAAAGTTTCTGAACTACCAAGGGATCCAGACACCACTCGTGCGGCTGGAGTATCCTGCTGAGTTTGTCCGCCAGGCAATTCTCTTGGCCTGGGAGATAAACTGCCTTGAGAAGAATGCCGTGACTGACGGCCCAAGAGCAGAGCTTCTGAGCTTCTCGGCAGAGAAGGAAGGAGCCCGTGCCCCCCTGCTTGTTCACGTAGAACATGGCAACTTGATTGTCCGTCTGGACAAGGACGGACCGGTGAGAAGTCAGGTGGGAGAAAGCCTTGAGCGCCAGACGGATTGCTCTGAGCTCCAGGAAGTTGATCTGTTGAGCAGACTCCCACGCGGTCCAGAGACCTTGAGTACATGCCCCCTGGCAATGTGCTCCCCAACCCAGGAGGGAAGCATCGGTCGTCAGCACTTGAGCCGGCTGAGGCGACTGAAACAGCATTCCGAGCACCAGGTTCGGCCGATGAAGCCACCACTGTAGGGAAGAGGCCAGCGGCCCGGAGATGCGCACTAAGTCGGCTAGTCCACCGGTGGCTTGTTGCCACTGCTTGCGAAGGCACCATTGAGCAGGCCGCATATTCAGGCGAGCATTGGGGGTCACGTGGACGGTGGAAGCCATATGGCCGAGTAGTCTCAGGAAGCGCCTGGCGGAGACCAGGGACTGGCTGCGAAAACGGCCGGCTAGGTCCATGAGCCGTTGAGCCCTGTCGAGAGGCAGGAAAGCTCGTGCCTGAGGAGTGTGCAGTCTTGCGCCGATGAACTCGAGATCCTGTGAGGGGAGCAAAGTGGACTTTGCGAAGTTTATGACAAAGCCCAAGTACTGCAGAAGAGTCACCGTGCAGTGTGTGGCATTGGTGACTGCCGGAGAGGACGATGCTCTGATGAGCCAGTCGTCGAGGTACGGAAAGACATAGAGGCCGTGAAGCCGGAGATAGGCCGCCACCACCGCGAGACATTTTGTGAAGACTCGCGGTGCGGAGGATAGGCCAAAGGGCAGTACTCTGTACTGGTAATGATTTCCTGCCACCACAAACCTTAGGTATTGGCGGTGGCTTGGGTGGATGAGGATGTGCGTGTAGGCATCCTTTAGATCTAAGGAGCATAGCCAATCTCCCTGCTGGAGGTAGGGCAGAAGGATTCCAAGGGTAAGCATCTTGAACTTTTCCCGCACGAGGAACTTGTTGAGGTTGCGCAAGTCCAGGATGGGTCTGAGGCCTCCTGTCCTTTTTGGTATTAGGAAATACCTGGAATAAAAGCCTTGACCTCTCAGGTGGTGGGGCACCGGTTCCACAGCCTGTTCCTGAAGAAGACTTGCTAACTCCTGAAGGAGTAAGTCTCTGTGCAGAGGGAGTCGAGGAGGTTCTCCCGGAAAATAAGAGGGAGGGACCTGATGGAAGTGGAGAAGATATCCTTCTCTCACGACTTGAAGCACCCAGGCATCTGAAGTGATGTTGGACCACCTGTGGGCGAAGTGAACCAGCCGGTCTCCGGTGCTGGGAGGAGCCAGCTGAGGGGGAGAGGCTATGCTGAGGAAATCAAAAACCCCCACCCTGCTGAGCAGGGGCTGGTGGTGCAGGCTTGGGGGCTTGCTGCCTACGGGACCCGTTACCCCGTCCCTTGGCCTGCTGGCCCTGTGGGGGAGCTGCGGAGGCCTGATATTGAGGGTAGTGTTTATAGGCAGCCGCCTTTCTCGGGTAAAAGGACTTCTTTCCCGAGCCCTTCTTTTTCTGGGAAGGGGCGGAGGTCTTCCTAGAAAGCCTAGTCCTGGTGAGAGTCTCCGTCTCGATTTGTGCAGCCTTTTCAGCCATGGGCTTGCCAAAGAGGTTCTCACCTCTGCAGGGGACATCGACCAACTTGTCCTGCACCCAGGGTTCAAGGTCAGACGACTGAAGCCAAGCCTGTCGGCGGGCACCGATGCCAGCTGCGGCTACTCGAGCCGATGCTTCAAAGCCATCATAGGCTGCTCGGGACATGAATTTGGAGCATTCCCGAATACCAGTTGTCAAGGCCAGGAACCTCCGCAAAGGTTCCTCGGACAGTCCAGCGGAGAATCCGGCTAGCTCTTTAGCCAGGTCTCGGAGATACATGCCCATGTATAGCTGGTAGGTCTGGACACGACAAGCCAGCATAGAGCCCTGGAAACACTTCTTACCAAGGCCATCCAGGTTACGGGCCTCCCTGCCAGGAGGCACCGAGGAGTGCATCTTTTGGCTCTTAAGCCTATGCATGGCCGATTCCACTACCATGGAATGGTGTGGCAGCTGTGCTTTTTGGAAGCCAGGACTCTTGCGGACTCGATAGATGGAATCGACCCGCTTGCTTAATACCGGCGACGAGGCCGGACTCTCCCACATGCGGAAGAGTAGTCGTTCCAGCATGGGAGGAACCGGTACAGTAAAGTGCTCCCGGGCGGGAGAGTCGTACTGAAGGGCGTCGAGCTCTTCGGCTCGAGGCTCCTCCTCGGGATCCGCAGGGAAGGCCAAAGCCTTGGCCATATCCCTGACGAAGTCCGAGAACCGGGCATCCTCCGGAGGGGACTGCTTCCGAGGTTCGGACTCAGGTGAGTCCAAGGGGACACACCGAGTCCGAAACGAATCAGGTGACTCTTCCTCTTCAGACTCCCAGGCCGACTCCGAGGAGGAATCGGTGGGGTCGGCTCGGGAAGGCAGAGGCGTCGGCCGCCCCGACGCCGAGGGAGTCAGCGGCGACGACCTCGGTCCCGAACGGGAGGCCGAGGGTGACCTCGACCGAGGATCGACTCGAGTTCGCATGGACTCGAGGATCGGCTCGGTCTCCGGGGTCGACTTAGACGTCGACGTCCCGGCGGTCGGGGCAGTGGCGCCAGCGAGGCTAGCGATCAGTGCCCGCTGCTGGTCCATGAAGGCAGATAGTCTGCTCTCCAAGGCCGTCAACCTGAGTCCGACCTCAGGTGACCCAGCAGCCCCCGACTCGGGCCCCGACGGCGTCGGGCCCGACGTCGGACATCTCGGAGGCGAGTCCAGAAGGACTACAGGACTTACCCGAGCAGGCAACTCCGACTCCAGGCGAGGTCGCTTCGGGAGGTGCTCCTTCTCCAAAGACCCGGGACGGCTATCGGGGCTATGCGACCTGGCCCTCGCGGAGCCAGGAGCGTCCACCGACACCGCCCTCGCGGGTTTTGCCTTCCGTCGATGGTCCCCGGAGGGAGAACCCCTGTCGGAGGAGCTTCGGCGATGGTCAGAGCTGGAGCCTCTGGATGCCGAGGCCTCCGACGAGGTCCGGGTACGGCCGGGGTCAGCGAAGATTCTATCCCGCTGGTGCCGCCGACTCCTTAACGCTTTGGAGGACATTTTGCCACAGGCTCCACAGATCAGTTCTTCATGATCCGGGCCCAGGCAGCGGAGGCAATTATCGTGTGTGTCAGTGAGTGACATATTTCTGTCACACTGACCACACCGCTTGAAACCACTGGCAGCCATCGGGGGAAAAAGGGCCCCTGCAAGGTCAAAGGACCGGGCTGCCAGCGAAAAACCGAAAACGAAACTGACCAAAATCAGAAAAACCGAAAAATAAGAGAAGGACTCGCAACGGCGTCGCGAGTCCGGGCAGGAAAACGACCGGCGTCGAACCGAAGTGAAAAAAGAGAAAAACTCACGAAAATCAACTTTTTCAGCGGGGACACGACGGGTACGTCTGTAGGGCTCCGCGGAAAAAAGAAGACTGGCTAAGATGGCACCCTTGGGCGGGAAGGCGACCGCGCATGCGCGCTGCAATTCCCAAAGGCTTTCTTTGAAAGCTGGGGAAAATTGCTCCGCGAGGGCTCCGTCGGCGCCGACGTCACCCATATGTGAGGACTGACTTCCTGCTTGGTCCTGGAGAAATAACCTCTACGCTTTAACTTTTCCCTTTCAAGAGCCAAGCCGTAAGCGAGAAGCGATCCACATTCGGCATGAGAAGCGGACCCTGGCCCAAGAGGTTCGCCCGTGCAGGTAACTCCAAGGACTGTCTATCAGGAGACGGACCAGGTCCGCATACCACGCTCTCCTGGGCCAGTCTGGGGCAACGAGAATCACCTGACCGTTGTGACGCGCTACCCGCCGAATGACTCGCCCAATAGGCCATGGAGAAAAGACATAAAGCAGTACCCCTGACGGCCACGGCTGCGCTAAACCGTCAAGACCTTCCGACATACGCTCTCTGTGCCTGCTGAAGAACCGACTCGCCTTGGCATTGTCGAAGGTGGCCATCAGGTCCATTACCAGCTGTCCCCATCGGCGGGTAAGGTCGTGAAACACCACCGCATTCAACTCCCATTCCCCTGGATCTACTACATTCTGGCTGAGATAATCGGCCTGCACATTGTCTCGACCTGCCACATGCACTGCCGAAAGAGCTAACAGGTGCGACTCCGCCCAACTCATCAACCGCTGACTCTCCTCCAACAGGACTGCACTGCCTGTTCCCCCTTACCGATTGATATAGGATACCATCACTGCATTGTCGGAGAACACGCGCACCGCCTTCCCTTCGATGAGATGGAGAAACTCGTGAAGAGCAAAGCACACTGCCCTGAGTTCCAAAAGGTTGATGGAGAAACCTGTCACCTTTGGCGGCCTACCCCCTTGAGCTATGTGCGACTGACAATGCGCACCCCAGCCCAAGAGACTGGCATCCGTAGTGATGAGCACCCAGTCCGGTTGTAGCAATGGCACTCCCGCCCGAAGATGGACGGGATCCAACCACCACAGCAGACTGTCGCTTACCTCCTATGAACGAGGCAACTTCCGATCCAGGGGATGATCCTGAGGCCACCACCTTGTCAGCAAAGCCTGCTGCAACGGATGCATATGAGCTTGTGCCCAGGGTACCAGATCCAAGGCCGCCGCCATGGAACCCAGAAGCTGCAAGTAACGCCACGCTGTCGGAGCTTTCAAGCGCAAGAATGCTGTTACTTGCCCCAAAATCTTTTGTACCCTGATCTCCGGCAGAAAAACAGCTCCTATCTCCGTGTCGAACACCGCTCCTAGGTAAAGGAGCCATTATACTGGTAGCAATTGACTTTTGGCCTGGTGTATTACCCAGCCCAGCTGTTCTAGGAGACTCACCACCCGCGCCGTTGCCACTACGGACTCCGACACGGATGGCACTCGAATCAGCCAATCATCGAGGTACGGGTGCACCAGAACGCCCTCTCATCTCAATGCCGCCGCTACCACTACCATCACCTTCGTGAAGGTCCACGGCGCCGTAGCCAAACCAAACAGCAACGCCTGGAACTGAAAATGACCCATGGGCACTGCAAAACGCAAAAACATTTGATGCTCTGGTCTGACGGGTATGAGAAGATAGGCCTCTGTCAGATCTATGGACGTAAGCACCTCCGTCGGCCGCACCAAATGAATTACTGACCGCAGAGTCTCCATTCGGAAGTGCGGAACCCTCAAGCAGCGGTTCACGTTTTTGAGATCCAAAATAGGACAAAATGATCCCTCTTTTTTGGGAACCACAAAATAAATCGAGTATCGACCTAATCCTAACTGGTTGTGAGGAACCGGAACCACGGCCCAAAGATGCGGCAACCGCTGAAGCGTCTCGGACACCACCTTCTTTTCCGCAGACCCACATGGCGACACCACGAAAGCCTCTGCTAACGGCCGAGGAAATTCGAGCGTGTAGCCGTCGCGTATAATTTCCAGTACCCTGAGGTCTGTTGTTATGGTGGCCCAGATGGAAAGGAAGTGCTGTAGACATCCTTCCACCGGAATTTCCATCTGGACCAACCTCCCTTCATTGTGGCTTTTTGCTGGATTTCTGCTGGGTTGCGAAATAACCCCTGCCGAACCCCCGAGCACCTCGAAAGGACTGACCTCGGGCCACAAAGCGCCCCCTTTGATATGGGGCAAAACGAGATCCCCTGAACCTGCGAAACTCCCGTGACGGAGCTCTGTGCAAACTGCTAGGTTTCTGGCTTTTCGGGAGATCCTCTGGGAGGCGACCCCCTTTGAAGTCCCCTAGATCCTTTACAATTTTCTCCAAGGCCACCCCAAAAAGCAGCATGTCCTTGTACGGAAGCTTAATAAGCCGCGCTTTGGACGATGTGTCCACCGCCCAATTTCTCAACCAGAGAAATCTCCTGGCTGCAATGACCGCTGCCATGGACTTCGCTGAAATCCTCATGAGATCATAGAACGTATCTGCTAGGTAAGCTGCGGCTGACTCCAGCTTTGCACTTTCCTCCTCATCTCCTTTGGAATGAGTACCTCCTTGAATCCATCAAAGGGAGGCTCTGGAAACATACACCCCACAGATAGCTGCTCTCAGCGACAGTGCGCAGGTCTCAAATGTCTGTTTCAGGAGGGTTTCCAGTCTTCTATCCTGCAAATCCTTAAGGGCCGCTCCGCCCTCCACAGGAATTGTTGTTTTCTTAGTTACTGCTGATACCAAGGCATCCACCTTAGGCATCTTCAGTAAGTCCTGTTCCTCTTGCGGTAACGGATACAACTGTCCGATAGTCCGAGCTCTTCGTAGGGTAGCCTCCGGACATTCCCATTCAGACTCCACCATCTGCTTCATAACCCTGTGTACGGGAAAAGCACAGTTACTTACCTGTAACAGGTGATCTCTGGGAACAGCAGGAATTAGTCTTCACATATGGGTACGTCGGTACCGACGGAGCCTGCACGGGAATGCTCCCCAGCATCCAATCAGAAAGCTTTTGGGAGCATCCCTCGCGCCTGCGCGGTGACTTCCCGCCTTTCCCACTGCCTCTCCTCAGTTGAGTTTCCTAGCTGAAACAGAAGGAGAGAAAGAGGAAAGGAGATAGATAGATACAACTCCTAGGGGAGGTGGGTGGGTTGTGAAGACTAATTCCTGCTGTTCCCAGAGATCACCTGTTACAGGAAAGTAACTGTGCTATCTCCAGGAACAAGCAGGAATGAGTCTTCACATATGGGGACTCCCTAGCTGTGGGTGCCAGGGGAGATCCCATAAAATGCGCATTCCTGGACAGGACGGCATTTTCCAAACCTGGATCCCCGGCATCCCCTGAGGGATGGGGGGTAGGAGTTGAATAGAGAAGAGCTGCAAGGAACAGCAAATCTAAAGACTACAGGAGAGAGGAGTCTTTAGAATGCATGTCAAGTATCATTAAAATATTTAATGAACTAGTACAATATAGAGCTTACCTACTGGATTGTAGGAAGTAGAACTGTGATGGAGTGTACTGTAGATGCAGTAGCGGAATCTTCAAGGTAACTTCACAGCAATGAGGATGAAGTTCCAAATCTGGAATGGGCAGGTGACCCAGGTGTCAACTGGGGCAGGAGAAGAACGGCAGGTCTTCAATGGAAAGCTTTATAGGAAAAAGCTGAAAACTCTTTTAGGTACAGAGTTATTAACATTAAGGACTAAAAGAAGAAGACTGACCGATCTGGAGGATTAGCCCAGTCCGGAAGGGAAGAGGGGGTATGGAAAAAAGCCCCTATTCCCAAGGAGAACAGAAGTGTACTCAGAAATAGTGAAGATGCACACTGTCATTCCTAGCTGGTAAGAGATAGGAAGACATTGCAGTTTGATACTTCATGGATAGGGAGGTCTATAACAAAAATAGAAGCTGTTGACGTCACAGCAGTAATTGTGTGTATAACCGCTCCCACTTACTAAGCCGTATGAGAATAGGCAAGTTGACTGTCTGGACCCCTTAAGGAGGTAAACACTTTATAGCACAGACAGTTAGGGAGATAGTAGGTAATACCTAGTGTGCTAAGGACATCTCCCAATGGATATATATCTAGATATCTAGATAGATAGATAGCTAGATAGATAGATTTATGGAGATATATAGATATCTAGAGATATCTGCATAGATGTCCAGATATGTGTGATATATATATATATAGAGGTATAGATACATATATAGATATAGATGGGCATGGCTTATGCCCATACAGATTACAAAATATGCATGTATAGGACATACACAGACAGCGTAGTTACTCACCTGTAACAGGTGTTCTCCAGGAGCAGCAGGAATCAGTCCTCACATATGGGTGATGTCGGCGCCGACGGAGCCCTCGTGGAGCAATTTTCCCCAGCTTTCAAAGAAAGCCTTTGGGAATTGCAGCGCGCATGCGCGGTCCTCTTCCCGCCCAAGGGTGCCATCTTGCTCAGTCAGATGACATAGCTAAAAGACAGCAAAAAATTAGCAAACGAAAGCATAAAACTGCAACTCCAAGGGGAGGAGGGAGGGTTGTGAGGACTGATTCCTGCTGCTCCTGGAGAACACCTGTTACAGGTGAGTAACTACGCTTTCTCCAGGACCAAGCAGGAAGTCAGTCCTCACATATGGGACTCCCAAGCTTAAGGCTACCGGAGACCCTAAGCACAAAAATGAGCTCCCTCTAGCTCAGCAGCACAGAAGGAAGGAATCTTCTCTGAATACGTCTCCAACCGGTAGCCCAACATCCGGGATGGAGGGTAGGAGTTGCCTATACCTCGAAGAGGTTACGGAGGACTGCCTGTCCGAAAGCACTGTCCCTGCGGGACTCCCTCTCCAGGCAGTAATGGGCTGCAAAAGTCTGGCTTGAAGACCAAGTAGCGGCCCGGCAGATGTCTGCCAACGGAACAGAGCGGAGGTAGGCCACTGACGTAGCCTTCGCCCGAACACAATGAGCGGTGACTCTACCTTCCAGCACGAGGCCCATAGCCTCGTAAGCCCAAGCGATGCAGTCCGCAATCCAGATGGACAGAGTACGCTTGGAGACAGGGAGCCCCAACTTGTTGGGGTCATAAGACACGAAGAGCTGAACAGCCCTTCGGTGCTCCCGCGTACGGTCAAGGTAGAAGTTCAGCGCCCTTCTACAGTCTAGGGTATGCAGGACCATTTCAGCTCGGCTGGAGTGTGGCCTGGGAAAGTAGGTCGGAAGTACCACCTCCTGGTTGATGTGAAAAGGGGAAACCACTTTAGGAAGAAACTTAGGGTGAGTCCGTAGGACTACCCGGTTCTTGTAGAACCTAGTGTAAGGAGGATCAGATACCAGGGCCTGCAGCTCACTAACGCATCTAGCAGAAGTGAGGGCCACCAAGAACAAGGTTTTCCAGGAAAGAAAACGAAGAGGACAGGTAGCCATAGGCTCAAAAGGCGGACAGGTAAGCCGCTGTAAAACCACATTGAGATCCCAGTTCGGGGCTGGCGGGCGCAAAGGTGGTTTAAGGAGTAGGAGGCCCCGGAGAAAACGAGCCACCAGAGGGTAGCTGGAAAGAGGCCTACCATCCACCGGTAGGTGGTGCGCAGAAATAGCACTGAGGTGGACCTTGACCGAGTTGGACTTAAGTCCAAGATTGGAAAGGGAAAGCAAGTACTGCAAGACCACTGACGTTGAACAGGAGAAGGGGTCTTGCGACTGCTGAGTACACCAGACGGAGAACCGACGCCACTTAAGAGCGTAGGACTTCCGGGTGGAAGGCCTCCTGGAGGCCAAGACGACCTCTTCCACATCTGGAGGCAGCTGGAGAGGAGCAAGGACTACCCTTTCAGCAGCCAGGCCATCAGATGAAGGGACCGAAGGTTGGGGTGCAGGAGCGTCCCCTGATCCTGCGAGAGGAGGTCGGGCTGAAACCCCAGAGGAAGAGGGGTGTCCACCGCCAGCTGCATCAGAAGCGGGAACCAAGGTTGTCTCGGCCACCGGGGAGCCACTAGGATCACCGACGCCTTGTCTCTGAGAACTTTGAAGAGCGTCCGAGACACCAGAGGCATGGGTGGAAAGGCATACAAGAGGCCTGTGGACCATGGAATCAGAAAAGCATCCGCCGCTACCCGGAGAGGATGCGGCTGTCGAGAGCAGAATCTGGGAAGCTGCCGGTTCAGAGGACTGGCGAACAGATCCATGGTGGGGAGGCCCCACCGGAGAAAGATCCGCTGAACCACAAGGGTATCCAATCTCCACTCGTGTGGTTGGAGGATCCTGCTCAGTTTGTCTGCCAGGTAGTTTTCTTGACCTGGGAGATAGACAGCTTTGAGGACGAGGTGGCGATGGACGGCCCAAGAGCAGAGCTTCTTTGCTTCCTGACAGAGAAGGAAGGAGCCGGTTCCGCCTTGTTTGTTCACGAAGAACATGGCAACCTGATTGTCTGTCTGGACAAGTACCGACTGGTGAGAAATCAGGTGAGAGAAGGCTTTGAGCGCTAGGCGGATGGCCCTGAGCTCCAGGAAATTGATCTGCTGAGCGGACTCCCAAGGAGTCCAGAGACCCTGAGTACAAGTCCCTTGGCAATGTGCTCCCCAACCCTGGAGAGAAGCATCGGTCGTCAGGACCCGAGAATGTGTAGGGGGCTGAAACGTCACCCCCAGCACTAGGTTTGGCAGATGAAGCCACCATCGCAGAGAGGAGACCAGCTGGTCGGAGATCTGTACGGAGTCAGCTAGGCTCCCAGTGGCCTGATGCCATTGATTGCGAAGGCACCATTGAGCAGGTCGCATGTTCAGGTGGGCATTGGGGGTTACATGGACCGTGGAAGACATATGGCCGAGCAGTCTCAGAAATTGCCTGGCCGAGACCAGGGAATTGCTGTGAAAGCGGCTGGCGAGATCCATGAGCCTCTGGGCCCTGTCCAGAGGCAGGAAGGCCCGCACCTGAAGAGTGTCCAACCTGGCGCCGATGAATTCTAGATCTTGAGAGGGGAGCAAAGTGGACTTTGCGAAGTTTATGACAAAACCCAAGTGCTGGAGCAGAGCCACAGTGCGATGAGTAGCCTGAGTGGCTTCTTGGGCAGACTGGGCCCTGATGAGCCAGTCGTCCAGGTATGGGAACACAAAGAGACCTTGAAGTCTCAGATAGGCCGCCACCACTGCTAGGCATTTGGTGAACACCCTGGGGGCGGAGGATAGGCCGAAAGGCAGTACCTCTGTACTGGTAATGGTGTCCGCCCACAACAAACCTGAGGTATTGTCTGTGGTCGGGATGAATAAGGATATGAGTATACGCATCCTTTAGATCTAAGGAGCATAGCCAGTCTCCCTGCTGGAGGTAGGGCAGCAGGATTCCAAGGGTAAGCATTTTGAACTTTTCCTTTGCAAGGAACTTGTTGAGGTTTCGCAAGTCTAGGATGGGTCTGAGGCCTCCTGTTCTTTTCGGAATCAGGAAGTATCTGGAATAAAACCCTTGACCCTTCAGGTGGTGGGGCACCGGTTCCACGGCTTGTTCCTGAACAAGACTTGCTAACTTCTGAAGGAGTAAGTCCCTGTGCAGAGGGAGTCTGGAAGGCTCCCCTGGAAAGTAGGAGGGAGGTACCTGGTGAAAATGAAGAAGATAGCCCTTTTGAACTATCTGAAGCACCCAGGTATCTGTGGTGATGTTGGACCACCTGTGGGCAAAGTGGACCAGCCGGCCTCCTGTGCTGAGAGAAACCAGCTGAGGGGGAGAGGCTATGCTGAGAAAGTCAAAAACCCCCACCCTGCTGAGCAGGGGCCGGTGGTGCAGGCTTGGGGGCTTGCTGCCTACGGGACCCATTACCCCGTCCCTTGGCCTGCTTTCCCTGAGGGGGAGCTGGTGAGGCCTGATATTGAGGGTAGTATTTATAGGCAGCACCTTTCCTCGGGTAAAAGGGCTTTTTCCCCGAGGCCTTCTTCTTTTGAGAAGGGGCAGAGGTCTTCCTTGAGAGACGAGTCCTGGTGAGAGAGTCTCCGTCTCGATTTGTGCAGCCTTCTCATCCATGGGCTTGCCAAAGAGGTTATCACCTCGGCAGGGGACATCGACCAACTTGTCCTGTACCCAGGGCTCGAGGTCGGACGTCTGAAGCCAAGCCTGGCGGCGTCCACCGATGCCGGCCGCAGCCACTCGAGCCGAAGCCTCAAAACCATCATAGGCTGCTCGAGAGATAAACTTGGAGCACTCCCGAATACCAGTAGACAAGGATTGGAACCTCTGCAAAGGTTCGTCGGAGAGACCAGCAGAGAACCCGGCTATTTCCTTAGCCAGGTCTCGGAGATACATGCCCATGTAGAGCTGGTATGTCTGGACTCGACAAGCAAGCATAGAGCCCTGGAAGCACTTCCTACCGAGGGCATCCAGGCTTCGGGCTTCCCTACCAGGGGGCACCGAGGAGTGCATTTTTTGACTCTTCAGTCTATGCATGGCCGATTCCACCACCATGGAATGGTGCGGTAGTTGTGCCTTTTGGAACCCGGGGCTCTTGCGGACTCGATAAATGGAATCGACCCGCTTGCTTAACACTGGCGACGACGCCGGGCTCTCCCACATGCGGAAGAGAAGCCGTTCCAGCATGGGAGGAACCGGTACAATAAAGGCCTCCTTCGGGGGAGAGTCATATTGGAGGGCATCGAGTTCTTCGACTCGAGGCTCCTCCTCGGGATCCGCAGGGAAGGCCAAGGCTTTGGCCATATCCCTCACAAAGTCCGAGAACCGGGTATCCTCCGTGGGGGACCGTCTCCGAGGGGGAGTCCGAAGGGACACACCGAGTCCGAAAGGAACCAGGTGACTCTTCGTCCTCAGATTCCCAGGCCGACTCCTCGGAGGAGGAGTCGACCGGCTCCGGTCGGGCGGGCACGGATGCCATCCGCCCCGACTCCCGAACGGGAGGCCGAAGGAGACCTCGACCGAGGATCGACTCGAGCCCTCATGGACTCGAGGATCGGCTCGGTCTCCAGGGTCGACTTGGAGGTCGACGTCCCGGCGGTCAGGGCAGAAGCACTAGCGAGGCCAGCGATCAATGCCCGCTGCTGGTCCAAGAAGGCAGACAAACTGCACTCCAAGGCCACGAGGACAACAGTACTTACGTGAGCAGGCAAGTCCACCTCGAGTCGAGGATGTTTCTACGTCCTCTCCGACTCCAAGGACCCGGGACGGGAATCGGGGCTATGCGACCTGGCCCTCGAGGAACCAGGAGCGTCCACCGATCCCGCCCTCGCGGGTTTCTTCTTCTGATGATGCTCCCGGGTAGGAGACCCCCTTTCAGAGGAACTCCGACGATGCTCAGGACCAGAGTCCCGAGACGTCGAAGCCTCTGACGAGGTCCGAGCCCGGCCGGAGTCAGAGAAGATACGCTCCCGCTGGTGCTGCCGACTCCTCAATGCCTTTGAGGACATTTTGCCGCATGGCCCGCAGATCATGGGGTCATGATCTGGGCCGAGGCAGCGGAGGTAGAAGCCGCGGAAAAAAGAAGACTGAGCAAGATGGCACTCTTGGGCGGGAAGAGGACCGCACATGCGTGCTGCAATTCCCAAAGGCTTTCTTTGAAAGCTGGGGAAAATTGCTCCACGAGGGCTCCGTCGGCGCCGACATCACCCATATGTGAGGACTGACTTCCTGCTTGGTCCTGGAGAAATAACTAGAAGTCTGAGGATACATGCCTGCAACTGAACCCCACAAAAACATTCACATGGGGAATGTGATGGGAAAAGATTCATCTAATAAGGGGGTGAAAACCACCTGAAGATATATAGAGAATCTATTTCCGTGGTGCAGGAATGTATTTCAGTGGATAACCAGTATGGTTGCGTGAAAAACAGTCTGGTAAGAGCACGTCAGGAGTACTGGAGGACTCTGACATGTCCAAAGGACAAGAAAACGCATAGACTAAGACTCCCGGATGACCCAGTCAAGGGACTCAGGGGTATCAGGTACAGTAAAAGAGTATGCGTTGTCCAAGTGGAATAGAAAAAGTAATGCCAAGCTGTAAGGAAAAAAAGGGGTAGATTCCTGCCAGATTGGGAACTCCTTGGACATTCACGTAGAAAATCTTGTCTTCTGCATCACAATAGGAGACAAGAGGGTATAAAGAACCTTTATAGCCATGGAATGACTATATAAGCTTTTTCTATTATATGGAAAACCCTCAGAGACAAAGTTCAATGCTCTATAGCAAGGGCCCATAGTAGAAAGCTTCTCTGAAGATTGCAGAGAGCATTGTGCAGTAGAATTATGAGATAAAACTGACAGTAGTCAGATGTGTTGCCACATCCTAGGTAAGGATATGGCTAGAAGAAGATAACGTGCAGTGAATAGTATCATGCAAGATAGTTGAAAGTAGCTTGCAATGAGTACTAGAGTAATCACTGGAACTCCTGCATGCACAGCAACTGAACAAAACAGCAGAGGGGATTCTTCTGTATAAAAACAGAGAGAAAACAGGCAAAGGGAGCGGAGATATTCCCGTCCCTGTCTGATGAGTTGCATTGAAGGATAACAAAAAAGTCTACACTGGAAAGAAAGAGAAGTGTTTCAGTATGGTACCAACTCAAGCAGGGGAAACCCTGGAAGAGAGGGGGTTGGAAGGTGACTTACCATATGGTAAGTCAGCTGAAGGAAAAGATGTCCATGTGGGGACAGAAACTATCATGGGATAGTTGCAATCTCCCTTCGTAGTAGTAAGAAGGGGAGAATTCTGTAACCCATGGACAAAAGTATCCTAACAGCGTAGCATACTGAAAAAGAAAAAACCAGTGTAGAGTTTGAAGAATAAACTTCTGCTGAGAAGAAGTTAACTGTAGATTGCAACATACAGGAACCTATGGTTGCTGGTTATGATTAGACTGGTTAGAGTCTGGAGACTTCAGACTAGGATGAGATGTCCCTTGCTTGGGTACATCTGGAGGATGGGCAGGAGAAGGGTAAAACCTTCTTTTCTTAGGGAAAGAAGGTTTGGTAGGACATTTCCTACATCCTGGGGAAAAAGAAGGCTTAGGACGGTTTCCAGAACTAGGAAAGTCAGTGGAGCAATGAGCAACCTGACGTAAAGCCTCTCTATTGAAGAGATTTTCTCCAGTACAAGGAGAATTACCTAGTATATGTTGTGCCCATCTGTTCAAGTCTGAAGCCTGCAGCCAGGCTGTACGACGTGCTCCAATGGCAATAGCAGAGGATCTGCTAACAGACTCAAAAGAGTCTAGAGAAGCACGAGAAAGGAACCAAGAGATATTCCTGCTATGATTAAGAAGCAAGGAATAGTCAGAGGCCTTAGGTTCTGACAAAAAAGGAGACAAAAGAGATAATTTCTCTGTGACCTCCTGAAGTGTCAGACTCATATAAAAAATATATGAAATAATTCTTGAAGCCAGCATAGAAGTTTGGAAGGTTTGACGTCCAAAGGCATCAAGTGCTTTAGATGCACGACCTGGCGGATAAGAAGAAGGCTTCTTCTTGCTTCTTACCTTCCTCAATGCTGATTCCACTACAATGGAATGATGTGGAAGTTGGTTTTTCTGAAACCCTGGAGAGGGAGGTACCTGATACAGAACATTAATGGCTGTAGAAGGCAAAGGAACCTTTAAGGGTGATTCCCATTATCCTCAGAAAAAGATCCTGTAAAGAATGATGTAAAGGAAGCATTATATTTTCCTTTTCTGCAGGATCTTGGTCAAAAGAAAAACCAGGAATAGGAATGGCAAGAAAGGTTGCCATGTCAAGGAGAAACTTCTGAAAAGAAGGATTTCCAATAGGAACTAATCCTGGGCAAGCTGAGGTTGAAGGAGCAGCTTGAGCACCAGAAGATATACTGGACTGGTGCAGAAAAAGAATCCTGCTCGATGGACAGTGATACTGACAGTTCTGATTTGAGGCAGTTAGTACTGCATCGTCAGTGCCTGGTATCGATTCCAAACTAGGCATAGAAAGGATCGATGGCACCGATGGAACTGCAGGAATCGACCCCGACACCGGTACCGGTATCGGAGACGATAATGTCATCGAAGCAGCAATCGGGGGCTGCTGAAGCGGTACCGAGGTAACCAGAGAGCCTTGGCGAATATCCTCGGTACTGCGTAGCTGGAAACGATATGGATCGGTTCCGAAACGCGTCGGTACGAAGTCATCCAGACTGGATATCGATTCTAGACTCGGCATCGAAGCGAGCGAGTCTATCGATGCATGTCGAGAAGGTACCGACGTTGGAGGTGGTATCAGCGATGCCGATACATGAAAGTCAATTGGAACCTCATCGAACGGCACCGAAGGTACCGAGGACGTTCGAAGATGATGTCCGGTAAAGAGAGGACCACTCGACACCGGCACCGATGTCGGGGTGTCGGTACCGCTGGAAGCCGGTACCAACCCCGAGCATGGTGAAGGTATAGGAAAGTCAATCTGGGTTGTATCGATCGGTCCCGAAGGTACCGAGGATTCCAGATGAAGATCCCAGGTAAAGAGTGGAACACTCAATACCGATGCCAATACCGGGGTATCGGTACTGCTCGAAGCCGGTACCAACCCCGAGCATGGCTGGGATACAGGAAAGCCAATCTGGGTTGTATCGATCGGCCACAAAGGTACCGAGGACACCAGATGATGATTCCTGGTGAAGAGTGCAGCACTCGACACCGATGCCGATGCCGGGTTATCGGTACCGCTCGAAGCGGATACCACCCCCTGGCACGGCTCAGGTATGTTCTGTGAGGGGTGAGCCCGAGAAACAACCTGAAACCCCGTGAATGCTTTGGAGCCCGAATACTCCCGCCGGGGTTTTATTGCCAATGGGATCTTGAGGACAAGGCCGGAGCCGTCATCATGCTGTGCATGAGACTTACCCTTCAAGAATTGGCTAGTCTTAACAGACTGTTTGTGGGTTACCTGATCCTGGAGAGAAGAATAAACCGGTGTCCTCAGCTCAGGAGGAAAAACGGCATTGAGGGAAACTCGAAAAAGGGAAGGTCTTCTCCCAATAATATAGCCTGAGGTATCAGGGGAAAAAGGGTCAGGACCCAAACAGGTTAGACACCAAGCATTGGAGTCTAAAAAGAAAACTAAGTTTCCACAGTGAAGGCACTTCTTAGGGGAAGAAGGCTCCATGTTGGAAAAGGCCTGGTAGGCCCCAAAAAGTTAAAAAAAACTGAGGGGAAAATATTTCTCTAAGTTTGAAAAAGAAAAGAATAAAGCACCGGCGGTACCGGTATCGGTGGGAAAGACAGCCGCGACCACTAGAAAACAAGAAAATAAGGATTTTAAAGAAAAAAGTTTCTGCGGTGACAGAAGGACGTCCTGTTGGCTCTGCGGAAAAACGAAAACTGAGGAGAGGCAGTGGGAAAGGCGGGAAGTCACCGCGCAGGCGCGAGGGATGCTCCCAAAAGCTTTCTGATTGGATGCTGGGGAGCATTCCCGTGCAGGCTCCGTCGATACCGACGTACCCATATGTGAAGACTCATTCCTGCTTGTTCCTGGAGATACACCTTTGCTCCACTTTAAAACCTTGGAGCAGAGGGTCCTCTAAGGGTTGTACCTGAGCCGCAGGCAGAACGATATTCAAGGCTACCAGCGTCTGGGTAATAAGCGGACCCAATTCTTCCTTCCTAAACACTCTAAACAGATTAGGATCCTCGCTATCACATCACCCTCCTCCAGATCTGTGACCCACTGATCCAAACCTCATTCCATAAGGATCTCTCCTTCTTCAAACCCTTGGAGCCCTGGGATGTGCAGACCGACGCTATTGGTGCCCACCTCCGCTCCTTGGACCAACTTGGAAGAACCTTCCCCTGGGTCCAACAGAGAATTTTCTTTGTCTGGGTTCTGGGAGGGTAGGGGGACAGGGCCCTTGCTCTGAGCCTGATGCCACTTTAAACAATAAGCCTGAAGTAAAGCCAAAATAAAGTCTGCTGAAAACACAGACTCCAAGTTCCCCTGCACTGCAGGCAACAACTGTGAAGGAGCTTCCCCCACCTTAACTGGCTTTTTAGACTTCGACTTTTTCTTTGTGGTCCTTGTCTGACTAGATTCTAAAACACCAGTTTTATCGGAAATGGCTGCTGTTCCCGCCATTTCCGAACCGCTCTGAAGGCCCCCTAACAGATCGCAGGATTCTGGCCTACTCTCCATGCCGCCGAAGCTAAGCGCATTGAAATCAACTGCTATAAAAAAACGCCGACAAAGAACCCCCGGTCCCACGAGCCTTCGTCAACCGCTACTAGATCTTGTCAGGCCTAGCAATCTGCGCGTCCTTAGACACGCTAGTGAACAGAGCCGCCGAAATCACCCCGCAATCCGACTGACCTGAAGCGTCCTTTGATGATGTCCGTTATACCGCTGTATTTTCCTTTTAAGTCACTCACTCCCGCTGCTAGCGGTAGAGTGTACTTGGCTCCGGAGGCGGTCTGATGGCCCCTGGGGCTCCCAGTACCTCTCTCCGCCCTCATCCCGGGATAGGAGCTGTTGACTGAGGCAGGCTCTGCCTCTAATGCTCCGCGCCAAAAACTGGCTTCCTTAACAGTCACAACCAAAGATCTGCGTGCCTGGGGAGAAGAGACCTGCTAAAGGCCCTCTCCTGAAATCAGATTGCTGTTCTTGCAGAAGTGAATAAAAACCGAAAAGAAAAAAAACCTAGCCTTCAGCCTAACATTTCCTTTCGTTCTCCGGGAGCCAGTCAGCTTAATGTCCCTTCCAGCTGCTGAGGACTGAAAGACTGAGGTTCTGCCAGCAGGGGGAGCCGGATAGTATGTCAGCAAAACTTCAATATTCAGTCCTCAGCTGCTGGAGAAGGTTGACAACCCTAAGGTGCCTGAACTGGCCCGGAGAGACGAAGAGGAAATTAGCATCTCTAACATTTTGTGTTTTGTTTAGTAGGAGGAAATTTATAGTTTTATTTCTCCAGTGTTGTACATTTCCAAGTTTGGCTTTTGGGGTTCCCAGTTTAATTATTGTCTTCATATTTCTAAATTGTGATCCTTTGTTCTATGTTTGGTGATGGACTACTCTATGTTTTGCATGTATAACCGAGCTGCAGTATTCTGTTCATGTAGTTTCAATGTGACTGTTCCACTTGTTCTCTTTCCCCAGTAGATGTATTTGTATGCTCTGAGAAGTATTGGTTTAATATTTGCTGTGTTGCCTTTTGATAGGTAGGATTTGGTGCTTTGTGAGTCCTGGTATTGCTGTTATGATACAGTGGGGTTTGCTATGGGTTCTAAATGAGCAGGATGTATAGTACTTCCTAATCTGCCTGGCAGTTGACACTAGAGTATAGTAATGTAGAAATCTGGTACTCTATATCCTCACTGCCCATGCAAATAGTATTCAGACACTCATTAAAAGACATGTCTACTAAAAGTTAGCGCACATTAACATTACTTTTTGACTTAATTTTCTTGTAGTTCTATTTGAATAAACAAGTTTTTAACTACTAGATCTCTATATACTCAGAGAAAGATTACAATGGACATAAAGGTCAAAATTAAAATAACCAAATCTGCTACATACACTTACAAACGCCACAAGCACAGAAACCTAATTCAGTCTCACAGGACTGCGCAGGGACTGATGAGCGACTGGCGCTTTGTTTCTTTTACCTGTGCTGTTGCTTGCACTGCTTGAGCAGCTGCCATGGTAATAGCCCCAGCTCCTGCTCCGGAGGATATGGTACCTAGGTTATACGATGCCAGGGGTTGAGAGGGGGTCACATTGTACACATTGTTGGAGGAGGATGAGGATGAATTACTGTTTCGACATCCTAAGTGAATAAAATTAAGTTATTTAAAACTTCCAGATGAAACAAACTAATATGGCTTAGAAAAGCAGGACAATGTGTCTTGCAAACTTTCTGACCTATGTATATATTAAATACTACAAAACAAAACACACAAGTCAGAGCACAAAGACTGTTGTGGGTGGAAAACAAACAAACATGGAGACTTATTTTATGAGTGTAAAGCACAGTTACTTACCTGTAACAGGTGATCTCTGGGAACAGCAGGAATAAGTCTCACATATGGATACGTCGGTACCGACGGAGTCTGCGCGGGAACGTTTCCCAACTTCCAATCAGAAAGCTTTTGGAAGCATCCCACCATGCCTGCGTGCTGCCTTCCCGCCTTTCCCAACTGTCTCTCCTCAGTTAAGTTTTAAAGCTGGGACAGAGAGAGAGAGAGGAAAGGAAAGATAGATAGAGAGATACAACTCCTAGGGGAGGTGGGTGGGTTGTGAAGACTTATTCCTGCTGTTCCCAGAGATCACCTGTTACAGGTAAGTAACTGTGCTATCTCCAGGAATAAGCAGGAATGAGTCTTCACATATGGGGACTCCCAAGCTAAGATGCCTGGAGACCTAGCATGTTGGAAATTGAAAACATGCTACACCTCATATGGCCAGGCATCCTGAGGATGGAGGGTAGGAGTTGAAATAGAAAGGAGCTGTAGAAAACAGCTAACCTAAGATAGGACTACAGGCAAGGAGTCCTTGTATGTATGATAATTATCATGAATATATACTGAAATGAACAATTGCAATATGGACCTCACCTACTGGATTGCAGGAAATAGAGAGGCTCATGGAATCTACTGGGGATCCAGTAGAGGAATCTCCAAGGTGACCTCACTGAAGTGAAGGTGAAGGTCAAAATCTGGAAGAAAAAGGTGACCCCAGGATTCAACTGGGGTAGTACAAAAATGGTAGGCCTTCAGTGGGAAGCTTTATAGAAAAAGCTGCAAACTTTTGGCTGCAGAGTTATTCACACTTAGGAGCAAAAGAGGAAGACTGACCGATTTGGACAAACTGGCCTAGTCCTTGAGGGAAGAAGGGGTATGGAAAAAACCCCGTATTCCCAAAGAAAGGATAGGTGTCTGAGGATTTGGAACCTCAGATCTACTGAAGATCCGCCATGTCTTTCCGAACTGGTGAGAGGTAGGAAAGATATTGGAGCATGGAGCTTCAGGGATACCTAACCCTTAGGGTTATGATAGGAGCTGTCAGTACCACAGGAGTGGTTGTGTGTGTAGCACCCCAAACATGCTGTGGAACAGCATGGACATAGGTAAGCCCACTGTTTGGAACATATAGGAAGGTAAAACCTATATGAGCATAGACAGTTAGATAGATAAGTATGTAAATACATATCTACCTATAATAAGTATCTCGGCAGATATATATGGATATATGTATATCTATATATATATATATGTATATGCATATATATATATATAGATAGATATATATACAGGATATATATATCTATAGTGAGATCTAGAAGGGCATAACATATGCACACACAGCTGACAGACATATATATCTATAGAGATGTATATAGATATATATATAAATATATATGAATATATAGGTCGAAAGATAAATGTCTGCAATTAAGCAGACAGAGATATGTCTATAAGTACATTCACATGAGAGATGTGAAGAGGAAAGATTCATCTGATAACAAGAAGGAAGAACCTACTTGAGAAGATATATAGAGAATCTACTCCCCCTGGTTATGATGGGAATGCTATCCAGTGAAATAAGCAGGATGGTTACGTGAAAAAACAGTCAGTAAGCAGCAAGTCCTGAGTCTTGTAGAACTCTAGCATGGTAAAGGGACAGAGAACGCATAAGAATGAGATACCAGGTTGACCCCTTGAGGGACAAAAAGGGTATCATGCGTTCTTCAGTTAAATAGGTACT
Source organism: Ichthyophis bannanicus (assembly GCA_033557465.1). Classification (NCBI taxonomy): domain Eukaryota; kingdom Metazoa; phylum Chordata; class Amphibia; order Gymnophiona; family Ichthyophiidae; genus Ichthyophis; species Ichthyophis bannanicus. The sequence continues at coordinate 101,655,426 of CM066038.1, forward strand.
GTCCCTGAAGGATTAGGATACCATGAGGACAAGCTGCAAGGAAAAAAGAGCATATTCCCTGTAGGAATTGACCACTCTTTAGGCTTTCACGTAGAAAAGACTTATGTCCTTTGGTTTAAAAGGAAAATAGTAGGGTATGAAGAACCCTCACAGTCATGGGGGGCATGACTGAGAAAGCCTTTTTTCAACCATGTAGGATAGTCAGAGAAAAAAACCCATGCTCTCTAGCAAGGGCCCATAGTGGAAAGCTTCTCTGTAAAATTGCAGAGAGCATTATGCAGGAGAATTGAGAGATAGAACTGGCTGTTGGAAAAGCCAGCAGCCACGTCAACTATGCTGCCAAACCCAAGGAATTGGAGATGGCGAAAATAGAAGATAGTGTGATAAGCCTGTAGTGATAAGGATTGCCCAAGAAAGATGTATGCACTGTCTTGGAATCACTACTAAGGCGAGACAGAAAGTGGTGGAGGACAACTGTGTATACTTGTGGAAAAGTACCAGTGGTCCAATCACTAGAGCTCCTGCATGGGCAGCTGCTGATAAGACAGCAGAGAGAATCTTTCTGTGTAAAACAGAAAGAACAGACAGAACAAGAGTAAGAAATCTCTGTCCCTGTCTGATGAGCTGCCCAAGCAAAAAGAAGGGAGTTTACTCGAGAGAAAAAACTCCACACTGGAATGGAAAGACTAGAAAGGCTGAAGAAGCAGCCCTCCAGTGTAAAGGTACCACTCTTACAGGGGAAAAACTGGATAAGAGGGTAGCGAAAATAAGAGCTGAAAAGTGACTTACCATGTGGTAAGTCTGTAGAAGGAAAGAATTCATGTTGGTACAGAAAACTATCATGTGATAGTTGTTAAACCCCTCTTCTTAGCAGGAAGAAGAGGAGAAAGCTGTGACTCATAGACATGAATATCCTGACAGCTCAGTATATCTAGGAGAACTGGATGCCATGTGTAAAGTTTAGAATGAAAACAATGAAAAACTTCTGCTGAGAAGAAGTCAACTGTAGGTTCTAAACTCCAAGAGGCAGAAAAAAGATTAATCAGAACCCTATGGTTGCTGGGTTTGGTTAGCCTGGCGAGAGTTTGGATTCTTCAGACCAGGGCGATGCTTCCCCTGCTTGGGAACATCTGTATGATGGGCAGAAGAGTAAAACCTTCTCCTTCTAGGGAGAGAAGGTTTGGCAGGGCATTTCCTACCTACTGGGGAAGGAGAAGGCTTAGGATAGCCTTCAGAAACAGGGAAGTCAGTGGACCACTGAGCAACCTGATGTAAAGACTCCTTATTGAAGAGATTTTCTCCAGTGCAAGGAGTATTACCCAGTCTTTGTTGTGCCCACCAGGCTCTATGTCGTGCCCCTATGGCTATAGCAGAAGTTCTGCTAACAGACTCAAAAGAGTCTAGGGAAGCACGAGTAAGAAACCAAGAGATATTCTGAATATGACTAAGTAGTAAGGAAAGACATCAAAGACATCATGCTTGGCAAGATAGAAGGTCAACGCAAAAGAGGAAGGCCAGCAATGAGATGGATCGCTACAATAACAGCAGCTACGGGTACCAGTCTGTCGTCAATGAGCCGCCTGACTGAAGACCGAACACAATTTAGGATAGCTATCCAGAGGGTCGCCATGAGTCGACTCCGACTCGACGGCACTTAACAACAACAACAACAACAGTAAGGAATAGTCTGCAGTCTTGGGCTCTGAAAGAAAAGGAGTCAAAAGATATAATTTCTTTGTGACCTCCTGAAGAGATAGACTCATATAAAAAATATATGAGAGAATCCTTGCTGACAGCATGGATGTCTGGAAGGTTTGACGTCCAAAGGCATCTAGTGTCCTAGACTCACGACCTGGTGGGTAAGAAGAGTGCTTTTTCTTACTTTTCACCTTCCGCATTGCTGATTCCACCACAATGGAATGATGAGGAAGTTGAGTCTTTTGAAACCCTGGAGAGGGGGGCACCTGATATAGAAGATCAGTTGCTCTAGAAGGTGAGGGTACCCTTAAAGGTGCTTCCCACATTCTTAGAAGAAGATCCCGCAAGGAATGATGCAAAGGAAGCATTATGTTTTCCTTTGCTTCAGTAGGAACAGAGCCTTGTGTAGGATCATGGCCAGGGATAGAAATGGCGAGAGATTTTTCCATATCCAGGAGGAAATTCTCAAAAGAAGGATCTCCAAAGAGAACCTTCCCTGGACAGGCTAGACCTGAAGAACTAGCCTGGGCACCAGAGGATCTACCTGAGTATATAGGAATATGAGATCCTGCACGGCGCAAAAAAGGGTCCTTAAGGGATGGATGCTGGTACTGGAGGTCAGGACCTGTGACAGTCAGTACTGCATCGTCCATGTCAGGTATCGACTCCAGACTTGGTATAGAAAGGAGCGACCCTGGTGAGAGAAGCATGGAAGGAGCTGGCCCCGATGCTACTGCGGACACCGGTACCGGTACCGATACCGATAGCGCTGTCGGAATCGAGGGCGACACCGACATCGGAGCAGTCATCGGTGGCAGCTCAATCGGTACCGAGGTCACCGAACGCCTTCGGTAATCACCCTCGGTACCGAGCGTCTGGTACCGATAAGTGTCGGTACCGAGACATGTCGGTACCCAGTCTTCTAGACTAGAGATCGACTCCAGACTCGGCATCGAAGGAAGCGAGTCTATCGATGCATGTCTAGAGGGTACTGACATCGGTGGTATCGGCGTCGATGCCGATACTGGAAAGTCAATCTGGAGCGTATCCATCGGTCCCGAAGATACCGAGAAAGCCAGATGACGATCCCTGGTGAGGAGTGCAACGTCCGACACCAGTGCCGATGCCGGGGTATCGGTACCGCTCGAAGCGGATGCCACCACCGAGCATGGCTCAGGTATGTTCCGTGAGGGGTGAGCCCCAGGAACAACCTGAAACCCCTCATAGGCTTTAGAGGCCAAAGACTCTCGCCGGGGTTTTGAAGCCAATGGAGCCTCGAGGGCAAGGCTGGAGCCGTCTTCATGCTGTGCATGAGACCTACCACTCAAGGATTGGCTAGTCTTAACAGACTGTTTGTGGGTTACCTGATCCTGTGTAGAAGAAGAAACGGTCGGTGCCCTGACATTGGAAGGGAACCTGGTATCAAGGGAAACTCGATGTTGAAAATCTCTTCTCACAATACTGTAGCCCGAAGGCTCCGGAGGAAAATGGTCAGGACCCAAACAGGTTAGACACCAGTTTTTGGAGTCTAAAAATAAAGCTGTTCTGCCACAGCTTAAACATTTCTTAGAGAAAATGGCTGGCGGTTCCATGAGGAACATGGACAGGACTAGAAGGCCTAAAAATTTAAGACAAAAAACTGAGGGAAAAAATATTCCCCGAAGGGAAAAATTATTGAAAAAAGAAACACCGGCGGTACTGGTGAAGTTGGGGAGACAGCCGCAACCACAAGAAAACAAAAGAATCAAAGAAGAATTTTCTGCGGTGACAGGAGGACGTCCTGCCGGCTCCGCGGAAAAACGAAAACTGAGGAGAGACAGTTGGGAAAGGCGGGAAGGCAGCACGCAGGCGTGGTGGGATGCTTCCAAAAGCTTTCTGATTGGAAGCTGGGAAGCGTTCCCGCGCAGACTCCGTCGGTACCGACGTACCCATATGTGAAGACTCATTCCTGCTTGTTCCTGGAGATCATACTTCATGATGATGGATCCGGTCCACCAAAAGAGCACCACACCACGTTGCTCAAAGGATACCCAGTCAACACTACGTGGTTTGAAATTGGAAGGATACTTTTATTAATCCATTATTCAACAACCTGAGAGCCCGACAGAGGCTGTGTTTCGTTTTCACTTCCTCAGGGGATTCAGGCATGCTGCATGCATACAAACATAAATAACATGACAGATACAAATGAAGGTAATTTATGTTTGTATGCATGCAGCACGCCTAAATCCCCTGAGGAAGTGAAAACGAAACACGGCCTGTGTCGGGCTCTCAGGTTGTTGAATTATTGATTAATAAAAGTATCCTTCCAAATTCAAACCACGTAGTGTTGACTGGACATACTTCATGATGTACATACAAATGTTTCATGTCGCTATTCTAAAAACAAGAGCTTTCAAAACAGCCAACTTACAGTAAATCAGTGAACTTATCACAAAAATTAACTACAGCAGCATATGGATAACACTGGCATACTAACTCTCAACCTTAGCTCTGAGTATAAAAATAAGCTGAGGTCTCTCTAACAGGTTTATGGTCTCTTATGTGCTTTTTTTCCAGCATCAATAAGTGATGCTACATAAAATGGCTGCAAATTTAATAAATCTAGCACCGTTGTACTGAGGAAATACTTCTTTCCTACTGCACACCAACCTGAACTTATAGGGCAGAAAAGGGTTCTTTTCACTTTAGGAGGGTTTGATTCTGTTCTAGTGCTGTAAGAACATGATGCCAAAAAAAAATACATAACATCCTTGGTAAGTTACCAGGTGTATTTTCTTTAGAGGTATCTGAAGTGAGAGTAGATAACAGAGCTTCTGATTTAAACTTCTTCTCAGGAATATGATCTGTGGTGGCATGGTGAGAAGATGGATTATGCTTCCTTTCTGTTAAGGATACAAAACTAAGTAAGTTTCTGTCAAAGTTTCCCGAGAGAGACTTACAAAAACAAACAATGCAAAGCAACAGAACCCCATAAGCACTTACTCTCCAGAGGAGTATGGGAATGGGCATGATGGTTATTCACAGGCTGTGAGGGTGTATCCATTTCCAGAGACCCTAAAAATAAAGGACACAAGCAAAACTGATTTATGTAGAACACCAATTCTCATCTTACAACCAGCCACTCAGTTCTTCATAAAATTCACAATGAACATGTACAAGAGAGAAATTTACATGCACTGTCTCCATCTTAAGTGACTATTCATGGCAGATATCATGAAGATCAGACTGGCAGGGTGCATCTTGAAAAAAATGATGATTTAGATAAAACCGATTATGCAGCAGAGGAATTTTTCTGTGTTATGAAGTGAATGGGATTCTTAACTCTCATTTCTGCCCTGTATAAATTACAGAGATGGAGAAAGAAAAGAAACAGTGCAAAATAAGTTACAGTATCCCTATGTAAAACTGTTAATTAAGAAAGTAAATTCAAGAGGAAGTGATGTCAGTGCTACAGAATGGCTGCATAATCCACAGAGTTCTGTCCAGATTCGGCCTAAATCGTGTAAGAGTCCCTTGGAAATTTGAGACCATTTCTAAGGAATCACAGAAAAGCATAGTTACTCACCTGTAACAGGTGATCTCCGGGAACAGCAGGAATTTAGTCTTCACATATAGGGCATCGTCAGTACTGACAGAGCCCGCGTGGGAACGCTCCCCAATATCCAATAGGAATGCTTTTGGAAGCAATCCCACAGCGCCTGCGTGCCGCCTTCCCGCCTTTACCACTGTCCCTCTTCAGTTGAGTTTATAGCTGAGACAAAGGAGAGAGAGAGAGAGAGAGAGAGAGAGAGAGATAGAGAGACAACTCCTAGGGGAGGTGGGTGGGTTGTGAAGACTACATTCCTGCTGTTCCCGGAGATCATCTGTTACAGGTGAGTAACTACGCTATCTCCAGGAACAAGCAGGAAAGCATAGTTACTGACCTGTAACAGGTGATCTCCGGGAACAGCAGGAATTTAGTCTTCACATATGGGTATCATCGGTACCGACGGAGCCTTCGTGGGAACGCTCCCCAGCGTCCAATTAGGAAGCTTTTGGGAGCATCCCACAGTACCTGCGTGCTGCCTTCCCGCCTTTCCCAACTGCCTCTCTCCAGTTGAGTTTAAAGCTGAGACAAAGAGAGAGAGAGAGAGAGAGGGAAAGAGAAAGAGAGATACAACTCCTAGGGGAGGTGGGTGGGTTGTGAAGACTACATTCCTGCTGTTCCCGGAGATATGCTATCTCCAGGAACAAGCAGGAATGTAGTCTTCACATATGGGGACTCCCTAGCTGCAGATGCCAGGGAGAGACCCCAGAAGTTGTGTGTCCCTGTGAAAGGGCTCCACTTCCCCCCATAGATCTCTGGCATCCAACCAGGGATGGTGGGTAGGCGTTGATTAGGTATGGAACAGGTGGTGGAGAACAGCCTGACCAAACAAGGCATCTTGGCGGGAGTCCTTGTTCAAGCAGTAATGGGCTGTGAAGGTATGAACCGAGGCCCAAGTGGCTGCTCGACAGATGTCGTCGATAGACACAGAGTGCAGATGAGCCATTGAAGCTGCCATGGCTCTCACATTGTGAGCTGTGACATGGCCCTCCAGAGGAAGATTCTTACTCTGATAGGCAAATGAAATACACTGTGCAATCCAGTTGGACAGTGTTCTCTTGGAGACTGGATGTCCCAAATGAGAAGGATCAAAAGCAACAAAGAATTGAGAGGACTTTCTATGTTGCTGTGCTCTTTGCAAGTAAAAGGCTTAAGCTCTTTTACAGTCCAAAGTATGAAGATTCCTTTCTGCATTAGATGCGTGAGGCCTTGGAAAAAACACAGGCAGGTAAACCGCTTGGTTTAAATGAAAAGGCGAGACCACCTTTGGCATAAAGTGTGGATGAGTCCTAAGGACTACCTTGTCATGATGGAATCTTGTATAAGGTGGATCAGCTACTAATGCCTGCAACTCACTGATGCGGCATGCTGATGTGATTGCAATGAGAAAGATAACCTTCCAAGAAAGGAATTTCAATGAGGTAGTAGCTAAGGGTTCAAAAGGTGGCTTCATGAGCTGACCAAGAACCAGGTTTAAGTCCCATGCCACTGGTAGTGGCCTAATGGGAGGCTTAGTTAGAAGGCGGCCTCTCATAAATCTTGCTATAAGAGGATGGGAGGAAATAGGTTGTCCATTTAGAGGCTTGAAAGAAGCTGCAATAGCACTCAAATGGACTCTTACTGAGTTAGTTTTAAGTCCTGCATTGGATAAATGAAGTAGATACTCCAGCAATGATTCCAGAGGTATCGCAAGGGGGTTAAGACCCTTCTGCGAACACCATATGGTAAACCTTTTCCACTTGGAAGCATAAGAGCGTCTTGTGAAAGGCTTCCTGGAAGCATAAAGGATATCCTTTACTTGCTGAGGAAGGTTAAGATCATGAAGATCTAGGCCTTCAACAACCAAGCCCTGAGATGCAGAGACTGGGGATTGGGATGCCATAACATTCCATCCTCCTGAGTCAGGAGATCTGGAGCAGATCCTAACTCCAGGGAGGGAGCTTGAGAGAGATGTAGAAGCAGAGGGTACCACACTTGCCGTGGCCAATGTGGAGCTATGAGAATCATACGGCCTCTGTCTCTCTGAAGCTTGAATAGGGTTTTGGGAATTAGGGGAATAGGTGGAAAGGCATAAAGGAAGTCTTGACCCCAGTGAAGGAGGAAAGCATCCCTGGCCTGAGAGCCCTGAGCCGGAATTCTGGAACAGAACTGTGGAAGTTTGGCATTCAACGGACTTGCAAAGAGGTCTATGTCCGAGGTTCCCCAAATTTGAAAAATCTTGGCCACCTGGGTCTGCATGTAGAGACCATTCGTGTGGAAACAGAACTCGACTGAGTCTGTCTGCCCAAGAGTTCTGTATGCCTGGAAGATACACTGCCAGGAGATGAATCGGATGCTCTCTGGCGAGGGCCCATAGTCGCAGAGCGACAGACAGAGAGCCTGTTCCCCCCGTTTGTTCACGTAGAACATGGCTACTTGATTGTCCGTATGAATGAGGACTGTCTTGTAGCTGAGCAGGGTGTGGAACACTCGAAGAGCAAGGAAGATTGCTCTGAGCTCCAAGAGATTGATATGTAGATGAGTCTCCTGTGGAGTCCAAGTGCCTTGGGTGGAGGGGTCTTGCAGATGAGCTCCCCAACCCATTGGTGAAGCATCTGTTGTGAGAGTTGCCTGGGGTAAGGGTTGTTGAAATGGGGACCCCAGCAACAGGTTCTGAGTGGACTGCCACCACTGGAGGGACAAAATAAGGCGATTTGTGTTTGCTATTTTGTCTGACAGGCACCCTGATGCCTGGGTCCACTGAGTGGATAAAGTCCACTGGGCTGCTCTCATATTGGAGGCGAGCATAAGGAACCACATGCACGGTAGATGCCATGTGGCCTAGTAGTTGTAGCATTTCTCGGGCAGTGAGATGAGGTTTTAGCACTGCTTGAGAAGCTAACTGCACCATGCGAAGGCAACGGGCCTGGGGAAGATAGGCCCTTGCCTTTTTGGTATCCAGCAAAGCTCCTATGAATTCTAGAGACTGAGTGGGAGTTAGACTGGATTTTGGGACGTTTATGACAAGACCCAAATACTGAAGGATACACATTGTGCAAGATACAGAGGTCCTGGCCTCTGACTCTGATGGGGCTCGAATGAGCCAGTCGTCTAAGTAGGGGAAGACGAATATCCCTAGAGTGCGGAGAAATGCTGCTACCACAGCCATGCATTTTGTGAACACTCTTGGTGCTGAGACCAGGCCAAAAGGAAGCATCCTGTATTGGTAGTGCTTTCCTTGAAAAAGGAACCGAAGGAACTTTCTGTGAGTTGGGTGGATGAGAACATGAGTGTACGCATCCTTGAGATCTAGAGAACAAAACCAATCCTGACCCTGAAGGTATGGCAGCAGAGTTCCTAGAGAAATCATCTTGAATTTCTCTTTGAACAGGAATTTGTTCTCAATTCTCTGAGGTCCAAAATAGGTCTGTATCCCGCTGTTTTCTTTGGGATAAGGAAATAGAGGGAGTAAAACCCTGTACCCTGTTGATGAATGGGTACTTCTTCTATTGTCCCTTGGGCAAGAAGCATAGTGACCTCTTGACCTAACAGGTTGATGAGAGAGGTCTGAGAACTGTCTTACCATTGTGGGAGGGGGCATGCACAGAAAGTGCAGCTTGTACCCCTCTCTTATAATGGAGCGTGTCCAATGCTCTGCTGTTATCTGCTCCCACCTGGGGGCAAAGTGACATAACCTTCCTGGAATGGTGGAAGGCTCTGGACCATTGAGGGCCAGGAAGGCTAGGTTCTCTAGATGAAAGTCAAAGGCCTTGTGGAGGCTGAGACTGCTGAGACGGATGAGGCTTAGCAGTCTTTGCTTTCCTTTGTTTAGGTGGTTGCTGACCCTTCAGGGCAGGCTGACCTGCAGAACGTCCCTGCTGGGAATAAGAGGGATAAAACCTCTTCTTTGAGAAGAAAAATCTTTCAAGAAGCCTTTCTCGCAGGAACAGCTGTGGCTTTGGATAGCCTATCCGAAGTGGAGTTGTCAGCATCTAATTCATTGGCTTTTTCTTGCCAATTTTTGCCAAATAGATTCTCGCCTGTACAAGGGATATTGCCCAGTTTTGTCCTGCACCCAGAGCTCCAAATCAGATGCCTGGAGCCAGGCAATTCTACGTGCACCTATAGCAATGGCAGAGGTTCTGCTTATGCACTCAAAACAGTCAAATGCTGCACGGTTGACAAACTTAGAAATATCCTGGGCATGTTTGACCAGTGTGAGAAAATCCTGCCTTCTGTCCTCAAGAAGAAGAGGGCTCAAAACCTCTAAATCACCTGTGACTTCTTTAAGGAACATTCCAATATATAAAACATAGGAACTGATTCTGGCAGAAAGCATGGAAGCCTGGAAAGTACGACGTCCGAAGGCATCCAAAGTTCTACACTCACGTCCTGGAGGATTAGAGGCATGCCTCTTTGCACTCCTGATCCTTCTCATAGCTGATTCCACTACAACAGAGTGGTGAGGAAACTGAGGTTTTTGGAATCCAGGACAAGGAGGGACTCGATACATGGTATCCAGTCTGCGAGAGTGAGGAGAGGTGGTGAGAGGTGTCAACCACAATTCACAACATGAGATCATGTAGTGGAGGAGTGGCCTAGTGGTTGGGGCAAGGTACTTCAGGCCGGGGGTTCAAATCCCACTAGAGGACAGCAACCTTGGGCAGGAAGGACTGGGGTTTCTAGTCCCACAGGTGCTCCTTGTGGTCATGGGCAAGCCACTTAACCCTCCATAGCCCATGTTCCCTGTAAAATAGTTATCTCCAAGTTATAATGCCCTGTTCAATGTAATTACAGTTTGTTCAATGTAAACTGCACTGATGCAGAATAGCACGGTATATAAGAGAATGTAAATAAATATAAGAGAATGTAAATAAATAAATATGTAAAATCTCATGGATAGGCAAGGTAGCTGCCTCCTTAGGAGCTTTGGGATATTGTAAAATCTTCAACTCCTTAGCTCTGGGCTCTGTTTCAGGAGCCACAGTAATGGACAAACCACAAGCCACCTCCTTGATAAAGTCCTGAAAGGAGATATCCTCTGGAGGAGACATCCTAAGTTTAGGAGAGGAAGGCTCCTCCGGGAGAAGTATTCCGGTACTGAGAGTTATCAGAATCCTCAGAGTCCTCTGAGGATTCAAAGTAACTTCTGTCCGGATGCTCTTGAAGAGCCCGATACCGGTACTGACCGAAGTCGATACCAGGGGGAATCGGTACCGGGGTATCGGTACCGGAAGGCATCGCATGACTGGGTGCCGGCAAAGCAGACCCCAATGTCGATGTCGATGTCTGATGCTGTTCCGAGGGCGTCGATGCCGCAAGGAGAGCCACCAGACTGCGTTCAATAGCCAGGAACCTCTGGTCTATCGACGCTGCCGATGCCGGTATCAGTACCGGAAGCAGCCGGTACCCCAGAGCATGACACCAGTAGTTCTGCCGAGGTCGAGGCCTCGAGAACATCCTGGAGGCCCGATAATGTTTTGGAAGCCGAAGCCTCCCGCCGGGGCAATTTTGCCGGTACAGAACCCTCAAGGGCAATGCCAGAGGCATCTCGATGCTTAGAAGGAGATCTACCCTTTGAGGACCGGCTGGACTTATGTTTAGTTACCTGAGATCCATGGGAGGAAGACGAAGTCCTGGAACACGTCGCTGCCACCGAAGCTGCAATGGAGGGAAAAAGGGTGCTGAGCTTGGCAGCTCGGTTTTGTCGACCCCTCTTGGACATCATGGCACAAGCCATAGACTCTGAGATGGAGTGGTCAGGACCTAAACATTTAAGACACCACTCGTGGGTGTCGGTGACGGAGATGGTACCGCCACACTTGGTGCATTTTTTAAAACCCAAGGCGGGTTTCTCCATGATGGAGGAAATTTTGGGCCTAAGGCCCAAAATGGCGCGTGCACCTGGAAAAGAAAAGTTTGGAAAAAAGAAAATTATTATTTTTTAAAAAGAAAGAAAGAAGAACCGGCGGTACCGGTGAAGCGTCGAGGAAGGCAGATGCGACCACAAAAAGAAGAATAAGGAAGGAGTAGTTACTCAACTGTAACAGGTGTTCTCCAGGAGCAGCAGGAATCAGTCCTCACATATGGGTGTCATCGGCGCCGATGAAGCCCCAGCGAAGCATTTCCCCAGCTTTCTAAGAAAGCCTTTGCGAATGTAGGCACGCATGCGCGGTTCCCTTCCCGCCTAAAGGTGCCATCTTACCTCAGTCTCTTTTTTTCCGTGAAGCCCATCGGACGTGAGTCCAGTTTTCCCGGTTAAAATTAGATTTTTCAGCGATTATTTGCTCTTTATCTACCGGTTCGACGCCGGTTCCCCTCCCGCCGGGTTCGGTACACCGGTATCGAGCCTGATTTTTCTTTTTCGGTTTTTGCCCTTCATGGCTGGCGTTCATGCCCTTTTTTCTCTTTTTTCCTGGAAGGCCGGTCCTTTGACCTCGCGGGGACTCTTTTTTCCCTGATGGCTTCCAGTGGTTTTAAGAAGTGTGATCGGTGTAAGAAACTAATGTCTCTCATCGACACACACAACTGCTGCCTTCGGTGCTTCGGCCCCGACCACGATCCTAAGTCGTGCGGGGCCTGTGGAAAGATGTCTTCCAAGGCACTACGAAGTCGCCAGCAGCAAAAGGAAAGGCTTTTCTCAGACTCAGCCTCCGGCCGGGCCCGGACCTCATCTGAGGCCTCGACATCTCGGCATTCCGATCCCGAGCGCCGTCGAAGCTCCTCGGACAGGGGGTCCCCCGACCGGGAACGCAAGAGGAAGAAACGGCTCGCGAGGGCGTCGTCGGAAGAGGTCCCTGGCACCTCGAGGGCCAGGTCTAAGACCCCCGATTGTCGCCCCGGGCCTGTGGAACCAGAGAAGCCTGCCAAAGTTCCTTGTGTGGAGCCGGAGTCTGCTGGACACGTAAGTCCCATAGTCTTCATGGACTCTCCTCCCAGGGAGCCGACGTCGGGCCCGGCGCTGCCGTGGCCCGAGTCGGTGGTTGCTGCGTCTCCCGAGCCGAGTCTCAGGTTGACAGCCTTGGAGAGCAGAATGTCTGCCTTCATGGAGCAGCAGTGGGCACTGATGGCCAGCCTGTCTGGCGCATCTGCCCCGACCACCGGGACATCGACGTCCAAGTCGACCCCGGAGACCGAGCCGATACTCGAGTCCATCGTGGCTCAGAGTCTACCTCGGTCGCGGTCTCCCTCGACCTCCCGTTCGGGACTGAGGGCGTCAACGCCGGTGCTTCCGGCGTTGGGGCAGGTGTTCCAGGGCCCCGCGGGGTCGGACCCCGACTCTTCCTTGGACGAGTCGGCTTGGGAGACGGAGGACGAGGAGTCTCCTGATACCTTTAAGACTCGGTGCGTCCCTTCAGACTCACCGCAGTCTGAGCCCTGGAGTAGGTCCCCTCCGGAGGACACCCGGTTCTCGGAGTTCGTCCAGGATATGGCCACTGCCTTGGCTATTCCGGCGGATCCCGAGGAAGAGCCTCGAGCTGAAGAGCTCGAGGCGCTGCAGTATGACTCTCCTCCGAAGGAGGCCTTTACTGTCCCGGTTCCTCCGATGCTGGAACGGCTCCTCTTCCGTATGTGGGAGGCACCGGCCTCAGCGCCGGTTCTTAGCAAGCGAGTCGATTCCATCTATCGACTCCGGAAGAGCCCTGGTTTTCAGAAAGCACAGCTACCACACCATTCCATGGTTGTGGAATCGGCCATGCATCGTCTGAAGAGTCAGAAGATGCACTCCGCGGTGCCTCCTGGCAGGGAGGCCCGAAACCTCGATGGCGTCGGTAGAAAGTGTTTTCAGGGCTCTATGCTTGCTTGCCATGTCCAGTCTTACCAGCTGTACATGGGCATGTACTTGCGAGATCTGGCCAAGGAGTTGGCCGGATTCTCTGCTGGTCTCTCCGGGGAACCCTTGCAGAGATTTAAGTCCTTGTCCTCAGGGATTCGGGACTGCTCGAAGTTCATGTCCCATGCCGCCTACGATGGCTTCGAGGCTTCGGCCCGAGTTGTGGCAGCCGGCATCGCGGCTCGACGCCAGGCATGGCTGCAGTCATCGGACCTCGAGCCATGGGTTCAGGACAAGTTGGTCGATGTCCCTTGCCGAGGTGAAAACCTTTTTGGCAAGCCCATGACCGAGAAGGCCGCTCAGCTCGAGACTGAGCACCTCACGCGGACAAGGCTGTCGAGGAAGACCTCTGCCCCTTCTCATAAAAAATAAGGGCTCGGGTAAAAAGCCCTTTTACCCGAGGAAGGGCACTGCCTACAAACAGTACCCTCAATATCAGGATGCCCAAGCTGCCCCCCAGGGTCAGCAAGCCAAGGGCCAGGGTAATGGGCCCCGTAGGCAGAGGACTCCCAAGCCTCAGGCCCCTGCTACCACTCAGCAGGGTGGGGGGTTTTGACTCCTTGAGCATAGCCTCTCCTCCACTGCTCCCCCAACCCTGCACAGGAGGTTGTCTCGCCCTCTTTGCCCACAAGTGGCCCCTTATCACCGGGGACAGTTGGGTGTTAGAGATAGTCCACAAGGGCTATGCACTCCATTTTCACCAACTGCCACCCACTACTTTCCAGGGGAGCCTCCAAGGCCTCCCCTGCACACAGACCTTCTCTGTCAGGAGCTTCAGAGTCTGTTGGTGGACAGGGCGGTGGAGCCTGTGCCTCCCCACTTGCAAGGTCACGGGTTCTACTCCAGGTATTTCCTGGTGCCCAAGAGGACCGGTGGCCTTCGTCCCATTCTGGACCTCAGGAACCTCAAGTTCCTAGTGAAAGAAAAGTTCAAGATGCTTACTCTTGGAACCCTTCTGCCCTACCTACAGCAGGGAGATTGGCTATGCTCCTTAGATCTAAAGGATGCGTACACTCACATCCTCATTCATCCAGACCACAGAAAGTACCTGAGGTTCATCGTGGGAGGAAACCATTATCAGTACAAAGTACTGCCTTTCGGCCTCACCTCCGCCCCCAGAGTTTTCACAAAGTGCCTAGCAGTGGTGGTGGCCTACCTGAGAAATCAGGGAATCTTTGTCTTCCCCTATCTGGACGACTGGCTCATCAGGGGTCAGACAAGCCAGGAGGCCAATCAAGCCACCCTCAGGACCATTGCTCTTCTACAACGCCTGGGGTTTGTCATAAACTTCACAAAGTCCACTTTGCTCCCTTCCCAGAACTTGGAGTTCATACGGGCAAGGTTGGACTCTCTCCTGGCAAAGGCATTCTTGCCAGAGAACAGAGCCCAAAGGTTGATGGCCTTGGCAAGTCAGTTTCTCAGCAGGTCCCTGGTCTCCGCCAGGCTCTGCCTGAGACTTCTGGGCCACATGGCTTCGACAGTACATGTGACCCCCAATGCCAGGCTCCATATGAGGCCTGCACATTGGTGCCTTCGGACTCAGTGGTCCCAGGCCACAGGCGGCCTCAGAGACAAGATAAGGGTGTCCAGACCATTTCTGCACTCCCTCAACTGGTGGCTGCACCCACCCAATCTACTAACGGGGGTGCCTTTTCAGATCTCAGCTTATACAGTAGTGCTGACAACAGATGCCTCCCTGCTAGGTTGGGGAGCTCATTGTCTGGGCAAGTGCACCCAGGATCTCTGGTCTCCCTGGGAAGCTGCACAACAGATCGATCTCCTCCAACTCAGAGCTATTCGTTTAGCACTCAAAGCTTTCACACCTGCCCTGGCTCACCAGTCTGTCCTGATTCAGACAGACAACCAGGTTGCCATGTTTTATGTGAACAAACAGGGCGGAACTGGGTCCAGGATCCTGTGTCGAGAAGCTCAGGACCTTTGTTCTTTTGCCCTCAAGCATGACATGCTCCTCAGGGCTGTGTACATTCCAGGCCAGGACAACTATCTGGCAGACAGATTAAGCAGAATACTGCAGCCCCACGAGTGACAGCTGCATCCCTCAGTGGTTCAGAAGATATTCATGAAATGGCGTCTCCCTTGGCTGGATCTCTTTGCCAGCCCAATGAACAAGCAACTGCCAAAGTTCTGCTCCAGGCAACCGCATCCTCTGAGAATAGCAGCAGATGCTTTTCTGATTCCCTGGTCTCAGGGCCTCCTGTATGCGTTTCCTCCCACGCCCTTGGTGACCCGAACTCTCTTCAAAATTCTTCAGGACAAGGCCTCGGTCCTGCTGGTAGCTCCCAGATGGCCGAGACAGCCTTGGTTTCCACTTCTGCTTCAACTGGCGGTGGATCCCCCACTGCCTCTGGGGTTGCAACCCGACCTTCTCTCACAGGAGCAGGGTTCCCTTCTGCACCCCAATCTCAAGTCTCTCAATTTGATGGCCTGGAGGCTGCAAGGGTAGTCTTGGCTCCCTGGGGCCTACCTCAGGAAGTTGAGGAGGTTGTCCTAGCTTCTAGGAAACAGTCCACTAGGAAAACCTATGCTCTCAAATGGAAAAGGTTTTGTGTGTGGTGTCAGCTACGTACAGAGGATCCCTTCTCCTGTACTGTGCCAGTAGTCCTTCAGTACTTACTGCACTTGTCAAATCAGGGTCTTAAATCCAATTCTGTTTGGGTCCACCTCTCAGCTCTAGCAGCTCACCACTCATTGGTAGAGGGGCAGTCTCTCTCTGGTCACCCCTTGGTGTCCCGCTTTCTCAGGGGCTTGCTTTTGCTCAAGCCTCCCATCCGTCCTCCTGCCCCTGAGTGGGAGCTGAATGTGATCTTGCAGCAGCTGACTCGCCCACCTTTTGAGCCGATGGCTACTTGTCCACTACGCTTCCTCTCCTGGAAGACACTCTTCCTAATAGCCCTTACCTCGGCTAGGCGAGTAAGTGAGCTTCAAGCCCTGGTCTGTGACAGGCCTTACACCAGAATTTACAGGAACAGGGTAGTCCTCAGGACTCATCCAAAGTTCCTCCCTAAGGTTATCTCCTCTTTCCACCTCAATCAGGAGGTGGGGTTCTTCCAACATTCTTCCCTAGGCCTCATGCTAGCCAGGCTGAAGCAGTCCTGCAAACCCTGGACTGTAGGAGGGCCTTATCCTTCTACCTTGACCGTACGCAAGGGCATAGAAGGGCTACTCAGCTCTTTGTATCTTTTGACCCCAATAAGTTGGGCTTAGCTGTGTCCAAGCGTACCTTGTCCATCTGGGTGGCTGACTGTATCACCTGGGCTAACAAGACGGCTGACCTTCCTTTGCAGGGTAGGGTCACGGCCCATTGTGTCAGGGCAATGGCTGCCTCAGTGGCTCATCTCCGTTCTGTGCCCTTGGTAGACATCTGCAGGGCTGCAACTTGGTCTTCAAGCCAGACATTTGCAGCCCATTACTGCCTGGAGAGGGAGTCCCGTAGGGACAGTGCTTTTGGCCAGGCAGTACTCCGGAATCTCTGAGGTTTAGGCAACTCCTGCCCTCCTGTCCTCTGTTGGGCTACCGGTGAAGGTTGTGTCCTTGAAAAGCCTTTCTTTGCAGCTGGGACTAGAGGAAGTCCTCTTGTTCAGCCTGGGTTCCTCGGTAGCACAGAGCTAGGGAGTCACCCATATGTGAGGACTGACTTCCTGCTTGGTCCTGGAGAAAGAGTAGTTACTCACCTGTAACAGGTGTTCTCCAGGAGCAGCAGGAATCAGTCCTCACAACCCTCCCTCCTCCCCTTGGAGTTGCAGTTGTACATAGTTTATTTTTCATTTTTGTGTGCTGTTCTTAGCTATGTCATTTGACTGAGGTAAGATGGCACCTTTAGGCGGGAAGGGAACCGCGCATGCGTGCCTGCATTCCCAAAGGCTTTCTTAGAAAGCTGGGGAAATGCTCCGCTGGGGCTTCATCGGCGCCGATGCCACCCATATGTGAGGACTGACTTCCTGCTTGGTCCTGGAGAAAAACATTTTCTGCGGTGACAGGAACACGATCTGCTGGCTCCGCGGAAAATGAAGAACTGGAGAGAGGCAGTTGGGAAAGGCGGGAAGGCAGCACGCAGGCGCTGTGGGATGCTCCCAAAAGCTTCCTAATTGGACGATGGGGAGCGTTCCCGCGCAGGCTCCATCGGTACCGACAATACCCATATGTGAAGACTACATTCCTGCTTGTTCCTGGAGATTGCAGTCTTCACATATGGGGACTCCCTAGCTGAAGATGCCAGGAAGATGGCCCCGGGAAGCTGCAACCCATTGTGAGATGGGCCATGCTTCCTCCCATGGATCTCTGGCATTCCACCAGGGATGGTGGGTAGGAGTTGAATTAAGTCTGAAAAAGATGTTATAGAACAGCCTGGCCAAACAAGGCATCCCGGCGGGAGTCCTTGTCTAAGCAGTAATGAGCTGTAAAGGTATTAACCGAAGCCCAAGTGGCTGCTCGACAAATGTCGTTGATACATACAGAGTGAAGGTTAGCTACAGAGGCTGCCATGGCTCTCACATTGTGAGCTGTGACATGGCCTTCAAGAGGAAGACCCTTACTCTCATAGGCAAAGGATATGCATTGTGCAATCCAGTTAGAGTTCTTTTGGAAACTGGAAGTCCCAAATGACTAGAATCAAAAGCAACAAAGAGTTGAGAAGACTTTTGATGTTGCTGTGTTCTTTGTAGGTAAAAAGCTAAAGCTCTTTTACAGTCCAAGGTATGAAGGTTCCTTTCTGCATTGGAGACATGAGGCCTCGCAAAGAGTACAGGAAGGTAAACCGCTTGGTTTAATTGGAAAAGGGAAATCACCTTTGGCATAAAGTGTGGATGAGTCCTAAGAACGACCTTATCATGGTGAAATCTCGTATAAGGAGGATCAGCCACTAGAGCTTGCAACTCACTAATGCGCCGTGCGGAGGTGATTGCAGTTAGGAAGATGACTTTCCAGGAAAGGAATTTCAGAGATGTAGTGGCTAAAGGTTCAAAGGGCAGTTTCATGAGCTGCCCGAGAACAAGATTCAAATCCCATGCCACCGGTGGTGGTCTAATGGGAGGTTTTGTTAATAGAAGACCTATCATAAATCTTGTTATAAGTGGATGAGAGGAAATAGGTCATCCATTTAGAGGCTTGTAGGAAGCTGCGATAGCACAAAGATGGACGCTTACTGAATTGGTCTTAAGACCAGCATTTGATAAATGAAGGAAGTACTCCAGTACTGATTCCAGAGGTATTGCAATGCGGTTAAGTCCCTTTTGAGAACACCATATAGTAAAGCGTTTCCACTTAAAGGCGTATGATCGTCTTGTGGAAGGTTTTCTAGAAGCCTGTAGGATATCTTTTACCTGTTGAGAAAGGTTGCGATCCTGAAGGTTTAGGCTTTCAGCAACCAGGCCCTGAGATGCAGGGACTGGGGATTCGGGTGCCATAGCGTCCCGTTCTCTTGGGAGAGAAGATCTGGAGCACATCCTAACTCCCAAGGTGCAGCTTGAGAGAGATGTAGAAGCAGAGGATTCCACGTTGCCATGGCCAACGTGGAGCTATGAGAATTATATGACCTCTGTCTCTCTGAAGCTTGAATAGCGTTTTGTGGATGAGGGGAATGGGTGGGAAGGCATAGAGGAAGTCTTGACCCCAGTGAAGGAGGAAGGCATCCCTTGCCTGACAATTTTGAGGCGGAATTCTGGAACAGAACCGGGGAAGTTTGGCATTTAGTGGACTTGCAAAGAGGTCTATGTCTGGAGTTCCCCAGATTTGAAATATTTGGGCAACCTGGTCTGAGTGGAGAGACCATTCGTGTGACAGCAGTACTCAGCTGAGTATGTCTGCCCAAAGGTTTTGAATGCCTGGAAGATATACCACGAGGTGGTGAATTTGATGCTCTCTGGTGAGGGCCCATAGTAGTAAAGCTTCGATGCATAATGACAAAGAGCCCGATCTGCCCTGCTTGTTCACGTAGAACATAGCTACTTGATTGTCCGTCTGGACTAGGACTGTCTTGTAGCTGAGTTGGGCTTGGAATACTCGAAGAGCAAGGAAGATTGCTCTGAGTTCCAGGAGGTTTATGTGAAGACAAGCCTCCTGTGGAGTCCAGGTACCCTGGGTAGAGAGATCGTGCAGGTGGGCCCCCCCATCCCACCTGTGATGCATCTGTTAAGAGTGGCCTGGAATAGGGGTTGCTGGAAAGGAGACCCCACCAGAAGGTTCTCCAGTGATTGCCACCATTGGAGGGGCGAAACAAGACAACGTAAGTGTGTTATTTTGGCCAACAGGTGACCTGTGGCCTGTGTCCACTGAGTGGATTGGGTCCACTGGGCTGCTCGCATGTGGAGGTGAGCATAGGGAACCACATGTACAGTACAGTGGATGCCATATGTCCCAGTAGCTGGAGCATTTCTCGAGCAGTCAGGTAAGTCTTCACTGCTGCTTGGGAAGCTAGCTGCACTATGCGCAGACAGCGAGGTTATGGAAGGAAAGCCCTTGATTGTCTGGTATCTAGACGAGCTCCTATGAATTCAAGGGACTGAGTAGGAGCAAGATGCTATTTTGGAAGGTTTATGACCAATCCCAAATATTGAAGGATTCGCATTGTGCGAGACAGAGCAGAGCTTACTACCGCAATGCATTTCGTGAATACTCTTGGTGCTGAAACCAGACCACAGGGAAGAACTTTGTATTGGAAGTGTTTTCCCTGGAAAAAGAACCACAGGAATTTCCTGTGATCTGGATGGATGAGAATATGAGTATGTGCATCCCTTAGATCTAGAGAACAAAGCCAATCCTGACTTTGAAGGTATGGCAGAAGGGTTCCTAGAGAGATCATTTTGAATTTCTCTCAGAACAGATATTTGTTCAATTCTCTGAGGTCTAAATTGGGTCTGTGTCCTCCTGTTTTCTTTGGGATAAGAAAATAGGGGGATTAGAACCCTGTACCCTGTTGTAGAATGGGTACTTCTTCTATTAATCCTTGAGCAAGAAGTGTTGTGACCTCCTGACCTAAGAGATTGTTGATAGAGGTCTGAGAATTGAACTGTCTTACGATTGTAGAAGGGGCATGCTGTGAAAATGAAGCTTGTACCCCTCTCGTACAATGGACAGAGTCCAATTTTATGCTGTTATTTGGTGCCATCTGTTGGCAAAATGACACAACCTGCCAGGGATGACTAAGGGTTCTGGACCGTTCAGGGGCAGGAAGGCTAAGTTCTCTAGGTAGGAGTCAAAGCCCCTGAGACTGAGCCTTTGGAGATGGCTGAGCTCTTGGCCCTTTTGGCTTCTTTTGTTGTCTAGTTTGTTGCTGTTGGTCCTTTTGGACAGCCTGAACTGGACCGTGCCCCTGCTGGGCATAAGAAGGATACAACTTCCTTTTTTTGCTGAAAAAGTTTATTTTTTTTTATAGGATTTATTTTTGGCTGGGTTGGCTGTAGATTTTAACAATCCAGGGTGATATTGTCAGTATCTATTTCATTAGCCTTTTCCTGCCAATTCTTGCCAAAGAGATTTTCTCCTGTGCAAGGGATATTTCCCAATTTATCTTTTACCCAAAGTTCCAAGTCGGATGCCTGAAGCCAGGCAATCAGACGTGCACCAATGGCAATAGCAGAGGTTCTGCTGATGCATTCAAAGCAGTCAAAGGCTGCACAGTTTACAAACTTGGAAACATCCTGAGCATGTCTGACAAGATTAAGAAAGTATTGTTGTTTATCATCAGGAAGAAGGGGGCTCATAAGCTCCAAGTCTCCTGTGACCTCTTTGAGGAACATTCCCATATACAGGATATAGGAGCTGATCCTGGCTGAGAGCATGGAAGCATCGATGCCCAAAGGCATTGAGAGTCCTGCACTCACAGCCTAGAGGATTGGAAGCATGCCTCTTTGCACTCTTCATCCTACACATAGCCGATTCCACTACCATTGAATGGTGTGGTAACCGAGTTTTTTAGAAGCCAGGACAAGATGGAACTCAATACATTGTATCGAGCCTCTGAGAGTGAGGAGATGTGGTTAAAGGTGTTTTCCACATCTTTAGCATAAGATCATGTAGGATCTGATGTATAGGCTGAGTAGCTGCTTCCTTGGGAGCCTTAGGGTGTTGAAGGATTTCCAATTCCTGTGCCCTAGGTTCCTTTTCAGGAATTACAATGATTGCAACATCACGAATAAAATCCTGAAAAGACATGTCCTCTGGAGGAGACATTCTGCGTTGGGGAGAAGATGGTTCCTCCGGAAGAAGTACTCTGGTATCAGCAGAGTCATTAGAATCATCGGAATCGGAAGATTCAAAATATCTCTCACAATCCGGGTTGTGGGAGGTCCCGGCGGCTTAACTAAAGTGTGCCGCGGGCAGGAGAAGTCTTGTAAAACAGCCAGCAGCCATTTGTGGAGCTCCCCGGTCGGGGTAGAGCACAGGGGGAGCCTCGGTTTCCCGCTCCTGCACTCCAGCCCAATCCGGGTTGTGGGAGGTCCCTGCGGCCTCTATAAAGGTGCCGCCGGCAAGCGCGCCCGCGCCTGAGGGCCTCGCTAGAGGGCCCTTTGGCGTGGCCCTTAGGCAGTGGCATGTCAGCAACCCTACGAGGGAAGCCAGGACTCTCATCTACAACTGAATCTGCCTTCTGCGCCAAGAAAACTTCTGAATAATAACCTGAGACTCTGATATACCCTAAAACTCACCTATGTAACCCACTTCTACCCCGTCTATAAGGTAACAGTAGACCTGAATATACTAGAGAATTTCACTCCTTGTTACTCTGTTACAAACAGACCTCCCTTAAAATAAGATTTGCTACTGTATCTTGTTAACAGAACACATTGTTTCTACCTGATAGGCCTGCTTTTATACAATTGTTACCTATTTCCATTGCTCTGTACCTAACCAGTTAATCTGCATTTACTGTTTCTAAAGACCCGTATTACCTTACATTGTATCCTTCCATCGCTGTAAACATGGCTCTCTCCCTATTTGCATTAGTTAGCCTCTATCTGTTAACATACACCACCCAAAATACAGCAGCATTCCCCACCACCTCACACAAGATCCCCATATTGCATGGACTAGGAAGAAGATATCATTCCTCCTATCATCACTCAGCTCCACACCCACACCATGTTAGACACTCTCATCTACTATATATCTCCCTTAGCACGGTTAGTAGTTCTAAACCTAATTCTGCTCCCTCACATGCTAACTTAAACTGTGCACTCAACGCCCGCTCAGTACGTAAAAAGGGGCCAGCCATTACAGATCTCATCACAAAGCTGAAACTAGACATCCTCATGGTAACAGAATCATGGCTAGCGGACACAGACAATGTCCTTATAAACCAACTCATTCCACCAGAATACTCAATACACACATGTCACAGAGCAGACCGAAGAGGAGGTGGTGTCCTCATTCTTTCACGAACTAACCTTCAATTTAGTTTACTTTCCACCCAGAGTACCACACACATGGACCTAGTTACTATAGCCAACAAACATATCATCCTAAATCTCATATATAGAGCCCCATCCTCACCACCAGAAGATTTATCTAATATAATAGAGCTGGCCTGCAACCCAGAAAGCCAACGCAAATCCAACTGGTTAATGGGCGACTTTAACCTCTCCTCACTTCACCATAGACATTCTACCACATTCCTTGATGCCATGGCTGACCTCAACTACTCGCAGCTAGTTAGCTCCCCTACACACCTCAAGGGTAACACCCTTGACCTCATTTTTGCGCCTCAGCCTGCAGTGAACACCAACTTTAAGCTATCTCATACCCCTGTCCCATGGTCTGATCATGATTTATTATCCTTCCAAATCCCATTTCAGAAAAACAGTATACCAGCAAGACAGACAAATTTGATCTCATCAGGTCCAACAGCCCGTTTCAAAACGCTCAACAAGGATGACTTCATCAGCCAGACTCTTCCAACCCTTTGTCTACCAACCAATGACCTTGATGAATTGATCAACAATTGGTACAACACCCTGAACTCCTCTTCACATATACCTTCCTCAGTAAGACCACCAGCATCCAGCACAGCACTAAAAAGAAGAAACCCGAAACCATGGTTCTCCACTGAACTATGACTATCCCTCCAGAACCTAAGAAAACAAGAGAGAAAATGGCGCAAATCACGTGCTCCAATTGACCAAATGGATTACGAAAATGCCCTAAAGAAACACCGGGAGAAAATAGCTGAAAAGATGAGAGAACACCATACAGAAACCCTCCTCCGATCACTGAACAAACCACGAGACCTCTTTAACATCACTAAATCCTTAACCAAGGCACCATCCTCCAACCAAACAATATCAATTCAACCTCAGGCTTTTGCTGACTATCTTCAATCTAAATCCATTAACACGAATTCCACTCCAAGTTGTATACCTAACCCCATCTCAATCACTCAGCCTCTAAAAAATTTTGTCGCCCCCACAGTGAAATCCATCACTGACCTTATTGCCACCTTGAATACTACCACAGCCCCAAACGATCCATGCCCTGCCTACTGGATCAGAACAATGCGTGCTGAACTGAGCCCCATACTTGCCCTTATCATGCAACTTTCCTTCACAACCGGATCATTCCCTTCATCTCTCAAGCAAACTTCAATACGCCCTCTCCTGAAGAACAATAAACTCGACCCAGCAAAAACTGATTCATATCGTCCAATTTCAAGTATACCCCTTCTAGCCAAAATCATCGAGAAGGTGGTACAAATAAAATTGCAACAGCATATAGATACCTCAGCTCCTCTCGATCCCTGCCAACACGGATTCCGTGAATCACATGGCATAGAAACCCTTCTCACACTACTCATCAACACCTTATCAAGAGGGATTGACAAAATTGAAAATGGATTCATCCTCATCTTCCTTGACATCTCAGCAGCTTTTGACTCGGTTAACCATGTACAACTTCTTCACCGTCTTAAAGAAAAGGGAGTCCAGGAATCAGCTTGGGAATGGTGTGTAGATCCTACCTAAACAACCGCTGGCAACAGGTGCGGATAGGAGCTTCAATCTCTGATCCTTTCCAGCAACAACAGGGTGTACCCCAGGGATCCTCTTTATCAGCTCTTCTATTTAACATATATATTCAACCAATCTGTGAAATCATCAAATCATTTAACGCCTCCAGCTTGATCTACGCAGATGACATACTGATATTCACGCCAATAAAAATTAATGCCCCCGACTTCTCCCCAATTATCGCCTGCTTCAACGCGATTACAGATTGGCTCCTATCCCAGAACCTGCGAATAAACTTCAAGAAAACGGAAGTCCTATTCGTAACTAGGAATAAGAAATTCTCCCCACCCGCAACTTTGAAGGTGAGAGATGCGGAATTACCATGTAAATCATCAATTCGCTACCTGGGAGTAACCATCGACCAAGAACTGACCTTCAAAGATCACATAAAGCAGACCGTTAAATCCATTTACTATAAATTGAGAACACTGAAACCCTTAAGACCACTACTCGCCTCCAATGACTTCCGAACAATCTTCCAAGCCCTTATAACACCTCATTTCGACTATGCCAATGTCATCCTGCATGGTCTACCCAAGAGCATCCTCAACCCACTCCAATTGGCGATGAACTCAGCAGCCCGCATCCTCTGCGGTACATCCAGTAGAGACCACATCACCCCATACTAACAGAGCTTCACTGGTTACCCCTACATGCCAGGATAACCTACAAAGCACTTCTGCTATCCTTTAAAGCAATCAATCAAATAGCCCCACCTTCCCTCTCATCACTTATTATCAACACCCCCACGAACAGACTGAGAAGATCCGCAGCCGCCAATACCCTTGTCGTACCAAAGGAGTACACTAAATGTAACCAAACAACCAGAGACAGGGCCTTCACCTTATTCGCTCCAACTTGCTGGAATAATCTCCCTCCTCATATCCGATCAATAAAAGACCTCTCTCAATTTAGAAAGGCCCTCAAACACTACCTATTCTGTCATCATCTTTTAGGCCCTAACCCTACACCTCCTCCCCCCATCTCACAAATCACTCACACAGCCTCTGACATTCCAACAACATAACCATAACAGAACACGAACTAGACGATCTGCACACCCAAATTTATGACCCAATTTAACTGTAAATTTCCAGATGTAATTTATCTTTCTGTATATAGCTTGTATATAGTTTACCATGTTGTCTCCAAGTTACTGACCCTGTTATAATGTAAGCAAAAGACACTGTTATAATGTAAGCAAAGGACTGTTCTAATGCGAAATTTGTTATCTGTAAACCGCGCTGATACCAAAGAGCGCGGTATATAAAAACTGTAAAATAAATAAATAAATAAATAAATCTCTGATCCCGGTGTTCGTGCACAGCACGGTACCGGTATCGATCGAAGTCGGTATCAAGGTGTCTCGGTACCGATCTGTCAATGCTGGAGATAGACTCAAGACTCGGCATGGGGGGGTATATCCACCAAAGCCGGTGCCGTCGGTACCGGTGCCTGTTGAACCGTCTGTAGCGGTCTCAACGGTACCGAAGCCGTGAGAAGAGCTGCCAGACTGCGTTCGATAGTGAGAAACCTCTGATTTATCAACGCTGCCGATGCTTGGGTGTCGGTACCGGTAGAAATGGCCGGAACCCCAGAGCATGGCACCAGTAGTTCTGCCGAAGTGGAGGCCTCGAGAACATCCTAACACTATCACTGACACAAACAGACAAAGGATAACTGACAACAAACCAAAACAAGCCCAAACTAATACCAATCCTATCAAACATCCCAAAATGTACGTAGTTGATACCCTGCTCCCCTGTAAATAAATCAGTGCAGATTAGTCCCCAAGCACACAACCTGAAACAAAATTTGCACTGCTTGTACATAGTTCCATGTTACCTGTAAAATGTTATCTTTAAAAAGTTCCAGATGTTCCATGTATTAAGATCAGACATGCACTACTGTCATGCCTTGTAACAAATGTTCTTTGTAAACCGCATCCGATCCCTGGGAGGACGCGGTATAAAAGTGTTTTATTAAATATATAAAAATAAATAAATCCTGGAGCCCCGTTAGTGCTTTGGAAGCCGAAGTCTCCTGCCAGGGCTGTTTTGCCGGTGAAGTTTCTTCAAGGGCAACGCCAATAGCCTCATGATGCCTAGAAGGAGATCTACCCTTTGAGGACTGGCTAGATTTATGTTTAGTTACCTGAGATCCATGGGAGGAAGATGAGGCTCTGGAAGACGTCGCTGCAACAGACATCGCATCTGAAGCAAAAAGGGTACCGACTTTTGCAGCTCTATTGTGCAGGCCCCTTTTAGTCATTTTCCTACAGGAGAGGCACTCCAATGGAGAATGGTCAGGGCCTAAACATTTAAGACACCAGTCATGGGTGTCGATGATGGATATGGTACCACCACACTTAGAACATTTTTTAAAACCAGTAGCTGGTTTTTCCATTTTTAAGGAAAATGGGCCTAGTGCCCAAAATGGCACCTAGCACCAAGGAAAAATGTTTCTGAAGTAAAATACCTCAGAACTACAGTATATATATTTTTTTTAAAGAAAAGAAGAAAGAAGAACTGGCGGTACCGGTAGGTGTCGAACGAAGGCAGATGCGACCAAAAAAATAAAGAATAAAGAAGGAATTTTCTGCGGTGACAGGGTATGCGACCTGTCGGCTCCGTGGAAAACGAAGAACTGAAGAGGAACAGTGGGAAAGGCGGGAAGGCAGCACGCAGGCGCTGTGGGATGCTCCCAAAAGTGTTCCTATTGAACGCTGGGGGAGCGTTCCCGCGTGGGCTCCATCGGTACCGAAGATACCCTATATGTGAAGACTACATTCCTGCTTGTTCCTGGAGATAGTGGTGGTGACAGCAATGTCAGTATGGAAGTGATTTGAGGAATTACACTCATCTAGCACAGCTACTTACCTGTAACAGGTGATCTCCGGAACAGCAGGAATTAGTCTTCACATGTGGGTACGTCGGCGCCGACGGAGCCCGCACGGGAATGCTCCCCAGCATCCAATCAGAAGGCTTTTGGGAGCATCCCTCGCGCCTGCGCGGTGACTTCCCGCCTTTCCCTCTGCCTCTCCCCAGTTGGGTTTCATAGCTGAGACAGAAGGAGAGGAGAGGAAAGGAGATAGGTAGATTCAACTCCTAGGGGAGGTGGGAGGGTTGTGAAGACTAATTCTCCAGGACCAAGCAGGAAGTCAGTCCTCACTTATGGGTGACGTCGGCGCCGACGGAGCCCTCGCGGAGCAATTTTCCCCAGCTTTCAAAGAAAGCCTTTGGGAATTGCAGCGCGCATGCGCGGTCGTCTTCCCGCCCGAGGGTGCCATCTTAGCCAGTCTTCTTTTTTCCGCGGAGCCCTACAGACGTCCCCGTCTTGTCCCCGCGAAAAAGTTGATTTTCTTCTTTGTTTTATCCTTTTTTCTTTCGGTTCGACGCCGATCGTTTTCCCGCCCGGACTCGCGACGCCGGTCTCGAGTCCGCTTACTTTTTTCGGTTTTTCTGACTTAGTCAGCTTTCGTTTTCGGTTTCCCTGGCAGCCCGGTCCTTTGACCTCGCAGGGGCCCTTTTTCCCCCGATGGCTGCCAGTGGGTTTAAGCGGTGTGGTCGGTGTGACCGAAATATGTCACTAACCGACACACACGACTTTTGCCTCCGCTGCCTGGGCCCGGATCATGAGGAACTGATCTGTGGGCCCTGCAGCAAACTGTCCTCAAAGGCGTTGAGGAGTCGGCGGCATCAGCGTGAGAGAATCTTCGCTGACCCCAGCCGTACCCGGACCTCGTCGGAGGCCTCCGCGTCGAAAGGCTCCAGCTCGGACCGTCGCCGGAGCTCCTCCGACCGGGGTTCTCCCTCCGGGGACCATCGTCGGAAGGAAAAACCCGCGAGGGCGGCGTCGGTGGACGCTCCTGGTTCCGCGAGGGCCGGGTCGCATAGCCCCGACAGCCGCCCCGGGTCCTTGGAGAAGGAACACATCCCGAAGCGACCTCGCCTGGAGTCGGAGATGCCTGCCCGGGTAAGTCCTGTGGTCCTTCTGGACTCGCCTCCGCGACAGCCGACGTCGGGCCCGACGCTGTCGGGGCCCGAGTCGGGGGCTGCTGGGTCACCTGAGCTCGGACTCAGGTTGACGGCCTTGGAGAGCAGACTGTCTGCCTTCATGGACCAGCAGCGGGCACTGCTCGCTGGCCTCGCTGGCGCCGCTGCCCCGACCGCCGGGACGTCGACGTCCAAGTCGACCCCGGAGACCGAGCCGATCCTCGAGTCAATGAGAACTCGAGTCGATCCTCGGTCGAGGTCACCCTCGGCCTCCCGTTCGGGACCGAGGTCGCCGACGCCGACTCCCTCGACGTCGGGGCGGCTGGCGCCGCACCCTGCCCGGGCCGACCCCACCGAGTCCTCGTCGGAGTCGGTCTGGGAGTCTGAGGAGGAAGAGTCACCTGATTCTTTCCGGACTCGGTGTGTCCCATCGGACTCACCGGGGTCCGAGCCTCGGAAGCAGTCCCCCCCGGAGGATGCCCGGTTCTCGGACTTCGTTAGGGATATGGCCAAGGCTTTGGCCTTCCCTGCGGATCCCGAGGAGGAGCCTCGAGCCGAAGAGCTCGACGCCCTCCAGTATGACTCTCCCGCGAGGGAGCACTTTACTGTGCCGGTTCCTCCTATGCTGGAACGACTACTCTTCCGCATGTGGGAGAGTCCGGCCTCCTCGCCGGTCCTGAGCAAGCGGGTCGATTCTATCTATCGGGTCCGCAAGAGCCCTGGCTTTCAGAAGGCACAGCTGCCACACCATTCCATGGTAGTGGAATCGGCCATGCATCGTCTTAAGAGCCAGAAGATGCACTCCTCGGTGCCTCCTGGAAGGGAGGCCCGTAACCTGGATGGCCTTGGCAAGAAGTGCTTCCAGGGCTCTATGCTCGCATGTCGTGTCCAGACTTACCAGCTCTACATGGGCATGTATCTCCGGGATCTGGCTAAAGAGCTAGCCGGATTCTCCGCTGGTCTCTCCGAGGAGCCCTTGCGGAGGTTCCTAGCCTTGTCCACGGGCATTCGGGAATGCTCAAAGTTCATGTCCCGAGCAGCCTATGATGGCTTTGAGGCCTCGGCTAGAGTGGCCGCAGCCGGCATCGGTGCCCGCCGACAGGCTTGGCTTCAGTCGTCAGACCTTGAGCCCTGGGTACAGGACAAGTTGGTCGATGTCCCCTGCCGAGGCGAAAACCTCTTTGGCAAGCCCATGGCGGAAAAGGCTGCACAAATTGAGACTGAGACTCTCACCAGGACCAGGCTTTCTAGGAAGACCTCCGCCCCTTCCCAGAAAAAGAAGGGCTCGGGAAAAAAGTCCTTTTACCCGAGGAAGGCGGCTGCCTACAAACAGTACCCCCATTATCAGGCCCCTGCAGCTCCCCAACAGGGCCAGCAGGCCAAGGGACGGGGTAACGGGTCCCGTAGGCAGCAAGCCCCCAAGCCTGCACCACCAGCCCCTGCTCAGCAGGGTGGGGGTTTTTGACTCGCTCAGCATAGCCTCTCCCCCCCCGCTGGTTCCTCCCAGCACCGGAGGCCGGCTGGTTCACTTCGCCCACAGGTGGTCCAGCATCACCGCAGATGCCTGGGTACTTCAGGTCGTGCGAGAAGGCTACCTTCTCCACTTCCATCAGGTCCCTCCCTCCTATTTTCCGGGAGAACCTTCGCGCCCCCCTCTGCACAGGGAGTTGCTCCTTCAGGAGTTAGCAGGTCTTCTGCAGGAACAGGCGGTGGAACCGGTGCCCCACCACCTGAGAGGTCAAGGCTTTTATTCAAGGTATTTTCTGATACCAAAGAGAACAGGGGGCCTCAGACCCATCCTGGACTTGCGCAACCTCAACAAGTTCCTTGTGCGGGAGAAGTTCAAAATGCTTACCCTTGGAATCCTTCTGCCCTACCTCCAGCAGGGAGATTGGCTATGCTCCTTGGATCTAAAGGATGCCTACACGCACATCCTCATCCACCCAAACCACCGCCAATACCTAAGGTTTGTGGTGGCAGGAAATCATTACCAGTACAGAGTACTGCCCTTTGGCCTATCCTCCGCACCGCGAGTCTTCACAAAATGTCTCGCGGTCGTGGCGGCCCATCTCCGGCTTCACGGCCTCTATGTCTTTCTGTACCTCGACGACTGGCTCATCAGAGCAGCGTCCGCTCAGGAGGTCACCAACGCCACGTGCCGCACGGTGACTCTGCTGCAGCACTTGGGCTTTGTTATAAACTTCGCAAAGTCCACTTTGCTCCCCTCACAGGATCTCGAGTTCATCGGCGCAAGGCTGCACACTCCTCGGGCACGAGCGTACCTACCGCTCGACAGGGCTCAACGGCTCATGGACCTAGCCGACCGCTTTCGCAGCCAGCCCCTGGTCTCCGCCAGGCGCTTCCTGAGACTGCTCGGCCATATGGCTTCCACCGTCCATGTGACCCCCAATGCCCGCCTGAATATGCGGTCTGCTCAATGGTGTCTCCGCCAGCAGTGGCGACAAGCCACAGGCGGCCTGGCAGACCTAGTGCGCGTCTCCGAGCCGCTGCTCTCGTCTCTCCGGTGGTGGCTCCGGCAGCCGAACCTGATATTCGGAATGCCTTTCCAGTCACCTCAGCCGACCCGGGTGCTGACCACCGATGCATCCCTCCTGGGCTGGGGAGCACATTGCCAAGAGGCACGTACTCAAGGCCTCTGGACCACGTGGGAGTCTGCTCAGCAGATCAACTTCCTGGAGCTCAGGGCGATCCGCCTAGCTCTCAAGGCCTTCTCCCACCTGACTTCCCACCACTCCGTCCTTGTCCAGACGGACAATCAAGTTGCCATGTTCTACGTGAACAAGCAGGGGGGCACGGGCTCCTTCCTCCTCTGCCGGGAGGCACTGCAGCTCTGCTCTTGGGCCGTCAGTCACAGCATTCTCCTCAAGGCGGTTTATCTCCCGGGCCAAGAAAATGGCCTTGCAGACAAACTCAGCAGGGTCCTCCAGCCGCACGAGTGGCGTCTGGATCCCTTGGTAGTTCAGAAGCTCTTCCTCAAGTGGGGTCTCCCCACGGTAGATCTCTTTGCCAGTCCTCTCAACCGGCAACTTCCTCGCTTCTGCTCTCGTCAGCCGCACCCCCTTCGGGTTGCGGCGGACGCCTTTCTGATCTCATGGTCGGGGAGCCTTCTGTATGCTTTCCCTCCCATCCCGCTAGTCTCTCGGACTCTTTTCAAGGTTCTCCGAGACAAAGCCTTCATGATCCTGGTGGCCCCTCGCTGGCCCAGACAGCCGTGGTTTCCGCTCCTGCTGCAACTGGCGGTGGAGGATCCCATCCCTCTAGGGGTACAACCGGATCTCCTCACTCAGGATCAGGGGTCCCTCCTGCACCCCAACCTCAGGTCTCTCAACCTCATGGCCTGGCTGCTGAGAGGGTAGTCCTTGCTCCCCTTCTCCTGCCGGCGGAGGTGGAGGAGGTCGTCTTGGCTTCGCGACGGCCTTCTACCCGCAAATGCTATGCCCTTAAATGGCGTCGCTTTGCAGTCTGGTGTACCCAACAGTCTCAGGATCCCTTCTCCTGCCCGGTGTCGGTGATCTTGCAGTACTTGCTGCACCTCTCTAATCTGGGACTTAAGTCCAACTCCGTCAAAGTTCACCTCAGTGCTCTTTCAGCACATCATGGGCCGGTGGACGGCAGACCTCTCTCCAATGACCCTCTCGTAGCGAGGTTTCTCCGAGGTCTCCTTCTACTTAAACCACCTCTGCGCCCGCCAGCGCCTGACTGGGACCTGAATGTGGTGTTGCAGCGGATCACCTGTCCGCCTTTTGAACCTATGGCTACCTGTTCTCTCCGTTTTCTGTCTTGGAAAACACTGTTCTTGATAGCCCTCACTTCCGCTAGACGCGTAAGTGAATTGCAGGCCCTCGTGTCTGATCCCCCTTACACTAGGTTCTACAAGAATAGGGTGGTCCTACGGACTCATCCGAAATTTCTGCCTAAAGTGGTCTCCCCTTTTCACATCAATCAGGAGGTGGTACTTCCAACCTTCTTTCCCAGACCACACTCCAGCCGAGCTGAGACGGTCCTCCATACCCTGGACTGTAGAAGGGCTCTGAACTTCTACCTTGACCGTACGCGGGAGCACCGTAAAGCTGCTCAGCTTTTTGTGTCTTTTGACCCCAATAGATTGGGGCTCCCGGTCTCCAAGCGTACTCTGTCCATCTGGGTTGCGGACTGTATCTCTTGGGCTTATGGGGCAGCCGGACTCTCCTTAGAAAGTCGAGTCACGGCTCATTGTGTTCGGGCAAAGGCCACGTCAGTGGCTTACCTCCGCTCTGTTCCGCTGGCAGACATCTGCCGGGCCGCTACTTGGTCTTCGAGCCAGACTTTTGCGGTCCATTACTGTCTCGAGAGGGAGTCCCGTAGGGACAGTGCTTTCGGACAGGCAGTCCTCCGTAATCTCTTTGAGGTCTGAGCAACTCCTACCCTCCATCCCGGATGTGGGCTACCGGTGGGTGATATTTCAGCGAAGATTCTATCCTTCTGTGCTGCTGAGCTAGAGGGAGCTCATTTTTGTGCTTAGGGTCTCCGGTAGCCTTGAGCTTGGGAGTCCCATAAGTGAGGACTGACTTCCTGCTTGGTCCTGGAGAAAGCGTAGTTACTCACCTGTAACAGGTGTTCTCCAGGAGCAGCAGGAATCAGTCCTCACTACCCTCCCTCCTCCCCTTGGAGTTGCAATCGTCTGCTTATGTTCTTTTTGCAAATTTTTATGCTGTCTTTTTTAGCTATGTCATCTGACTGGCTAAGATGGCACCCTCGGGCGGGAAGACGACCGCGCTTGCGCGCTGCAATACCCAAAGGCTTTCTTTGAAAGCTGGGGAAAATTGCTCCGCGAGGGCTCCGTCGGCGCCGACGTCACCCATAAGTGAGGACTGATTCCTGCTGCTCCTGGAGAACACCTGTTACAGGTGAGTAACTACGCTTTCCTGCTGTTCCGGAGATCACCTGTTACAGGTAAGTAACTGTGCTATCTCCAGGAACAAGCAGGAATGAGTCTTCACATGTGGGGACTCTCTAGCTGAGGGTGCCAGGGGAGATCCCCTGAAAAGCGCGCCCCTGGGAAGACGCATTTCCCCAACCTGGATCCCCGGCATCCCATGAGGGACGGGGTGTAGGAGTTGAGAAGAGAAGAGGATCAGCAAGAACTAAAGACTACAGGGGAGGTGAGTCTTTAGAATGCATGCCAGTTATCATTAAGTACTTAATGCACTAGTACAATAGCGAGCTTACCTAATGGATTGTAGGAGTAGAGCTGTGACGGAGGTAACTGTAGAGGCAGTAGCGGGACCTCCAAGGGAACTTCACAACAGTGAGGATGAAGCCCCAAAGCCAGGATGGGCAGGTGACCCAGGTGACACCTGGTGCAGGAGAAGAACGGCAGGTCTTCAATGGAAAGCTTTATGTGGAAAAGCTGAGAACTCTTTCAGGTACAGCGCTAGTAACACTGAAGACTAAAAGAGGAAGACTGACCGAACCGGAGTTTAGCCCAGTCCTGAAGGGAAGGGAGGGTGTAGAAGGAAACCCCTTCCCCCCAGGGAGAACAGAAGTGTGCTCCATCCTACTGAAGAAGTACACTGTCATTCCTAGCTGGTAAGAGATAGGGAGACATGGAAGTAGACACCTCATAGGTAGGGAGGTGTATACTCCAAAAATAGAAGCGGTAGGGAGTATAACCCGACCCAGTCGTATAAAATTAGGTAAGCGGACTGTCTGGACCTCTTAAGATAGTAAAAACTTTAATGCCGACAGTCAGGGAGATAGAGGCAAAACAGTGTGCTTTGACTTCTTCCAATATGCGCATACCATACGGCATACATATAACCATATTGACATAGAACTGCAGACATATCTATACAGGCCTGAATAGATATGTCCAGTCAAGTCCGGCATATATATATATATATATACACGGAGATGTATACATATACAGAGATAGTATAGATGGGCAGGGCTTATGCCCACCCAGGGTACAAAACATGTATGCATCGGTACATGAAAAATAATAAAGAGAATCCAGGCCTGCCACTGGGCCACAGAAGAAACACCCTCACGGGGGATGTGACGGAGAAAGATTTGTCTAATACGGGGGGGGGGGGGGGGGTGTGAAACCCACCAGAAGAATTATTGCAAATCTATTTCTGCAGTGCAGGAGGCAGAGCAGTGGAAAGAGCAGCATGTTTGCGTGAAGAACAGATGACATCAATCTGGTAAGAGCACCTCAGGAATACTTTAGGCTTCTGATGTGTCCAAGGACAAGAAAGCGCACCGACCAAGATACCGGGAAGACCCAGCCAAGGGACTCAGGGGTATCATGCCCAGTAGAAGAGCATGCGCTGCCCAAGTGGGGTAGAAACAGAACGCCAAGCTGCAAGGAAAAGGGGGTAGATTCCTGCCAGATTGGGAGCTCCTTGGACATTCACGCAGAAAAACTTGACCTCGGTATCCCAAGGAGAGACCAGAGGGCATAATTAGCTATATAGCCCTGGAAGGACTATACAAGCCGCTTCTATGAAGAGGACCCTCAGAGACGAAGTCCCCCCATAGTGGGAAGCTTCTCTGACGGTTGCAGAGATCATAGAGGAGAATCATGGGATAAAACTGTCAGAAGTCAGGCATGACGCCACATCCTAAAAAGGATATGGCCCGAAGAAGATAGCCTGCAGTGAGTGCTTGCAGAGCAGAAAGTACTCACCGGACTCCTGCACGCCCAGCCACTGAACCAATGGCGCCAAGGGGATTCCCCCGTATTAAAACAGGGAGAACACCGACAAAGGGAGCGGGGATACTCCGGCCCTGTCAGATGTCCAGAACATGCGTTAAAGGATAACAGGAAATCTACCCTGGAAGGGAGAGAGATGTTCCAGTATTGTACCAGTTCCAGCAGGGGAACCCTGAGAGATAGGGGTTGGGGGTGACGTACCACTAGGTAAGTCAGCTGAAGGAAGAATGTCCACAGTGGCGATCTCCCTTCGAGTAATAAGAAAGGGAGGGTACTGTAGCCCATGGGCAAAGTATCCTGGGCATACTGAAAGAAACACCACAGCGTAGAGTTGGAAGAACAAACTTCCAGTAATAAGTAGTTAAATTGTAGCCTGCAGCATACAGGAGCCTATGGTTGCTGGTTCTGAGTAGCCTGGTGGGAGCCTGGGAACTTCAGACCAGGACAGAATGCCCCAGGCTGGGGCACAGCTGGAGGATGGGCCGAAGGAGGATGACACTTTCTTTTCTTAGGGAAAGAAGGTTTGGTAGGACATTTCCTCCATCCTGGGGAAGGCGGCGGCTTAGGACGGTTTACAGACTTAGGAAAGTCAGTGGAGCTCTGAGCAACCTGACGTAAAGCCTCTCTATTGAAAAGATTTTCCCCAGTACACGGAGAGTTACCTAGTGTATGTTGTGCCCATCTGTTCAAGTCTGAAGCCTGCAGCCAGGCTGTACGACGTGCTCCAATGGCAATAGCCGAGGACCTGCTAACAGACTCGAAAGAGTCTAGAGCAGCACGGGAGAGAAACCAAGCGATATTCCTGCTATGATTAAGAAGCAAGGAATAGTCAGAGGCCTTCGGTTCTGACAAAAAGGGAGACATAAGAGATAAGACTCATATAAAAAATATATGAGACAATCCTTGAAGCCAGCATCGAAGTCTGGAAGGTTTGACGTCCAAAGGCATCCAGTGTCTTGGATGCACGACCTGGAGGGTAGGAAGAATGCTTCTTCTTACTCCTGACTTTCCTCATCGCTGACTCCACTACAATAGAATGATGTGGGAGTTGGTTTTTCTGAAACCCCGGAGAGGGGGGCACCTGATACAGAGCATGCATGGCTGTAGAAGGCGCTGGAACCCTCAGGGGTGACTGCCAAATCCCTAGAAGAAGATCCTGCAAGGAAGGATGCAAAGGAAGCATAATGCTTTCTTTTTCTGCAGGACCCTGGGTAAGAGTAGGACCAGGGATAGGAATGGCAAGAAGGCTGCCATGGCAAGGAGAAATTCCTGAAAGGAAGGATCTCCCAGCTGAACCATTCCTGGGCATGCTGATGTGGCTTCAGCAGCTTGAGCGCCAGAAGGAAGCCTGCTAGAGGGAGAGAGATACCGACCGCTCCGGTTCGAGGCAGTGAGTACTGCATCGTCGGTTCCCGGTATAGATTCCAAGCTAGGCATAGAACGGATCGACGACACCAATGGAACAGCGGGAGTCGACCTCGATACCGGCGCCGGGGACGGTAAGGCCCTCGTAGCAGGCAGCGGGGATTGCCGAGGCGGTACCGAGGCCACCAGGGAGCTTCGGTGATTATCCTTGGCGCTGTGTAGCCGGAAGGGACATGAATCGGATCCGAAGCGTGTCGGAACCCAGTCATCCAGACTGGACAATGATTCTAGACTGGGCATCGAACCGAGCGAGGTTACCGATGCCCGCCTGGAGTTCACTGGTGCCGGAGGAGGCGCCGGCGATGCCGGCCCCTGAAGGTCAAGCGGAATTGCATCGATCGGCGCCAAAGGCGCCGAGGACGTCCGCAGACGACGCCCGGCGAAGAGAGGAATACTCGACACCGACGCCGAGGTCGGGGTATCGGTACCGCCCGAGGCCGTACCCCCTCCGAGCATGGGGGGAAACCCATCCGAGGCTTATCGATCGGCCCCGAGGCCCAGGACACCTGGCGACGAGCCCCGGTGGAGAATGGGACACTCGACGCTGATGCCGGGGCATCGGCGCCGCTCGAAGCCGGAACCCACCCTGCGGCTGGTCCGGACAGCGGGAACACAGTCTGGGTCATATCGACCGAGGGCCCCGAGGACCCCAGATGACGGCCCCTAGTGACGAGCAGAGCGCGCTCGGACACTGGCCTCGACGCCGGGGAATCGGCACCGCCCGAAGCAGGCACCAACCCCGAGCCTGGGTGGGTTGCAGGAGAGGCCGTTCGGGTCGGGTCGATCGGTCCCGAAGGAACCGAGGACACCCGACGCCGATCCCCGGTGACGAGCAAGTCACTCGACACCGACGCCGGGGAATCGGCACCGCTCGAAGCCGGTACCAACCCCGTGCATGGCCGGGATGCAGGAAAGCCAGTCTGGGTAGAGTCGATCGGCCCCGAAGGCACCGAGGACACCAGTTGACGATCCTCGGCGAAGAGTGGAGCACTCGACGCCAATGCCGGGGAATCGGTACCGCTCGAAGCGGATACCACCCCCGAGCATGGCTCAGGTATCTTCTGTGAGGTGAACCCCAGGAACAACCTGAAACCCCGTGAATGCTTTGGAGCCCGAAGACTCCCGCCGGGGTTTTCTTGCCAATGGGGTCTTGAGGGGAAGGCCGGAGCCGTCATCATGCCGGGCATGAGACTTACCCCTCAAGGATTGGCTAGTCTTAACAGACTGTTTGTGGGTTACCTGATCCCGGAGAGAAGAATAAACCGGTATCCGCACCTCAGGAGGAAAGACGGCGTCGAGGGACACCCGAAAGAGAGAAGGTCTTCTCCCGACACTAAAGCCCAATGAATTGGGGGAACAAGGGTCAGGCCCCAAACAGGTTAGACACCAGGCGTTGGAGTCTAAAACGAAAACTAAGTTTCCACAGTGAAGGCACTTCTTAGGGGAAGAAGGCTCCATGTTGGAAGGACCCGTAGGCCTCTAAAGAGAAACCGAAACTAGTTTTGTTTTTTTTTTGAAAGAAAAAAGAAAGGATAAAGAAAATTAGAGCACCGGCGACGCCGGTATCGGCGGGAAAAGGCCGCGACCACAAGAAAACAAAAACAAAAGGATATTTGAGAAAAAAAGTTTCTGCGGTGACAGGAGGTACGTCCTGCCGGCTCCGCGGAAAAACGAAAACTGGGGAGAGGCAGAGGGAAAGGCAGGAAGTCACCGCACAGGCGTGAGGGATGCTCCCAAAAGCCTTCTGATTGGATGCTGGGGAGCATTCCCGTGCGGGCTCCGTCGGCGCCGACGTACCCACATGTGAAGACTCATTCCTGCTTGTTCCTGGAGATTACATGTTACCGGAGAAATATAGATTAATGTAAGCAGTGCCTCAGAGGACGAGGAGGCGGCAGATGGTCAGCAGGAAAGCAGTCTGCAGCATGTGTTCCGGGGCTGGTTTTTGGAACTTAAAATGGAATTTAAAAAAAGAAACCAGTGAAGACACAAGCAGGTATATGAGAAAATCACAATGATGCAGCATGATTTAATGGAGTTGGCTTTCTGACTCGAGGAAGTGAAGCACCATGTGGAAGGACATACAGAAGTCCTAGTGGCTTTTGGTGATCACTGAGCAGCTTATAAAGACAAACATGAGGATCTTGAGAACAGGTCCTGACAGAACGGTATCTATGTGATCCAAAATTATGTAGGTAGTTGCTCCTGGGCACCCATGATCAAGATACAGCATCTAAGATAGAGGTGGAGAGAGCAGCCTAAGGATATAATTGCCTGCCTACATTCTTAGTCACTGAAGGAGGAAGTTGTGCGGGCCACACCTAAACTGAAAGATGTTTAAAAAAAAAAGAGAGAACTACTCAGTGTATGTTTATAACTATCTATCAACTATAATTTTACAGAGGCGCAAGGGCTTTGAGAGAAGTTCCCATCTTTCTCTGACAGGAAAATGTTATATATTGGTGGCTTTTCCCATTTGGAAGATCATCCTCAACACAGGAGATTACAGCCTGGAGAAGCCTAGTCAATGCTACATAAAGCCAGCTTCAAGGACTTGCCTGGAAAGCCTCCCACTAAAGCGAGTCAGAGGAAAAGCTCAGTGGATGCTCTTAAGTGGCAGCAGGACCCTGTGAAAGGGAAGAATCTCCAGTGGCTGACACATAGAATGGGATGTGGTGAAATGGTGAGAGCAGTAGTCCCGATCATAGGAATTAGTCATCAGCTTGAATTGACCTTTGAAACTCAGATTTATTTCCTTTTCAGGGTTGCGAGTGCAGTCTGGGGCACTACACTACAAATTAAAACCTAAGTGCACTTAACAGGTATGGTAACCATTGAATAAAGTCCGAGTGGATGTATGGACGAGATATGAGAAAGGTGAAATTAGACCTTACCTGCTAATTTTCTTTCCTTGAGTCCCTCCGGTCCAATCCAGACACATTGGTTTATGCCCTATTACCAGCAGATGAAAACTGAGAACACTGGTTTTGATGATGTCACACTATAAAGGAACTATGCATCTCTGACCAATCTTCTGGTGGGGCTACCTTTTCAGGGTCTCCTACATCAACAGATCCTCACCACGGATGCCTCAAAGCTCAACAGGGGAGTCCATTGGAATAGTCTTCACTTCCAGGGCCTCTGGTTGTAGGGAGAGCCAGCTCCAGATCAACTTCCTCGAACTCAGAGCAGCCGCAAATGCCCTATGGATTTTTCAGCACTATCTGGCGAATCAGGATGTCATTATTCAGACGTACAATGAAGTGGCGATGTTCTGCATCAACAAACAGGGAGGCATGGGGTCCTTCCTTCTCTGTTGCAAAACAATCCGACTCTGGAATTTTGAAAACTGGCAGGGTATGCTCCTCCAGGCCATCTACCTCCTGGGACAGGAAAATGTCCTGGTGGACCAGCTCAGCAGAGTGCTCACGAGTGGGCTCTCAACCCGCCAGTGGCACGGGACATCTTTTAGAAGTGGGGCATGCCGGCGGTGGACCTCTTCGCCAGCCTCACAATTTTCAACTGCTGCTGTTCTGCTCCAGGATACCTTGCCGGAACCACCTCGCAGCCAATGCATTTCTTTACTGCAGCAAGGGTCTGCTATATTGCTCCCTTGGATTGCTGCAGCCCAAATGCATGACCTTGCATTTTTTTTACTTTAAATCTCAGCTGCCAAATTCTAGACCATTCTTCAAGCTTAGCTAGATCTCTTCTCATGTTATCTACATCTTCCTGGGAGTCTACTGCAGATTTTGGTATGATCCGCAAAGAGGCAAACCTTACCCGACAGCCCTTCTGCTATATCACTAACAAAGATGTTAAAAAGAAAATCGGACCAAGGAGAAATCCTTGGGGTACATCACTGGTAATCTCCTTTTCCTCAAAGTGAGCTCCATTTACCTGAACCCTTTGTCGCTTCTCATTCAACCAATTTCTAACCCATGCAGTAACTTTAGGGTCCATCCCTAGGGTGCTCAGTTTGTTTATAAGTCACCTGTGCAGAATGGTGTCAAAGGCTTTACTGAAATCTAAATACACCACATCTAGGGCTCTATCTCGGTCCAACTCCCTGGTCACCCAGTGAAAGAAATCAATCAGATTTGTC
Source organism: Ichthyophis bannanicus (assembly GCA_033557465.1). Classification (NCBI taxonomy): domain Eukaryota; kingdom Metazoa; phylum Chordata; class Amphibia; order Gymnophiona; family Ichthyophiidae; genus Ichthyophis; species Ichthyophis bannanicus. The sequence continues at coordinate 101,695,781 of CM066038.1, forward strand.
TGACAACATCTGTCTCTGGTGAATCCATGCTGCCCTGGATCCTGTAATTCGCTGGTCTCCAGAAATCTCACTATTTTCTCTTTCAGCAGCGCTTCAAATAATTTACTCACCACCGAAGTTAAACTAACCGGCCTGTAGTTTTCAACCACATCCTTACTTTCGCTTTTGTGTAAAGGGACCACATGTACCTCTCTCCAGTCCTTTGGCACCACTCCAGACTCCGAGGCATTTAAAAGGTCAGTCAATGGAGCTGCTAGAATGTCCCCAAGTTCCCTCAGTATTCTAGGGTGTATCCCATCCGGTCCCATCACTTTGTCTACTCAAAGTTTAGCTAGTTTCTCTCTAACAGAGTCTTCTGAAAATTGTTCAAGATGCCCCTCGCTTCTGTTCCTGTTTGTGGGTGTTTTCTGAGATCCTGCTCCTGGTTCTTCATCTTTGATCACAGAACAGAAATATTGGTTAAGCAATTCCACTTTATCCTCATCAGCTTCTACATATTCCTCCCATTCACCTTTGAGTCTGACAATACCACTTTTGCCCTTCCTCTTCTCACTAACATATCTGAAAAATGTCTTATCCCCCATTTTATTGAATTGGCTATTTCCTCCTCTTTTTGAATCTTTGCTTTCCTGACTACTTTGCTAACTTCTCTAAGTTTTTCCTCCTTTCTATGATCTCTTGTATTTCATGAAGGCCTCCCTCTTTTTCTTCACCTTTTCAGCTACTTCTTTCGAAAACCATAGCGTTCTCCTTTTCCTTTTACCTTTTTTTACTATTTTAAACAAAAAGGTTGATTGCCCTTAAAATATCCCCTTTCATTTTTGCCCACTGTTTTTCTACATCCCCCAGCTGTTCCCATCCCGCTAATGACTCCCTTAGATATTAGTCTGTCTTGGCAAAGTTAGTTTTCCTAAAGTCTAAGACCCTTGCTTTTAAATGGATTTGCTTCCTCTAGGTCGCTCTGAACGTTTACTGACGTAACAAATTAGATCTTTGTTCAAATCAAACAACTTAATCAAACTTATAGAATCGTGAAGTAACTATTTCTTTCTTTTGTAGACACACAACACATCAGTGGATAAAAGGTCTCAGACTCACAGCGACGTTAACCTTAGACATCTCGTCTTGGTTGAATACGTCTTATAGCATCAATGACCTTTATTAAAAAACAATACCACTGTATGTAAAGTATAGTCCCCCCAGGAAAAGTTTGCTAAGCATTCATCTCTCCAGCGATGTAATAACTCAAACAAGTTGATTAAATGACACTTTGCCGCCTTCCAGCTGAGGACTACTCCAGATCTCAACGCTCTCCCTGGGCACCACTGAGGCATTTCACTGCTGCAGTTTCTTCAGGAGATCATTCCTTTCTACCAAATAAAGACTGATGCTGCCCACGTCTTCAAAAATTGCCAAAATAGTCAAAGTTGGAACAGAGTCCATACGAACAGAGTGTTTCAAAGTCCCAATGCGCGGCGTCTATTGGGACTTTGAAACACTCTGTTCGTATGGACTCTGTTCCAACTTTGACTATTTTGGCAATTTTTGAAGACGTGGGCAGCATCAGTCTTTATTTGGTAGAAAGGAATGATCTGAAGAAACTGCGGCAGTGAAACGCCTCAGTGGTGCCCAGGGAGAGCATTGAGATCTGGAGTAGTCCTCAGCTGGAAGGCGGCTAAGTGTCATTTAATCAACTTGTTTGAGTTATTACATCGCTGGAGAGATGAATGCTTAGCAAACTTTTCCTGGGGGGACTATACTTTACATACAGTGGTATTGTTTTTTAATAAAGGTCATTGATGCTATAAGACATATTCAACCAAGACGAGATGTCTAAGGTTAACGTCGTTGTGAGTCTGAGACCTTTTATCCACTGATGTGTTGTGTGTCTACAAAAGAAAAAAAATAGTTACTTCACGATTCTGTAAGTTTGTTTAAATGGATTCGAACAGCCCTAATACTGAACCACACCATCTGGTGATCACTAGATAAAAAATGATCTTCCACTATAACATCAGAAACAATTTCACCATTGGTAAGCACCAAATCCAGTATGGCCCCTTCACGTGTGGGTTCTGTTACCAGTTGCCTGACTAATTCTCCCTTAGAGAATCCAGGATCTCCTTACTTCTAGATGATACTGCAGCAGGAATGTGCCAATCAACATCTGACATACTGAAATCCTGTATCAGTAGCACTTCCTCTTTCCTAGCAATGTTGTGTATGTCTTCAATTAACTCTCCATCCACCTCTTTCTAGATTTCTCTTTCCCTCTTTCTAGTTTAACCCACAGTGCCTCCTCTCTTCCTTTTAAACTCTGTAATTAAAAAGCTTTAATATTTTTTTTACATATAGTGCCACTCTTCCTCCCCTGTCCTTTCTGAATAAAGTATAGCCTGGTATAGTTACATCCCAGTCATGGCTTTCCATGAACCATGTTTCTGTAACTGCCACTAAATCCAAGTCAGCTTCTCCCATTAAAGTTTCAACATCTAGGATCTTATTTCCCATCTACAGGCATTTATACACACCGCTTTCCATAAGTTGCCCCTTTTACCCATTTCCATAAAGGTTTTTAATATTGCACCTACCTGGGGGCTTTCTTCACCCTCCCCAACGAATCTAGTTTAAAGCCCTCTTCTGTAGATTAGCCATAGATGGACACCATCTCTGCTCTGCAAGCCTTGGAACAGCATCCCATGGTCCAGGAAACCAAAACGCTTTCAATGACACCATCCACGCAGCCATGCATTTATCTTCAGGATTATAACTTCTCTGCCTTGGCCTTTATCCTCCATAGGGAGGATTGAAGAGACCACCACCTGTGCCCCTATCTGCTTCACCCTCTGTCCCAGAGCCATGAAGTCACTTCTGATATGCTCAGAGGGATACCTGGCAGTATCACTTGTGCCGACATGGATTAGCAACATTGGGTAATATCAGTGGACTTGAGTCTTGGCAAACTCTCCGTAATATCTTGGATTTTGGCACCTGGCAAACAGCATAACTCTTTGGACATCAAGTCTGGTCGGCACCACTACCCTTCGCTTCCTTGTGGTCACTGATTATGCAACTTTGGGGTGCTCGAGCTCTGGTTCTTCCCTTTCCAGGGATGCTTTCTCCTCCTCCACTTCTAGGACTGCATATTGGTTCTTCAATTCAAGGGCTGGAGAAGTTGGATTGGTGATTCTGCAGACCCTGGTGACTTGTGTTCAACCTTCGTCATTCTGTAGGCACCCATCTTCTCCTCTGCTGGAGAGCTTGGATGTTGCAAGCAGCATCTCATCAATGTACTTCTCACCGTCTTGAATGCTCCTCAGCCTTGCCACCTCCTCTCTGAGTTCCTCTGCTTGTTTCCTGAGAGCTTGAGCATACAAGCATCCTGCACATGGAACTGGTCCTTCAAATGGCATTGGAGACTCTGTCTGGACAGAGACAGAAGCTGTAACAGGGGCAACAACTTTAGCAATACAATTTTTCCCAGCCATTGTTCAGTTAGTGGAGCTTAGGTACCTGTTGAAGCAAAAGAGAGAGAGAGACCTACCAAAGTACCGCCAGTTTTCCAGCTATCCTTTCAGAGAAAAAGCAGTTAGATCTCTTTAAGTGTGTTCAAAATGTGCCGTACCCAGTGTGTAGTTAATTGGGGAGGTGCCCTATAAAGCAAGACTGCTCACTAGGGGTGGGTGGGAATTGGGGGGGGGGTAGGGAGGGAACTAACACCTGATGAGGTGTCAGTAGCTTCAACGAACTGAAGAAAGATACTAAAGCAGAGTTTTAAACCTACCCCACTAAAGAAAATATTTCCCCTTTTAAACTAAAGCACCAAAAATAATGTAACTTTGTTATAAAAATGTACCAAAACCTTTTAAGAGCTCCCCGGCAGAGAGCTAGTAATTTAAAAAGCCACAAACTCTTACCTTTGCTTGAAATGTATAGCCCCTGTTCGGAATGCCTTAACAGTGCAGGGCTCTGAAGCCTTTTATGCAGGCCTCAGCTGCTCTTGGTTCTTTCACAGGCTAATCAGGCCCACTAATTCCTGATGAGGTGTCAGTAGCTTTTCAAGCGCCACCTTTCAGTTTTGCCCCAGATCTGATCTGATCTCTCAGAATAATGGGACCCTCCTGCATCTCAACCATCAGTCATTAACTCTGACGACATGGATACTGAGAGGCTAGCCCTCGCTCAACATCACTTGCCTTAGGGACATCGAGGACATCCTGCAAGGATTCCACCAGGCGAGATTCTCCATCTGGTGTGCAGATAGGGGTTTCAACCCATTTTCCTGTCCCCGGTGCAGGTCATCCTGCAGTATATTCTACACTTCTCCTGAGCTGGGTTAAAGCCCAATTCCATCAGGGTGCATCTGAGCGGCATACCATCATATGGTTGACGGGCATTCCATGTCAGTTCATTCTCTCATTGGCTACTTCATGTGGGGCCTCTTGCTTTCATGGCCCTCCATTCACCCGCTGCCAGCGGCATGGGACCTGACTGTGGTTCTGGGTTGAACCACTGACCACCTGCTATTTCAAGTACCTTTCGTGGAAGGTCATCTTCCTAGTGACTCTCACTTCAACACGCAGGGTTAGTGAGCTGCAAGCGCTGGTGGCTTATGCTCTTTACACCAGATTTCATAGAAACTGGGTGTCTGTGAAGGACCACTCTAAGTTTCTTCCTAAAGTGGTTTCTCCCTTCCATCTCAACCAGGAGGTGCTTCTTCCCACCTTCTTTCCCAGGCTGCACGCAAACAGGGCGGAAGCCTTCCTTCATACTTTGGATTGTAAACGGGTTCTGACTTTCTACCTTGATGGGATGAAGGCTCATCACCGCTTTTCTCAACTGTTTGTTTCTTATGACCCCAAAAGACTTGGCGTGGCAGTCTCTATGCGTATCCTGTCTACCTGAATGAAAGAACGAATCAATGAAAAAATGAACAAATGACCGCATGAATGAAAAAATGAACAAATAAAAAAATGAACGAATGAAAGAACGAATGAATGAACAAAACATGAATGAATAAAAAAACGAACAAAGGAACAAAAAAAATGAAAAATGAACGAATGAACAAAAAAATTAAAAATGAAAAAAAGAATGAATGAAAGAACGAAAATTTGCAGCAGCGTAGACTCCCCAGAGGGAGTGGTTAACATGAGGAAAGATCTAGAAAAGCTGGAAGAATGGTCTAATGCTTGGTAATTAAGATTTAATGCAAAGAAGTGCAGTGTCATGCACTTGGGTAGCAGAAATCCAAGGGAAATGTATGCGATAGGGGGCGAGAGGTTGGTGTGCACAGATCAGGAGAGAGACCTTGGTGTGATTATTTCTGTAGATCTCAAGGTGGCAAAACAGTGCGACAAGGTGGTGGCAAAAGCTAGGAGGATGTTGGGCTGCATACAAAAAGGAATTACCAGCAGAAAGGAAGAGGTACTAATATGGAGACCATATCTTGCAAAGGATGTAAAAAGACTGGAAACTGTTCAGAGGAAGGCGACCAAAATGATTTGGAGCCTGCATCAGAAGCCTTATGAGAAGAGACTTGAAGACCTAAATATGTACACTCTGGAGGAGAGGAGGGATAGGGGAGATATGATTCAGACTTTAAATACTTAAGAGAAATAATGAACAAACAAACCTCTTCCAAAGACGGGGAAGCTGTAAAACCAGAGGGCATAACATGAAGCTGCAAGGTGGTAAATTGTAAGGCAATGTCAGGAAATACTTTTTCCACTGAAAGGGATGCTTGGAATGTCCTCCCGCTGGAAGTGGTGGGGGGCAAACACAGTGACAGAATTCAAAATGGCATGGGACAGACACAAGTGGATCCCTTTACAGCAACAAGATAAAATCAAAATAAACGGAACCATCTAATTCCTCAACAAATAGGGGTGTCCTACATGGAGCGGTGGGTTCATCCCTAAACAAAGACATGGGGAGGGGTGGCCTGCACAGAGTGGCAGGTGCACCTACTCCTGTCATCTTACTGGGCAGACTAGATGGACCATACTGGTCTTTATCTGCCGTCATTTACTATGTTACTATGTATGTCCAGGCTACCGGAGAGTCTATTCCCTTGCAGATGCTGGAGTTGCATTCCGATACTTGAGGCTTTCCAGCACTTTTCAGCTGCCATTCACGATTCGATTTTTATAGGTTTTTGGTTCTCCTATAGCTGGGGAGACCCATATGTGAGGACTGACTTCCTGCTTGTCCCAGAGAAAGCATAGTTACTCGCCTGTATTAGGTGTTCTCAGAGAATAGCAGGAATCAGTCCTCACTACCCTCCCTTCTCCCTGTGGGGTTGTATTTTCTGCTTGATTAAGCTATGTCATTCTACTGAGGGAAAATGGCTCTTTGGGCAGGACAGTGACCATGCTTGCATGGTTGATCTTCCAAAGGCTTTCTATGGAATCTGGGGAGAGATTACAATGCATGCTCTGTCGGTGCCAATGTCACCCATATGTGAGGACTGATTCCTGCTGTTCCCGGAGAACATCTGCTACAGGTGAGTAACACTTTTCCTACCATTGAATACCAATACATCCACCACCTCACTCATCCCACCTCCTTCCTCTTTCACGTGCCATCTGTCTTCTATAAAAACACCAACCTTAAAATAACATGCCTCAAAACCACAATTCTTCACCCAGCCCGCATTCATATCACTCCACACCTCCTTTCATTCACCCTTCATTAACATTATACAATAGTGCAATAATCAATACTTTCAATTTACAGGGAAGGAACACCACGAAGCCCAGATCTCTCCTTTTCTAGTGATGCTTTCCTGACTGACACTCATTGAGTGCATGTCTGCTGTGCCACCAGACACCCAGTTAGCATGTGTGCAATCCCAGTCTTCTCCAAGATTGCACAGACAAAATGTGCAAAAATGATAGTTCATCATTCCATTGTATTCAGACCTCTTTCATGAGCAAGGTATTCCTCCAACTCTTTTGGCTCTGTATAAAACCAGGTTACCTTTTGGTAAACCACATAGAGTCTATTTGGATAAAATAGTCTATATTGTACCCCAATGGATTTAAATAAACAAGAGACAAAGGTTTATGTGACAAAAAGACCTACCCGAGGCACATCTCATTATTGAAAACACCTAAAAAGAGAAATATTAAGGAAGTCTAATGACTTTATAACTTCTTTGGAGAGAAATAGATGAGGCCTCAGTAAAGGGCTAGTGACTTACTAGAGGCTTGTTAATGCTCACTAGCAACAGCACACCAATAACACCCTTATATGTCATACATGGGCCCCAATAGCAGTGTATTTTTACAATTTTTTTTTTTAAATTTGTAAATTTTTATTACCGTATTTTCCGGCGTATAAGACGACTTTATAACCCATGAAAATATGCTCAAAAGTCGGGGTCGTCTTATACGCCGGTATACGGCGGTATACAGCAACTTTCTGACCTGGACTGGGGAAGCTGGCTGTTGAACACGCTCCGCTGAATGTTGGTGTTGCCACGAGGCCGTGGAGCGCGGAGCAGTTCCGGCCCACTCGGCCCCGTCTCGCGCCCAAATGACCTCAGGCGCTCAAGCCGCCTCGGCGGAACCTCACCCCGCAGCCACGGCAGCCATCTTACGGTTTCGGCCTCCACAACCGCTCACGGGGCGGACCGAATCGCCGCCCTGTCACCACTCCACTGCTCGGCCACATTGCGAGCAGTGTGCACGGTGCAGGCCGGGCACTGGAATCCTTCATCTCCTTTCCATTACCTCGTGGACCGCTTGCCCCGTCCTCCGTCAGTCTCCTCTCCGATTTGTCCGGGAGAGGAGATCCGACCAACTGAATGCACTGAGAAAGCCCTGGGGCAATAAAAAGGTACAACGGCTCGAGGCGAAAGGCCAAAATAGCAGCGCACACCACCCGCCAAAACTAGGCAGAAGATAATCATCTTAAACGGGCATTTTTGGTGTGCGCTGGAAGAGGAGTAGTCTTATACGGCAAGTATAGGCCAAACCCTATATTTTAACAGGAAAAGTAGGGGGTCGTCTTATACGCCCAATCGTCTTATACGCCGGAAAATACGATAATTTTCCTCAGACCATTTACACTCGGCAGAATACATCCTATAACATTCCACAATAACCAACAACCGGAAGTTAAACTGTAATCTTCGCTCCTATAAACTCTAGGGATTGCGTGGGAGCAAGGTTGGACTTTGGGAAGTTTATGACAAGTCCCAAATACTTAAAGATGCGCATTGTGCGAGACAGAGCAACCCGGCCTCTGGCTCTGAAGGGGCTCGAATGAGCCAGTCGCCTAAGTAAGGCAAAGCGTAGTTACTCACCTGAACAGGTGATTTCCGGGAACAGCAGGAATTTAGTCTTCACATATGGGATATCGTCAGTACCGACGGAGCCTGCGTGGGAACGCTCCCCAGCGTCCAATAGAAACGCTTTTGGGAGCATCCCTCAGCACATGCGCGCTGCCTTCCCGCCTTTCCAACTGTCCCTTTTCAGTTAAGTTTGTAGCCGAGTGAAAGGATAGAGGGATAGAGGAAAGAGAAAAAGAGATAGAGAGACAACTCCTAGGGGAGGTGGGTGGGTTGTGAAGACTAAATTCCTGCTGTTCCCGAAGACCACCTGTTACAGGTGAGTAACTACGCTATCTCCAGGAACAAGCAGGAATGTAGTCTTCACATATGGGGAATCCCTAGCTGAAGATGCCAGGGAGATAGCCCCAGGAAGGTGCCACCCTAGAAAGGTTGGAATCCTTCCTCCCGTGGATCTCTGGCATTCCACCAGGTTTGGTGGGTAGGAGTTGAAATAGGTCTGAAAGAGATTTTGAAGAACAGCTTGGCCAAAGAAGGCATCCCGATGGGAGGCTTTATCTAGGCAGTAGTAGGCTGTGAAGGTGTGTACCAAAGCTCAGGTGGCTGCTCGACAAATGTCATCGATAGACACAGAGTAGAGATTAGCCATAGAAGCTGCCATGGCTCTCACATTATGCGCTGTGACATGGTTCTGAAGAGGAAGACCCTTACTCTCACATAAGTAATCCATTTAGATAAAGTTCTTTTGGAGACCGGTTGTCCCAAATGACTAGGGTCAAAAGCTATAAAAAGCTGCGAGGACTTTCTATGTTGCTGTGTTCTCTGTAGGTAAAAGGCTAACGCTCTTTTAGAATCCAAAGTATGAAGGTTTCTTTCTGCATTAGAGGCATGAGGTCTCGGAAAAAATACAGGAAGATAAATTGATTGATTTAAATGAAATGGCAAAACCACCTTTGGCATAAAGTGTGGATGAGTTCTAAGAACAACCTTATCATGGTGAAACCTAGTATAAGGAGGATTAGCCACTAAAGCTTGCAGTTCACTAATGCGACGTGCAGAGGTGATTGCAATTAGGAAGATGACCTTCCAGGTCAAAAACGTAAGGGTTGTAGTGGCTAAAGGCTCAAAAGGTGGCTTCATGAGCTGCCCAAGAACTAGATTTAGATCCCATGCCACTGATGGTGGCTTAATGGGAGGTTTGGTTAATAGAAGACCTCTCATAAATCTGGATACGAGTGGATGAGAGGAAATTGGTTGTCCATTTAGAGGCTTATAAGAAGCTGCAATTGCACTAAGATGGACTCTTACCGAATTGGTCTTTAGACCAGAATTCGATAAGTGAAGGAGATACTCTAGTATCGATTCTAAGGGTATGCCAATGGGGTTTAATCACTTCTTGGAGCACCATATAGTAAAACGTTTCCACTTGAAGGCATAAGATCTTCTTGTGGAAAGTTTCCTAGAAGCCTGAAGGATATCCTTTACCTGTTGGGACAGGTTGAAATCCTGGAGGTCTAAGCTTTCAGCAACCAGGCCCTGAGATGCAGGGACTGGGGATTCGGGTGCCATAGCGTCCTGTTCTCTTGGGAAAGGAGATCTGGAGCATGTCCTAACTCCAGAGGTGCAGCTTGAGAGAGATGTAGAAGCAGGGGATACCACGCTTGGCATGGCCATCGTGGCCCTATGAGAATCATGCGACCCCTGTCTCTCTGAAGCTTGAAGAGTGTTTTGGGAATGAGGGGAATGGGTGGGAAGGCATAAAGGAAGCCCTGACCCCAGTGAAGGAGGAAGGCATCCCTTGTCTGACAATTGTGAGCCGGAATACTGGAACAGAACTGGGGAAGTTTGGCATTCAGTGGACTTGCAAAGAGGTCTATGTCTGGAGTGCCCCAGAGATGAAATATCTTTGCCACCTGGTCCAGGTGGAGGGACCACTTGTGAGGCAGCAGTACTCGACTGAGCTTGTCTGCCCAAAGGTTTTGGATGCCTGGAAAATATACCACTAGAAGGTGAATTTGATAATCTCTGGCGAGGGCCCACAGTCGAAAAGCTTCGTTGCATAACGACAGAGAGCCTGTCCCGCCTTGCTTGTTCACATAGAACATTGCTACTTGATTGACTGTCTGGACTAGGACTGTCTTGTAGCTGAGCTGGGCGTGGAATACTCGAAGAGCTAAATAGATCGCTCTTGATTCCAGGAAGTTTATGTGCAGACCAGCCTCCTTTGGAGTCCAGGTTCCCTGGGTAGAGATATGATTCAGGTGTGCTCCCCAACCCACCTGCGATGCATCTGTTAGGGTGGCCTGAAAAAGGGGTTGATGAAAAGGAGACCCCATTGTCAGATTTTCTAGGGATTGCCACCATTGGAGGAACAAAATTATTCGTTGAGAGTTTTTTATTATTTTGTCCGATAAATGACCTGTGGCCTGTGTCCACTGTGTGGAAAGGGTCCACTGAGCTGCTCGCATGTGGAGGCGAGCATATGGGACTACATGAACCATGGATGCCATATGTCCCAGCAAATGTAGTAGCTCTCGAGCAGTTAGGGAGGATTTCCCTGCTGCTTGAGAAGCTAGTTGCATTATGCAAAGACACCAGGCCTGTGGAAGGAAAGCCCTTGCCTGTCTGGTATTTAGACAGGCGCCTATGAATTCCAGACATTAGGAAGGAACAAGTTGGGATTTTGGGAAGTTTATTACCAACCCCAAGTATTGGAGGATTCACATTGTGCGAGACAGTGCAGTGCTGGCCTCTGCAACTGCACGGGCTCGAATGAGCCAGTCATCTAAGTAAGGGAAGATGAATATCCCCAGGGTTCGTAAAATTCAGCTACTACTGCCATGCATTTTGTGAATACCCTTGGTGCTGAAGCTAGACCAAAGGGAAGAACCCTGTACTGGAAATGTTTTCCCTGAAAAGGAATCGTAAGAACTTCCTGTGATCTGGATGGATCAGAATGTGAGTGTATGCATCCTTTAAGTCTAGAGAGCAAAGCCAATCCTGGCTTTGAAGGTATGGCAGAAGAGTTCCTAGAGAAATCATTTTGAACTTCTCTCGAAACAGGTATTTGTTCAATTCTCCGAGGTCTAAAATGGGTCTGTGTCCTCCTGTTTTCTTTGGAATAAGAAAATAGGGGGCGTAGAACCCTGCACCCCGTTGAAGAATGGGTACCTCCTCTATTGCCCCTTGGGCAAGAAGTGTTGAGACCTCATGATCTAACAGATTGTTTGCGGAGGTTTGAGAATTAAATTGCTTTAGAATTGTAGGAGGGGGCATGCTGTGAAAATGAAGCTTGTACCCTTCTCCTACAATGGACAAAGTCCAATCTTCTACTGTTATCTGATGCCATCTGTTGGCAAAGTGGCATAACCTGCCTGGGATATTGGGGGGGTTGGGGCCCCCTCAGAGGCAGGAAGGCTAAGCTTTCTAGGAAGGAGTCAAAGCCCTTGAGAGGGCTGAACCTGCAGAGCTGGTTGGGCTCTGGGGCCTTTTGGCTTCTTTTGCTGTCTAGTTTGTCCCTTTTGGGCAACCTGACCCTGAGATTGACTCTGCTGGGTATAGGAAGGATAAAATTTCCTCTTTTTGGTGAAAGAGGGTTTTTTATAAGACTTCTTTTTGGCTGGAGTGGCTGTAGATTTCGACAATCTATCAAGAGTAGTGTTGTCAGCATCTAACTCATTAGCCTTTTCCTGCCAGTTCTTGCCGAAGAGATTCTCTCCCGTGCAAGGAATATTGTCTAACTTGTCCTGTACCCAAGTCTTCAAGTCTGATGCCTGAAGCCAGGCAAGCCGTCGTGCACCAATGGCAATAAGCAGAGGTTCTGCTGATGCATTCAAAGCAGTCAAAGGCTGAACAATTTACAAACTTGGAGACATCTTGAGCATGCTTAACTAGAGCAAGAAAGTCTCGTCTCTTGTCATCTGGGAGAAATGGGCTCATAAGCTCCAAATCTCCTGTAACTTCCTTGAGGAACATTCCCATATACAGTATATATGAACTGAACCTAGTTGAAAGCATGGAAGCCTGAAAAGTTTGGCTCCCAAAAGCGTCCAGAGTCCTGCATTCACGACCTGGAGGATTGGATGCATGCCTCTTTGCACTTTTCATCCTACATATGGCTGACTCCACCACCATTGAATGGTGTGGCAGCTGAGTCTTTTGAAATCCAGGACATGGCGGGACTAGATACATAGTATCAAGTCTCCTAGAGTGAGGAGATCTAGTCGGAGGTGTCTCCCACATTCTGAGCATCAAGTTATGCAGAATTTCATGGATGGGCAGAGTGGCTGCCTCCTTTGGAGCTTTAGGATATTGGAGAATTTCCAATTCCTTTGCTCTGGGTTCCTCTTCAGGAGCCATCGTGATTGAAAGGCCATTAGCCATATCACAAATAAAATCCTGAAAAGACATGTCCTCTGGAGGTGACATTCTGCGTTGGGGAGAAGAGGGATCATCTGGGAGAAACCCTCTAGTACCAGAATTATTGGAGGATTCAAAGTATTCCTCACCACGATGCTCATGCAAAACACGGTCCCAGTATTGATCGAAGTTGGTAGTGAGTTGATCTGGTACCGATCTGTCGATTCCAGCCAAAGATGGCATGGGAAGAATTCTCATCGGGGTCGGTACCATCGGTACCGGTATCGTCTGTACCGGTGTAGGTACCAGCATCGGTGTCAATGTCGGTACCGGTGCCCGTTGGACAAACGGTCCCGCAGCTGATAGAAGAGCTGGATGCTGCGTTCGATAGCGAGGAACCTCTGGTCTATCGACACTGCTGATGCCTGGGTATCAGTACCGGTGAAAACGGCCGGAACCCCTGAGCATGGCACAGGTAGTTCTTGTGAGGTCGGGGCCTCGAGAACATCCTGGAGCCCCATTGGTGCTTTGGAAGCCAAAGCCTCCCACCGGGGCTGCTTTGCCGGTGTGGTTCCCTCAAGGGCAATGCCAATGGCCTCTCGATGCTTAGCAGGAGAGCTACCCTTTGAGGACTGGCTTTTATGTTTAGTTACCTGAGATCCATGGGAGGAAGAGGAGGCCCTTGAAGATGTCGATGCAATGGATCTGGCATCCGAAGAAAAGAGGGTACTGAGCTTTGCAGCCCGGTTCTGTCTTCCTCTTTTAGTCATCCCCATACAGGAGAGACATTCAGATGGAAAATGTTCAGGCCCTAAACATTTAAGACACCAATCATGGGTGTCAGTGACAGAAATAGTACTGCCACACTTAGTACATTTTTTAAAACCACTAGTTGGTTTTTCCATGTTTTAGGAATATGGGGCCTAGTGCCCAAAATCACGCCTAGCACCAAAAAAGAAACGTTTCTGAAGAGAAACAGCTTAAAGTATAAGTTTGTTTGGTTTTTTTTGGAAAAGAAAAGAACAGGCGGTACCGGTAAGCGTCGTGCAGCAGGCAAACGTGACCACAAGAAAACAATTTTAAAGACGGAATTTTCTGCAGTGACAAGGTATGGATCCTGTCGGCTCCACAGAAAATGAAGGACTGAAGAGGGACAGTTGGAAAGGCGGGAAGGCAACGCGCATGTACTGAGGGATGCTCCCAAAAGCGTTCCTATTGGACGCTGGGGAGTGTTCCTGCGCAGGCTCCGTTGGTACTGATGATACCCCATATGTAAAGACTACATTCCTGCTTGTTCCTGGAGATGACGAATATTCCCAGGGTGCGGAGAAATGCTGCTACCGGTACTACAGCCATGCATTTTGTGAATATGCTTGGTGCAGAAGCAAGGCCAAAAGGAAGAACCTTGTATTGGTAGTACTTCCCTTGAAACAGGAATCGAAGGAACTTTCGGTGAGTTGGATGGATGAGAACATGAGTGTATGCATCCTTGAGATCTAGAAAACAAAGCCAATCCTGACTCTGAAGGTATGGCAGAAGAGTTCCTAGAGAAATCATTTTGAACTTCTCTCTGAACAGGAATTTGTTCAATACTCTGAGGTCTAGAATGGGTCTGTGTCCTCCTGTTTTCTTTGGAATAAGGAAATAGGGGGAGTAAAACCCTGTACCCCTTTGGGAAATAGGCACCTCTTCTATTGCTCCTTGAGCAAGGAGCATTGTGACTTCTTGACCTAACTGGTCATTGGAAGAGGTCTGAGAATTGAACTGTCTTACTATTGTAGGAGGGGGCATGCTGAGGAAATGAAGCTTGTACCCCTCTCGTACAATAGACAGAGTCCAATTTTCTGCTGTTATCTGACATCATCTGGGGGCAAAATGACATAACCTTCCTGGGATGATGGAGGGTTCTGGGCCGTTCAGGGCCAGGAAGGCAAAGTTCTCTAGATAGGAGTCAAAGCCCCTGTGGAGGCTGAGTTTGCTGAGTCGGTTGAGGCTTAGCTGCTTTTGGCTTCCTTTGCTGCCTAGGTTGTTGCTGCTGTCCCTTTTGGGCAGACTGACCTGAACGATGTCCCTGCTGGGTATAGGAGGGATAAAACTTCTTCTTCTTACTGAAGAATGGTTTCTTAGAGGATCTTTTCCTCACAGGATCAGCTGTAGATTTGGACAATCTATCCAAAGTGATATTGTCAGCATCTATCTCATTAGCTTTTTCCTGCCAATTCTTGCCAAAGAGATTCTCTCATGTGCAAGGTATATTCCCCAGTTTGTCCTGTACCCAGATTTCTAAGTCAGATGCCTGGAGCCAGGCAATTCTGCATGCACCTGTGGCAATAGCAGAGGTTCTGCTTATGCATTCAAAGCAGTCAAAGGCTGAACGATTCACAAACTTAGAAACATCCTGAGCATGTTTAACAAGAGTAAGATAATCTTGCCTTTTATCATCAGGAAGGAGAGGGCTCATAAGCTCCAAGTCTCCTGTGACTTCCTCTAGGAACATTCCCATATACAAGATATAGGAACTGATCCTAGCAGAAAGCATGGAAGCCTGGAAGGATCGACGTCCAAAGGCGTAAAGAGTCTACACTTACGTCCTGGAGGATTAGATGCATGCCTTTTTGCACTCTTCATCCGTCTCATGGCTGATTCCACCACCATGGAATGGTGTGGTAATTGAGTCTTCTGAAACCCAGGACAAGGAGGAACTCGATATATGGTGTTGAGTCTTCGAGAATGAGGCGATGTGGTTAGAGGTATTTCCCACATCCTTAACATAAGATCATGCAAGATCTCATGAATAGGTAAGGTAGCTGCCTCCTTGGGAACTTTAGGGTATTGTAGGATTTCTAATTCCTTTGCCCTAGGCTCTTTTTCAGGAGCCACTGTGATGGAAAGACCTCGGGCCACATCTCGGATAAAATCCTGAAAGGATATATCCTCTGGTGGAGACATCCTACGCCGAGGAGAAGAGGAATCCTCGGGAAGAAGTACTCTGGTATCGGCAGAGCCTTCGGAGTCTTCAGACTCATCCAAGGATTCAAAGTATCTCCGATCCAGGTGATCGTGCAAGGCACGGTACCGATCGAAGTCGGCATTGGAGTGGTCCAGTACCGACTTGTCGATGCCGGAAAGAGACGCATGACTCGGTCCCGGTAGAATACCTGCTGATGTCGATGCAGTCGGTGCCGGTTGAATTGTCTTAAGCGGTTTCGGGGGCATCGAGGCCGTGAGAAGAGCCACCAGACTGCGCTCAATAGCCAAGAATCTCTGGTCTATCGACGCTGACGATGATTGGATATCGGTGCCGGTAAAAGCGTCCGGAACCCCAGAGCATGGCACCAGTAGTTCTGCCGAGGTTGAAGCCTCGAGAACATCCTAGAGCCCCGTTAGTGCTTTGGAAGCCGAAGCCTCCCGCCGGGGCAATTTTGCCAGTGAAAATCCATCAAGGGCAACGCCAGAGGCGTCTCAATGTTTAGAAGGAGATCTACCCTTTGAGGACCGGCTAGATTTATGTTTAGTTACCCAAGATCCATGGGAGGAGGATGAAGCCCTGGAGGACGTCGATGCCACGGAGGCTGTGTCGGAGGGAAAAAGGGCGCTGAGCTTAGCAATTCGGTTTTGCGGGCCCCTTTTTGACATCATTCCACAGGCAACACACTCTGAAATAGAGTGGCCAGGACCTAAACATTTGAGGCACCACTCATGGGTGTCGGTGACGGAGATGGTACCGCTACACTTAGAACACTTTTTAAAACCCAAAGCGGGTTTTTCCATTTTGAGGGAAGAAGTTGGGCCTAGTGCCCAAAATGGTGCGTGGCACCCGAAAAGAAAATCACCGGAGAAAGACTCCAAAAAGAAAGTTGTTGGTTTTTTTTTTAAGAAAAAGAAAAGAACCACCGGCGGTACCGGTATAGCGTCGAGGAAAAGCAGATGTGACCACAAAAAAAGAAGTATAAGAAGGGAATTTTCTGCGGTGACAGGATGTGCGACCTGTCGGCTCCGCGGAAAATGAAGGAGAGGGACAGTTGGGAAAGGCAGGAAGGCAGCATGCAGGCGCTGTGGGATGCTCCCAAAAGCTTTCCTATTGGATGCTGGGGAGCATTCCCACGCAGGCTCCGTCAGTGCCGACGATACCCATATGTGAAGACTACCTTCCTGCTTGTTACTGGAGATAGGGAATTGCGTGAAAGATTAGTGGAGCTTGAAGCGCTAGATGTGAGAGATGGAAGAGGAGCCTATCGAGGCCAAGTACTGGTTGCTCGAGCGCAATTAAATGCTATGCAGGCTGACATAAGATATCATATGCAGCACCTGAAACAGGGCTTTTTTGAGGGGGGGAAATAAAGCAGGGAGGTATATGGCGCAGAGGTTGAAGCAGCGGAAATTAAGGTCTCAAATATTGAAAATTCGGGACAGGGCAGGGAATTTAGTTTATAAAGATGGGGATATTCGGGAGGCATTTAAAAGATACAATCAAGAGCTGTACGCAGCCCGAGCAGCTCCAGATTCTGCACCAATACAAAGTTACCTAGACTCTATAAAGCTCCCGACCTTGGTGGAGGAGGAGCAGGCACAGTTAAATACAGCTATTAAAGCTGAGGTCTTGCAAGCTATAAAACAGTTAAAGGTCGACAAGGCCCCGGGATTAGATGGGCTTACAGCGCGGTTTTACAGGAAATTTAGTGAGATTTTAATTGTTCCACTGTTGAGGCTATTTAACCTTCCACGGGAGGGGGGAGCGCTAGCGGCTTCCATGGGATGGGCTGGGATCACAATAATACATAAAGAAGATAAGGATCAGCAAGAATGCTCTTCGTATAGACCAATCTCACTGCTTAACCTAGATACCAAATTATTGGCTAAAATATTAGCAACTCATTTAAATAAGGTAATCGGGAAGTTGATCCATCAAGATCAAGCAGGCTTTATCCCGGGGAGGCAGGTGGCGGACAATATTAGGAAAACTTTGAACACTATTTGGTCGGTGGGGCAGCATAAAAAGGAGGCACTGTTAATATCACTCGATGCAGAAAAAGCGTTCGATCGGGTGTCCTGGTCCTTCCTCTTTCAAGTAATGGACAGAATAGGGTTGGGAAGTGAGTTTTAGAGGTGGGTGGAAGTATTATATCGGAACCCAAAAGCATGTGTCAGGGTTACATAGTAACATAGTAAATGATGGTAGATAAAGACCAGTGTGGTCCATCTAGTCTGCCCAGTAATATGGCAGGAGTAGGTGCATCCCTTCCCATGTCTTTTAGGGAGTAGGTGCACCCCTACCCTTGTCTTTGCTTAGTGGTGCACCCACCAGGATCAGGTGCACACCTCCCCATATCTTGGTTTCTTTGTTTAGGGGTGAACCCACCGCTCCTCCCCCCATTGCTCCATGTAGGACACCCCTATTTGTTTAGAAATTAGATGGTTCAGTTTATTTTGATTTAATCTTGTTGTTGTAAAGTGATCCACTGTGTCTGTCCCAGGCCACTTTGAATTCCGTCACTGTGTTTGCCCTCAAAACCTCCATCGGGAGGGCATTCCAAGCATCCACCACCCTTTCAGTAAAAAAGTATTTCCTGACATTGCCTTTCAATTTACCACCTTGCAGCTTCATATCATGCCCTCTGGTTTTACAGCTTCCCCGTCTCTGGAAGAGGTTTATTTGTTCATTATTTATCTTTAAGTATTTAAAGGTCTGAATCATATCTCCCCTATCCCTCCTCTCCTCCAAAGTGTACATATTTATGTCTTCAAGTCTCTCCTCATATGGCTTCGGACGCAGGCTCCAAATCATTTTGGTTGCCTTCCTCTCAACAGCTTCCATTCTTTTTACATCCTTTGCAAGATACGGTCTCCAAAACTGAACACAGTATTCCAAGTGAGACCTCACCAGATACAGTGGCACTAGTACCCCTTCCTTTCTGCTGGTAATTTCTCTTCAAATGTAGCCCAACATCCTCCTGGCTTTTGCCACCGCCTTGTCGCACTGTTTTGCCACCTTGAGATCTACAGAAATAATCACACCGAGGTCTTTCTCCTGCTCTGTGCACACCAACCTCTCGCCCCCTATCGCGTACATTTCCTTTGGATTTCTGCTACCCAAGTGCATGACACTGCACTTCTTTGCATTAAATCTCAATTGTCAAGCATTAGACCATTACTCCAGCTTTTGCAGATCCCTCATGTTCAGCACTCCCTCGGGGAAGTCCACTCTGTTGCAAATTTTCGTGTCATCTGCAAAAAGACAGACTTTTCCATTCAGTCCTTCAGCAATATCATTCACAATTGCATTGAACAGTGCCGGGCCCAGGACCGAACCCTGCGGTACCCCGCTAATCAGCATCCTTTCATCCGAGTGAACTCCATTTACCATCACCTTCTGTCTGTCAGTCAACCAATTTCTGATCCAGTTTACCACCTTGGGACCCATCCCCAAACTACTGAGTTTATTGATAAGCCTCCTATGAGGGACAGTATCAAAGGCTTTGCTGAAATCCAGGTAGATGACATCCATCGCGTGTCCTTGATCCAGTTCTCTGGTCACCCAGTCAAAGAACTCAAATCAGATTTGTCTGGCAAGATCGTCCCTCGGTAAAACCATGTTGCCTCGGTAAAACCATGTTGCCATGGTAAAACCATGGCAACCATGTTGCCTCGGTAAAACCATGTTGCCTGTAACCCTCTGGTTTTGAGAAAGTTCACTGTTCGCTCTTTCAAGAGCGTCTCCATTACCTTTCCTGCCACCGAGGTAAGGCTCACAGGCCTGTAGTTTGACACTTCTTCCCTGACACCACTTTTGTGTAGAGGTACGTCAGCCATTCTCCAGTCCTGAGGAACCACTCCTGTTTCCAAGGATCTGTTGAAAACATCCTTTAACGGTCCTGCAAGAACCTCTCTGAGCTCTTTCAGTATCTTGGGATGTATCCCATCCGGTCCCATGGCCTTGTCCACTTTCAGTTTTGCAAGTTGTTCTAACACCTCATCCTCTCCGAATGGTGTGGTATCTACCTCATTCCCATTTTTATATTTGGGAGTCACAGGTGGTCCTTCTCCAGGACTTTCTTTAGTAAAAACAGAGCAGAAGTATTTGTTTAGTAATTTCGCTTTATCAATGTCGTTTTCCACGAGTCTGTTCCCAGCACTTCTGAGTCCTGCAATTCCACCTCTGATCTTCTTCCTTTCCCGAATATACCTGAAGAAAGTTTTGTCGCCGCACTTAACATCTTTAGCAATCTTTTCCTCTGCCTTTGATTTTGCTATCCTTATTTCTCTTTTTGTCTCCTTGAGTTTGGTCCTGTAATCATTTCTGTGTTCTTCTGTTTGTAAGCTTTTGAATTTTGCGAAAGCTGTGTTGTTTGCCCTTATTTGAGCAGCCACTTCTTTGGAAAACCAAATAGGTTTCCTTCTCCTCTTGTTTTTATTTACTTTTCTTACATATTTATCTGTTGCCCCTTTTATTGCCTCTTTTAGTTTAGCCCATTGCAATTCCACTTCCCTTATCCCCTTCCACCCTGTCAGCTCCTCCTTTAGGTACTTGGCCATTTTGTTGAAGTCAGTGTTTTTGAAGTTTAGGACTTTGAGCTTGCTATGATTGGACTGTACCTTGGTTTTTATCTCAAACCACACCGTGTAATGATCACTATTGCTCACAGCGGCACTCACCCAGACATTTGACACGCTATCACTGTTGGTGAGTACCAGATCTAGCATTGAGCTTTCCCTGGTTGGTTCCATCACCATGTGTCTAAGTAACGCATCTTGGATAGCGTCCACAATATTTTTGCTTCTTTCCAGATTTGCAGAAGGAGTAATCCAATCCACATCAGGTAGACTAAAGTCACCCAATATGATTGTGTCCCCCTTTGTTGCTATCTTGGCAATATCTATAATCAATTTGTTATCTCTCTCTTCAATTTGAGTCGGAGATCTGTAGAGTACAGCAGTATGGATGACAGTGCCATCTCCTCTTTCCAACATGATCCAGAGTGCTTCTTCTTTTCCCCATGCACCCTGCATTTCAGTAGCTTTAATATTGGCTTTGACATACAAGGCTACTCCTCCCCATATTCCATTTTCTCTGTCTCTTCTGAATAGATTATAGCCAGGTATGGCTATATCCTAATCATGCGATTCATTAAACCATGTTTCTGTAATGGCCACAATGTCCAAGTTCTTTGCCACCATTAGGGCTTCCAGGTCCGGAAGTTTGTTGGCTAAGCTACGAGCATTTGTGCTCATTGCTTTCCAGCATTTAACTGGCTTGTGTGTATTTTGCATTGATGTTGTTCTACCCAATTCTTCCCAGTTGCTTTTGATGTGTTTAAAAGTGTGGTTGTTTCTGTTATTCTGCTTTTGCAGGGGGTGACATCCAGAACTTGACCTTCCCCGTCCGTCGCCCCCTTCTTCTAGTTTAAATGCAAATCGCTGGAGCCTACTCGGCCTTCTTTGAACAGGGGAGAGGGACACAGAAGGATGTCAACTATCACCATTTTTATTTGCAATATCACTAGAGCCCTTCGCTGAGAGAGTGAGAGAAAGGGAAGATCTGATGGGAATAGTGGTAGGAACGGTGGAATATCAAATATCTATGTTTGCAGATGACATTATTAAGTGTGACTAGACGGAGATGCTCAATTCCACTACTCATGTGGGAACTAGAAGAACATGAAAGGCTGTCAGGCTTCACGATAAATTGGACAAAATCTGAAATTTTGAACCTGTCACTACCAGAGGAAGAGCAGGCGAGATTAAGCATACAGTACCCATTTAGATGGGCCAAGGGGAAAGCGTAGTTACTCACCTGTAACAGGTGTTCTCCAGGAGCAGCAGGAATCAGTCCTCACTTATGGGTGACGTCGGCGCCGACGGAGCCCTCGCGGAGCAATTTTCCCCAGCTTTCTTTTTTTTTTTTTTTAAATTCTTTATTTTCGTTTTATAACAACAAAGGAAAAGGAAGACATACAGCTAAAAGACAGATACATAAAGTGTAATACATAAACCAAAGTAAACCCCTGCCACCCCCCTCCCCCCTGCTTCTTCTCTAGAAAACTAATCATTCCCGAAGCGGGCGTGTACTTACATTATTGTGTTACAAAACCTAACGGTGATCTGAAACATGATGAGTGCACATTATACAGGCATGTTGGAACAATGAGCAGAGTGTACATAATCTTGAGGTGAACTCTGGACCATCTACCTTCTGTATCAGAGCTAGTCGCAATAATAGTAGCATGCAAAGATTTCCTAACCAGTATGGCAACCCCACATTTCTTAGAAACGGCTGGGGAATAGGCGGCCACCATGTAAGGTTTAATATTGAGTTTAAGAGTTTCCTTCGAATTTAAATGCGTTTCTTGGAGAAAAATCAGATCCGCAGCTTCCTGACTTAGGTAACTTAGGATTTTCTTCCGTTTTATCGGATTATTGATTCCTTTTACGTTCAATTTTCCCCAGCTTTCAAAGAAAGCCTTTGGGAATTGCAGCGCGCATGCGCGGTCCTCTTCCCGCCCGAGGGTGCCATCTTAGCCAGTCAGATGACATAGCTAAAAAGACAGCATAAAAATTTGCAAAGAAACTAAAGCAGACGATTGCAACTCCAAGGGGAGGAGGGAGGGTTGTGAGGACTGATTCCTGCTGCTCCTGGAGAACACCTGTTACAGGTGAGTAACTACGCTTTCTCCAGGACCAAGCAGGAAGTCAGTCCTCACTTATGGGACTCCCAAGCTCAAGGCTACCGGAGACCCTAAGCACAAAAATGAGCTCCCTCTAGCTCAGCAGCACAGAAGGAAAGAATCTTCGCTGAATGATTACCCACCGGTAGCCCACATCCGGGATGGAGGGTAGGAGTTGCTCAGACCTCAAAGAGATTACGGAGGACTGCCTGTCCGAAAGCACTGTCCCTGCGGGACTCCCTCTCGAGACAGTAATGGACCGCAAAAGTCTGGCTCGAAGACCAAGTAGCGGCCCGGCAGATGTCTGCCAGCGGAACAGAGCGGAGGTAAGCCACTGACGTAGCCTTTGCCCGAACGCAATGAGCCGTGACTCGACTTTCCAAGGAGAGTCCGGCCGCCCCATAAGCCCAAGAGATACAGTCCGCAACCCAGATGGACAGGGTACGCTTGGAGACCGGGAGCCCCAATTTATTGGGGTCAAAAGACACAAAAAGCTGAGCAGCTTTACGGTGCTCCCGCGTACGGTCAAGGTAGAAGTTCAAAGCCCTTCTACAGTCCAGGGTATGGAGGACCGTTTCAGCTCGGCTGGAGTGTGGCCTGGGAAAGAAGGTTGGAAGTACCACCTCCTGATTGATGTGAAAAGGGGAGACCACTTTTGGAAGAAATTTTGGGTGAGTCCGTAGGACTACCCTATTTTTGTAGAACCGAGTGTAAGGGGGATCAGACACGAGGGCCTGCAATTCACTTACGCGTCTAGCGGAAGTGAGGGCTATCAAGAACAGTGTTTTCCAAGACAGAAAACGGAGAGAACAGGTAGCCATAGGTTCAAAAGGCGGACAGGTGATCCGCTGCAAAACCACATTCAGGTCCCAGTCAGGCGCTGGCGGGCGCAGAGGTGGTTTAAGTAGAAGGAGACCTCGGAGAAACCTCGCTACGAGAGGGTCGCTGGAGAGAGGCCTGCCGTCCACCGGCACATGATGTGCCGAAAGAGCACTGAGGTGAACTTTGACGGAGTTGGACTTAAGTCCCAGATTAGAGAGGTGTAGCAAGTACTGCAAGATCACCGACACCGGGCAGGAGAAGGGATCCTGAGACTGTTGGGTACACCAAACGGAAAAGCGACGCCATTTAAGGGCATAGCATTTGCGGGTAGAAGGCCGTCGCGAAGCCAAGACGACCTCCTCCACCTCTGCCGGCAGGAGAAGGGGAGCAAGGACTACCCTCTCAGCAGCCAGGCCATTAGGTTGAGAGACCTGAGGTTGGGGTGTAGCAGAGACCCCTGATCCTGAGTGAGGAGATCCAGTTGAAACCCCAGAGGGAATGGATCCTCCACCGCTAATTGCAGCAGGAGCGGAAACCACGGCTGTCTGGGCCAGCGAGGGGCCACCAGGATCATGAAGGCTTTGTCTCGGAGAACCTTGAAAAGAGTCCGAGAGACTAGCGGGATGGGAGGGAAAGCGTACAGAAGGCTTCCCGACCAGGAGAGTAGAAAAGCGTCCGCCGCAACCCGAAGGGGGTGGGGCTGACGAGAGCAGAAGCGAGGAAGTTGCCGGTTGTGAGGACTGGCAAAGAGATCCACCGTGGGGAGGCCCCACTTTAGAAAGAGCTTCTGAACTACCAAGGGATCCAGACGCCACTCGTGCGGCTGGAGGATCCTGCTGAGTTTGTCCGCCAGGTAATTCTCTTGGCCTGGGAGATAAACTGCCTTGAGGAGAATGCCGTGACTGACGGCCCAAGAGCAGAGCTTCTGTGCCTCCCGGCAGAGGAGGAAGGAGCCCGTGCCTCCTTGCTTGTTCACGTAGAACATGGCAACTTGATTGTCCGTCTGGACAAGGACGGACTGGTGAGAAGTCAGGTGGGAGAAAGCCTTGAGAGCCAGGCGGATCGCCCTGAGCTCCAGGAAGTTGATCTGCTGAGCAGACTCCCACGTGGTCCAGAGGCCCTGAGTACGTGCCCCTTGGCAATGCGCACCCCAGCCCAGGAGGGATGCATCCGTTGTCAGCACCCGGGTCGGCTGAGGAGACTGGAAAGGCATTCCGAATGTCAGGTTCGGCTGCTGAAGCCACCACCGGAGAGACGAGATCAGCGGCTCGGAGACGCACACTAGGTCTGCTAGGCCGCCTGTGGCTTGTCGCCACTGCTGGCGGAGACACCATTGAGCAGGCCGCATATTCAGGCGGGCATTGGGGGTCACACGGACGGTGGAAGCCATATGGCCGAGTAGTCTCAGGAAGCGCCTGGCGGAGACCAGGGGCTGGCCGCGAAAACGGTCGGCTAGGTCCATGAGCCGTTGAGCCCTGTCGAGCGGTAGGTATGCTCGTGCCTGAGGAGTGTGCAGCCTTGCGCCGATGAACTCGAGATCCTGTGAGGGGAGCAAAGTGGACTTTGCGAAGTTTATAACAAAGCCCAAGTGCTGCAGAAGAGTCACCGTGCGGCGCGTGGCGTTGGTGAACTCCAGAGCGGACGCTGCTCTGATGAGCCAGTCGTCGAGGTACGGAAAGACATAGAGGCCGTGAAGCCGGAGATGGGCCGCCACCACCGCGAGACATTTTGTGAAGACCCGCGGTGCGGAGGACAGGCCAAAGGGCAGTACCCTGTACTGGTAATGATTTCCTGCCACCACAAACCTTAGGTATTGTCGGTGGCTTGGGTGGATGAGGATGTGCGTGTAGGCATCCTTTAGATCCAAGGAGCATAGCCAATCTCCCTGCTGGAGGTAGGGCAGAAGGATTCCAAGGGTAAGCATCTTGAACTTCTCTCGCACGAGGAACTTGTTGAGGTTGCGCAGGTCCAGGATGGGTCTGAGGCCTCCTGTTCTCTTTGGTATCAGAAAATACCTGGAGTAAAAGCCTTGACCTCTCAGGTGGTGGGGCACCGGTTCCACCGCCTGTTCCTGTAGAAGACCTGCTAACTCCTGAAGGAGTAATTCCCTGTGCAGAGGGGGTCGTGGAGGTTCTCCCGGAAAAAAGGAGGGAGGGACCTGGTGGAAGTGGAGAAGATAGCCTTCTCGCACGACTTGAAGCACCCAGGCATCTGAGGTGATGCTGGACCACCTGTGGGCGAAGTGAACCAGCCGGCCTCCGGTGCTGGGAGGAACCAGCGGGGGGGGAGAGGCTATGCTTAGTGAGTCAAAAACCCCCACCCTGCTGAGCAGGGGCTGGTGGTGCAGGCTTGGGGGCTTGCTGCCTACGGGACCCGTTACCCCGTCCCTTGGCCTGCTGGCCCTGTTGGGGAGCTGCAGGGGCCTGATAATGGGGGTATTGTTTGTAGGCAGCCGCCTTCCTCGGGTAAAAGGACTTTTTTCCCGAGCCCTTCTTTTTCTGGGAAGGGGCGGAGGTCTTCCTAGAAAGCCTGGTCCTTGTGAGAGTCTCAGTCTCAATTTGTGCAGCCTTTTCAGCCATGGGCTTGCCAAAGAGGTTCTCGCCTCGGCAGGGGACATCGACCAACTTGTCCTGCACCCAGGGCTCAAGGTCGGACGACTGAAGCCAAGCCTGTCGGCGGGCACCGATGCCGGCTGCGGCCACTCGAGCCGATGCTTCAAAGCCATCATAGGCTGCTCGGGACATGAACTTTGAGCATTCCCGAATGCCAGTGGACAAGGCCAGGAACCTCCGCAAGGGTTCCTCGGACAAACCAGCGGAGAATCCGGCTAGCTCTTTAGCCAGGTCTCGGAGATACATGCCCATGTATAGCTGGTAGGTCTGGACACGACACGCAAGCATAGAGCCCTGGAAACACTTCTTACCAAGGCCATCCAGGTTACGGGCCTCCCTGCCAGGAGGCACCGAGGAGTGCATCTTCTGGCTCTTAAGACGATGCATGGCCGATTCCACTACCATGGAATGGTGTGGTAGCTGTGCCTTTTGAAAGCCAGGGTTCTTGCGGACTCGATAGATAGAATCGACCCGCTTGCTCAGGACCGGCGAGGAGGCCGGACTCTCCCACATGCGGAAGAGTAGTCGTTCCAGCATAGGAGAAACCGGTACAGTAAAGTGTTCCCTTGCGGGAGAGTCATACTGGAGGGCGTCAAGCTCTTCGGCTCGAGGCTCCTCCTCGGGGTCCGCAGGGAAGGCCAAAGCCTTGGCCATATCCCTGACGAAGTCCGAGAACCGGGCATCCTCCGGGGGGGACTGCTTCCGAGGCTCGGACTCCGGTGAGTCCGAGGGGACACACCGAGTCCGGAAAGAATCAGGCGACTCTTCCTCTTCAGACTCCCAGACCGACTCCGACGAGGACTCGGTGGGGTCGGCCCGGGCAGGGCGCGGCGCCTGCCGCCCCGACGCCGAGGGAGTTGGCGTCGGCGACCTCGGTCCCGAACGGGAGGCCGAGGGTGACCTCGACCGAGGATCGACTCGAGTTCGCATCGACTCGAGGATCGGCTCGGTCTCCGGGGTCGACTTGGACGTCGACGTCCCGGCGGTCGGGGCAGCGACGCCAGCGAAGCCAGCGAGCAGTGCCCGCTGCTGGTCCATGAAGGCAGACAGTCTGCTCTCCAAGGCCGTCAACCTGAGTCCGAGCTCAGGTGACCCAGCAGCCCCCGACTCGGGCCCCGACGGCGTCGGGCCCGACGTCGGCTGTTGCGGAGGTGAGTCCAGGAGGACCACAGGACTTACCCGAACCGGCAGCTCCGACTCCAGGCGAGGTCGCTTCGTGAGGTGCTCCTTCTCCAAGGACCCGGGGCGGCTATCGGGGCTATGCGACCTGGCCCTCGCGGAGCCAGGAGCGTCCACCGACGCCGCCCTCGCGGGTTTCACCTGACGTCGATGGTCCCCGGAGGGAGAACCCCTGTCGGAGGAACTCCGGCGATGGTCCGAGCTGGAACCCTTGGACGCGGAGGCCTCCGACGAAGTCCGGGTACGGCTGGGGTCAGCGAAGATTCTATCCCGCTGATGCCGCCGACTTCTCAACGCTTTGGAGGACATTTTGCCGCAGGGCCCACAGATCATTTCTTCATGATCCGGGCCCAGGCAGCGGAGGCAAAAGTCGTGTGTGTCAGTTAGTGACATATTTCGGTCACACTGACCACACCGCTTAAAAACACTGGCAGCCATCGGGGGAAAAAGGGGCCCCGGCGAGGTCAAAGGACCGGGCTGCCAGGGAAAAACCGAAAACGAAAGCTGACTAAGTCAGAAAAACCGAAAAAAGGAAGAGGACTCGTGACCGGCGTCGCGAGTCCAGGCGGGAAAAAGACCGGCGTCGAACCGAAGGAAAAAGAAATAAAATTATGAAGAAATATCAACTTTTTCGCGGGGACACGACGGGGACGTCTGTAGGGCTCCGCGGAAAAAAGAAGACTGGCTAAGATGGCACCCTCGGGCGGGAAGAGGACCGCGCATGCGCGCTGCAATTCCCAAAGGCTTTCTTTGAAAGCTGGGGAAAATTGCTCCGCGAGGGCTCCGTCGGCGCCGACTTCACCCATAAGTGAGGACTGATTCCTGCTTGGTCCTGGAGAAGATTAGGTATCTGGGGATCCACATAAGCCCTAAACTTTGATTGAAGGATAAGGTGGTATACAAAACTGTCTAAATAAAAAAAATAAAATAAAATAAAATAAACAAAGTTTTGTATGATTTAAACTAGAAAATGCTATTCGGGCAAGTAGAAAGTTTACTGGCAGGATGGGGGAGGGGGTACTTATCCTGGTTTGGGCGAATAGCCACAGTAAAGATGATGTTACTGCCCCGATTTCTGTTTCTCTTTCAAACGTTGCCAATAATTGTACCACGTCAAAAGCTGAAGCAATTACAAAGACGCGTCACTCGATTTATATGGCACAATAAGAGTTCGAGGGTCGCTATGTCCATACTGCAGAGAGCAAGGGAAGAGGGAGGGTTTGGGGGTTCCTAATTTTAGCAAATATTACATCGCAGCGCAACTGAAAACGCTATACGACTGGCATAGAGAAAAAGGGAAGCATTGGGTGCAGATGGAGGAAGCCTCAGTAAGGGGAGTGGGATTGGAAAAGCTGGTGGAGGGGCAGTACAATACGAATCAGAAACATCATGAATCCATTTGTAATGCATACTTTGAACATCTGGAGACAAAATAGGAAAATCCTAGTACAAGATAAAAAATATATACAAGGGATGACAGAGGCTTGTTTTGAGAGGGGACAGGGGTGCAGCAGGGTCTTACGCATTTCTCCCAGATAGTGGTAAAGGAGGGAGTACAGGACTTTGAGGGAATCAAAGACTTATATGGATTATCTAACATGGACTATTATAGCTATATCCAAATAGGTCATTTTGTGCGGCAGCAAAGCGTTTGGAGAGACCTGTGGAGTAACAGAGGGTGGTTTGAGGTGTTATACTCTGGGAACCTCGGTCAGAAAGGAGCCTTGTCTAAGATCTATAAAGGGCTAATAGAGGGTGGAGAGGGCAAATTGGAGTTCATGAAGAAATGGGAGGCAGACTTAGCAGTACAATGAACTGAAGAGCGATGGGATACAGTAATAAAAACAATAGCAGGAATATCTATAGCTACACAAATCAAAGAAAATGCCTATAAAGTACTATAATCGGTGGTACTGGACACCGATACGTCAAAAAAAAGTGGGGTTAGGGAAAACTGATAGGTGCTGGAGGGGTTGTCAGGATAGAGTAGTTACTCACCTGTAACAGAGGTGTTCTCCAGGAGCAGCAGGAATCAGTCCTCACATATGGGTGACGTTGGCGCCGACGGAGCCCTCGTGCGGAGCATTTCCCCAGCTTTCAAAGAAAGTCTTTGGGAATTGCAGCGCGCATGCGCGGTCCCCTTCCCGCCCAAGGGTGCCATCTTGCTCAGTCTGATGACATAGCTAAAAGACAGCAAAAAATTAGCAAAATAAATCATATGACTGCAACTCCAAGGGGAGGAGGGAGGGTTGTGAGGACTGATTCCTGCTGCTCCTGGAGAACACCTGTTACAGGTGAGTAACTATTCTTTCTCCAGGACCAAGCAGGAAGTCAGGCCTCACATATGGGACTCCCCAGCTTAAGGCTACCGGAGACCTCAAGCCGAAAAAATGAGCTCCCTCTAGCTCGGCAGTACGTAAGGAAGGAATCTTCTCTGAGAACGCCCCCGACTGGTAGCCCAACACCAGGGCCGGAGGGTAGGAGTTGCCTAAACCCCAAAGAGATTATGGAGTACTGCCTGTCCGAAAGCACTGTCCCTGCGGGACTCCCTCTCAAGACAGTAATGGGCCGCAAAAGTCTGGCTTGAAGACCAAGTAGCGGCCCGGCAGATGTCTGCCAACGGAACAGAGCGGAGATGAGCCACTGACGCAGCCTTCGCCCGGACACGATGAGCCGTGACTCGACCCTCCAACGAGAGGCCGGCTGACCCATAAGCCCAGGCGATACAGTCAGCGACCCAGATGGTCAAAGTACACTTGGAGACAGGTAACCCCAACTTATTGGGGTCAAAAGAAACGAAGAGCTGAACAGCCCTCCGATGCTCCCGCGTACGGTCAAGGTAGAAGGATAACGCCCTTCTACAGTCCAGGGTATGCAGGACCATCTCAGCCCGGTTGGCATGCGGCCTGGGAAAGAAGGTCGGAAGAACCACCTCCTGATTGAGGTGAAAAGGGGAGACAACTTTAGGGAGAAACTTCGGGTGAGTCCGTAAGACTACCCTATTCCTGTAGAACCTAGTATAAGGAGGATCAGACACTAACTAGCGCCTGAAGTTCACTCAGTCGCCTAGCAGAGGTAAGAGCTACCAGAAACAAGGTTTTCCAGGAGAGAAAATGGAGAGGGCAGGTAGTCATAGGTGCAAAGGGCGGACAAGTAATCCGCTGTAAGACCACATTCAGATCCCACTCAGGGGCTGGTGGACGCAAAGGAGGCTTAAGCAGGAGGCGGCCTCTGAGAAAATGAGCCACCAAAGGGTGGTTGGAAAGAGGCCGTCCGTCCACTGGCGAGTGGTGCGCTGAGAGAGCACTGAGGTGAACCCGGACAGAGTTGGACTTAAGGCCTAGATTGGAGAGGTAAAGCAAATATTGCAAGACTACCGCTACCAAGCACGAGAAGGGATTCTCGCTGTGCTGAGCACACTATGCGAAGTATCTACGCCACTTAAGAGCGTAGGATTTCCTGGTGGAGTGCCGCCTAGAGGCTAAGACTATATCTTCCACCTCACGGGGCAGTAGTAGGGGAGCCAGGACTACCCTTTCAGCAGCCAGGCCATCAGATGAAGGGACTGGAGGTTGGGGTGCAAGAGAGACCCTTGATCCTGAGACAGGAGATCTTGCTGAAACCCCAGAGGAAGAGGGGTGGCCACCGCCAGTTGCAGCAGAAGTGGGAACCACGGTTGCCTCGGCCACCTGGGGGCTATCAGGATCATTGAGGCCCCGTCCTGAAGGACTTTGAACAGTGTTCGGGACACTAGTGGCGTGGGAGGAAACGCATACAGCAGGCCTGTGGACCACGAGATCAGAAACGCATCCGCTGCTACTCTGAGAGGATGCGGTTGTCTGGAGCAGAATCTCGGGAGTTGCCGGTTCAGAGGACTGGCAAAAAGATCCATGGTGGGGAGGCCCCACCTGAGAAAGATCTGCTGAACTACCAATGGGTTCAATCTCCACTCGTGTGGTTGCAGGATCCTGCTCAGTCTGTCCGCCAGGTAATTTTCTTGACCTGGGACGTAGACAGCCTTAAGGAGGATTCCGTGATTGACGGCCCAAGAGCACAGCCATTGTGCCTCCTGACATAGAAGGAAGGAGCCTGTGCCTCCTTGTTTGTTCACGTAGAACATGGCAACTTGATTGTCCGTCTGGACTAGAATAGACTGGTGAGAGACGAGATGGGAGAAGGCTCTCAGAGCTAGGCGTATCGCCCGCAGCTCCAGGAAGTTTATCTGTTGAGCAGCCTCCCAGGGGGTCCAGAGACCCTGAGTACAAGCCCCTTGGCAATGTGCTCCCCAACCTAGAAGAGAAGCATCTGTCGTCAGCACTTGAGAATGAGGAGGGGATTGAAAAACCACTCCGAGTACCAGATTTGGAAGATGAAGCCACCATTGCAGAGAGGAGACCAGCAGGTCGGATATTCTTACGGAGTCCGCTAGGCTCCCTGTGGCCTGATGCCAGAGTGCGAAGGCTCCACTGAGCAGGCCGCATGTGCAGGTGGGCATTGGGGGTGACATGAACCGTGGAAGCCATATGGCCGAGTAGTCTCAGGAATTGCCTGGCAGAGACCAGGGAATTGCTGTGAAACTGCCTGGCCAGATCCACATCAGCCTGTGGGTCCTGTCCATTGGCAGAAAAGCCTTCGCTTGAAGAGTGTCCAGCCTTGCTCCTATGAATTCTAAGTTCTGGGACGGGAGCAAAGTGGACTTTTCGAAGTTTATGACAAACCCCAAGTGCTGAAGCAGAGCCATAGTGCGAAGAGTGGCTTGATTGGCCTCCTGGGAAGACTGGCCCCTTATGAGCCAGTCGTCCAGGTACAGAAACACAAAAAGACCTTGAAGCCTTAGGTAGGCCGCCACCATTGCCAGGCACTTGGTGAACACCCTGGGAGCAGAGGTCAGGCCAAAGGGTAGTACTCTATACTGATAGTGGTTTCCTCCCACAACAAATCTGAGATATTGTCTGTGGTCTGGATGAATAAGGATGCGAGTATAAGCATCCTTTAGATCCAAGGAGCATAGCCAATCTCCCTGCTGGAGGTAGGGCAGCAGGATTCCAAGAGTAAGCATCTTGAACTTTTCCCTCTCCAGGAACTTGTTGAGATTGCGTAAGTCTAGGATGGGTCTGAGGCCTCCTGTTCGTTTTGGTACCAGAAAGTACCTGGAATAAAAGCCGTGACCTCTCAGGTGGTGGGGCACCGATTCCACAGCCTGTTCCTTTAGTAGATTTGCCAACTCCTGAAGGAGTAGGTCCCTGTGCAGAGGGAGTCTCGGAGGCTCCCCTGGAAAATAGGAGGGAGGCACCTGGTGAAAATGGAGAAGATAGCCCTTTTGGACTATATGAAGTACCCAGGTATCTGATGTGACGGCTGACCACCTGTGGGCAAAGTGGGCCAGCCGGCCTCCTGTGCTGAGAGAAGCCAGCTGAGGAGAAGAGGCTATGCTTTGAGAGTCAAAAACCCCCACCCTGCTGAGCAGGGGCCGGTGTTGGTGGCTTGGGGACCTTCTGCCTACGGGGCCCATGACCCTGCCCCTTGGCCTGCTGACCCTGCTGGGGAGCTGCAGAGGCCTGATAATGAGGGTATTGTTTATAGGCAGATGACTTCCTCGGGTAAAAGGACTTTTTTCCCAAGCCCTTCTTCTTCTGAGAAGGGGCAGAGGTCTTTCTAGACAGCCTAGTCCTGGTCAGAGTCTCGGTCTCGAGTTCTGCAGCCTTTTCAGCCATGGGCTTGCCAAAGAGGTTTTCACCTCAGCAGGGGACATCGACCCACTTGTCCTGTACCCATGGCTCGAGGTCGCATGACTGTAGCCAAGCCTGTAGGCGGGCACCGATGCCGGCCCCGGCTACTCGGGCCGAAGCCTCGAAGCTATCATAGGCTGCTCGAGAGATAAACTTCGAGCACTCTCGAATACCGGTGGACAAGGCCTGGAACCTCTGCAAAGGTTCCTCGGAGAGACCAGCAGAGAACCCGGCAATCTCCGTTGCCAGGTCTCGGAGATACATGCCCATGTAGAGCTGGTATGTCTGGACACGGCAAGCAAGCATAGAGCCCTGGAAGCACTTCTTACCGAGGGCATCGAGGTTCCGGGCCTCCCGGCCGGGAGGCACCAAGGAGTGCATCTTCTGACTTTTCAGTCGATGCATGGCCGATTCCACAACCATGGAGTGGTGCGGTAATTGTGCCTTTTGGAACCCGGGGCTCTTGCGGACTCAATAGATGGAATCGACCCACTTGCTTAACACCGGCGTCGAGGCCGGGGTCTCCCACATGCGGAAGAGCAGCCGCTCCAGCATCGGAGGAACCGGTACCGTAAAGGCCTCCTTCGGGGGAGAGTCATACTGGAGGGCCTCGAGCTCCTTGGCGCAAGGCTCCTCCTTGGGATCCGCGGGGAAGGCCAAGGCCTTGGCCATATCCCCCACGAAGTCCGAGAACCAGGTATCCTCCGGTGGGGATCGTCTCCGAGGCTCGGACTCCGGCGAGTCCGACGGGACACACCGAGTCCGATAGGTGTCGGGTGACTCTTCGTCCTCCGTCTCCCAGCCCGACTCCTCAGAGGAGGTGTCGAGCGGCTCCGGTCGGGCGGGCACCGATGCCTTCCGCCCCGACGCCGAGGGTACCGGCGTCGACAACCTCGGTTCCGAACGGGAGGCCGAGGGAGACCGTGGCCGAGGATCGACTCGAGCCCGCATGGACTCGAGGATCGGCTCGGCCTCCGGGGTCAACTTGGACGTCGATGTCCCGGTGGTCGGGGCAGATGCACCGGTGAGACCGGCGATCAATGCCCGCTGCTGTTCCATGAAGGCAGCGAGGCTGCTCTCCAAGGTCGTCAACCTGAGTCCGAGTTCAGGAGACCCAGCAGCCCCCGACTCGGGCCCCAATGGCGTCGGGCCCGACGTCGGCTCCCTTGGAGGAGAGTCCACGAGGACTACAGCACTCACGTGTCCAGGAGACCCCATCTCGAGACGAGGTTGCTTGGCAGGCCTCTCCGACTCCGAAGACCAGGGACGGCTATCGGGGCTATGCGACCTGGCTCTCGAGCAACCAGGAGCGTCCACCGACGCCGCCCTCGTGGGTTTCTTCTTCCTGCGCTGTTCCCACGAAGGAGACCCCCGCTCAGAGGAACCTCAATGCTGCTCGGGGCCGGAGTCCCGAGACGTCGAGGCCTCTGACGAGGCCCGGGCCCGTCTGGACGTGGAGTCAGAGAAGATCCTATCCTTCTGGTGCTGCCGACTCAACGCCTTCGAGGACATTTTGCCACATGGACCACAAATCATTGGGTCATGATCGGGTCCGAGGCAGCGGAGGCAGCAGTCGTGTGTGTCGGTAAGAG
This sequence comes from Ichthyophis bannanicus, assembly GCA_033557465.1. Lineage (NCBI taxonomy): Eukaryota > Metazoa > Chordata > Amphibia > Gymnophiona > Ichthyophiidae > Ichthyophis > Ichthyophis bannanicus. The sequence goes on from CM066038.1 coordinate 101,730,029, forward strand.
ACATAAGTTTCTTACACCGATCACACTTTTTAAACCCGCTTGCAACCATCGGGGGAAAAAGGGCCCCTGCGAGGTCAAAAGACAGGGCTGCCAGTGAAAAAAGAAAAAAATGGCGCGAACGCTAGTCACGAAGGACAAAAACCCAAAAAGTTGAGAGTGGGCTCGATACCAGCGTATCGGGCCCAGGCGGGAAAAGGATCCGGCGTCGAACCGAAGGAGAAGTACAAAAAATAGGGAAATCAACTTAATCCTCGGTGAAAAACGAACTACGTCCGTCGGGCTCCGCGGAAAAAAGACCGAGCAAGATGGCACCCTTGGGCGGGAAGGGGACCGCGTATGCGCGCTGCAATTCCAAAAGGCTTTCTTTGAAAGCTGGGGAAATGCTCCGCATGAGGGCTCCATTGGCGCCGACGTCACCCATATGTGAGGACTGACTTCCTGCTTGGTCCTGGAGAAAGAGGGGATACATTACACATGTGGTGGAAGTGTGGGCAAATTCAAGGTTTCTGGGACGAGGTAATAGTGCTAATTTATCAAATGACAGGACATAGATTAGAAAAACTACCAGAGGTCCATCTTCTACACCAGCTGGGGGAAGATATTCCAGAAAGGGGAGAAGGGGGTGCTGAATCATTGTATTGTAGGAACGCACAATGAGATAGCACCACACTGGCTAGGGTTGGGGATAACCCTCAGAGGGCAGGTTTTATCAGAAGAATAGAGGATCTGTGTTTGATGCATCGATTGACAGGGATGAGGCATGGGAAAGAGGACAAGTGTATGGAACAATGGAAGAGTATCTGGAAATGGTTGGGGAAATGGAAAGCAGAAGAGGAGAAGGGAGGGCCAGGGCAAGCTGGTCAGAGTCCAAAGGCACTGTTATTGGGTTAACTGGCGAATATATGTAAATATATGCATAAAAGATACATACGGAAGGGTGGTTGTGAGATAAAAAGAGTGTTTGACTAAAGGGGACAATTGCAGGGGGGGGAGGGGGGTGCCGATTAGGTAATAAGCAATGTTATAATAGAATTAAGGTAACATAGTTATGATGCTGACAGTCTGTCCATATATAAATGTGATATGGTGGGTTAAGACGAAGATTGTATAATATATGGTATAAGTTTTATAACAATGTTGAATGGAAAAATGATTAATATTAGAATGAAGTGGTGATTATAAGCTAAAAGTTGAACAATGGTGAATATTAGCAATATACTTGAGAGATATATGGGGGGACATGGAAGCATGTATCAACAAAGGGGGAAAGTGAGAAGGTGGGGGGGGAAGGCGGAAGCTCAGGTGTTATCGAATGTTGTAATAGCAAGTTGGGGATAAAAGAAAGGTTGAATGTACCAATGTTGCAGAACATGTAAAATGTTGAGTTAAGAAGTTGTTTGTACTATCTATTGAAATACTTAATAAAAAGTTTGACTAAAAAAAAAAAAAAAAGACAACATCTGCTTCGGCATCGAGGCACTCCCATTCATCGACATTGAGGTAAGCATCAGTATCGGACCCCGGGCACCAGCATTGGCACTGATCGCACTCTTATGGGGACCGTCCAGCTAGACAACCCTATTGGGAAGCTTCACCCTCCAAAGCCTTATGGGGATTAGAGGATGCCCCCGAGGCTCAGTGCTTGGCGGAGCCCCCTTTACCGGCATCGGGAGTTGTAGCCCATACCACAGTATCATGAGCTACTTCTTCTTGGTACCATCGCTCAATGACCAGGTAATTGCTTTCAAGCGCAGCATTGCCGCAATTTTAGCTTCAGTGGCACAGAGATCCTCGACTCTTCCACAGCAGCTGTCAATACCTCCAACACCGATGAGGGTTATCGATGCAGCACCATTCAGAGCTACTGGTACGGAGTCTCCGCCCGTTGAACATCACTCTATGGAGCAACCGGCGCCACAGTCCTCGATACTACCTCGTTCGGCACCATCTACGCTGAAGCACCCTACGTCTTCTGAACATCAAAGGTATTGAGGTCTGGACAGGATTACTTTGACTTCCTACCGGCCTCCAATTCTGGTTCCGAAGTATCCGACCTGGAGTCCATTGATACCGATCCACATAGACATATACCATCAGATTCATCGCCTCCCTATGAGAGAAGATGATCACCACCTGAAGACATGCCCTTCCAGGGCTTTATAAAGGATATGGCGGTTGCTCTAAAGGTATCGGTAGCTACCAAGATGGAACCGAAGGCTGAAGAACTGGATATTCTTCAGTATCCCTTGGCACCGAAAGAGGCTGCAACCCTCCCGGCCCACAACATCCTAAACAACTTAAGGATTCTGATGTGGCTCCCATTTCGACACCGGCGGTCAGAAAACGTCTGGATACCCTTTATAGGATGCCACCCTCTCCAGGTTTCCTAAAGTCACAACTTCCACACCATTCCATGGTGGTTGAGTCAGCCATGCGAAAGATTAAAAACCAGAAGAACCACTTCTTGGCACCTCCAGGCAGAGAAGCAAAACCCTCAGTGCCTTTACTAGGAAAGCTTTTCAAGCAACAATGCTTGCCTCCCGGGTTCACTCATACATGCTATAAATGGACATGTTCCTTAAGGATATGGCTAGAAACCTGACTGAGTTCACAGCCTTGCTACCTTCTGACAAACAAGCACCTCATCAAGTCCTAGTATCTCACACCCAAAACACCTCCTGACAAGAGCAGCATTTGATGCTTTTGAAGCCAACAGCAGGACAGTTGTGGCCTGAATTGGTGCTAGGCGGACGGCCTGGCTTAAAGCATCTGATCTGGAACAGTGAGTCCAGGATAAATTGATCAACATTCCCTGTAATGGAAAAAATCTCTTTGGCTAGAGGTGGAGAGATTAGGCAGAGATAGAAACTATTGACCTCACAATGAAGAGGCTCTCCAAGGAAAACAGCAAATTCTTCCAAGAAACCTGCTCCCAAGAAACCATTTTCTTGATAAAGCAGACTCCATACCGACAAAAATTATGCCAATTCGTTAACTACTTAGAGTAACTATGTACATTAAGACAGCATAGGAATTGAATATCATGGCTCACAAGACACTCGAGAACAGGAAATTCAACCTTAGTCAGGGGCTGCCAGGCCACCTCAACACCCCAGATACTAAAGAAGAAAAAACAATGGACAGACGCAAACACGCACTTTAATTTCTTCCACATCTGGGCTTGCTGAAACAAACAGAATGGGCAGGTTCTGGCCTGGACTGGAGGGTCTCAATGAAATTAAGTTAGCAGGTAAGGTCTAATTTCACCTTCCTCATCATCTCTCCAGTCCAGTCCAGACACACAAAATGTACCAGAGCAGTATTCAAGTTTGGGTGGGACCTGTGAACTTGACTTGCAACACCTGTGCTCCAAACCATGGGTCTTGGAGCAAGTAAAAATTTGCATAGAACATTTGTGTACAACTGGGGTTAATGCTGGATGTCTATTTTATAAAGGCACACAAGTGCCTAACCTTTTTGGCCTGTCCTCATAAGAGAGTTGTCCCATTCCCTTTATCTTTTTTTGGTTGATCTTCACTCTGAGCATAGAAGTTCAACATCCCTCTTGCCTGAACATCCAGGTGGTAGTGCTGTACAAAAGAATGGAGCGATGACCACGTCGCTGCTTTACAGATATCCTCCAGAGGAACGAGACTGAATTCAGCCCACAACGCTGTCTGAGCCTTAGTCGAGTGAGCCTCCAGAAGAGATTTCCGTTTAAGCAACTGTGCCAAAGCAATAGTCCATTTCAGCCACCGTGAAATAAGATGCTTTTGAAGCCACCTCCTCTGCGCAGGAGGCTGAAAGAGGCTATTGCTTCAGCATATTTGTTTAAACGGAAATCTCTTCTGGAGAGTTTGAGAGCTCACTCGACTAGGGCTCAGGCGTCATCGCGGGCCATGCCACCTCTGGTATGAGGACTGAGCCCTGCAACAGCAGGTTGTCCACTACTGGAAGGCACCACAGAATGCCCACCGTCAACTGCACCAGATCTGCATACCACGGCCTCCGAGGCCAATCCAGCACCACTAAAATCATTAGACCTCAATGCATCTATCTTTTGAAGCACTTGGCCTTTTCAGAGGCAAGAGAGGAAATATATACAGGAAGGATTTGCTCGGCCATTGCTGTGCCACAGCATCCAAGCCTTTGGACATCCCCTCTCACTTATGGCTGTAGAAACATGCCACCTTGGCACTGGAAGCTGACACCATCAGATCTATGACTGGTGTCCCCATCAATGTACTATGCTCCGAAACACCGGGCTCTCCAGAGACCACTTTCCCAGGTCGACGTGATGACAACTGAGAAAGTCTGCCCTTGACACCAGATCCAAAGTAGCCACCATGGCTCCCCGGAGCTACAGGATAATGCCATGCCGAGGGAAACCGCATTTGGCAAAGCCTCCGGACCTGGATCTGAACTTTCCTAGCTTGTTCTGGACGAAAAGATATTCGTACCAATCCCACCTTGGTCTGGAAATGAGCCCCCATGTTAAAATCTCATGTTGGCTCCAAGGTTCTCTTGTTGAAATTGATATCCCTTCTCCAGCGACTAGGGTGGGTTATTACCTGGTTTGTCGCTTTCCGACTTTCCTGGACCAACTTTGCCCTGATGAGCCAATCATTCAGATGCAGATGAACCAACACTGCTTCTCGCCGAAAAGCGGCCTCTGCCACCACCACCACCATCACCTTTGTATGGTTACAAAGTGCCATGGCTAGGCCAAGGGCAGAGATCAAAACTGGAAATCTCTTAAGGGAACCACAAATTGGATCTATCACTGATGGTCCAGATGGACTGGAATGAGTAAGTATGCCTCAGAAAGATCCAGCGATGTTAAAAACTCACCTTTCCACATGGCCACTGAGACTGATCACAAGATCTCCATATGAAAATGAGACACCTGCAAAGCCCAGTTCATCTGTTTTAGATCCAGAACCAGGTGAAAGGAACCTTCTTTCTTGGAGGCCACAAAATGAATTGAGTACAGACCGAACTCGAATTCGTCTGGAGGAACTTTTACCACCTCTTACAGCTTTATCAGCCTTTCAAGAGTTTCCACCATTGCCCTTGCCTTGGCTGGAGCCTTGCAGGGCAACAACATAAAGGTGTCAGAGAGAGGTCAAGCTAACTCCAAGGCGTAACCTTCTCGAATGACTTCTAGCATCCACTGGTTGGAAGTAATTTGGACCCAAGCAGAGTAAATGGTTTGCAGCCGATCGCCTACCAGAATCAACTCCGCCTGGCCCCCCCCACTTTCACTGGGACATTTTGGAGCCTCCTGAGACCCCTCCAAAATAGTCTCTACCTCCTCTCTGACCCTCTTGAAAGGACTGACTCTTGGGAGGATAGCACACTGCCCGGAATCTCTGAAAATCCATGAAGTGGCCTCTAGCAGGAGCTGCCTGTCCTATGCTCTTAAGTTTGTCCACCGGCAACCTCTGTACCTTGGACTCCTCCCAAGCCCTTTACCAGTTTGTTCAGTGCCTCCCTGTAGAGGAGTTTTCCTTTGAAAGGAAGCTTACTAAGTTGAGTCTTGGAGATTACATCCGCCACCCAATTCCAGAGCCATAATGGTCATCATGCTGTCACCATGCTTTTCACCGAGACTCTCACCAGGTCATACAGCATGTTTGCTAAATACACTGAACCTGACATGAGCATCGCCACTTCTGACAAACTAAACTGGTGAACCAGGATCAGACTCTGGCAAACTCTGAGCCCAACATACAGCTTTCAGTCCTGGGCAATTTTTGGTGCCATTCTACCTTCCACGGGAATGGTCTTGGTAATAGCTGAGACCAAAGCATCCACCTTTGGGAGTCCCAGGAGTTCCTTTTCTTCAGGAAGAATAGGGTACAAGCATGCCATAGACCTGCTAACTTGTAACCCTGTCTCCGGGACCTCCCACTTCAATCATCTCCTTTATAGCACTGTGAAGCGGAAAAGATTTTTGAGGCTTTCTAATGCCCTTTAACAAGGGATCCTCTAGCATGCCTTCCTTCACCAGAGAACCATGCATGGATATTCAGTGTCAATGATGGCGCAATCAGCACCGGAAACTCCTCCTGATGAAAAACCCTAAATTAATGGTGGATTCCTTGCCTGGCAGAATTTCACCTTCCTCGAGTTCCTCACCCGAGGGGTCTCTCCAGTGTCCAAAAGGGCCTTTCAGAGGATTGTCAGAACCCCCCGAAAAGCTTGAACCACAGTTGCCCCACACATCTTCCTCCATCCTACGGTGTTAAGATGCTGGTTCTCTGGGCTCCTTACCAGTTGCCGCCAGTCCTTCAAGGCCACCTTTAGAGTCAATGCTATTAGGAGAATCTTGCACCAGGCCCTGCTTCATGCAGTAGGACTGGTGCAACAGCAGCACAAATTCAGGGGAAAATGGGAGCCCAGGGCCTGCAGCCACCTCCCTGGGGTTTCCACAACCTCAGCTGCTGTTCCCCCAGACATGCAGGAGTCCCTATCAGCCCCCCTCCCCCCACAGAGCGCTCTCTTACCTCAAATTCTGCTGCCTTGCTCATGGCTGCATTTCCTGCCAAAACTGCAGGCTCTCGCAGCTAAAGGGAAACCAGCTTATGCCCTGCATTGGCCTCCAATTCAGAACACAACTCTACTTCCAGAGTTCTCATACCCCAGAGCTCCTCTGTGGTGCGGCCTTCTGCTTCGCACCCTCTGCAAGTCATACGCTGTTCCGAGTCACACTCACATTGATGTCAGTAATAAAAACAAAGAGCTGGCTGATTTTCTTCTTTTTTTTTTAAATTGTTTTCAGACTCTGAAAATTAAAGGGCAGATATCCCTGGGCCCCCTCCCAGAAATTGGGGAGGAGGAATAGAGGATCTCAAGGTCCCAGAGAAGGCAAACTTGGCCCATGAGGTGAAGGACTAAGGAGTAGGGACTCAGACCACAGAGTTCTGCACGCCAATGACCACAATAAGCTGAATGAAATGAACTGCCCTGGGTCTAATGTGGAGCCAAAACATCAATTCCTCTTTCTCTCCCCCAGACTACACAGCAGCGCAGCATCATCTGCTGGATATTTTATAGTGTGACATCATCATAACCAGTGTTCTCAGTCTCCATCTGCTGGTGATAGGGCATAAACCCATTGGTCCCTTTATTGCAAAGTGGTTAATTTGTTAGTAACTATTAATGCTAAAAGTTTCAACTTCCTGCTAAAAACGACAGCTTATCTTTAGAGAACTCCAAGGGGACAGTGGAATGTAGCACTGGTACACCTTCCTTGGGGAGCCATGATGTCCCTCTCTGATGGACTGTGGCAGAATCTGCAGTCTCCGGCACAGACAGGCCTCCAGAGCTGGTCAGTGAACGGGCTGACTGGGAAAGTCCAGACTGCCAACCCTAAGGGCTCAGCAGCTCTTGAACTCGGGGGGGGGGGGGGGGGACAAGGATGCTGACCCTCAGTCCTCTCAGGTAGCCCTAGCCACCTATTCAAGCTCGACCTGTCCAAGCCCTGACAGGGAGCCCAAATAATACCTCCCACCCCCACTAGGGAAGCTCCATCAAAGGGAACATGCAGGCACGCTCTGGGAAGTATAGGCTCAACTGGGCAGACGCACCTCAGGATGGCTGCCCGCCCAGAAGCCACAGGGACCAATTCCCAGTACTCCATAGGGAAATGCAGTCCTCAGGTTAGGGGTCTCAGGAGTAAAACTAAGCAAGAATTAACTACACCAGTACAACCACCACCTGCTGGAGACAGAGAAATTTTGAAGGGTGCTCCCAATTGCACCAGTCTTAATGCCAGTGATGTTGTCATTGGAAGTTTCTGGTTTATCTCCACTATCATCATCTACTGGTGGGGGCATAGCTTGTTTGTATGGACTGGTCTGGCAGGATGAACTGGAAATACAGTCAAACCTCGGTTTTCATTTGCCCCGGTTTTCATACGCTTCGGTTTTCAACGTCTTTTTTGACTGAGATTTTGTCCCGGTTTTCATACATCGCTTCGGTTTTCAACGTCTTTTGACTGAGATTTTGTCCCGGTTCTCGTACATCGCCTCGGTTTTCGTAAAGTACAGTACTGTAAATACATACACCCTCGCGCTGCACACCATTCTGTATACACTGCCAGAACGCCTGCCCGGTACCGGCAGCACTGCCCCCCCGGACTCACCGATCGCCAGCGTGATGAGAAGCAAAAGCCAGCTGAGCACGTAAATGAAACACATCATCGAGCCTGGTCAGAGTCAGAGAGGCAAGGATTGCGCAGAGAGGAAGGTCCCGATCTCGTCCACCGCCTGCCCGTTCTCTGGAGCGCCCCCTCAGGCTCGGAGGTAGCAGGGAAGAAAAGCAGGAGATGTTGCATGAATGTGGGAGGCAGTTCTTTCTCTTGCATGGTACGTCTGAAGCTATATCATTAAGATTTTCTGCCATTCTGAAGCATTGAGCAGATAATGTAAATGTATTTTAATGGGCTGAATCCAATGTGATTCCGAAGAGAGCAGGGCACAGCAGCTTGTCAGGGGTGGCTAAGGCCAGATGTTAACATACTGTACTGTACAGTACTGAACTTAGCTTGCTTTCAGTGATGTTAAATGTTCATTTATCCATTTCATTAGTCATTTATATTTATTTCTCATTGTTTTCTGTATGTAAAAATATAGTTATTCTCTATAAAATGTATTTTTGTGAATATTTTTGGGTGTCTGGAACGGATTAATTGGATTTACATTATTTCTTATGGGAAATATTGCTTCAGTTTTCATACGTTTCGGTTTTAGTCAGACTTTTTCGAACGGATTAATCATGAAAACCGAGGTTTGACTGTACTAGTTTCTTTTTCCATATACATAAAAAAAATTTCAGCATGCTTTCCTCTGTGCACAGTACTGCCATCTGCTGACCATTCACAGCACTGCACTCTTTGTAATGGGCAGTTGACAATTTATTCTAAAACACTCTTGTTTAAGGCAATATATAAAATGCTTAAAAGAAAATCAGTGAGTTTTATATACTGAGCAGCATTTCTGTAAGAGAGCACTTCATCCAAATTCGGTCAACTCATGGAAGTATAAACCTACTTACAATTATTTGCACTACCTTATAATTTAATTTCCATCTATGAACCTTTTGACACAGCCGTTCCAATATAATTCCAATATTCTGAGCTACTAATACACAAGTTCAATCATTTATATTTTGCGAACTGGTCAACAATGAGGGCAACAAGTTATTTACTAACCCTAAAACTGATTAGGTGCGTCAAAACAAGGCTTCACAAGAAGTAAGACTCATTACCTTGAGCTTTAAAGAAGTGCAATAATGTAACAAGTCTTTGGAAACACACAGTAAGTGATCCTAAATCTTACTTACGCCTCTCTAATATTTCGGTAATCCCAGCATTATCTGCTTCCAGTTCCATTTTAAATTTCGCCAGCTCTTGGTCCAGTTTTCTTAAGTGACGATCTACCTGTTGAACAAAACAGTACAAATGAACTTCCACAATGAGGGATCACGTTTTGTAGTCTGATCCAAAACTTACTGTGCATGTCCTGCAAAAATTCTAGTGGGTATGAGGGTGGCTGCTGGATAAATTTCAGTCAGACCAAGACAGAATTTCACAAACATAAATAAAATAAAAATGGTCAACCCAGTTTTGCACTTTTCAAAATATTTCTCTAATTATAAATGTGCTTAACTCATTTTAAATGATCCAAAACAGAAATTTTATTTTTGTAATTTTGAACAAAACAGTTGGCAAAATAATCCAGCCATTCTTTTTTTTGGCTGTTGATTTTATTTTAGTTTATTTTTGTAATACCCTCTAAAATTGGTTACTCTGTTAGAAATCCAAATACATTGGATGTGGCCACATGACCCTCAATAAAAGGTTCCATGTTATTCAATGGGAACTAGTTACAAATAGCCTGTGGTAACCGTTCGCCCAGCTTAGTAAACACACCCCTTAAGCTTTTGTTCTGTCATCTCCACTCTTTGGGTCGTTTGAATTAACTCCAATTCCAAATCTTTATTGGACCTTAATGAAGTTACTGGCATTAGGCTGTATAGCATGAATACAGTGCAAACAAGTGATGATTGGATGCAGAACAGGGAAGAATCTGGAAGGAACCAAGGCAGCAGCACACTTGTTCCCTTTGCTTCCTCGCTGCTGAATTTACTTTTACTGATGGGAAAGCATAACGGCAAGTGCCATACTTACTCAACTGATTCCATGATGTCAAAGCCATGGGGCCCTATGGACGCTCATGTCTGGTGGAGTGCAGGAGGAACAGATGGATCCCAAGGCTCTGGTTGGAGAATGCTGTAACAGGGGGGAAGGCCAACTGCCAGGCACTTCTTACTCAATTATCTCACTTAGTCCCAAAGCAGCACTGCTACCCCTATTCCACCTCCACAGCTGGTCATAAGGATAATCCATTGTGTGGCAATCAGCTGGGTGTCCTGCGCTGAGGCCCCTGAGCAGAGCACAGAGGCACTTGGTAGGAAGTTGATGCAGCAGGGTGGTGAGCTGGCTTATCCCACCATGGAAAATGGACTGCTGCAGTCCCATGAGACAATGCAGTTCAAAATAAAGCACCAGAAGGAAGTCAGCTAGTCTTCTGTCCCAACAGGGAAAAACAATTCAGAATTACCTCAAGATGTTTTGAAGTTCTACTTTATCACCTTTGAAAATTTAGGAGGCCATGGCTGTGGTATAATCTCTGATCGCTCAGCTTTCTATGGACGTCCAAACTTAATAACGATCTGGAATTGGGGTTAACTCAAACGACCCAAAGAGTGGAGATGACAGAACGAAAGCTTAAGGGGTGTGTTTACTAAGCTGGGCAAATGGTTACCATGTGCTATTTGTAATTAGGTCCCATTGAATAACATGGAACCTAGTTGTAAATAGCCCGTGCTAACCGTTAGCCTAGCTTAGTAAACACACCCCTAACTCTCTTCTGGAAAGGAATGCTTCTTTAATTAAAATAAAGAGGAACGGGGATTGTTACCTGCTGTTTCTTTGCTGGATTCCTGTGCGGCGAGCAGGAGGAGGAGGAGGAGTTTTGGCACCCCCTGGGCCGGTATAAGAACTTTGGCCAGTCGCGGCAAGGTGGGATTGTTACCTGCTGTTTCTTTGCTGGATTCCTGTGCGGCGAGCAGGAGGAGGAGGAGTTTTGGCACACCCACCCCCCTGGGCCGGTATAAGAGCTTCGGCCAGTCGCAGAACGCAACCTGCAGGCGCGTACCCGTTGGCTGCGTGCCTGAAGGGGCGTGACCAAAGGGGCAGGCCACGCCCCTTTGGAGCCTGAGGAGACATCTGCACGTTCTCATGGGTAGGAGGAGGAAAAAGATATTTCCAGTTCTTCCTGCTAAGTCTGTTAAGACTGTTGGACCAATGGATTGTCATCTTGTGGGAACTGGACCTGAATCTTTGGAGAAAGAACTTTACCGTCTCCGGTGGTGTTTTCCTCTGAGCTTGTTGATGTAACTGTCCCTGCTGAGGTTTCTTTGCGTGATATTTGGACTTTGGTAGCACGTATGGAGGGTTCGCTCCGTGCTTCCCTTTCTCAAGTTGCGCAGTTTTCCACGGAGGTGGTACATAAGCTTTCTGAACATGAAGCATTACATGTTAAGAATAATAAATCTCTTAATAAGTTGGAGGGGAAGTTTTCCGTATTAGAGGCTGCGGTTTCCTCTTCTATTAAGGATAGTGCTGTTATACACCACCAGTTAGAGTCTTTGGAGAATGCTAATCGTTCTAGGAATTTGCGTTTCTTAAATTTTCCTTGTACTCACTATTTAGCTCCTTTGATATTGTTGCAAAAATATTTTAAGGAGGTTTTATTAATTGAAGACGTTGAGTCTATTAAGTTTTCCTCAATTTACTATGTTCCATTGATTTCCTCTGGTGCAACCTCCTCTCCGGAATTTGAGAGGAAAGGGAACCCCAATTTAGCTGAGTCATTAGATGTTTCTCAATTTCTGGAGTCTTCTATGGATACGATTCCTCATCGTGCTACCTTAATTGTTTCCTTTTTATCGCTTCAGGCTAAGAATTTGATATTACAATTGTATTTTTTGAAAAAAGATCAACTGTTTTGTGGTAATCCTATCCAAATTTTTCCTGATGCATCCAGAAGTACTCAGAATCGTAGGAAAGCTTTTTTGGCCTTGAAAAATCGGACTCTAGCAATTGGGGCTTCCTTTTTTCTAAAGTATCCTTGTAAATGTATTTTGGTATTAGAAGGTGTTAAATATGTTTTTCTTGACGTTGGGCAGTTAGAGGCTCTCTTGATTAGTAAAGAAAGTATTTGAATTGTTTTCTTTTTCCTTTCCATGTATAATTTGGGCTAGATTATGAAATGGATCCTGTTTGTGTTTATTTCTTTTGATGTTAATTCAGGTAACTCTCCTCTTGATGTGGACTTTATTGTATTCTTACTTTATTTATTAATAAAGATTGTTGGAAACTTAAAAAAAAAATACTTGCCAAAATTTAAATGTCAATTTCCACAAGAGGTCTTTAAGCAGCATATGTTGGAAATATTACAAATTGCTTATTTGCCTCTTTTTAACAGAGTGGAAGGGGGCATAGAACCATCATGGTTGGAAAAGTGGTCTTTTGACAATCTTAACCTTACAGCAGTTCTTGAGTCCTCTGTTGTAGTTGTGAATCTTCCGATAGGGATTTTCTTCTTAGATTCTTGCCAAAACAAAAATGCTTTGTAAAATGAAAGTTAGAATGTTTCCTGGTCTATCTAATGCCACCCAAGCTAGAAGGAAAAAAAAAATTGCTACTCAGATCCAAGGGTTTATGGACATTTCCAGTTCACTAGATTTTTCTGATAAAGTTGGGCCTGTCCCGAAAAAGGGGTGGGGGGTTGGGGTGGTAACCTGCATGTTGTGGCAGGTACAACCCTAAACCAAAGCATAGATGAAGAAATTAGACCTTACTTACTAAATGCCTTTCGCTCCAGTTCTGTAGACAACTCTGAAGAGACCCCAGGGAGGGCCCTGGACGGGCCTGGAGGGAACTTGAGGAAAGACAATTAGCAGGTAAGGTCTAATTTCTCCATTCTAATCAATCTTCCAGGCCAGTACAGGTATGTATGGGATGTATCAAAGCAGTACTTACAAACACGAGGGACCTGCGAGCCCCGCCTGAAGTACCGCAGCTCCAAAAGCTACATCCTCTGCTTCATGGATATCAAGCCGATAATGCCAACATGCGAAGCAAAGCCCATGCTGCCACCTTGCAAATTTCTGCTGGTGGTACAAGATTATTTTTCACCCAGGACGCTGCTTGCGCCTTGGTCAAATGAGCCCTAAGGTCCTCTGGGGCCACCTTTCCACAGATCATATAGGCCGAGCAGATTGTCCACTGGGTGAAACAAGCTATCGAGGCCTTGGATGCTGCCTCCCCTCTATGGGGTCCGTCTCCTTCAGGTATCTCCGAAGCACTTTCTGCACATCCAATAGATGCAACTGCCGGTCCTCCTCAGACTCCCCCCAGAGCCAGAAACGCCAGTAAGGATACTGTCCGATTCAGATATAAGTGTGAGACCACTCTTGGGAGGAAAAATGAAACTAGCCGCACCACCACCTTCTCTTTGGACATCAGCAAAAAAGGGCACCCTGCACGACAGGACCTGCGCTGAGCAAAGCGTCACCAAGAACACTGTCTTCAAGGTCAGATCCTTTAAAGATGCCCTAGCAAGATGTTCAAAGGGCACCCCTTATCAATACGGACAGCACCAGGTTGAGGTCCCAGGGAGGGACTTGTAGGCCTCAAAGGCGGCTGAACAAGCCGCACCACTCACAGGAACGCCCTTGCACTCGCCGTGTATAACCAGGAGAGGGCTGCAACCTGCACCTTCAGGGAATTAAGAGCCAATCCCTTCTTCAGGCCTTGCTGTAGGTACAGCAAAATATCGGGGAGAGAACAGGCCAGAGGGCTGATATTATTTTTATAATTTTAATACTTACTGATAATTTCCAATATACATCCAAAGAACATATACAATAGGAAAAGTAATAATGCAATATATCAAAGGGAAATTAATTTAATGAGCATTGTTTAACTTCTAGTTTGACCACAAATCATTGTAATTTAAGAAGGCACCAGGAAAATATAAGGAATAGAAACAACCCCTTAATCGAAAAGATACATGATCAAAACAGGGCGAAGTCTTAAGCATATGAGATTCCACAGCGATTACAGTCTCCTCCCTCCCAGCAAAGAATTCTAAGAGCTGCCCAGGTAAAAAAAAAAACAAAAAAAAACCTTATCCTTATAGGTAATTATACAACGTGATTGAAACCTCAAAACAAAATTCCCACCCAGGGAGAGGACCCTCGGTCCAAGACTAAGGAATTCCTTCCTCCTCTGTTGGGCAACACATGACAAATCAAGGAAAATGCAAACATGAGAACCAAGGTATTGCTCATCAAAATTCCTATAATAAGATCAAAGTATTGCAGATTTATCAGGTTCAAAAGCTAAAGTTACAAGCAGTGATTATCGCAAAGGAACTTTCTAGAAATCCAGTCAGATACCCAGATGCCTGAGAGGTATGGAACCAGTAACGCGAGGGTCAGCACCCAAGGACAAATACTGAGCCCTCATGAGAGGGGACAAGTTTTCCAGAGTAAACTTAAGAACCTCCTAGAAATACTTGTGCACCATCTCTAATGCAGACAGAATAGGTGATTTAGGAAAATTTAATAAATCTTAGATTATTCCTGCAAACTTGATTGTCCAAATACTCTATCCTTCTTGAAAGCATAGTTTTATCTTTAAATTGCGCAGCACAAAGTCCGTGAAGCTGGTCAAGTTCTTTTTCCATACGGAGTATCTGCCTGGCCTGTTCCTCCTGCAGCCGAGAAACCTCAAGAACTCTAGATTTCACAGTTGATAATACCATACTCACAGTCCCCACAATGTTTTGAAAAGAGGAGTTCATTGTAGCCAATCCATCCCACAGCGCTTCTAACCTAATTTCTGCAGGTTAAAACCAAAAGTCCCCGAAACCGGGGTCAGCACATCTCCACAAACTGCACCAGAGGGATCCATTCCCACAATAGCTGAACCCACTAAACCTCCAGCACACCTCAAGGGAACAGTAGTGGAGGAGTTAGAAACCAAAATTGTCAGAGCCCTCTTCAACCCCCTCACCAGCAGGCCAGGGGGAAGCACGCCGTCAGCCACAGCTGTGCTTCCTGCTCTCGGCAGGGGGGAGGGGTGTGTCTGCTCTGGGGAGAGCCATACCCCAGAGAGGCTCAGAGCCACAGAGGTATCATTCAGCGGCCCTGCTGAAGACACTGCTCCAGCCTCAGGAATGGAAAATCCACACACAGTCAAGGTTCTTTACTCCGATAGAACATCACCAGCCCCATCTCCTCAACGAAAGCACTAACAGTGCTCTGGAAAAGGTGCATGTAGTGCAGCCATTCCGAGGCAACTCCCTGCCACCATCTTGCCTCCATCGGGCTGATATTCTTTCCTGCATACCATTGCTCAAATACTTGCCACCCCTGTACATAGGCCACTGTGGTGGAACGCTTGCAGGACTGCAGCATCATAGTGATTACCGACAGGGCATACCCCCGGCACCATAAGTGTGCCCTTTCAAGAGCCAAGCCATAAGCAAGAACCAATCCACCTGAGGCATCAGAATCAGACCTTGGAACAACAGATTGATCATGCCCAGAAGCCTCCAGGGAGGCACCATTAGCAGTCGCTTGAGGTCCGCATACCATGGTCTCAGAGGCCAATCCGGTGCTTTGAGGATCACCAGACCATTGTGTGCTTCTATCCGCCATAACAGGTGTCTGATCAGTGGCCACGGAGGGAACACATACAACAGCCCTTCTGACGGCCACACCTGCACCAGTGCATCAAGGCCCTCTCACATGCACTCCCTGCGTCTGCTGTAGAAATAACTCGCTTTGGCATTGTCCACAATGGAAACCCCCCAACGCACTGGCATGTTCATCTCCCATTCGCCCGGATCCAACCAATGTTGGCTGAGAAAATATGCCTGAACAATTCTCTTTGCCCATTACATGGGTTGCAGACAGGGCCACAAGATTCTGCTCCACCCAGAACAGCAAGGTCCAACTCGCCTCCTGCCCATGCACCCCTGCTGGCTGATATATGCTACTATGTTGCGTTGTCGGACCACACTCGCACTGCTTGCTGGGCTATCAAGTGATGGAAGGACTGCAGGGCCAGGAGCATCACTCTCATCTCCAGATGGACCACAAGGGACTGCTCTGGCCTTTACCTGCCCTGCACTACCCATGACCGGCAATGAGCTACCCAGCCGGAAAGGCTAGCATCCGTCATCACCAGTATCCACTATGGTGATTCCAATGGCATTCCTGCTGCGAGGTGGGCTGAATGGAGCCACCACTCCAGGCTGACTCTCACACTTTCTGTACATTCCAACCTCTGAGACAATGGTTCGGACGAAGACCACCAGGACAGCAACACATACTGCAAGGGTCTCATGCGGGCCAGAGCCCAGGGCACCAAGTCCAGCACCACCACCATGGAGCCTAGCTGTTGTAGATAATACCAAGCGACCGATGCTTTCTTATGCAAGAACTACCGTACCTGCATCTGAAGCTTCTGCACCACTTCCTCGGGTAGGGAAACCACACCCGCCTGTGTGTCAAATTGAGTCCCTAGATAGGCTAGGTGGAGCTGGCTCTTGGCCAGGTTGACTGCTCAGCCCAAACTCTGGAGAAACTGCATGTCCTGCCATGGGGCTGAGTCTGCCTCGGCCTCCAACTTCTCCCGAATAAGCCAATCATTGAGATATGGGTGCACCATAATGCCTTTACTTCACAGCACTGTGGCCACCACCATCATGACTTTGGTGAAGGTGTGAGGCACGGTAGCTAAAACAAACGGTAGTGCCTTAAATTGAAAAATGTCCCATAGGCATGGCAAACCACAAGAACCACTGGTAGTCTGGCAGAATGTGGGTGTGTAAATAGGCTTCCGTGAGATCCAGGGCGGTGAGAAACTCACCCTGTCTCACCAACAGAATGATGGACTGCAAGGTGTCCATGCATCAGTGCGAAATGCACAAAGCCTGATTTATGTACTTAAGATCTAGAATGGGTCAGAAAGTTCCTTCCTTCTCTGGCACCTTCCAATCTATCACCACCACCTGGCCTTCTCTGACTTCATTGTGTTTTGTTTTGTTTTTTACTTGGAGCCATAGGAGCCGAAAAATAGCTCCTGCTGGTCCTGCAGGAGCCTTGAAAAGGCTGCCCTCTTGCCCCTGCTGATATAGAGCAAAATGAGGGGCCCGGAATCTGCAGAGGTCCCTGGTGTGTCCCCTCTGGAAAGCATCCAGTTTGGGATCCTCAGGTAGGTGACCTCCTTTAGAATACCCCGAGTGCTTCACTATCTTCTCCAAGGCTTCCCCGATCAGGAGCTTACCCTTGTAGGGAAGCTTACTGAGCCTGGACTTGGAGGAGTCTGCCACCCAACTATGCAACCAGAGGAAACATTGGGCTGCAATATCAAGACCATGGTCTTAGAGGCCACCCGAACCAGATTGTAAAGTGTCCGCCATGCATACTGCAGCAGACTCCAATCAACTGCACTCCAAAGCCACCTGGCCCATGGGGTTGGGAAGACACCAATTCTGTAGCTTGCGAATAGATGCCCAGGAAACATAGGACACATAGATGGAGGCCTGCAGGCCACGGCACTCAAGTCAATGGTCTGCTTAAGCAAGGATACCAGCTTCCGATCGTGGAGATCCGTCAGGGCAGTCCCACTTTACACAGGAATGGTGGTCTTCTTGATCACCGCTGAGATCAAGGGATTCACCTTCGGCATCCACAAAAGGTCTCGCTCCCCCTGAGGAATGGACTACAGGTGACCCATAACCCTGCTACCCGGCAAGGTAGCCTCAGAGAATTCCCCTTCTGAATCAATCATCTTTTTAATGACCTTGTGCACCAGAAAACATGCCTGCTCCCCTTTGAAACCCTGCAACAGGGGGTCTTCTAAGGGTTCCTCCATCAGAGTCGGAGTACGGACAATGTTCAATGCAGCAAGTGAATAGGTAATCAGAGCCTAGAGCTCTTCCCTGTGAAATACCTCAAAAACATTGGGGTTTTCTCCTGTTGGACTCTCACCCTTTTCAAGCTCAGGTGCCACTGGCTCCCCCCAAAGGTCCGAGGAGCCCTTCCCTCAGATCCTCTGAGGTCTATGACTGGGGAGTCTTGACCCAGCCAGGTGTCAAGGCTCTCCCTTGCTTCTCTTCTCCAGAAGGGTCCCTTACAGGGCATCCCCATTCATGAGAACAGGTCCTGTATTACTAGCCTGAGCCCCGGCCTGCTGTTGCTTGAGGCAGTAAGCTTTATGAAGAGAGAATAAAATACAGTGAGAAAAAGGGCTCCTGCAAGGCAGCAAACATATTAGGCTCTGACCATGACAGGGAATTCATAACAGGCTGTTTGCCTTTACTTTTACTACTGCTTTACACGCGCTTGGCTGAGTCCCGTTGGAACATGGCCACCAACAGCAAAAAAAAGTAGCGGTTTTGGCAGGAACCACCAGCTCAGGAGGGTTTTTCAGGGGAAAGGCCTGATTCCACATCCATGGCCTCGAGGTCAGCTCCATAGAAAAGGATCTGCACTGCCTCAAACAAAACTGGCAAAACCCCGACGGAGAAACACAGCAGCTGCCTGCACAGAGAACACACTTCACAAAGACCGTCAGTATGCACGTCCCTGATCTACATGCTCGAGTCAACACACTCATACCTGAGGAACTCACTTCCTGCCCACCAAAGTTCCCGCTACTCACAGAGTTGCCCCTCGCATGAGCATACTGCTCGCGAACTGCTGACTGAGACTCAGCAAGATGACTGCCCCAGCGGGAGACGGAACTGTCTGGCGAAGCAGCACAGCTGCACAATACCAATGGGGATCCCTGGTCCCGTCACCAACAGGTTTGCGGGAAGCTCACTAAGGTGAGAAAATGACCCCAAATGACCTGGGGCTCCCAGGTATTTAACCCTGGGAAACAGTCGAACGACAGAAGACTCAGCCAAGCAGAGCAGGCCCTGCTCCTTTGCCCACCACACTCTCCTACACTACCAGTAGGAAGAACCTCAGCAGCACCTCCCTCTTCTGTCTCCTATAGTGCTCAGATAGCTTACTTCCTCTGCCTTGTCCTTAGATACAGGAAGATTACTGTACTCTTTTTCTTTTGAGGTCCTGCCTGATCTCTAACATCTGTCCAGGAGTCCACAACGCAAGAGCTCTTCACCCAGCTACAGCAAACTGGAGTCCAGAGCTGAAGGGAGGGGCTCTTATGCTGGATTGTCAGAACTCCGACATGCTCAGGTCTCAGCTGCTGGTGGATGGTAACAACCCATGCGTACCTGGACTGGCCTGGAGGGATGATTAGGAAGGGGGATAAATCTGGACAGAGCAGTAGGTGCAACTCTACAACTCTAGCCACCTTACTGAGCAGACTAGATGGCCAAATCTTGTTTTTTTCTGCCATCAATTACTATGTCATTATGTCAAGTAGCGCTGCTAGCTATAAAAAACAAAACAAAAACAAAACGCATGAAGAGATGGGACCATATAGTAGTGTCCTGGCTGATTTATTTAACAGTACTCCTAAAACTGTGGTTAGTTCCTCCATTTAGGAATTGCATAGCTACTGTATATGAGAATGATACTTGTATGGTGGTGTTACAGCTTATCTTCGGCCAATGTCATTATGCTCATGTTACTCCTCAAGTGACTTCACCTGGCTCCCTATCCGTTTCTGCATACAGATAAAACTTCTACTGACCTACAAGTGCATTCATTCTGTGGCTTCTCCCTACACCCCCCTCCTTGGGAACTCTACTCCTCTAGCATAATCTTATTTGCACCCCTCTCTGCTACTGCCAACTCCTGACTTCATTCATTCCACTTTGCTGTTCCATATGCCTGGAACAAACTACCCGAGTCAGCAATGCTCCCTCTAAATTTCTGTAGGCTGTGTGCGCATAAAATATCAGCTGTACAGCTTTTGAAGGAAGGTTAAATTTTTGTGCGCCACATAACGACACTCGGAGTTATATACTTTAAAATTTGACAACACGTCAGAATACAGTATGTACACCACATTGATTTTAATAAAATTAAATGAAAACAGACGATTACTAAATGAAGCGGAAAATTTCTAGTAATTACAACTTTTAAATTTTAAGACATCTGTGTTGTTTTCTATCAGAATCAGAACTGTAAAGTATGTGCGCGTGCACACACGCACAGCTTAGAGGGAACAGTGCGAGTCAGTACATCAGACTCCTCCTCTAGCCCTATTCAAATACAGGCTAAAAAACCCACCTCTTTGAGGCTGCTTTTGAATCCTAATGCCCCTCACTCTTGTTTACTACTTATGTATATCTTACTATATTCTAGTCCCCTAGTTATGTGGTGTCCTTCGCCTTGATCAGACTGTAAGCGCTGATGAGCAGGGAATGTTTCTTACTCTATATGTACAGAGCTGCATACGCCTTGTAGCCCTATCAAATTAGTAATAGTAGTGTTACCAATTTTTCTTTTTATGCTTGCTGTAAGCTTATTATAAACATCAGCATTGAACAAATTTAATTTGATAAAATTAATCAATATTAAATGAAAAAATAAAATAGAGCAAAGCCACAATGAAAAGAAAATCTGGACGACAAGTCTTAAAGAGAGACCTCAGAATAAAATCCAAAGAATTTATAAAAACAGTTTGGCAATATTTTGAACAATCCAGCCAGTTGTGCAGTTTGCCTATATTTTATAATTTTATTTTTATCCATGTTCTCATTTAATTGTGTTTTGCACCCATATTTAATCTCGTACTACTATTTCTCTAGCGTTACTAGACATTGCTACAACAGACAATCATAGAAACATCATCATAAAACACTGGGCAAAATTTCACCAACAGAAACAATCTACACATTTTCACAAATATAAAACAGATACAATGAATGGAAATACAAAAATGTTGGCAACCTTAAAAAAAAAAAAAATTAAATTATACATAGAATCTTATTTTGTCGTCTTTTTATATCCTGTTGTAACTTATTTCTCTTAACGAGAGTAACAAATATGATCTTCCATCAAAATCAAGCCTTGGCGCAACAGCCAAGGTTCAAGAGGAAAGCATAAGGGTAAACCTGGCTTTCAGTCAGACCAAAGTCATCTGGGTCACTCTGAAGTACCAGAATGACCACGGACAGTTGAGCTTCTATTTTTCCGAGAATCTTACCAATGAGGGACCATGAAGGAAAGTCCATGCAAGGTGGAGGACTGAATCTGGGCATTCAACAGGACGACCATGTAGAGACTAAAATGGGAGCTGTCCCGATAAGTCTGCAGCTCACCATAGAAGCAAGGCCTGTCTGCTCACCCTGCATTGAACACCTTGCTACACATTCTACTTCCATGAAAAGTTGTGATCCTCTGTCTTCTTTTGCTGAAAGGGTAATATAAACCCATGTCTGGAGTAGTGGCACATACAGCACCACCGAAGGAACAGTATTTAGTCACACACATATGCAAGCAAAAGAAAAGGCCCTTTTGTAAATTAATATGTACAAAAAGAGTGCCATCACTAGGGGATCTGTATGTATACAGTAGTGCTACATATACATATAAGACAATTCTGCACCTTGTATGTGTATATGTGGAGTCACTTTCATGTATAAACAGCAGATTAAGCAAACACACACGACCGATTAAATTAGGGAGCCATCCTTTAAACTCTTCTCCCATGTTGATGGTTTTGAATGTTAGAAAGAGCACAATTCTCTCCTCAAGCACTCCTCCAAGTCTAAATGAGAAGAAAGTCATGGATTATGTGTGACTCGATGGCTGAAAGTGTTGCTGTCCATATGTACTGCCATTCTGAAAGAATGTGGAAGAACGTATGCAGCCACGTGCCCCTAGAGCATGGAAATATATAAACAGTTGAAGGAAAGCATTTTCAGGCCAATTCTGAAATGAGTGACTGCTTATTTTCCTATATGCAGAACAAAGTCTTTTTTGTTCAAAATTCAATATTACAGCGGGTATTTTTTGTCCGATTAAGTGGACTTTTTTTGTCACAGTTTCAAACTGAAGTATTTTTATAATAAATTAACTTGATTTGGACTCTGAAGAACAATGTTTTATTATAAAAGATATGTATCTGGTAGCAAAAAAAATTGATTATTCATAAAATGTTTTTAATTCAGTAAACTAAAAGTACCTGAAGAAAACAGCCTAGTTTGTCAATTTCTAGTTCTAGAATGGGGGACTGATAAAGTGTTCTTACTCACCAGTAACAGGTGTTCTTTGGAAACAGCAGAAATCAATCCTCACCTATGAGTGATGTTGACACCGATGGAGCCCTCGTGGAATCATCCCCCCAGCTTTCAAAGAAAGCCTTTGGGAGATGCCATCACGCATGCATGGTGCCCTTCCCACCCAAGGGTGCCATCTTGCTCAGTCAGAAGACATAGCTAAAAGATGGCAAAAATAAGAGAGACGGTAAAGAAGCAACTCCAAGGGGAGGAGGGAGGATTGTGAGGACTGATTCCTGCTGACCCTGAAGAACACCTGTTAGAGGTGAGTAACTACGCTTTCTCCGGGAACAAGCAGGAAGTCAGTCCTCACAAATAGGACTCCCTAGCTACAGGCTACCGAAAGCCCGTAAAGAAAAAACACGGTCACCCTCAAGGGAGCCGTGAGCAGCAGCAATTGAGTCTGCAGATACTGACTGTAGTAAGGTTTGTGTGTCCGATGGGAACCAGCACTCCAGTAGACAGAACACAGAAGGATCGGAGGGTAGGAGTTGCCTAGACCTCGAAAGGATTATGGAGCACGGCCTGGCCGAAGGTGCTGTCCCCAGACCGAGAACCTGTGCTATTTGAAGGCATAAGCTTTCCTGGTGGAAATCTTATGGGAGGCCAGCAGGATCTCTTCAACTTCTACCCTTTCACCCTTTCAGCAGCCACGCCGTCAGTGATAGGGACCCGAGGTTGGGGTGCAGGAGAGAGCCCTCCTTCGGAGAAAGAAGCCATGGGGAGCTCCTCAAGTGGGATTGGAGTCTCCACTGACAGCTGGAGGAGCAGCGGGAAGCACGGCTGCCTGGGCCACCGAGGAGTCACCAGAATCAGTGAGGTTTTGTCGTGAAAAGCCTTAAACAGTGTTTTGGTAATCAGTGGCGTGGTTGGAAGGTATACATGAGACCTTCCAACCACGGGATAAGAAACGCATTTGCCGCCACCCAGGAAAGGTGGGGCTGCTGGTAGCAGGAGGGGAGCAACTGGTAGTTCTCTGGGCTGGCAAAGAGGTCCACCCATGGGGTCCCCCAGAGCCAGAAGAGCTGGATGGCTACTCTGGGGTCCAGTTGCCACTCGTGCAGCTGGAGGTCCCTGCTCAGTTTGTCTGCTGGGGTGCTGTCCTGGCCTGGTAGGTATACCGCCCATAGGAGTACGCCCTGTTGAACTGTGTAGGAGTAGAGTGCCACCACTTCGCAGCAGAGGTGTGGACCTTGTGCCTCCCCCCATCGTTCACAAAGAACATTTGTCTGTTTGGATCAGCACTGGCTGGTGCCTCAGGCGGTGGCAGAATGCTCAGAGGGCTAAATATATCACCCGAAGCTCCAGGAGGTTGATCTGTTGGTTGCTGTTTGCGACCAGCTGCCCACAGTGGGCTCCCCATCCCAGCAGGGAGGATTCCTTAGTAAGGACCCTCAGAGGACTTGGGGTTTGGTAGGGCATCCCTGCCTAGAGGTGATGGTGGTTTTGCCACCAAGTCAGAGATTCTGCCAACTGGTGGGTCACTGAGACTCTGTCCTGGAGACAGTCTGTGGCTTGTATCCACTAGTCTCGAAGGCACCCCTGAGCGGTCCTCATGTGCAGATGAGCATCTGGGGTGACATGGACCGTGGAGGCCATGTGTCTAAGTAGGCGCAGCAGAAATCAAGCTGACAACGAGGAACGGTGTTATACCTCTATGGCCAGTGTCCTGAGATGGTCGGCCCGGTCCAGGGGGAGGAAGGCCTTTGCCTGAAGAGTGTCTAGCCTTACTCCTATGAACTCCAGACTATCGGGAGGAGGTGGGATTTGGGGTAGTTTATCACAAACTCCGGGTGAATGGTGCATGCGGTGGCCTGCTGCATCTCTGCGGCCATGCCTCCTTTTATGAGCCAGTTGTCCAGGTAGAGGAAGACAAATACTCCCTGGAGGCAGAGGAAGGCAGCCACTACTGCCAGGCATTTGGTTAAAGACCCTGGGGGCGGAGGCCAGGACGAAGGGTAGCACCCTGTACTGGTAGTGGCCACCTCCCACCATGAAGCGCAGGTATTGCCTGTGGTTGGGATGGATGAGGATGTGGGTATAAGCTTCCTTCAGATCAAAAGAACATAGCCAATTTCCCTGCTGGAGATAGGGCAGCAATGTTCCAAGGTAGAGCATCTTGAACTTCTCCCTCATCAGTAATCTGTTCAGGTTGCACAGGTCCAGGATGGGCTTCAGGCCCCCTGTTCGTAGAACCCCTTGCCCCTGAGATGTTGGGGTACTAGTTCTACTGTCCTGTCCTAGAGAAAACTTGCGAGTTCTTTCAATAGGAGGGCCCGGTAAAGGGGAGACCTAGGGGGCTCTCCCAGGAAGAAAGGAGGAGGTGTCGAAGCCAGATGGAGAAGGTAGCCCCCTCCTTGACCACCTGGAGTGCCCAGGAATCAGTGGTGATAGCTGGCCACTTTTGGGCATAGTGGATCAGACGTCCCCTGTGGGCTGTTGACCTCCTTATGCCCAAGGAGACAAAAACTCCCCCCCTGGCTGGGCTGGGGCCAATGCCTGGGGCTTGGAAGCCTTATGCTTACGTCCCTTGGCCTGCTGACGAGGCCTGAAAATGTAGGTAGTTCTTGTAAGCAGCCCCTTTCCTTGGGTCAAAAGGCTTTTTAACCTAAGCCTTTCCATCAGGGAGGGGCAGCGGTCTTTTTAAAGAGCCTGGTCCTCATCATGAAGTTGGTCTCCAGCTCAACAGCCTTTTCGGTAATGGGTTTGCCAAAAAGGATCTCTTCTTGGAATGGGACATCAACCAGTTTGTCCTCAACCCATTTCTTGAGGTCAGAAGACTGTAGCCAAGCCTGGCACCGGGCACCAATGCCTGCCACAGCTACTCAAGTCACCGACTCGAAGCTGTCCTAGGCTGCTCGAGACATAAATTTGGAGCACTCACGGACAGCCTTGGCAAGGTTCTAGAACCACTGCAGGGGTTCCCTGGAGACACTAGCAGAGACCCATGCCCATGTAGAGTTGGTAGGCCTGGATCTGGCCGATGAACATCGAACCCTGGTAGCACATTCTGCTGAAGGCATCCAAGGTGAGGGCCTCCCTACCTGACGGCATCGAGGAGTGCGTCTTCTGGCTCTTCAGCCAATGCATGGCCGACTCCACCACCATGGAGTTATGCGGCAGCTGCGCCTTCTAAAATCCAGGGCTCCGGGAATTCGGCTGCGGAGTGAGTGGAGGAGTAGTGGGCTCGTCCATCGGCCTGAGTGACTGCCGGGACTGCTGTGTGCTGCGACGCTGCTGCACCCTTGTCTACATCGGACAGGCATGCCCAGGGCAGCCTGCTCCTGGTGGGGGCCTTCTGGCTATAAATTAGTTGATTTCTTTTCTCCGCGACCGTGGGGCATTTCTGAAGGGGCATGTCTAAAGGGGCAGGTTCTGCCCCTTTGACGCCCCTTCGATGTTACATCACTTGAGAGGTTGTGGGCGTTTAATGGTATGGTTTGCTTCCCTATTTTGCTTGAATTGCTGTGTTAGTTTGTTTAGTTGATTCTTTATTAGGTTATGATGGGAAAAAGGAAGGCTAAGGTGTTTAGCAAACCCCAGGGAGCCAATACCGGAGCTTCAAAACCAGTCAGCCCACTGGATAAGCATTTTGCCCCCTCCCTTTAGCGCAGTCCTCTCCCAAGGGAGCTTCTTTGAGCTCCGGTGGGCGATCTCCTCCTTTTTGCCCTGCTTCTATAGTATCTGGTGTTTCACAGGAACCCTCAGAATGGAAAGTTAAAGTAATGGTTAAAATGCCTACTCCGGTCCAGTTTGTAGCTCTTGGATCTCCGGTTGAGCTTCCCGTCCTACTTCCAGATGCCGAGGTTACTTTGAAAAATCTTTGGGGGCTTTGCAGTGTATTGATACTAAGGTCTCTTCATCATTGAGTTCTTTGTGTACTTTCTCTCAGGAAGCTGCTGTCTCTTTGCAGCAACTTGATGAGAATGTTTCCTCGATGGATATGGCTCTTACTAAATTAGAACTTCAAGTTCTTCCACTTTATACAACTAATGTTGCTGGGATCAAGGATTCTTTAATATTGCATTCTAAGATGGAAGCGCTTGAGAATTCTATGCGTGTTTGTAATTTGCGCTTTTTGAATTTGCCTCAATCTTCCCTTTTATCACCTAAGATTCTTCTGGATAAATATCTAAAAGAAATTCTAGCCATATCTGACCCTTATGTTTATGTTTATTAAATTTGATATACCGTTCAGGCCGAAGCATCAGAGCGGTTTACAATAATATATCATTTGAGGAAATATGAAAGGAACGCCATTTGTAAGATAGGACAGAGTAGAGGACAGAAACAGTCCCCTATAGAGGTTTTAAAGATTTACTATATTCCCTCAGGTTCCAAAAAGATTAACACTGCCGAGGGTGGACTTGACAAGGTAATTCCTTCTATGTCTAATTTGACCACCTTTTTGGAGGATACTTTAGATTTCATCAGTTTACGTTCCACTTTGCTTGTCACTTTTCAATCTGTTGTGATTAAACAGCGTATTCTTAAAGCTTTCTTTAAGGCAAAGTTGGCTAAGTTTTGTGGACAGACAATTAATGTTTTTCCTGATGTGTCTCTAGCACCCAATTACGCCAGAGGCAATTTTTATCTTTAAAGCCTCAGGTTTTAGCTTTGGGTGCCACTTTTTTTTTTACGATTTCCTTGTAAATGCATCATCAATTATGATGGAGCTTCTTATGTTTTTGTGGATATTACGCACCTGGAAAAAAGTTTGATTGATAGACAGGGTTTAGTCGGGGGGGGGGGGGTACAGTTTAATTGTAAATGGCCTCCTTTTTGTGGACTTTCTGCCTTGTTTTCTGTTTTGATATTTTTTGTTTTCTATTGATAATAATGCAACTAAATTTCCATGATGTCGACTTTATCACTGCTTTTGTTTCCTTTATATATTTGTGTGTTCTTTTGCTTATAATTGAATTATGAGATTGTCTTTGTATTATATTTGGTTATTGTATTTGATTAAAATTCATAAATAAATAAAAAATAATAAAATAAAATAAAATCCAGGGCTCTAGCAGACCCGATACATCAAGTCGAGCCACTTGCTCACAACTAGCACAGAGGCCGGTGTCACCCACATACAGAGCATCAGCCGTTCCAGGATGGGTGGAATGAGTGCTGTGAGCGATTTCTTTGGAGGGGCCTCATATTGGAGGATGTCTATCTCCTCCGTCCGAGGGTCCTCCTCTGACTCAGTCAGGAATGCTAGGGCCTTCGACATGTCCCTTACGAAGTCTAGGAATGCCATGTCCTCGGGTGGGGACTGATGCCGGGGCTCGGAAGGAGGGGAATCTGAGGGGATACTGCGGTAGCGACAGGTGTCCGGCAACTCCTTGTCCTCCCACATCGAGTAAAATTGGAGGCCCCGTGGCTGGTACCATGTGTGTTAGCCAGGGAGGACCTCGGTCCAGTGAACCGGAACCGGATTGAGACCTCAGCAAAGGATCAATTCGAAACCGAATAGTCTTGAGGATTGGCTTGGCCTCCAGAGACTTCCTCAACGTCGATAGCCCAGTGATCTAGGCAAAGGAACCCATGGTTTTGGACAACAGCGCCCACTGCTGGTCCATGAAGGCAGACAGACTGCGCTCCAGGGTTACCGATCTGGTTTTGAGCCATTGGCGTGGGCACCAAGGAACTCGAGCACGGTACCAGTTCACCCGAGGGGGAGCCCAACAAGGATTGGCCTCGGATGCTAGAACCTATCTGCAGTCAAGTCCTTCCGGGGGACCTTGATAGGCTGCTCCCGCTCCAATCCCTCGGACAAGTGTCTAGGTCTGCAGGACCCGGCTCGGATCTTACGTGACCTGTCTTGAGCTGCCCAGGGATGCAGTATTCGAGGTTTTCTTCTTCTTGTGTTCCCTCGAGGGAGACCCCCTCTCTGAGGAGCTACGGCATCAATTGGATCTGCAAGGTTGCCTTGAGATTCCATGGCTTCAGAAGAGACCTTGGCCTTCGGAGGTACCGGGGACTCCGGGAAAAAAAAAAACTTTTCTTGTTGCTGGTGGCTCTTGAGGGCCTTGGTGGACATCTTTTTACAAAGATCGCATGCCACTGGGTTGTGGTCTGGCCCTAGGCAGCGCAGGTAGCAGTCATGTGTGTCGATGATTTTGGCACACCAATCACACTTCTTGAAACCACTGGTAGTCATGGGAGAAAAAGCTACCCCAGAGAGGTTGAAGACCCACGGTGCTGCCAGTTGGGGAAAAAAAGGGCACAAAGGTGCCAAAAAGGAAACGAACCGAAGACTCAATGCCGGAGACAGTAAGCTTAGCTGGTGGGAAGATTACCAGTGCACAACGGGGCGGAGTATGAAACTCAGATTGAGAAAAATCAACTTTTTCCAGGAGAAAACCAGAAAGATGTCTGAAGCGCTCCCTGGAAAAAAGGAGACTGAGCAAGATAGCACCCTTAGGCGGGAAAGGCACCAAGCATGCGTGGTTGCATTTCCCAAAGGCTTTCTTTGAAAGCTGGCAGGATGCTTCCACGAGGGCTCTGTCGGCATCAATGTCACCCATATGTGAGGACTGACTTCCTGTTTGTTCCCGGAGAAAATATTTTTTTCAAGAATACGGAGCTCACACCAGGTTTTTTTGGACTTAGGTTATTATATATTGACTCAGTAATTCTGAAATCCAGAACATGCCCCCTTGAAAGCGCTATATATAGCACTTTTCCTAAAATCACAACTTACTCATCTATTACAATTTTCATATACAAATCTGTTTTTTATGTCTGTAAACAGTGCTTAATGCTTCTCAAGTCACTAATGGGCTGATGCAGAAAGTAACTGCACCTAATGTAAAAACCTGCGCTGAAACTTAAAACTGTGTAAAAAAAAAACAAACACACTAACACTGGATCTTCAAGTCAGCTTCTGGAAGGCATAAAGATACAGCTGGGAGCAAATATATCACCTGAGGTGAAGTTTGATACTTCACCTCAGATGATCCAGGCATCCTGGAAAGCCCCCGATGCCATCAGAATACTGTCGGGGGAGGGGGGGGAGCTGGAGCCCCTGACAGCAAGACTCCCCACCCCCCCAAACAGAAACCAAATCCTCAGCAGTCCTTTCCACCCACCCACTTGAAGAAAAAAAAAATACATGGTGGCCCAGCAACCCCGATCCCATCCACCCAATAACAAAAATCCCTGGTGGGATTATATTGCAATCTGACCCTGCCCAGTGCATCCCAGAATGCACCATGTGGGGTCAGGCATCACCATTTTTCAGAACAGTGACGCAGGAGTGCATGGGCAATGCTCCCGCTCCAGATTAAACACAACAGGAGGGGTATGGGAGGGATCAGGGCCACTGGGCCATCATGGATTTTCTTTAGTGGGCAAGGGGGGGGGATTGTGGACCCCTAACAGTATGCTGATGGCATTGGGGGAGGTGGGTATCTGGGGGGGGCGCAGAGCACTGGACCCGACAGTATGCTGATGGCAAACCGGGGGCTTTACCAGACACCTAGCTCATCTAAGGTGAAGTGTCAAATTTCCCCTCAAATGACCCTGTTTCTCCAGGACAGCATGCCAAATTTGTGCCAACTTCTGTGCACGTGTTTGGCTTGCTCTCCCAGTTTAACGCTGACTTTTTGTGCATGGGGTAATTTGAATATTGCATTCCAGCGTAAAGGGTCCGCATTAAAGTCACACACTATGAAACCCTGTGCTAGAGCTTTAAACACTGGGCTCTAAAGCAGGGTCTCTGCATTGGCCCTTCAGTTTCATGTTTTCCATTGCAAGGTCACAGTACCATGAGGAGATCGCACATTTTATGTTCTGGCCCCACTTTCTAAGCCCACAGGAAAATGTGACCTGGAGTACATTCAACACAAGCATCAGAAACCAATTCTAGATGTTCTTTGGGTCTGAAGTCTGGAGATGGCTCTGGGAAAATTCAGCAGTTATGAAAGGCTTGAACCTTGTGTCACTTTTATAGCATGATGATGGCAGGAGATTGGAATTATCACCTGGCTATAACTCATGAGGTATGATCTATTTGGGCATCCTATTTCACTGGGGAGCTGTAAAATACAAACTGCTTATAAAAAGAAAACAAACAAAAAAAAAGAGCTGCTAGTCTTCACAGAAAACGCTTTGGATCCCTCTGTCTTTTCCGAGGAAGTCTTATTACGGAATAACCATAGCAGATGGAACAGAACAGGCAGCAATACAAACTACTGCAATAGCCTTTACTACAGTTTAATTTAGGAAACTGCATACAAACAGAAAACATTTGTGTCCTTGATGAAGTTCTGTTTCAGTATGAAAATTCTGTTCTTATTATATTCCTATGTGTTTCCCTGAATTACCCGTGTGTCTATAATAGAACTGTTTTGTGCAAATCAAATGCTGCAAGTTAAGTCTGTCTGCAATGAAACTATAATGCAGAACAAAAAACATCTCTAGTAGACTCAGTTACTTTATTGGTATGACAACTTCGTATGTGTTGCCAAAGTAATATATTATTGAAGTGAAAAATATGGAAAGAAAATGTATGAAATAGCAACAGTAAAAAGCTACCCTATAATTTATTTCACTATGTTTTGAACAAAAGGGTTTCAAAACAGAAAAAGCTTATTGAAAGACAGATACAAGATAAAGAAAAGGGGAGATAATCAAGATAAAAGAGATCACCAACAGAACAGAAATGGGAAATAAAGAAAACTGCATCCAATAACAAAAATGAATAAAAATCTGAGAGCATAAAAAACAAATGGCAAATTCTTTTTCCTGATCCTCCTCAATGTTCCAACAAAAACCTTTATGGAGCCTTAGAAAGTTGTAGTCAACCCTCAATCTTAACCGAAGCATAAATTCAATAATCTCCCTTCAAGAGATCAGAATTGAGGCAAGTTATCTAATGTGAGGGAAAGGCAACAGGTTGCGTTAAGAGGCTTATTTGCACACCCCAGTATGTAACTGAGGAGATGGTATCTGGTGCAGAAGAAGGAGCAGAAGCAGTGAGAACTGGATGTGAGCCCACCTGATTTGCGTTTAAAAGGCCCCGCGGATCATTGTGTTTTGCTTTGGTGGGTTGTGGAGGGGAGGTTGTGCCTTAAGTCTAGTGCTGTGGAAGACACTCAGTCAGGTGTTCAGCAATCCACTTTGACGGTGTGCGAGACCTTTCAGGAGACGGCTCCTTTTATCTGCTCGATCCATTTGACCATGTTCAGATATATGATTTTGCTGCTGTTAGACCGCGGGAGAGAGTAAAGAATATGACATGAAGGCACATTTTAGATCGAAATTGAGACGTCTAGGTCACAACATGCACAATTCTGGCATTATTTTAGAAAAGGATCTGCTAAACGTGGAACCTGTTCTAAAATAGTACAGGAGTGCACATGTATTTGCCAATACATGGAGCTGAAGGACACATTTGGCACATCTACACATGGGAAAAAACGGGAAATGTGGCAACTTCCATGTGCTTACACTTACAGGTGGAATTGGCATTTCACAATATGCACATGTAAGTGCAAGTACTTACATGTGGACGTTATCCATAGTTATCCACATTGTCATACATGTTTATTCCCTATATGAAATGGAAAAAGCGTAGTTACTCACCTGTAACGGGTGTTCTCTGGGAACAGCAGGAATCAGTCCTCGCATATGGGTGATGTTGGCGCCGACTGAGCCCGCATGGAGCAATTCCCCAGCTTTCAAAGAAAGTCTTTGTGAATGCTACCACACTTACGTGGTCCCCTTCCCTCCCAAGGATGCCACCTTGTTCTATCGGATGACATAGCTTAGGCGAAAAGACAAAAACAGACAGAGAAGGCAACTCCCAGGGGAGGGGGGAGGGTTGTGAGGACCAATTCCTGCTGTTCCCGGAGAACACCTGTTACAGGTAACTACACTTTCTCCAGGAATAAGCAGGAAGTCAGTCCTCACATATGGAACTCCCTAGCTCCATGCTGTCAGGAACCAAACCACAACAGCACCAACGGTGACCACCAGGGGAAGCTGCTAGTTGCATAAGACAAGTCCCTATCCAGAGACTCCACAACACCCAGCTATCCTCATCGCTAATAGTCCGGGAGCCTGAAAATCGATGGGCTGGAGGTCAGGAGTTGCCTAAACACTAAGTATGTTATGGATTACTGCCTGGCTGAGGGCATTGTCCCTGCAGGACTCACTCTCTAGGCCGTAATGCACTGCAAACGTATGCACTGAAGACCATGTGGTGGGCCTTGCATATTTCTGTTACCGGTATCGAGCGCAGGTTGGCCACCGAAGCGGCCACGGCTGACGCGATGAGCAGTGATCGAGTGCTCCAAGGCAAGGCCCACCTGCTCGTACGCGAAGGCAACACAGTCCACTGCCCAAGAGGACAGAGTCCTTTTGGTCACCGGCAGCCCCAGTTTACTGGGGTCAAATGAGACAAACAGTTGGGGTGCTTTGCGTGGTCCCTGGTCCTATGAAGATAGGAGGACAGGGCCCTCTTGCAATCCAAGGTGTGCAAGACCGACTCTACCTTGCCGGAGTGAGGCTGTGGCAAGAAGGTAGGGAGAACCACTTCCTGGTTGAGATGGAAAGTAGACACCACCTTAGGAAGGAACTTGGGATGCGTCCGCAGCACCATAATGTTCGTGTACAACTGGGTATAGGGAGAATAACGCCACCAGGCCTGCAGCTTGCTCACCCTGTGGGCGGAGGTCACGGACACCAGGATAGTCACTTTCTAGGAGAAGTCTGGTGACATCTCAGGTGACAGCTGGCCATAGACTCAAATTGCAGTCTGGTGAGCTGGTACAGCACTACATTAAGATCCCATTCTTGTGCCGGAGGGCGGAGGGGGGCCTTGACAACAGAAGGCCCCTGAGGAATCTGGAGACCAGGGAAAGGGCCGAGAGCAGCTTCTCCATAACAGGGTGGTGGTTTGCAGCTATGGCGCTGATATGCATCCTGACTGAATTAGATTTCAGGCCTGAGTGCGAGAGATGCAAAAAGGTACTGCAAAACGAGTTGTACCTGGCAGGAGAACATAAGATCATAAGAACATAAGATATGCCATACTAGGTCAGACCAAGGTCCATCAAGCCCAGTATCCTGTTTCCAACAGTGGCCAATCTAGGTCATACGCACCTAGCAGGTTCCCCAAAAGACACAGGTTCTGCAATGCTTGTACTGGGTCAAGCATTGATATCCTAGGTCCCTTCTTAATAATGGTTTATGGACCTTTCCTCCAGGAACTTGTCCACGTTGAGTGAAAAAATATTTTCTTTTATTAGTCTTAAATAGTTTACCCTGTAGCTTCACTGCATGTCCCCTAGGTCTTTCTATATTCTGATAACGTAAACAATCGATCTACGTTTACCCATTCCACTCCGTTCATTAATTTATAGACTTCTATCATATCTCCCCTCAGCCGTCTCTTTTCCAGGTTAAAGAGCCCTAACCTTTTTAGCCTTTCTTCATAGGAGTATCCTTCCATCCCCTTTACCATTTTGGTGGATCTTCTCTGAACCTTTTCTAATAACTATATCCTTTTTAAGATACGGTGACCAGAATTGCACACAATATTCAAGGTGCGGTCTCACCATGGAACGATATAGAGGCATTATAATATCTTTTGTTTTATTTTCCATTCCTTTCCTTATGATACCTAGCATTCTATTTGCTCTCTTGGCTGCCGCTGCACACTGGGCCGAGGGTTTTAACATGTTATCCACAATGACGCCTAAATCTTTTTCCTCGGTGGTGGTTCCTAATGTGGAACCTTGCATTGTATAACCATAGTTTGGGTTGTTCTTCCCTAGGTGCATAACTTTGCACTTGTCCACATTAAATTTCATCTGCCATTTTGATGCCCAGTCTTCTAATTTATCAAGATCCTCTTGCAATTTTCCACAATCCTCTTGGGTTTTAACAACTTTAAATAGTTTTGTGTCATCTGCAAATTTGATAACCTCACTCGTTATTCCACTTTCCAGGTCATTTATGAATATGTCAAAAAGCAGCGGACCCAGCACAGATCCCTGGGGTACACCACTATTCACCTTTCTCCATTGGGAAAATTGGCCATTTAGCTTTCTCTCTCTTAACCAGTTCTTGATCCACAGTAGTACACTGCCTCCTATCCCATGACTCTTTAGTTTTGCCAAAAGTCTCTGATGAGGGACCTTGTCAAAGGCTTTCTGAAAGTCCAGATACACAATATCAACCGACTCACCTTTGTCCACCTGTTTATTCACACTTTCAAAAAAAAAAACATAACAGATTAGTAAGACAAGATCTTCCTTGTCTAAAGCCATGTTGGCTGTCTCCCATTAATCCATGACTATCTACATGCTGAGTAATTTTATTCTTTATGATGGTTTCTACCATTTTTCCCGGTACTGACGTGAGGCTCACCGATCTGTAGTTTCCCGGATCACCCCTGGAACCCTTTTTAAAAATTGGTGTTACATTGGCGATCCTCCAATCTTTAGGTATTAAAGATGATTTTAATGATAGTTCAGATTACTAATAGCAGGTCTGCAATCTCATATTTCAGTTCTTTCAACACCCTTGGATGTATACCATTCGGCCCAGATGATTTGCTACTCTTCAGTTTATCTAATAGTTGTAATACATCTTCCCGATGTATCGATATTTCCTTCAATTCTTCCGCACCTTTAAATACCACTTCAGTCATGGGTAACATCCCTACATCTTCCTCAGTAAAGACTGAAGCAAAGAATTCATTCAGTCTCTCCGCTATCGCCTTGTCGCCTCTTAGTGCCCCTTTAACTCCTCTATCATCTAATGGACCAACTGACTCTCTCACAGGTTTTTTGCTGCGAATGTACTTGAAAAAAATCTTTATTTCGCGTTTTTGCTTCCACAGCAAGCTTCTTCTCAAATTCTCTCTTTGCCTGCTTTATCAATGCCTTGCACATTCCTGTCTGCGTACCAGATGGAGAACCTCCTCCACTTGAAGGCCTAAGCCCTCCTAGTTGAGGGCTTTCTGGAGGCCAGGAGGACCTCCTCAACCTCCCTCGTGAGGTGAAAAGGGGACCAATGCTACCCTTTCAGCAGCCATGCTGTCAGCATTAGGGCCCTCCTCCTGCGAGAGGAGGCCTGGGGCCTGGCCCAGGGGTACTGGGGCTGTCCCCGACAGAGAGAGCAGTAGGGGGAACCAGGGTTGCCTGGACTACCTGGGGGTCACCAGGATCACTAAGGCGTGCTCGCTCTGGATTTTGAAGAGATGCTTGGGTATCAGGAGGGAAGGGGGGGGGGGGTCGGCAGGAATGCATAAAGCAGGCCCTGTGACCAGGAGATCAGAAACGCATCTGCCGCCACCCTCCCGCGGTATGGTTGAGGGGAGCAGAACCGCGGAAGCTGAGCATTGCCCAGAGAGGCGAACAGGTCCAGACAGGGACTGCCCAAGAGCAGGAAGAGCCTCTAGGCCACCTCAGGGTCCAGACGCATGTGGCCGGAGGACTCTGCTGAACCTGTCCACCAGGGAGTTGTCCCGGCTCAGTAGGTACACAGCCCTAAGGGTCATGCGGTTGCATACTGCAAAGGAATGAAGTGCTACGGCCTCCTGACAAAGGGAAAAGGAGCTCATTCTGCCCTATTGTTCACATAGAACATGGCCACCTGGTTGACCATCTGTAGGAGGATCAGGAGACCTCAGAGCAGTTCGCAGAAGGTCTGCAGTGCCAGAAAGATGGCCCAGAGCTCAAGGAGGTTGATCTGCAGGGAACTCCTCAGTAGACCAGTGGCCTTGAGTGCGCTAACTCTCACAATGCGCACCACAGCCTGCCAGGGAGGTATCCGTAGTCAGAATCCTCTGAGGTGCTGGTGCCTAGTGGTGTGGCGATTTCCACCAGGTAAGGGAGGCAGCCAGCTGCCAAGTGATCCACACCCTGTCCCCCCCAGTCAGCCTGTGGCCTGAGACCATTGAGACTGGAGACACCACTGGGCCGCTCGCATGTGTAGGCAGGCTAGGGGCATAACATGCACCGTTGAGGCCATGTAGCCCAACAAGCAGAGGAGCAAACGGGCCAGCACCGACCTGCAGGCTTGTACCTCCCCGGCCAACCGCATCAGGCGGTGAGCTTTGTCTTCTGGGAGGAAAGCCTTGGCCAGCAGAGTGTTCAGCTGGGCCTCTATGAACGCCAGGGTCTGAGACGGGGAGAGCCTGGACTTGGGGTAATTGATGACAAAGCCCAACTGATGGAATGCATGAATAGTCAGCCTTGTGGCTCGGTCTGCTCCTCAGTGGTGCTGCCACTGATGAGCCAATCATCCAGATAGGGGAAGACGTGAGCCCCTTGAAGGCGCACATGTGCAGCTACTGTGGCCAGATACTTTGTGAAGATCCTTGGGGAGAATGCGAGACTGAATGGGAGCACCCTGTACTGGAAGTGCAGGCCTCCCACCACAAACCTCAGATATCACCTGTGAAAGGGATGAATCAGGATGTGGGCATAAGCGTCCTTGAGATCCAAGGAGCAAAGCCAGTCTCCCTGGTGGAGGTAGGGCAGTAGTGTTCCAAGGCTGGTGCCTAGTTAGATGAGCCGGGAATCCCCAGAGGCCGGGGGGGGGGGGGGGCTGGGTGTCGGGGCCGATGATGCTGAGAGTCCAGACATCAATGCCTGATGCAAGGCCAGAATGGAGGAGAGACTCTGCTCCATGACCGCCATACAGATAGAGACCCGATAGCTCAGCAGCCTTTGGTGTGGACACAGAGGGCCTTAGGTCAGACGCCAACACTCCGGAGAGTGTGTCCTCCACGACTATGGGCTCCTGAACCCTGGCATGGTCACTGCCAGCCGAGGACTCCTGCCTTGAGAGTTTGGGAGGTGCTGTACCAAGTTGCCCAAGTCTCATCGTGGGACCTTCCCAGGCTTCGTCGGCAACTTGGGAAGCCGCACCTTTTTCTTAGGAGGGTCTGGCAACCTACCAGAGGAGCCGCCGCTGTGGGACTCTAAGGATGTCTGGACCTCCCTCAAGGAACGCTCCTTCAGACTGGGAAAGGGGGACACCAGAGCAGAGTCTGGCTTGGGGAACAGCTTCCCCTGCAACTCCGACCTCTTCCTGTTGGTCTTGGGTGTCATGGTCTGGCACCGGTCACAGGAGGAGCTGTTGTGGTTCGGGCCCAGACAGCAGAGGCAGCAATCGTGAGTATCTGTAACCGATATGGTCTTGCCACATCGGTCACACTTTTTAAAACCACCAGGAGTCATGGTGGGAGAACACCCGGCCGAAGTCAAGGACCCCCAGGCGAAAAAAAAGGCATGAACGTCGGTCAAGAGAAACCTTGACAAAAAAGGACTGCAACGAGGCAGAGAGGCACCGAAGTGCCCAACTCAAGGCGGAGGATAGTACAGGACTGAAGTACAAGAATTTGGAAGGAAAAACACTTTTTCCGGGAGAGAAGAGGACTACGTCTGCTAGGCTCCGTGGAAAAAGAAAAACTGAACAAGATGGCACACGGGTGGGAAGGGGACCACGCATGCGTGGTAGCATTCCCAAAGGCTTTCTTTGAAAGCTGGGGAAATGCTCTGCGTGGATTTTGTCGGCGCCAACATCACCCATATGTGAGGACTGACTTCCTGCTTATTCCTGGAGAATACACATTAGATTTTTGACCCACCCAGGCCACTCACTACCTATGCCTTCAACATGTCCCCTTGCAATTTCTACAGAGCAAAGTCATCCACATGTAAATTCCACCCGTTCTAAACACCACCATTTCCACATGTAAATGCTCAATTTTAAACATGGAAATTAAAAATAAAGCTTCTAAAAAATCCCTGTGGTGTCTTCACACACTTCAAAATGAATGACTTCTTCCCAAGACCTCACATGCGAATGAGATTCGCCTAGGAAATTTGCTAATAAATAAAAACGAAATTAATGTCTTGATTCCTCTTTATGTCCAAGGAGTGAAATACTAGAGAACAGTGAGATAGTGGAAGTTGTACAAGCCCGCTGGACTGAGCTTCACAGTACATGGTCAGACACCAATATTCTATAGGGTACTACCCAGCACAGATGTTATGCATTCTCCTGGAAAAACCCTCTCTTCCTCTGTTAGTTGTTGCAGACAGGTTTACCAATGACCTCACAACAGTCAGTCTGTTTAGCTTTTGTTGTGTGGAGTTTTTTTTGGGGGGGGGGGGGAGGGGGTAAAGAGAAATTAGACTTACCTGCTAATTATTGTTCCTTGAGGAACTCCAGTCCAGTCTCGCACCTCTGGGTAGTGCACCTCCTCCCGCAACTTGGAGACTGGGCATTTCAGATTTTGAAGCCTCCTACACATATACTGCTGGCACCTCCAGCGTAGTTACTCACCTGTAACAGGTGTTCTCCAGGAGCAGCAGGAATCAGTCCTCACATATGGGTGACGTCGGCGCCGACGGAGCCCTCGCGGAGCAATTTTCCCCAGCTTTCAAAGAAAGCCTTTGGGAATTGCAGCGCGCATGCGCGGTCCCCTTCCCGCCCAAAGGTGCCATCTTGGCCAGTCAGATGACATAGTGAAAAGACAGCAAAAAAATTGCAAAAACTAAATCAGAAGATTGCAACTCCAAGGGGAGGAGGGAGGGTTGTGAGGACTGATTCCTGCTGCTCCTGGAGAACACCTGTTACAGGTGAGTAACTACGCTTTCTCCAGGACCAAGCAGGAAGTCAGTCCTCACATATGGGACTCCCCAGCTTAAGGCTACCAGAGACCCTAAGCACAAAAATGAGCTCCCTCTAGCTCAGCAGCACAGAAGGAAGGAATCTTCTCTGAGTAATCTCCAACCGGTAGCCCAACATCCGGGATGGAGGGTAGGAGTTGCCTAAACCTCGAAGAGATTACGGAGGACTGCCTGTCCGAAAGCACTGTCCCTGCGGGACTCCCTCTCGAGGCAGTAATGGGCCGCGAAAGTCTGGCTCGAAGACCAAGTAGCGGCCCGGCAGATGTCTGCCAATGGAACAGAGCGGAGGTAAGCCACTGACGTAGCCTTCGCCCGGACCCGATGAGCGGTGACTCGACTCTCCAGCGAGAGGCCTGCCGCCGCATAAGTCCAAGCGATACAGTCAGCTACCCAGATGGACAGAGTGCGCTTGGAAACAGGGAGCCCCAATTTATTAGGGTCGTAAGACAGGAAGAGCTGAACAGTCTTACGGTGCTCCCGCGTACGATCAAGGTAGAAGTTCAGCGCTCTTCTACAGTCCAGGGTATGCAAGACCCTCAGCTCGGCTGGAGTGAGGCCTGGGAAAGAAGGTCGGAAGCACCACCTCCTGATTGATGTGAAAAGGGGAGACCACTTTTGGAAGAAACTTAGGGTGAGTCCGCAGGACTACCCTATTCTTGTAGAACCGAGTGTAGGGAGGATCAGACACCAGGGCCTGCAGCTCACTAACGCGTCTAGCGGAAGTGAGGGCTACCAGAAATAAGGTTTTCCAAGAGAGAAAACGGAGAGGACAGGTAGCCATGGGTTCAAAAGGCGGGCAGGTGATCCGCTGTAAAACCACGTTCAGGTCCCAGTCAGGGGCTGGGGGGCGCAATGGTGGTTTGAGAAGAAGGAGGCCCCGGGAGAACCGAGCCATGAGGGGGTGGCCGGAAAGAGGCCTGCCTTCCACTGGCACATGATGTGCCGAAATAGCACTGAGGTGAACCTTGACCGAGT
Source organism: Ichthyophis bannanicus (assembly GCA_033557465.1). Taxonomy (NCBI): domain Eukaryota; kingdom Metazoa; phylum Chordata; class Amphibia; order Gymnophiona; family Ichthyophiidae; genus Ichthyophis; species Ichthyophis bannanicus. Next base: position 101,770,011 of record CM066038.1, read on the forward strand.
TGGACTTGAGCCCAAGATCGGAGAGGGAAAGCAAGTACTGTAAGACCACCGACACCGGGCAGGAGAAGGGATCTTGAGACCGTTGAGCACTCCAGTTGGAAAAGCGACGCCATTTAAGGGCGTAGGATTTCCGGGTAGAGGGTCGCCTGGAAGCCAGCACGACTTCCTCCACCTCCGGAGGCAACAGGAGGGGAGCAAGGACTACCCTTTCAGCAGCCAGGCCATCAGATGGAGAGAGCTGAGGTTGGGGTGTAGGAGAGACCCCTGATCCTGGGTCAGGAGGTCGGGTTGAAACCCCAGAGGCAACGGGGTATCCACCGCCAGCTGCATCAGAAGCGGGAACCACGGTTGCTGGGGCCACCGGGGAGCGATCAGGATCACGGAGGTCTTGTCCTGGAGAACCTTGAAAAGAGTTCGAGACACCAGCGGCATGGGAGGAAAGGCATACAGAAGGCCCGTGGACCATGAGAGCAGAAAAGCATCCGCCGCCACTCGGAGGGGATGCGGTTCCCGAGAGCAGAATCGAGGAAGTTGCCTGTTCAGAGGACTGGCAAAGAGATCCAGTGTGGGGAGGCCCCACCGCAGGAAGATCCGTTGAACCACCAACGGGTCCAATCGCCACTCGTGCGGTTGGAGGATTCTGCTCAGTTTGTCTGCCAGGTGATTTTCTTGACCTGGGAGATAGACAGCTTTGAGGAGGATTCCCCGGCCGACGGCCCAAGCGCAGAGCTTTTGTGCTTCCCGGCAGAGAAGGAAGGAGCCCGTGCCCCCCTGCTTGTTCACGTAGAACATAGCAACTTGATTGTCCGTCTGGACCAGCACAGACTGGTGAGACGTGAGGTGGGAGAAGGCCCTTAAAGCCAGGCGAATGGCCCTGAGCTCCAGGAAGTTGATCTGTTGGGCAGATTCCCACGGGGTCCAGAGACCCTAAGTACATGACCCCTGGCAATGTGCTCCCCAACCCAGGAGAGAAGCGTCGGTCGTCAGAACCTGAACCGGCGGAGGAGACTGGAAAAGCATTCCGAGCACTAGGTTGGGTAGGTGAAGCCACCACCGCAGAGAAGAGACTAGCGGGCTGGAGATGCGTACCGAGTCCGCCAGTCTCCCCGAGGCCTGACGCCATTGAGAGCGAAGGCACCACTGAGCCGGCCGCATGTTCAGGCGGGCATTGGGGGTCACATGGACGCCATATGGCCGAGCAGCTTCAAAAAGAGCCGAGCCGAGACCCGGGGATGGCTGTGAAAACGGCTGGCGAGAGCCATGAGCCGTTGAGCCCTGTCGAGCGGCAGAAAAGCCCGCGCCTGAAGCGTGTCCAACCTGGCGCCAATGAACTCGAGGTCCTGAGAGGGGAGCAGAGTGGACTTTTCGAAGTTTATGACAAAGCCCAAGTACTGGAGCAGAGCCACAGTACGCTGCGTGGCATGAGTGGCCTCCGTGGCGGACGGGGCCCTGATGAGCCAGTCGTCCAGGTACGGAAAGACGAAGAGGCCTTGAAGCCGGAGATAAGCCGCTACCACTGCGAGACATTTTGTGAAGACTCGTGGTGCGGAGGATAGGCCAAAGGGCAGTACTCTGTACTGGTAATGATTGCCCGCCACCACAAACCTTAGGTATTGTCGGTGGCTGGGGTGGATGAGGATGTGAGTATAGGCATCCTTTAGATCCAAGGAGCATAGCCAATCTCCCTGCTGGAGGTAGGGCAGCAGGATTCCAAGGGTAAGCATCTTGAACTTTTCCCTCTCCAGGAACTTGTTGAGATTCCGCAAGTCTAGGATGGGTCTGAGGCCTCCAGTCCGCTTCGGTACCAGGAAGTACCGGGAATAGAAACCGTGACCACGCAGGTGGTGGGGCACCGGCTCCACTGCCTGTTCCCAAATAAGACTTGCCAACTCCTGAAGGAGTAGGTCCCGGTGGAGAGGGGTTCGCAGAGGCTCCCCTGGGAAGTAGGGGGGAGGTACCTGGTGGAAATGCAACAGATAGCCCTCTCGGACTATGCGGAGCACCCAGGCGTCTGACGTGATGTTGGACCACCTGTGGGCAAAGTGGACCAGCCGGCCTCCCGTGCTGAGAGAAACCAGCGGAGGGGGAGAGGCTATGCTGAACGAGTCAAAAACCCCCACCCTGCGGAGCAGGGGCCGGTGGCGCAGGCTTGGGGGCTTGCTGCCTACGGGACCGTTACCCCGTCCCTTGGCCTGCTGACCCTGATGGGGAGCTGCGGAGGCCTGATAATGGGGGTAGTGTTTATAGGCAGTCGCCTTCCTCGGGTAAAAGGGCTTCTTTCCCGAGCCCTTCTTCTTCTGGGAAGGGGCAGAGGTTTTCCTTGAGAGCCGAGTCCGGGTGAGAGTCTCTGTCTCGAGCTGGGCAGCCTTCTCGTCCATAGGTTTACCAAAGAGGTTATCACCTCTGCAGGGGACATCGACCAACTTGTCCTGCACCCAGGGCTCGAGGTCGGAAGACTGGAGCCAAGCCTGGCGGCGGGCTCCGATGCTGGCTGCGGCCACTCGAGCCGATGCCTCGAAGCCATCATAGGCTGCTCGAGAAATGAGACTCAATGATGATGATGATGAGACTCATCAGATGGCTTTTCCCGATGAGTCCAGTACTTCCGAGTTTGAAACTGAACCAGATCCGAAACCTGAACTTTTCTCTCAAGCTGAATTGAATGATTTAGTCCGGGATTTAGGACTCCCAAAAGATGCTGCCCAACTGCTAGGTTCTCGGCTTAAACAGAAAAATCTATTGTCACCAGGAACAACTTTTTATTGGTACCGCAACCGCGAGACACAATTTTTGAAGTATTTCAGCAAAGAGGAAGATTTGGTATTTTGCAACGATATATACGGAGTGATGGAAAAGTTTAAACTCAAGTATGATCCTGCTGAATGGCGGCTGTTCATTGATTTGTCAAAAGACAGCATAAAAGGTGTTCTTCTTCATAATGGCAACACATTCGCTTCAGTTCCTATTGCTCACTCTGTTATTCTCCAAGAAAAATACGAGAATTTGGCCCTGATTCTTCAGAAGATTCGTTATGATGAGCATAAGTGGATGATTTGTGGAGACTTTAAAATTCTATCCATGCTATTAGGGCAGCAATCCGGTTTCACCAAATATCCCTGCTTCCTTTGCTTGTGGGATAGCCGGGCCCGCGAGCTACACTGGGGGAAAAAAGACTGGCCAATTCGGGAGTATTTGAGACCCGGTGAGAAAAATGTTCTTCATGAGACGATGTCCGAGTACGAAACGATGTCTGAGAAGGAAAAAGAAGCCTGGGATTCCTTCAAGGATGTTGTTCTCAAATTCTTGGGGAACAGGCGGGATGAGAACTATAAGGATATTGTTGCCAGGATGCTCAATGCCTTCAAAGAACAAGGCTGTAACATGAGCCTGAAAGTCCATTTCTTGCACTCCCATGTGAACTACTTTCCCGAAAACTTGGGGGCGTACAGTGAAGAACAAGGTGAAAGGTTTCACCAGGACATCAAGGACGCAGAGAGAAGGTACCAAGGAAGATGGAACACCACTATGATGGCTGATTTCTGCTGGTTGCTGCTGCGGGAAACCCCAGATGAAAAATACGCCAAGCAGCGCACCAAGAGAAGCATTCGGGGAAGAAGAAACGGGCCCACCAGGAGATTGATTGACCCAAGAATGACTTTAAAATCTAAACTGTGTTGACAAATATCGTGTTTTTACTAAACTTTGAAATAAAAATTTGCTAGTTATTACCACAGTGTCGGATCTCATTTATTAGAATTTTATTTTCACACCATCGGGTGTTTGTCTTCATGTATTGCAATGGTGCGGTTTGCATTTTCTATTCTTACATACATACCTGTACAACATTTTTTGCACATTTCTTTGCTTTGCTTTGTGTCTAACCTCGCTCTTATATGCTCAATGTTTGTGCACATGTATGTGGCTGTTTTAAGTGCAGACAATTTTGCTACCATCACAATGTGTTTTGTTGACATTACTCTATTCTTATGTGCTGCCTTGTTACAATTTTCTTTATTCTTATTTGAATAACTACTAAACAATTAGTATAAAGAATTCATCCAAGAAACTTTTATCTCGATCGCACTCAATCTGAAACGTTCACCTCAAACTGCTAACCCAATGTAGCAAAAAATCTGTACGTGATGGAGCAAATTGGTTACCAGATTTGGATTCAGCGCACCAAAAAACATAAAAATCAATCGAAACATTAGAGGCAGTTTAAAAAAAAAATTTTTTAGTGTACCTGTGCAATTAATGCAAGGAAGCAATAAAAGTGTTCATCACTAATAAATAAATAAAATGTAATCAATGCCTATATTAAATAAAACGTGTACATAAAAGACATGTGAAGAAAGATTAACATTCATAGTTAAAAAATGTGCAATAGTGAAAACATTAAAACTCAAATAGAAATTACTCCAAAATAAAGAATAAAAAGAGAGATGAGGGCAAGAAATAAAAAAAAAAAATCAAAAAACCAGAGAGGAGTTATGGTAAAAGCAGGAGTGAATCAAAAATATTACCTTGTGAATAGAGTAAAAAACAAACAACCCGCCGTGATGGGGAATCCGTGGCTAGGCTAGTAAAGCCATGTCCCTTTCACAAGACAGAAAGTCTCACCATGCGCTATTTGAAAAGGGAAGGATAAGAGGTGTGACCCATAATGTATCATAACGCAACCATATTAAATTCATAGGAGATATTATAATTGAGGCAAAAAAAAATGATTGGGAACATCTTAAAAAGGACGTTGCCGGGTGATGTCACTACGGCTATGAAGCCTTTGTAAAAGTTTTAGTACTTATGCTGTTCCTCACACCATCCAATGTTTCGAAAATGATGAAAATATATGTATATAAACCATTCTAATAAATAAAGATGAAAGAGTAAACCATAAGAACCAAAATATTTTGAATGTACTCACTGTGTCTATATGTAAACTGTCAAATTCAAAGCTATAGGAATTAAAACCCCGAAGGGTCTAAAAACTGTAGACCGATCGTGTGAACGATCGGAAGATCTGAAAACAATTAATGAAAAAAGATGCCATATAAGAGTACTAGTAATCAAAAGCACGAAACATGAAAAAATATAAATATAAATGAAGAAACCTGTAAATATGTATGTATTTCCAGACGTGGAGGACGGTGAAATTTTCCTTAACGTTAATTTCCTTTCCTGGAATCCTGCTAGACCAGTCCAGACAAACGGGTTGTGTTCCCCTTCCAGCAGATGTTGGAGACAGAAAAAGATTTCCAGAGCCCTGATTGGCTGGCCACTGGCATATAGTAACATACCCACAGGGGTTCTCCTCAGTATAGTTTGTATAGCTAAGATAAGGAAACCAAGACCAAACAGACCCGGCCAACTAGACCGGAAAAAACATGGTCAACTATATACATGAAGCACGGGCGCGGAAAAAGGAAAAACCGACCCTCGACCTCCCTGCATAATAATTTCCTTGGAGGATGTCCAAGATGGTCGGCGGATCATTTCCAGAACTGTAATAGACAGCGGGGTGGGAATTGGACTGGTCTAGCAGGATTCCAGGAAAGGAAATTAACGGTAAGGAAAATGTCACCTTCCATTTCATCCTGCTAGACCAGTCCAGACAAACGGGAAGTACCCAAGCTAATGACCACCCGGGCGGGAAGCGATAGCCGCAGAAAGCACCTTGGTGCCAAACTGACTGTCATCACGCGCCTGGACATCAAGGCGGTAATGTCGCACAAAAGTCGACAAGGACGCCCATGTCACCGCTCGACAAATATCTACCGGATCAACGTGAGAGCGTTCAGCCCAGGAAGCCGCCTGAGCTCTAGTAGAGTGTGCGCAAAGAACTGCCGGCACCGGCTTGCCTTGTCCAATATAAGCTGCTTCAATGGCTTTCCGGAGCCACCGGGAAATCGTCGATTTAGAGGCCGTGAGACCTTTCCGAGGTCCCGCAAAAAGATCAAAAAGAGATGATTAGACGCACGAAAGGAATTACTAACCTTCAAGTAGCGACAAAGAATTCTGCGGAGATCTAAAGTTCTGAGATCTTTATGCTTCCCCGCGCATTGCTCCTTGGAAAAGGCGGGAAGAAAAAGTGGCTGATTAAGATGAAAGGACGTAAGGACCTTTGGTAAAAAAGATGTCACAGGCCTAATCGAGACGCCCTCCGACGAAAAGGACAGAAAAGGGTCCCGACAGGAGAGAGCTTGTAACTCCGAAATCCGACGAGCCGAGGTAATCGCTACCAGAAAGACGGCCTTGAGGGTAAGATCCCGCAAGGAAGCCTCTTTGAGGGGCTCAAAAGGACGAACCACGAGAGTCTTCAAGACTAAGGACAAATCCCAAGGAGGTACAACCGCCCGTAAGGGCGGATGCAACACTTTCACCCCCTTGAGAAAACGGGACACATCGGAGTGCGACGCCAACAAACAGCCCCGCACCGGTCCACGGAAACAAGTTAAGGCAGATACCTGCACCCTCAGCGTACTCAGGGCCAAACCCTTCCCGAACCCGTCCTGTAGAAACGCTAAGACATCCGGAACTACTGCGCGCCAGGGGGAAATCTGATGGGATGAACACCAGGATTCGAAAATACGCCACACCCGCGCATAAGCAAGAGACGTGGAAGATCTACGAGCTCGGAGAAGGGTAGAGACGACTTCAGACGAATAGCCCTTGCACGCTAGCTGGCGGCGCTCAAGAGCCAAGCCGTAAGAGAGTAGGGATTTGCGTCGTCCATGAATACTGGGCCCTGACGAAGGAGGGGGGCAGTCAAGGACAAGGGTAGCGGACGCCCCCAAGATAAACGGACCAGATCCGCGTACCAAGGTCGCCGAGCCCAATTCGGCGCTACGAGAATTACCGGACCCTGGTGCTCCCCGATGCGACGGAGAACCTTGCCGATCAAGGCCCACGGAGGAAAACGTATAGAAGAACGTGAGCCGGCCAAGGCTGAGCTAACGCATCTATCCCGTGGGAGCCGTGGTCTCTCCAGCGACTGAAATAGACGGGCACCTTGGCATTCCTTCCCGAGGCTATGAGGTCCATCGCCAGCATTCCCCAGCGGCGCACAATGTCCTGAAAGGCCTCTGGGACGAGTTCCCACTCCCCGGGATCGAGAGCGTGTCAACTGAGAAAGTCGGCCGTGATATTGTCGACCCCGGCGATATGCTGCGCCGAAATGGCTAACAAATGTTTCTACGCCCACGGAAACAGACGATCCATCTCCCTCGATACTCCCGGACACTTTGTCCCCCCTTGGCGATTGAGGTATGGCACTATGGTGGCATTGTCGGAGAGGATTCGAACCGCTTGATTGCGGAGCACGTGTAGAAAGCTTTGCAAGGCAAGGCGAGGCGAACAGCTCGAGCCTCCAGGCGATTGATTGTCCAAGTCGCCTCGAGAGGCGTCCAGGCACCCTGCGCTGTGTGAGTCAGACAGTGAGCTCCCCAACTGGAGAGGCTCGCGTCCGTCGTCACCAACACCCAGCACGGAACGTCCAGCGGGACTCCCCGAAGAAGATTGTGCGGCAAGAGCCACCATTGAAGATTGTTCCTGAGGTCCGGCAAGAGCGGGAGACGGAGCTGGTAATCTTCTGACACCGGGGACCAGAGGGAAAGAAGCGCCCTCTGCAGACAACGCATATGAGCCCTTGCCCAGGGTACTAGATCGATGGTAGCAGCCATCGTCCCCAGAAGCTGTAAATAGTCCCATGCTCGAGGAGAGGACTGAAGCAGAAACAGGCGAAGCTGCGCCGACAATTTGAGGAAGCGAGCCCTTGTCAGAAAAACCCGACCTTGAGCTGTGTCGAATGTTGCTCCGAGGAAGTCGATTCGCTGAGAGGGACACAGACAACTTTTGGGATGATTGATAATCCAACCCAGACTTTCCAGAAAGGCTACGACCTTCGCCACCGTGCTGCATGCCTCCGGACGGGAATCGGCTCGAATAAGCCAGTCGTCCAAGTAGGGATGTACCCGTATTCCCTGCTGTCGTAGAGCCGCGGCTACTACAACCATCACCTTTGAAAAGGCCCGCGGAGCTGACGCCAGGCCGAAAGGCATTGCTTGAAATTGAAAATGTCGGCCAAGCACCGCGAAACGCAGAAAGCGTTGATGGTCCTCCCGAACAGGTATGTGAAAATAAGCTTCGGCCAGATCCAGAGAGGCAAGGAATTCCCCCTTGCGGACCGCCTGAATAACCGACCCGAGTGTCTCCATTCGAAAATGAGGCACATGGAGGCAGCGGTTGACCCCTTTGAGATCTAGGACTGGGCAAAAGGAACCATCCTTCTTGGGCACCACAAAATATATAGAATAACGACCCAATCCCCGCTCTGGAGCCGGTACGGGACGAATGGCAATGAGCAGAAGAAGCCGTCGCAAAGTGGTTTGAATGGCGCGTCTCTTTGCGGACGCCCCTGCCGGGGAGATAAGGAAGGCATCAGGAATAGGCTGGCAATAGTTGAGAGACAGCCCGGAGGTCACAACATTGAGCACCCATCGATCGGAGGTGATTGCTGCCACTGACGAGAAAAAAGGGCCAACCGTCCTCCTACTGGAGGAAGGAACTCGAGTGGGCTGTTCATCCCGTCAGCGGGAGATCCGGGAAACTTCCCTGTGCCAGAGTAGGAGTCAGCGCCCTTTCGTGCTCCACAAAAGGACTGACCCCTTTGTTGTCCTCGGTTGGAGGGAAACGAAGCACCCGGGGGCTTGTCAGACCGAAACCGGCGAAAGTCGCCAGACCGAGAATACCGCCGAGAGCCTTGAGAAGAAGTCCGAAAGGAGCGCCGCTGAGCAGTTTTCTGGCGATCCTCAGGTAACCGTTGCGGCTTGACTTCCCCAAGATCCTTTACCAACTTGTCCAGGTCTTCCCCAAACAAAAACCGCCCCTTAAAGGGAAGTTTGGAGAGTCTGGACTTAGAAGCAACGTCCGCCACCCACTGACGCAACCAGAGCCAGCGCCGTGCGACTGTAATGGAGGCAATGGAACGAGCAGAGAGACGTAGTAAGTCGTAGAATGAATCAGCGAGAAAGGCCGTGGCAGATTCCAAACGAGCCATGGCGGGATCTTCCGGCAGCCTCTGAATCCAGCGTAGCAACGCTCGGGCCACCAAGGCCCCACAGACCGTCGCCTGCAACGCCATAGTGGAAGACGAAAAGGCCGTTTTGAGAAGATTCTCAACCTTGCGATCCTGTTGATCCTTGAGAGCAGCACCGCCCTCCACTGGAATGGTGGTATGCTTGGTCACTCCCGAGACCAGGGCATCCACCTTAGGATAGGTAAGCCACCTGTCAATCTCAGACGGAGGCCAGAGATAGAGTTGTCCCAGGCGGCGTACCGCCCGGAGCGGGGAATCAGGAGCATCCCACTCCCGAGACACCATTTGTTGCATTTCCGCCGGGAAGGGAAACGCCTTGGAAGGCTGCCGAATACCCTGCAAGATTGAGTCCGGTTGAGACTGCGACAGAGTTGCGTCAGAGGTGGGAGGATCGGAAAGCCACAGAGCCTCAACCGCTTGCTCGATTAAGGGCGTCAACTCCTCCTTGCGGAAGAGACGGATATCTCGAGAATCATCCGCTGTCGGCAGGGCAGAATCCGAATGAGAATATTCGCCAACCTCCCGCTCGGAGTCCGAGAGGCTGACATCCCCCGAGGAGCCAGTACCATCCAGGCCCACAGCCCCGCCTGATAAGGAAGCCGAAACCTTCTTGGAGGGGCACCCGGATTCGCGGGCGGAGGACTGATGCGTGCGCTTGTGAGATACCGGCGCATCAGAAGCAGCTCCCGCAGGCAGTACCTGCTTGGGTCCCAAAACCAGAGAGTCTGAGTTCCAGAGAGACCAAGCTTGGCGAAAAAGCGCCAAAAACTGGGCCTCCGAGGGCGATTGAAAATCATTCTGCAGGCCCGAGGCCTGAGGGACTTCCAGCAAAGCAGCTGGTGAAGCTAGCACGGGCAGGGCGGCAGGACTAGAAGCTGAGAGACTCGGGGGAACAGCTAAAGACTTAGAGGTCTCCCCGGGATGAGCAAGGCAGGCCGAGCACATGTTAGCAGACAGCTCCTTGCTCTTCTTGTTGCAGCCCAGACAGCGCTGCCCCGTAGCAGGCATGAGCCCGGTTAGAAGAGATTCGCCCTCTGATCCTTCGTGTTTGTTTTTTTTTTAAGTTGGTAGAGAGTAGAAGGACCCCCGAAGGCAGCGATTTAGAAAATGAGCGCTAGAAAAAAAACAGGCACCGCAATGGATACCGGCCGCGCGATCACGCGGCTGCAAAAATGGCCGCCGGTCCAAAAGCGCGCGAAAACACAGAGCCGCCAAAAACTGAGAAAAAAAAGGTAAAATAATAAAATCAGCGACTCGGCCAAAACGGGGAGAGGCAGTCAGGGGGACCCCAAGGCAAACACTAAGGCCGTCGCTCCAGAGGTCTTGAGCATGAATTTCGCCCTGTTTGGCTGCCGCGGAGGTGGGAAATTCAGGAGAGGCTGTCACTTACAGTTCTGAAGAGCCGAACACATCAGATCCGATCCCCCGAGCACTGCAGACGGCAACCCCGCTCACTAACCCACTTGGCTAGGGCTGGGGTCTTCCAGGGGGAGAGGAAGGAGAGGGCTGCACTGATCCAAAGCAGGAGCTCCTGTGAAAACCCTCGATGTGCTTACGGACTGGGAAAATCCAAGGCAACACCTCGTGTGAAGCCTGGATACCTCCAGAGGTCAAGTAATCCAGATAAAAACAGTTACCAAATAAAAGGAAGAAAATAAAGCAATTTAAATTAACGTGAGGAGAAAAACCAGACACTCCTGCATCTGCTGGAGACAGAAAATACTGAGGAGAACCCCTGTGGGTATGTTACTATATGGCAGTGGCCAGCCAATCAGGGCTCTGGAAATCTTTTTCTGTCTCCAACATCTGCTGGAAGGGGAACACAACCCGTTTGTCTGGACTGGTCTAGCAGGATGAAATGGAAACTATTCATTGTGTACTTCACATGCTGTGTCCTCCACGTCTGAAAATACATACATATTTACAGGTTTCTTCTTTTATATTTATAGTTTTTCATGTTTCGTGCTTTTGATTACTAGTATTCTTATATGGCATCTTTTTCATTAATTGTTTTCAGATCTTCCGATCGTTCACACGATCTGTCTACAGTTTTTAGACCCTTCGGGGTTTTAATTCCTATAGCTTTGAATTTGACAGTTTACATATAGACACAGTGAGTACATTCACAATATTTTGGTTCTTATGGTTTACTCTTTCATCTTTATTTATTAGAATGGTTTATATACATATATTTTCATCATTTCCGAAACATTGGACGTGTGAGGAACAGCATAAGTACTAAAACTTTTGCAAAGGCTTCATAGCCGTAGCGACATCACCCGGCAATGCACATCCTTTATAAGATGTTCCCAATCATTTTTTTTGCCTCAATTATAATATCTCCTATGAAATTAATAAGGTTGCGTTATGATACATTATGGGTCACACCTCTTATCCTTCTTCCCTTTTCAAATAGCGCATGGTGAGACTTTCTGTCTCATGAAAGGGACATGGCTTTACTAGCCTAGCCACGGATTCCCCATCACAGCGGGTTGTTTGTTTTTTACTCTATTCACAAGGTAATATTTTTGATTCACTCCTGCTTTTACCATAACTCCTCTTTGGTTTTTTGATTTTTTTGATTGCTTGCCCTCATCTCTCTTTTTATTTTGGAGTAATTTCTATTTGAGTTTTAATGTTTTCACTATTGCACATTTTCTTCACATGTCTTATGTACACGTTTTATTTAATATAGGCATTGATTACATTTTATTTATTTATTTATTTGTGATGAACACTTATTGCTTCCTTGCATTAATTGATTATATGTTTTTTAATTATGATGTTTTAACATTTATATTTTATCTCATTGTTTTTAATTATTTATGATTTTATTTATTTATGATGTTTTAATATTTTGTAGTGAGCCTCAAAAAACCCCTGACGAAGTACTGCACGAAACACGGCCTGTGTTGGGTTTGGCCACCTCTGGTAAAGATTAATAAAGGTTTCCATGTAAAGGTTTTCCTGCCCATTTTTTCGGACTGGTCGTTTCTGATGTAAGAGGACGACAAACTCGGGGGAAAATCCTGCCAGAGACCCTCCCCCCACAGCAGGCACCCCTGAGGGGCCTGGAACCGACGTAGCTTTAGTCTGTGGAGAAAGAGGAGCCTCCTGCAGATTACTAATCTCCGTAACAACTGAAGATGCTTGTGCAGACAAAGAAGCCGCCTCTTTTGCTTTATCCTGGAGCTCCTGTTCCATATTCAGCGCTTCTGCCACGGCACACACCAGCATCCGAAACCGCTCCCCAACGGGAACCACAGACCAGACACTGTGGACGTGCCGTCATTAGATCAAAACACTGTGCCTTGGCCACGCCACTGGCCAGGGATAACAGACTTAATAAACTTTTTTTTCCCCACAGATTGCTCCACTCTCTACCAGCTTTAGAGAAAAAACAACTCTTAAATATGTAAAACTGCCATTTATCATAAGAAGCAGCAAAAACTGAGAAAAAACAAAGAAAAAGGACAAAAGGAAAATCGCTGCTTTAGAAAAAACGAGCAGCCTAGCAATAGGGCCTAGAAAAATGCAGCACAAAGTTCCACGAGGCAGCAGACCGCGGCAGAGAGGCCTACCTTCTTCTCCCAACCCACAGCACTCGCCTCTGACAGAATCGGAGCTATAGTGAGGAGAATTGCATCAGCGCTGAAAAAGCCAGTAAACACCCCAGCACTGGCTGCAGCAGCTAGAGAAAAGGTATGCTGACAGCTCCTCACTCACCAACGAGATCGGGAGCCATCAGTCACCACGGGAGCACTTGGCAGTCTCAGCTCCCCTCCGAACAGTCAAGGAGGGGAGTGAAGAAGGGGAAAGACGATCTGACACCAGCAGCCAAGAGAGGATCCTCCATCCGCTGCTCCCCGTTGCCCTTAGGATCCTTTTTTTTAAAACTTTAAACTAACAATCTGCCCAAACAAAATAAGGTATAGGCCAGGGGGAAAATAAGCCAAAATAATAGAACAACTCCCAGCTACACTAACTACAAAGCTCCTTCTCAGTCCCTAAAGTGAGCCCAGCACTTAGGCTCACTACCTCCAGCTACTTGGAGATTGAGCACACTGGAAGCTGGTGGGAGGTGCCAGCAGTATATGTGTAGGTGGCTTCAAAATCTGTCATGCCCGGTCTCCAACCTGTGGGAGGAGGTGCACTACCCAGAGGTGCGGGGACTGGACTGGAGGGACGATAAGGAATGTTTATTTGGAGCAAGAAATTCTGCCTCTCCTATTTGGAGCTAGTGCTCTTTATTTGTAAGTAAGTTCAATCAAAGCAAGCTATATCTCTGTCTTCACAAAATACAGTGGGGGCATATTAAAACAGTAGTGGTTAGGCTAGTTAAGTGTGCCTAGCTGCTTTATTTAAAACCAGATATTCACTGGTGGAAAATATTCAGTTTCCACCGCTGAATATCTGGGGTTGCCAGATAGCAGTGCTCTATCCGGTAAGTGGCAATAGTCAGCTGCTAATTGGATAGCAAAAACCAGTTAGGACAGCTATTCAGCAGACCTAACTTTAGCAGTTGAATATCGCCGCCAACTGGAGGGTGGTTATCACCACCCAGTTTTAACCAGGTATTTTTTTGGCAGTCTGTGAGGATATTCAGTGTCGCCGAGTATTAGGCTGACTACATTTTAACACTGGTTAGGCAAGTCTGCTAACTGGCTAAAATGGTTTGAAAGCATCCCTCCCCCTGTAACTCTTCTCTTACTGTTAAATAATACTGATACTATGACCACATCTCGGCAGTCTAGGCAACATCCTGATTATTAATTCTGATCTCACAGAAAAAGTCAAAGAAACTAAGATGCTCAGAGTGGACTTCAGTAAGATGGCAGACAAGATTAAATCTGAAGCCAAAAAGCTGAATGATTGTATTTCATTTTGAAACACTCACTGGGATGCAGACAGTCTGTGGTCTAATTTAAATAAGAAAACAGACTACAGGGTAAAAAGAAAAATTAGGACAGGTCGGAAAACAAGTTCAAAGACAAAATCTTTCATTTCAGCATATAAAGAAAATCAGACAACAATTTTAAATAAAATAGGATCGATACAATAAAGAGCAGCTACTAGTACCAGTCTGTCAGCAATGAGCTGCCTGACTGAAGACCAAACACAATTTAGGACAACTATTCAGAAGGTCGCCATGAGTAGACACCAACTTGACGGCACTTAACATCATCAATTATATCTATTGCTGTTTGGAGATGTTCATCTATTAGTTAAAATCACTTTTTTTTAATTTAATGACAGACATTCAAAAAGTAGTTATCTAAAACATTCCAAAATTACACCTGTGAAGCTACATTTTCAGGAATTAACATTTACTTGGTCAACCAATTTGCTCCAAGTCAGAGCAAATAGTTTAAAATAGAAATTAAATGGTGCCTTAATGTCCCTCATGGGATTTTTAAATTCAAATCAGCATGGAATATTATTGCATAACAGCAACATGAAGAAGAAATCCCGTTTATCATATACTTTTATCTTTAAATGAAAGGCTGTGCATTTTTTTCCTTTCGGGTTATGTTTACTAAAGCATGCAAACACATGTCAGCATATTCCATGGCAAAAAAATGAGACAAAGTAAATAATGCATTAAAGTGTGTTAGCACAGGTTAATGTGGCAGTAAACTTTGGTAAGTTTAGCCCTTAATTCTTATAAACTCCAGTTTACTGTACTACAAATCATCAGTCTCTCTGCACCATGTTGTAGCTCCCAGAATGCAAATGTCATCCTCTTATTAAGTTTGGTCAGGGTTGAGTCAAACCAAAAAAATCCAACTTCCCACTGCTTCCTGATCCAACAATTTTGCAAATAAAGTCTGTTGTTCAAATTGGAAGCGTGCGTTGGAGGGGGTGGGGCGGAAGAGGATGATGGTAGAGAGCAGAAACCATGAGGCAGCGCCGGCAAGTTAAAGTGCTGCTTTGCGGTTTCTGAGCTAATGCTACAGGCCGTGGAGAGAGGCAGCAGTATTGAGGGACCTAGCTAGGGCAACTCCAATCCTTGCACCAGCCTTGACGACTAGAGATGAATTTCAAACACTATGGCCAGATGTACTGAAGAAATTTTCCCATTTTGTCTCTTTCGGAAAAGAAATAGTAATTACACTTACCTGGTAATTGTAGTTCCTTGAGTGATGACAGCTTAGTCCTCTACGTATGGGTAGTGCACCTCCTCCTGCAGCATGAAGACTGGACCAATCAAATTTCAGCATCACTGGATCCAGCATCCTGGCTATCCCTTGTACTCCAGTGAACTACTGTCAAAGCAAACTCAAACAAACAGATAGCTAACCTTTAAGAAAAAAAATGCAATAATTTAGTATGCCGCGCAAGATGCGGAACATCTGGTTTTTTTTTTTTTGTTTGTTTGGTTTTGTTTTTTGTTTGGTTTTTTTTTTAGAGTGAAACCTACAGCAATCACAGCAGACTGCATCCATCCCTATAAGAGGGAAAGGAAAAAACAAAAAACAGTCAACCAAGGGTCCCTCGCCTGCCGCACCAGAAGCAGTCAGCGAGAGCAAAAAAGACAAATAAGAAACACCTCAAAGACTCACCTGTAAATACTGAGTCCTGTACCAAATGCGTGCCGAGGCCAAAAATAGTATCCCAAGGGAGGGAAGGAGGACTAAGCTGTCGTCACTCAAGGGACTACAATTACCAGGTAAGTGTAATTACTATTTCCTTATCGTTCCTCCAGCTTAGTCCTCTACGTATGGGATGTAACAGAGCAGCCTTAACGGGAGGGATTCCGCCAACCGGCACGCAAGACCGCGGAACCAAAACAGGCATCCCGTGCCACATCAAGACAATAGTGCTTACTGAAAGTGTGTAGGGACGACCACGTCGCCGCTTTACAAATCTCCTCCGGCGAAACCAGGCTATATTCCGCCCAGGACGCCGCTACCAATGAGCCCTCAACCCCAGCGGCGCAACACGCCCCTGTAACAGATAGGCAGAGGCAATTGCCTCTTTAATCTACCGAGAAATGGAGGCTTTCGCTGCCGCCTCACCTTTCCTGGAACCGCCGAACAGGACAAATAAACGATCGGACTTGCGGAAAGTTTCGGTGACCGTTAAATACCGACGCAAAACTCTTAAGGTCCAAACGACTAAGACCGCGATCAGAGGTCTGCTCCCCTGACGTGTGCAACACCGGGAGCGATACCACCAGATTCAAATGAAAAGGGGAAGACACTTTAGGCAAAAAGGAAGGCACCGGCCTCAGCACCACCTTCTGATCTGAGAAAGATAGGAAAGGCTCCCTGCAAGAAAGAGCTTGAAGCTCGGAAATGCGGCGCGCCGAACAAATCGCTACAAGAAACACCGTCTTAAGGGTCAAATCCTTCACCGAAATTCGAGAGAGAGGCTCAAACGGGGCGACCGTAAGCGCACGCAAGACCAAGTTGAGGTCCCACGCCGGGACGGAAACACGGCGCGGAGGGCGATCTAGAAACCGCCTTCAGGTAACGAACAACATCGGCATGGGAGCCCAGCGCAACCCCCTGCACTTTACCCCTGTAACAGGAAAGAGCCGCTAACTGCACCCGCAAGGAACTGGCGGCCAAACCCTTATCAAAACCGTCCTGTAAAAATTCCAACACCACCGGAAGAGAGGCCGTAGCTGCCCGAACCTGACGCCTGGAACACCAATCCTCAAAAATACGCCAAACCCGGACATAAGCTAGCGAAGTGGACCTCCTACGCGCCTGAAGCAACGTCGCCACAACGGACTTCGAATAACCTTTCTTCCTTAACTTCGCCCGTTCAATAGCCAGGCCGTAAGAGAGAATCTCTCCACTTGCGGCATGCGAAGAGGACCCTGACACAACAGATCCAGAGTAAGAGGAAGACGCCACGGAGAATCGCTCAACAGTCGAACCAGATCGGCATACCAGGGACGACGGGGCCAATCCGGTGCTATCAACAATACTTGTCCTCTGTGAGACTCGATCCGCTGAATCACCCGCCACAGAAGAGGCCACGGGGGAAACACATAAAGAAGGCCTGCGGTGGGCCAGGTCTGCAACAGAGCATTGATGCCCTCGGACATGGGTTCTCGCCGTCGACTGTAGAAGCGAGAAGCCTTTGCAGACCGAAAGGTGGCCATCAGATCCATGACAGGCTGACCCCAACGATGCACCAACTGTTGGAATACGGCCGGATTCAACTCCCATTCGCCAGCATCCACCTGAACGCGACTGAGAAAATCCGCTGTGACATTGTCTTTCCCTACAATGTGCGCTGCCAAGATCGTCAGCAACCGAGGCTCTATCCACGCAAATAGCAACTGGGCCTCCGCTTCCAAGGCCACGCTGCCGGTACCGCCCTGCCGATTTATGTAAGCTACGGTCGCGGCATTGTCGGAGAGAACTCGCACCGCCCGGTGCGTTACCTGGACCTCGAAACTTTGCAGCGCCAACCGAACGGCTCTCAGTTCCAAACGATTGATCGACCAGCCGCTCTCCTGCTGGGACCAGTGACCCTGCGTCACTTGCTCCCCGCAGTGCGCGCCCCAGCCCGTTAGACAGGCATCTGTCAACAGCGGAACCCAGACGGGCTGTTCCAAGGGCATCCCCGCTCGAAGCGAGGATGGGCGCAGCCTCCCTTTCAGATCGTTGCGAACTATCCGCGGACAGGGAAGACGCTTGTTCAACGAATCAACCTGATTGGACCAGCGACGGAGTAAGGCCCTCTGTAGGGAGCACATGTGGAAGCGAGCCCAGGGCACCACTTCCAGGGATGCCGCCATCGTTCCTAACAGTTGCAGATAGTGCCAAGCTGAAGGGGCTGAGGTCCTCCGAAAGCGGCGCACTAGAGCCTGGAGAGTGAACACTCTCCTTTCCGGAAGAAACACGGTCCCTCTGCAAGTATCGAATAGTACACCCAGGTACTCGAGCAACTGAGTCGGATCCAAGTGACTCTTGCCGGGCTTGACAACCCAGCCGAGAGACTGCAGAAGCCCGACGACCCTCGCCGTGGCTGTTTCGCACTCCGAGCGAGTCTTTCCGCGTATCAACCAATCGTCCAGATAAGGATGAACCAGCACACCCTCCTGACGCAAGGCCGCCGCTACCACCACCATGACTTTGGTGAACACCCGAGGAGCGGTGGCCAGTCCGAAAGGCAAGGCTTGGAACTGGAAGTGACCCCACGGAAGAGCGAATCTGAGATACTTTTGATGGGACTGCCACATAGGAATATGGAGATAGGCCTCGGTCAGGTCGAGAGAGGTAAGAAACTCGCCTTTGCGGACGGCGACAATTACGGACCGCAGGGTTTCCATCCGAAAATGTGTCACTCGAAGACAACGATTCACGCCCTTGAGATCTAAAATAGGACGAAGAGCACCATCCTTCTTTGGCACCACGAAATAAATGGAGTATCTGCTGAGACCATACTCCGCCGGCGGAACGGGAACCACTGCTCCTAGCCGGAGCAAGCGATCGAGAGTCTGCTGAATCTGAGCGGTCTTGAGAGGGCCCCGGCAGGGGGATGCTACAAAGGAATCGAGAACGGGCCGGGCTAGATCCAAGGCATACCCGTCCCAAATAATCTCCAAAACCCAGCGATCTGACGTGATACGGGCCCAAGCCGAGAGAAACTGCCGAAGATGACCCCCAATCGCAGTAACCTCTGCCTAGACCCGCAGCCCTTCATTGGGGCTTGCGAGCGGCAGTAGAGGTCGCGGCAGCGAATCCTCTAGAGGCCCCTCGAAAAACCTCGAAAGCTCGGAGACCTCGAGAGATACCTACCGCGCTGCGTTCCCACAAAGCGGGGTGACCGAAATCTACGAAAGTCCCGAAACTGACCCCGAGGGGAAGGAAGGGTCCTACCTCGCCTCGGGCGATCCTCGGGAAGGCGACCGCCCTTAGATTCACCCAGCTCCTTGACCAACTTATCAAGATCTTCACCAAAGAGCAGCTTGCCTTTAAAAGGTAACTTTCCCAGGCGAGATTTAGAAGAAGCATCCGCCACCCAACTCTTTAACCAAAGGGCTCTGCGAGTCGCCACCAAGGAACCCATGCTATTAGAAAGTGCCCGGATAAGGTCGTAATGGACATCCGCCAAATACGCTGACCCAGACTCCAAGCGCTGAAGCTCGTTCAAGTCCTCGGCCTCTGCGGACGCCGCCTGACGAAGACGCTGCACCCAGCGAAGACAGGCTCGAGCAACCCAAGCTCCACAAATGGAGGCCTGCAACGCTACAGCGTCCGCTTCAAACGATTGTTTCAACAAACCGTCCATTTTCCGGTCCTGAGGCTCTTTCAAGGCCGCACTACCTTCAACAGGGATCGTGGTCTTCTTAGTCACAGCCGAGACTGCCGCATCCACCTTAGGCAAATGGAACCGGTCGAGGTCTTTGTCTGCCAACGGATACAGTTTATGCATGATTTTCATCCCCCTGAGACCCGATTCTGGGGTTTCCCACTCTGCCTGTATCATTTGATCAATGACTCTGTGCATGGGGAAGACCACCTGTGTCTGACGTACCGCCTGAATGATAGGATCCGCACCATCTTCCTCCTCAGCCGGCGGTGCTGGGGCCAGGCCAAGAGTCTGAAGCGCCTCAGAAAGGAGCGCGGGTAATTCCTCTCTGCGAAAGACTCAAATGATTTTCTCCTGATCTTCTGGCTCAGGGAGCTCGCCTTCTTCTAAGGCCTCCTCTTCCACGTCCAACTCCGGAACCTCATCCTCTATCCAATCCGAATCGGACAACAAGGGCTCCTGCAGGCGCTGCCGCTTGGCCGCTCGCACACCAGATAAAACACTGCCCAAAGCAGTAGGTTGCGCGGTCGCCACCTGACCAGGAGGGGAACCAACAGCAAAGCCTTGTCGCCTACGACAAAAAGCTTGATGCATTAATAAAATAAAGTCGGGAGAAAAATCCTCCAAGAAGGAATCACCCCCGAGATCAGCCTGCGTCCCCGCGCCGACAGGTAGAGAGGGGGCCGCTCCCGAAGGGCCTTCCAAGGGCGAGTCCGTCGCCATAGTCACGGGAGTGGACTGAGAAGAAACCGCCAAGGAAGTCTCCAGCCGCTGCTCCATACTGAGGGACACAGAGGCGCAGCGCTGACAGACCCCCGTCTCTGAAGAAGCACCCCTCCGAGAGCCACAAATAACACACAGGGACCCCGATGGCATGGAAGCCAAAAAACACCCGTTCACCCAAGGACGAAGAAATACAGTACCTGACCCCAGTTATGACGGGAGGCAACGCGGAGTCCCAGAAGCAGCAGGCCACTAACAAAAGGCTGGGGGCCTGTCAGTAAGAACAAAATCGCAGGCTCTGCCTTCTATTTTATTTTATTAATTTTTATTTTTATTTTTTTAAGGAAGCTGATAAAAAATAAACAGGCTCTCCAGCACGCCAAGAAGCAGCACTTAGCAGCCCAAACACTCCCTCAACAGGGGAGAGCCCAGAGATTTGGACAAGAAAGAAAGGAAATAAAGGAAATTAACAAAATAAAAGAAACAAAAGAAATAAAAGCACAACCGAGGCCCAGTTAAGAGGTCCTCCGCAGCGGGTGCCTAAGACTCCGGGAAAGCCGAACCCAGCAACGTGGACTGCACGGAGAAGATAACCGCGACGGACAAAATGGCCGCGGCTTCTCACTCAGTTCAGGCGCGCTGCAGAATTTTGGCGCCGAAAAGGCCCGGCATCGATGAACAAGAACGCCCCTTCACGGAGAGCCAAGATCCAGGAAAAAGAAAACAGCGCACAAAAGAAATCAAAGAAATCAAAGGTAAAAACGCGAGAGAGGCCAAGACAGGGACAGTGGCACAAACGGTGTCTGTCTCCGCGAAGCCCGTCGGCACTTCCAAGCGCACAGAGTCCTACCTGACAGGAACTGAAGCGCTGGCCAGCCGCGCAGGAGCTCTGCCCCGAACAGTCCAGGGAACAGAGATCCAAGCCCAAATTAAATGAAAAGGCAGTGATACAGCAAGCGGCCTGTGGCTGAACAGGAGAGAGACCTCGGCTGAGCCCCCCCTCCTCCGGAGTGCCGGTTCCTACAGAAATTTTAAAGAGACAGGTACTCCTTTCTTAGCAAAGAAAAAGAATCCCCAATAGGGACCAAGGAAATAAAAAATAAAAGGTTAGCTAAAACTAAGCCCTAAACTGACTGACTAGTGAGCCCAGCCAGGCTCACAAACATCTTCCTGCTGCATGAAGACAGGACACACTGGAGTACAAGGGATAGCCAGGATGCTGGATCCAGTGATGCTGAAATTTGATTGGTCCAGTCTTCATGCTGCAGGAGGAGGTGCACTACCCATACGTAGAGGACTAAGCTGGAGGAACGATAAGGAAATTAATATATCCAGCACTGGAGTGGAGGAGTAGCCTGATGTTTAGAGCACTGGCTTAAGAACCTAGTGACCAGGGTTTGATTCCCACTAGCACGCCCTGTGGCCTTGGGCAAGTCAGAAAATTCCAAGTTATCAATGTCCCTGTTTAATGTACATTACAGAAGTATAAGTTAGAATGTAAAACGCTTTGATTGAAATAATAAAAGAGGCATAAAAGACCTGTTAAATAAATAAATGGCTTGCTGCCAAGCAGGGATTTTCTGCATAAGGGGGCCTACGGTGGATTATGTACACAAAGTAATCCTTATGTAAACAAATTAGGATCTACTTACCAAGTCATAAATTTGATTTGCTAACTGAACCTTTTCATCTGCATCTTCCAAAGCTTTATAGTAATCCTGCAAGAAAAGATAGTGCAAAGGAACTGTAAAAATCATATTTAACAAAATTCGTAAACTCTTCATTTTCATATGCTATCAGAATATGATAGGCAAACCAGCAACATCTGTTTTCGCTTGTATGCCACCTTTCTAGCCCAAAAGAGCTACCCAAAATGGCTTATAACATTAAGAGGTTTATGGGCAATTTATGTGTCTTTAGCATGATCTTTGCAATTTTCTGGGTCATGCTACGTCTTGGTAAGTGGAACAGACGTTTCAGCCTAAGAACATATGTCTTTAGCATTTTCATATGTACAGGACTCTTCACATTTCATTTACTGGATCAAGTGCCCGTACCTGAAGATAATATATAAGTTCGGATATCAAATCATTATATTCAAATATGCACCAAGAGGATGAATCAAATTCATCGCACCAAGGCCTAGATACCCAAACAAAGATATCAGAATCCCTACTACTTTTTTGGTTAAACTACTATAGTCTTAACATTCAACTACTTTTGTCTTGATGTACAATTCTACTAACAAAAGGTGACATTTAATTTTAACCTGTTAATTTTCTTTCCTTGATTCCTGCCAGACCAGTCCAGATGAGTGAATTATGCTGTCCTGCCAGTAGATGGAGCCAAAGAAAATTAAAGCTCAAAGCTGACTCCACTTCCATTATCTGGGCTGCTGCAGCTTTCAGTTCCTCAGTATCCCATATCAAAGCTAAGACAACTGAAGGCAATTGTTGTATTTTGGGTTTCCAATTCACCACCGAAGCCAAATTGCCATGGCTTAAGTGGGTGGGTTCTGGACTGGTTTGGCAGGAGCCAAGGAAAGGACGCTAACAAGTTTTAAAATTTCAACCTCTTTATGCATGCCAGACAAGTCCAGAGGAGTGAGATGTTCCCAAGCTCTAACTAGAATGTACAGGAGGAAGCCACGATAGCCCTCACAACTCCATCTAAAAAGGTGTAGTTCCTTCAGACCTGCATATTCATAGTGCAGCACCAAGAGAATGGGTGCAATGGAGGCAAGGGCACTGCCCTGCTACTATCCTTTGGAAAGACAGATTATAACTATGCCTATGAGAACTGTACTGTAATCAAGCATGTTTGTCAGTCCTCTGGTACTTGACAACTCTTACTGGTGTATCCAAAATTATCATCTCCTTGACTCCTTCTGAAATTGATGCCATCACTAGATCAAATACCTATCTGAAGCTCAGAAGCAACCAGGCACCTATCAACATCTCAACAGTGATTGACTGCCCTGCCCTAGCCTACATCTCCCAACTGCCTTAATATCAGATGGAAGAGAGAAAGCTTGATTCTATCAGAAGTGAAACACTACCCTCAGAAGGGAAACAGAATGGGGCACAGAGATACCCTTTCCTTTAAGGCTGTCCAAAGAGGCCAATCTCTGCCACAAAAACCTAGGGAGATGCTACTCTGCGAGGCTTGAAGAGGAGGGAAACCGAGCCCTCAGGACTAAACTTTGGTTCCAAATAGAAATCTGGGAATCCCATTTGGTAAAGTAGCAAGGGGGCTTCCATGGCTATATCTTAAAGCCAGTCTCCAACCTCAGAATTGCGAGTTTGCTTTCACCCCAATCTCTTGTGGAGGAAGAAGACTGAAGAACTGAACTCTGAGGTTTCAAACTCTAATACAAGTCCACCATGTGGTTCTCTTTTGCACCTTCAAAGGTTGTATCACCTGACACTCTCTTTGCCATTGTCTGATACTCTCAATAGTCAGGCTGTTAAAGAGAACAGAAGGTATCCTCCAGGAACAAATCATCTGACTGGAAAAAACATTAAGTACCACTTCTGACTGGCTCCTTCAGAAAACGGATCAGGGAATGTCCAGGTTCACTACAGGAACATATGTGCAGAAGACTGGATGTCAGTCCTGGTTCTACGAGGATATCCCACCCCCCAGCTCCTGCTTCTCTCTTTGGCTGAAGAACTTGCTTGTTTTGGAGATTTATTGATATGATCTGAAATCCACACATGGAGGCATCCCCACCTGACACTTGGTAAAGCCACAGCTGCTTCTACCGTTCCTTATATTTCAGGATCCCAAAAGGGACTGGTTCAGAAAATTCATATGCATAATGAAAGTTGTTGGTCATATGTGCTGCTGCCAAATCCTACAGGGGAACTCCATCCAAGACCAAATCTGACACACTTACCTGAGGGCTTCTAGTTTTTCCTCAGTTTATTCCCATCAACAAATAGCATTATCTTGCTTGCTGCCACTTAGATGGTCTTCTTCCAAGCTAGGCCAGGATTGCTAGACAGCTGGTTCAAGCTCTTGGTCTAGACTTGGACCTGTTGGTTCTCCAACAGGACAACAACCACTGCTGCAGCTATCCTGGACCACAACTTCCCTCCCAGCCTATTAGGTAAAAAATATCCACAAAGGAGAC
The DNA here is from genome assembly GCA_033557465.1 of Ichthyophis bannanicus. Taxonomy (NCBI): domain Eukaryota; kingdom Metazoa; phylum Chordata; class Amphibia; order Gymnophiona; family Ichthyophiidae; genus Ichthyophis; species Ichthyophis bannanicus. The sequence continues at coordinate 101,794,238 of CM066038.1, forward strand.
TCCCGATCCATTCCCTTCAAGTGACAACTGTGAAAAGGTTGCTTGCCTAGGCTCCTTCCAGCCTACCTATGAAAAGAGAGACAAAGAAAGAAAGCAGCTTTATCACACTAGACTAATGAAGGTCACCATGAAAGGAGTCTGAACTGGGAGAGATACACGTGAGTCAGAGCCCAACATACCACATACAGGTCCATTGTCCTGAAGCCTAGGATCTGCAGAAATACAATTCTCAAGGGAGACATGGAAAGGGAGATCTGGACACTGGGAGTGAGGTTTTAAACCACTGACATCCAAGGCCACAAGACCACATGATACTTCAGAGACAAGGTGGCTCCCCTATATTCCAGAGACTAGGAAGGACCAAACTGATTTTCGGGATGATCCTCAACTTAAGGTTTCCACACCAACAGAACCACAGAACCTTTGTGTGCTGACTTGGCCGAAATAGCCAGATATCCAAATCTACTACTCTTGACTGATAGGTGGAGACATGGTTAGCATAAAGGGAGAGTCTCAAGCTGTCAATAAGGAATCCAGGATACATAACACAGGTACACTACCAAAAAACTGCCTCCAGTTTTGCAACTGATTCCTATAGATTTTGGGGTGCTGAATCCAGGAAAAATAGCCAAAATGTTCCATCACGTCACGTTTTCTTGCAAAATTAGATTTCTTACCCATATAAGGAATGTTCACATAATTTCTTTTTAGCCGACTGCAGTTTATTTTCTTGGCCCAAAATAGAGGTTGTAATGGTTAACTAACTAGAAACACTCCCTCATGATATTTTAGAGTGTTTTATATTCATTTTATACATTAACAGGACAATTGGGAGGCGGGGGGCTAAATCCAGTACTCGCGCTGGCGCATGTTCTTTCCTGTTCGCCTCGCCTCATTCGCTCGCTCAAACACGGTGGTTGCGACATGAACGTTCCTGTCAAATTTCAGTTTCTTGCAAGTTCATTATTACCTTTTGTTTGCTCAGTCGTAATCCAGCTTTATTCCGAAGTGGTTCACTACAGTTGTAGTTTGCAGTGCTGTGTATTTGTGATGGCTCACAGAGCCAGAGGTTGCGTCAACTCTCCGGACAGTTTTTGTTTTATTTGTGGGGAATATACCGTGAAAAAGCGGCAGAGGAACATTTCTGCATTTATTTAAAAAGTATATTTCGCCTATTTCGGTTTGAAGTTAGGCGATCAAGACAAACCGTGGGCTCCTCACAAAGTGTGCAAGACATGTGAGGAAGATCTACGCTTATGGATGAAAGGTAAAAAACAAGCATTTCGTTTCGGAATACCTATGATGTGGCGTGAACAAAGAGACCACAGCAGTGACTGCTATTTTTGCTCTTGCATTGTGAAGGGATACAACTTAAAAAATAAGAACGTAATAAGTTACCCCAACCTTCCCTCAGCAATTAGGCCTATGCCTCATAGCAACGAAGTAGTACCTGTGCCTGAACCACCAAAATCTTTGGATCATATTTGTGTGGACGGTTCTGATCATGATGAGACTCATCAGATGGCTTTTCCCGATGAGTCCAGTACTTCCGAGTTTGAAACTGAACCAGATCCGAAACCTGAACTTTTCTCTCAAGCTGAATTGAATGATTTAGTCCGGGATTTAGGACTCCCAAAAGATGCTGCCCAACTGCTAGGTTCTCGGCTTAAACAGAAAAATCTATTGTCACCAGGAACAACTTTTTATTGGTACCGCAACCGCGAGACACAATTTTTGAAGTATTTCAGCAAAGAGGAAGATTTGGTATTTTGCAACGATATATACGGAGTGATGGAAAAGTTTAAACTCAAGTATGATCCTGCTGAATGGCGGCTGTTCATTGATTCGTCAAAAGACAGCATAAAAGGTGTTCTTCTTCATAATGGTAACACATTCGCTTCAGTTCCTATTGCTCACTCTGTTATTCTCCAAGAAAAATACGAGAATTTGGCCCTGATTCTTCAGAAGATTCGTTATGATGAGCATAAGTGGATGATTTGTGGAGACTTTAAAATTCTATCCATGCTATTAGGGCAGCAATCCGGTTTCACCAAATATCCCTGCTTCCTTTGCTTGTGGGATAGCCGGGCCCGCGACCTACACTGGGGGAAAAAGACTGGCCAATTCGGGAGTATTTGAGACCCGGTGAGAAAAATGTTCTTCATGAGAGCTTGGTACCTCGTGATAAAATTCTATTACCACCTCTCCACATTAAGTTGGGTCTCATTAAGCAATTCATCAAGTCCCTTCCAAAAGATGGTGAGTGCTTTCGGTACCTTTGCTCAAAGTTCCCCCGACTTTCTGAAGCAAAGCTAAAGGAAGGAGTGTTTGTTGGCCCTGATATAAGGAAACTCATTTCAGATGGAGCATTCGCTGAAACGATGTCTGAGAAGGAAAAAGAAGCCTGGGATTCCTTCAAGGATGTTGTTCTCAAATTCTTGGGGAACAGGCGGGATGAGAACTATAAGGATATTGTTGCCAGGATGCTCAATGCCTTCAAAGAACAAGGCTGTAACATGAGCCTGAAAGTCCATTTCTTGCACTCCCATGTGAACTACTTTCCTGAAAACTTGGGGGCGTACAGTGAAGAACAAGGTGAAAGGTTTCACCAGGACATCAAGGACGCAGAGAGAAGGTACCAAGGAAGATGGAACACCACTATGATGGCTGATTTCTGCTGGTTGCTGCTGCGGGAAACCCCAGATGAAAAATACGCCAAGCAGCGCACCAAGAGAAGCATTCGGGGGAAGAAGAAACGGGCCCACCAGGAGATTGATTGACCCAAGAATGACTTTAAAATCTAAACTGTGTTGACAAATATCGTGTTTTTACTAAACTTTGAAATAAAAATTTGCTAGTTATTACCACAGTGTCGGATCTCATTTATTAGAATTTTATTTTCACACCATCGGGTGTTTGTCTTCATGTATTGCAATGGTGCGGTTTGCGTTTTCTATTCTTACATACATACCTGTACAACATTTTTTGCACATTTCTTTGCTTTGCTTTGTGTCTAACCTCGCTCTTATATGCTCAATGTTTGTGCACATGTATGTGGCTGTTTTAAGTGCAGACAATTTTGCTACCATCATAGTGTGTTTTGTTGACATTACTCTATTCTTATGTGCTGCCTTGTTACAATTTTCTTTATTCTTATTTGAATAACTACTAAACAATTAGTATAAAGAATTCATCCAAGAAACTTTTATCTCGATCGCACTCAATCTGAAACGTTCACCTCAAACTGCTAACCCAATGTAGCAAAAAATCTGTACGTGATGGAGCAAATTGGTTACCAGATTTGGATTCAGCGCACCAAAAAACGTAAAAATCAATCGAAACATTAGAGGCAGTTTAAAAAAATTTTTTTTAGTGTACCTGTGTAATCAAAGAAAAATCTGATTGTAATCCTTGGAGGCAATGATCCTGTGTACCCATGCATGATCTTCCTGAGAAGAGGTCTGGCTCTACTGCATGGGGACCCAAAGAGAAGGTGCTCACATGAGAAACTGAGCCTAAAAACCCTGTGGCCCACTATAACAGCCTAATATTGCCCTCAAATCCTACAACAAGGGCAAAGGGAAGTCCCTCTGAGTAGTTTGCAACCAACCAATGAGAAGACACCAAGTGTTTCTATGAAGGAGCACAGCAGTTTGCAACGAGGACGAGTCTGCACCAGTCAAACCCACTGCCAGGACTACCTTCCTGAGGAAAGAAGGGAGCTTCCTGAATAGTACTGCTTATGGCCTATGAAATTGGATGTACCACAACCAATACTGGAATGTGTCCCTAAGGTGAGGTGGGATTTCCTATACTTCCAGCCAACCTCTGAATTTTGGTCCCCAAAGTTCCACCTCTAGGAGAGGATAAACCTGCACAAGTTTGACATTGCTATGTCTGCCACTTTTTGTAGAAGCTCCTGAGAAGCATAGCCATAAACACCTTGTATCGAACTCCTTGCATTGCTCACCTCTATTATATAAAACTCACATGTTGTGAATCTATCCAGGAATTGTTAGGTCCCACATAGAGATGTTTGAACCCTTCCCTGTTTTGCACACTTATCTGCTGAAAAGTCACTATGGTCCCATCTGGGAGATGCTATACCAAATACTGGTGGACTCAAGTCAAAGAGCCACTGCATATAACTGCTGAGAGAGAGAGAAAAAATGAGTTTTAATCTTTCTTTAGTCAATCATGGGAATCCCTGAACAATGTGGCTTCTATCCAACTGGGATTTTACAAGATTAACGATAACCCCCCAGGTGATCCAACACCATATTCTTTTCTCTGTTACGAAGGGCATATAAATCTCTTGGTCTTGGCCACCTTAAGGAGAAATTAGACCTTACCTGCTAATTGTCTTTCCTTGAGTTCTCTCCGGGCCAGTCCAGAACAGATGGGTAGTCAAATCTCCCTCCTCTAGCAGCTGAGGACTGAATACTGATTGTTGTTGCTAGGATACCCAGCTCTCCCCTGGTGACAGCAGCCAGTCTTAACGTACCAAGCAGAGAAAAATAACAAACCAGAAGAAGAAATATGGGAAACAGCAAGAACAATGGAAGAGTGACACAGAAGTTTGTTAAATACGCACTGAGTCTTCCCCCCCCCCCCCCCACACACACAGGGAGGCATTGGAAGAGCAAAAGCTCATGCTTCCAGCCGTCATAGCGGCGCTGGGTGTCTTTTTTTTTTCAAATTAGCCAATCCCAAGATGGCCATTAAAAACTATAACACTGAGAAAATACAGAAGATACAGAATATCCAGAAGGGGTGGGTTCTGGACTGGCCCGGAGAGAACTCAAGGAAAGACAATTAGCAGGTAAGGTCTAATTTCTCCTTCCTAATCGTCTCTCCGGGCCGGGCCAGTCCAGAACAGATGGGTAGTACCAAAGCAGTATCTAACCCTGGGAGGGACCAGTGAGCAGCGCTAAAATGGCGGAAGCCCCCACACATGCATCCTGACGCGCGAACACATCTAACCGATAATGACGCGAGAAAGCATGGAGAGAAGACCAGGACGCCGCTCTACAAATATCCACTGGAGGAACTAAAGCTGATTCCGCCCACGAGGTCGCCTGACCCCTGGTAGAATGAGCACGAAGACCGACAGGAACGGCTTTGCCCCTGGTTTCATAGGTGACCCGAATGGCCTGTTTCACCCAATGCGCAATGGAGGCCTTGGAGGCCGGCAGACCCTTAGACGGCCCACCGAAAAGCACAAACAACCGGTCGGATTTACGAAACGATTCAGTCTCCCTGAGGTAACGACGGAGCACACGACCCATATCCAACCTCCGCAGAGAACGATCAACTGACGCCCCGACCCCCGACTCAACGAAGGTGGGCAGTGAGACTGACTGATTCAGATGGAATGCAGACACCACCTTAGGCAGAAAAGACGGAACCGGACGCAAAACCACTTTCTCCGCTGAAAACTGAAGAAACGGAGGCCTACAGGAGAGCGCCTGCAAATCCGAAATTCGCCTGGCTGAACATAGGGCCACCAAAAAAAACGTCTTCCAGGTTAACTCCCTGATGGAACGAGAAGAGCGTGGCTCAAAGGGAGCGCCGGTCATCACCTCCAATACCAGATTCAAGTCCCAAGGAGGAATAATCTGCCGAAACGGCGGTCTAAGATGCCTGGCCGCTCTAAGGAATCGCAGTATGTCCGGATGCGAGGAAAGACGAATCCCGCGAACCGTACCCCGAAAAACTGCTAGCGCCGCTAACTGTACCCTCAGGGTGCTAAGAGCAAGACCCTTCTCCAGTCCGCATTGAAAAAAAGCGAGAATATCCGGAATGGAAGACAGACGGGCCCGTAAGGCGCGTTCGGCGCACCAAGCCTCAAAAACGCGCCATACTTGGATGTAAGCCAACGACGTGGAACGTCTGCGAGACTGCAGCAACGTAGATATCACCGATGCCGAATAACCTTTGCAGCGCAAGCGTTGCCTCTCAATAGCCATGCCGTAAGCAAGTATCGATCCGCCTGGGGCATCGGAACGGGTCCCTGCAGCAGTAAGTCCGCTCGAGCGGGTAACCGCCACGGCGGTTCCACCAGAAGCTGCATCAGATCGGCGTACCAAGGGCGTCTGGGCCAATCTGGAGCAATAAGGATCACCCGACCTCCGTGATTGGCTACTCTCTGAATGACTCGACCCACCAATGGCCACGGAGGAAATACATACAGGAGGTGCTGCGACGGCCAGGGTTGCACCAGGCCGTCGAGACCCTCCGACATATGTTCTCTGTGCCTGCTGAAAAAGCGCTCCGCCTTCGCATTGCGAAGAGTGGCCATGAGGTCCAGAACTGGCTGACCCCAACAGAGGGTGATCTCGTGAAATACCTCCGCGTTGAGTTCCCATTCTCCCGGATCCAGCACATTGCGGCTCAGATAGTCGGCCTGTATATTGTCTTTTCCTGCCACATGAGACGCCGACAGCGCCACAAGGTGCAATTCCGCCCAGTGAAACAAGCATTGGCTCTCCTCCAGGAGATGGAGACTTCCCGTTCCGCCTTGACGATTTATGTAGGAGACCGTTATAAGGTTGTCGGAAAAGATGCGCACCGGCTTGCCCTCCAGAAGAGTTGCAAACTCCAACAGCGCTAGATATACTGTTCTCAGTTCCAGCCGATTGATGGACCACAGACTCTCCTCCGGCGACCAGGAGCCCTGCGCTATGTGAGCCAAACAATGCGCTCCCCAGCCGGAGAGACTGGCATCTGTCGTGACCAAAATCCACTCCGGGAGTGCTAGGGGAACGCCTGCGAGAAGATGGTCCGGAACCAACCACCACTGAAGACTGAGCCTCACGGGGTCAGGACAGGCTAAGCGACGAGAAAGCGGATGATGTTGCGGAGACCACCGCGAGAGGAGGGCCTGCTGGAGCGGACGCATGCGTGCCCAGGCCCAAGGCACCAGATCCAAGGCTGCCGCCATAAGCCCCAGTAATTGCAAATACTTCCAAGCTGTCGGCGCCCAAACACGCAAAAACGCTGAAACGTGAGAGAGAAGCTTCCGAACCCTCTCCGGAGGCAAGAGAACCAGCCCCCTGTCTGTGGCGAAGGACGCCCCCAGATACGTAAGTTGCTGCACCAGCTGAAGCCGACTCTTCGCCTGGTTCACAATCCATCCCAGACCCTCGAGACAGGACATTACCCGAGCGGTCGCCCTGACCGACTCTTCTCGCGACGCCGCTCGAATCAACCAGTTGTCCAGATAAGGGTGAACTAGGACTCCGTCCCTGCGAAGAGCCGCCGCCGCCACCACCACCATCACCTTCGTGAAGGTGCGCAGCGCCGTCGCTAACCCGAACGGCAACACCCGGAACTGAAAATGACCCATTGGAACTGCGAACCGAAGGAATCGCTGATGATCCGGTCTGATAGGAATGTGAAGGTAGGCCTCTGTCAAATCGATGGAGGAGAGAAACTCTCCCGGACGCACGGAGCGGATCACTGATCTCAAAGTTTCCATCCGGAAATGAGAGACCCGCAGACGCCGGTTCACGTGCTTCAAATCCAAAATGGGCCGGAAGGAGCCCTCCTTTTTGGGCACCACAAAATAAATCGAGTATCGACCGAAGCCGCACTGGTCTGGGGGAACTGGAACCACGGCTCGGAGTTGCAGCAAGCGTTGCAAGGTGTCGCGGACCGCTGCCCGCTTGGCGACAGGACCACATGGAGAGAAAACAAACGCGTCCGCCAGAGGACCAGCGAACTTGAGAGCATAGCCCTCTCTGATAATTTGCAGAACCCACTGGTCGGTGGTAATGGCGGCCCAGGCAGAGACAAACTCCTGCAAACGACCTCCTACTGGAATCTCCGCCTGGACCGGCCTCACTTCATTGTGGCTTTTTAAGAGACGTTGGAGCGGATCCAAAGTAACCCCTGCCGGAACCTCTAGCGCCCCGAAAGGACTGCCCTCAGGACTGAAACCGACCCCGCTGATAAGGAGCAAAGCGGGCTCCCCGAAAGCGGTGAAACTCATGCCCTTGACCCCTAGGGAAGGAGTTCTGCTTAGTCGCCCGAGGACGATCTTTGGGTAGGCGTCCTCCTTTGGAGTCACCTAAATCCTTAACAATTTTCTGCAGAGCTTCCCCAAAGAGAAGCTTACCTTTGTACGGAAGTTTGCTGAGACGGGCCTTGGAAGAAACATCCGCCGCCCAATTATGCAACCAAAGAAACCGACGGGCGGCAATCATGGAAGCCATAGCTTTTGTGGAAATGCGAATCAAATCATAGAAGTCATCCGCTAGATACGCTGCCGCCGATTCCAGCTTAGCTCCCTCTCCAGAAGGAGAAGCATCTCCCGCAGGACCAGAAGCCAGCTGACTCCACCGAATAGCAGCTCTGGACACGTAGGCTCCACAGACGGATGCCTGCAGCACCAGGGCGCTAGCATCAAAGGCTTGCTTCAAGAGCCCCTCTAACCGACGATCCTGCATATCCTTAAGAGCCGCAGCTCCTTCCACTGGGATGGTGGTCTTTTTGGTGACCGCCGAAACCAGCGCATCAACCTTAGGCATACGGAGGAGCTCCCGTTCCTCCTGGGGCACCGGATACAAGCGCGCCATAGTCCTAGCTCCCCGCAAGGAAGCCTCCGGACATTCCTACTCGGACTCTATCATCTGTTTGATGACTCTGTGCAGGGGAAAACATTTTTGTTCGGACTTGAACCCCTGTAACAAAGGATCCTCTAATGGTTCCTGCTGAACTACCGGAGGAAGAATACTGAGAGCCAATAGCGACTGTGAAATCAAGGCCGGCAACTCCTCCTTCCTAAAAACCCGAAAAACATTAGGGTCCTCCCTGGGCCCTAATTCCCCTTCCTCCAAATCTGCTGGCCAGGAGTCCAAACCCGGGTCTGATAGGAGCTCTCCCTCCTCTGGCCCCACGGCTTCAGCCGTCAGAGAAATATCATCAACTTTAGTCTCCCTAAGAGCCGAGAAAGAAGAAACCCCTTCTCCGAGCTCAGACCGGCTAGAAACTCCAGCCGGAGCCATCAGCGAGTCTGTCACAACTTGCCCAGGAGACTGCGCCTTCTTAATCAAATAAGCCTTGTGAAACGCCAGAATAAACTCTGGTGAAAGAAGTGGATCAATTTCCTCTGGCAGAGCTGGCAGCGCTGGCCCCACAGGCTGCTCCTGCTCCACCGTACAATGGCGCGATTTAACTTTACGTTTGCAAGGTTTAGATAGCGGGACTGCTGAAACAGACGGCTCTGCTAAGATGGCCACCGTTCCCGCTCTTTCACCTAATGCCTGCATTTTCGCCGTCTGCTCTCCCAACTGATCCGGCATAGTACTTGAGACCCGCAGCACGGAGAGAACGCTAGGACCCCGAAAACACCGCGAATCCCTGTACACTGCTGCAAAGCACCCGCGGGAAACAAAGGCCCCGAAATATGAGGGGGGAGGGAAACAGCCGCGGCTCACTAAAAATACCTGAAAGAAGCTGTCGGTCAGGAAGAAGAGCTCTCGGTAAGAAAAGAACCGCTGCCAGCGGCACACGGAGCAGAAAGGAAATGCAGCAGGTAACAGCAGCTGGGGCTCCCAGGTCTGTTCCCAACTAGGATACTGAATAGAGGAGACAGGCTCTGTCCCATTCTCTAAGCCGAGTACACGGCTAACAGACACCAGCACATTAATCAGCTCAACAATATGGTAGTGCTAAATACCCTGCTAGGGTAAAGCACTCAGTACTCTGTGAAACTCTTCCAAGAAAATAACAAAAGTGGCCACAGAACTAACAGAACAGAACTTTGTGGGGAGTCAAATCTTCACACATCCAGCTCAGCTGCTGAGGACAATAAGACTGGCTGCTCTCACCAGGGGAGAGCTGGGTATCCTAGCAACAACAATCAGTATTCAGTCCTCAGCTGCTAGAGGAGGGAGATTTGACTACCCATCTGTTCTAGACTGGCCCGGAGAGACGATTAGGAAGGTTAGAATCAGGCATCTTGGATTGAGGAGATCATAATTCCAGCTAGCCAATGTAGCGGGAAGCACCTGGATTGGTTGGGGGGGGGGGGACTATGACCACCTAAGAATATAAGAACCCACCTACAGATTACCATCTCTCATGGCCCATCCAAGAGATCTCACGGGGTCATGCCCTAGAAAATACGGGTCACCAGTTCCTTGCTCCCAAATCACTCTCTCCATTGAGGCATTATCCCCTTCTCAGCAGGTTCTCTCCTCTTCCTCTTCCCCCTTGCCCCAGTCGATGGAATGCCCTAGCATTCCAAACATTGCAAGGACTACCTACGATTCCTTCTATGCAGGGACACAGATTAGAACTAAGAAGGGCTCAAACCCGTACCTAAAAGGCGATGCTGAAGCAGGAACACCCAGGATTTTTTAAAATTTATTCTCAGACTGCAGCAATTATTCATGCATCCTAAGCCTAATCTGGCCCTAAAGGCACCCTGGGAAGCTTCACCTAGGTATAGAGACAGAGTGACATTTCTGCAAGCTGTTCCTACCCTTGTTCCCCTAGCTGGGAAGGAGGCCAGAGAAGTTCCAAACTACCTGTGAGGCTGCCTTCTGAAATATTAACTCAGTAGAGAATTGGAGATGTGCAGGCTTAAAGTAGATATTTAGCCAACCCGAAGTACCCAGATTTGTTTATCAGAGGGAAAAAGGGAGATAAAGGGAAAAAAAGGAAACAGATTGGGCCTTTTATTTTTTTTGGCATTGAACAGCAGTAAAATGGCAGCCAATCCCACCTGAATGAGACAGCTGGTCAGGCCTTATTCTATGTGCACCACATGGGTGATAGCTCAATCGGGAGAACCCCTTCAGCTTTGCTTTTGGTTGGTTGCTAACTCTGAATAGATTGCACCTTCCCATCTAGTGTCAGCTTGCTTGTGTGCTCCCAAGCCAAGCTAAATGCATCAGCCAAAACACTGAACTGCCATGACTTATGTGCAGTATGTCACCTTCATTTTTCCCCCATACATATTCAATGCAAGTGGAGGGTGATGGAATGAATATGATAACTTCAGACTCAGTGACCAAATCCAACCTAGCACCATAGGAGACTTAAGGCAGTCTGAGAAGAGGCTATACTGCAAGCTTATTTTTTGGGTTACAACTATTGCTTCCTGTTGCTCTCCAAGGGCAGAGGAAGAATGTGCTGGCAGTAGCTCCTGCTGTTGGACTCACCAAGCGTGAAAAGTCACCAGGCAACACCCAACACCAAGAACACAGTGTAGGAACTCAGAACCCATCTGAGTCTGTTCCTGGGGGGGGTGGGGAGAGAAGAATCACAAAAGGGACTGTTGCACAGAGCATCCTCAGACTCTGTCTATGCTCCATCAGGAAGTTGCACCTATGGCCTTCCCAGGAATGGCCTACTTGTTACTGCTGCACCATCTACTGGAGCTAGAGAAATACTGAAAGGCTGAAAGTACCACCAGCCCCATATAAGGGGAGAAGTCAGCTCTGAGATTTTTCTCTTCTCTGGCAGGTGGGTATAACCTACTCATCTGGACCAGTTTGGCATGGACAATAATGAATTAAGGGTATTGCTATGACAGCCATGGGGCCCCCAATATTACTTACCTGCACATCACTTCCTTTACATGTCAGTGGATCTATATCTATCAATCAGTTTAAAATCAGATAATTATGTGGCTTTGGTATATAGAAGACAAATTGTTGGACTGGCAAAGTGCCCGAGAGGATTTAATTGAGTGTTTAAATGGATGTGATCCAGATTTTCATTTCACATACTCCTTGGATCCCTGCCAGATTTCTTTATGGATATGATGATTAAGCTACAGGCTGGTTATTTTATGACCACTATTTTTGGATGAAAATAGACCACAATATAGTCTTACATTCCTGAGTTGTGTCATCCTTGCTATGTAAAAGAATATATTATGCTTGGCCAACTTTTAGGCTTTATCTTTCTCTTTTGATTTTGATAAATCATGCAAAAGATATGTCAAAATACTTTTACAGCATTGATATCCAGCTGAGATGTTCAGTTGCTTATTATATGATTTGGAAAAAGAAAATCTTCATATGCTGGACCATTTGATCTGTGCCCTGCCATACACTAAGATGTCTCAGGTAGTAAAACATTAAAAATAATTGCTACAAAATCTATAACCAATCTTGTCTTTTAAGCCTCCCATTTGTGCTTTCAAATGAGCTTGAAATTGGTATAATTTGGTGGCATCAACTTTTTCTAGAAATTCTTCAATACAAACAAGAAATGCACACTAGCAGTGTGGTCACCCGGGCATATGTTCTTCTTTTTGTAAAAAGTGGTTACAAAAAAAATGTCCTTTAACAAGGTCTACTACATGCAAGTCAGCATGAGTTATTTCTGCGATTCTCTGTCCCATTCTCTATTATACGTTGGTGAGACAAGACGCCCAGTAAAGAACAGGATTTGAAACATTATTGAAAAGGTCTTTAGTACATCACTGACCAGAGCGTGGTCACTCAATAGCAGATGCATGGGGGGAGGGAGGTTCTGTCTTTACACAGGTGGATCTAGTTGTTCACTGTGGTAACTGTTTATTACAATGGGAACAAAGAAAGATAAGAAAAATAGTAGTTATAAATGACTGCGAACTATAAAAACACTAAAGCCTATCGCCTGCCTATGGTCGACCTTGGGAAGTTGCAACATTGTATGGAAATACATATCTTCAGCCTGACAAATGCAACAGTGTTTGGAACCAGGCTGAACCACTATTGGGATGCAGCTGAGTTCAAGGCAGGTCCCATCTCTTACCATGGACCCTGCTGTCCACATGATTACCCGATAGCTGTCTCCTGATTTACTTAGCCAGCCTGGGGAGATCTGAATTAACCAATCATGGAGATGTGCACAATAAATCAGCTGAGAATGTAATAAGATACATACAAAAGGCAAAGACTTTTGTGTCTTCTGCCACTCTAAGATTCGGGCTGCCATCCCAAAACTCCGTCCTTGGCTTCTGCCACCCAAGACCCTGTGCTTTGGTACTTGCTTTACCAAAAGACTTCTGCAAGCACTTATAGTGCTGTATACCCTCTTCTACCCCGGTGAGAGGAGCCTATTTCCTGGGCTGCAGGGGGCTTGCCTACAAACATATGCTAGAGACTGCATAATAAAATCAGACCTGCCTTCCCCAGAGTAGTGCCAACCTTAGAATCTGGCTTGGAATTTGTTGCTTATCTACAGTTTTAAGGGATTGGTCTTTATTTTACTCTTAGCTAGTGGTGGGGATTAGAGGGGATGATTATTTTTCTACTGCCATAAGACAGAACTGCTATCTATTGGTAATTAGTCTTAGGAATGTAATTGCCTTTTATATAGGAATTTGTTCTCAGTGCTGCTACAAAACATTTGTTACCTCACTGTTTTGTATTCTGTAGTAATAATTTGTGAGTGCCTCTTATTTATCATAATAAAATCATAATATTTCTATGTGTAGAACTCATCATCTTTTGCTAATCTAGTTCCAGCAAGCGATGAGGACCGAAAGGGTTTTGGGCAAACAAACATTCCTAGGCATAACGAGCAAGTTATATACTTGTTTGCCCTACAAAAAAAAATGTCCAAATTCCAGTAAAATCTGATCTGCAAACACACACCTGATAACAATACTAAACTAAACTAAACACTAAAACTAAACAATACTAAACTAAACTAAACACTTCACTAAACACTATAATTCCATAGAAAACATTCCACTCAACTTAGATAAAGGCTAAACATGAACCCCCCCACATCAAGCGTATACTCCCTTCTTCAAGGGATAACACACAAAACATAATCGAATAAACACTCCACTCCTATGCACTGATACCCTACTTGTATATAGTTGCAACTGATATGATCTGCCTATGCGGTAGAGTCAGTACTTTGTTTAAATTGTTACACAATCTGTGTTAGTAGAATTATTCTGCTTAGTTTTTTAAACCTATGTGTGCATGTTAAGATGTTCTATGTAAAAAGTTATTCTGTTCCATGTAAAACAAGCTCTGCATTGTTAACTGTTGTTAATTGTACACCGCAACTGATCGCTGGAAGATGCGGTATATAAATAAGTGTTAAATAAATAAATAAATAAATACTAACACCACACATTAATATGTAGAAACCAAAAGTGAAGCCCTAAATCACCTCTCAACTCAGGATCTCCAGATGGTGAAACTTAAAAACTTACTGGTTACTTTCCTTTCCTTGATTCCTGCCAGATGAATCATTTATATCTCCTTGTCAGCAGATGAAGCCAGAAGGGAAAAAGCAACTCAGAACTAATTTCACTGCACTTATAGGGACTGGCGCAGCCTACAGCTCCTCAGTATCCTGTGTTTTTAAGACAACTGAAGGCAATGGTGAATTTTACTTACCTGATAATTCCTTTCCAGGAATCCTGCTAGATCAGTCCGGACAAGTGGGTTGTGCCCTCCTACCAGCAGATAATGGATACAGAGAGACTAAACTTCTAGTGACATTACACTGATATAAGGATTGGTGTAGCTAGGAGCATCCTTCAGTATTTATGACAAAAAGCCTTGCCGAAAAATCCTGAGAGCCTAATAACCCTGAGAACAGCAGCTCTGGGAGGGTCAAACTCAAGACTCTGAAAGAAGGGCAATCACTCTACAAACTACTGAACCTTATACACCAACTCGGAGAATCAAAGCCATAGCAGAGGCAACAGAGACTGCCACAGACTGAGTCCTGGACTGGTCTAGCAAGATTCCAGGAAAGAAAGTTATCAGGTAAGTAAGAAGTAGCAAAGCTACGATGCAACTGGGCAGGAAGAAAACAGCTGCTCCGAGAACGTCCAAACCTAATACTACATCGATCCTGGCCTGCAGATCCAAATGATAATTTTATTTATTTAACCAGGTTTTGTATACCACCTTATCCTTCAATCAAAGTGATTAGGAACACAACATGGGTATCTACGTTCAACAGGAGGGGGATGACAGGACATACACAGGTTCTCATTAAGGCGTGCAGACTGTTTGAAAGTTATATTACTTGTTCATATGAATCCACGAACAGGTGGGTTTTGAGGGATTTGCGGAAGTCCTTGAGGTAATTTTGCACTCTTAAATTCTTTGGGAAGGGAATTCCATAGAACCGGCGCCAAAAGTGAAATAGCCCTTTTGGACATAGCTTGTTTTGTCTTATGGAATCCTGCGGGAGTTCGGGGTCTGTTGCTGCCTTGGGTTCGCCTAGGCCTGCTGCTTGTGTCTTTGGATACTATGGCTGTAATACATCTGCTGAGCAATGATGCATGATTTTGAATATGATTAGTACTGTTTTGAATCTCGCCCGTGCAATTATAGGTAGCCAGTGCAGCTGTTGAAGAACGGGTGTGATATGTTCATATTTGGCAGTGCCTGTGATAATGCGTGCTGCAGTATTCTGAACTAGTTGAAGTGGATGGACAGACTGCTTGGGAAGACCCTGGTATAATGAGTTTCCATAGTCCAGTATCAGGATGATGACTGTTTGGCATACTGTGCAGAAATGTCCCTGGCTGAGGATTGGTTTAAGACTTCTGATGAGCTTTAAACGGTGGTATGCTTTCGCTGCAGTCTTATTTATGTGTGATTGTAGGTTCAGGTTCAGGTTCTTGTCTAAGGTGATGCCTAGATACTTTACCTCGTCCTTTATTGCTATTGTCCTATTTAGGATATTGATTTCTTGCGGTGGGTTGAATGTCTGGCTTCTGGAAAGGAACACTGCTTCTGTCTTATCAAAGTTCACCTTCAGGTTATTGTTGGCGAGCCAGGCGCTCATACTGTCGAGGCACTTGGCCACTTAGGTTATATTAGGTGCGCTCAAGTCAATTGAGGTATACACCATGATATCATCTGCATAGAGGTGATATTGTATTCTGTGTTTGTTGATGCTGCATATGGGTTGGATGTATAAAGTTGAACAGGATTGGGCTGATCCCCGAGGTATTCCTTGCGCAATGGGAAACTGAGTTGATTTTCTGGCTCCGCAGTTGACTTGCTGCGTTTGATTGCTCAAGTAGGAGGTGAACCATTTTAGCGTGTTTTTGCGTAGTCCAATTTCTTGTAGGCGCTGTAGGAGTATGTTGTCTAGACCCCTCAGGAGATTGTCAAAGAGGAAGATGAGTAGAGTTTCTATGTTGTGATATAGTTTGAAACCATATTGGTGCACGTCCAGCGGAGCAAGATAGACATGATCTTGCAGTTGTCTTTGTACTGCTTTTTCAATGATTTTTGAGATAAATGGTAGGCTTGAGATAGGGTGGTAAGATTTTGGATCTGAGGTGTTCAGCATGTTGCCTTTGAGGACTGGTCGTATCATGGCTTGCTTGAGTATTTGTGGTAGGTGTCCTTGTTGGAGGGGACTCCTTCACAATTTTGTGTAGGTGATGGCTTAGTTGGTTCTTGGCGGCTTTGATCCATTCCACTGGGCATGGGTCAGCTGGGAAGGTTGTTGTATTAAGGGTACCCACTGTATTTTGTAATGTTTGATAAAGATACTCAGAGAAGACCAAGTAGCCACCTGACAAATGTCCACAGAGGCTACTGCTCTGGACTCTGTCCAAGAGAGTGCCTGTGTTTGAGTAAAGTGAAAATGCAAGCCCACCAACATAGGCCTACCCTCGAGCATGCAGACAGAGGCAAATCACTTTCCTAATCCAGCACAACCTTGGAGGTCACCTCACCTTCACACAGTCCCTCAAACAAAGCAAACAGCTTATCCGACTTATGGAACGGAATTAGTTACTCTCAAGTAGCAAGGCAATACTCTGCGAATGTCCACTAGGAATAGGCTCTTTGTCTTTACCCTAAACACTGATCTGACAAAAAAAGCTGGAAGAGAAACCATCTGGTTGATATGGAAGGCCAAAATCACCTTAGGCGAGAAAGAAGGGCTGGGCCGGGCTGAAGTGTCACAGCTTCCATCGAGAAAGTCAAATACAGATCCCAACAGGACAAAGGCCTGCAACTCTGAAATACACTGGGCCGACCAAATTGCCAATAAGAACAGACTTGACAAATCCTTCAGCGTGGCTCGACTCAATGGCTCAAAGAGAACCCATTAAGATCCGAAGCACCAGGCCAAGATCCCTGAATAGAACAATGATCCAGACGGGAGGGCATAGATGTCGGAGAAAATGAGACACCATGGTGTGAAGCCAGCAGTCATCCAGCAATTGGCCCCCCCAGAAACAGACTAACACTATGACCTGAACTCACAGAGTTCAATGCAAGCTCTCTCTTCAAAACTGTTCTGAAAGAATGGCAAAGGCCTGGTAAGCCAAGCTGTCAGATCCTAACACTATGCCTCAAACATATACCAGACCCAAATATAGGCCAGACAGGTAGACCTGCGCCACACCTTCAGCAGTCCAAATTACTGCAGAAGAGTACTCTTTCCGCTTCCGACAGCATCTCTCCAGGGCTAACCTGTAAGTTGTCCAAAAAGGATAGATCATGGCACAGAAGACCTCTCTCCTAAGGAAAGGGCCACCCCACAAAAGCCAGGGCCTTCGGGGCCAGTCCATGACCACCAAGATAATTAGACTTTGATGATCCTCTATAGCACATGACCGATCAGGGGTCACAGCAAAAAGATATACAGGAGAAACCCCCTATGGCTATAGCCGTACAAGCACATTCACACCATTGCAGCTAAACTCCCATGCTAGCTGAAAAAGGCTTCCACTTTGGCATTTGCCCACATAGACATAAGTCCAAGGATGGGACTGCCCCAGTAGTCCATGAACTGCTGTGGCCTCATCTCCCCCTTCTCTGTATAGAGTGTGGCAACTGAGGAAGTCTGCCTTGACGTTCAAAGGCAGCAATATGCTGCACTGTGAACATCAGATGCTATGTGCAGGTGAACAGCCAACTCATCTCATGAGCCTCCATCTCTCTCTTTGTGCCCCTTTGTTAGCTGATGCATATGATCACCATCACGTCTTCTGGGAACGCCCAGACTGCCTCTTCCTTGAGTAGGGGATGAAGCTGGAGTAACACTAACCAGATGGCCCTCGCCTCCAGCCTGTTGACTGGCCAGGTTGCCTCGAGGAATGACTACTGCCCTTGAGCCATCCAAGCAGCAAGACCTCACAACCCCTCCAGAAAAAAAAAAAAGTCGACGTCAGATTTATCCCCAACAGGTGCTCCGCTTTGTGGATGTAGCAAGAAAATCTGGGCAATGAGAGAAAGGATAACACCTCATGCCTTAACAGAAGAAAGCTAATCCTCTTCCATGCACCCGCTGCTGCCTGGGCTATCAGGCTTTGCCACCTCCTCTCCATGCTCCCGAGAGGAAAAACCTGTTGCTTCAAAACTTCAGAGGCTCACTCACCACCAGAAAGGTGAGATGAGGCTGTCACCACTAGAGAGGCAGATTTGTTTCTGCGATGGGACCTCAAGGGGGGGGCCACCTCTAGAGCTGGCCTGGAGGACTTCCAAACAGAAAAGCCCCCAGGACGGGCTGGAAGAGATCCCTACAGGCATCTGAAAAGAACCTTGCCACAGGCAAAACACCTGATGCATAAAACAAAGGAAGCAGAGGGAAAAGCTCTCAGAGGGCCATGAGGGAAGGGGCCCCCTCCCAAGCCCACTCTTCGGGCACCAATGGACCCACAACACAGGCTATCATGCTAGGTAACAGACAGGCTGCAGTTTCTCAAAATGGCTGCAGTCTCCATCTGACATTAAAGGGAGGACTAGAGCCGCATGCTCCTTCAGCCTCACCTCAGAAAGGATGGGCAAACCACACCATGCCCCCTCCCCACCACCACCACTAATAACTCCCCCAGGTCTGTTGCAGTCTGTGCACAAGTCCTCTGCACTCAAGCCAGGCAGCAGTGGCTACAACACATGTCTGATATGGCCCTAGTGCCAAAGCTTTGGCACTGGAATGCAACCCTCTCCACTATGATTCCCTGCGTTTGACAAAGCTGCCAGGAGTGCACAGCCAACCAGGCACTGGAAGCAAGAGCAGTTGCCCAAACACCAGCCCCAGGTCTCCCCCCTCCCCCCCCCAATCTTCAGCACTGTGGTCGGTCCAACACACCAAGGCCAATGAGAAGCAAAGTCAGTTCAAACACCTATGCCCCACCATGGGAGCCGGCTCGCAGTCATGAGATCTGGCACAGGGCCGTCCCTAAGGCGGCATCATCATGCCTTGCTCGTTTTTGTGCCAAATTTCCCTATTTTTTTGGGCTGGAGGAGGGAGGCAAGGGAGTTGAAGATCAAGAGAAAAGAGCAGGGAGCCTGAGAATTCCTGGGGCAACCACATCAGGACCCTCCTCAAGATCACCTACCTAGCTTAGGCAAACTGGGAGCCTGGACCCTCTCAATCGTGCTCAACCAGTGGGGCACCTGCAGCTACATCCTGGGAGCTGCAGACAGACAATCTGGGCTCAACTGGCAAGGTGTCCTTGAGGACAGCTGCCAGGAGCACCAAGAACAATGATTTCCTCAAATGTGGAAAACAGTAGTCTATAGACAGAGCCCAGGAGCATCAAAAGCGGGGGAAAAAACCCCACTGCATCAGTCCAGCAACCATCTGCTGGATATTTAAAAAAAAAAAAAAATACTGAAGCGTGCCCTTAGCTGTACCAATCCTTATACCAGTGGTGATCTCAATTTCCATCATCTGCCGGCAGGGGGCCATAATCCACTTGTCTCGACTGGTCTAACAGGATGAATTGGGAAGTTATGTTTAGAGTTTCCAGTTCATCACTATAGCTACACCTAAATTAAACAAGTTTAAAAATTTCACCTCTCTAATCATCCATACCAGATCAGTCTAAAGTGGATGTACCGAAGCTCTAACCAGACTGGGCGGAGGAAAGTCAGACTAATTCTCAGGATTCCTACATCTAATGGTATAGTCCTTCCAGACCCACATAGCCATGTGGAGGCACTTAGAGAAGGGGTGCATTGAAGGCAAGGCATCACCCTACCATTATCCTTTTTGAAAAACAGATTCTAACTCAGCTTACAAGAACTCCTGCACCCTAACTCTTGGTGGTATGGTCCAAGGTTATCAACTCCTTAACAATTCCTGAAATCGATGCTTTAGAAAGGACACATCAATAGACCAAAGACCTATCCAGCAATTCAGAAAGAACAAGGTACCTACCAACATCTCAAAAGCAACTTACAAATGACTTAAGAATGACTGCCCCTTTCCTGATCTACACCATCTGACCTCCTTATCTGGAAAGGAGGAGTAAAGGAGTAGCCTAGTGGTTAGAGCACTGGCTGGGGAACCAAGAGACCAGGATTTGATTTCCACTAGCACTCCTTGTGGCCTTGGGCAAGTCACTTAACCCTCTATTGTTTCAGGAGAATCCAGTTAATCAATGTCCCCATTTAATGTACATTACCAAGTTACAATGTAAACCGCTTTGACTAAAAAGATAAAGCAGTATAAAAAAAAAACTTAAATAAATAAATAAAACACTGCCCTCAGAAGGGGGAAATAAGTAGTTTAAAAATACCCAAAGAGAAATTCAAGGCTTGAGAGGAAGGGAAGACTAAGCCTCATGACAAACTACAGTTCCAAGCAAGCTCGACTCCCTGAAATATCCCATCCAGAAAAGTAGTTAAGGAGCTTCCATGACTGTTTCCTAGAGCTATCCCCAGCTCTCTGAAAGTCACAAGTTTATCTTTATCATAGACTCTCGTGGACGAAGACAACTGAAGAAATGAATCCCTCTACAGAAATAGTGTCTCCACATAAGCTGAGCTCATAGAGATTTCAAAAATTCTTAACATAAGCCACTATTTGATTCTCTTTCCCACAAAAATTTGTATCACCTGAAACTATCTTTGCTATGTTTCCTGCTACCCTCAACAGCTAGGCTGTAAATGAGAAAGAAAGTTATCCTCCAAGAGATCGGACCAGGAAATGTCCAGATACGCAAGAGACTGGATGTCAGTCCTGATTCTACAATGATACTGTATCCAGTCCCCTGGCTCCTGCATTTCTCATTTGACTGAAGAACATGTTCATCCTGTGAATTCGTTGAGCCAGTCTGAGATGTACTCATGGAGGTGTCTCTCCATGATCCTTGGTAGAGCCATAGCCACTTCCTTCCTCCAGTTGTCTCAAACCATAACTCTTCTCCCAGCCTTTAGGCTCATTTCTATGATGCAAAATATCTATGAAGGGGTCTCCCAATTTATTCCCTGCCCGAAACAACTGCAAAAAATCACCTGCTCAGGCTCCTTCCAACCTCTCTAGATATAAAGTTATATTCTCTCTGCTAAAGAAGGTTGTCCAGAAAGAAGTCTAAAGTGTTAAAGAATCATGTAGATCTGAGCTGAAGATACCACATACAGGTCCATTGTCCATAAGCCTAGGATCTGCAGAAATACCACTCTCAGAGGCGGAGCCTGATGTCCAGCGGGTTAGTCACATAGCGTCGAGGCTCCCGAGAGGCCTGGCACGAATCCTGATCAAACTCCGCAACTACTTATTACATCCCAAATTCAAGCTACCACGGTGAACTCGGAATATGGCGGGGCCCAAACCAGTCCGCTTAGACTATTCTGCGCTGACAAATGCCCACGGCAAACGATCCAAAACGGAACCTCTCTCTCCCCAGAAAATGGCCGCTGCCCGCGAGGGACCGGAGGGCCTACAGGAGATACTCACTGAGATCCGAGGAGTGAAAGACCTTGTGCAAACGAATGGTGAGTCCCTCCGGGTCGTACGAGAGGACATAGCCATGCTGCAGAGCAAACTTGAAGGAGTCTCCCTACGGCAGGATAAAATGGAGGGCATTCTGGACACGCATAGCGTACGCCTAGCTAAGCTGGATAAGGTAGAGCGGCAGCTACGGGCGCTTCAACGCGAGGTGGAGGAAGGAAACAATCGAGCCCGCCGAAATAATGTCCGGGTCGTCGGCATCCCTGAGGGCGCAGAGGGCACTGACATGAAGGCCTTTCTGTCGACTCTCCTTCCCTTAATATTGAGAACTACCTTTTGAGCGCGACCTAGAAATAGACCGGGCACACCGAGTTCCAACGAGCCTGACGCTTAACCGCAAGGCCCCGAGACCCATCATTTTTCGGCTCCTGCGATACCAGCACGTGGAGCAAATCATGAGCACAGCGCGGGTGAGAGGCCCCATTGAATATGAAGGGCACAGAATATCCTTTTATCCGGACCTGGCTAAAGCTACCGTAGATCGGAGGAGGCGTTTTCTGGAGTTTCGACCTAGGCTGCAGCAACTGCAAGCCCGATTTGGCCTCATGTATCCTGCCAAGTTACGAGTAACGTTACATAATCAAACCAGAACATTTGAGGACCCAGAGGCTCTGGCAACCTATCTGGAGAACAAGGAGGCAGACCAGATGCGCTGAGGTCCGATTTGGGAATCCCTATGCCAACCTTCTCTCAGGTACTATGGCAGCGAGAGCTGATAGTATATTCAGCATAGATTCGGGCTCTGCAAGCCCAGAGTCCGGGGTCTCTGTTTCTCACCGGGCTTGCTCTGTTATACAGCTAGTCATCAATGGGTTGCCGCGCCGCTGAGCCCTGGGTGGCAGCGCGGAGACTGGCGGTTTGAATAACTGGCCTCTCGGTCCTACCCCGTTGGGGCAGGCTCACCACAGACTGCCGGGGTTTTGTTTCTCCTCCAGGCGCATGGCGCACGGCTACAGGCAGATGGATATGCAGGCATCTACACTCTTCTCGAACAGCGCGTATGGGACCCAGGGAATACTGCCTTTCAACCCTACCCGAAAGGATCTACAATCAACGCAGCCTATTGTTTTGGAATGTACTCTTTTATATATAAATGGCCCCATGTAAGGTTTTATCCTTAAATGTTAAGGGTATAAATAACCCAATAAAAAGGAAAAAAATCCTCAGCTATTTGCAACATGAGAAAGTTGATTTGGTATTTTTACAGGAAACCCATTTAAACTCAAAGGAAACCCTGAAACTTGGTATCAAACCTTACATGGTGGCCGCCTATTCTCCAGCCATTGCAAAAAAATGTGGGGTGGCAATATTGATACGGAAATCCCTAAATGCTACTGTTCTTGAAACCCGCTCCAATATAGGGGGTAGATGGTCCAGGGTATCGCTTCAGCTTGGCAATTTCAAAGTGACTTGTTTCTGTGTTTATGCTCCCAACATAGATAACCCTGCCTTCTTTGCAGCTATAGCCCAGGAGGCTCAGGCCGCCGCCCAAACTCCACTGATCATGGGGGGGGGATTTCAATCAGGTAATTGACCCCCTGATTGATAAGCAGCCCCCTAGGTCTATTCGCCCGCTTAAAGGTCATCTCATGTTAACTTCGTTGATTCAGGAGCTAGCTCTAGTGGATATTTGGAGGCTGTTACACCCTACTACACTAGAATTTACCTTTTTCTCCCCACCTCACCACTCTCAGTCGAGAATAGACTTCCTCCTCGTCTCTAAAACGCTGGTCCCTAGTGTGGAGGAGGCACTGATTCACCCTCTCCACATTTCCGACCACGCTGCGGTCTCCCTTCTGTTGCGAGACAGCCATTCGAGGGAGAAGATGGGGGAATGTTTTTTTGACAGAACCTTACTGGATAATCAGGAATTTCGGGCAGAAGTTCGGCTGGCCATCCATGACTATTTCCATTTTAATGAGTCTCATGCCACCGCGGGGTGGGCCTGGTGGGAGGGCTTTAAGGCCACTATGAGAGCGGTCATTACTAGTTTTCAAATTCGGCGGGGGAAGCAGCAGAAACAGCAGCTAATACTTTTAGAACAACAAATTAAAGCAGGAGAACGGGTACTCACTGCTAGGGCGGATCCCTGCATTCAGCTGCACCTTCAAAGGCTACGCTTCCAGTATAACACGATTTTGTCTACTGCGGCATCGCGAAGTATAGGGGCCCAACGGGGGATATACTATCGTGAGAGTAACAAAGCTGGGAGATTGCTTGCCAATGCCATAAAGGGTAAACGGGAAGCCAAAAGGGTTGCGGCCCTCCGAGACCCCCAGGGGCAGGGGCTGATCACGAAAGATGTGGAGATTGTGGAACTCTTTCGGGTTTTTTATGCCCAATTGTATCGGTCGGAGAGTGCTTACACACAGGATAGCTTCGCGCACTTGACCTCTGGTGTTCAGCGACCGACATTGGCCGCTGCGGACAGAGAGGACATGGAGAGACCCTTCTCTAATGACGAGATCCAATATGCGATTATGCGAGTGGCTGCGGGAAAGGCCGCGGGTCCTGATGGCCTTCCGGCTGAATTTTACAAATCTTTTGCGAAAGATTTAGTTCCTCAACTACGGCTGTATTATACCGCCCTTGCAGCTGCCACTCCTAATGTTGGAACCTTTTCGGAGGCGAATGTGGTAGTGTTTGAAAAAGAGGGGAGAGATCCACTGTTAACAGCCAATTACCGCCCTATCTCCCTTTTAAATGTGGACTATAAGATCTTCGCCACTATATTAGCCGTCCGGTTATCAGAGAAAATGTCTACTTTGATTCATCCAGACCAGTGCGGCTTCATAGCTGGTAGGTCCACGGCCGACAATGCTAGGACCTTATGCCATGTGCTTGCGGGCGCTGCAATCTCTGAGCAACCTCTAGTGGGCCTCTCCCTTGATGCCGAAAAGGCTTTTGATCGGCTGGAATGGCCCTACTTATTTGCGACCCTTAAATGGTTTGGCTTTGGCGAGGGTTTTCTCCGATGCCTGGAAGTCATGTATGCCCAGCCCACTGCTCGCATATGTGTCAATACTATGCAATCTCAAGTATTTCGTCTCCAGCGGGGGACGCGTCAGGGGTGCCCCCTCTCTCCGCTACTATTTAATCTAGCTCTGGAGCCCTTAACCCTTATGTTGTGACAATGTCAGGATATCCACGGGGCGCAAATCGCCAACCGGGAGATCAAACTGTCTGCATACGCAGATGACTTACTGTTATTTGTCTCACCGTCGTCGGTCCCCATGGTATTGGAAAAAATTGACGGCTACTCGCGATTGTCCGGTTATAAAATCAATTGGACCAAGTCTGTTGCTTTCCCACTTAATCGGTGGGTCTGCAAGGAGGATATGGCCGCCTTTCCTTTTGTTTGGCAGCCTCGACAGGTGAAGTATTTGGGGGTCCATTACTGCTATCCGCTAGAAGATACCATTCGCTTTAATGCTAAGGAACTAGTCTCTAAAGTCTGTGAATTGACTAGCAGGTGGTCCCCTTTAGCCCTTTCCTGGTGGGGACAAGTCGAGACTGTGAAAATGATGATAACTCCCAAAGTGAATTATGTCTTAGAAATGATGCCATGTTTGCTACCCCCACAGGTTTACCAGGAGATAGAGAGTATTCTTGTACGGTTCCTTTGGCAAAACAAACCCCCGCGAATAGCAAGGCAAAAATTGAAACTTGATAAAGCACAAGGGGGTGTTAGATTCCCGGATTTCCTATCGTATCACAGAGCTTTCCTACTGAAGCAGGGCTCCCGATGGCTGGAGACCTTTGAGGGTACTCGGCCAACTTGGTTAGACATCGAGGAGAGCCTTATTGCTCCGATTCCGTTACATAATCTGCCGGGCATGCAGTTTACCCAGGGAGCCAGTTGCCCACGCATGATAGTAGACACCCTTAGGGCGTTTACTGCCCTCCTCCAAGCAAGTGGCTCGGGAGTATGTCCTCCATGCAAGCTCCCGCTGTGGCATAACCCCCTCTTTAAGATTCATAACCAAATGATTGCCTGGAGACCGTGGTTTTCCCGAGGGGTATGGATGGCCAGCCAACTCATGGTGGGTAATAGATGGAAAGATTTTGGGGAGTTGCAAAGAGAATTTCACCTTCCGCCTAAGCTCCATTACCAATGGCTACAGCTCAGGCACTGTCTTAAGAATGCCCAGGTCACTCCCAGTGCGGATATAGGAGAAGGGGGGGTGGCGGACCTCGTTCACCCGCTCTCAAGCACGCCCGGAGTCGCATCCGCTTTCTATAAGCTACTCATGCAAAGTGATGGCTCGAGGATGCGCCAGACTCAGCAGGCATGGGAGAGGGAAATGGGGGTAACCCTGAGTGAGCGACAGTGGCGGCAGGTCTGGTGCAACTTGGTTAGAGTCACCAGGTCCGCCTCCATTACCCAAACGCTTTACCTTTTTACGCATAGATGTTTGTATACCCCTGCTAAAATGGCAAAATGGGATAAGAATGTCAGTAATCTTTGTTGGACTTGTAAGCGGGAGGTTGGTACCCTGGCTCACCTTATATATGAATGTCCTGTACTGAAACCATATTGGCAGCAGGTGTGGGAGCGTGTGCAGGACATTCTCAAATTCAAAGGGACCCTTAGCTGGAGGGTGGTGGGACTTCGGTCAGCCGCTGGGCTTCCATTCCTACCCAAGGCCGGTCGCTTTTTGCTAGATTTCATGATGGGCCTAGCGATCTGCTTGGTCATACGGAACTGGAAGGATGGTACCAAGCTCAATATGCAGGAGTGGTGGAGTCAGGTATGCCTTTATAGTAAATACGAACAGATATCGGGGCGAGCTAATCCCTGCAATAATTTTCACAGGCTTAAATGGCAAATGTTATTTGACTTTGTAAATAGGGCTAAATGTGCAGGAGGGTCCTCACCGTCTGGATGCTGAGATCCACACTACCGCTGTACGTTACAATAACGCTGTCTAGGATTGCTTGTAGTCGCCTTGCTATGATAGTCCTGGAGGAGAGGGTGGGAGGGGGGTGGGTGGGGCTATTAGTTTGTGTCTTGTTTGATGTTTCTGGTTTTGTATGTATATTTTCCTGTTGAAAATGAAAATAAAGGATTAAAAAAAAAAAGAAATACCACTCTCAGGGTGCATCAGGAGATTTGGACATTAAGCGTAACATTTTGAAACCTCAGCTCTCCAATATATATAAAAAAAACCACTCTCCAAAAATATATTCATAATACACACTTCAAATTGATGCCTGTCAACTACCAAAGTAGAAAATTAGCAAGCCCTGCCAGTGTTATATTTTCAGCTCATATTGACTAGGCATGAGAATCACAAGGCAAAACCAAACACATTTAACTAAGCAATGAAAAAAAAAAAAAGAATTAAAACAATGCAGTCTTCATTAACCTCGAACCATGCAAATCATAGCAAGAGAAAAAGATCAATTGGTCCAGTTCACTTTATCAAAAATAGAACCCAGCTGCCAATCATAGAAGCTTAACTACTACTTCTTATCCAACATGTATATAAAAAGTAGAAAAATTGAGGGGCTTCTGGACACTACAAGCTTGTAGAGGAGCTCATTTTGCAGAAAATAAAACACATTCCTATGCAACTGCATCTAATCCTTTGGCTGGCTAATACCTGTAGCACAATTTTTAATGACTAAATCTTATGTTATCTTACAAATGGTAACATTTTACTTACTAGTTCCCTTGAGTCCTGCTAGACCAGTCCAGACAAGTGGGTTGTGTTCCCCTATCAGCAAATTGATGGAGACAAAGAATCAATGAAAAGCTCAGGTTTCAATAACATCACTCTCATGCCTCTATTCGCCTCAGGCACCAGAGGTCCCTTCAGTATTCGTCCCAAAGCATATGGGAGAACATGGCAAGCCTCACACAACCTCAACAAGGACAACAATGAATACACAACAGTAGAGAACTATGTACAGGAAAGCATAAACAGAAAGCTGTCCATAGAGGATGAATCTGCAGAGCCAAGTATAAAAATCATAGCGGACCTAAGGAAACTGCAGCAGAAGAACAAAACAAATACTGTTTCAGGGGTGGGCCCTGGACTAGTCTAGCAGGACTCAAGGAAAGGACATTAACTGGTAAGTAGATCCTTATCCCTTGCTTTCCTTCCTTTTATTTGTACCTTGTTCTCAGCTATTGTATTGTCTGTCTTGATTAGACTGTAAGCTCTGACGAGCAAGGACCATCTTTTATATGTATCTGTACAGCGCTGTGTATATCTTGTAGCACTATATAAATGATAAATAGTAGTAGTAGTAAGTAAAAAGTAATCTTCCATATCGCCCCTGCTAAACCAGTCAAGACAAGTGGGCTGTACCAAACCTACAATTCTACTGGGTGAGAAGACGACACAGCAGCTCGCAAATCCCTTAAGCCAAAGGTCATGTCCGCCCGTGCATAGATATCCAAATGATAATGCTTGACAAAAGTGGAAAGTGACGCCCATGTTGCTGCCTGACAAATGTCTGCAGATGCTACCAAGCTCTGCTCCACCCACAAGGATGCTTGTGCTCAGCTAGAATGGGCACGCAAACCCTCTGGAACCAGCTGGTTCTACAACAGACATTGAGAAAATGGCCTCCTTAATCTAGCAACAGACATTGAGAAAATGGCCTCCTTAATCTAGCATCCTAAAGCAGACTTGGTCACCATGTCATCCTTGCATGGGTCAGCAAACAGCACAAAAAGATGGTATGACCTACAAAGGGAATTCATAACTACCAAGTACCGGACACCCACAAGGCAAAAGATCCTTATCCCTCCACCAACACTGTTCCTTAGAAAAGGAAGGCAGACTACCTGAAGGGGAGAAATTACTTTAGGCAAGAAGGATGGCACAGGCCAAATGGAAACAGCCTCCTCCAGGCTCCAAGCAGAGTAGAGACCACCACTGGAGAGTAGCTCGTATGCGCTAGCCGTCTCCTTCCAAGAGCCAAGCCATAAGCGAAAAGTGAACTTGGTCCTTCAGGATGATCGGTCCCTGTCGCAAGAGGCCCTGAGATGGAGGCAACTGAAAAGTAAGCACCTGCGGGAGCCGCATCAGATCTCCAAACCATACTCTCCTCGGCCAATCTGGCACCACCAGAATAATCCTGCCCAGGTGGCATTTTATTTAACAGGTTTTAAATACCGCTTTATCATTTCAATCAAAGCGGTTTACATTGAAACTTAAACTTGGTAATGTACATTAAACAGGGACATTGATAACTTGGATTTTTCTGAGGCAATGGAGAGTTAAGTGACTTGCCCAAGGCCACAAGGAGTGCTAGCAGGAATCGAACCCTGGTCCCCGAGTTCCCAAGCCAGTGTTCTTAACCATTAGGCTACTCCTCCACTCCACTTTTATAAGTTGAAAACACATGCCCCACCAGGGCCATGGAAGAAACACATACAGTAGGTGCTGACTCTGTCAAGCCTGGGTAAGGACATAGATGTCCTCTGACCCCATCTCTATGCAATGGCTGAAGAAGCAGCAAGCTCTGGCATTGGCGGGTCACCATCAGATCCATTTTGGGGCGACACCAGTGGCACAGAATCAACTGAAATGCCTCCTGACTCAACTCCCATTCTCCAGGCTCCAAAAAGTGCCAACTGAGGAAGTCCGCTTCCACACTGACAATATGCTGAGCAGACAAGGCTAGGAGGTTCTTATTCACCCAGGCAAACAGGAAACCATCTTCAGAGCCACTCCAGCACTCCTCATGCCACCTTACCGACTGACATAAGCCACCGTCGTGGCATTGTATGAAAACACTTGAACTGCCTGGCCTTCGAGCAGGAGCCAGAAATGCAGTACCACCAGCCTGGTGGACCTCACCTCAATGTGGTTCATGGACTACACCACTTCCCTGGGGTTCCAATAGCTCTCGACCGTATGGTCTTTCCAATGGGCTCCCCAGCCTGAGAGACTGGCATCCGTTGTCAGGGGGATCCAGAAGAAATTGTTCAGTGGCATACCCTTCCTCAGATGATAGTGCTGCTGCCATCACCGCAGGCTGGACTTCACCATCAACAGGAGCAGGAGCCTACACTTCAACTCCTGAGAACTCTGGGACCACCAAGCCAGCAAGGACCACTGGGGCAGTCACATGTGAGGATGTGCCCGTGACACCATCTCTATGGTCACTTCCATCAATCCGAGCAGCTGAAAATAATCCCAGACTCTGGGAGCCGGAGCCCACTGAACACTGAATAGTGCCAGGCAATCCAACAGTCTGACTTTCTCCTCTGGCAGGAGAAAACTGCTCACTTGAGTGTCAAAACAGGTCCCCAGGATGTGAATTTACGGGGGGAGTGGCCTTCTAAGATGGCGGAGTGAGTGTTTGAGCTGAATATGCCTAAGCGCAAGGGCAAACCTAAGGCTCTTCCCGCGGTGTCTTTACCTGCCGATTCCACAGGTCCTATGGATCGATTTGTCCAGCTCACGGAGAAACAGAAGCGGGAGATTAGAGAGGGTGCTGCGAGGTCGGAAGTTGTGGCTCCGGCGTTGCTTGCCCTGGAGTTGTCTCTCTCCCAAGATGAGCGGTCTCCCCCTCCACGTGCGACTGGGCCAGTGTCTCTTCCCGCGAGAGGAGAGGACGCCCCTCCCGGAGGTGGTGGTGCTTCCTCTGATGTGCAGGCCTCGTTGGAAAGCAGACCTAGTGAGCAGCCCTCGGTTTCGAAGGCTGTGGATGTCGTTCCGTATTCAACTTTGGAGGTGGAAGTGTCATCTCGCCGAGACGAAGGAGTTGATTTGGAACTTTCTTCTTCGGTTGCTGATATTGCCAAAGTTACTCTTTTGACCCGTCCTAAAGAAATATATTTGGAAACGATCTGGGAAGCAATTATACAACTTTCTTCTGCAGTCAGCAAACAAACTGATTTATCAGTCTCGCGTTTGGATAAGTTAGATTCTGTGTCTGCTAACTTTCAGACAGAATTGACTGATTTGCGTATCAAGGTCGACACTGGGGAACAGAAAATGGTTCAAATTTCTTCATTAAACGAATCTCTTATGAAGGACTCTGTTTTTATGAGAATGAAATTGGAAAATTTAGAGAATACTGCACGAGCTTCTAATATCCGTCTGTTAAATTTTCCTGTAATTCCAGCTCTTTCTCTAATTGAATTATTTAAAAAGTATATTTAGGAAGTGTTGAATGTACCTTCTGATTTGATTCCTCCTGTTGTTAAAGCCTATTTTTTGCCTAAGGGTAAAAAAGGAAGGGAAGTTACTTGAGGAGGATATAAATATGGATATTCTAGATGTCTCAGCTCTTTTACAGTCCCCTAAGGAGAATGATTTATCTGTCTCCACTATGTTAGTAACTTTTGCAATTGCTTCAGATAGAGATTGGATATTAAAATTGTATTTCAAGAAACGTTCTATGCTGTTTATGGGAAAGAAGGTATTGATATTTCCCGATGTTTCTAAGGAGACTCAGAAAAGACAGAGGGCCTTTCTGTTGTTGAGACCAGGTGCGGTGCAGATTGAGGCAATATTTATGTTGAAATTTCCTTGTAAATGTATTATCTCTTTTAAAGATAGGTCAATCCGTGAACTAATAAAAGCTGATAACTCTTCAGGCTGAAAAAATAGGAAATATGTATTTTTTCAGCCTGAAGAGTTATCAGCTTTTATTAGTTCATGGATTGTGACTTCTTCTCCTAGGTGAAGCTTATCATTGTGGTGGTATTTCTCTGACCCCCTCCTCTGTCTTTTTTTTCTTAAAAAGGGAAGTTTTCTTTGGTTTTTCAGGGACCAGGATCCACATATCCTGATATCCTTTTTCTGGCTGCTCTCCCCATTATTTGTGGGCTAATTATACGCTTGTATGTAAGATTTCTATGATAGGTTTTGTGTTATATATTTGCTTTACAAGTTGTTGTTTTCTGTACAAGTGTTTTCGCTTGAATATTAATGTAAAACTGCATAAACAAATAATAAAAAAAAATAAAAAAGATGTCCCCAGAAACCCCAAGGACTGGGAAGGCAACAGCTGATCTTTCCCTGATAGATCACCCAGCCGAGGCTTTCAATAAAGGATACTACTCGGGACACCACCTGAGATGCCTCTGAAAGGGAATGGGCCCAGATGAGCCAGTCATCTAGATAGGGATGGACACAGATCCGTTGGCACCACAGATGCCACCACCATGATCTTGGAAAACAACCTCAGAGAGATGGATAATTTCAAAAGGGAGGGTGGTGAACTGATAGCGAGAGCCAAACATAGAAAAACTCAGATACTTTGCTGATCTGCCTGGATCAGGATATGAAACTACACCTTAGCCAGATTCAGAGAAGCCAAGAATTCTCCTCTGTGCACTGCTGGAATCATGGAGCGCAAGGTTTCCATCCGGAAGCGCAGAACCCACACGTGCTTGTTGACCCCCTTGAGGTCCAGAATGGGCTGGAAGGAACAGTCTTTTTTTTGGACCACAAAATAAACAGAGTATCTTCCCTTACCTCGCTCGTCTGGCAGGATGAGCACCAACGTCTTTAGGTGCAGCAACTTGCCCACGGTGGTCCACACAGCAGCACTTTCGATCACAGTCCCACAAGGAGAAATGAAGAAGGCATCTGTAATCAGCTCTTTGCAGCCCAGGACATAACTAAACTGAACAGTGTCTAGCACCCAGCAATCCTTAGTAACCCAGGCCCATTCCTGAAACAAAAGGCGAAGCTTACCTCCAACCAGAGGGACCGGGCCTCCAAACCTTCATGGCGCAGCCCAGAAGAGTCCTCCTCTGGGTTGGACAGAGTCCCTGGGCCCATGTACTCCACGAAAGGATTGAGAACAAGCCTGAACACCAAAATCAGAAAGGAAGAAAAGAAAAGGTGTTTATTCAGGTCAGTAACAAGAGTCCCGAGACCTCCAGTGATCGCTCCAGCACACCCTCTATTGATGAAAAAGGGGCACCAACCTGCTTCAAGCTTGTCTTCCAAAAAGCAGTAAGATTTTGTCCTTCACCAGCTTCTCCAAATCAACTCCAAAAAGAAGCTCCCCCTTAAAAGCCAGGTGGATCAACTGGGCTTTAGATGATGTATCTGCTGCCCAGTGCTGGAGCCAAACCCAATGCCGTGACACAGTCACCAGGGCATCATTCCTGGCGACAAAAGTACCAGGTCATACATGACATCAGAATGGAAGGCCGTAGCTGACTCCAAATGATGGATAGAAACATCCTGAGGAAGAGACTGAAGCAGGGCTCAAGACGTCAGGCCTGCATATAACACAACTGAAGAATAGCAGCCGCTGCAGCACACTGGTTCTTCAACAAATATACACCTTTTGGTCCAGAGTATCCTTTAAGGCCAATCTGCCTTCCACAGGAATGGTGACCGCTGTGTCCTGCATATACACCTTAGAAATATCAACCACACAATGCACTTAATCACCAGGAGGGCAGGGATCTTCAAATACACCCTCTACTCCTTAGGGGGGGAGTTGGGGTAATCCCACTCCGTCCGGAGCAGGCCCATGAGTACCTCCGTGAAGACAGTAGATTTCCAAACCCCTTGCAGGAGTAAATGCCTCTTCAGTTCCTGTCCCATGACTGAAGCGTCCACTAAGCTCGAAGTGGATAAGGCCAACAACTTCAGTTCCTACTCCTAGAACAGGCAAATAACCTCAGTCTTCTCACAATCTTCTGAAGGAAAGTACTTTTTCATCCACATCAGACATCTCAATCCAAGCCACCGCTGATCCCATCAACTAGTGGGGTGGCACCCCTGCCGGGGACACTTTGGAAGCTGCCTTCGACTGATGGCACTCTCAGCCTGTCCCCACAAGACTGCACACGAGGGAAACAAAAGGTGGCAGGGTCTGCACATCCACGCCGGAAATGTCTAGACCTAATGTGAAGGGAAAGAATTCCGGAGGCCGACAATCCGGACTCTGTAGGTTCTTCTCAAGGAAGTGACCCCCCCCCCCCTACATTCATGTACATAGTCACCGTTGATCCGCTAAAGGACAGGGCGAGGCCCCCAGCACAGACACCAGATCCTCCAGCCGGCTGAATATCTTTACTTATAGCTCCATTCACTACTTCCTGCCCTGAGGCAGATAAGGTTGGGCTAAAAAATTCCCCGGCTGAGAAAGGGGAAGTAGGCCCTACAGAGATGACCAGAATCCAGAGGCTGGAGATGAGGCACCAGGTTTGTCACAGGCCAAATGATGTCACCTGGAAGAAGACATAAGTGTTAAGGCAAATGTTACAAACAGCATGCGCTAAGGCCACGGTGGCCCAAAGGGTGCACGTTAACTGTGCTTTTACTACAGACCCTAGGATAGGAGCACACATTGGAGTCACTTGGGCAGAACGCAGGCTAGGACTGCATGAGCACCAGGCACATAATAGAGAAAATGCTATTAATGCATGCAGAAAAAACAGCGGGAAACCTCATTACAGCACCAATGGTCATCAGCTATCTATCCCGAATTGTGACCCCCCCCCCCAAGACAGAATCGAGAGCCCCCAACAAGAACAATGATGAGATCAAGTCTTGATACTCTCCCTGAGAGAGAATCCATGCTGGACTCAGATCTACTCCCATAGAAGTGTTTTGCTAGCTTAGCAGCACTGCATTTAAGATGGTTGGCAGGGGAGAGATCACGTGAGCGCATCAGCGGGTGAGGAGTTCCTTGCTGCGCTCCGGGGCCGCTCTGCTGAATCTAAGTAAAAATCAAATGGAAAAGGGCGCAAGCTGGGAGAATGGGTGGCGGAAGTATTCGAGAGAAGGCTCAGTAGTGGAAAGTGTCTGAGTGGCATGGGCTTGCGGACACAATGCAGTCGGCGGCGAAAAAGGAGAAGACCGCAACTGCATGTGAAACCAAGATGGCGACTGCGACGAGAAATAGTAGCGTGCTGGATTCCCCGGGGAAGGAGAGTGTAGAATCAGGCCCAGAGGAAACAGCACAGGAAGTAGTCAAACTGCTTGAGCCTAAGTTTGACAATGTGATGAAGAAGTTGGAACAAATGGGTGAGACTTTTGCTGAGATAACACGTAGAGTGGAGGAGGTGGAACAGCGAGTGACGGCGTTGGAAGATACTGAGCTAACACTGGAGCGAGACACCCAAAAACATCAGAAGCAGATTGAAGCGCTGATGCTAAAAGTAGATGATCTTGAGAACAGATCTAGGAGAAACAACTTGAGCCTTGTGGGAGTGCCAGAGAGCTGGTCAGAACAGCAACTGGCAGAACTGTTTGAAGTGTGGCTGCCGAAGGAGCTGGGCCTAGAGACCATACAAAGAAAGATAAAAGTGGAAAGAGTGCATCGGTTTGGTCAAAGGATGAAAGGTAGAGAGACCAAGGCTGGTGCTGGCGAGGATTCTATTACAGGCCTACCAGAAGCAACGCAACCTAAAGTTGAACAACAAACCTATACTTATGTTCCAGGACTACTCGGCGGCATTTGTCGCAAAGAGGAAAGAATT
Organism: Ichthyophis bannanicus; assembly: GCA_033557465.1. NCBI lineage: Eukaryota > Metazoa > Chordata > Amphibia > Gymnophiona > Ichthyophiidae > Ichthyophis > Ichthyophis bannanicus. The sequence goes on from CM066038.1 coordinate 101,829,348, forward strand.
TGCAACGATTTATAGTGAGCTGGCACGTGGAGGCATATGCTTTGCTCTGAGCTACCCAGCCACTTTTTGAGCAGGCAGTGGCGGCAAGGAATTTTGTGGCCATATTGCAATTGGAAAAGACATCGGATAGAGTATAGCCTGGACATATATGTTGTTGGTTTAGCACTGTGGAGACTTAAATAAGGCTAAGGCTCTCTGGACGGTGGAAAAGGGGAACACTGTGGGCGAAGTTATGTTATGTTGAACGAGAGAGACCCGCCACAGGGAAACGAGGACGACCTCCCTTCCATAGGCACGCCAGAGTCTTGGAGGCGGGGCAGCCCGGAGGTGTGGACAGTGATCTAACCCATGTTTGTGGGCTCTTGCCATAGCAAGACGGACTGATAAGAAAGGGGAGGGAGGGGGATGGAGTGTTGAGGGGGGGAGGGGGAGAGGGAGAGTTGTTTTTGGTTATATGTGTGAGTTTTGATGGGATTAATAGGGGGGTGGAGGGGGAGGCTGAGGGTGGGGATAAGGGGGAGGGAGGGGATGGAAAAATGGAAGGGGAGGAAGGAAACTGTGGGAGAAAGGTTAGGTCAAAGAAGGAAATAGGGCAATCCCAAAGGGAATATTGTGCACATGGGGTGTTGGAGCATTGCTCTGAAGTCAGGGCTGGGCGATCTCTAGAGCATTAAGGCTACATAATGTAAAGACAATTTCATGGAATGGGGGGGATTGGATCACCAGTTAAGCGCACCAAAATCTTCCAAGCTCTTAAAAGGAAAGGGGCACAAATAGCGCTGTCGAGTATGAGAAACTTGCCAGAGATTAGGTAGCGAGCACATACGGGGCAACATCAGGCGCCAAGAGGGCGGGAGTAGCAGTGCTGGTGAAAAGAGGCTTGCCGTTGAATGTGAGCAAGTGTGAGGTTGACCCCCAGGGGAGATATATTTTGCTGCATGCCAAGTTATACAATGAGGAAATTTGGATAGGGAATGTGAATGCCCCGAATGTTTACGATCATGAGTTCTTTAAATCCCTGCTGGGGTTTATTAAGAAAGCAGGAAGGAGAAAACTGATCATGGCAGGAGATTTTAACCGCCCGCATGACCCAAAATTGGATAAATCAGGGAATAGTGGGAAAGGAGCGTGGTCCCAAAAAGGGGTGGGTTTCCTTTGTAGACTGGGGGACATGGTGGATGTGTGGCGTACCTTGCATCCTGGGATGCGTGAATACACACACCAGTCAAGAGCCCATCAGACTTGGTCAAGAATTGACTATATCTTGGTGAGTGAAGGGGGCCTTTCGCAGATTGTGCAGGCAGGCACTGAACCAGTGGTGGTGTCGGACCATGGGATGGTATGGGTGACCTGGGATAGCCAGAGCCCACCGGCAACGGGGTGGAGGTTTCCTGTATATCTGTGGGAAGATAAAGATTTTCGAAAGTTCCTAGAAGAGTAGTGAGATGAGTACACCTTGTTCAATGATACCCCCCAATGTTCACCCTTTTTGTTCTGGGAAGCTAATAAAGCAGTAATGAGGGGGGCTATCATAACATATACCAGAGACGTAGACATCTGGATCATAGTTTGTTAGTCCTAGAACGAACCGTGCAGGACCTACAAAGGAAACTTAGCAGGGCAAGGGATAGATCCATACAACATGAATATACTAGGTCCCAAGCAGCACTTAATGAACTACTCCAGAGACGGGCTACAACGTCCCTGCAATATTACAAGCACCAGCTCTATAAATATGGTAATAGGATGGGAAGGTTGCTAGCTAAGTTGGTTAGAGATCCAGGGGGGAGGGGGGTGCGCGCTTTGTCCCCATTCTTAGGGGTGAGGGAAGGATCCTACAACACCAGCCACATCAGATAGCAGATATCCTCCAGAAATTTTATGCCCAATTGTACACAGAGGAGGAGAGGGAATATGAGAAGGGCAGGGAATTTTTGAATACACTGGCGCTCCCCAAATTACAGGAGGAAGATCTACAGCGGTTAAATGCTCCGCTAACAGGTGGGGGGGGGGGGAATCCAAAAAGTGATTAGGAGTGGGAAACTCCACAAGGCTCCTGGGCCAGATGGATTTGGCGCAGAGTACTATAAGATACTTGAATGTAATCTAACGCCCACGTTGGTGGCTATGTACGAAAAGGTCCTCCAGGATGGATGCTTTCCCAGGGACATGAGATGTGCAAACATCACGGTGATCCCAAAAGAAGGGAAGGACCTGCAAGATCCAGCCTCATATAGGCCCATATCACTCATAAACTTTGACATAAAGATACTAGCACCAATTTTAGCGGGGAGATTAAATCCCATACTACCTCAGTTGATTGACTCTAGGCAGGTGGTATTTGTCCAGGGACGGGATGCCTCCAAGTACATTGCAAAATTGATTCTGGGGATGGAACACTGTGTGAGAGAGGAAACTGCGTTACTTCTAGTAAGCCTCGACGCTGAGAAAGCATTCGACAGGGTGGCCTGGAAGTACCTGTGGGACACATTGCAGAGTTTTGGATTTCAGGGCACCTTTGTGCAGTGAGTCCAAGTTCTGTACATGACACATATGGCAAAAGTAGGGGTGAATGGAGTGTTTTCAGACCCCTTCATTTTAGAAAGGGGCAAACGGCATGGCTGTCCCTTGTCCCCTCTCCCGTTTGTACTTGGATTGGAACCCCTTCTAAGGACAATACAAAACAAGGCACAGATAGTGGGTGTAAAGATGGGAAAGGAGGAGATGAAGTTAAACACAGGAGCATATCATCCGCAAATGCGCTTAACTGAGCCGCAGGGGTCGCTCAGACACTTCAACTGATAAAGCGCTTTGGCAGCTTCTCTGGGCTCAAAACTAACACAGCTAAGTCAATGGCCCTAGATGTAGGGGGGAGAGCGAGACAGGGGTGGATTGGGGCATTTCCGCTGACATGGGCGTGAGATTCGATTCGATACTTAGGCATATAACGGGAATGGTGGAGAAAGCCAGGGCGACCTTTAGTAGGTGGGTGGCGCTTCCCTTGTCCCTGAGGGGGAGGATAGTTCTGTTCATGATGGTGGAACTCCCGAGGTGGTTATATGTACTGCGGCTGCTACCTATTTGGGTGTTAGCTGGAGATTGGAGGAGCTTTGAGAAAAGTCTTAAGGGCTTTCTGTGGAGAGGCAGGTGAGCTCGTATTCCCTTGAGGGCCCTGATAAGGCGGAGGGGGGGGATTAGAGCTCCCTTCAATTCGTAATTACAACCTCCAGTACATGGTAAGACACATTCTGGGACTTGTGATGGAGGAGGTTGGGCGTGCCCCAATGCACCAGCTAAACTGGATGTGCTCCCCATATCGTAGCTTATACATATTGCATTCAGATAACCAAACTATCAGCTTGCAGAGGGGGAGGAATGTATAAGGGGTCTTTACGTGCCGCATGGCGAGCCTTGTGTGCCCGCTGCGGATGGAATTGGAGGTGTTCCCTGTTGCTTCCATTGGTGGGGAATCCGTACTTCCCACCGGGGTTCATATCGTACACGCTATTCCATAGATGGGCCCAAAGAGGGATAGTTTGCATTGGAGATATATGTAAGGAGGAAGGTGGGAGTATTGAAAGCTTCCAGAACTTGTGTACCCAATACCATCTGCACAAGCATGAGTTGTATGGTTATTTTCAAGCTCGGCATTATGTTAGTGAGCTGTTGAGGAAAACTCCCGCGCTGAGTTCCAGGGGCCCGAGGTTTGCTATGGGAGGAATGGTGGAGAAAGACCCATGCAAGGAAGAGCGCAGGAATCTAATACGCCCAGTAGGTGACCAGAAATATCTATCGTTGTTGGCACAACATTGGCTTAGGGATGGTATGGAGGGGGCCCACAATGGAGCTCTTGCAAAGTGCATTTGGAAAACTTCCCTCAGGGGTGAAGTGGATTTATCTGCAAGAACTCCAATAAATTTCTATGGAGAGCATATATAAATGAAAAGTGGGCGTTCAAGGCCGGGCTGCGGGCAGATGAGAAATGTAGGTGGTGTGAGATGATGGTGGGGACTTTAATGCACAAATTTTGTGAATGCCCTGAGGTGCAGAATCTGTGGCTTCAAGCATGCACCAGGATGGCGGGATGGCTGGGGATTCAGACTGCCCTTCAGATGGAGGTCTGTTTGTTGCATAGTTGGGAGAAGATAAGCCAAAGACCTGGAGCTCAGCAAAGGGCACTTTTGGAACGAGGTTTCCTTGTGGTCAAGAAGGTGCTACTGAGTAAGTGGATTGAAAGCTCTCCCCCAAATGTGGGATTTTGGGAGTAGTCAATGATGGATTTAATGCAAATGGAGAAGTTAACAGCCAGGCAACTAGGAGGGAAGCGTTGGGAAGCCTTTGTGGAGTTATGGTTGCCTGTTATGAACACCCTAATCTATGAAAGAGCAAAGTGCACTGTTAAATGTCAGATAATGGGTTGTCCTATGAGATTAGTACTCCCCGGGGAAAGAATAGCAATGGATGGAAAGGGAGGGTTGGGCAGGGGGGGAGGACATGGGGTTGTTTCTTGGGTATTGGGTGTGGGTGTTTGAATTGATGTTTGTTTGTTTGCATGCGTGTTTATATCATATGTTTACATTATATATTCTGACCTGTTAGGGATCAGTGATAGTGTCATGATAATGTTGTTGGAGTGGGCACCACATACTCCCTAATCCAGGGCCTAGTAGACATGTTAAAAATGTTGCTGTAGAACTGCAGAGGTTCCTGAGAGCAGTGAGAAGTCCAAGTATGGGGATACCTATGCCACTGCATTGTTGAGGGGGGGGAGTGGACCCCGAGTGCCGTCATATAAATGATTGTTAATTATATGTGAAAAATAATAAAATAGAGTTGGAAATAAGATGGTTGGCAGGCAGATCCCTCTGAGAGCCTTCTGTAATCTTCGGGAGAGAGCAAGGAGGGTGAGCTGAGATTGTGTGAGGCAGTCGTATTCTTCCAGATCTTTCCAATTTATGGATGCTCAACAGGCCCTTATCCAGGGTAAGAGCATGGAGCTGAAGCAATTTTCCCTCCTCCTATGGCTACTGAAAAAAAACACAATCTCTTCCTCTCCAACTTCAGAATTTTCTTCAGAGAGGAGAAAATCCATCCACTATTTACTGTAGACAGAGAAATACTGAAGGGACCCTCTGGTGGCTGAGGTGAAGAGAGGCATGGAAGTGATGTCATTGAAACCTGGGCTTTTCATTGGTTGTCTCCAGCAATCTGCTGGTAGGGGGACACAACCTACTTGTCTGGACTGGTCTAGCAGGACGATAAGGAAAAGGGTATTTATTCACTAAGTTGCCAAGTTATTGAACTCCATGAATGAGATTTTAAGCCCGTCCCGGATTTCTGACAAGCTCATCCTGATTCATTATGAGGCCCTGCAGCACTGATTCCAATGGTTAAAATCAGGGACTAGAAATCCCATACTGCGTTGCAGTACAAATTTAAAATGAGAACTGGCAAAAAGCTCACTCCTGGACCTGGGTAACTTGTCAACTCTGTTTTTCTTTTAAGCCAGCTTGGAATGTCATTAGAAATATTACAAAAACCTTAACGGATTTCTCTTACTTTTTTAATTGATGTCATTTGCTCTTCTCTCCACTCTGGTTTGTTCTTCTTTGCATTCACAAAAAATTCACCGACTCTCTGTTCAAGTTGATCCATAGCATCTACAGCAAAAAAAAGAAAAATAAATTGCCTTGCAGGATTATTGGTGATCCTAAAATACTGGTTCACAAATATCTAAGAAAAATAAATACAAAATAAAATTATAATAGTTGATCCCATTGTATTGTGCACTTTATCAATTCAGATCCCTTATCCAATGATGGCAGTTTCTTGAGTCCTTGAAACGTGAATTAAAATTTCAAACTATTGAAATCCATATTTATTCGTTACCTCCTTATAAATTCATAGTTATTGAAGATAAAAGTGCCTTTATGTGCAATTTCTTTTAAATCTTTGCTTGCTTAAAGTACCAACAGCAATGTTATGTCTTTGATCTAAGAGCCACAAGCTGACAGCTGCAATGCAACTCTCCCAAATGATGCTATGTAATATGACTTAAAAGGGCAACATTCTAAACTGCCAGCTGACTCTTAGAGGCTTGTTTACAAAGCCGCGGTAGTGGTTTCCGATCGTTATCGGAGCCGCAGCCCCGATAACGATTGGAAACCGCTACCACGGCTTTCTAAACAAGCCCCTTAGACTTCCTTTAAACAGGCTGCCAGCTGTGCTTGTGACATTCTGTGATGTCAACCAATTTCATGCACCGTTAAACCAAAAAATAAAAAAAAAACTCAACTAAAACCATATAACATTCTCCATCAGCAGCTGCCAATAGAGCATAGCACAGCTGTCATTAAGTCTGTATCTTAGTTGAAGGTGTTGGATTGCATTCTAGCTCTTTTAAAGTACATTTTTTGTTGTGGGGAATGCATATTTTTATTTATACTTAATGCATTGAGGTATGTTTATTATACCATGCTAAGAATTAGCATATTAACGTTCATTTATTGTCCAAGATTGGTGCAGGTGGTGTGGCCAACACTGTCAAGGGTGTTCCCGACAAGTCACCATGCTAAACCTGCAATCACGATTAACGTGGGTGCATTTACCACAACCCACTGAAGTGTGATTAGTGTGGATGCACATAGCGCCAACATTGATGATTAGCACACACCCACTCTCCTCTTGTAATCTAGGCAGCCCTCTCCCAATCACATGCTATGCAGTCAGCATGGGAATTTTACCATGCTGGAAAAGCTAGTACATGGTAATGGTTACACAGTTCTACACTAAACGTTTCCCCGCACACTAAACCCAGCACTAGTCATTAGTGCACTTTAGTAAACATGTGTCTTTGTTTTCAGAAAGTAAAGATCTAAACAGAGAAATTAACATTGTGAATACTATTTAATCTTGGGGGGCCCCTTTTTCTTTAGAAGACTATATTGTAAATATAAGTCAAACTGTTTTGGTAAAGCTCTTATAAGAGGATACCATTAAAAACAAGACTTGCCAGCATGGAACTAAGATTTGAATTGGCTACATTGTACATACCAACTGGTGCAACTTGAGAACTTTTTTTTCACTTTAAACATGAAGTAGGCAAAAAAGAAATGTGAGCATTTGTATTGTAGTGTCACTATTTGAATAATCTTAAAAAGGGAAAGCCTGGATAGAGAAACAACTATTAGGTGTAGTTCTAATGATTGATATCTAGATCCTTATCCAACAAGGGTCAAAGTGCCTTCTTCAGCAGAAGACTAAAGAGGACTAAACTAGATTCACTGGGGATGGGTGAAGAAAGCCCTCAGGTAAGTAAAACAAAGTGGGTCATTCTGAAAGCCCTATTTATGCTTTGGAGGACTAAAAACGGGTACAGAAATGTGCAAAACAAAGAGATGTCTCCAGAGCCATTTTAGAAGCTGCCTCTGGTAACCTCCCCAGCACAAGGACATCCACGTCTGAATGAGAGAGTTGTTGAGGTGTGGCCTGGGCATTTCCAGGAACCCAGACATCCCCACCTGATATCAGAAATGTCATGGACGTCCAGCATCGTTCTAAGTTTAGACCTACTCCAGGCACAAACAGGCATCTGAAGAGTGCTCTTTTTGACAGAAAAATATCCAGAAGGTGTAGAGAAGAGAACGCTCCATCATCCCCAGTACTCAGCACCATGTCAACAATAGCAGCAGTAGGATTTGAACCCTGGCTGCCCTGTCCCTAGCCCACTACATCAACTATTAGGCTATTCTAGGTATCTAGATTCTGAAATAGTTATGGGGACATTTATATAGAAGCTCTGCAGACATGCAAATACAGTGACATGAGAAAGACACAGTGGATCTCTTTATAGCAAGAGGATGAAAATCAAGCCAAATACCTTTTATACTTCAATAAATAGAGGGGGGTGATCTGCACGGGGTGGCGGGTACAATCCTAAACAAAGGCATAGAGGGGGTGACCTGCACAAAGCAGTGGTAACAAACACTCTAGCCACCTTACTCAGCAGACTAGATGGACCATTCTAGTCTTTATCTGCCTTCATATACTAAGTTACATCCATATCTGGCACATCCATGTTTGTGAAATTGTGCTTTTATTCCCCCCCCCCCCCCCGACATTCGAGTTTAGACATTCCAGATTGCACTTGGACGTCCCTTCTAAACCTCCCCACCACATACCTCTGTAGAAATGGGTGAAAGGGAACACATGTAGAAAACAATGTGTATTAACATCCATAGTATGGGAAATAAGATTCTGGCTATTGAGGCTGTCTTGGAATTGACTAACTTGGATTTAGTGGTGGTCACGGAAACATGGTTCATGGAGAACCATGACTAGGATATAATTACACTGGGCTATAATTTATTCAGAAAGGACAGGGTAGGAAGAAAGGGAGGACTGGTACTACATGTTAAAAAATTATCTTAAAGCAATAGAATTGCAGGACTTATGAGGGAAGGAGAAGGTACAGTGTGCTAAACTGGAAAGAGGGAATGGAGCATCATTTGCATTGGTGTGATGTACAAACCTCCTACACAGGCAGAAGTGGACACACATTTAATCGAAGACATTCACAGTATTGCTATGAAAGGAAAAGTGCTACAAATAGGCGATATCAACATGCTGGATCTTGATTGGGACATTCATGCTGCGGTGTAATCTAGAAGGAGATCCTGGATTCTATACAGGGAGAACTAATCCAGCAATTGTTAACGGAACCCAAATGGTAGCATCTGAGGAAACATTTCTTAATGAAAAGAGTGGTAGATGCATGGAATAGTCCCCCAGTGGAAGTGACAAGGATTGTACTTGAATTCAAGAAAACATAAGACAAACACAGAATCTAAGAGAAAAAAAAGGAACTGTCAAGCTTAGTAGGTGGTATGGAAGAGCAGAATGGATAGGCCATATGGTCTTTATCTGCCATCATTTTTTCTCTGTTACTTTTCCACCTTAATACCTTTCTTTGAAGTGGATGAATTAATCTAATACATTAGTTTCCCAATTTATGGGTGTTAACTTGTTTATCGTTAACATATAGTATGTCGTACTTTACCATTTACTTCAAATTTCTAAACCTTTATTTAAAACTATGAATTTCTGTAAGCTACTTGGGGAAGTCCTTTGGGCTTAAAAGGCAAGTTGCAAGTGCAAAGATAGACAGAATTCTATCTTTGCACTAAGAAACCACCCACAAACAGGAACAGAAGCGAAGGACATCTTGAACAATTGTCAGAAGACTGTGTTCGTGAGAAACTAGCTCAACTTAAAGTAGACAAAGAGATGGGACCAGATGGGATACACCCTAGAATACTGAGGGAACTTGGGGACGTTCTAGCAACTCCACTGACTGACCTTTTCAATACCTCGTTGGAGTCGGGAGTGGTGCCAATGGACTGGAGAGAGGCTCATGTGGTGCCTTTACACAAAAGCGGAAGGATGTGGTTGAAAACTACAGGCTGGTTAGTTTAACTTCGGTGGTGAGTAAATTATTGGAAACGCTGCTGAAAGAGAAAATAGTGAGGTTTCTGGAGTCCAGTGGATTACAGGATCCGAGGCAGCATGGATTCACCAGAGGCAGGTCTTATCAGACAAATCTGATCGACTTCTTTGACTGGGTGACCAGGGAGTTGGACCGAGGGAGAGCCCTAGATGTGGTGTATTTAGATTTCAGTAGAGCCTTTGACACTGTTCCTCACAGGCGACTTATAAACAAACTGAACACCCTAGGGATGGACCCTAAAGTTACTGCTTGGGTTAGAAATTGGTTGGGTGGGAGGCGACAAAGAGTACAGGTAAATGGAGCTCACTCTGAGGAGAAGGATGTTACCAATGGTGTGCCCCAGGGATCTGTCCTTGGTCCGATTCTTTTTAACATCTTTGTTAGTGATATAGCAGAAGGGCTGTCGGGTAATTTTTGCCTCTTTGCGGATGATACCAAAATCTGCAATAGACACCCAGGAAGATGTAGATAAAATGAGGAGGGATCTAGCTAAGCTTGAAGAATGGTCTAGAATTTGGCAGCTGGGATTTAATGTTAAAAAATGTAAGGTCATGCATTTAGGCTGCAGCAATCCAAGGGAGCAATATAGTATAGGGGGTGAAGTACTTTTGTCCACTAAAGAGCGGGACCTAGGCGTGGTTGTGTCTGATGATCTTAAAGTAGCTAAACAGGTAGAAAAGGCGACGGCAAAAGCTAGAAGGATGCTTAGGCGCATACGGAGAGGAATGGCTAGCAGAAAAAAAGGAGGTGATAATGCCTCTGTATAAGTCTTTGGTGAGACCTCATTTGGAGTATGGTGTGCCATTCTGGAGACTGCATCTTCAAAAGGATGTGAACAGGATGGAGTCGGTGCAGAGGGTGGCTACTAAAATGATTAGTGGTCTTCATTATAAAGCATATGAGGACAGACTTAGGGAACTTAATATGTACACCTTAGAGGAAAGGCAGGATAGAGGTGATATGATTGAGATGTTTAAATACCTCCGTGGTATAAATGTTCAGGGAGAGAGCCTCTTTCAATTGAAAGCAAGTTCTGCTACGAGGGGACATGGGATAGGGTGAAGGGAGATAAATATTTCCACATATCACTCCGGAATCTATTTACGGAAAAAGTAGTGGATCCGTGTAATAGCCTCCCAGTGGAGGTGGTAGAGATGAGGACAGTAACTGAATTCAAAAAAGCATGGGACAAACACAGAGGATCTCTAAAGGTAAAAGAGGGGACTACCAAAAAAAATTCAGAAGGAAAAATATCCTAATGTTTTTTAAATTGCCAGCAGAATTTTTTTTGGTAGTATTGTTGCCTTAAAGAAAACACCATTTTGACATAAATCTCTACTTTTTAAAGGTTTCACATTACATTTTATTAATTCTAGAAAAATAGAAATATGATGACAGAAAAAAGACCACGTGGCCTATCTAGTCTGTCCTTCCATATGAACAACTACAACAGTCCCCTTTTTACCTTTAGAGATCATCTGTGTTTGTCCCATGCTTTTTTGAATTCAGTTACTGTCCTCATCTCTACCACCTCCACTGGGAGGCTATTACAGTTGCAGTTAAATAAGCACTTGAAGATTCTGAAAACTGTTTCTAGCTACTCTTTCCAGACTGAATCTATGGGACATGTTTCATATAGGAGCAATTTTACTGAAGTGCACCAATGGTTAGCATGGGGCTTACCACACCCTAATTGTACTGTGCTGTTATTGCAAACTAAGTGCTTGATGGGTGATAGGGCAATGATTGGGTAGGTTAAGGATGATGTGTGGGCATTGACAGTATGTGCACTAAATGAAAATGTTGCTTTTAACGCAGGTGCCCTTACTGCCGCAACAGATGGCAGTAAGAGCATTCACTTAAAATGCGCTTACAATTTAGCATATTGAGGGGCATCTTCCTGTGCTAACTGCAGAAGACATACCAGGCCCACCCCCAACAGCTAATATGGGTGTACTTCATCTCCCATACTAACATGTGGGGCTTAATATGTGTTACTATAGTACATTAGTCAAAGTGTCCCATAATGTACTTATATGTCAAGTGCATGCGTACTTTTGACACATAGCCTTTATAATCAGCTTTCAAAGAATGCATTTCCTGCACCTACTTCTGCAGGAACTCTTCTCTGAACCAAACCTGCCAACAGGAACATCTCTCTAATATGCTGGTACAATTATGCATACACATACTGTTTATGTACACATTACCCCCTATAGACATGTGTACAGTTATTTTCAACATCATTTCATGTACATATTGTTTTTACTGTTCATAGTTAATCGAATATTGTACTAGTTGTATGATCTGGAATGTTCTTATTCTCTGTAAAACAGTCGCTCATGCACTGTTACATCTGGAAGGGCAGACCAGATAGAAACATGACAGCAGAAAAAGACCACAAGGCCTATGTTTCTGTTAAGTTCTATGTAAACCGCCTTGGATAGTAGAAAGGCAGTATATAAACAAATTTAAATAAATAATCGTTTCCGCACCTTTTATGCAGGGAAATACCTTTGAAAATTGCCCAATCAAAGAAGCAAGGACACCTGTGAAATGTGTGTGAGAATCAGGGTAGGCCAACCATCAGACAACTAGATGGCCACCTAAGGCAGCAACTTCTGTGGAGCAGCAAAGGGCATGGCATTCAAAGCTAAACAATAGATTCTGACAACAAGGAAGGCGTAAGGCTAGGGCAACACCACCTTGAACCAACTCTGGAGCAGGCGTTGCACAGAATCCAATGCATAATGCGGACATATAACATGTAGAACTAAAGAGTTAAGTAGTACAACCCATTCATTGTAAAAAAAAAAAAAAAAAAGCAAATTAAGGAAAATAGAACAAAGACTCAGGAGGATGCTACCCAGTCAACATACACAAAAAAAGAAAAAAAAAACACACAACAAAAAACACATTCTGAGTTTGTTTCTTAATACTGACTAACGACATAGTAATGGATTTTGGATGTGCCAAATGATGCTGAAGGTGGCTTAAAGCATAATTGGACTTCAGCTACAACAGACGTAAAGATCACTTCTAACAAGGCACTGGCAAGTTTTGAAACATAAGGGCGAAAATATTGTGAGACAGTTTTCTTTTAAAACTTTAAAGGGAAGAACATAAAATAAAACAAAAGTTGCAAAGCGGCGCAGGGTGCATAAGGTGACTTGCAAGGAGCCAAGCACCCTCCTCCCTCCGGGTCAAGTAGAAAAGCGAGGAAGCGCGTACTCTGAACCTGCAGGTCCATCTCCCTCATTTCCGTAAACCTGTCGCGGAGATCCATGGGAAGCTGCTCGATCACTGTCAGAGGAGAGAGAGAGAAAAAAGGGCGGAGGGGGGCGGTCAGTCAGTGTGGCTCGGGAGCGCGTACACTCGCTCACATGCACATGCACGAGGGGGAGGGGGGCTGCAGCCGTTCCCCGCCTACTCACTCTCCAAGTAATCCTCCAGGTACAGCATTTTGATACCGGAGCCCCGCCACCGGTAGCTGTGGACAGAAAAGACAACAAAGCCGAGCCTTTTTTTCTTTTAAAGTCTCCCCGCCTTTGTCCCTAACAATATGGCGCCTCCGCTACCAGCAACTCAAGCCTCCTTAGCCCAGCATAAAAGTGTACTCGCGACTGACGAAATTCCCTTTGCCCACCACTAGAGCCCGCCTCTGTGCTGATTGGTCGGTCATTGAATGACGTTCTCTTAGCCGTTGGGTAAAGTGGCATGTTGGGACGAGTAGTTTACTGTCTTCCCGGAACTTCTCGCATAGCTTGGAGGTTACGTCCCATAATCCCTTGCAAACGGGTGCCAAAAGAATTCATAGAGCAAAGTAGAGGGAGGCAGGCAATCATCACGCGCTGTTGAATGAGCGATACGGAACTAGAGCGTGAGCGTGCCAATGAAAGTAACAGATAAAATATAAAAGCAATTAAAATGATTGTTTATATCAACACAAAAACTAACAAAAAAGAAAAAGCAATACCGATAAACGTAACTTTTCATTATTTAAAACATTTCTAGCCTATGTGATCTGAAAATGTAAGAGAACTACAAATGAAGTACAATTTAAAACAATACATAGACTAATAAAATACAAATGGAAACAAAAAAATAATACTTAAAGGGCAATGCATCAATTTTCCAAGCATCAAGATCTTAATTCCACTGGTAGGTTATGTGCTTCTTGGTAAGCTTATAAAACACAGTAAAAATGGTAATGGGTATGCTTGCTACATCAGCAGCTTGAAATCTGAAGAATACAGACTTCCAATCCCCTGATGCTCGTTATGATCTTGGATAAGGCAACTCAGGTACAAACATGGTTGACCTGTCCACGACAAACTAGATGGTCACCTAGGGCAGCAGACCCTGATGGCCGGCATTGTAGCAGCAAAGCGCAGACAAACCAATGATACCAGGAGTCTGTTCAGAAGGTCCAAATCATTTATTTGTGCACAAGTCTCGAACCAGTCAATTTCAAAATGGCTGAGCAAAGTTTTCAAGCATTACAACAACTTTTATAGACTTCTGTTCCATTCTAAGTATAGAAAAACATTTCATTGGTCCCGGTAACCTCCCGTACCTCCCGTACCTCTTCTATTGGTCCCGGTACTGATAAAGTTATCCAGTTATGTCCCTCCAGTGGGCATGACACCTGCATACCCCCCTTCTAGTCCCAATTACAATGGTCAGTTCATCAACTTGTTACTTTCACACTCTCAAGGTTATAGAACCAATTTGTACGTGCAGAGGAGCTGGGCTCTGCAACTCATCTGTCAGCACTCCTAATTATTTCTTTGCAGATGTACTTTTTCTTATCAGTAACTTTTAAACATGTCTTTTCTGTATTTTTCCATCTTTCAATACTGCAATTCTGCTTACCTAAGCTAATTCAATACTTCTACTGAGTTCTATCTTACAATAGCAGCATATTGGGGGATGTGCAATCCTATATGCCTCTCCACAGGCCTCATTTACAGGTCAAGCTAGCCATGCTGGCCTGCTTATGTTCAGACACTGTGGGTCACAGGCCTGCACCTGCCACATTCCCCCCTTTGATTAATCTCACCCTATTACTTAATAAGGTGTGAGAATTAAATCACTCTCTGAAGAATCACATCCTGGCTAAAGGATTTCTACCAGGACTGGCTGTATATAAAGCCATGATTTTTGTTGCGGTCTTCCGCTCTACCGTACTATCAATAGTGTTATGAATGGAACGCATACAACATGGGATTAAACATGGTAATAAGAAGATAACAGCAACAAGGATTAGTACCAATACGATGAAAGTCTTAAATCCTCCCACCCACGAAAAGAGGTTAGCAAACCAATTAGGAAATTTCAATGAGTGCCACGTCTGTACTGGCACATAAGCATGTCTTTGCATATCTTTAGCAATTTCTTCAACTACTTGACCTTTATCATCTATTTTCAAACAGCAATTGGTTAAGTTCAGTTTACCACATACTCCTCCTTCAGCTGCTAACAAATAATCAAGTGCTAAGCGGTTCTGATATATCGCAGTGCGCATCTGTGTACTTTGTCTAGCTAAAAGCGTAAGAGCATGACTAGTTTAGTTAGTTATTATTTCAACTACTGCTTGTAAGCGAATAATACGATTAATCATATAAATTGGGGTACGATAACCATACATACCATCATCATTCCAAGTGGCGGGTCCATAATATTCAATGATTCTTTCTGGTGGCCAATCATCACCTTGCCATTTCTCCCACTTGCCTATCTGTAAGGCCTCTCTCTTCTGTCTTAGTGCTCTTTTGTGTCGGTGGGTAGTGTATACTGGGTATCCTAATTGTTCTCCATGTTCAGTGTTTAAAAGAAAGAAAGAAGGTCTGATGGTTCCTAAGACACATGCTCCTCCCCAGTGTGGTGGGAGTTGTGCATATGCTCGGTTTCCACAGATCCATTATAGGCCAGGTGGGGCTTGCCAGGCTTGGACTTTAGCAAGGTTAGTCCATAGACCTGCAAGTTCAGGAAATCTGGCTAATGGGTTAGGAGGTTCAGGATGTCCAATTCCTGACCACCATGCTATCTTCTTGGTCGTGGCATTATAGTACTTCTGGCTAAGACAGACCAGCTGTCCTACCTTTTGGGTGAACTGGGGTCCAGTTCTGGCATAGCAAAGACGTCCAACGATTGAGTGCGCTAACACCCATTCACTGGTAGTCTTGTGTAATTCAGTCTGATTGTAAATCATGGAATAATTCAATTCTTGGGCTTCCCATGGCCACTGATCTCCCATTTGGGTTCCGCCACAGAAATAACAATCTGTGATCTTAAGACTAGATACTACTGCTCCGGCTAATTCTAGAAATAAATTCTGTGAGGGGTGAGGGATCTCAAACTTATTTACATGCATGGCTTCATAGAAAGTATTATGAATATGATATTTAGATGACTTGTGGGCTTGGGTATTCAATCTGATATACACAATGGTCCCTGGATCTATTGCTCCTCCAGCAATACGTAAACCAAACTTATATCCTTGTTTCCATGCATGGGGATTGTGTATACGTAAGTGTAAGGGGTTACAAGCATCTTTCTGACATTTATCATTTGTGGTTGGCTTGGTTAAAGTAGCCATTCGTTTATCTATTTTCTCATCAGTTATACCAGTGTTCCAGGTAGCATAAAAAACACATCCCCAATACGGGCAATAGTAGTCTGCTGCTGGGGCAGTACTATAGCCTGGTTCCTTTTTACCTGTACACTTTCTCCATCCCGTGGCACCTTCTGGACACATATACTTATGGTCGTTTCGATACGCTTTCTCCCATGTACCACAGGTGGAATAACTATCTCTATTAATAGCATTGCATGCATCAAAATTCAAAACAGCAGGTTTAGTAATGTCCTTGAGTGGTGGCGTTGCAGCTAATATAGGTCCATCTGCATCCTTCCATCTTATTTCCATCGTGTAATAGGATGGATTCTGATGCGGATTATAGCATGTTTTAATTTTTCCATGAGTGCAAACATTTAGTTCAGTGGTGTTATAGATACACCGAGTTACTGTCCCCTTGCAGGTATAGTAAGAATGATAAAGCAAAGTCTGAGTTACTTTCAGTCCAATTCTAGTAGAAGTAATGCAGGCAGTGCATGGAGGTAAAGCATGAGTCTGTTCAAAACCTCCAAAGAAGGCAACCAAAGCAAAACAAAAGTAAAGATACATGTCGATGTTGATTGGAGTTCTTCTGAATCCTCAGCTTGCTGATCTTGATCACGACGGTCTTTTATTCTTCGTACCGTTTGCTAATAAAGCAATTTAACGGGTGCTGAGTGTTGATTGAAGATCCTCAGGTTGTCCAGTACACATTGACCAACTTTTTAGCAATTTCAGTTGGCCTGTGAAATCTGGCTCAGTCAATGTAGTCTCAAAGTAGTGTGTCAAATCACACACAAATTGGGTTCGTTGAAACAAAGCTGTTGCTGCATGGAAAACAGCAATCCTCTTCGAAAGACTTGGCTGCTGCAAAGCACTTGTGATGAAGTGTCTAAGCTGCTGGTTGCCGTCTCAAAGTAACTCGCAAGGGTGCATCAAGATGCTGTTCTGCTGTCCACTGCTCAGGTTCAGGATCGGCTGCGGGCTTGACTCTGCTATGGTGGATCCAGGCGTCGATCTCGGCTACCTTTACTGCAGTTGGGGTAGACAGGATGACGGTGTACGGTCCCTTCCAATGGGGTTCCAACGGTGTCTTCTTCCAATCTTTGATCCACACCGAAGTACCAGGCTGATAGGGATGCAAGGGTTCCGTCAAGTTGATAGGCAACTGGTCTTGGATCCACGTATGGAGAGTCTGCAGAACAAAACTAAGAGCTAGAAGTTCTTGTCTGGTTATTTCTGAACCAATTTGGGCTAGACTTCCTTTGATTCCCTGCACTATTGGTGGGGGTTTACCATACAAAACTTCAAAAGGGGAAAATCCTGTTGACTTTACAGGAGCTGAGCGTATTCTGAATAAAGCTATGGGGAGCACTTGGGGCCACTTCAATTGTGTCTCCTGACAAAGCTTAGACATTTGGGCTTTCAAGGTACGATTCATTCGCTCAACTTTCCCTGAACTCTGGGGTCTGTATGCAGTGTGGAGTTTCCATTGTATCTGCAAAGCTTTTGCTAACTGCTGAGTAACTTGGGAGACAAATGAGGGTCCATTGTCTGACCCTATTACTGCTGGAATTCCGAATCTGGGAACAATCTCTCTCATTAAGACTTTGGTAACTTCTCGGGCTTTCTCAGTTCTGGTTGGGAATGCTTCTACCCACCCAGAGAAAGTACAAACTAATACTAATAGGTAATGGTACCCATTGGCTTTTGGCATTTCGGTGAAATCAACTTGGAGGTTGTGCATAGGGGTCACACCTCTTGACTGAACTCGGGGTGCTGTAATAAGGCCTTGCTTGGCATTATTCTTGGCACAAGTTTGACATTGTCGTGCTACTGAAGCTGATATGGTTGTCATCAGAGGGATGTAGAAATGTGGTCTGAGTGCTTTTTCCATAGCACTTTTCCCATAGTGGGTGGCTTCGTGGAAAGCTTTGACAAAGGATGGTCCTAACAGTTCAGGGATTACTATTCGTCCAGGAGGTTGACTGCCCTCTTCTGGAGGCAGCTCAATCCATCCATCTTTCAGTACTCCATTTTCTCTGTCACAATAGTAATCCAATTCTTTGGTGGTATATCGTGGGGTCCATAGATTCAAAGGTACTGGAAACAATGCTGCTTGCATTGGCATAGCTTGTGGGGCAATTTGTCCTGTCATAGCTGCTTGTCGTGCTGAGGCATCTGCAAATCTATTCCCTCGGGCAACTTCTCCTTTTCCTGCTTGATGTCCTCTGCAATGCATGACAGCTACACGTGTTGGGGCCCAAACTGCATCAAGTAACATCAATATTTCGGGACCATATTTGACTGATTTTCCTCCGGATGTGATGAGTCCTCTTTCTTTATAGAGAGCTCCATGGGCATGCAGGGTAGTGAAGGCATATTTGGAATCTGTATATACATTCAGTATAAGTTTTTCTCCTAACAACAATGCTCTGGTAAGTGCTATCAATTCGGCTTTCTGGGCTGATGTGCCTGAAGCTAGAGCTGATGATTCAACTACTTCGTGTTGAGTGACGACTGCATATCCGGCACAACGTCGTCCATCAAGGATGAGACTGCTCCCATCAACATAATAGGTTTGGTCAGGATTGTCTATGGGCACATCTGTCAAGTCGGGTCGGCTAGAGAACACAGTCTCCATGACTTCGATACAGTCATGTTCTGGGAGTTCTTCACTGATGGGTATCAAGGTGGCTGGATTCAGGGCATGGCTCACTTCAAGTTGTATCTGTGGGTTTTCACATAACATGCTCTGGTACTTCAACATTCGGGAATTGGTGAGCCAATAATTTGCTTTCTGTTCCATAAGGGCAAGGACTGCATGTGGCACAGTGACTCGTATGTTCTGTCCTAGTGTGAGTTTGTCTGCTTCACTCACTAGTAGCGCTGTAGCTGCAACTGCTCTCAAGCAAGGTGGCCATCCTTTGGCCACAGGGTCCAATTGTTTCGATAGGTAGGCTACAGGTCACTCCCAATTTCCCAATTTCTGAGTCAACATGCCTAAGGCATTTCCCTGTGCTTCATGTACAAACAAGTGGAAAGGTTTGTGGACGTCTTGTAGTCCAAGTGCTGGTGATGACATCAATTCTTCTTTTAGCTTCTGGAAGGCTGTGTCCTGCTCAAGTCCCCACTCCAGTGGTGACTTTTCTTCTCCTTTTGTGGCTTCATACAGTGGTTTGGCAATTTGGGCAAAGTTGGGTATCCAGATTCGGCAATATCCTGCCGCTCCCAGAAAGGCTCTGACTTGCTTTCTGGTCATTGGAGTTGGAATTCTACATACTGCTTCTTTTCTTTCTCTGCCTAATCTTCTGCTTCCTTGGGTAATACGAAAACCCAAGTATTTCACTTCTTTTTGGCATAGCTGTGCTTTGGCTCTGGAAACTTTGTATCCAGCTTCCTCTAGTAACTGCAAGAGATCTTTGGTGGCTAGTATACATTCACTTTCTGATACGGCAGCTATCAACAGATCATCCACGTATTGGAGAAGCACTCTCTTCCCCGGGGCTACTGGATAGCTTGAAAGGTCTTGATTCAGTGCGGCACTAAAGATGGTAGGCAAATTCTTGAATCCTTGGGGTAATCTTGTCCAGGTAAGTTGGCCCCCTCTTCCAGAGATGGGGTCCTGCCATTCGAATGCAAACAATATTTGGCTTACAGGGGCTAATCTTATGCAAAAGAATGCATCTTTCAAATCCAGTACAGTGAAATGGGTAGCTTCAGCAGGTATCAGTCCTAGAAGGGTGTAAGGATTGGGTACGACTGGATGTATGGTCTCAGCTGCATCATTTACTCTTCTCAAATCTTGCACTGGGCGATAATCATCTGTCCCAGGCTTCTTTACTGGCAAAAGTGGAGTATTCCATGGGGATTGGCATACTTTTAGTAGGCCATACTCAAGCAATCTTTGTAGGTGGCGATGAATGCCTTCAATTGCGGCTCTTGGGAGAGGGTACTGTTTGACGTGCACTGGTGTAGCACTAGGCTTGAGGGTTACAATCACTGGAGCTATATGTTTGGCTAGGCCTGGGGGGCTGCCTTCTGCCCATACTCCAGGTGGTGCATCAATACTTTTCAAAGTTTGTTCAAAATAGGTATCTTGTATCGAATCATCAATGTAGTATCTCCATTCTTCTTCTCGGGGAACTGTCAGCAGCATCACTCCTGCTGGTTTGGTTTGGGGATTTACTGTCATCTGCATTTCTCCTTGCTCAGAGAAAGATATTTGTGCTTGAAGCTTGGCTAACATATCTCGTCCCAGTAGTGGCACTGGACATTCGGGCATGTAAAGGAATTGATGAGTTACTTGCTGTCCTCCCAGACTGCATATTCGGTTTTGAAGGAAAGACTTTGTGGCTTTGGCACCAGTTGCTCCTATGATGGTGACTGCTTTTGTAGTGAATGGGGCTATCTTTTTGTCTATTACTGAATGTTGTGCTCCAGTATCAACCATAAAGTCCATAATTTGGTCTCCTATTTGTATTCCGACCATAGGCTCCTGGAGACCTAAAGCAAACTTGGAGCCCGGTCTGTCCTAATCCACGTCATTCTCATCATGGGCTGGTGTGGCCAATGCTTGAATGGCTCCTCCTCTCTCTCGCTGGAATTGTTCTCGATTGGCTCCTCCTCGGCTTCGGGGATAGCTTCGTCTTTCTTCTCGCCACTGATGGCTGCTGTCGTCATCATGCTGGGTGTCTTCGAGTTGCGGGCACGTATCTCTCCAATGTCCTTCCTCTCTGCAATAGGCGCATTGGTTCACGCCTAGTCTCTGGGTCCGGCCTCTGCCTTGACCCCGCCCTCTTCCTCTGCTCCTTCGACTAGGGACACCTCCCCTTTTCTGTTCCACTATGGCCGCAGCCAAAAAATCAACTTTCTTCTTCATCTTTCTATCACATTCTCTCTGTCTTTCAGTATCACGATTCACATACACTTTATGAGCGACTTCCAATAACTGTGTTGCATTCATGCCCGCAAACCCTTCTAACTTCTGTAATTTGCGTCTAATGTCTGGTTGAGACTGGTTTACAAAAGCAGAATTCACCATACATAAACTTCCTGGTGCCTCGGGATCATAGGGAGTATACATTCTGTAAGCTTCAGTTAATCTCTCATAAAAATCTGCTGGGCTCTCATCTATCCCTTGGATAACTCCTGCAACTTTGGAAAGGTTCATAGCTTTCTGGCCCCCCCTTTTCAGGCCTTGTAAAAAGCCTTGGCGAAAACGGGCTAGGGCTGTGGATCCTTCATCTGTATTTGGATCCCATTGGGGGTCTTCATTCGGGAATTCTCTCTGAGCTGCTTCTCGACGGTCTATTATGTTCTGCCCCTGTGCCGGAGCTACAGGGTTCTCTGCCATCCATTCAATAGCTGCTTTTCTAATTCTTGCTCGCTCTTCTATCGTGAATAAGGTGGTCAGGAGCTGACGGCAATCTGGCCAAGTGGGTTGGTGAGTTTCCATAATACTAGTTACTAATTCTGTCAGCTCCTGAGGCTTACTAGTATAGGAGGCGTAATGCGACCTCCAATTTAATAAATCAGTTGTAGAGAAAGGGATATACACATAAGTTAGGGGTCCCGCTACCACTTCATCATTATCATTCTTTACGGGCACTCCCGGGACTTGCCGTAAGGGAAACAGTTTGGCTGCCATGGGTGTCTTTTGGGATCTAAGGGTTATCGTTGTTGCCTTTGCAGGAGTCACTTTCTTTTTCTCAACAGGTTTTGCTTTGGGTTTCTCTCTCACTGGCGTACTAGTGCTAGCGCTGGCTTTCTCAATTATTTGTACACTTTCCTCCTCATCTGGGGGATTCTCTCTTTCTCCTTCTTCTGTCTCCACTTCTGACTCGCTTTTTAGGTCCTCCTCTTCTTTTCCCGCTAATTCTTCCTCTTTCTCTCCTCCGGGAGGGGGATCAGGGGTTGGGTCCCGCCTCGGCTCTGGCCGTCTCTGGGGTTCTGGGGCAGGACGCCGGGCTACTCTTACTGGACCTGGGGTTCGGGGCTGCCTGAGAGTTATTTCTGGGGAATCAGGATCTGCCAGGATGGGCTTCTTTCTGGCTTTCTTATCCTGCTCTTTCATTCTAGGCTGTTCCGTTTTCTGTCTAGAATCTGTTTTAGCTAACATTATTCTGCACTGTTCCTCATAACAGCGCTGCGCCCAGGGGGGCGGATCTTCACAAATACTTAACCAGGAATCTATATAGGGGTACTGGTCGGGGTGCGCTATCCGCACTCTACGGTGTATTGACTGAATAATCTCTACTTTGAACGTTCCCTCTCGGGGCCAGATGGGGTCTAGATCGGGCCACTCCCTAGTACACAAAATCTGCAAACGGGCTGCTGTCATTTTAATACCATAATCTCCTGAATATCCCTCTTTAAAATGTGCGATCATACATTCTAATGGAGTGTTTCTAGTAGACCCCGCCCCTCCCATTTCGATGTGTGCGCGCAACAACAGACAGAAGGGAAAAGGAGGGCGGACCGTGGGTAAGGGGTCCACACGGCCCTGGAAACGTATAAGGAGTACAAATAACAAGACAAGATGACAATCGCTTCCCCCTTTTCGCGACCTGAACGCGGTCGCCCGGTCAGGAAATGCGCTACTCAGGGGTCCGCCTTCACTTGGTCCGTGCTGCCAGACCTCTCATTCACACTTCGTTCACACAATCATGCTAGCAACGTATCCCAGAATGCATTCGTTTCTATCTGTTCTGACTAGTCTTTTCCAATTTCCCAATTACAAAAAGGATGGGGGTTTCACCCGGCGAATTCCCATGCGGGGTTACTCGGCCCTTCCTTGAGAGTTGATCATGCTCTCTTACCAATTCCCAATATCTCGAGATTACAAATTCCAAAGTTCCAAGTTCCAATGGCAGTACTGCGCTTTCTATTTCTGTCTAGACCCAAAATCAAAACTATACTCACCGGATCCGGTCCTCAAACTTCCCAAGCAGGCGCATGAGTTGGACCTCGGACTCCCCTCACTCGGGTTCGAGGCGTTGACTCCAGCCGGGCTCGTCACCCGCCGAGGTCCGACCAGCTCCCTCCGATACAAGGGACCGGTGGCGCCAGGGAGCAGCCCTCGTCGGAAGGGCGCGATCCCGGCAGGACCAAGCCTATAGAGGCAGAAAGTCGTGGTATATTGCCCTATATACACTTTGATTCCACAACTTCCCGGCCAATGCACCAAGGAATATGTAGCAGCAAAGCGCAGACAAACCAATGATACCAGGAGTCTGTTCAGAAGGTCCAAATCATTTATTTGTGCACAAGTCTCGAACCAGTCAATTTCAAAATGGCTGAGCAAAGTTTTCAAGCATTACAACAACTTTTATAGACTTCTGTTCCATTCTAAGTATAGAAAAACATTTCATTGGTCCCGGTAACCTCCCGTACCTCCCGTACCTCTTCTATTGGTCCCGGTACTGATAAGGTTATCCAGTTATGTCCCTCCAGTGGGCATGACACCTGCATACCCCCCTTCTAGTCCCAATTACAATGGTCAGTTCATCAACTTGTTACTTTCACACTCTCAAGGTTATAGAACCAATTTGTACGTGCAGAGGAGCTGGGCTCTGCAACTCATCTGTCAGCACTCCTAATTATTTCTTTGCAGATGTACTTTTTCTTATCAGTAACTTTTAAACATGTCTTTTCTGTATTTTTCCATCTTTCAATACTGCAATTCTGCTTACCTAAGCTAATTCAATACTTCTACTGAGTTCTATCTTACAATAGCAGCATATTGGGGGATGTGCAATCCTATATGCCTCTCCACAGGCCTCATTTACAGGTCAAGCTAGCCATGCTGGCCTGCTTATGTTCAGACACTGTGGGTCACAGGCCTGCACCTGCCACAGCATGGTGATCCCTTATTTCTCTGAAGCTGTGGCAGAGCTACCACTTCAGCACCACGGTAGGCTTTAAAGCACACACACATAAGCAAGCAGTCATGGCCTGTTGCTTCTGTCCCCTCCAACAGGAAGTTGCATTGGAGGGAGGCAGGATCAGCAGGCCATGACTGCATATGGGTGCTTTAAAGCCCACCATGGTGCTGAAGCATCAGCTGTGCCATGCTTCTAGGAAGGGATTGCCATGCCGCATCCCCTCCCCCAGGTGAAAAGATGGATGCTGGGGGAGGGGGCCTCTCTGGAGTGCAGAAACCATTGGGCCAGCCCTAGGTACAAAGCTAGATTACAAGCGCGCTGGGGACAGAAAAATACCTACTGTACTTGAATGTAACTCACATTGAGCTACCAATAAAAAGACATAAGCTAAATAAAAAGATGACAAAACACAAAAACAATAAAAATATCACATAGCCATGCTTCAGCAGAATCAGGGCCAGCCCATCCACTAGGTGACTAGACATCTACCATGAGCAGCAGCACAGCCCTTCCACATCCTTCAAGACAGCAGCAGAGCAAGCTGCTATCAGCATGGTGGCTGGCCTTGAAACACCCATGTCTATGTGCGTGCATTCTGCCTCCTCAAACACAAACTTCCTATCGGAGGGGGCAGTGGCAGCAGGCCCCACGTTCACTCATGACAGGAAGTCTATGTTGGAGGATTCAGGACCGGCAAGACATGAGTGCATGGATGCATCAAGGCCCTCTGTCACTGTCTTGAAGGATGTGGAAGGGCCAAGTTGCCACCCCCAAGATCTACCACTTTTTTCCACCTGGGTGAGAGGGAAGGGAAGGGGAAATGCCAGACATCTGGGGTGAGGGGGAGGGGAGGAAAGGTAAGAGTTGATTGGATACCTGGGTGAGAGAGAAGGGAATAGCAGATGTTAGAAACATTTTGGGGAGGAAAAAGGAGATGTTGATTTATGGGGGTAGGGTAGGGAAGGGGGATGCTAAACTATGGCGGGGAGGGTAGGTAGGACCCTGGGCCAACTCAGAGGGTGCAAGACTCTGGGATACCCACAGTGGGGGTGCAGAACCCTGAATCTGGCTAAAGGTTTGTCTAGGGCAGCAGATACCCTTAGATAGGCCTGAGCAGAATTATCTGCAGCAGGAGTATAACTTGTGTTCATGGTTAATGCATGCTTTAATGCACACTACGCTGTGAGCGTGGGCCCACAGTAACTGCTACAGCCAGCACATTAAAAATCCCAAGCTAACTGCTTAGCATGCAACAGGCCAGAAATGAGTGGGTTAGGGGCGGAGAGTGGACATTGACTGCACATTATGGGGGTTATTTGTCAGTGTTGCAGTTAGTGTGGGTGGCGTTAAGAACATCTGCATTAATTGCCATTGAGCTTTTAGCACGGTGAGGTACTTCTCAGCATGGTAACTGCAAAGAGACATGTTCTGCATGCCCTAAACAGTTAGTGTGGAGCCATTGCACTGCCCACATTAATTTCTGAGTCCCAACATATGTTAAAGTGCGAACCATTAGCATCCTTTAGTAAACATGCTTTGAAGTCTTAAAATACTATTAGTAACATATAAAATCCTGCAAAATGCTTAGGTTGGTCCCAAAAATCAAATTCTGCAAAACTGAGAGTGATTACAATCGTATATGAAAAAAATAAAGAATAGCTGGATGGAATACTATAAACATTAAAAATAACTTAAAACATAAATGTAGAAAAACAGTCTCTTCACACCGAGGGTTGAGGTAAATTACAGAAGATTTGAACCAGGTGAAGACTTTCCTTAAACCAAAAATGTTACCTCTGAGAAATAATATGAACAAGAGGATAAAACAGGAAAAATGAAAGACAAAGGAGGGGAGAAAATCAGTGCACCCTAAAAGAAGGTGACATTTTGCTTACCGGATAATGCATTTTCCTTGAATCCTGCTACGTCAGTCCAGACAAGTAGGTTGTGTTCCTCTACCAGCAGGGGTGGAGGTAAGGTTGAGTGTGAGTGTTGGGGTATGTTTGTCAAATGTGATTGAAGGGGGTTAGAGTGTGCGTGTGTCAGGGACTGCGTGTGTCAAGAGGTTGTGTGGGTGTGCGTGCATGTGTGTGTAGGGAGGCTGTATGTGTGCACGTGAGGAGCTATATATGCATGCTTTGGGGGACTCTGCATGTGTGGCTGTAGCTGTGGCATGTGGGTTTCTGTCTCTCTTGCACTATCTCATCTCCTCCTACACCCACTCCCTGTCCCTCACATCCTCAATACCCCATTTCCTGCACTCTATCCTTCCAACCAGCCATGCAGTCTCCCCCTTCCACCAAACTTTGTAAATTCTTTCCATTGCCTGCATTTCACTCCTTTTTTTCACCCTCTCTTGTGTTTTTCCTCTAATCCTGCCCCTCCCCTTCTGCTCTGCCCCTTCTACTTGTCTTCTACTTCTGCCCTTCCTTATGCTTTGTCTCACCTTTCCTCTTCTGTAGCCTCAACCCTTCCCTTAAACTCCACCCACTTCCCCTCCTCTCTAATCCCACCCCTTGATGTTCCACCTCATCTCTTCTTTGTAGCAGCCCATTCTTATGGGCCGAAACAAAATGCTGGCTTTGAAGTTGCACACTGTCAACTCTTTATGCCTCTATGCAGCACACATCAATAGTGCACGATTTTAGCGCCGGCATGCAGAAAGGAATGCATATGTAAATTAACTATGCATTAAACAATGGCACAAATGGCAGTGTTACATTTGGAGAGCAAGCCAAACATATGCTCACAGAAGTCAGTACAAATATGGTATGCTCTCCCAGAGAAACAGGGGCACGACATGCCTAATTTGTATATGCTCCCTGGCACTATTTTGATGGCATTGGGGGCTTTTCCTGATACCTGGATCATCTGAGGTGAAGTGTCAAACTTCCCCACAGATGATCCAGGCATCGGAGAAAGCCTCCAATGCCATAAAAATGCTGTTGGGGGGCCAGTTCCCCTGATAGAAAACAAATCCCTGGTGATGCAGTGATCCCGATCCCCCCTCCCAATTAAAAACAAAAAACCCTGGTGACCCCAAACCCTCATCCCCCCCCCCTCACGGTACCTTTACAAAGGAGCAGAGGTATTGCCCATTCACTCCTGCGCCACCATCTTGAAAAATGGTGGTGCATCCTGGGATGCACCAGGCAGGATCAAACTGCCATATAAGGCATTTTATACCTTTATATGGCAGGATGCACCACATGGGGCCAGGTGCCGGCAGTTTTCAAGATGGCAGTGCAGGAGCAGAAGCACATAGGCAATGCTCCTGCTGCTTTGTAAAGGTACAGGGAGGGGAGCCGCTGTGCCATCATGGTTTTTTTTTTAATTGGGTAGGTGGGGGTATCAGGGGTGCTGGGTCATCATGGTTATTTTTAATTGGGCAGATGGGGGGATCAGGGCCGCTGGACCACCAGGAATTTGCTATTGTGTTGGGGGCACCGGCCCCCTGACAGTATTTAGATGATCCATTCATCAGGGAAAGCCCCCCAATGCCATCGAAATACTGTCTGGGGCATGCACAACACTTTTAAGCTACTTCAGACCCAGGTGTAGAGAAATAGATGCTAAGGCTGGTTACAAAATCCTCTACGCATTTCTCTGCGTCAGGCACAGATGATATTAGCATGCCATTTTATTAAGGGCAGCTCATTTGACTATAATTTAAATACTCTTGGCGATATGTGTGCGCTTGCTTTTCCTTTGATGTTTACATACATGTCCATCTCTTTTCTGCATTTGGTGTGGCAGTAATTTGTGCCTAAAAGTTGCATTATCTGTGCGCAAAAGCCATGCTAGTTTTCTGCATTGGCCCATTACTGTGGCCTTAAAATGCTGGTGGACTCCGGAACTCTCTTAGGCAGTTTAAGGCCACTGCTCCACTGGCGCTGGGGGCAGTGGTATCTGGAGGGGTGGCAGCAGCTGAGGGGGGGGCAGCGGCAGCTGGGGAGTGGTGAGGGCAGCAGAAACCCTTTGGCCGGCCCTGGAGACAGGGTCCACCCAGACCAATCCTTGGCTTCACCCATGTTTATGGACAGACTCTTTTTCTACAAAAGCATCGCACTATGGGTTGCTGAAGATGTATCACCTCCAGCTCCAGCCCAACATCAGATGAAATTGTAAAGTCCTGGTAATGAATGCTGAAAAAGACATCTGCATCTTCAAAACATGTTCTTTATGTCATGTGCACTAAGAGACATTTTTATCACATATGGTGGCATGCAAAGAATATTTTAAGACTCCTGCTGCATAGGAATTTGAGCCATTGCAGCTTTCACTTTGAGTTTACTTCAGAACATCTGACAAGCAGAGCTAAGAACCTCTTGTCTTTTTAGGTGTGACTGATAAAATCATAGTAAAATCCCAAGGGACTTGAAACTGCTACACACTGGGAAACTTAAAGTATCACCCGACCACATGTCTTCTGTAGCCTGGTTCACAGATTCAAATCCCGACAGCATGGTTGACATAGCCAAAGATCTTTCTGAACAGGGCAAGATTTAAGATTTGGTGCCCATGGGTAAAACTAAAGAGTAGATCCTAGAAAATGGAGGGGACAGGGGATGGAAGAGCATGTCTGAGATTCCAAAGGTTGGAGAGTGCAAAGAGGAGCAAAGGGAGGCCATCTTAACACATGCAAATGGACCTAAAATAAGAAGAAGCAGGCTCATCTTTGTCCTGGGTATTTAGAGCTCTTAGAATCTGGTATCTTGCCTATTCCTAAATCCAGGCGTGTTTCCAGCAGAGTTCCTAGAATCTTCAGAGCCAGCACCCGTAGCCCAAAGAGAGGTTCAGGAGTTGCTATAAAGTCGGTGGTGGAGATATCCAGTAGGAAGATGGTAGTGAGGAAACTTGGGCTGCTGGTGAGACATGTCCTTTTGGTCCTGCAATATTTTGTTGCATTGACTAGACCAGAAGCTAGGCAGAAATTGGTCATGGAAAGATGGCCAACAGTATGTTTAGAAAACTATTTGCTTTAGCTTTGCTGAGGAAGAAAGCTGAAGATATACTAGATGCAAAGGTCATGCTTAGCATTATAACTCACTATGACTTAATATAGTACTCTCCAAAAAACAGGGATGCCGGTTGTTAAACAATGGTCTACACTATTTCCCTAGAAAAAGAGATCACCAATCATACTGGAAGAGGAAAAGATAACTGATTCTGTTTTCCACAGTACCACAACTTAAATGTCATTTGGGCTAAGGGGTGTGATTTTTGCTTTTGGTAGAAAGATATGTTTCGTAATCTTCAAGCAATTAGGACAAGAATTGGAGGTATTTAGGAATGATACTAACAAATAGATTAATTAAAAGAAATTTGATTTTCTTTGAAATAAGAATAGTGTTAAGACATATCCAAATTAGAGTCAATGGTCGGATATAGCTAAATTTCATAGTTTGGATCTGGTTGAATTGCGACCATCTGAAGTAGAAGTATCATGCAGACATATTTCCTAATAATTTGTAGGGATGTGCATTCACTTGAAACAAACTGGGAAACGTTAACAAAATTCCATTTCAATTTGTCTGTAACTTTTTTCTTTCATTTCCATTCATTAAAAAAATATAAGGCTACCAGCATCACATTAAAAACCCCATTTCTGGTGTTCCCCCAGATCTTCCCCAGGTCCTCCCACTCTATTGCAGAATCCTCATAGAACTAGGGTGGATCCATTTCATATGGAAGACACCGGCAATGGCTCCGGCCTCGGTCTTTCAGTGGCAGCACTGGCAAGGAGACAACAACTGTTCCATGAAGGTTCCCCACTAGGGAAAGAGGGGCTAGTGGAGACTGATTGAGGGCCTGGAAGTGTTTTATATCTTTTTCTGCTGTTGGCAGGGAGGTTTTTTGTATCATTTTTACAATGTTGTTTAATGTTTGCTTTTTTGTTTTAAATAAACACAAAGATACAAAATGACAAACTGTGTGTCCCTTTTACTAAAGTGTGTTAGGCTTTTGTACTTAACGTGCATTTAGCATTAAAACTAATGTGCATTAAGTGCAAGGCCTCCACTTGGCAGTTAATGCACGGATGTATATCCTAATGCATGGCACAATTACTGTGAGTGTACCCTAACTCCTCTTACTGAGGTGGCGTTAGGTGTACCCATGCTAACTGCAACATTGACAGCATGTGATATGTCCCCCCACGCTAACTGTAATGTGCTTACCACACCCACTCTCCAGCCTTAACTCCCCCCCCCCCCCCATTCAACAACCCAACCCATGATTGACGGCGTGTGAATCAGCGAGCAGTAACTGCCATGCCCCTGCGGTAACAGTTCCACAGGCCCTTGCACACAATTACTGTGTGCGAAAACACGCAACTGCTTAATGTACTTTTGTAAAAGGCCCCTAAAATGAAAAAGAACATGAAAAAGGAAACAAAACAAGAAAATTCTGTGCACACCACAATTAATTACACCAAACTAACTTTTTTTTTTTTACTTTTTCTCTCTATAATCATTAGTCATTACCTGACTGTAAAACATCTGACTGCTTGATTAGGAAATCTCCCTTGCTTTTTCACTCATTGATTCATCTAATACTTTGAACGATGAGCACTGGATCAGCAAAAAGTTTTAATAGAAAGACACAAGACCGTTAGTGCTAAAATAAGAAATAGCAAAAGGTTTTCAGAGTTTTGGATGAAAATAGGAGGGACACAGAGAGCACAACTGATCTTGAAGATGAACTGGAGGTTTGAAAGTTGACACACATTGTTTCAGTTTGTATAGACACTAATGTGATTCTGCAAATCTCATTGGGTTAGCCAACCAGAAATCTTAAATTGAAAAGTAAAAAAAAATTATAAAAGATACACAAAGTGTTATATGTATATATGTATAAGACTTCTCATGAACTGCTAGAACTTCAGAATAGTTTACTTTCTGGTTAAGAATAAAGAATACTATATAAAGCTTGCCAGTTTTCTTTAGGTGTGGATTGCATACGTATTACTGACTGCCTTACTGCATGGGAACTGTGTACAACTTTCTTTCCCAGTGATATCATGGAAATTTTGCATAGGTTGGAAATCCATCAGCAGGAAACAGCTCTGGGGAACCTTCCTTTGGGACATCACAGTTGATCAGGCAGCCCGAAGCAAAACCTGTATTCTTTTTCTAAAGATATTGTGCACCAGCTAATCTCTGCTGATTCTACAGAAGTTAACAGAGCAAATGTCTTCAGCAGAGATTGAAATGTAAATGTACTCCATCACTGTTGTTGCTGGATGCCCAGAAATGCAACATGCCTTTTATTGGGGGGGGGGAGAGACATTGGGGAGAATGCATTGGCTTGCTTATCGCTGGCAATATTTATTAATACTAATCAGGGTAGATAAAATTTAATGATTTGAAAAAAATATATAAAATACCCATTTTTAAACATTTAAATCAGATTTTTTGATTATTTTTTAAACTATTGGAATATTAAATTTGTCACTTGTTTAGACAATAATATATTTACTATTACATCTCATCACAGACTTGCTAAATCTACAAGTCCAGTTCATAAAAAATGGCTCTGTCATACTCACGCACATAGAGGTTTCTACCAATCAAACCTGGACATTCATTTCACTTGTTCATCTCATGAAAATGGATATAGTTTGTCCAGTATCTGTTTCTAGATAGTTCTGGGCCTTCACTTCGGGGGATGTTTAATAAGCTGCGCTGTTACTGTATCACAGCAGATAGTGCATGCTCAGGCTGTGCTAACAGATAGGGCAGAAAATTCCTGCATTGCATGCATTAACTGCATGAGTGGGCAGGATTAGGGCAGAGAGTGAGCCTATCTGCAACGTGCAGTTACTGCGGGCCTCGACAGCACACAGTTAACTGTCAGATTTGCAGACAGCACAAGTGCAACTAATGCCACTTCAATAGGTGGCCACCGATTAACTGCATCCAGGCTCCTGTCAAACCATAGTCTCTGCAATATCTGCTGGGGAAATGCTGTGCATGCCCCTAATAGATAAGGCATGACTAATGCCACACTATCTGCACCTTTTGGCTGTGTGAGCTACAAAAGCCTCATGCACTTTAGTAAAGAGACCCCTTTACGTTTCTCAGCACATTTAAGTCATACAGGCAAAAGACATAGGCTGGAGAGGATTGCTGTTGTTTTGTGCTGATGTGGTGGTGGAGTCAGGTCTAAGGTTGCCAGATGTCCCCAGACTCCATGGATTATAGCCATCTCCTGTCCCTGATTTCAGTGGCGAAAGAGGCAAAGGGCTTTGCTTCTTCTTTTTTTTTCTTTTTTTTTTTTATTATTTATTTCTAAATTTTCAACAATACATCAAGCAATATTCCATACTTGAAAGAAATGGAAAGGTAAAAAGCACAGAAATCATTAACAAAAGAAAATAATCCAATTACAATAATAATACAGAGCATTTACCTAACACTACCAGCCCAAAAAACAGGGGGGGAGGAAGCACAGAAAAAGGCTAGATGTTATAGATATTTACCAATCAAGAAATAACCATTAATAACAAAAAAGAAAATAGGACCGAGTGGCGTACATTCAACATAAGTGCCCTAGATGAGTCGATCTAAATAGGCTCCACTGGAACTGGAACCTCCCAAAGGGTAGCTCTGCCATCCAAAAACGTACGCAATTGTTTAGGATCATAAAAAATAAATCTAGCCGAAGCCGACTTTATGAGACATTTACAGGGAAATTTCAATATAAAGGAAAAACCTAACAAAACCACCTCAGGACGCATAGTGAGAAATTCTTTCCTTTTTCCCTGAGTCACAAAAGAAACATCAGGAAAAATCCAAACTTTCTGACCAAAAAAGATTTTATCAGAATTTCTAAAGAACAATCTCAGGATCCAAGACCTATCTGGCTCTAGAACAAACGTTACTAAAAGAGTAGCTCTCCTAGTTATTTCCTCATCAGGGGCTTCTAATACCTGAGAGAGGTTCAGAGCATCAAGACTATCCCCTTGTTCACCCACCGCATTGGCAACCATATTAACAGAACTAGAACGCTTTTTTATAGGTAAATAATATACTTTAGAGGTGGGAGGAAGGGCATTTTCCGGCAACCCCAAAACCTCCCTCAAATATTTCTTAAACAGCTCTACCGGGGAAACAGCAGAAGAAACAGGGAAATTAACAATTCACAGATTTAACTTTTTGGAGAAATTTTCCAACTTCTCCAACTTAGCATTAATTACTGTGCTTTCCCTAATAAGGGCAGAGCACTGTGTCTTCAAATCAACTACTTGTGTAGAAAACACTTCTAGCGTTTGAGCAGAGTCTTTACTGGCTTGCTCCTGTCCATACAACCTTGCCTGAAAGTCCTGTGCAGTCTTCTCCATAGTGTCCAAACGCTTGGAAACAGAGCACTCCAACGAAACAATTGCAGACCAAATGGAGTCCAAAGTTACTACCGCTGGTTTCTCCAGGGTAGTGCCGCCAGCTGTAACCCCGGGTCTCCCTGCATCCCTCGAGGCAGAAAACTCCATCTCGCTAGACCGCTGGGACTCCGGGTCTCCTCTAAGCACTTTCGGGGTGGCCAGGATAACCTCACCTCCACCTCCAGTGATATGCGGCACACCCACCTCTGGCATTCCTCCTGAAATCGGCATAGCAGAGGCTCCCTCGTTGGGGTGCATCCGTGGCCGGGAATCCAGACCAACAGGCAGCAAAGAGAGCTCACCAGGCGGCACACGTTGCTCGGGGCTCAGACTAACGTCTGAGGTTGAAAGGACCGCCTTCAAGTCAGCTCCAACACCAACCCCGGCAACAGACTGGGAAGCTCCGACGGCCACAAACTTGGTTATAGGCTGCTGGTTAGGCGGAAGGTCAGCTTCAGGAAACTTAACCTTACCCTTTCTCTTCCCCATCACAAGAAAAAGGAAAATAGAAACAGAGGAGAATTTTATGCGAGAAACCGCAGCCACAGCACAAGCCAGTCGGCGGAGCACGCCTTACACGATCGCCATCTTGGATCCTCCCCCGGCTTTGCTTCTTGCATACTCCTCTAATGCAGCCTCCTTGATCTTGGTGAGAGAAGGTATAAAATTAATTTATTTTCTGAAAAAAGAGGGGGGATTTTAAATATATAGAGAATATTTATCTATATGTATAAAATAAAGTTAAAGTATATATGAATATATGCACATTTATAATTCGAAGGGTTGCTACTGTCTTTTTAAAAAAAAATGAATTTATTGAATGCTATTTAGACTGCTATTTTGAAATATATGGGGAAAAGATGCCTGAGGAGGGAGGACCCCTGCAAGGCCAGCGCTACCCAGTAAGCTGGGTAAGCGCGACAGGGCACCAGCAGTGGGGGATGCCGTCGCTAGCTGCCCACCACCCACCGCTTCAGAAAAGAAAGCAGCCGCGGGAACAATTCTCTGTTTCCGTGGCTCTGCTATCTTTTAAACTGCTGGACTGCAGCGTTTCCAGCAGTAACAATCATTTCCTGTTTCTCGCGGCCCAGCAGTTTACGATAGCAGAGCCGCAGAAACAGAGAACTGTTCCTGCAGCTGCTTTCTTTTCTGAAGAACGAATCAGTGAGGGGAGAGGGGGGACAGCTGATACAGGAGAGAAGGAAAGGGGCCAGAAGGGAGCTGACAGGGGGGAACTGGAAGGGAGCAGCATGGGGGGGGGGGGGGGCTGAAAGGGAATTGACACTTGGGAAAGGGACTGGGACATAGGTTTTCAACCCAGTCCTCGGGGAACTCTAGGCCAATCAGGTTTTCAGGATTCCCACAATGAATATGCATAAGATAGATTTGCATACAATGAAGGCAGAACATGCAAATCTGTCTCATGCATATTCATTCTGGGAATCCTGAAAACCTGACTGGCCTAGGGTTCCCCAAGGACTGGGTTGAAAACCCCTGGACTGGAAGGTGGCTGGGTAATAGGTGGGGGCTGGAAGGGAGTGGAAAAGAGGGGAAGGAGGGGACTGGAAGGGAGCTGACAACTGGGAATGGCACTGGAAGGCAGATGAACAGAGGAGAGGGTGATTGGAAGGGAGCTGACATGGGATGGGGCACTGGGACTGGAAGTTCTCTGATACCTGGGATGGCATTTGGACTAGAAGGGGCTGGACAGTGAGGAAGGAGGGGGACTTGAAGGAAATAGACACCAGTGGCGGTGCTGGGAATGCAAGGTACTGGGAGGGGAGGCTGTAAAGAGGGCTGATACTGGGGAGACTTACTGGGACTGGAAAAAGGCTGATGGGAGAAAATGAAGAAAGCAAAAGGAGAGACAAAAAATGGCAGATGGACTATAGACCATAGAAAGAGAGTTAAGATAAGACAAAGGAAAACAGAAACCTCAGATCGGGACCAGCATGATCAAAAATTGTCAGCAACAAAGGTAGAAAAAATAATTTTATTTTCAATTTAGTGTGATGAGGTGAGTGCAGCCCAGCTAGGGAAAATGGAAAAAAAGAAGGATTTTTTTTCATTGCGGGGGATGGGAGCACAAAATCCTAGGCTCCATACTAGAAGCACTGAAAGAAACCTAGAGGGCAGAGCTAAGCGTAAGCCAATCACAGACCACAGGACAACCCTGCAGAGGAGTAGGAGGTCCAAGTGGGAGGAGCTAGGAAGGGAGTTGCCCAGCTCAACAGTTAACAGAGGAAGAACAAACAAAAGAGGGAGGCACAGTTTGAGTTTGAAGCAGGAGGAGGAAGGAGCTGTGAGCAGAAGGTCCAGGAGGAGTGCAGGAGAAAGCACCAGTGGCAGCTGCAGTTCAAGCCCTAGCCCAGGTTCAAGTCCAATTCCCAGGAGGCACAGACAGGAGAGATCTGGGGCCAAGCTGTGGAAAACCCTTGCAGCCAAGGAGAGCAGCAAATGGAGGAACCATTACAAAGGCAGCCGAGAAAGGTACACAGGGAATGAGCAGTGCCACCAGAATAGTTCTCGCTCTGACTCAGAGGAGACTTTCAGACACCTGAAGCCTCAGCCCAGCAAGAAGTATCTCAGGAGGGAGGTTAAGCAGGAGAGACTGGCTTGGAGGAGCCAAGGCCAGGCAGTGTGAGAGACTGTTTAACATTGCAAAGACTCTTAAGGAAAAGTTACCAGAGCACTTTCAAAGAGCACCTAGCTGTAGCTCACTGAAGAGCATGGAGGTAGGCCCTGAAGAAAGTGTTATGGAGTCAGAAACCTCGGAGATGGAATGTGAGCTGTGCACTAAAGTACAATAGTAATGTGTGTTAGAAAACAGTGAAATACAAAAGGAAGCTGTTGTAAGTTAAAGCAGTTTTCAAGAGTTGAAAGAGAAGAGTAACCCTGAAGACAAGAGGTTAGGAATCTCTCTCTTAGGAAGCAAAAACTGCAAAACTTCAGTGAAGGTCCAAACAGCTAGAACTGTTTGTATGGGGCGTGGCAACAGCGAGGTTGGAAGCTGTGAAGAGTTTTACAAATGCTTTTGTGTTTTGAAATGGCAAGCAATTGCAGTGAAGAATAGAAACTGCTGTGAGTTTTGTTTGGACATTTTTGATTTGGAGAAATTATCCTGTATTTCTTTTGTCTGGAAAAAGTGCTTAAAGAATTTTTATGTTCATCACTTGCCAACTTTGGAAACCAAATAAAAATTTCCTGTGCGCTTTAAATAACCACTTGGCTTTTTCTTATTGACACAACTACAACCCTCGAAGGGATACAGATGGCCAGCCGTCCCTACTAGGCAACCGCCTGGTAGGGGCGCGAGCGTCACATTAGTGAATGGACTTTGTGCTATATTTATATTTCACACAGTATAGGGAACTGCATCTCTTATCTGGTGTGGCATCGCATGTGGAGTCTGGCTTCTTGGGGTTTCAGTTTAATTTTTTTCTACATATTTTTATTTTTACTTTAGGTTGTGGTCACTTATTCTGTACTTGCTGAGGGTCTGTGTTCTGAGTGTGTGACTGAGCCCAGGTGTTCTGTTAACATGGAGTTTGTACGAAGGGAAGCTTTTCAAATAGGTGTATGGATGTTTTTGGGCCCATTGCAATATTTGGGCCCATTGCTGCTTTTTCCTGGGGAGACCCCTTATTGTATGAGTTTTGGAAGTATATGCTGGTATGGTAGATTTGTAAATCTTCAATGACTTTTGCAGTGTTTTATATTAGTTCACAATATGCCTGGCACTGGAGAATGTTTATGTTGTTGTTAGTAAGATGACCAGATCCAATTTTTTTTTTTTTTTTTTGACTATCACAGCCTGTTTGTATGATAAGTATGTACTGCTAAGTGTTTTCATTTTGGCTATGCATTTGCTCTTTTGCTGCAATTTTCTTACAACACTGGATTTGAAGGAGAAATACTAATATCGCTTGAAAAGAGTTCACAAAGCAGTTTTGGGAAAAAGGAGGGTAGGGTGCAGCCAACATTAATAATAATGAGGGAGGGGCGCCGATTTATAGGTTGCAGGGAGGCGCTAGAAACCCTAGCACCGACCCTGGACCCCTGTCCCTCCCAGGTGTACCAGAGTTGCTCTTCAAAAATCTGGCAATCCTAGTTGGGCCAGACAAGACAAAGGAGTTAGCTGAGACAGAGGAAAGGACAGAGGTAGAGAGAGTACAAAGGAAGAGAGGAATAGACTGGAAAGGGAAAAGGTGAGTAGAATGAGCCAATCAGCAGCTGGAGGAGGAGCAGCTGCTGGGACACGCCTTCTGTTCTTGCTCTTGTAGCAGACCAGATCAGCACAGCTCAAGAGGACAGAAAGGAAGAGTGAGAGGAGATAGACAGACAGTGTAAGCAGGGCCGGCCAGAGGGTTTCTGCTGCCCTAGGCAGAGGTTCCAACCATGCTGCCCCTCTGGTGCTGAGCTGCGCCACCGCCCCCTTGCTGCCACTGATTCTGGCAGCTTGGCAGTGACAGACCATGTGCTTCGGCATACATGGTCTGCCGATTCTGACTCCCCTCCAACACACCTTCAGGGGATCAGAAGCGGCAGACCATGTGTGCCGAAGCACATGGCCTGCTGCTGCTGCCGCTGAGCCGCCCCTGATGCCAGAATCAGCAGGGAGCAGCAGCCAGCTCAGTGGGGGAAGGGGGGATTGTGGCGCAGCTTGGTACACGGGGGTATGGGGCAGCAGGCCATGTGTACCGAAGCACATGGCCTGCCACCCGCAGAGATCTGCTTCCCTAGGCAGCCACCAAGCCCGCCTAGCGGATGGGCTGGCCCTGAGTGTAAGAATACCCTCTAGATGTTGTAAAAAGCTTCATCATGTTGTAAACTAAATTTTGTTTTAATGTTCAGATTGATATTATTCTCTAAGAAACACTTAGGGGCTTGTTTACAAAGCCGCGGTAGCGATTCACGATCGTTATCGGAGCCGCGGCCCCATTGAAATCAATGGGGCTGCGGCTCCGATAACGATCGCGAACCGCTACCGCGGCTTTGTAAACAAGCCCCTTAAATATCAGTGGGAAACTTGATCATTTAATTTTATTTTATTTAGTAATTTATAACTCCCCTTTCACCCATAAGATGTACAGAGCAAAGTACAATATTTTCTGTCTTTCAGACATAAAGGTAAAATAAAACAATAAATTACACAGCACATTACTCACCTTTACTAGTATACAGTAATAGTTCCCTGCACTATTTAAATATCATTATCGTATACAACTACATCACACAATCAAAGATCTACTAGTCTATGCTAGGAAATAGCTAAGTCTTTACTTTGCAGCCGGATTATCTATGCTCAATAATAACTTTAATATCCCGAAGAAGATTATTCCACATTGTCCAGGAGAGGGTGGGTCTCTCTCTGGGCATGAGACAAAGCAAAATTATGGAGGCTGTTTAACCCCCCCCCCCCCCACAGACCTCCTTCAAAAAAGAAGATTCACAAACTTTAATGAATTATTTTTCCTTCAACAGACCATCCCCACCCTGAAACAAGCATTTCATCATTCAGACCTTGACACACTAGTACAATCCTGGAACTCTACCATCAATAAAGCATCCAAGGCTCCACCACCCCGCACCCCCTCCAAAACTCATCAGTCTCATGCTCCCTGATATTCAGCCCTCCTCAGAGAACAAAAACAGTCCCTCAGAAGACTCGAATGAAAATGGAGAAAATCCAAGGACCCGCAGCTTCAAGCCACTTATCTCGACGAACATGCAGCCTACTCCATCAACACCAATGTTCCCTCTAATTTTCTGTAGGCTGTGTGCGCATAAAGTATCAGCTGTGCAGCTTTTGAAGGAAGGTTAAATTTTTGTGCGCCACATAACGACACTTGGAGTTATATACTTTAAACATAAGAAACATAAGATATGCCATACTGGGTCAGACCAAGGTCCATCAAGCCCAGTATTCTGTTTCCAACAGTGGCCAATCTAGGTCATATGTACCTAGCAGTTTCCCCAAGGGACACAGGTTCCACAATGCTTGTATTGGTTCAAGCATTGATATCCTGGGTCCCTTCTTAATAATGGTTTATGGACCTTTCCTCCAGGAACTTGTCCAAACCTTTTTTTAAACCCAGCTACACTAACAGCCTTTACTACATCCTCCGGTAACAAATTCCAGACTTTGATTACACGTTGAGTGAAAAAATATTTTCTTTTATTAGTCTTAAATAGTTTACCCTGTAGCTTCATTGCATGCCCCCTAGTCTTTCTATATTCTGAAAAGGTAAACAGTCGATCTACGTTTACCCGTTCCACTCCGTTCATTAATTTATAAACTTCTATCATATCTCCCCTCAGCTGTCTCTTTTCCAGGTTAAAGAGCCCTAACCTTTTTAGCCTTTCTTCATAGGAGTATCCTTCCATCCCCTTTACCATTTTGGTGGCTCTTCTCTGAACCTTTTCTAAAATTGCTATATCCTTTTTAAGATACGGCGACCAGAATTGCACACAATATTCAAGGTGCGGTCTCACCATGGAACAATATAGAGGCATTATAATATCTTTTGTTTTATTTTCCATTCCTTTCCTTATCAAACCTAGCATTCTATTTGCTCTCTTGGCCGCCACTGCACACTGGGCCAAGGGTTTTAACATGTTATCCACAATGACGCCTAAATCTTTTTCCTGGGTGGTGGTTCCTAATGTGGAACCTTGCATCGTGTAACCATAGTTTGGGTTGTTCTTCCCTAGGTGCATAACCTTGCACTTGTCCACATTAAATTTCATCTGCCATTTTGATGCCCAGTCTTTCAATTTATCAAGATCCTCTTGCAATTTTTCACAATCCTCTTGGGTTTTAACAACTTTAAATAGTTTTGTGTCATCTGAAAATTTGATAACCTCACTCGTTATTCCACTTTCCAGGTCATTTATGAATATGTCAAAAAGCAGCGGACCCAGCACAGATCCCTGGGGTACACCACTATTCACCTTTCTCCATTGGGAAAATTGGCCATTTAGCCCTACCCTCTGCTTTCTATCTTTTAACCAGTTCCTGATCCACAGTAGTACACTGCCTCCTATCCCATGACTCTTTAGTTTTGCCAAAAGTCTCTGATGAGGGACCTTGTCAAAGGCTTTCTGAAAGTCCAGATACACAATATCAACCGACTCACCTTTGTCCACCTGTTTATTCACTCCTTCAAAAAAATATAACAGATTAGTAAGACAAGATCTTCCTTGTCTAAAGCCATGTTGGCTGTCTCCCATTAGGTTGTGACTATCTACATGCTGAGTAATTTTATTCTTTATGATGGTTTCTACCATTTTTCCCGGTACTGACGTCTGTAGTTTCCCGGATCACCCCTCGAACCCTTTTTAAAAATTGGTGTTACATTGGCGATCCTCCAATCTTCAGATATTAGAGATGATTTTAATGATAGTTCACAGATTACTGATAGCGGGTCTGCAATCTCATATTTCAGTTCTTTCAACACCCTTGGATGTATACCATCCGGCCCAGGTGATTTGCTACTCTTCAGTTTATCTAATAGTTGTAAGACATCTTCCCGATGTATCGATATTTCCTTCAATTCTTCCACACCTTTAAATACCACTTCAGTCATGGGTAACATCCCTACATCTTCCTCAGTAAAGACCGAAGCAAAGAATTCATTCAGTCTCTCTGCTATCGCCTTGTCGCCTCTTAGTGCTCCTTTAACCCCTTTATCATCTAATGGACCAACTGACTCACTCACAGGTTTTTTGCTACGAATGTACTTGAAAAAGTCTTTATTTCGCGTTTTTGCTTCCGCAGCAAGCTTCTTCTCAAATTCTCTCTTTGCCTGCCTTATCAATGCCTTGCATTTGATTTGCCAGTGCTTGTGCTGTTTCCAGGTTTCATCGTTTGGCTCTTTTTTCCATTTCCTGAAAGATGCTTTTTTGGCAACAACAGCCTCTCTGACCTCACCTTTAAACCATGCTGGCAGTTTTTTGGACTTCCTTCCACTTTTCTTAAAGCGTGGAATACAGCTGATCTGGGCTTCCAAGATAGTATTTTTC
Organism: Ichthyophis bannanicus; assembly: GCA_033557465.1. NCBI lineage: Eukaryota > Metazoa > Chordata > Amphibia > Gymnophiona > Ichthyophiidae > Ichthyophis > Ichthyophis bannanicus. The sequence continues at coordinate 101,870,765 of CM066038.1, forward strand.
AACAACAGCCAAGCCTGATGTACGTCTTTAACCATTGCAACTGCTCCTTTTAGTTTTTTCTTAACTGTTTTCCTCATTTTATCATAGTCTCCCTTTCGAAAGTTAAAAGGTAGTACTGTGGATTTCCTTACTATCCCTCCTCCACTAATTAAATCAAAGGCGATCATGCTATGATCACTATTGCCAAGTGGCCCCAACACCCTTATCTCTTGCACTAGATCTGGTGTTCCACTAAGGACTAGGTCTAATATGGCTTCCCCTCTGGTCGGTTCATGAACCAGCTGCTCCAAGAAGCAGTCATTTATTTCATCTAGGAACTTTATCTCCCTAGCATGTCCTGACGTGACACTGACCCAGTCGATACCGGGGTAGTTGAAATCACCCATTATTATTACTGCACTGTAACTTTTGTTAGCTTCCTTGATTTCTTTGAGCATTTCATCATCCATTTGGTCATTCTGGCCAGGCGCTCGATAGTACACCCCCACTGCCATTGCCTTCCCCCTTTTACATGGAATTTCAATCCATATAGATTCTACAGCAGATTTTGTTTCCTGCAAAACTTTAATCCTTTCTGACTCAATGCCCTCTCTAAAATAGAGAGCAACCCCTCCACCAATTTGATCAGCTCTATCATTATGATATAGTTTGTACCCAGGTATCACAGTGTCCCACTGGTTGTCCTCCTTCCACCATGTCTCTGATATTCCAATCATATCTAACCTTTCATTTAGTGCTATATATTCTAACTCTCCCATCTTATTTGTTAGACTTCTAGCATTTCCATACAAGCATTTTAGAGAATGTATTTTATTCATATTAATTTGGCTTTTGTTAGACATGGGTAATTTGGGATCTTTAAGCTCTGTCTGCTCCATACTTGAGGGCATTTGAGCTACTTTACTCTTTTGTGGAACCTCTCTGCTTTTGGTAGTATCCTTCAAAGATACATTCTTCCGAACCATCCGCTCTTGGGCGACTGTCGGCTTTCCCCTAATATCTAGTTTAAAAGCTGCTCTATCTCCTTTTTAAAGGTTAATGCCAGCAGCCTGGTTCCATCCCGGTTAAGGTGAAGCCCATCCCTTCGGAAGAGCCCCTCCTTTCCCCAGAATGTTCCCCAGTTCCTAACATATCCAAAACCCTCATCTCTGCACCATTGTCTCATCCACGCATTGAGACTCCGGAGCTCTGCCTGCCTTTTGGGTCCTGCGCATGGAACAGGAAGCATTTCGGAGAATGCTACCCTGGAAGTTCTGGATTTCAACTTCCTACCTAACAGCCTAAATTTAGCCTCCAGAACCTCCCTACCACATTTTCCTATGTCACTGGTACTGACATGTACTATAAACGGGGGCGCTGGTCGTGAATTTCCACAGTCTTGGCAAAGGCAAAATATTAGTATGACTTGCAAAGGATTGTGGGGGATGTAGTTCATTCATACCAGAATCAGCCGTTCACAAAATAATGAGTTGTGATGCTCGAGTGTAAGCAAAGAAAAAACAGATTTTATTCATGGTGTTAATTCTCCCACACAGATTTACTTGGTAACACAAAAGGACACTTGCTTCAAGTATTGTACTCAGGAAAAACAAAACATGATATAAGGTAACTGAACTTCTTAAGCAATAAATCAATAAAGACCTTGATGGGAAACAGAAAAGGTCTTTTTGATGGCTCCTGCTAATGACCTTCTTAGCAGTGCTCCAAAAGGCAAAAACAAAACCCAAAAGTAACAAAAAAACTGTTCTTTATCAAGGATAACTTTCTTCTATTTACACACACAAAAAAAAGAAGTTTCCTTCCAGAGCTCACGTGCACTTGTGCCTGGCTCAATTACCAATAATTAGCCAGCTGCAAACCCCTTTGCTGGTTCACTCTCTCTACGTGGCTCAATCCTACCCTAAAGCTTTCTTGCAGAGACTTTTCTGGGTAGATAAAAGAACAAGTTACAGTTTCTTTTGGTGGTTGTTGTATTAGTGAGAAAGTACTTTAAAACAGCAGCCTAGACAGAGAGCAGTCCCATGTATTCTAACTGATCATTTGAAATATCTCCTTCTTCCTCAAATATCATGGAATCAATATCATGGTCTGGCTCAGAGGAATTCCTTAATTGATCACTCTCAGGATAATATTTGTTTCCCTGCTGTCTTCCTGGAGAAGAGCTAGGGCATAGATCAAAGTTCATACCTGAGCTTCCTTTGCTGTTAGGTTTCCTCTCTAGGTATCCTGGCCAGTAAGTAGTCCAACTTTTATGTCCAGCCTTCCAATCAAGATCCCTGGACACTGGGTCTCTCTTCACATACCTTCTTGCACCGGTCTTAGGGCCCCTTCCAAATGCAGCTGTCTCCTTCAAAGGTGCCGTTTGGGAATTCCTGGCTCTATAACCCCAATCCTCCGGCTTCCTCCAGTCCAATGGAGTATGCTTGCCTCTGGAATCACTCCTAACACACGTACTGCTGTGGGCTCCTTCTTTAGACCTCCAAGATGTCTTTCTGTTCTTCCTTCCACGTTGTTTCTGCTGTTGTAGTCCTCTCTCTTCTTTCTCCACCGGTTTCTGCTTCTGTCTCTCCTTGTTCTCTCTGTTCTGTCTCTGTGTAGAATATCCTTTACTTTTAATGTGCTTAGAGGGACACTCCACCCTAGCACAGCCCAGGTGTGCTGAATCAAGCCCTGCCCTTGGAGATGAGTGATTGGGGATTACCTCATAGCTCTCCTGATTGAACACATGTTTCCCCACTTCAGCTCTTCTAGAGGCTGTTTGAAACCTGGTGCATTCTGGGACTGGTAGTCTTTTATGAAAACATTCTGTTTTAGTATTTCTACCAGCAAAGACAGGTTGCTTGTTCAAAGCCAATTCACCTCTTTTAAAGCTCCCTCCTGAACTAAGATAAGCTTCCTTATCACAGTACCAAGACAGCAGACTCCTCCCCAGCACTATCTAAGACCTCAACTAGGTGGTGCGTGAGGTCCGCTTCCTTCGCACCAGGCAGGCATGTTACCAGGCGATCCTCACGTCCACCAGCCACCCAGCTATCTACATGCCTAATGATCGAATCACCAACTATAACGGCTGTCCTAACCCTTCCCTCATGGGCACATGGCCCCGGAGAAACCTCCTCGGTGCAAGAGGGTTTTACATCACCTGGAGGACAGGTCCTAGTTATGGGATCACTTCCTGCCACACCAGGGTGATGCTCTCCTGTCACGTGACCTCTCTCCTCCATGGCAACAGGGATGCTGCCAGACTGGAGGTGGGACTTCAGGACTATATCCCTGTAGGTCTCGTCTATGTACCTCTCTGTCTGTCTTATGCTTTCCAAGTCTGCTACTTTAGCCTCTAGAGAACGGACTTGTTCCCTGAGAGCAAAGAGCTCCTTGCACCTAGTGCACACGTAAGACCTCTCACCAACTGGGAGAAAATCATACATGTGACTCAATGCAAAAGACTGGAAAGCCCCCATCCCGCTGCTGGACTGCTGTCTGCATCTTAGTTTTAAGTTTCTGTTTAGATCTAAGTTCTTTACTTACTAAGAGTTGCTATGGATATTTATACTAATAAAACTATACCTAATACGTGTAATATACCTTGTTCACCTGAAGCTTAACTAATCTCAGGTCCTTAATGTATGACTGATTTGGGTAATGAGCTTCACCTGAGAGCACCTCCTGTCTTTTAAGATGTGTAAGTACCTATAAAGCTACGATTATCCCAGGGGTAGGTGGGTGTGGGGAGGGAGATAACACTTATTAAAAGAGGGCTGCTACACAGTACCCTGTCTTGTGCTGCTGAGGTAAGCTATATTCTGATTTGATTTAAATTGTAGCTCTTAGCTGCTGCTAGGCTCTAACTTCTTATGAAATTTAAACTACAAGCTCTCTGCTGGGTTCTAAATTTAACCAGAAAGCTATTTTCTGTGTTTTAAATTTAAACTAAAAGTACTTTGCTGTTACTAGGCCCTGAGTGACTATTAAATTTAAACTACAAGCTCTTTGCTGGGTATGAAAGGTAACCAGAAAGTTCTCCTCTGTGTTTTAAATTTAAACTTAAACTGCTGCTACCAGGCCCTGACTGATTTAACAAAAATAGTGGATTCACAGATTAATTAGCTTTAATACAAAGAATTCCTTTTAGAAAATTACCAGAAGTATATACTCACAGTTGCAGATCTCTCTCCAGAAGTAACAGTCCCTTTTTCTAGTCCTTCAAGACAAAATTTGACTACACATCAGAATACAGTATGTACACCACATTGATTTTAATCAAATTAAATGAAAATAGACGATTACTAAATGAAGCGGGAAATTTCTAGTAATTACAATCATAACTTTAAAATTTTAAGACATCTGTGTTTTTCTATCAGAATCAGAGCTTTAATTTTTGTGCGCTGTGTTGTAAAGTATGTGCACTCGCTTGGCGAGGTGTGTGCGCGTGCACACGCGCACAGCTTAGAGGGAACAGTGATCAACACCCTCAACACCAAGAGCGAACACCACAACAACATCCTCCTCTGTGCCATCAACAAACCAAGGGAATTTTTCAACCTTGTCAGAACCCTCACAGGTGATCCATCTCAACCCCATAAAAACAACATCATCCACCCGCAAGTAATAGCAGACTTCCTAATATCCAAACACAAGCTCCCTGGTTATTCTACCCTCATCATACCTCCTATTATCTCCTCAGCTTCTTTCACCCAACCATGGACCACATTCAGAGATGTCACCCATCAAGAGCTTCTGAATATCGTCACCCACATTAGCACCACTATTTCTCCAGTTGATCCCTGCCAGTAACCTGGATCAAGCTAACGAAGACAATGATGTTAACATTCATCTCCGCCATCCTTCCCACCTCACTTACCCAAGCCTACCTTCCAGCTGCTCTCAAGCAAGCCTCTGTGAGACCTCTCCTGAAGAAATCCAACCTCGACCCCCAACTCACCTGCATCATATAGACTTATAGCTAGCATACCCTACCTTTCCAAAATCATTGAAAAAGCAGTGCAAATTCAGCTACAGGAGCACGTAGACAGATTTGCTGCACTCGATCACAATCAACATAGTTTTTGCCTCTACCACAGTGCTGAAACATTACTCACCTCCCTCCTAAGTACTATTATTGCTGGAACTGAAAAACCCTGCTCAGACTTCGTGCTGCTATTTCTTGACATCTCTGCAGCATTCGACACCGTATCCTACCAGATTCTACTCAACCAGCTCAACTCTATTAGTGTTCAAGGTGCCCCGCTCAAATGAATCCACTCCTGCCTTTCCCAGCACACCCAAAGGATAAGACTCGGCAACCTCTCATCAATGCCCTACATCCTTCCCCAAGGATTCCCACAGGGTTCCACCCTCTCCTCCCTCCTGTTCAATATCTACATCAGGCCCCTTTGTTACATCATCCAGAGATTCAAAGTCAGATACCAACTCTATGCCGATGACATTATGATTTTCACTCCATTCCACACCACTCCCCTGATTACTTCAATCTTACCACCTGTTTTAGGGAAATTGTCTCCTGGCCACAGCTCCACAACCTCTCAATCAACTTCAATAAAACAGAGATCCTTCATGTTTCCAGAGACCCCCAACTTCACACCTCCTCCAAGCATCAAACTCGGAGATACCAAAATACAAGTTAAGTCTCAGATTAAATACCTTGGCATTATCCTGGACCAACAGCTAAACGTCCAACCTCACATCAGGAATATTACCAAAAACATCTATTTCAAACTCCAAGTCTTTCAAAACCTATGCTCCTTCCTATCCCCTTACAGCTTCCGTGCAATCTGCCAAGCCTCCACCACACCACTAATTGACTACTGCAACTCCATCCTCCAAGGGCTTCCCAAGGCTACCATTGCTCCCCTGCAGCTTGCCCAAAACACTGCTGCATGCATTATAGCTGGAATACCCAGACACTCCCACATCACCCCTATTCTAAATTCACTTCACTGGCTCCCCGTCGCATCCCAAATCAAGTTCAAAATACTTGCCATCACCCACAGAGCTTTCTTCAACACCTCTTCTGAGCAGATCCAATCATTAATCAGACATCCTGACAATAATAGACTCTCTCGACAGAATGCATCAAATCTACTCCTCCTACTAATGCAGATTTGCAAGAGATCTCAATGGACATCCACAAGAGCCTTTGAATTCTAAGCTCCCACCATGTAGAACCAACTATCCCCCACAGTATGCTGCATTCAACCTCACACCCTATTCAAAAAGCACCTCAAAGTGCTCCTCTTCAAAGAATATTATGGTGCATCCACTACAACTAACCCCCAGCAAGAGCATCCTCCACTCCCACATAGCATTCCCATTACCCCCCCCCCCTCTTTAACCATCTAAGGATATTCAGCACCCCTTCTTTAATTCCTCACCTCAGATACCTCACCTTGTCCACCCCTCCCTATCCCCCTCCAATCCTCCACTACATCCTAGCGTCCTGTAATATAGGTCCTTATTTTATACCATCCTTTCCCATGTTAGATGCTGTTTATATGTTAACTGTATTTGTTTTAAGTTGCCTGTACCTGTTCTCAATTGTTTTTTGTAAAATGTTCTGTTTTGTTCCATGTAAACTGTTTTGCCTTGTAAAAAAACCTGTATATTAAAACCAGTTAAATAAATAAATCCCCTCTCATGGTGTTTTGAGACCAGGTATAGGAATTCTTGGAACTTCTCTGTATTTTATGAAATGTTAAAATGTGGTATAAATGCCCTCATCTCTCCCTGTCTCCCCCTCCTCATAGCATCCCAGTCCTCTTTGTACCGCTGACATTCTCCCATAAACATTGTACATAATTTGCCCCTTTCCTAACATCCCCACTTCATTCTACATATTTATTTAGTTAGTTAGTTAGTTAACAAGATTTATATATCGCCATTTCCTTAATCAAGGTGGTTTGCATTCCAACTCTAACCATATACATTGTAACAAGATGATTTACATTCAACTCAAATTGGTAACATTATAACTTTATATGGAGGATGGGTCACAGAGTATGTGGGATACTTAGCAAAAATAACGTTTTAACAGTATAACTTATTTACAAGTTGGGGTCGTGTGTCGTGTTCGTAAGATGTTATTCACTGATCATGGATCGATGACGGTGTGGATGGTCAGTCAGTGATGCTCTATGTGACATTACCAAAATGTTCTATATACAGGAGTGTCTTCAACTTTTTCCTGAAGTCCTTGGTGTCCCTCGTATTTCTGATATCCTCTGGGAGGGCATTCCATAAGTTCGAAGCATATAGTGATAGTGCCCTATTGGATATGGTCTTTTGGTTTTGGAGTATTCGCTTGGCATAACTAGTATGTTTTGCAGTTTTTCCTCATTGGACGACCTTCCGGATATCTTTTTATCAGTTCCTGTAGTGACTCTGCTGATGTGTTTTGTAGGATTTTAAATATATCAAGTGTTGCCTTGAACCTGGCTAGACTCCGCATGGTAGCCTCTGCTCACCCACTCACCAATGTCCACAAACCTTTCATGCTCTACATAAATAACCCTGTCACAAGTATTTTGAGCTTGCCTTAGCCCTTCTTGTATATACAAACCTAATCTAATTGTATTTTGTACATATGTTTATAGTTACCCTGTTGCTCCAAGTTTAAACTCCTGTTACAATGTAAGCACAGAAGTCTTCTGACTGTGCACCCTTGTTATATGTGAACCGCACTGATAACAAATAGCGAGGTATATAAAAGTTGTTAAATAAAATTAATAAATAAAATAAATATGTAAATTCTGTTCATCTGTTGCCTGTAAACCGCGTTGATATTCTGAAAGGAGGCATAGAAAAACAGTTAAATAAATAAAATACCCAGAGCGGCTCCAGAAAATGATCTTTTCTGGGTTCTCACCTACAATTCTGGTCAACATTATTGTCACCCTTGCATTTTAGGTATGTTTTGTGTACAACAGAAACAATTGGAAATATTCCAACTGTATGTCATAATATTTTAATAGTATGTTCAAAGCTATACAGCAACAACAAAAAAGATGTTTGCTCAACTTAGACATAGTAATTTCTAAGAAAAAAGAAACAAAATATGACCGGGACAGGATTAATGGCATCCTTCACTAATATTTGGTTGCACAACCCTTGGTACTGATGACAGCCTCCAAATGTTTCTTGTAGCCAGGACCTCAGAAAACACCCACAAATAAGAACAGAAGCGAGGGACATCTTGAACAATTTTCAGAAGACTGTGTTCGTGAGAAACTAGCTCAACTTAAAGTAGACAAAGCGATGGGACCGGATGGGATACACCCTAGAATACTGAGGGAACTTGGGGACGTTCTAGCAACTCCACTGACTGACCTTTTCAATGCCTCGTTGGAGTCGAGAGTGGTGCCAAAGGACTGGAGAGAGGCTCATGTGGTGCCTTTACACAAAAGCGGAAGTAAGGATGTGGTTGAAAACTACAGGCCGGTTAGTTTAACTTCGGTGGTGAGTAAATTATTGGAAACGCTGCTGAAAGAGAAAATAGTGAGGTTTCTGGAGTCCAGCGGATTACAGGATTCGAGGCAGCATGGATTCACCAGAGGCAGGTCTTGTCAGACAAATCTGATTGATTTCTTTGACTGGGTGACCAGGGAGTTGGACCGAGGGAGAGCTCTAGATGTGGTGTATTTAGATTTCAGTAAAGCCTTTGACACTGTTCCTCACAGGCGACTTATAAACAAACTGAGCACCCTAGGGATGGACCCTAAAGTTACTGCTTGGGTTAGAAATTGGTTGGGTGGGAGGCGACAAAGAGTACAAGTAAATGGAGCTCACTCTGAGGAGAAGGATGTTACCAGTGGTGTGCCCCAGGGATCTGTCCTTGGTCCAATTCTTTTTAACATCTTTGTTAGTGATATAGCGGAAGGGCTGTCGGGTAAGGTTTGCCTCTTTGCAGATGATACCAAAATCTGCAATAGACACCCAGGAAGGTGTAGATAACATGAGGAGGGATCTAGCTAAGCTTGAAGAATGGTCTAGAATTTGGAAGCTGGGATTTAATGTTAAAAAATGTAAGGTCATGCATTTGGGCTGCAGCAATCCAAGGGAGCAATACAGTATAGGAGGTGAAGTACTTTTGTCCACTAAAGAAGAGCGGGACCTAGGCGTGGTTGTGTCTGATGATCTTAAAGTAGCTAAACAGGTAGAAAAGGTGACGGGAAAAGCTAGAAGGATGCTTGGGTGCATACGGAGAGGAATGGCTAGCAGAAAAAAGGAGGTGATGATGCCTCTGTATAAGTCTTTGGTGCGACCTCATTTGGAGTATAGTGTGCAATTCTGGAGACCGCACCATCAAAAGGATGTGAACAGGATGGAGTCGGTGCAGAGGGTGGCTACTAAAATGATTAATGGGCTTCATTATAAAGCATATGAGGACAGACATAAGGATCTTAATATGTACACCTTAGAGGAAAGGCGGGATAGAGGTGATATGATTGAGATGTTTAAATACCTCCGTGGCATAAATGTTCAGGGAGAGAGCCTCTTTCAATTGAAAGCAAGTTCTACTACGAGGGGACATGGGATGAGGGTGAAGGGAGATAGATTCAGGAGTGATATGTGGAAATATTTCTTTACGGAAAGAGTAGTGGATCCATTGAATAGTCTCCCAGTGGAGGTGGTAGAGATGAGGACAGTAACTGAATTCAAAAAAGCATGGGACCAACACAGAGGATCTCTAAAGGTAAAAAGTGGACTGTTGTAGTTGTTGTTATGGAAGGACAGACTAGATAGGCCATGTGGTCTTTTTCTGTCATCATGTTTCTATGTTTCTATAAGTTTCATACATCTGTCTGCTGCTAGTTTCTCCCACTCTTCATCTGCGATTTGTTCCAGCTCATGAATGTTTCCAGGATTCCTTTTCCAATGGCAGATTTCAGCTCTTCCCAAATGCTCTTGAATGGATTGAGATCAGGATTCATTGCTGGCTAGTTTAAAACAGTCCATTTGTTCCTTTTCAACCATTCTTTTGTACTTTTGGATATATGTTTTGAGTCATTGTCCTGCTGGAAGACCTATGACCTTCAATCCAGACCTAGCTTTCTGATTCTAGGTAGCACATTTCACTCCAAAATACATTGGTAGTCCTCCGAATTCATGATTTCTTTAATATGTTCCAGACCTCCAGTTCCTGAGGCAGCAAAACAGCCCCACAACATTATGGAACCTCCACCATATTGAACTGTAGGAAGGGTGTTTTTCCTTATAAGCTTAGTTTCTTCGCCTGTAAATGTATCGCTGGTCAGCATTGTCAAGGAGCTCAAGTTTGGTTTCATTGTTCCACAGAACATTTTCCCAGGATTGTGGTTTCTCAAGGTGGGTTTGGGCAAAGGTGAGGCGTGCCTTTTTATGTCTGTCTTTGAGCAGTGGGATCCTCCTTGGCCTTTTCCCATGAAGTCCTTTGTTGTGTGGAGGCACAGTCTGGTTCCTGCATGTCCAGAAGCAATGATCATGCAAAAACCAGACTTGCAGGAGATGGACCAGATTCTGCTGCTGTGGGCCCCAGACATACCCGTGATGGCAAAATCAGGACTTGGATGTCTGGGCGTTCCCTGTATGCCAATGAGTTCGGTGTATTGGGAGCTGCCTGCCCCAATGCAAGAACACCACGGCTGAGGCGTGGGAACCAAGGTGTTCTGTTGCTATGGCAAGGAGCCATCTAACTGATGGCTCAGAAAGCCATGGCCCATATCTGCCTCTGCAGACTGCGATTCAGCCGGCACTGGAGGCCCCCATGGTCTGGATCATGGCTGCAGGGGCACAGCGTGGCCAGCAGGGCCAGCCCATCCATTGAGCAAGAATGTTGTTTGCACAGAGCTCCGCGTTTCAGGGGGCCCCACGCAAACAATATTCTGCATTAAAACTAAAAAAAAAACCTGGCTGCTGCTGCTGTCGCTGCCGCCGTGGTAGCGGCAGAATCCAGGGTCCCGCGCACCCCCCCCCCCTGCTCGGCAGAGCTCTCCCGGCATCAACGCAGGCTTTCAGAGCCGTGAAGAGAGAGTTTCACTCTCGTGGCTCTGTTAAGTCCACCGGTACTGAATGGAAACAGGCATTTCCTGTTTCCCATCAGCCCCGGCAGACTTAACAGAGCCGCGAGAGGGAAACACTCTCTTCACAGCTCTGAAAGCCGGCGCTGATGGAGCTGATGCCGGGAGGGCTCTGCCGGGCAGGGGGGGGCCCCACGGGACACTTGATTCTGCCGCTGCCATGGCGGCAGCAGCAACAGCAGCAGCAGCCAGCTTTTTTTTTTAGTGTTAAATTTACCTGGGCTGATGGGGGGGAGGGGGGTTAGGACTGGTAATGAGGGGTGGGGCTAAAACTGAAAATGGGGTGATGGAGGGGTTAGGACTGGAGGTGTGCTGATGGGGGGGGGGGGTTAGGACTGGTAATTGGGTATGGGGTGGCCTAAGACTGAAAATAGGCTGATGGGGGTTAGGACTGGAAGTGGGCTGATGGGGGGTTAGGACTGGTAATGGGCTATGGGGGGGCTGACTGGAAATGTGCTGATGGGGGAAGTAGGCTGATTGGGGGTTGGGATGGGTAATGGGGCTATGGGGGGCTAAGACTGAAAATGGGGTGATGGGAGGGTTAGGACTGGAATTGGGCTGTTGGGGGGCTTAGAACTGCTGATGGGCTATGGGGGGGGGCTAGGAATGGTAATGGGCTGGGGGAAGGGGGGCTTGACCTGAAAATAGCTGATGGGGATGGGGGTTTGGAATGGAAATGGGCTGTGAGGGGAGGGAGCTAGGACTGGAAATGGGCTGAGTTAGGGCAGGAGAGCTAGGACACAAAATGGGCTGATGGAGGGGCTAGGGTAAGACTGGAAATGGGCTGTTGGGGGTGCTAAGATTGGAAATGGGCTGTGGTGGAGGCTTGGATTGAAATGGACTCATGGAGGGGCTAGAACTGGAAGTAGGCTCATGGGGGGCTTGGATTGGAAATGGGCTGAGTGGAGGGGAGTTAGGATTTGATATGGGCTGATGGTGGGGCTAGGAAAGGACTAGAAATGGGCTGATGGGGGCTGGGATTGGAAATGAGCTGATAAAGGGACTCGAAGAGGACTGAAAATGGATCGGGGAGCTAGGATTGGAAATGGACTGATGGTGGGGCTAGGATAGGATTGGAAATGGGTTGATGGGGGGCTATGACTGGAAATGGGCTGATGGTGGGGCTAGGATAGGATTGGAAATAGGCTGATGGGGGGCTAGGAATGGAAATGGGCTGATGCGGGGACTAGAAGGGAGCGGATGTTGGGGGAGGATGAGAATGGGATGGGGCTGGGAGAGTGAAATGGAGAGGGAAAAATATTTTGTGTGGGAGGGAAGAAAAATCTACAATTGGCCAGGTATTGAGAGAGTAAGTGAGGATTGAGGATGGAGGGGTAAAATTTCAGTGGATGAAATAGGAATGTGGAAAGAGCAAAAGGAGAAAGATTAGTATGTTAAAGCAGATGTAGAGAGAGAATGGAAAAAAACCTAGAATAGTGAAGGAAGGACAAATGGACAACAGATGATGGACAGTCAGCAGAAGACACGAAGAAACCAGAAGAAAGTGGCTGGAGCAATTGCAACTGAAAAAAAAAATGCACAAAAGGTAGAAAAATATCTCTTTATTTTGAATTTATTAACTGGAATATGTCAGCTCTGGGAAATGTGCATCATTAACGTCTGCGCTTTTTTTAGTACAAAAGAAAATTAATTTATAGTTTTATTTCTACAGTCTTGTTGTAAATTTCAAGTTTGGCTTTTGGGGTTCCCAGTTTAATTATTGTCTTCCTGTTTCTAAATTGTGATTCCTTGTTTGGTGATGGTATATATTTTGCATGTGTAACTGAGCTGTTTATGTAATTCCTATTTGACATTGCCACTTGTTCTCTTTCCCCAGTAGGTCATGTATTGTTGTTCTCTGAGATGTATTGGTTTAATATTTGCAGTGTTGCCTTTTGATAGGTAGAGTATGGTGTTTTGTGAGTCTTGGTACTGCTGTTACGATATGGCGGGTTTGCTATGGGTTCTAATGGGCAGTGTTTGTAGTAGTTCCTAATGTGCCTGGCGGTTGGCACTGGATTATAGTAATGTAGAAATCTTTTAGTCTTTCTTTATCCATACACTCATTAAGAGGCATGTTTACTAAAAATTAGTGTATGGTAACATTATGCAAATATTTATGCAAATGAGGTCCCTTATGCAAACGAAGCCCCAAACCGAGTCTCCGCACATGGCCCCGCACCCCCTTGGGCCGCCCCTGGTGGCCAGATGCCCATGTTGTGGGGGAGTGCGGCGCGCATTGTAGGGGACACCTGGGACTTATTCCACCTTCAGGTTGTGTGCCGATGGACGTACGGGGGCCTGACCCGAATAAGCCCTGTATGTCCAGGCACCTTGCCACTTCCCTGCTCGCCTCTGTTCCGCCCCTTCCTGCCCCATCCAGTGCTCCCTGCACAAATGCTGTGCACGTGCAGGGAGTGCTGGGACCAGAATCGCGTTCCAGGGTTGCGTGCAGGTTGGATGTCCACCCCCGCTATTTGGGTTACAGAATGCCGGCCTTAGTGCACGGAATGTAGTGCAGGTTGAAACCATCACTCCAGATTACTACTACTACTACTACTACTACTGAACATTTGTATAACACTACAAAACGTACGCAGTGCTGCACAGACATATGTAAAAGACGGTCGCTGCTCATCAGAGCTTACAATCTAGTCAAGGCAGACAACACAGTAGCTATAGACATGGGATACAACTAGGGGGCATGGTAAGGAAACACAAAGGAGATCGGGTGATTCAAGATCGAAAGCAGCAGCAAAGAAGTGATTTTTCTGCCTGGATTTGAAAAGGTCAGAGAAGGTGCCTGGCATACAGATTGCTCCAGCTCAGCCTTCAGCTCTTTGGATGTTGTATGTGGTGTTTTTCCAACAGTTTGCATTAACCTTCAAAGACTTATTGGATTAATTTTCCTCTTCCCACCATTTTCTGGGAGGCTTTTGACTGTTCCATGAGCAGAATACTTCTTAATAGCATTGCAAACTGTTGACACAGGAAATCCAAGATCTTTGGAGATGGCCTTGTATCCTGAAGTTTGATGCTTCGTGATAAAGGCTTTTCTGATGGTCTTAGGGAGCTCTTTTGTCTTCACCATTGTGAAAATGGAACAGGGAGTGAATGTGGCCATTTTAAACAATAGAGCCATCATTCATTGGTTGATTCAAGTCATGTGAGTACTGACAATTGATCACAGGTGTCTAATTTTACTGCAGCAGGAATGTGGTTCTTCTCTTCAAACTGATTTGAATTGTTTATAAGGGTGCCAATAATCATGTCTTACCAAAAAAACAAAAAGCTAACTAATATCACCACTATAATTATTCTAAAAAATAAGGTGAGCTTGCAAATTAATATCCTCCTCTCCGTACCTATCAAAAATGACTGTTTAAATTGTTTCTGTCGGATCACCCACCATGAGAAGGACTCCCTGTCTTGTAGTAGGTCTTCCTTTTTAATCAGATAAACTTTTAAAACAGCTGCAAACACAGCTTAAACAACTGTGAGGTGAACACCCACCAGAGTGCACCTTGAAAATTATTCTGGCTGTCCTGTCAATTTAATAATACTGAAAAACCGCTGATCTCCATGCCATGTCAAACAAGGTGGTAAAATGAACTCTGCTATTATTAGCTGGCTAAGACAAGAACCGCCAACCAAATAGAACCATGCCACAAATAGCAAAAATTATCAGCTTAAAATGAAACCATTCTATTCGTTTACTTAACTGATATATAGAAACATAGATGACAGAAAGAGACCAGATGGCCTATCTAATCTGTCCTTCCATATCAACAACTACAACAGTCCCCTTTTTTCCTTCAGAGATCCTCTGTGTTTGTCCCATGCTTTTTTGAATTCAGATACTGTCCTCATCTCTACTACCTCCACTGGGAGACTATTCCACGGATTCATCACTCTTTCCGTAAAGAAATATTTCCGCGTATCACTCCTGAATCTATCTCCCTTCACCCTCATCCCATGTCCCTTCATAGTAGTACTTGCTTTCAATCGAAAGAGGCTCTCCGCCTGTGCATTTATGCCACTGAGGTATTTAAACATCTCAATCATATCACCTCTATCTCACCTTTCCTCTAATGTGTACATATTAAGATCCTTAAGTCTGTCCTCATATGCTTTATAATGAAGACCACTAACCATTTTAGTAGCCACCCTCTGTACTGACTCCATCCTGTTTATATCCTTTTGAAGGTGCGATCTCCAGAATTGCACACAATACTCCAAATGAGGCCTCACCAAAGATTTATACAGAGGCACTATCACCTCCTTTTTTCTGCTAGCCATTCCTCTCTGTATGCACCCAAGCATCCTTCTAGCTTTTGCTGTCGCCTTTTCTACCTGTTTAGCCACTTTAAGATCATCAGACACAACCACGCCTAGGTCCCGCTCTTCTTTAGTGGACAAAAGTACTCCACCCTCTATACCAGTGATGGCTAACCTTTTTGAGCCCGAGTGCCCAAACTGCCGCACAAAACCAAAGAATTTCCTCAAAGTGCCAGCATGTCATTTGCATAAGTGGTCTTATTTGCATGAATATTTGCATAATGTTACCATACACTAACTTTTAGTAAACATGTCTCTTAATGAGTGTATGGATAAAGAAAGACTAAAAGATTTCTACATTACTATAATCCAGTGCCAACCGCCAGGCACATTAGGAACTACTACAAACGCTGCCCATTTAGAACCCATAGCAAACCCGCCGTATCCTGACAGCATTACCAGGACTCACAAAGCACCATACCCTACCTATCAAAAGGCAACACTGCAAATATTAAACCAATACATTTCAGTGAATACTGGGGAAAGAGAACAAGTGGCAACGTCAAATAGGAATTTCCTCTTGTACCAAACAAAGCGCAGATGTTAATGATGCACATTTCCCAGAGCTGACATATTCCAGTTAATAAATTCAAAATAAAGAGATATCTTTCTACCTTTTGTGCATTTTTTTTCAATTGCAATTGGTCCAGCCATTTTCTTCTGGTTTCTTCATGTTTTCTGCTAACTCTCCATCGTCTGCTGTCCATTTGTCCTTTCTTCTCTCTTCTAGTTTTTTTTTCCATTCTCTCTCTCTCTACATCTGCTTTAACATACTAATCTTTCTCCTTTTGCTCTTTCCTCATTCCTATTTCATCCACACAAATTTTACCCCTCCATCCTCAATCCCCAATTACTCTCCCAATACCTGGCCAATTGTAGATTTTTCATCCCTCCTACACAAAATATTTTTCCCCTCTCCATTTTACTCTCCCAGCCCCATCCCATTCTAATCCTCCCCCAACATCAGCTCCCTTCTAGTTCCAGTCTCACCCAGCATCCATTCCCTTCTTCAAGCCCCCCACTTCCCCTCAGCCCATTTCCATTCCAAGCCCCATCCCCAACAGCTATTTGCAGTTCAAGCCCCCTTCCACTCAGCCCATTTCCAGTCCTAGCAACCCCCCAACCCATTACCAGTCCTAGCCCCCCATAGCCCACTCCCAGTCCTAATCCCACCAGCCCATTTCCAGTCCTAATCCCCCATCACTCAATTTTTAGTTTAAGCCCCCCCAGCGCCCATCACCACTCCTAACCCCCCCAGCGCCCATCACCACTCCTACCCCCCCCAGCCCAGTGCCCATCACCACTCCTAACCCCCCCACCCCAGCCCATCACTACTCCTAACACCCCCCAGCCCAGCACAGCCCAGCCCATCACTACTCCTAACCCCCCCCCACCGCAGCCCAGCCCATCACCACTCCTACCCCCCCCCCCCAGCCCAGGGAAAATTAAAAAAAAAAAGAAAACCTGTCTGCTGCCGCTGTCGGGGCCGCCGCGGCAGAATCGAGCATGCCGCGGGGCCCCCCTGTACCCACCCGGCAGAGCCTGCCCTCCCCGTAGCAGCTCTCTCTTTGGAGCTGCAGTCAGACGCGCCGGCTTGCAGAGCGCGAGGGAAGAGTTCCCTCGCTGCTCTGTTAAGCCCGCGGGGGCTGATGGGAAGTTCCCATCAGCCCCTGCGGGCTTAACAGAGTCGCGAAAGGGAAACTCTTCCCTTCACGCTCTGCAAGCCGGCGCGTCTGACTGTAGCTCCAAAGAGAGAGCTGCTACGGGGAGGGCAGGATCTGCCGGGTACAGGGGAGCCCCGCGGCACGCTCGATTCTGCCGCGGCGGCCCCGACAGCGGCAACAGACAGGGTTGTTGTTTTTTTTTTCGATTGCGGACCTTCCCGCGTGCCAGCTGCAAAGCCTTCGCGTGCCACAGCTGGCACGCGTGCCATAGGTTCGCCATCGCTGCCCTATACTATATTGCTCCCTTGGATTGCTGCAGCCCAAATGCATGATGTTGCATTTTTTTAACATTAAATCCCAGCTGCCAAATTCTAGATCATTCTTCAAGCTTAGCTACATCCCTCCTCATGTTATCTATACCTTCCTGGGTGTCTACTCTATTGCAGAATTTGATATCATCCGCAAAGAGGCAAACCTTACCCAGCCCTTCCGCTATTTCACTAACAAAGATACGATGCATATTGTAGCAAGGGTAACAACCCATTGGGTACTGCAACACAATGCCGTGTTTCAAGCTCTTTGTCCTCTTGGCTCTTTCTCAAGTAATGTGACCCAATGAAACTTCCTATTCCAGTTTATATATCATTTCAGCCAATTAAACAGCACTTAGGTTGAAAATAAATGATCAGACGTCTTCAATCAGAGCAAGGGCTAATAAGAACTAACAGGAAAAAATAAATAAAGATTAATGATCCACTCAATGTCGGATTTGAGACCATTTGGGGCAGTAGAACGTAGTAAAAAGATCCAACGTTGTTCTTTAAAGTGTAATTGAGTAGCTCAATCTCCCCCCCTCCCCACCCCCCGTGATGAAATTGGAACAGCATCAAGTATTAACCATCGCAAATCTCCAAAACTATGAACCTGTTGAAGACAGTGAAGTGCTTACGGAGCTGTGGTTACATGGGAATTAATCCGTGAACGATGCTCCTGTAGCCGTTTCTTGATTATGCATGAAGTCATTCCCACATATGTCTTTTCACAGGGACAAATAATAAGATAGATCACAAATGAAGATAAACAAGTAGTAGTATGATTTAAGGCATAGGCACGACCTGTTTGTGGGTCAGTCCAATTCTGACCTTCAGTGGTTGTTATACAAAATCACAAGTGCAACAGGCATGATGACCTCTGTCCTTGGACCCCCTATCACTGGTGTCCAATGTGGAGGTTCTCACCACTAGATCACTGATGTTGGAATCCCTGTGAAAAGAAGTATGTGGGAATGACTTCATGCACAATCAAGAAACGGCTACAGGAGCATTGTTCACGTATTAATTCCCATGTAACCACAGCTCCATTAGCACTTCATTGTCTTCAACGGGGTCATAGTGTTGGAGATTTGTGATGGTTAATACTTGATGCTGTTCCAATTTTATCACGGGGGGGGGGGGGGAGATTGGACTACTCAATTACACTTTAAAGAACAATGTTGGATCTTTTTACTACGTTCTACTGTCCCAAATTGTCTCAACTCCAACACTGAGTGGTGGTCATTACATCATTAATCTTTATTTATTTTTTCCCATTAGTTCTTATTAGCCCTTGCTCTGGTTGAAGACGTCTGATCATTTACTTTCAACCTAAGTGCTGTTTAATTTGCTGAAATGATATATAAACCGGAACAGGAAGTTTCATTGGGTCACATTGCCTGAGAAAGAGCCAAGAGGACAAGGAGCTTGAAACACGGCATTGTGTTGCAGTACCCAATGGGTTGTTACCCTTGCTACAATATGCATCGTATCAGCTAAGTAAACGAATAGAATGGTTTCATTTTAAGCTGATAATTTTTGCTATTTGTGGCATGGTTCTATTTGGTTGGCGGTTCTTGTCTTAGCCAGCTAATAATAGCAGAGTTCATTTTACCGCCTTGTTTGACATGGCATGGAGATCAGTGGTTTTTCAGTATTATTAAATTGACGGGACAGCCAGAATAATTTTCAAGGTGCACTCTGGTGGGTGTTCACTTCATGATGGTTAAGCTGTGTTTGCAGCTGTTTAAAAAGTTTATCTGATTAAAAAGGAAGACCTACTACAAGATAGGGAGTCCCTCTCATGGTGGGTGATCCGACAAAACCAATTTAAATAGTAATTTTTGATAGGTACGGAGAGTAGGATATTATTTTGCAAGTTCACCTTATTTTTTACAGTAGAATAATCATATCTTGGCAATGTTCAGTTTT
Organism: Ichthyophis bannanicus; assembly: GCA_033557465.1. Classification (NCBI taxonomy): domain Eukaryota; kingdom Metazoa; phylum Chordata; class Amphibia; order Gymnophiona; family Ichthyophiidae; genus Ichthyophis; species Ichthyophis bannanicus. The sequence goes on from CM066038.1 coordinate 101,890,082, forward strand.
TATACTATTTCCTACTATTTTCTTTTTAAATTACTCTTGTTTTATTCGATTCTTTTATGTGTCAAATATGTGTGCATATATAGTCCAAAGCCATGTCACTGGTCACTTTTTTTAGGAGATATTGCACATTAAGGGGGTTACTGTGAAACATGAATAAGCTGGTTAGACATGCAGGATAGACATTTTTCTCACAAATACGTCTCGAACGATATCCAAGAACACGCGTATCTGCACAAACACAGCGCTAGCATAGGGATCTCTGAACGTGGGCAGGAGGGGGTGGAACAGAGGTGTTGCTAGTCACAGAGATGTGTAAAGCATGTATGTCTTCAGTGTTACCCACAGACATCCAAGTTATACCTGTGGAAACATGGAACAAAGCCAAGACTTATAAATATTCTGCTCTGATCCCCCAACACATCCTATAGAGATAAATGGCTGTGACACGTCTGTACTGAACTGGTGTATCTGCTATCTAGGAATGAACAAGATGCAGTTGTACAGAATGGAATGCAAAGGTATGGGACATTAGTAAGGTTAAGGAACAATAAAAACCACCCCTACAGAAAGATGGAGCACTGCAATAGACTTTATTTTGGTTATTTGATGCTTGTGCCAAAGGGGCTATTCTCGGCTTCCCTAACAATTCCAGTGTGCAAAATAACATGAATGTAGATGTAGGAATAGCATGTGAGGTAGTAGGGAGCAGAATCGTGTTTGCTTGAGAAATACAGATCTGCTGTGTTATCCTGAGACGCCATGCCATCATGGTCTGTCAGCATTTGTGTATAGGTGAAGGGCATAAGTTTGGCAGAGGATGGTAGTTGTGACTGCAAGTAACAGTATGTTTGTGTGTGTGTGTGTGGTCTGAGTGTTGTATAGGTGGATCAGTTATGACCATCCTCTAATCTGGGGGACACAAATGCCTGGCCAGTACATGGATAACCGCAGCGTCACCAGGTGCCAGTGTGATTGGGGAAGTTAAATCAGAAGAGTTTCTCTATAGCAGTATGTCACAACATATCCCTCTCTAATAAGGGTCCCTCAAAATGAGGGCAGTCAACAGTGCAAACAGCACTAAGACATGTCCCGGGCCACCATCATAGGCACAACACAGTGAGTGGAGCAGCTTAGGAGATGCACATTTTACACAGAGGTATGGCTGTTTGTGGGTCTATTGCGGAGACAGGCGGGTTCGTGAACATCTAATGTTTCAGAATACGGTGAGCGCGGAGACGTACAAAGCTGTTTGCTGCGTATAGCTGTGTCCTGTACTCTATAGTGCTTTGCGTGTGCAGCTCCAAAAACTTGTATGTCTCTATTCTGAAACCGTGTGTTTAATGCGGAATCACATTTAGATCGGGCACGTTTACGATTTGGATGTGCATATAATGGAATTGGTCCCTAAGGGGTTGAACTGCAAGGGTGCCAATAATGTTGACCACAACTGTACCTAAACGTATTCTATGAGGGAATCCAAAAATCAAAACCCTGCCTAGCTCAGTTTGTACCTCAATTTGTTTCTTAAGGGCATGTTTACTAAGCTGGGCTAACAGCATGTGCTATTTATAACTAGGGCCTATGTTATTCAGTGGGGCCTAGTTACAAATAGTGCATGCTGTTAGCCTAGGTTAGTCAACATGCTCATTGGATAAACTGGGCCTATTTCAGTCATGCTTTTCTCTTGAATATTTAAATAAATCCTAGCTGACACCATAAAACATTGGTGGGGCGATGATGTTAACATTCCCCAGATATGACGATGCCCTCCCCCAGCACAATCTGATCATGCATGAGTTCCCCTTTTTTCTTTCCAATCCATCACACTTTGGATCTTCCCTTGACACCTGGCTGGCCAGATGCTACACCAGGACCAGCTTGGGAAACACTGGTATAGTATATTACTGTAGTGCTTCACAGAGACACTTAATATATAAATGTAAAAAAGAAAATATACACAGAAGTCAATGCACAAAACCTTTTTTTTTTGGCAGATGTGATTCTGCATGAAATATTGTGCAAAGTATGCCCAAAACATAGGCAGTAGATAAGTGTGTGTGTGGGGAGGGACCAGAGAGCTCAGGAATGTAATCAGAGATTAGTTTGCTTAGTCCCTGGCCTAAATTACGCAAATTGCTGAAAGTTCAGGGGTTTGTGTATTTTCTCATGCACAGAAAAAGAAACCCTGCAGGGTTGGCCTTTGTAAATAGTAAACGTTCGTGTGTATTCATGTGAAGGTTTACTCAAATTCTTAAATTTAATGAGCTGTCCGAATGCAGTATCAAGCATGAATTCAGAATTCGGTCAACAGCATGACTGGCTGGTTTCTTTGCTAACTAAATTTCTCACTAAAATGCCAGCTGAAAGAATGAGCCGCCAACCCTATGGCTAAGCGAGCAGGACTCCATGTGCATTAAGATCACCCCTTTATACCGCACTTTCAAACGTACTGTGGCTCTTCCAGAAGCTCGGCAAAACATTGCATAAGACCAGAAACTTAGCTCACTTGTCTCCCAAAAGAGCAACAGCCTCTGGTCTCCTGTAACTTAATCCCTTATACCCCCCAGCCAATATAAATAGAAGCAATCCCAAAAGAAGGGTCCCGTTCCTGAAAAGCTTCACAAATCATCTCTATAATATCGCTGAATGAACAATGCCTGGGAGGGGGAGGAAGTGCTCTGCTAGGCGGACGTTTAGGCGACCACAAAAAGCGAAGCGGTGGCCGCCCATGGCCCTTCCGGGCTCCCGTAGGACAGCAGTGCTACAGCCCCGCCCTCCCTGGCTGGGGGGTGGGAGGGGCGAGGAGCAGCAGCTGGTGCTGGTGGCAGACAAAGTGCAGCCCCGGAGCCGCTCGATTGTCTATATATTGCGCTTCGCTCTCGCGCTGCAGCTTCGATCTGCGGGGTTTCTCCGGGACACGGGCTGCGGGCGTTTGCTTGAGATCGGTAAACGTGACACGTAAACGTCCTTTTTTTGGATCTTTTACAAAGCGCATGACGGTGTCGGAAGATCGCAGCTCGTGAAGGCAGCAGCTGTCCGAAGAGTCCAGTGGGAAATGTGCCCCTTCAAGCCTCTCCATGGGACACTATACACGGATGGTGCTGGGCGAGGCTGGGGACCCTGCTAATGCGCTCTACTGACAGGGACGGCTGGGACGTTGTTAATGCCGAATGTGACTGCTGGGATCCTGCTAATGCCATTAGAGACTGTCACAGGCTAGTGCTGCTCTTCTGTAAGTGATTTGCTGTGACTTGCTAATTCCTCTCTGCTATAAATGCTTGCCGCTCTGATGCATGTGACTGTTTGGAGCCTGCTAATGCTGTTCTGTTGTACCTATATGTGTGTGTATACATTTGTATGTAAATCGTTTTGCCCCAGTGAAAAAGCGATGCAGAAAAATAGTTAAATAAAATAAATGCAGGTATGAATTTAGATTGTAAGCCCGCTGGGGACAAGGGAAGTACCTACATACCTGAATGTAACTCGCCTTGAACTACCACTGGAAGTGTGAGCTAAATACTAATAAATAATAAAGATATAGATATATGTACGTGTGTGTTTTGGCAGGGCTGGAAATAGCTGGCACCTAGAAGGTCCTAGAGGTGGAACTGGTGGGAGCAGCTGAGGCTGGGTGCAAGCCAGGAAAAGCAGTGGTGGTTTCACTGGTCTGAGGCCAGTCAGGAGCAACGGCAGTGGCTTGTGGCAGGGCCATAAGGAGCTGTGGTGGCCCAAGCGTGGGATCAATGCTGTCAGAAGCAGTGTAGTGTATGATGTGGCCTGTAACAGCTGCTAGCTGCAGAAGGTGAGGGGGAGGGTGGAAGCTACCAAACAAATTTAAAAGAAAAAAGCTGTAAAAAACTTGTTTTTTTCTTTGAGAATTTTGGCTTTAATTACTCAGTTTTCCAAATCTAAGCTCAAGGCAAACTATAGTAGGGAAGGCTTAGAAACTAAGAGGTCACCTTATAAGTGAGCACATGCATAAATAGGACCTGCATCCTATTTTTCTATGTGGGTACTGGCAAATTTTGAAAACAAAAGTAGGCGCCTAGCTCTGTTTTGAAAGTTACTCCAGAGGATTTATGTGCTCACATTTACATCTGCTCTTAGGCACACACAAACCACCAGTTATTTTATGCATGTAAGCAAATAGTTTCAGAATTATGACCATGAAAGCAAACTCCTTCCCAAACCTGGCCCGGGAATGCCTCCACTCAGATCAAGTAAGGCTATGCATGTGCAGACTGTACGCTTTCCTCCAAAGGCTTCTGTGGCTTCCTGTTCATTGCAGCAGGCTGCTTCTGTGTGTTAATATAGGTGGGTGTGTGGTCAGTCTGCTGCCTGGCTTACTTCTTGTCACTCTCTTTCAGCAGCTCCATGGGGAGGATGAGCTGAAAGGATGGGGGTATCTCTTACGGTGGGCTCACAATGGCCAGAGAGGACTCGGTGAAGTGCCTGCGCTGTCTGCTCTACGCCCTCAACTTGCTCTTCTGGGTGAGTCAAAGCGGTGAAGCAGGTGGCAGCCCTTAGGCGCCAGCAGTAGCTGACCCTGGCAGAGAGCATAGCCACATGGTCATTAAGCCCCCAGCATTGCCTGCTTTAGCTCAAATGTGAGCTCTGTCTTTCCGTAGGCTCTTTGATCATGTCATATGCCAGACCCCTGCTTTCACAGCAGAAGGGCCGTTAAATAGTTTGCAGAGTGATTACTGTAAAATAACATGTCTAAGGCAGAGTTAGAGGGTATCCCTAAGTGTACTGCTAGAATTCTACACACTGGTGCAGATCTGCAGCATAACCCATCATCAAGCAACTCATTATTTAATGACCTAGCCCCCATGAGAAAGCCTTGCTTAACTAATTGAATAACCTGTTAGGGTTGTTCTGAAGCAGTTTTATAGCGGAGGTTCCTTATAATTTAATTTGCATGAGCAAAGCTTGGTTGTTACCACAGTGGTGTTGCCATGGGTAGGGGAAGGATCTGCAATGTTTTGAACAATTCATGCTACTCGCTGGCATCTGTAGTGTCTTCCAGTATTTCCCTGGAGGTGAACCCCTGTCCCTCCTCCTCACCCAGGGTTCTCTGCCCTGCTTTGCATGTATTATGAGCGTTTCATGTTTCTAAAATTACTGTATTTTTTATGAAAAGATCTGTTTTTAACACATTCCTGGAGGGTTACATGAGGCTGTCAAGGTCAAGCACCTTTAGCCTGCCCACAGTTTGACTGTCTGTCTGGGTTTGTACACATGTGATAAAAGAACAAGCTTGCAGTCTTCAAACTATCCCTCGGAGTGATTGGCACTGACCTTCAGTACAAGGAAATGCAACCTGAACAAACCAAGGCTGCGAAGAGAGGAATTCACTTATTTATGAAAGAAGCTGCCCAGTCTGCTAGCGTCCTGCTTATGTTTTAATTTGCTAAAGAATATTTAATCATGCTAAGTAGCCATCTTAACTCCAAAAATTGCTCAGAACATGCGTTTGCGGGAATCCTTTTCATTCTGCACTCTTCTTGCCACAGTTCATTTCTGATGAACAATGAAAGTTCTGCCAAGCCGTGGGATAATCCTGTATGTCTCGGCAGGAGCGTGAGTTGACTGACTGTACATCTGCTTTGTGGTACCTGGATATGAGCTTAAATCCATTAAATTTGAGAGTAGTTTCCTTCAGTGTACAACATTGTATTGCCTTTTGCTGACTAAAGGGCAAGGAGTTTTTTTAATGCTTCCCAGAAATTAATACAGCCTTTGTTTTCTCACATTAATATTTAGGGACTGTAGTAGTGACAGAATAGTTTCAGGGATCAGTATGATAAAACATTTACCCCAGAGTATCTTCCCCAATTATCAGCTGATTTGTAAATAACATGAGTAACCAGAATGAGTGGGTTTAAGAAGGGTAATTGCCAGGTTCCCCTGCACTACACGGCCCCCCCCCCCCCCCGCACAGTTTCAGGGCACCTGACACTTGCTAGTCTTACACCTTAGTTTTTTGCCCTGTTCTCCCAAGGACTTTGAAAAGGGGACTGGGATTTAGAATAACGAATCGGTTGACCAGGCAAGATGCAGTATAAATACTGAACTTGTGGAGTAGCTAATGTAATGCCAGTTTTAAAAAAGGATTCCAGGGGGGCGGAGCCTGATGTCCAGCGGGTTAGACGCTTCGCGCTGAAGCTCCCGAGAGGCCTACTCAGAATCCTGACTTAATACCTACATAAACTTACTATTTTGCTCCGAACTTACCGGGGTACCTCGGGGGGGATGGCGGCCCACAAACCAGCGCGCTTAGACTTCGGGTCTCCCTCTTCTTCACACGGAAAACGCTCCAAAACAGAGTTGTCTTCCCCACAAAAGATAGTTCCACTTCGGGAAAACCCCAAAATGCAACAGGAGATCTTGGAGGAAATACGCGGTGTGAAGGAACTGGTACAGTCCAACGGAGAAGCGCTCCGAGCCATGCGAGAAGACTTCGGTATGCTTCAGGACCGGCTTGAAGGTCTTTCACTACGGCAGGACAACATGGCGGGGGTCCTCGACTCGCACGCGGTGCGCTTGGAGAAACTGGACAAGGCTGAGCGTCAGATACAGAATCTTCAAAAAGAGTTAGAGGATAGCAATAATCGAGCCCGTCGCAACAATGTAAGGCTCATTGGAGTACCGGAGGGGGCGGAAGCAGGAGATATAAGAGAATTCCTGGTCAAAACTCTTCCCTCCTTGCTGAAGATCACTTTTCACAGAGATCTGGAAATTGACCGAGCACATCGTGTTCCTACCAACATGGCGCTCAATCGGACGACCCCCCGGCCTATCATCTTTCGATTACTGAGATATCAGCAAGTTGAGCAAATTCTAAATGCTGCCCGGGCGAATCATCATCTGGAGTTTGAAAGTCATAAAGTCTCCTTCCCTGACTTCGCAAAGCCCACAGTTGACCGTCGGAAGAGACTCCTTGCTTTTCGCCCTAGACTTCAACAGCTACAGGCTCGCTTTGGCTTATTGTATCCAGCGAAGCTCAGAGTGACTCTCCATAACCAAACTAGAACATTCGAAGATCCTGATCTACTAGCAACATTTTTAGATTCCAAAGAAGCAGACCAGATGCGCTAATCCAACAACTTGGATCTGTAATCCGCCGGATCTGCCCGCCATTTTGAATGGCCCGACGCGGTGATCACAGCCTGGAACAGAGACTGCCTGGACTTTTCTTTCTTTCTATATATAACTTTCTTGGTCTCCTATCCCTCCATGATGTGCACCTCGGTTGGATTCGGAACATGCACAGCTATATAGGTTATATGTTTCAATTTAGGCCTTCTCTGGGGTTTCTCCCCGCAGACATATGGTCGCCAGTAATTTCTGGGGTTTTGCTTCTTCTCTAATGCACTTCGGTGCTTATTTTTTTTATATGGGGCGCTTCATTGTTTTTCATTAGTCTATTTTCTATCATGTCATGTGTACAGCCATATGCAGTTAATAGGAGGGACATTGTGAAATTATGTGCGTTATCATGTTCTTTTTCAGAATTTTTAACCCTTCTGAATGGCCTTATGTACGATCTTATCGCTGAACGTAAAAGGCATCAATAGTCCAATCAAAAGACAGAAAATCCTTAGCTATCTTAATCATGAGCATGCTGATTTAGTGTTTCTTCAGGAAACGCATTTAAACTCCGCTGAAACACTGAAACTTAATGCTAAGCCTTACACGGTGGCTGCCTACTCTCCCGTGGGGTAGCCATCTTGGTTAAGACGTCTTTGCAAGCTACTGTAATGGATACTAGCTCTGATAAGGAGGGTAGATGGGCTCGTGTACACCTTAAGGTTGGAGATAGTGACTTCACGTGTATTTGTATTTATGCTCCGAATGTGGATAACCCTGCTTACTATGCAAGTATTGCGCAGGTGGCACAGGCCTCTGCCAATACTCCATTATTACTTGGCGGCGATTTCAACCAAGTACTTGATCCTTTGATAGATAGAGCCGCCTAGAACGAGTGGTCCACCCAAGAGTCCTGATACCCTTACAGCTCTGATGAAAGATCTTGTGTTAGTAGATATATGGAGGCTGCTTCACCCCTCCGACTTAGAGTTCATCTTTTTCTCAGCCCCCCATTACTCACAATCTAGAATAGATTTTCTTCTTATCTCCAAAGCACTGATATCCCAAGTGGACACGGCTAGGATTCATCCTCTCCATATCTCAGATCATGCTGCCATATCTTTCTCATTACATGTCATTACGCAAGGTGAACATCCCCGTGCTTGGTTTTTTGGGGCATAGCTATTTCCCTAATTACGAAATACTGGACAATAGCTCCCATCTGAGCCCCAATGAATGGTGGAATCATGTCTGTCTCTACAGTACATATGAGCAAATACCTCGTATGTTAGCTTCTTCCGTTCAGCCCCCCACCACTTGTCTAAATGGAAGATGCTCAACGACTGTGTTCAAACTGCTAAATGCTCTCATCTGACTGTTTAAATCTGTGTAAATCTCTGTCACATGATCATTCTGTATCGCAGATACTACTTCTGTTTGTTTTGATGTACAATTACTGTTGTTTGTAAGCGCTTATATGATGATACTTATCAGCTTAGAGAAGAAGCATAGGGGTGGGGGGTAACTGGGGTTGCTTTTTCCTTATTGTATGCTTGTATTTGTCTCCTTTGGTGTGTTGTTTCTTTTTGCTTGTTGTAAAATGAAAATAAACGTTTGGAATCCTTTTTTTTTTTTTTTTTAGAGACTGATCTGGGAAACTACAGACCAGTGAGCCTGATGTCAGTACTGGGAAAAATGGAAGAAACCATTATAACAAAGAAATTTCTGAACATGTAGATAATCATGATTTAATGGGAGCCACCAACGTGGTTTAGCCAGGGAAGATCTTGTCTTACTAATCTGTTATGTTTTTTTGAAGGTGTGAATTAACAGGTAGACAAAGGTGAGTCGGTTGATATTGTGTATCTGGATTTTCAGAAAGCCTTTGACAAGGTCCCTCATCAGAGACGCTTGGTGAAACTAAAAAGTCATGGGATAGGAGGTGATGTACTATTGTGGATCAGGAGCTGGTTAAAAGATAGAAAGCAGAGGGTAGGGCTAAATGCACAATTTTCCCAATGAAAAAAGGTGAATAGTGGAGTACCCCAGGGATCTGTGCTGGATCTGCTTCTTTTTAACGTATTTGTAAATGACCTGGAAATGGGAATAACGAGTGAGGTAAGAAAATTTGCAGATGACACAAAATTATTCAAAGTTGTTAAAACTCAAGAGAATTGTGAAAAATTGCAAGAGGACCTTAATAAATTGGAAGACTGGATGTTCAAATGGCAGATGAAATTTAATGTGGACAAATGCAAAGTTATGCACCTAGAAAAGAACAACCCAAACTATGGTTACACGATGCAAGGTTCCACATTAGGAACCACCACCCAGGAAAAAGATTTAGGCGTCATTGTGGATAACATGTTGAAACCCTCGACCCAGTGTGCAGCGGCGGCCAAGAGAGCAAAAGAATGCTAGGTATCATAAGGAAAGGAATGGAAAATAAAACAAAAGATATTATAATGCCTCTGTATCGTTCCATGGTGCGACTGCAGCTCAAATATTGTGTGTAATTCTGGTCACCGTATCTTAAGGATATAGCGTTATTAGAAAAGGTACAGAGAAGAGCCACCAAAATGGTAAAGCAGATGAAAGGATACCCCTATGAGAGGCTAAAAAGGTTAGGGCTCTTCTCTCTGGAAAAGAGACAGCTGAGGGGAGATATGATAGAGGTCTATAAATTAATGAATGGAGTGGAACGAGTAAACTTTGTTTATGCCATCATAATATAGAAAGACCAGGGGACATGCAATGAAGCTACTGTAATCCATATAAGACTAATAAGAGAAATATTTGTTCACTCAATATGTATTCAAACTCTGGAATTCATTACCAGAGGATGTAGTGAAAGCTGTTAGTGTAGCTGGGTTTAAAAATGGTTTGGACAAGTTCCTGGAGGAAAGGTCCATAAACCATTTATTTATTTATGCCATTTTACAATATAATCAAGCAAAATGCTTGTACAGAAAACAACTCATTGTATAGCAATATTTTCAGAAGTAAATAAATATGGAAACATCAAATACAAAAGTATAGTTAGTCCACTATAAATGGGAAGTGGCTAAGGAGAAAGGATAAATAGGTGAATCCTCTATCCTTAATACAAAAGGAAAAATATATAGGATCTAATACGGAAGTAGAGGACAGAGCAGTACTATCTTGTCTTAATGAGACCTAAATCACTGAGGAGATGAAGCCACCACATGGGAGCTAACAAAAGCAGACAACTCTTCCGGCTGAAAGAATACATACTTGCTATCTCTAAGGTAAATTTATACATATTACAAGGAAAACATAATAGAAAAGAAGCCCCAATCTGAAGACCACCACCTAAATAACAAAAAAGCTCTGCGCCGCCTCTCTCTGGAAACATCCGGGAACATAGCAATCTTTTTACCCATAAACAACGCTAACGCTTCTTAAAATACAACTTCAATATCCAGTCCCTATCTGATGAAATCGCAAAGGTCACTAGCATAGTCGAAACCCTCAACTCTGCTTCTTTAGGTGACTGCAATAAAGCAGAAACATCTAACACATCCATATCTAAAGGACCAATAGTCCTCTGGCCTTCCTTCTTACCTAGAGGTAGGAAATATGCTTTAACTACAGGAGGAGTTAAATCAACCGGTACTTTTTAAAGTTTCATGCATATATTTTTTAAACAATTCTAACGGGGAAATCCCCAACACTACAGGAAAATTCGACAAACGAATATTAGAAGCTCTCAGTACATTTTCTACATTTTCAATCTTCATTCTTAATGCAATATTATCTTTCATAATAAATTCAGTTAGTTCAGAAACCTGTGTCACTTTCTGCTCCCCTGCATCTTCAAATGAAGGCCAGCCAGTTCCCCCTGTACTCCGTCAGGATATCCAGCTTTTCCAAGTGCGAAGATGTCAGTTCCACTTGTTGACAAACAGCAGACGATAACTGTAGAATTGCTTCCCAGATCGTTTCCAATGAGATCTCCTTCGGACGTTTCAAAAGAATTCCATTAGATATCCCTGTCAACAGGGAGGGTTCCTGCTTGCCAGCTCCATCAGCACGATGTAACAGATTAACCCCCTCGAGAGTTGAATGACGGGCTGTATCCACCGGCCTCACCAACGAGGACTGATCACCAGGGCTTTCCTGAGGTGGGACCTGCTCAGGAGACGCTGCAGAACCAGCACCGGGAAAAGCTACGTCTCCTCTCACCAGAGGAGCCTCCGGAGAGGTCGCACGTGGAGGAGGTAACCGGTCATCCGGGGGGAGAGAGACACTTCCAAGGCAGGAACCACCGGATCCACCTCAACCGGCGGCACAGTGCCCGCTCATATCTCCCTTATTTTCTGCTCTGTCAGCTGCACAAAACTATCCATAGGTCCAGCAGAATTAACAGGCACAGGATCCGTGGGAGGAGCCTTTTGATTTCCCTTGCGTTTAGGCATAGCAGCTCGAAAAAATGCTCAAACCGCCATCTTGAGATTAAGCCCACTCTCCCATAAACCATTATTAAACCGCCGAGATTAAGCCACTCTCCCATAAACCATTATTAAAGAGGACCTGGTTGTGGAACCTGTGTCTTGGGGGAAACTGCTAGGTACTTGTGTCCTAGATTGGCCACTGTTGAAAACAGGATACTGAGCTTGATGGATTTTGGTCTGACCCAGTATAGCATATTGTATGTTCTTATATAGTGGTAGTCAAGGTTCCTCTTCTGCTTTCAGAGAAAAGTTTACATCTGAATGGAAATGGCTTAGGGAAGAAAGGGTTGAATGAGTTCAAGCTTGAAATTTGGATGCAGTAACCAGGGCTAGCACAATCAATAGACAAAACTAACTGGTCACCTAGGGCAGCATCTTAAAATCCCGACAACCCCACAAATTCAAAGAGCCATCAGCACATTCTGTGACTTGCAGGGAGAGCGGGTCTGCAGATACATTCAAAGCAAAATTCAATATTTAAAAGTACAATGTTGAGTTCTGCATGTTACAGGATTGGGGGGGGGGGGAATTCAGTGATTATGATTGTTGAGTTTAAGCGTTAGAATCTCAGGGGAAAGGTGTAAGGCTGAAGAGTTGTCTGGGGCACCCGATACTCTTGCACTGTGCCTGGCAATGGCGCCTGTTGTTGAGGCTTCAGCTGCAGCTATTGTTAAGGTTGCCAAAGTTAACATGTCGATTGGTGTTAACCACCCACCAGTCCCAAGCTTGTGCTAATTCAACCTTTTATATTTTGCATGCATCTCTGTGTAAGAAAAAGTAAATGCATGACCCCTATGACCATTTGAGATCATTTAAACCAGCAGTCCTAAAAAAATACCTAGAACCAGCACGTAGCAGTGACACAGTTCTTAGATGGTCCTGCGTTTGCTTGCGGCATTTACCATAAGACTGTATGCTCTTTACTGCTCTTTATGTGTAATTTGTATAGAGAAGCACAGAATGAAATCCAAACCAATTCTTTTTCACATAATCTGTGCTGTAAATCAATATTGGCAGTAGCAAAACATTTAGCACAGAAACATTTCATTGAACATAGTTTCAAAAGATTATTAAAGCAAACATTTTAAAGTGTTAGCATGCACTAACACCGTTATCCCTCGGTCCATTTCATAAAATGGGACATGTAGGAAAATAGTATGTGTTAACCGCGTGTTTGTATTATGTATTGTATCCAATGGCATAAGTTCTACTCACTGTCTTGGGGGGGGGAGGGACCCAGCAAACTTATTTTAAAATGTTTACTACATTGCGTCCCACTCCTCCTCTAAAGTTGTCCGTTGACGTTGTCAGGTCTGGCAGCCATCACCTCCTGCTGATGGGTCGAAGTCTCATGATAACCAGGGTTCGATTCCCACTAGCACTCCTTGTGGCCTTGGGCAAGTCACTTAACCCTCCATTGCCTCAGAAAAATCCAAGTTTTCAATGTCCCTGTTTAATGTACGTTACCAAGTTTAAGTTTCAATGTAAAGCGCTTTGATTGAAATGATAAAGCGGTATATGAAACCTGTTTAAATATAAATAAATAACAGCTGTGGTTCACATATTTTCATCACAAAGCACTGCTTGACATACAGAAATGGGTGTTAACATGAACTTGGAAAAATTAAGTTTTAGTAAAAGTGACAGCACTTGGGAGTACAGACCTGCAGCATGGCAAAAAAATGTTTTGCTTACTCATTGCTAGCAAAGTCTTAGCCTAATATGCACATCAAAAGAAGTGTCATATCCAAGGGGCTTGGACCCTTCAGAATGGCTTAATCAGTTGGAAGTGTTTTATGATAATAAACTTGTCTCTTTTTCACTGAACCACAAAGAAGGCATAATATAAGCAACTAAATTAAGACAACCAGTAGATTTAGGTGTGTGGCTGTTCCATTGAAGTGGAGGTGTGCCTATACATGCAACTGGTGGGTGCAATGGAGAAAGCCGTGGAAACAATTTTGGGGCAGCTGCCTGTCAAAAACATGATAGTACTAGGTTGCCAGGCAGGGCCGCACCCAGAATTGGTTCAAGGTATTGGTGCCATAGGCAGACCTTAAGCCTTATGCCCCTCCCAGCTGTCAAAATACTTTTTGAATACCCTGCTCTTTGTCACCCCCAGCAGTTAGTTTGCCTTGTGCTTGATACCGCCCTGCTGCCAGGGTACTTTGCTTTGAGAGGTGAAGAATCACATCTAGTTATGCAAGATTCTTTTTCTCCTAGGCAGCTAATGCAGTTTTCCTGCTTCCCTTATACTGCTGCAGGACAGGGGCACTCTGGTTCATATCAGTGTGGGCAAATTCTAATATGATTAATGTGACTAGAGTCTTCTATTTGGGACTGTTGCTTCCTGACGTGCTGACTTGGAAGCAAAGTTGGCCGCAGCCTGCCGTGCTTGTTACTTGATTTTCCAAGCACCACAATCCTCATAAGTGACCAGGAGAGACTGGCATAGGTACAGACTGCTGACAAGTTGTAGAGGGAGGTGCTACAATATGGCTGAAGTGTGGCCAGAGATCTCCCGCACAGCTTGGCGGAGATGTTGATTGTAGTGCTGTTCTTTGTATGTAATTTACTCTTAAGTACAGTTGTGATGTAACTGCCAAGTGATGCCAGTTTCCTGTTTCCATTTTTCAGCTGATGTCCCTGTGCATTCTGGGGGTCTCGGCTTGGATGAGGGACTACATAAGCAACGTCCTCACCCTGACTGCGGAGACGAGGTACACTGCTCCCCTTTTCAGCATAACTAATGCTTAGAGACACGCAGCCTAGCATGTGAGAAACCACCATAGCACTGCTAACAAGAAATGTTACAATCGGCCAAGCAACAGCAACAGGCCTGTTTTATGGAGTCAAAATGATAGAAAGGGCATAGTAGGAGAGAGTCCTGTCTGGAAAAGAGTTTGCAGCAGAGACTGTAGGGGGACAAAGGGGTAATGAAAAATAAAGTACAAAATAATACAGAACAAACCAGAAACTAGGGAACCCTGAAAGTAGTTGGGTGTCTTGCTGTGTCATCTTTCAGGATGTGGGAGACATGTACTTGTGTCCTCTTACCTGTGGAGTGCCGCGGGGATCAGTCCTTGGTCCAGTTCTTTTTAACATATTTGTAAGCAATATTGGGGAAGGGGTGTTGGGTAAGGTTTGCTGTTTTGTGGCCGATACTAAAATGTATAATTCGGTAGACATCCTCGAAGGTGTGGATGACGCGAGGAGAGGTCTAATGAAGCTTGAATAACGATCTACAATATGGCAGCTAATGCTAAAAAATGCAGAACCATGCTTTTGGACTGCAAAACTCCAAAGGAGCGTAAGATACAGGGGTGAAGTTCCTTTGTGCCCAAAAGGGGAGAGGGAGAGCTGGTGGTGACCATATTGGATGACTTTAAGGTTAAACGGGTAAAAAAGGCAACGGCGACAGCTAGAAAGATGCTTGGGTGCATAGGGAGAGGAATGGCCAGCAGGAAGGAGGTGATAGTGCCTTTGTATAAGTCTCAAGTGAGACCTCATTTGGAGTACCATGTGCAATTCTGGGGGCCGTGCCTTCAAAAGGCTAAAACAGGATGGAGTCATCCCAGAGGGCATCTACTAAAATCGTCAGTGATTGTACCCATGAAACACATAGCAAGATCTTGAATTCTGTTCCTATGTATACTTTGGAACAAAGGAGAAAGAGGGCAGATGTGATAAAGACATTTTAAATATCTTCATGGTGTAAGTGCACAGGAGGTAGGCCTCTTTTAATTGAAGGGAAGCTTTCGAATTTGGTTCCATAGGATAAGGATGAAAGGGGTATAGTCAAGAGGAAATGTCTCTTTACAGAAAGGGTGGTGGATGAGTGAAAGTGTTGAAGACGAGGACGGTATCTGAATCTAAGAAAACATGGGACAAGCCGAGAGGAAGGGTTTGTAGAGCTTAGTAAGTTCTAGCTAGGCAGACTGGCTAGATTGTATGGTCTGTATCTGCTCTTTCATTTTCTGTTTTCTTGTAGGGTGCAGGAGGCCGTGGTGCTTGTCTATTTTCCTGTGATCCACCCGGTGATGATCGCGGTGTGCTGTTTTCTCATAATCGTGGGAATGCTGGGTTACTGCGGGACCGTGAGAGGCAGCCTCCTTCTCCTTGCCTGGGTATGTCTTGCACATTCACATCTGCCAACAGAAAACAGCTTTTGACTTGAATATTTCAGAAGTGGTTGTAAATCTTTCTTTTATTTTAAAAAAGAATCTAGCAAACTATAAAAAAAAAAAAAAAAAGTTAGGCCGTGCCACATCTGTTCAGAGTGGTGACGGCAAACAAAGGCGCATGACAGCAGCTACACTGATAAGTTGCCTTCTCTTTGCACGACTGTTATATATCTGATTGCCCATAGAAAATAATGGGGAAATGAGTCCACGAAGTGCGCGGAATAGAACGGAAGAGTCCAGCATTTCCGACTGATGTATAAAGCGGAGGCTTATAGCACTATGCTAATAATAGGTGGAATGCATTGAAACCCCCGGGGTTATGCAGACCAAGGGGTCCAGTGGCAGTGCTGCATGCTGTCAGGCAGAAGGACCTCGTTTATTTTCTAGATCAAGTCGTCTGCTCCCAGATCAGCCGGGGCTGGAAATGCTACAGAAGCAGCATTCAGGAGACAGTCATTGTGCAACAGTGACACCTAGTGGCTGGATTTAATCTGATTGTAGGGGTTCTGGAAGGAGCTCGAGTGCATGGTTTCCAGCTGAGGACTGTCTCCACATTGATTGGGGTGAGTGAGTTGGGAGGGGAGATCAAATGGGAGGAAACCATCTGCTGTAAATGGAGACTCCTGTACCAGATTCTAGCCCTAGCTCTGACTGAGTTTGAGGCCCAGAGGTGATGGTCCGAAACTCCAAACAACGTCCCCTTGTGGCCCTATCATTAGTCTGTCGTTACTGTTGTGGCATACCTTGGGCTCTGTTCCCTCTGCTCCCCTTAAACCTCCAGTAGGCCAGAATGTAATTATGCAGAGGTTAAATTTATATTTGTTTCATGTGTGTATTGTTATGCGGGAGCTTATAGTCTCGGCTTTGCCTCTCTGAAATAGGATGGCCAGTGGGTGGACAGATTACTCTGCTTAACTAATAGTAGCATTTAGGTGTGATGTGGAATTGGGGTACTCGGGGATAACTGGATATAGCTCGTGCCTTTCTCAGGTGAGTTGCAATTCAGGTACAGTAGCTATTTCTTGTCCCCGGAGGGCTTACAATCTAAGTTTGTACCCAAGGCAATGGAGGATTAAGTGACTTACCCAAGGTCGCAGGGAGCAGCCGTGGGATTTGAACCTGACGTCCCACTGTTCTAATAATTAGGCTACTACTTCACTCTGGTGGGATGAAGGTTTCAGACTCCCAGGAATCTTCACTTCCAGCCTGTGGCCATCCAGAGAATCGCAATGGTCTCAAATGAGTGGTTTTGGGACCGAGAAGAGTTTACTATTGCAAAAAGCCTTTGTCCTACTGTTAGCAATGGAAGCATAGATAATGATGGTAGATCTCATCTCATTTATTGTATTTATTCCCATCCATCCCAAGGTGTCTGCCTGCTCCGGGCAGATCCTGTTTTATGTCATTCCTTTTGTGTCTGTTCCCGAGCACGCTTTGAAGTCTGTCACTATTTTGCTTCTGCCCTCAAGCCCCTACTCCCGCTAGGATGTTTTTCTGATCTCTGCTACTGTCCTTTGCACTGACATAAATGAGCGGTAGCTACACACTCAAAATGTGTTCTGTTAAGAGGAAATGTCTTACAAATTCAAAATAAGGCTACAAAGTCAATAACTAAATTGTAGCTGATAAATTTGTGGGTTTTTTTTTTTATTGGGATCATTTTCTACATTTGTGACTGGCTCTTGAGGGACACGCTCACGTTTTCAAGCTTGCACTGAGCTGGTGAAAGGAGCATAGCACTGGAAAATAGATCACAAATGTAGGAAATTCGTCCAAAAAAAGGCGTGGCCTCCATCACCTTTAATGACCTTCATTTTTACTTATTCCAAAAAACAAAACTGCTCAGAACTGAAAGACAAATGTTTAGGGATTTTCCCCTACATAGAAATAGTCATGTTATCTCATTAGCGTTCTATTGTAACAGAACCTGAACTAAATGCATTTTGAAAATCCTTTTAAGTTATGGCACCACAGTAAATGAAAACAAAATATTCCTGCTGTTTAGCTCGCAAATATTTCAGTTGCAGGCCTGACGGGTGCTCACTTATTAAACTAACAAACACAGCAGTAAAATATCTCTTGCCAAGGTTGCCAGCCGCCTTGCTAAATGAGCACTTTTCTGTTGGACTGCAGGGGAACAAGCTAATGCCTCGTTCAGATCAACCAGCAAAACAGGTGATCGCCCAAGCAGCCTGGTAGATGAGATGCAAGGAGTAAGGCAGGTGCTGTAAGACTCCTCTGAAGGGCATGATAAATACTACTTAGACCACATCAGTCTGAATCTTTCTGTCGCTACCTGAGATTCCTTAATAGTTTTGACAGGAGAACCTGTGGCGATTTCTGTCCCTGCATAATTTTGTAAATAAAGGGCCACTAGGACCAAGGTTACACCTCATGTATCCTTTCACTTTAGCACTTTCTTAGGGGTGGGATATGTTGGTCCTTCCTCTTCCCCCCCCTCCCCCCTCATTGGATGGAGATTTCCCTTGATCATGTCCTGGTGTGTCCTGTTAATATTTCCAGGTTGAGTGAGCTCTTAGGAACCGCTTCACTTTCTCACCCATCACCACATCATCTGAACTTTCCCCCAGTTGTGAAACCCTGGTTCCAAAGAAAAAGACTTGGAAAGCAGACTCGGCGGCATGGTACCACATTTGTTTTCTGTAGATATGCATTGCAGAGGGGCTCTGCCTGTAGGCAGTAGAGTCTAGGATAGGGACTGGTCTCGGGGGTCGACTTGCTGAACATACAGTAACTGAGGTTAGATTTCTTTAGAGCAAGAGAGCTAGCTAACTGCTTTTAGGATGCATATGTAGTGCTACACTTTTCGACTATTGTTTTAGTGTTTTGATTCTGGATTTTACTTTTATTGTAAACTGCTAAGATCTTGTGGCAGCGGCTAGGAATAAATGTAAATTATCGATACAGTAAAATAAATAATTGGGTGTGATAAGCAGCAGACTTGGTGTAGATCCGTGAACTTTCTAAGGCCCAGCCAGAGTGGGCTTAATCATTAAGCAAGCAAGTTAGTTGCCCTGGAGCCAGGTATAAAGACCAAATTCCATGGTTTATCAAAGTATGCGGGTACTGCAGTTGTAATATTGGAAATACACTCATATGTTTCTGACCCTCCCAAAACACTCCAACAGCACATCCCCTTGGAAACTGTGTGTACCTCAGTTCCGACTGTGTAGACAGAGGGTTTCTAAAATTGCTATTTACCTGGTTAAGGCTCAGGCCTTCCAAAGTGGCTGCAGTGTGCATTGGGACATCTTTTATTTTATTTGTCGAGTCATTTCCTTCTATTCTTGTTCTGGATTGAACAGCATTTTAGGGTGTTTCATTTTTATAGCTCCTTTTTTAAATTTAGAAAGATGAAAAAGAGAACCCTCCCAAAATTGCATCAAGCGCATGGAATAACCCCAAGAGTAGCTCAGGAAAGACTCTAGAAGGCAAGGTACCAGAGACCCCCAGCATTTGGACATCATATCCTTCAGGATTCAGCTTTCGACCATGTGGTAAAATGTCAGGAAAGGACTTCAGATCCGCTCGTATGGAGCTACTTGGCCCTTGGCTCTCGCAGCCAAGCACTCTGTCTCAGCAGAGCCGTTATGATCTGTTGTAACTAGTGGGGGTTTTTGAGTCATTCCCTCCAGAAAGTGGCAAACGTAAATCTGTTATGTGTAGTCAGTCTTTGGTGCACATAACTCACCTTAGAATCCCTCCCAACTGGGAAGCCTCGTTTCGTTTTTAAAACATGAAATGGCTTAGGGAATGTCTGTCATTTCTCTTATTGTCTCAAATGAATGCACATCTTTAAAAATGACCTCTGATGTCCAGTTATACATTTTTAAGGATTCTTCTGAGAAGGTTGGTGCTGGAGCGATCATGATTTTTGAGTTTAGTTATCAAACTTTCAGTGGGTTGGTGAGGGAGGCCGTTGAGCTGAAAGTTAATTCAGGGGAAGGGGATGCAAAACTGGTTTTCCTAATACACCTAATATCCTTCCACCAGTCCTGTTGAGGCCACATCCATTTCTTCATCCAGTTCCAGCCTGCAGTGTAAACAAGCTGGTTCTCCGACCTTCTCTGTGAGCCCGCAGTGTTTGCTCTGATTAACAACCTCTAGAAGCATCCATTAGAAGAGAATGCAAGTTACAGGGTGAAATTCTCTCGGCTGTCAGAGGCTGCCTGGTGCTGACAGCTGTGGTGTGAAATGCCATTGACCTCCTGCCTGACCTTTGTAGGGAATGAAGGCCTTATCTCTGTGCAGGAGAGAGTGCAATTTTCAGGCCACCCTAGTCCCTCTGGCCGAAACAGAGAGCTGCACGGATGGTTAAAGGCATAGTGAATCTGTTTTTACTGTACTCCAGAAATTGGGCTGAGTCCAGTGACTGTTTCGCTTAGAGAGTCTTAGCGTTTGTCTCTGGGGAACGCAGCAGCTGGTAGTTTTTCTTCCAAAACTGATGCAGTCTAATCCTGCAGGCCCTTCCAGTAGGACGGCGGGTAAATTTTCGTTAAGAATTAATATTAATGCTAATGTGATGGACTTCGAATACATGTTGTTTATTCGAGATTAGGATTAAGGTTTGTTGATTCCATTTGATGTTCTGCCTTCTATTATAAGACATCAAAGCGGTTTACAAGAAAATATAAAAAAAAGAATAATTAAGAGAATTGCAGATGGAGGACAGCATGAGCGGCAACAAGAGGAAGGGAGGAAGAAGGATTGGGTTACGATCGGCATATTTTAGGTAGCAAGTATCTGAGGTAAACATGCAGAACAGTAATGACTGTACACAGGGGAAGAACAAACAGAAAGAAAGAAATCTGATGGATAAGGCATTGGGGAAAGAGGCTCTGTGCCAGGGGTATGAGTGAGGCCTAAATGGTTAGGGATAGGAGGGGTATGTCAGAGGGGAAAAGGTGAGTTTTAAGTGCAGCCTTGAAATAGCTGTTTTCTGCTCTATCTGGTGTAGCTGATTCTAGAACAACAGGAGTGGAGGAGTGGCCTAGTGATTCTAGAACAGGAGTGGAGGAGTGGCCTAGTGGTTGGGGCAAGGTACTTCAGGCCGGAAGGTCGGGGGTTCAAATCCCACTAGAGGACAGCAACCTTGGGCCGGAAGGACTGGGGTTTCTAGTCCCACAGGTGCTCCTTGTGGTCTTGGGCAAGCCACTTAACCCTCCATAGCCCATGTTCCCTGTAAAATAGTTATCTCCAAGTTATAATGCCCTGTTCAATGTAATTTCAGTTTGTTCAATGTAAACCGCAATGATGCAGAATAGCGCGGTATATAAGAGAAAATAAATAAATAAAATAACAGGACAAGATAAGTGAAACCTGAAATCCATAAGGCAGGGAAGTTGCAGCAGTGCATGTTGGGAAATCTGATAGGATGTGATGACGGATATGGGGACAGAAGAGAGGCTAGACATTGCACAATGCATTAAGAGTGATAGATTTAGGATGCTTTATTTCCCCACCTAGGAAGCATTTCATAAAGGCTTTGTTGCCTGTATATGTATGTAAAATGTCACTTATAAAATTAGTGTTTTGAGTACAAGTACTTGTCTGCCACTCTGGTGTCTGCATGTTTGGGAGGGGAGCACAGGTAGAACAGCGATTATGCACGTTCCTTATGAAATATGTGCATACGTTTGCTCCTGAGCTGTTGTGACTATATGTGGCACCCTTTATAGCCACAATTGCGGTGGTTTTTGTGGACAAGTTTTATGAAGACTCATAGGTGCCTATGTGGATTCATAAGGGATCCAACAAAGGTGCCAACTTGGCATCCCCATCTTGCCAACCTGTTATAAAACCACTCTTAAGGAGCATCATTTTTAAACAGGCCAGTGGCAGTTATGAGCATAAATCACACCACATTAATGTAAGGAAAGTAACCACAAGCATCTACATGCTGGCTCCTAGGCACGTATTTCCTAGTTTATTTTACGCGCATATTTTATGAAGTATACATGTAAACGCCAACCCCTCTGCAGTGCCATGCTGAGGAATGCCTGCATTCAAATCGGATAAATTTGTGTGCATACGGTTTGTGTGCACATAGGTGTACATGCATATATGCCGACTAATTATAAAAGGATATTTCTCTGTATAAACGCTGCTTTACATGCAGAAATGCAATTAGCCACAAAATGGGAAAAGCTTTTCGTACGTTTGGTCCTTAGACCCTTACTCTGAACTTTTTTTTACTGTCCAGAGTGTTCAGAAAAGGTCAAATCAGTCAATCAGACTGGCAGATCTATACTTTCTATGCGCTTCCTGCTCTTCTGTGGTGAGAAAATCAAAAGCAAGGAGCTGGTTTTCTCCAAGCACAAGCAGAAAATGAAGTCCTTGCTGATGAGTGACACCCGATGAAGCCCCATGTGGCAAAAATGAATAACTAGCTCTTGAAGTTTAAAGAGCTTTCTAGTGTGGGATTTCCTCATTTTTTATTTTTTAAATTCTTCGCAGAGCCCTTTGCTCTTTTTATTTCCTGTAAAATAGTTATCTCCAAGTTATAATGCCCTGTTCAATGTAATTTCAGTTTGTTCAATGTAAACCGCACTGATGCAGAATAGCATGGTATATAAGAGAATAAAATAAATAAAATAAATGAGTATGTTTATTAGAATTTGATATACTGCTCAGGCCAGAGGCATTAGAGCGGTTTACAATGCTATATCCTTCGAGGAAAGAGGAAAAGAACGCCAATTATATGATAGGACAGAGAAGAGGAACAGAGACAGTCACACAGATAAGAGAAGAAGAGGACCATGGAACAGCAGGTTAACACACATTAGAAGCACGTCAACCCAGTCCATGTGACCCCAGAACTCCTCCTCCTCCCCTTTATTTTCATGTGCCTGGATGTTTTTTCAGTCATTTCTAAGTTTCTTCGCATTGCCAATATCTGTTATCAGTCTCGCTGCACTGAGCAATGCTGATTGAAAGTTTTGAACATCAAACTCTTTATTTTATTATGCTTCAACTATTTTTCATTCAATCTCTAAAAGGAAAGGTGTGCACTGCATCCAAGAAATATGGAGAGCAATGTTCCCTCTAATTTTCTGTAGGCTGTGTGCGCATAAAATATCAGCTGTGCAGCTTTTGAAGGAAGGTTAAATTTTTGTGCGCCACATACCGACACTCTGAGTTATATACTTTAAAATTTGACTACACGTCAGAATACAGTATGTTCACCACATTGATTGCACTAGAAAATATTGTAGAACTTGTGAAAACCATAAATACACAACAACTTTTCAATTTTAAGAATGTCTGTGTTGTTTTCTATCAGAATCAGAACCGTAATTTTTGTGCGCTCTGTTGTAAAGTATGTGCGCTCACTCGGCGAGGTGTGTGCGCGCGCACACGCGCACAGCTTAGAGGGAACAGTGATGGAGAGGTGCACCAACTGGTGCCTGTCATGCTTTGGGCTTGATCAGTTTCTCAAAATGTCACAATTGTCAGTGAATGTCTTCTGGAAGGCTTTGTGGCCATGAAGAGCATAGAAAGGATCACCTCAGTCGTATTAAGTCCAGTGCAGGTGCTTCGGCACCAGAGGCATGGCCTGTATGCATCCAGGAGATGCCTTGATAGCGAGAGGACCATCAGGACAGTCCATCAACGAAGTCCCACCAAAAGACCTGGATGTCAGCATAGCAGGGGAGGCACCTGGTGCCTCGAACTTTGGCATGACAACAGTTTCCTGTATTGTTCTGTTAGGCCTCTGCAGCTTGTATCGTGATTTATGCAGTTTTCCGGGTCCTGCCACGTCTGGATAAGAGGAGCTGACTTTTCAGTCATCATCCTGTTGCTTTCTTTGACTTTACCCTGAAAAAAGCCACAGAATGATGGCTACAAAGCCCTGTCTTGGTAAGTGGAACTGACGTGACCTGGAAAACTGCATAGATCAGTTTCCTGCGTTGCTTGTGCCTATATTTGGGTTTCTGTCTCTTTCTCAACTTTTCTTCATTGACAGCAGTACGTTAACATGTGATCCATAGAAGAGAAGGAGGGAATTTTTTATGACATCAATCCCAGTCATATCTGGTCACATTTGTGGGTAAACGATCTCTTTTATAAAAACCGACTGACGTAAAAGTACAGGCTTTAGCATGAAGGTGTATACCTTGCTAGTAAGTGTAGTCTGGAGCATAGGCGGAGGTTACACGTAAGTGTGCAGTTTATAAAGAACTGTAAAGTACGTCTGAACATATACACCTGCTTCAAGGTTATATTCAAGGCGCGCTTTCTGCCAGATACACTGGTATTTTATAAAGACAAGTAGGTGCTGCCTTGCCTTTTTAAAATAGCACCTAGGTATGTGCTAATGTAAGCGCATACCCATGGGGCCCTGTTACAAATTTACCCTTTTAAATTGGACAAGCCTAAAAAAAACCTCGTCTTTTTCCTTCCCAGTACCAGTGCAAACGCATTTTTCAGCATCTTGGCATAGGCTCACGTGTCCACTCACAAATACTGTGCTGGTAGATCATTATACGGACCGCAAGTTTTGATCAGAAGATATATTGCCTGACTTATCCACAAACCGCCACCTTAGGGCAAAAAGAATTCTGAAAGCGGTGTTTATTTTGTATCATTAAAAGTCTCTTGCTGGGTTGTGTCTCCAGACTGGTTTATTTCCCACATACCTTAACAGGCCTTTTGCAATATCACTTAAAAAAAATGTTAAGAGCAGGACCAAGGACTGAACTCTGAGGCACACCACTAGGAATGCACCTATCTTAAGAATGAACTCAGTTTACTACTATCCTCTGGCACCTACCACCTAACCAGTTTCTTACCTAGTCAGTCACTTTAGGGAATAATCCTAAGATACTCGCTATAGATGCGGAACAGTGTCAAAGGCCTTGCTAAAATCTAAGTATACCAAATCTAGTGCCTTCTCCCAATCCAGTTTTTTGGTCACCCAGTCCAAGAAATCATTCAGATTTATTGGACAAGATCTACCCCTAGTAAATCCATGCTGTCTTAGATCCTGCAATCCCTTGGATTCTGGAAACCTCACTATCCTCTTTTAACAGTGTTTCCATTGGTTTACTCACCGCAGAGGTCAGACTTAGTGGCCAACCTCTTTCTTATTTCTGCTTGAACCACATTTACGTATCTCCATTCTTCCAGAATCACTCCTGATTCTGAAAAAGCTTTGAAAAGACCATCCAACAGAGCTGCTATTATTTCCCAGGTTCTCTCAATACCCTTGAATAAATCTCGTCTGGCCCCATCGCTTTGTCCACTTTTAGTTTTGCTAGCTCCTCACAAAAATCATTCAAGCTCTACCTTTCTCCTTTTCCTACTTGTGTTGGTTTACTGTCAAATTTACTATTAGTGTTCTTAAATATTGCATTATGCCAAATAGAGCTTCCTTCTGGAGCCCATAGTGTTTAATGTGAGTCCATCTCCTTGTACTTAATAATCTTCTGTCTCTCCATAGTTGTACAGAATAGTCGCTTGGTACTTATCCTACTATTAGTGATATGAACCTGTGTGTTTTTATATTTGGTTTCTAGCATTGAGCTTTTTATTGATGGGAATGGAATCAGCCCAAATGACCACAACTTCGTCCTTCTCTGATATTTTGTTGGGGTCCGTTGTGATCCCAGCATTTTTTGGTATGATTATTCATTGTGCCTTTCTATATACTCTGTCCTCAGCATGTTGTACCTGCGAGGGTGGGTTTTATAAATTCAAATATAATACGTCTTTATAGATGCTAGAATAAACGGCCCACAATGTGTGTGAATTTAATGCGTGATCCCTTATACCAGCTGTAGGGTTGATGTAAATACCCGTGCCTAGATTTGAAAGGACCGTGGATAAATGCGCATGCTCCTCCTAAACCTCTCCTCGTGATAGGCTGTGTGCGCCATACATACAGAATGCCGATCGTATTACTTAAGTGTATATGTGCCCACTTCCACCCATATGACTAAACTACGTAGATCTGCATGCATTGTTAGTGCGTAAAGCTAGGCAGTTTCTTATAAAATGGCCCCCATAGTGAGTAAGCGTAACAAAGTGCTCAGCTTCATGTTCTGTGCTTTGCTGATTTAAGGTACTGGAGATGCCCCCTATCCCCAAAACTGTGCACATATAATACTGTGTGCTGTTGAGTCAGCCAACACGTCGACAACTACCCACGGAGTTGCCAGGAGTCGACCCTATCTCCTGGGCTTTCTTGGCAAGGTGCATAATGCACCGAAGAAAGGTCTGACAGTCTGTCTACAGTGCACGCTAAAAATGCATATGTGAAACAAACTGGAAAACATACCCCAAATTGGGAAAAGTTCATTTTAAACAAACACAAATTGAGCTGCTTCTGGCCATGCACACCCTACCCCTTAGTTTTTATGAGAGCTGCAGAGTTAAGCTAGCGTTTGATTCTATCATGAGACCCGTTGTTAGTGAAATTTGGTCCTAAAGTCCTGTATCCTAATACCCTTCATATTGCATATGATTAGTTATATCGCTAAAATTAAAGTTGTCATTTAAGTGCAGAATCTGTGTTTTTGGAAAGAGGGAACTCGGCCTCAGTCCGGCACATCTAGATTTGACATTTGTTGAGTGAGTGATCATATTTAATTGTTAGCACGAAGATCCTTTGGTCCTTCCTCGTTATCGTATTCAGGGGGCCTAGCATTCTTCAGATGCCTTATTGCTTTGGAGACAGCATTTGGCACCTTGTTGGATAGAACTGAATATGGTGGTCTAGGCAAAGTGCGCATGTCTCTGATAGAAAGGAGGCACCGTGAGAGAGATTTGTCACAGTAGCTGTTGAATTCCATGACCCTGGGGCTAACAGAGAAATCTGTGAGTTAATTTGATTTCTAGGAGAGTCTGTGAAATTCCTCTGAACAGGTCTAAACAAGCGGAGGTCTGTTTAAAAAAGAAATTGGTTGAGCAGGTGGAACAGAGGCTGTTTGGTAAAGAAACTCGGAAAAGCTGGCATTGGAAGGAAAGATGAGTTTGATGCCAAATAAGTGCCAGAAGAACATTAGTTGTGCCATGTTGAGTCCCGCTAAAGGTCCAAAGATGAAGCCCAGCATCCTGTCTCTGACAGTGGCCAATCCAGGTCAGAAGTCCCAGGTCCCATTGTTCTGCTGCTGACCTCCAGGGATGACCAGTGACTACCATTGGTTTCTGGGCTTTTCCTCCAGGAACCTGTCTAAGCCTCTTTGAAATGCATCTATGCTGGATGCAGTTTTCTTGCTGTAGACTGTTTGATCTTCGTGTTTGATTAGTATTTGATATACTGTCTCTTGTGAAAACTCAGCAAGATGGTTTACATTTCCAGAAAATCGGAGAAAGAAACTCCATTGTAAGTAAAAAGAAAAGAGAGAAAAGCAACAGTAACCTAGCACAGGAATTGGGATCCATAAAGCCTCTCCCACATTATTTTTTCCTCCCGCCTTAAAGAAAAGATGCAACTGTGAACATAAACGCAAGCATAGCTCCAGTCTCCCATCCATTCGTTCTTTCCCAAATGGCCATTTGCAATGTTTACTGCCAACTTATGAGGTCCTTTAGATCAGGTATTGTTGATTCCTATAAAATACAACACATTTCTGGCTCTGATTAGTTCCAACTCTCTCATTTTATCTCATCTGCTTCCATTCGCATTCATTCCTTTTAAGAACATAGGATTCACCATACTGGGTCAGACCAAAAGTCCATCCAGCCCAGTATCCTGTTTTCAAGAGTGGCCAATCCAGGTCATAAGTAGCTGTCTGGTTCTCAGAAGGTAGATGGATTCCGTGATTCTTATCCCAGAGATGAGCAGTGTGGGCACTTCCTACAGAACTTGGCCAAACCTTTTTAAAACCCTGCTACAATAACGGCTTTTACTAAATCCTCCAGCAACGAATTCCAGAGTTTGATTATGCATTGAATGAAAATAATATTTTCTTCCATTTAGTCTTAAATGTGCTATATTTGTACTTCATTGTGTGTCCCCCTAGTCTTTCTACTTTTTTGAAGAAGCAAACAGCCGATCTACGTTTACCTGTTCCACTCCATCCGGCCTCTCACTTATATCCCCTCGGCCTTCTCTTTTCCAAGCTGAAGTCATAACCTCTTTAGAATCTTACTCAGACTGTTCTTGGAAATACTGGATGCTCACTTCATTTAAATTGCTCTGCTGTTCTGCATACAATTTTTCTTTGCAGCTAGTAGACAAACCTGCAATAGAATTTATCACATGTGCCCCTTTCACTTGATTCATTATTCTAGTTTAAAAAGGAAAGTAAATCCAGAGCTGAGGCGGAGCATGAGTAATTGTTACACCCTTCCTCCAAGCCCATCCTGATACATTTTGGGGCACAGAGTTTTGCTGGGTTTACCAAGGAGCTGTGCTAGCTTTGGAAGAATCCCATTTGCACAACCTGTATCAGAGAATCAATCTCAAATACATTAGTGACTTGTAGTAAACCTCAAAAATTCATCTTGACAGCAGATAAGATCAAAGATGGGTACCTGGTTTTCTTTAAACTTTCAGTAGGAAAGTGGTAATTCCTTGCAGTCATGGCCTGAACGTGAACCTGCTTTTCCTTTGTTCTCAGGTTTCATGTATTTACCACACGTGTGGTCTTAGGAAAGGAGAAATCTTTCTCAGCCCTCTGAAAACTGGTTGCACTAAACTCTGCTACCACCTGCTACTGACTATGTGCAATCATCACAAGCTCTGGGAACTAAATACATTCTTGCCCCTCAAAACCAAAACGGGGTGGCATGAAGCCATGTGCTATGGAAGTAATTGCAAAGGATATCAGTGATTGTGATCTGTCTGTGGTCTTCAGGATTGATGCACAGCTTATGAAAGCCCTGTGAATATTGCAGTTCAGAATACCCTAAGAACACAATAATAAATGATTCTGATAAAAAGAAATAACGTTAATGACTCAGAAGTATCTATAGCGATTCTCATGGAAGTGCTCAGAGCTGGTAGAGACTGGCACAACTGTACAGCCAAAGAGCTTGAAGATCAGTTCCTAAGGATTTACTTGTGCTATGTGCACCAAGACTCATTCCTTTGGGTCCTGTGGTTGGTCACTTACACACGGTAAGCAGATGCTAAGTGTGCTTTATAGAAGATCTGACTTGTGACCATTCATGGATCTCATGTGATTAATATCATTCATATTAGACTTTTAGGCACGTGTCTAAATGATGAAAACACCAGGTATAATGTATGATTCCTTTTAATTAATGGAAGATTTTTTCAGGACATTGATTATTGGGGGTCATGAGACGTTAGAGCGGGATCAAAGGGTGATGAGGATGTGGCATAAGCAATTATAGTTCGGGTTTGACCTGTACTACCACTTTTTTGTAGTAGTTGCAGTTTTGTTCCGCTGCTGTTAGCGTGAACAATTCTTGTAAGGCCCAGCTGGTATCTGAGCGCTAAATGTAGAGGTTGCTTGGAAATAATGCATTGTAATGAGGTGCAAAACGCATGCTTGGACACTAGGAGGTTTTGACTTTTCATTTAGGTTTTTTTGTTTTCATTTCATCGAGTGTGTTTTAATGCACATGTTGCTTTTTGTTAAGCGTGTGCTGTTTCATGTTAGCATGCATTACTTTGTGCCTATTAAACAAAATAGCATGCTGTAAAATGAAAGGAAACTCAACAAAATAAAAATGCAAATCCCTGTTGGACAGCTGACCCAATCATACACTTACATTTTAGTCATATGCATGCCTATTTTCCTGTTGCCCAGACCTCCCGGCTCCTTATGTTCTAAATGCACTTGGTACATACAATAATGAAATCAGACACTGCACCAAAGAAATGCTCAGATGACTGAGAGTGAATTTGTTTCTCCTCTAAGAACATGAACATCTTTTCTTTTCCCTCAGTCTGCATCGACTCAGTGATACACAGTAACCACAACTGAACATGACCCTCCTGGTTTATATCTCCAGGCATATTCTTGGTGGAACTTATAACTTGTGTTCAGTAAAGCTGTGAATTCATGGGTCTATTCAGGGTTGGGTGTTCAGTTTGCTAGCAAGCCTTAGTGCACACTAAGTTGATCTAACACACAGCCTATAAATAAAGGTGTGTTAAGTCAATCAGCACGTTAAAAAGTTCAAATGCATGTAAAAGGTTTTTTACTAAAACATGTGCGAAACAAATTGAAAAGTACATAAATAAGAATCAAAAGCCCAGACGAAAAGAAAATGAACCAAAAGTTCTTGCCTAATGGTACATCTTATTTGTCTTATTTCCCAGCTGGGCAAAGATCTCACTGTGTTCCATGCTGCTTCGGCCACAGTCCTTTTCCCAAGGGGCAATATTTATGGTCTTTGATCGGTGAGATTGCCAACTGGCATCCAGCATTGGCAAGCACAGCATTGCTCTCTCATGCCAGCCTGTATTTCAGGCTTTGTTCTCACTTAATTTTGTTTTTATCCACATGAGCTGTCTCCCTTCCCTTGTATTTCTTGCCACCACCTTTTGTCTGTCTTTCCCCTGCCGTTGTGGAGATCTTCGGTTACAGCTCACTGAGTAGCTTCTACCCACCATCTGATTTTCTCCAGCGCAGAGTATCTGTAGCCTGTATCCTGTATCCTATAAAATACAACCTGTATCGCAGAGTGTCTGTAGCCTGTATCAGTAGCCACTTCTCTGCAACATCTGAATTTAATGCTCTTTCCACGCTCTCTTGTAATTTCACTCCGACTTTCCTTGTATTGCTCCAGCTCCGCTTGAAATCTTTCATCTTTAGCGACCTCAGCTTGCTTCTCTGTATTGCTCCCATTGTATACATACTTTGTCGCTCTGAGTACTATGTGGAGTATATGGAGAAGTGTGGTGTGAAGATGAATTACTCACCTTTCTAGACCCAAGCTAGAGGCGAGGTCACACTGAGTTCAGCAGGTACTTTTCAGCCCAGCGCGCTCACAATCTAAGGGGTCATTTTATAACCGAGTGCACACAAAAAGAGGATGTGCATATTTTTTCCTCCATTTTTAGAACACAAGTATGAATTTACTTCTGTTTTGACAATTTCCAGAAAGAAATGATGGGTTACATTTACACCCCCCCCCCCCAACCCCCTGACCGTGCATAAACTTTTCTGGGCTATTAATTTAATTCATTAAATCTCTCATCCTACTATAAGCATTGGAAAGGGGTAGGCCACACGGGCGCTGGTCCCACCAAAATTGCAGCATGACAGGCAGCAGGCTGCCTGCAGGGATCCCATCCCCTGGGGGCAGTGATCATAGCAAAGATCCTCCCTGTTTAGGAAAGGGTCCCTGCCTGTGAGGTGGAGCTTGGGACAGAGCTTGCTCCCCCCCCCCAAAGAAAAAGGCCTTCCGCTATCCCTGCATCCTACCAAAAATGCACACAGATTTACAACGAACATTAAGATTCCGATAACTTCACTGGTATGATGGTTTTTCATGTGTTGGCAACCCAAATTATGGTTACACAATGCAAGGTTCCACATTAGGAACCACCGCCCAGGAAAAAGATTTAGACGTCATTGTGGATAACATGTTAAAACCATCCACCCAGTGTGCAGTGGCGGCCAAGAGAGCAAATAGAATGGAAAATAAAACAAAGGATATTATAATGCCTCTGTGTCGTTCCATGGTGCGACCACACCTTGAATATTGTGTGCAATTCTGGTTGCCATATCTTAAAAAGGATATAGCATTGTTAGAAAAGGTTCAGAGAAGAGCCACCAAAATGGTAAAGGGGATGGAAGGATACCCCTATGAAGAAAGGTTAGGGCTCTTTAACCTGGAAAAGAGACGGCTGAGGGGAGATATGATAGAAGTCTATAAATTAATGAACGGAGTGGAACAGGTAAACATTGATTGTTTACATCATCAGTATATAGAAAGACTAGGGGACATGCAATGAAGCTACAGGGTAAACTATTTCAGACAAATAAGAGAAAATATTTTTTCACTCAAAGTGTAATCAAACTCTGGAATTTGTTACCGGAGGATGTAGTAAAGGCTGTTAGTGTAGCTGGTTTTAAAAAAGGTTTGGACAAGTTCCTGGAGGAAAGGTCCATAAACCATTATTAAGAAGGGACCCAAGATATCACTGCTTGACCCAATACAAGCATTGTGGAACCTGTGTCTTTTGGGGAAACTGCTAGGTTTTGGTTCGGAAGAATGTATCCTTGAAGGATACTACCAAAAGCAGAGTGGTTCCAAAAAAAGAGTAAAGTAGCCCAAATACCCTTGAGTATGGAGCAGACAGAGCTTAAAGATCCCAAATTACCCATGTCTACCAATAGACAAATTAATATGAATAAAATACAGTCTCTAAAATGCTTGTATGCAAATGCTAGAAGTAAGATGGGAGAGTTAGAATATATAGCACTAAATGAGAGATTAGATATGATTGGAATATCAGAGACATGGTGGAAGGAGGACAACCAGTGGGACACTGATACCTGGGTACAAACTATTTATTTATTTTTATTTGTACTTTTCTTCTATACCGCCCCTTCCAGAGATCAAGGGTGGTTTACAAATGAAACACTTTTACATGGAACAGCAGTTATAACTATTTACAAACAACTTTTGCATGAAACTGGTATTAACTATTTACAATGAACATTTTGTACAAACAACCTTGTGTCAATCTTTGTAATTACATAGATAAAAACAGGAGTCGGTCTCTTCTTAAATTATCATCTTCATTTGGTTAGGGTGGGGCGAGGCTCTGGGGTTGTTTAGGTAAGGTGTGTGCGGGGGGGAGGGGGGGTGGTTAGTAGGCTGTGGGTTCTGGAGGTTAGTAGGTTGTTTCTGTGTTTGTAGGGAGGTGGCTCGTGGCAGGTAAGGGATTCCAGTTGGGTTTTCAAAGTGTTTAGTGAAAAGGTGTGTGTTAAGTCCTTTTCTGAATAGTTGGAGGTCTTTTGTCATGCGGAGGGTCAGTGGAAGTTCATTCCAGAGGGTAGGGGCAGCAAATGAAAAGGCTCTGAAACTTGTGATTTTCTTTGTCTTGCAGATGGTTTTGTGTATGTGAAGTGAGTAGGTTGCATTTTGTCTGTGTGTTCTGGATTCTGGTGGGGAGTGTAGGAGGGTAAACTATATTGTAATGATAGAGCTGATCAAATTGGTGGAGGGGTTGCACTCTGTTAGAGAGAGCATTGAGTCAGAAAGGATTAAAGTTTTTTGCAGGAAACAAAATTTGCTGTAGAATCTCTATGGATTGAAATTCCATGTAAAAAGGGGAAGGCGATGGCAGTGGGGGTGTACTATCGACCGCCTGGCCAGAATGAACAATTGGATGCTGAAATGCTCAAAGAAATCAAGGAAGCTAACAAAAGTTACAACACAGTAATAATAATGGGTGATTTCAATTACCCCAGTATCGACTGGGTCAGTGTCACGGCAGGACATGCTATGGAGATAAAGTTCCTAGATGAAATAAATGACTGCTTCTTGGAGCAGCTGGTTCATGAACCGACCAGAGGGGAAGCCATATTAGACATAGTCCTTAGTGGAAGACCAGATCCAGTGCAAGAGATAAGGGTGTTGGGGCCACTTGGCAATAGTGATCATAGCATGATTGCCTTTGATTTAATTAGTGGAGGAGGGATAGTAAGGAAATCCACAGTACCACCTTTTAACTTTCGAAAGGGAGACTATGATAAAATGAGGAAAATAGTTAAGAAAAAACTAAAAGGAGCAGTTGCAAAGGTTAAAGATTTACATCAAACTTGGGTGGTGTTGAAAACTACTATCTTGGAAGCCCAGACCAGCTGTATTCCACGCTTTAAGCAAAGTGGAAGGAAGTCCAAAAAACTGCCAGCATGGTTTAAAGGTGAGGTCAGAGAGGCTGTTGCCAAAAAAGCATCTTTCAGGAAATGGAAAAAAGAGCCAAACGACGAAACCTGGAAACAGCACAAGCACTGGCAAGTCAAATGCAAGGCATTGATAAGGCAGGCAAAGAGAAAATTTGAGAAGAAGCTTGCTGCGGAAGCAAAAATGCGAAATAAAGACTTTTTCAAGTACATTCGTAGCAAAAAACCTGTGAGAGTCAGTTGATCCATTAGATGATAGAGAGGTTAAAGGGGCACCAAGAAGTGACAAGGCGATAGAGGAGGGACTGAATGAATTCTTTGCTTCGGTCTTTACTGAGGAAGATGTAGGGATGTTACCCATGACTGAAGTGGTATTTAAAGGTGCGGAAGAATTGAAGGAAATATCGATACATCGGGAAGATGTATTACAACTATTAGATAAACTGAAGAGTAGCAAATCACCTGGGCCGGATGGTATACAACCAAGGGTGTTGAAACAACTGAAATATGAGATTGCAGACCTGCTATTAGTAATCTGTGAACTATCATTAAAATCATCTCTAATACCTGAAGATTGGAGGATCACCAATGTAACACCGATTTTTAAAAAGGGTTCCAGAGGTGATCCGGGAAACTACATACCGGTGAGCCTGACGTCGGTACCGGGAAAAATGGTAGAAAGCATTATAAAAAATAAAATTACTCAGGATGTAGATAGTCATGGCCTAATGGGAGACAGCCAACATGGCTTTAGACAAGGAAGATCTTGTCTTACTAATCTGTTATGTTTTTTTTGAAGGTGTGAATAAACAGGTGGACAAAGGTGAGTCGGTTGATAAAGTGTATCTGGACTTTCAGAAAGCCTTTGACAGGGTCCCTCATCAGAGACTTTTGGCAAAACTAAAGAGTCATGGGATAGGAGTCAGTGTACTATTGTGGATCAGGAACTGGTTAAAAGATAGAAAGCCGAGGGTAGGGCTAAATGGCCAATTTTCCCAATGGAGAAAGGTGAATAGTGGTGTACCCCAGGGATCTGTGCTGGGTCTGCTGCTTTTGACATATTCATAAATGACCTGGAAAGTGGAATAACGAGTGAGGTTATCAAATTTGCAGATGACACAAAACTATTTAAAGTTGTTAAAACCCAAGAGGATTGTGGAAAATTGCAAGAGGATCTTGATAAATTGGAAGACTGGGCATCAAAATGGCAGATGAAATATAATGTGGACAAGTGCAAAGTTATGCACCTAGGGAAGAACAACTCATACTATGGTTACACGATGCAAGGTTCCACATTAGGAACCACCACCCAGGAAAAAGATTTAGCCATCATTGTGGATAGCATGTTAAAACCCTCGGCCCAGTGTGCAGCGGCGGCCAAGAGAGCAAATAGAATGCTAGGTATCATAAGGAAAGGAATGGAAAATAAAACAAAAGATATTATAATGCCTCTATATCGTTCCATGGTGAGACCGCAGCTTGAATATTGTGTGCAGTTCTGGTTGCCGTATCTTAAAAAGGATATAGCGTTATTAGAAAAGGTTCAGAGAAGAGCCACCAAAATGGTAAAGGGGATGGAAGGATACTCCTATGAAGAAAAACTAAAAAGGT
This sequence comes from Ichthyophis bannanicus, assembly GCA_033557465.1. NCBI lineage: Eukaryota > Metazoa > Chordata > Amphibia > Gymnophiona > Ichthyophiidae > Ichthyophis > Ichthyophis bannanicus. The sequence goes on from CM066038.1 coordinate 101,925,245, forward strand.
TAGGGCTCTTTAACTTGGAAAAGAGATGGCTGAGGGGAGATATGATAGAAGTCTATATATTAATGAATGGAGTGGAACGGGTAAATGTAGATCGATTGTTTATGTTATCAGAATATAGAAAGACTAGGGGACATGCAATGAGGTAAACTATTTAAGACTAATAAAAGAAAATATTTTTTCACTCAACGTGTAATCAAACTTTGGAATTTGTTACCGGAGGATGTAGTAAAGGCTGTTAGTGTAGCTGGGTTTAAAAAAGGTTTGGACAAGTTCCTGGAGGAAAGGTCCATAAACCATTATTAAGAAGGGACCCAGGATATCAGTGCTTGACCCAGTACAGGCATTGTGGAACCTGTGTCTTTTGGGGAAACTGCTAGGTACTTGTGACCTAGATTGGCCACTGTTGGAAACAGGATCCTGTGCTTGATGGACCTAGGTCTGACCCGGAATGGCATATCTTATGTAATATATTTAGGGGCATGTTTACTAAAGCCCATGCCTGTAACACAGGAGGCTATGCTAACTGCAAGGGCATGTGGACACACCTAGCACTACCCATCGAGGTGGCATGAAGGGCAGCAGGTGTGGCTAGTGCGAACTAACGCCCACATTAGCAGTACATTGCCATCAACACTTGCATTGCCCCCTGGCCTGGCCAGTCCCCACTCCATTGCACAGGACCTGGTTAGCATGGGGATTTTAGCACAAAGGCTTGCACAACTTTTAGTGTGTTGCTCTTGCCAAGTGCTAAACCCTAAGTAGTGCACTTTAGCAAACATGCCCCTTGGTAATGAAGGTAGTAATAAAAAAAAAAGCAATTTCAGTGTACAGAGAGGAGAATGGCAAGAACAATTCCCAGATTCTAGTTCTGCTGTTCTATTTCAACAAGGCATACAGTACACCACCCTATCATTATCCGTGACAGAGAGAACCTCAGGGCAACAGTAAAGCAGCACCCTCTCAAGACCTTACTAGCCAGATGGGAATGGAAAGGTTCAGTTCAAAAGTATGTATGTCATTGTAAACCCCTCCCTCATTAAAGTTACGCGCAAAGAAGTTGTAAGTGCGTAACTTTGTGTATATCATGCATTCTGTTTTATAAGCACCCTTACCCCGCATTATTCACCACTATACTCAACAAAATGGCTTTTAAAATTGCCCTTTTGGATTGTACCCAAGGTGAAGGCGCTTGCTGAAGATCACAAGGATCACCAATGGGAGAAGACAGGCTTTCAATTCTAACCTTCCTGGTCCTTGGCCCACACTGCTCTAACCATCCCATTGTCCATGTAGGATCTTGGGAATTTGAGGCTGTATCTCCCATTTCATAGGAGCTGCTGAGCCTTAGTATGTCGTACCAGTTAGGACTCTGGATTTTCCTAGGGGTGGAGACAGAGACTGCTTCGGCCTTATTGCCAGCTTACCAACAGTTGGCAGCTGAGACGCTTTGCAGTTTCTCTGCTTGCTCTCGACGAGCAGATTTTTTACTGGTAAAATTACTTGTCACCCAGATCCAAAACCTTCAGATGTTGTGGGAGTCCATAACATACTGAAAGCTATCAAAATGTCACAGGATTTATTTATTTTTTTTAAATCTGTTTCCTGTGGCTACTTTACCGATTCTGTATATGTGAATTTAAACACAGCCAGTCACAGCTTCTCCATTACGCTGTATAAATATTTGGGCCTGAAACGTTTCTCTTCGTTTTAAGTATTTCTATATTGTTAAATGCCCAGTCACAGGGATTTGAAGAATAAACACCTGCCACTCACCTACTAAGCATTAGGGTTCTGGAGTTTGGCGTTAGACAGCACTGACACTGGAGTTTGTCATTTTCTCACCGGCCTGCCTTTCCTCTGACTTTTGTTTATGTAAATTCTCGGTGCCTAATGTGTGGTTGTAGAGGAAAGGGGCACACCAGTTTTGTTAACTGGTTTTAAAACACCTCCTACAGTGTGTTAAATGTCTCTGTTAAGTTTAGCAGATGTTAATGTTTATGGAATAGCAAATCTGTAATGCCAGTGGAGCAGAATTCCTTGCTAGGTGGATTTAAAGGTCTTTACACTAGAAGGTGGGTATAGTATACATATGAAACTAGATTTCTGCCAAACACAGAAGATGAAGTCGCTTCTTAACATATTAGTGTAGTTTCCACTATGGCTTTCTGCTCATATCGTAATAGCTTTGAAAGGGACTAGCAGTGTTCACCATCCCGCCATCTGATTTTCAAGCACATGGGATCTGTACTGGACAACTGGACTGTTGAGGTCATTTCTGGCCCTGGGCTTCCTTAACCAGTGCAGCCAAAAGCAACTATAATTCATTTTTTGTCCTGCCCTTCTGGGGTAGAAGTGAGGCACTGTGTAAATCCCTTGCCAGTTTTAAATGTTTGGTGAAAGAAGTTCAGGAAAATTGGTCTTCAGTCCAGTCCGAGCATAACCTCGGCAGTGCCCAGTTTGAGTGTGACCCGGGAACACACAGCCACTCTGAGATCCGTTTCTCTTTCTGGGCTTTCCTCACAGCAGTATTGGTGTCTGGGCTGCATATGTTTCCTGCACAGCCCGGAGACCCTGTGGTCATTCTCGGCTGGGCTAGCTGATGCCTCCACAGAACCGCTCTAAAAGAAGGGGGCATGGGATGGTGTCCTGCCTTGCTTATATACCTCAGGCAAATACTGTTTAATTACGGGTCAGTAATATGTACCCAGGGGTGCATGAAAGTTGCCGTGACACCACCCCTGGTGTTTAGAAAGTGTGTGTTTTGCGCAGTCCCGTTTTTGCGGTCATTTTAACCTCTCTCATGCTGTTTGTCAGGGGGCATCTCGCAAACGGCTTTCAGCATGATTTATAGATGACCGAAATCCCTCTTGTGCTGCCCTTGTTTCTTTAAAATGATTTCTTTCTGTATTTTATTCCTTAATTGATCTGCTTAGTCACCTATGTGTACTACCGAACGGCTTAGCGGGTTATTCCATTACATTTCTCTGTGTAGAATAGTTAAAATCCGTTTTCAGATATCGCTTTGGAGTTTTGTCGGTACCTTGGATTTACTCTAAGCCGCCTTTCTCTACCCTGCTCAATTTGTTATGAGTCTGACTTAGATATTAGTCTGTTCCATGTGAACCCCAGGAAATATTAAAGGGCCTGATATTCAAAGGCATTTACAAGGTTTACAGACCAGTAAATCATGTAAATGCCCCTTCGAGGGATATTCAGAAGAACTAACGCTGTTAATGCCACTGAATATCCCCTATTAACGCTGATACATGCCCCAGTGCTACTCGTTTGGCCTCAGGGTGTGTTGTGGGCATTTCGGGGGCAGCACCAATTGTTAACCAGGCAGTGGCGATATGCACTGCTGCCCGGTTAGTACCCCCAGGTAAGAGATCAGCTTTTTCTGCGTCTATCTTTACGTGTGGGAGCTAACCAGGCAACGACGATATTGAGCCGCTGCCCGATTAGCTTCTGCAGGCTTGTGGGCTGTGCAGTGACCCCAGATATTCAACGCAGGGGCCACATATGACCCCAGCATTGAATAGCTGGGGTTAAAGGTTGACGGTGACGGTTATGCCTCGTAGCAGCACATAGCCATCCCAGAAGAATATTGGGCCCATAATGTCCTGAATATCACCAATCTGCCACTTGCTTGCAAATCTATTGCCCATGTTCAAGGTAGCATTTCTCTCTTTCTTCCCTATTTTTTAATTCTTCACCTGAGATTGCAGAAGAAAACCTCACTGGCCCCAAACCTTTGAGTGAAGTCTTTCTGAAAGTGGCCTACAGCAGCACCCTGTGGTCGCCAGTGGCCATCATGATAGCTATTCAATCTTCCCTCACTCTCCTGAGGCATAAGCCCTGTAGGCCTTGCTGGATGGAAGATTTGAACATGTCTGCCCGCAGGCCCATCTTGGTAGTCTGTTCGTTTTGGGACCATATTCTCACCCACTGCTGCTGTTTGGTTTTGGGAACAAATTTTATCAACCCATTGAAGAGCAAAGCTAACTGTTTAACTGGTAACTTTAGGACAGCCGATGGAAGGAACCGGAGTTGTCCCATTAAGTTTAGTCGGACAGCGCTGATATTCATTGCTGACCTGTTAAACTTGATCCATGCCCCCGAAATGGCTTAAGCCCCACATCTTTTGGCAATTACTAAATTTTGTCTAACTAGCAGTGCAGCTATTATATAGCAAGATTCATTTGCATAACTCCAGAAGTTTAACTTGACAAATTTTGAATACCATCCTCCCTTGGGTTTCCATCAGCTTTATTGAATCTCTAAATCAGGGGTTCTTAACCTTTTTACAGCTACAGACCCTCAATGGATTGCCCAGTATGTCCCCGTACCCCTTTTGCCAGACTGTCAAAATCATATATATGTTTATAGCAAGAAACGGAACAGTTTAAAAAAAAATCGTAAGGATTTTATTATATTTATTCAAATCACAAATACACAAGCTAGCTATAACTAGTGAGATTTTTGCTGCTGTTTTTGTGCAATCAAAACAGGGAATCGAGGTACAGTTACTGAAAATGTTACTCACATGTCGTCTGACACATCAAGTCGATTTCTCCACTTTGATTTCAGGTTTAATAATGCAGAGAATCCTGTTTCTCTGGGACCAAGCAGGAAGTCGGTCCTCACTTATGGGTGATGTCACCGACGGAGCTCACATGATAACTCTCCCCAGCTTTCAAAGAAAGCCTTTGAGAGATCTACCATGCACGCGTGGTCACCTTCTCACCCAAGTGCACAGTTATTTGTTTTTTGTTTTTTTTTCTCATTCCCTTCTGATTGGGACATTGGAGTTTGATCTTGCTGGACTCAATTTGCTGGCTATGTCCACGATCAGCGTTTTTAAGAAGTGCAGCAGTTGTGGTATGTCCATGTCCTTCAGACCACTATAGATGCTGCTTCAATGTCTCAGGGCCGACCATGTTGCCTCTACTTGCATGTCTCCAGATGACGAGCAAGGGGTGCAAGAACTGTGAAAGGCAGTGGGAGGCTCTCTTTGGTTATAAGTCCTTGCCATCAGAATTGATGCTGTAGGAGGCCACCAGGGAGACCTCTCGCCTTAACTGGGCTCTTTCGGAGTTTCGGGGTCATGGAGCATCAGACCGGCGACTCTCCATCAAGGACCATCTCTGGAAGTACTGTACTCCATCCCAGTCATTGTCTGGGAGCGCTGATGGCTCCAGGGAGCAAGTCCCACATTCATCAGCACCGCTGATGACGCTAGGCTGAGGTAGAGGGCGATGGCCAGGAGTGGCCCTCAAAGCTGTCCCTGCGGGAGGAGTCTTCCACTTCCTCAGAGGACCGACGTTGAGCTCCCAAACCCATCACCATCTGGGAGTCTCTGCTGGCGGAACCAACACCAGGCCCGATTCCTTTTGTGCTGGCGCTGGAGACTGTGGGGCCTTCTCTCCTGGAGTGCAGTCTGACTACCTTCTTGGCGCAGTAAAAGACCCCGATTCCTGGTTCCCAGTTCCTTTGGGCTGGCCTTGGCCTTGGCCTCATCCAAAGTGGGTGCCTCACCTTCATAGGTACAGCCTTGAGCGGGCACGCCTTCTGTGTCGATTCCAGGGGTCACTCCTGATCTCCATCAGGACACTGGGGGTCTCCCCCGAGTGCTTCGGGTTCAGAGCGCTGGAAACCCTGGACCCTGTCAACACCACCCGGGCATTGGTGCGATTCCTGCCGGTCCTTCGACTTCCTCTCTGAATCAGACTCAGACTGAGACGGAAGGATGAGTCTTTGAATGCAGCGCAGCACAGCACAGGGATGCCTCTTCAGACCCCTCACCTCTGCTGGAGCATCAAGAGTTCCCCCCCTGAGGACCTTTGTTTCTATGACTTTGTGCGGGACATGTGGAAGACTCTGTCCTTCACCATCGAAGTGGAGGAGGACCTTGAGATCATCCAATACTCCCTCCCCTCCCAAGGAGGCTGTCACCGTCCGGTGCCTCCTATCCTTGAGCGCCTCCTGTTCATGATGTAGGAAACACTAGTTATGGTGCCCCTAGTGAGCCAGCTGATCGATTTGATGTAGCGTGTCTGCAATAGCCTGGGCTTTGAGAAGACACAACTACCACACAATTCCATGGTGGTGGAATCGGCCATGTGCCACATTAAGAGCCAGAAGGTGCCCCTGGGTAGGAAGGCATGCACCATGGATGTCTTTGGTAGGAAGTGTTACCAGGGTTCAATGCTTGTGGTCCATATACAGTCTTACCAGCTGAGAGACCTGGCAAGGGAGCTTTCCAGGTTCTCGATTGGGCTCTCTAGTGAACCTCTCCAGTGCTTCAAGAGCCTGGTATCTATGGTGAAGGAGTGCTCCAAGTATGTTACTCATGTGCCCTATGATGGCTTTGAGTCCATGGCTCGGGTAGCTGCTATGGGCATTGGTGCCCACTGCCTGGCATGGCTATAGTCCTTGGGCTTGGAGCAGTGGGTTCAGGAAATGTTGGGTGACGTCCCTTACCAGGGAGACAGCCTTTTTGGCAAGCTCATGACTGAGAAGGCTGCCGAGATGGAGACCAAGTTGCTCACCTGAATCAGACTCTCATGGACGACCACAGACCCTTCCTGATGGAAGGCTTCGGGGAAAAAGCCCTTCTGCTTGGAAAAGAAGGCCTATGGGAGCTACCCCCAATATCAAGCCTACCAGGCACCCCACATTGGCAGAAGGCCAAGGGCCAGGGGCAGGGGTCTCATTGGTCTAAGACCCTCAAGCCCCAGCCAGCTCACAGCTGCAGCCTGGGGGGGCGGGAGGGCTTTTGACTTCAGAACCATAGTCTGTCTTTCCCTGGACAATCCCACTCCGCAGCATAAGAACATAAGATATGCCATACTGGGTCAGACCAAGGTCCATCAAACCCAGTATCCTGTTTCCAACAGTGGCCAATCTAGGTCACAAGTACCTAGCAGTTTCCCCAAAAGACACAGGTTCCACAATGCTTGTACTGGGTCAAGCATTGATATCCTGGGTCCCTTCTTAATAATGGTTTATGGACCTTTCCTCCAGGAACTTGTCCAAACCTTTTTTAAACCCAGCTACACTAACAGCCTTTACAACATCCTCCGGTAGCAAATTCCAGAGTTTGATTTTATTAGTCATAGTTTACCCTGTAGCTTCATTGCATGTCCCCTAGTCTTTCTATATTCTGATAACGTAAACAATCGATCTAAGTTTACCCGTTCACTCCGTTCATTAATTTATAGACTTCTAACCTATCTCCCCTCAGCCGTTCATTTCCAGGTTAAAGAGCCCTAACCTTTTTAGCCTTTCTTCATAGGAATATCCTTCCATCCCCTTTACCATTTTGGTGGCTCTTCTCTGAACCTTTTCTAATAACGCTATATCCTTTTTAAGATACAGCGACCAGAATTGCACACAATATTCAAGGTGCGGTCTTACCATGGAACAATATAGAGGCATTATATGGTCTTTTGTTTTATTTTCCATTCCTTTCCTTATACCTAGCATTCTATTTGCTCTCTTGGCCGCCGCTGCACACTGGGCCGAGGGTTTTAACATGTTATCCACAATGACCATAAATCATTTTCCTGGGTGGTGGTTCCTAATGTGGAACATGGCATCGTGTAACCATAGTTTTGGGTTGTTCTTCCCTAGGTGCATAACTTTGCACTTGTCCGCATTAAATTTCATCTGCCATTTTGATGCCCAGTCTCCCAATTTATCAAGATCCTCTTGCAATTTTCCATAATCCTCTTGGGTTTTAACAACTTTAAATAGTTTTGTGTCATTTGCAAATTTGATAACCTCACTCGTTATTCCCTTTTCCAGATCATTTATGAATATGTCAAAAAGCAGAGGACCCAGCACAGATCCCTGGGGTACACCACTATTCACCTTTCTCCATTGGGAAAATTGGCCATTTAGCCCTACCCTCTGCTTTCTATCTTTTAACCAGTTCCTGATCCACAATAGTACACTGTCTCCTATCCCATGACTTTTTTTAGTTTTGCCAAAAGTCTCTGAGGGACCTTGTCAAAGGCTTTCTGAATGTCCAGATACACTATGTCAACCGACTCACCTTTGTCCACCTGTTTAATCTCACCTTCAGAAAAACATAACAGATTAGTAAGACAAGATCTTCCTTGTCTAAAGCCATGTTGGCTGTCTCCCATTAGGCCATGACTATCTACATGCTGAGTAATTTTGTTCTTTATGATGGTTTCTACCATTTTTCCCGGTACTGACGTCAGGCTCACCGGTCTGTAGTTTCCCAGATCACCCCTGGAACCCTTTTTAAAAATTGGCGTTACATTGGCGATCCTCTAATCTTCATGTATTACAGATGATTTTAATGAAAATTCACAGATTACTAATAGCAGGTCTGCAATCTCATATTTGTTCTTTCAACACCCTTGGATGTATACCATCTGGCCCAGGTGATTTGCTACTCTTCAGTTTATCTAATAGTTGTAATACATCTTCCCGATGTATCGATATTTCCTTCAATTCTTCCGCACCTTTAAATACCACTTCAGTCATGGGTTACATCCCTACCTCTTCCTCAATAAAGACCGAAGCAAAGAATTCATTCAGTCTCTCCGCTATCACCTTGTCGCCTCTTAGTGCCCCTTTAATCCCTCTATCATCTAATGGATCAACTGACTCTCTCAGGTTTTTTGCTACGAATGTACTTGAAAAAGTCTTTATTTTGCATTTTTGTTTCTGCACCAAGCTTCTCAAATTCTCCCTTTGCCTGCCTTATCAATGCCTTGCATTTAACTTGCCAGTGCTTGTGCTGTTTCCAGGTTTCGTCATTTGACTCTTTTTTTTCCATTTCCTGAAAGTTGCTTTTTTGGCAACAGCCTCTGACCTCACCTTTAAACCATGCTGGCAGTTTTTTGGACTTCCTTCCACTTTTCTTAAAGCGTGGAATACAGCTGGTCTGGGCTTCCAAGATAGTAGTTTTCAACAACACCCAAGCTTGATGTAAGTCTTTAACCTTTGCAACTGCTCCTTTTATTTTTTTTCTTAACTATTTTCCTCATTTTATCATAGTCTCCCTTTCGAAAGTTAAAAGGTAGTACTGTGGATTTCCTTACTATCCCTCCTCCACTAATTAAATCAAACGCGATCATGCTATGATCACTATTGCCAAGTGGCCCCAACACCCTTATCTCTTGCACAAGATCTGGTGCACATCAGAGGACGGCTCGCATCTTTCACCCATTGCTGGCCCTGCATCACTAGTGAAGCCTGAGCCCTGCAAGTCGTGAAGGAGGGCAACCTCCTTCACTTCGAGCAAATGCCCTCCATTCTTTCCAGGGGAGCTTCCTCTGGACTCCTACCATCGCGAACGTCATCAGGGAGAACTCCGCACTCTCCTCATGGAGAGGGTGGTGGAGTTGGCCCCTCAGCCCCAGGTGGGCAGAGGGTTCTACTCCCGCTACTTCCTAGTTCCCAAGAAAACAGACGACTTTCGCCCCATCCTAGACCTGTGGGATCTGAACTGCTTCTTGGTGCTCGAAAAGTTCAAAGTAGTGTCCCTTGGGATGTTGCTCCAGCAGGCAGACTGGCTAGGCCCCTTGGATCTCAGACACCTTCACCTATGTCCTGATCCACCCCTTGCACCAGCAGTATCTCCGGTTCATCATCAGAGTGTGTCGCTGCCAGTACAGAGTGCTTCGGTTCGGCCTCTCATCCACCCCTAGGGTCTTCACAAAGTGCCTGGTGGTTGTCACCACCCTCTTGAGACTGCAAGGGGTTTTTGTCTTCCCCTATCAGGATGACTGGCTGATCAGGTGAGGGTTGCTCAGCGAGGTTCGTTGGCCACCCAATGTACCATCCTGGTGCTGGAGCAGCCAGGCTTTGTCATCAGCTACACCTGCAGCCCCCTCGGCATTTCGAGTTCATCAGAGCCCTCCTGGACATGTCTCAGGCCCAGGGCTGCCTTCTGTTGGACTGGGCTCAGTGCCTAGCATCACTGGCCCAAGAAATCCAGGGCTGCTCAATGGTCACAGCCCTTCATATGCTCTGCCTCCTGGGGTACATGGCCATGACGGTTCATGTCGCACTCGGCGCCCATTTCCGGATGTGACAGGGCCCAGTGGTTGTTCTGTACTCAATGGAAGTAGACGATGGGATGCCTGGTGGACAAGGTCCACGTGACTGCACCCTTGGTGGACTCCCTCGCTTGATGGCAACAACCAGAGAATCTCCTAGCTGTCCTTTTTTTTTTTTTCATGCTCTGGCGCATCAGCAGGTCCTCACTAAAGATGCCTCCAAGCTTGGCTGGGGAGCCCACCTCTGGACTCCGGACCCAGAGTCTGTGATCCATCAGATCAACTTCCTCGAACTCTGGGTGGTATCCAACGCCCTCTGAGTTTTTTAGTGACAATTATTCAATCAGGTCATCCTCATCCAGAATGACAACCTGGTCATGATGTTTTATATCAACAAGCCAAGGTGGCATGGGCTCATACCTCCTTTGCTGGCAGGCAGTTTGCCTCTTAAAGTTCGCCAGTGCTCATGGCATGCTCCTCTGGGCAATGTACCTTCTGGGCCAGCACAGTGTCCTGGCAGACAAGCTCAGCATATTGCAGCCTCACATACTCAGGTTGCCCACGACATCTGAATACTCAGGTTGCCCACGACATCTTCTGGGAGTGGGGAACCCTGGCGATGGTTCACTTTGGCAGTCCCTCCAACGCCTAACTGCTGCAGTTCTGTTCCAGGATTCCCTGCTGTGCTTGCCTAGCAGCAGATGTTTCTCCTGAGTTGGAGCGAGGTCTCCTGTATGCGTACCCTCCTACTCCCGTGGTGGCCACAGCCCTCTTCAAGATTTGGGTGGACAGCATCTTGGTGATCCTCATTGCCCTGCATTGGCCCAGGTAACCGTGGTTCCCCCTGCTGCTCCGTCTCTTGAAGGCATGCCTGCTTCCCCTCGGCTGCACCCTGGATCTGCTCTCACAGGAGGAGGGCACCCTCCTTCATCCCATCCTCAAGTCTCTGGCCCTCATGGTGTGGAAGTTAAAAGGGTAGCTCTTTCCCAGTTCCACCTCCCTAGAGATGGGAAGGATGTTCTCCTCCCTTCCAAAAAGAACTCCACCAGATGTGCATATGCCTTAAAGTGGTGTAGATTCTCCTTCTGCTGTGCGGATAACAGGTTTAACCCATTTTCCTGCTCAGTGCAGATGATCCTTACCTACCTCCTGCACCTCTCCCATGCTGGTTTGAAGTATAATTTTGTCAGAGTGCACCTGAGCGCGCTAGCGGCATACTATCATCAGATTGACAGACAACCCCTGTCTGGTGTGACGCCTCGTCTTACCAATTACACCAACTTGTGACGCAGTGTATTTGGTTACAGCGCCATGTATGTTACTTTGTTATCGCTGTTCTCTGGTTGAGCAAAATTGTAGTTGTAGGCCCAGTGATCACAGCCAAAGCAATTTGAAGGTAAACAATAGGTTTATTGTTCCCAGCAGGTTTTCTTCACCCCAGAACAGATATTTAAGGATAACAACATGAATAAAGCAAATAAAGTCCTGTACAAATGTTCCCTGATACTTCTCAGGTTACTGTAGTCCAAAACAACTGTAGACTTTCTTAACAGCGATACTCATTCAAGGCATTCAATAAAGAACTTCCAACAAGTGTGGTTTTCCTCTTCCACCTTCACATGGATAATTCAGTTCAAGCCTTAGAATTATACACTTCACTAGTGTCAGCAGTCAGACAACTTCTTGTCTGTACTTAAACTCTATTCTCTACATGCTTTTAAAACAGCCTTAAAACATTGCTTCTGTCTAAGCTGTACATTTAAAAGTCACACTGGCAAATCCCGCATTCCATTTCAGAGCTACTGTGATCAGACAATGGAATGTCGGTTTGCATGGATTCTTCGTCGCTGAGTTGAGCTCCTTGGCTCTCTGGCCTATTCGAGTCTAATGCTCTTAAATGGTGGAGGAGATCTTGTATCTGCTTTTCTCCCCTCTCACTGCCTGTCCTGCAGTCTTGTAAGGATATCTGTTTATTCAGCCTCTTAAAGAGCTGGGCATAAGGATTTCTTCCTTCTTCCTTTTTCTTGTACCTTATTCCCTGTTGAGGAACTACGTGTTTCTTGTAACTAGGCTTTTCAGGGACTCTACCAATCTCCCACTCCTCCAGCTCAGTATCTGTGCTTGAATCACGCTGCTGCCAATTATGAGCTAGCTGACGTGCACCTGTGCTGGCTTCTAGCTTACAAGTTCTACCACGTTCACTGCCAATATTGCAAGGTAAACTATCAGAGGGAACTACTTCTGTCTCTTTCAGACACCGGCTCTATATTCTGTTTAAAAGGCTTATAAGTTTTTCTGACCTGGTTCAGCTTTTCTTGAGGGCAATCCCTTCCTGGGAGGATTCCTGGCTGTTTCCCCAGAGACGTGGCTCTCTCTCTGCAAGGTGGCTGGCAATGGTCCAGGTAATTGGATCCCAGCTGGTCACGCTTGCTCTGAGCTCGGCCCCTTTTGGATAAGGATTCTGTTTCTGTTCCTCTGCCAAGAATGCCTGACTCCAAGGCTATATCTGCACTCCTGGAGTCCCCTTTTTCTGGCTTTGCCAAAGGTAAGTTCCTATCTTGCCTTTTTCCTTCCTCCTGTCGCTCTCTGCGTTCCTCGTATGATCTCCTCTCTGATCCAGCTGATCTTGCTGATCCTGCTGCTCGGGCTGATCTTGCAGATCGGGCTCCTCCTGAACCTACCACTTCCTGGTTAAGTGGAGTGGTTTGTCCAATCAGGTGAGAGTCCACCCCTTTTCCTGGTTGGCTAGCTCTCCCTGTCAGCCTAGAGCTAGGGTGTGGCTCCCTTTCTTTTCTCTCCTGCCCTGCAACTCTGTGCGCTGAGGTTTTAACCCTCAGCTGCCCTGTATTCCTGGCAGGTTCAGAGGAAAAAGTTTGTTTAAAAGCCTTTTTCTTGTGCTCTGACAGCTCTGCCTTGTCACACAACCCCCCATTTAAGATATTCCGTGCTGTCTGAAAACTTTCAGAACAGCCCGGAATCCTTCTCTGGTGGCTGTAGCTAAATTCGTGATCGGTAACTGTAGCTAAACGAGCTAATGCTACCCGTTCGTGCCAGGGCCTTAAAACGTTCACATGGAAGTTTTGTTGCTTCCCCCTCCTGGTTTCTACTGTGTAAGTGGTGGGTCCTATTCGTTTGATAACCCGGCAGGGTCCCCTCCAGGTGCTTTCAAACTTTGGTTTGCGACCCGGTATCACTACCATGACCTTTTCACCAATTTCTAAACGCTTAGGTTTGGTGCGGAGGTTATAATCTTTTTTCTGCCTCCCTTGACTGGAGGTCAAATTTTCGCCTACTACCTGAGATGTATGCTGTACCCAGGCTCCTAAATTTCTTCGAAACTGGGGTCTCTCTATCTCTTCCGTAGCGGGTTCTACCCATCGATTTTTAGATCTCTGGGGTGGTTTTACTGGCCTATAGGGGGTGCCCTTCTGGCATGCGGGACACGCTCTACAATATTTTGCGGTCTCGCGATAAACGCCAGGCCAATAGAAACGACTCAAAAGCTGTTTCAAGGTGCCTTCTACTCCTTCGTGGCCCCCTAAGGGATGGATATGCGCTAAACGCAAAATCCAATTTTTAAAGGTATTGGGCACTACTAATTGCCTCCTGGTACCTTTAGAATGTGGATCCAAGGTTTCCCTATATAACACCTTTCTAACTAAGTGAAAATAGGGTAATGACCGTGCTCTCTTATTAGCCTTATCAAAAGCATAGGTCAAGGCTGGATCCTGCCTTTGTTCATCGGGGAATGAAGGGAATTTTGCTACCAATTGGGCCGGAGCCCAGGGTAACTCCTGTCCTGCCCTTAGTTCCGTCCGAGTACGGGACCTGCACTGTTTCTCCCTGCGATTTTCCCCCTTCTTAAGTTTTGCATGCTCCCGAGAGGGAGTTATCAACCCACTATGTGAGGGTAATTCTGCTAAGGGATCTGTTACAGAATTTTGATCCTCGTGACTGTCTTTACTTTGGGCGCATGTAGATACTAGACCTATACCACCTCTTTCTTTAGAGGGAGATATGTCCTGATCCTCTTTACGTCCCCTTGGGTTTTTACCTTTTATAAGAAGGTCAGCTTCGTCCTTGACGGCTAACGCTTGTACTAGGCCTTCCTTAAACTGTGGACTATTCCTACCTAGAACTAAGGAATAGGGTAAGTTAGGCACCACCACTACTGGGATATCTTTCTTTACCCTTAGACCGTCCACCACTACTGTGTGCACCGGATAAGGCCTATCCGCACCGTGTACACAGCGAATTTTAATCTTTCCTTCAGGGCGTCTTTCTGGGCACTCATCCGGGGTTCCTATCTCATTCCAGAATTTCTCTGAGACCATTGACTGGTCAGCGCCAGAATCTAACAGCGCTTCAATCTGGACGTTGTTAACAGTGACTGCTAATAAGAATCCCTCCCCCACCTTTTTGGAAGGAGTAGTCACTAGTGCTAGCTTAGCCTTACAATTCCTTCTCAGGTGTCCCTGTTGACCGCAAGAAAAACATTTACGTTCTTCCCACCCAGTTTTAAACAAGGGCTCCTTAGATGGACACTCTCCCACCATATTTCTTCCCTTTGTTACTGGCATTCTCAGGACTGACTGCTCTGAAACACCCATCCCCCGCTGTCTTATTGCCTCTGCCGCAAAGAAGCGATCGGCTAGCGTGATGGCATCTTTAGTGCTTCTACAGTCCTGTAGAACCAAGAAAGATTGTACTTCTTTAGGGATTGCCTCCAGAAATTGTTCTAGTACAATATCATCCAGAATAGTGTCAAGGCTCCTGTTACTTGGTGAAAGCCATTTATGCACTAACGCTTTAATTCTATGGCATAAAGCCTGTGGTGACTCGCCCGGGTTTGATTTGCACCCTCTTAAACGGCGATGGTACACCACCGGTGTTAGGCCCAGCCTTTCTCTTATGGCTTTGACCACAGCGTCATAATCAGTAGCCAGATCATTGGGCATCTCTCTGTATGTTGTTAATGCCTCTCCCGTTAGGGAAGTAGCGAATCTGATGACCCAATGCTCTTTTGGCCATCCGCTCATGATAGCAATGCGTTCAAAGACTTCGATATGGTCATCTATATCGACTTCTTTAGACATTGGTCCTAATGACCACATTCCTTGACCACACTGTCCAAGTCCTGCATTAGTTCCTAATGAACTAGAAACAGTTCTCAGTACTTGAGTCGTCTCCTTTTGTTCTCCAATCCATGAAGTCAGCAGATCCATCACCGGCTTCTGCTGCGCCTGGAACATCTCCGCCATGCGTTCCTGTGTCTGCGCTGCTCTCGCCTCCTGCTGCTGGAACCTCTCCGCTACCCACGACATCAGGTGTGCGGGCTCCATCCCGTTGTTGCTGAAATGACACAAAAGAAAACACACCAAGTGCGGCACCAGTACACTCGCACCTGCCTAGCTCCCGGCTTATGTCTGCTTTACCCTCCCCCCTTGTAGCAGTATCCTTATACAAGCCTTCCCAGCTACTGGTTACCTGCTACAAGCGGAGAGTCATGCTCATCAGGAATACGCTGGTGCTTGCACAGGAACTCTGGTCCGGCTTCACCGCTCTTGCGCTCCTAACTGCTCTCGCAGATCCGGTCAGCTCTTCCTTCAGGCACTTTCCTTTTGTATTTTTTTTTTTTTTTTTTTTTTTTTTTTTTTCTTCTTCAAGCTTGCACGAGGTTTATTCTCTCCTCAGGACTTCAACTGTTGGGGTTAGTATATCCTCCTTTCTGGACGGAGTGTTGAAAAATCCTCAAAACTACGCCAATTATGTGACGCCTCGTCTTACCAATTACACCAACTTGTGACGCAGTGTATTTGGTTACAGCGCCATGTATGTTACTTTGTTATCGCTGTTCTCTGGTTGAGCAAAATTGTAGTTGTAGGCCCAGTGATCACAGCCAAAGCAATTTGAAGGTAAACAATAGGTTTATTGTTCCCAGCAGGTTTTCTTCACCCCAGAACAGATATTTAAGGATAACAACATGAATAAAGCAAATAAAGTCCTGTACAAATGTTCCCTGATACTTCTCAGGTTACTGTAGTCCAAAACAACTGTAGACTTTCTTAACAGCGATACTCATTCAAGGCATTCAATAAAGAACTTCCAACAAGTGTGGTTTTCCTCTTCCACCTTCACATGGATAATTCAGTTCAAGCCTTAGAATTATACACTTCACTAGTGTCAGCAGTCAGACAACTTCTTGTCTGTACTTAAACTCTATTCTCTACATGCTTTTAAAACAGCCTTAAAACATTGCTTCTGTCTAAGCTGTACATTTAAAAGTCACACTGGCAAATCCCGCATTCCATTTCAGAGCTACTGTGATCAGACAATGGAATGTCGGTTTGCATGGATTCTTCGTCGCTGAGTTGAGCTCCTTGGCTCTCTGGCCTATTCGAGTCTAATGCTCTTAAATGGTGGAGGAGATCTTGTATCTGCTTTTCTCCCCTCTCACTGCCTGTCCTGCAGTCTTGTAAGGATATCTGTTTATTCAGCCTCTTAAAGAGCTGGGCATAAGGATTTCTTCCTTCTTCCTTTTTCTTGTACCTTATTCCCTGTTGAGGAACTACGTGTTTCTTGTAACTAGGCTTTTCAGGGACTCTACCAATCTCCCACTCCTCCAGCTCAGTATCTGTGCTTGAATCACGCTGCTGCCAATTATGAGCTAGCTGACGTGCACCTGTGCTGGCTTCTAGCTTACAAGTTCTACCACGTTCACTGCCAATATTGCAAGGTAAACTATCAGAGGAACTACTTCTGTCTCTTTCAGACACCGGCTCTATATTCTGTTTAAAAGGCTTATAAGTTTTTCTGACCTGGTTCAGCTTTTCTTGAGGGCAATCCCTTCCTGGGAGGATTCCTGGCTGTTTCCCCAGAGACGTGGCTCTCTCTCTGCAAGGTGGCTGGCAATGGTCCAGGTAATTGGATCCAGCTGGGCACGCTTGCTCTGAGCTCGGCCCCTTTTGGATAAGGATTCTGTTTCTGTTCCTCTGCCAAGAATGCCTGACTCCAAGGCTATATCTGCACTCCTGGAGTCCCCTTTTTCTGGCTTTGCCAAAGGTAAGTTCCTATCTTGCCTTTTTCCTTCCTCCTGTCGCTCTCTGCGTTCCTCGTATGATCTCCTCTCTGATCCAGCTGATCTTGCTGATCCTGCTGCTCGGGCTGCTCCTGCAGATCTTGCAGATCGGGCTTCCCCCTCCTGAACCTACCACTTCCTGGTTAAGTGGAGTGGTTTGTCCAATCAGGTGAGAGTCCACCCCTTTTCCTGGTTGGCTAGCTCTCCCTGTCAGCCTAGAGCTAGGGTGTGGCTCCCTTTCTTTTCTCTCCTGCCCTGCAACTCTGTGCGCTGAGGTTTTAACCCTCAGCTGCCCTGTATTCCTGGCAGGTTCAGAGGAAAAAGTTTGTTTAAAAGCCTTTTTCTTGTGCTCTGACAGCTCTGCCTTGTCACACTGGTCACCCCTCGTAGGCCTTTTCATGAAGGGATGCCTTCTTTCTCAGTTCCCGATTCGCCCCCATACAGCAGCTTGGAATCTCAATGTTTTTACTGGTGTTCTTTTCTATTTTATTATGTTTATTTTAGAGATTGTTGTACACCACTGCTGAGACCCCATGAAGGGTGGTCTATCAAATAATAAACCATAAAACATCACTCCCCCCCCCCCTTCGAACCACTCGCCATCTGCCCCTCAAGTTTCTTTCCTGGAAAGTCTTTCCTGGTGGTGCTCACGTCAGCACGCGGTGTCAGTGAACTGTAGGTGCTGGTGGCGCATGCTCCATATACCAGGTTCCACAGGAATAGAGTGGTTATCCACACTCGCCCTTCCTAAGGTCTCCCTACCTTCTTTCCCAGGCCTCACAATAATAGGACTGAGGCCTCTCTTCATACCTTGGATTGCAAGCCTTCTACCTTGAGCAGACCAAGGGCCATTGATGTTCACCCCAGCTGTTCATTTTTTATCACTTGAACAGGCTGGGACTGGCAGTCTCCTAAGGGCACCCTTTACATCTGGGTGGCTGTCTGTATCTCCTTTGCCTACGACTGGGCTGCCCTTGGAACATCATGTTACAGTTCACAATGTCTGGGCTATCACGGCCTCTGTGGCTAACCTGCACTCCGTCTTCTTATTGGAGATCAGCTGGGCTGTGACCTGGTCTTCAGTCCATACCTTACAGCCCATTACTGCCTGGAAGTAGATTCCCGGCGTGACTGTACTCCGGCTCCTCTTTGGGGATTAGTGCAACTCCTTCCCTCTGGACCTTCTATCAGGCCAAGCTACCAGAGAGTTGATTCCTCTGTTGATGTCGTGGCCACTTGCCAACTTTTGAACCTTTCAGCACTGTTCTGCTGTCATTCACGGTTCACCTTTTCAGGTTGCCTATAGTTTTTACAGGTTTTCGGTAGCCTATATCTAGGGAGTCCCATAAGTGAGGACTGACTTTCTGCTTGCTCCCCTGTAACAGGTGTTCTCCGGGAGCAGCAGGAATCGGTCTTTACTACCATCCCTCCTCCCCATGAAGTTGTTTTTTTCTTTTTTGGCTGGATTAAACTGTCATCATAGTGAGGTAAGATCACTCCCTTGGGCAGAAAGGTGACCATGCATGCATGGTTGATCTCCAAACGACTTTCTTTGAAAGCTGGGGAGAGTTACCGTGCAGACTTGGTGACACCACCCATAAGTGAGAACTGATTCCTTCTGCTCCCGAAGAACATCTGTTACAGGTGAGTAACCATGCTTTCATAGATTGCAAATCATGCATTGGGGTCTTTCAGTTTCTCATTCTCTCACAGAGATAAAGCCAAAGCAACATATTCATCTTTCCACTTCTGTTTTTTAACAGATGACATTTTGCAACAAATCTGTGAAAAAATAATAAATATAAATTTCAGACAAAAAATATATATTTTTTATGAAGTAACAGTATCCGAGAAAAATATCGTGAAATATACACTTGTAACAAAAAACGTTGTCCGTAAGGGCTGAATGGGTTGGAGGCTGTAGAAAGCGATCTAACGCCGATGCCACCAACATATCAACATGCAACACGGGGAAGTGGGAAGACATCCACGTTGAGTGATCAGATTGCTGATTGGTTAATGGCCTCGCTGCCTCATTCCATGTTGATAACTGATAGATTAAAATTTAGATTTGTATTTAACATCTTTTTTTAATTGTTCAGAGATCCAGTCCCATACCCCAAGGGATATGGATGCTCCCCATTTAAGAAGCCCTGCTCTAAATCTTGCTGTTTGATCTCCTAAGCAGAGAGAGTACTGCCGGAGCTGAGGTGTTCGGCGACAATAAGCGTTTGGAGAGCAATTTTCAAATAGCCAGAATGGCCGTGAAGTTCACAGATGCTTCGTGCACACAATTTATATACATTTTCCAAGAGAAACAATGCAAGTGTTTCTCTTTCAGAATTAATATAGTGTAACTTTTACGGCTTAAGAATAGGTGACCTGTTCTGAAAACACCCTGTATAGAGGTAAGGTTATATGTGTGTAAGCGATCTCCTACAAAATACCGACCCTGGTGAGCATTTGCCAGATTCCTAAATAGCATATGGAAAAGAGCACACAACACTCTTTCCCCATGTCTTTGCTAAATCCTTATTTGCATATGACCTTTGTCATTTACATGCACATGTGCACAACTTTGCTAATTTTAGTGTGCACCCATTAACATCTTTGTGGTCTCCTTAGCATACATAATAAGATCTTGATGCAAGTGTGCTATTCTGCATGCAAACTAAATGTCCTTAGCATGCATGTCTAGAGTTCTTAGTGGTGTTCGGTCCCATTTAGTTACACAGATAGTGTGGGACTCCTGCCATGCAAAGCTATAGCACTGACTTCTGCTTTCCTGTTTTTGCAGTTCTTCAGCACAAATTGTATCACGTGACTTTGGCAACACCCAGGTCACAGAGACATTGCTTATGATGGAATGTCGGAAGCTAATATTTAAAACTGTAATTTGCTGCAACTTAGGAATGGAAGAATAGCCTAGTGGTTATTTATTTATTAATATTTATAATCTGTATTATCCAAAAGGCCCAATTGGAATACAACAGTATGTACACAGTTAGGCTGCAAACCAGGGGTCAAGTCCTGCTTCTCCTACTGATACTCCCTGTGACTTTGGGCACGTAATTTCACCCTCCATAGCTTCACGTACAACGTAAACTGGAAGCTGTCTAGGGCAGAGACCTAGCAACTGTACCTGAATATTTAACTTGCATTTGGAAAAAAACAGTATAATTAAATCTGAAATTGAAACCCAATCTTTAGAGTATGATTGCTGAACAGATTTGGTGCAGTTAGTCAGAAGGTAAAAGTGACCCCTGGCTGCGATTTCTCTGACTAAAGAGCTTGCTAGAAGCGAGTCTTTCCTCTGACTAAGGCCAGCAGCTCTTTGATGAATTATAGTCCAACTGGTTCACAGACAATAGCAAATACTTTCAGGCTCTATTTTGATTTGTGGAAGACTTGTTTCTTTATTTGTAGTTTTCAAATTTTAAGCAAAGCTTTAGGGCTGATATTCGGAGGCTATATCTGGATAACCATGGAGGTTATGGGGTTCATTCCGAGTGGTGTTTAGCAGGGATATAGGTACATCCGGGTTGGACGTTTATCCCCTGCTAAACTCCCAGGTCCGATTCAGGCTCCAAAGTTCTCCGCACGTATAAAGGAGATATGTGGAGAGTTCTGGATGGGGCAGGAGGGGGTGGGCTGAAGGAAGAGCGAGGGCTTGCCGGAGGCGTGACCCTGACCCTGGACATACATGGCTGATTCTGGTCGTGGCACTGTACGTCTGGAGTCTCCGACTTAGACGGGGGACTTATTCCATGAAATGAGTCCCTCCTGCCATTGCCAGATAGCCACTGTCGGGCCAGGTGGCAAGGTAGGCGGCTCCATAGGGTTCCCCGTGGCCTGATTCCAGATTCTGCAAGCCCGGTTGGGGGGTCAGGCAGCAGGGAAATCACTGTTTGCAATCACTGCAGTGGATTGGGACTTCTGCATGAACGGTAATGGGATGCCACGGCACCGGCTGCCATACAGAAGCATTAGGAGGCCTAGACATGGGGTTTCCTGTGCATCCAGCAGCACAGAATTAGGGCATGGCCAGCACGTCCTGGCCCGTTGCACCAGATTCTGATCCTGCATGGGCATGTAGCTCCCGCGGGTACAGACTCTGCCTGTCCAGATTCTGGACATCTGGACAGACCGTGATGGTAATTGGGCCCTATCCGAATAAGGGCACCAAGAGAGATTCAATGGTATATCCGGGTACTGCTGCTGAATCCCCACAGACTGCTTTGGCGGTTACAGCGGCAGAGCAAGGGCAGGGCTGTGATGATCCACATAAAGATAGAAGTTAGCGAGACAGCAGCTGAATATCATCATTGTCTGTACAGTATAACTTAGGAGAGCAAAAAAGGTGGTGTAAACAGGGCTGGCCCAACCATTAGGTAAACTAGGCAGTTGCCTAGGGCGGCAGTTTCGGGGGGGGGGGGGGGAGGTGGGTAGCATAGAGCAAGGCATGCAAAGCTAAACGATGATAAATTCTGCCAGCTAGAAGGGATGTAAGGCTTAAGGTTTGCCTAGGGCTTTGCCATCTTGAACCACCTCTGGGGCTGGCCCTGGGTGTAAGTGCTATTGGATTAAGCTCTCTGAGTAGTGACTGAATATTGCCGTTATGCCACTTGAGTGGTCAGTGCTGACAACTATCTGGATGTTCCGTGCTGTCCACTATCCAAGATTATACCAGCGCTGAATATGCAGATACTGTTTTATTCACAGCGTGAGCATTTAGGCTGTTTCAGTGTCAGTGGGTTTAAATGTCTGCCCCTTAGGGGGCAAGAGTCAGCTGAAAGATATTCAGATAAAAGCATCTGATTCTCTTTAATCAGCTATTTAAAGAGATGTGGATAAATCAGCCCCTCTGAATCTAGCTGGATAAAGAGATCTGGATGCCTTGGCCTGGCTACATCTGTGGCTGAATGAACGAACATTGCTGCTGTCCACTTAAAGATTAAACTTGACCCTGCCACATTTCTTATTCCTCTTCATTTTAAACAAAGAACCTCTGGCCGGGCATCAAGCGGAAATTTAAAATCTAACATTTACCCAGTTAACTCCCAGAGGTTAACCGGATAAATGTTTTTGAGGACTGACTCCTTAATTTCTTTCCAGCTTAAGAGTACACCCTCGCCTGCTTGTCTTCCCTAATTGTCCTATTGTGTGAAGCTGAACCTTCCTGTCTGAATGAGGTTATCCTGTGTCTCTCTGCAGTACTTCGGGAGTTTGCTGGTGATTTTTTGTGTAGAGCTGTCCTGCGGCGTCTGGACCTATGAGCAGGAAATTACAGTAAGTGAGAAAAAGGAAGCATTAAGCTTGAATAAAAAGGATCATGACAGGCTGACTTGTGTGTTAACTGAGCATAGATTTGATTTTTGCTTTTGCCAGGGCCTGCTGTCTGAGTTCTCTTCTCTTATTTGGGTAAGGTCTGACTTTTAAACTCTTGGGATGCTACATTCACAATCTCAGGATTGGGGATCACCCATACAGAATATGGTTTACCGAACTTTCCACTCTCTCCGTTTCTGGGAAGGTTGGAGTGGGGTGTGTGAAATCACTGGCAGGGGTGGCTCAAGACAATCTGCTGCCTGAGGAAAGAGATGAACTAGTGCCCCCCCCCATAAGCTAAAATGTAGGGGTACATGCTTCTAGCAAACCCACCATATCATAACAGCACTACCAGGATTCGCACAGCACCAAACCCTACCTATCAAAAGTCAACACTGCAAATATTAAACCAATACATCTCAGAATATCAATACATCTCCTACTGGGGAAAGAGAACAAGTGGGACTTTCAAATAGAAACTACATGAACAGAATACCTCAGCTCGGTTACATATGCAGAACATAGACCATCGCCAAACAAGGGATCACAATTTAGAAATAGACAATAATTAAACTGGGAACCCCAAACGCCAAAGTTGGAACGTACAACACCGGAGAAATAAAACTATAAATTAATTTCCTCTTATGCTAAACAAAAGCGCAAAGACCTTAGCAATACACATTTCCCAGAGCTGACATATTCCAGTTAATAAATTCAAAATAGAAAGGTAGAAAAATACAATTTTATTTGGCATTTTATTTTTCTGTTGCAACTGCCCCAGCCACTTTCTTCTGTTTTCTTCATGTCTTCTGCTAACTCTCCATTGTCTGCTGTCCATTTGTCCTTTCTTCTCTCTTCTAGTTTTCCATTCTCTCTCTACATCTGCTCCAACATACTGATCTTTCCCATTTTGCTCTTTCTTCCATTTCTTTTTCTTCCTTTTCCATCCACTTAAATTTCACCCTTCTATCCTCTATCCCCACTTACTCTCCCAATACCCGGCCAATCGTAGATTTTTCTTTCCTCCCACACAAAATATCTTTTCCCCTCTCCAGCCTCACTCCCCCATCCCCTTCTAATCCTCGCCCAACATCAGCTCCCTTCTAATTCCAGCCCCATCCAGCATCCGCTTCCTTCTAGTCCCATTCTCCCATCCCCCCAGTCAGCTCATTTCCAGTCCTAGCCCCACCATCAGCCCTGTCCAGTCCTATCCTAGCCCCCCATCAGCCATTTTCAGTCCTATCCTAGCCCCTCCATCAGCTCAAGTCCTAGCCCCCCAGTAGCTGTTTCCAGTTCTAGCCTCCCATCAGCCCTTTCAAATCCTATCCTAGCTTCCCATCAACCCATTTCCAATCCTAGCTCCCCAGTAGCCATTTCCAGTCCTGTCCTAGCACCCCCTGTCCCCCCCCCCCCCAAAGAGCCCCACACCTGTCTGCCCGACTTCAGAGGGAGCTGGGGAAGGCCAAGGCCGTGGCTCACCTCTGTACAGCCACTGGACTGAAGAGTGGGGTTTTCCTTCACAGAGTTCAGTGGGGGTGGGGGGGTGGGGGGGAGGGGAAGTGGCAGGAAGGCAGAGGCAAGCCAGAGGTGGAAAAATCGAAAATAAGCACAGAGCCAGAGTGCTGTTGCCATTGGAGGGCTGCCGCTGTTGGAGTGCCGCCCCCTCGAAACTGCTGCCTGAGGTGACTGCCTCAGGTGGCCTGATGGTAGAGCCACCCCTGGGCACTGGAATAGGAAGTGTGAAATGTAAAATCATATCCTCCTGTATTTGGGGTGGGTGGGATTCTTACAGAGCCTTGTGGTACCCTTTACGTTGGCACCCTGGCAGCAATACCAGGTACCTTAGCATTTGATACTTCTGGGGAGGAGGGAATTAGCAGCACCCTAAAGTTTATTTTTATTTCGTTCAGTAGTGCACCTTGCTAAGCTTTTTCACAAGCTATACTACAGATTGCCCTGGTAATGAGCTTATCTACCTGCAAGGCAGCTTATTACCATAGCCATGTTTTGCTGAATTTGAGTACCAGGAAATAAAGCTTGGAAAGTTTACCATTTTATCATGTGGTAAACACAGTTAAGCACACGAAAAATGCGTTACCGCAGCTGAGTAAATAGAATCTGTTTTGTAGCTGAGACTATTTATTTATTTATTTAATTTTCTTATATACTGCGCTCTTCTGTATCAGTGCGGTTTACATCAAAACACAACTGTCCAGCACAGAAGGTCTGCATTTAATTTACAATATAACGTGGGTATATGTACAGGTAATAACACGGTAGCTATATACAAATGTTGTTGTTAAGTGCCATCGAGTCGGAGTCGACTCATGGCGACCCTCTGGATAGCTATCCTAAATTGTGTTCGGTCTTCAGTCAGGCAGCTTATTGTTGACAGACTGGTACCCGTAGCTGCTGTTATTGTATCGATCCATCTCATTGCTGGCCTTCCTCTTTTGCGTTGACCTTCTATCTTGCCAAGCATGATGTCTTTCTCTAATGATCTCTCTCTCCGCATGATGTGTCCAAAGTATGAAAGTCGAAGTCATCTGAGCTTCTAAAGAAAGCTTAGGTTTGATCTCCTCTAGTACAGACTGGTTTGTTCTTCGGGCAGTCCATGGTATACACAGTATTCGCCGCCAGCACCATAATTCAAAGGCATCAATTTTCTTCCTGTCTATCTTTTTCACTGTCCAGCTTTCACATCCATATGATGTTGTTGAAAATACCATGGCTTGAACAAGTCAAATCTTTGTATGGAGAGAGACATCTCTGCTCTTGAGAATCTTATCTAGGTCTTTCATAGCTATTCTGCCAAGAGCAATGCGTCGTCTGATTTCTTGACTGCTTGTTGCTTCTTTATTGATAGTTGATCCAAGTAGGTTAAAGTTATTCACGATTTCAATTTCTTCTCCTTCGACGATGAACCTGTTGATTATGCCAGTTGTCATGATCTTTGTCTTTACATTAAGGTGCAGGCCCATTTTGAGACTATGTTCTTTGATTGTGAGAAGCAAATGTTTCAGATCATCTTCACTTTCCGCCAGTAATGTGGTATCAGCATAGCGAAGGTTGTAGATGAGTCTTCCACCAATCTTCACACTTCTGTTGGCTTCATACAATCCTGCTTCTCTGATGATTTGTTCTGCATATAAATTAAACAGGTAGGGGGAAAGTATGCAGCCTTATCTTACACCTTTGCTTATTTTAAACCATTCTGTTTCTCCTTGTTCTGTTCGAACTGTTGCTTCTTGATCAATGTACAGATTGTGCAAGAGAACGATCAGGTGTTCTGGTATACCCATGCTTCTTAATGTGGCCCAGAGTTTCTCATGGTTTACACAGTCAAAAACTTTGCTATAGTCGATAAAGCACAAATAGATATCCTTTTGGTATTCTTTAGTCTTTTCAAGGATCCATCTCACATCTGCAATGATGTCTCTCGTTCCTCTCCCTTTTCTGAACCCTGCTTGCACTTCAGGTAGTTTTTGTTCCAGGTATGATTGTAGTCTCTTTTGAATAATCTTCAGTAGAATCTTGCTGGCATGTGGGATCAGAGCGATTGTGCGATAATTTCCACAGTCAGTTGGATCACCTTTCTTTAGTATTGGTATAAAAACAGATCTTTTCCAGTCAGTTGGCCATGATCCTGTCTTCCATATTTCTTGGCACAGCCTTGTAAGTATGGTAACAGCTGCATCAGATTGCTGTAATACTTCTATGGGAATGCAATCAATGCCTGGTGCTTTGTTCTTTGATAAGGCTTTCAATGCTGCTTCAACTTCTTCTTTCATCACCAATGGTTCCAGATCATAAGGTACAGGTTGAAACGGCTGTTGGTCCACTTGATCTTTATCATATAGAAACTCTGTATATTCCTTCCATCTTTTCTTGATCTTCTCAGCATCATTCAACATAGAACCTTGAACATCTTGTAACATTCCAATTCGAGGCTGGAACTTTTTCTTTAACTCTCGTAGCTTTAGGAAAGCTGATCTTGTTCTTCCTCTAATAGTTTCTGCTTCTATTTCCTTGCATGCATCATTGTAGTACTTTTCCTTGTCCTGTCTTGCTGCACGTTGGAAATCTCTGAGTTCTGTGATTGTCTTTCTTTCTCCTCTGGCTTTAGCTTCTCTGTGTTTCTGGGCAATTTTCAGAGTTTCTTCCGTCATTCATTTTGGCCATTTTTTCTTTTTCACCTTTTGTAGAGACTTCTCGCTTTCTTCCAACACAACCTTCTTGATGTCATTCCATAACTCTTCTGGAACTCTATCATTTGTATCTAAAGCAGCAAATCGATTTTGCAGGCAGTCTTTAAATTCCAGTGGTATATTCACAAGGTCACATTTTGCTGAATTCATGAGTGGTTTGCTCTTTTTCAACTTTAGCTTGAGTTTGCATACTAGTAGTTGATGATCTGTACCACAGTCAGCTCCAGGTTTTTTCTTTGTTGATGTTATGGAGCTTTTCCATCGTTGACTTCCACAGATGTAGTCAATTTGATTTTTATACAATCCATTGGGTGAAGTCCATGTGTACAGTCGCCGCTTGTGTTGCTGGAAGAAGGTGTTTGAGATGAATAGATCATTGGTTTTGCAGAATTCTATCGGTCTTTCTCCAGCTTCATTTCTGTTGCCAAGTCCATATTTTCCAACTACTTTGTCTTCTTCTTTGTTGCCAACCTTTGCGTTCCAATCACCCATGACTATCAGGATATCCTGTTTGCATGTTCTGTCAATTTCAGCTTGTACTTGTTCATAGAACTCTTCAATTTCATTCTCTTCTGCAACTGGTGTTGGGGCATATACTTGAATTATAGTTGTGTTGATAGGCATTCCTCGTAGACGAATAGAGATTAAGCGTTCGCTGACTGCATTGTATTTCATTACAGTTCTTGCAAGTTTCTTCTTCTTTATTATAAATGCAACACCATTTCTTCTTTGTCTTTCATTTCCAGCATAGTAGACCATGTGATCATCTGATGCAAAGTGCCCGATGCCAGTCCATTTCAGTTCGCTGACACCCAACAGATCAAGTTGTACACGTTCCATTTCATTCTTGACCACCTCCAACTTCCCTTGGTTCATGCTTCGTACGTTCCATGTTCCAATGTGTAAGACATCTTTACAGCTTCTGACTCTCATTTCATGTGCAGCTACATCAGCAGTCAGACGTCCCGAGGACTTTGATCCAACCACATCATAAATGCTGGCTTTACTCTGAAAAATCTTCAGCTCTTCCCCAGTAGCTAGTTGAGTGCTTTCCAACCTGGGGGTCTCACCTTCCAGCACTACAGCACAATTTGTTTTGTTGTAACTATCCATTGGGTTTTCATGGCAAGATACAGAAGTAGATTGCCGGGCCTTTCTTCCGCGCAGTTTAAGTTTGGTGGTGTTGCCGTTGTCACAGAAATGTGATCCTCCGCCGTCAACACTATCCCATTCTGCTGCTGCCCAGATGGGTGGTTTGTCTTGGTCTGGCATCTCAGCTGAGACTTGTCCATCTTGGGAGACCCTGCCAGTAGTTAAACTACCGATAGTTTAGCTCTCAGCATCACTGATGCACACAAGCCCTCACAGCACGACAAGCTGCAACCAATATACAAATATATACAGGTAAATTACAGCATACATTTGGAAATGACTCAAATGTGTCCTATCGGCTCAACTGCGTATTGGCTGATAATAGGGTGATAAGAGTTACTATTTGTCGGGAGGATCCCGACAATGGGAGCGCAAGTGTGAGAAGTGTAATTTGAACGCCACTTCCCTCATTCTTAACTTGCTGCTCTAATCACAGGGCCACTTCTCCTTTCAAGAGGTGGGTGGAAGTGCCAGAAGCAGCCCTTGCTTGGCGTATCCGGGCAAACATTCGGCAAGACTAGGTGGTCACCAACGGCAGCAGCTGTCAAAGCAAAACAGATGCGGACAGCTCCACAAAGAGTCATTAACACATTCTTGTACCGGCCGGAAGAGCAGGTTGCACCGTTACGCATTTTTACAGGATTGTTGTCGGAAGGGTGGTGTGCAGATGGGCTTGATTTGTTCAGTTTAAAACCTCGGGGGAGGGGGCATAAGGCTCAAGGTTTGTTTAGAGTGCCCAATCCCTTGCACCAGACCAGGCTGTAATGTTTGGTGTTAAGCATGACGGGTCCCAGGGCAGGAAAATGGGAGGGGTCCCCAATCCTTGCATCAAACCATGCCTCTTTCAGCTTCAGACACGTTTGGACAGTTGCCTGGGTGCACCCCCATAATGCTTGCCCAGGGGTTTGTGCATGAAGCCATCTTCATTTGCAAAATATTTGGGGATTGGATCTTTATTAAAAGCAATTATATAGCAAGCAGCAACACTAATTGCTTAACCGCTCTTTAAAGATAATTCATGGCGGACAAACATATAACTTTGGCTATTTAAATAAGTGTGGCTATTTGTTTTAAAATGGGTCATCCTTTGTGGTGGGACAGGGGCAGCACTGAAAGTTCAGTGACGAAATTCAACTGCTGGATGATTAACTTATGTGTTTAAGTACAAATCCTAAGTAGCAAGTATAACTTTATATGGATACAATATTCACATTAAGTTATGCAGGTTGACCAACACCTCAATTTATGGCTCATGTTGATAGATTTGCCTGACTACGAGTTGCTAAAATATTTCCTTGACGCTAACGTGTTAAGTCCACTGATTGCTGACTTTCTATAAACTTTTAGTAAGATAGTACAATGCAGCAAATCTCTCTCTCATGCATACCTATTGTGGTTATACTGAAAACCTTATGGACTAGATGTGTCCCGAGGACTGGGTTGTGAACCCCTACTCTAAGGTATGCAGATTTAGGTCTTCAAGTCTCTTCTCATAGAGTTCTGGCCCAAATCCCATTCCATTTGGCCACTCTCCTCGGAAGTGCTTCAGATCTTTGTATATCCTTAGTTAGATACAGCTTCCAAAACTGAACACAGTACTCCAAGTGAGTCCTCATCAGTGACCTGTTCAGGGGCATTATCACCTCCTCATTTTGGCCAGTTAGGTCCCTTTCTGTGCAGCCAAGCATCCTTCTGGCTTTGGCCGCCACCACCTTGTCACATTGTACTGCCATCTTAGTGTCTGAAGATCTCATTACCCCAAGATTTCTTTCTTGGCCTATGCACATCATCCTCTCACCCCCTATCTCATACTGCTCATTTGCATTTTCACACTCCGGTTGCATAACTTGGCACTTTGTATTAAATCTTAACTGCCAAGCATTCAATCTTCTGAAAAAGGCCATTTTTCATGTTGTCAATTCCCTCTGGGGTGTCTACTCTGTTGCAAATCTTCATGTCGTCTGCAAAAAGGCAAACTTTTTCCTTCTAACCCTTTGGCAGTGTCGGTTACGAAGATATTAAACAGAATCTGTCTCGGTACAAATCCTTGAGAACTCCACTACTCAACTTTCCTCTGAGCAAATTCAGTTTACCACCACCCTCTATCGTCTTGTCAGTCAACTGGTTTCTAATCCAGTTCACCACCTTGGGTCCTAGTTTCAGACTGCTCGGTTTATTCATGAATCTTCTATGAGGAACTGTATCAAGGCCTGATTCACTAGGGGGTTTCTTCCATTCTGTAGCATGCTAAGGGACCTTGGCGAATCGGACACCAAGGGATAGTCCAAGAAAAGATGAGATGAAACGCTTTGCAAACATTAATAAATGGGGATCCTCTCGGAACCCTCCCTGACACATTTTAAAAATCCTATCTCATGCCTCTTGCAGCCTGACTTTCATCCCTGGATTTTGTTTTAATACTTCTATATCTGAACAGTCGAGTTTTGTTTAATTTCTTGAAGTTGTTAAGGTAACTTGCATAAGTGATAAAAGGCTTTTTAAGAAGCTCTTATGCTGTTGCAACACTTATAAAGCCGTCAGAGAAGCTGTTTAACATGTCCCATTCTTTTTTTGGATGTATGTGGGACTTGCAGTTGAGTCTAATTGTAGTCATGCCATTGCACATGATGCCGAGTAACTCTGAGATGTTACCCTATGTAAACAAGAAGGTTTCAGGCCACAATAATGGAGCCTATATTTATTTATTTATTTAACATCTTTTATATACCGCGCTATTTGTTTTCAGTGCGGTTTACATATAACAAAGGTTGCACATTCAGAGGACAATTGTGTGCTTACATTACAACAGGAGATTTGAACTTGGAACAACAGGGTAAGCTATATACCTTACCCCCCCTTCCTTACCCCCCCCCCTCCCTTGGATCTCCTGACATGTACTGAAAGAAAGGTGTGCATTAGACATTAAACAGTTATTAGGGATCTCACACATGCACACAGACATGGCATCTCATAAGCCGCCTTCTCTTCAGAAACTAAAGCTAAAACAGAGCACAGAAAAAAACCCCCAAACAGTTCTTGTTTCAGCCAAAGAATCAATAGAGCAGCTGACTGAAATGCAGAGATAAGCCCTGCTTATAAATATATTTGCACATAAAGAACCTCACCCGGACCAATCCAAAAGAACTTCATACACTTTAAATAACAATTATTTGTTTGGACCCTTTCATCATACCTAATTCACCAATATATTTTAGGTGGAACTGAGTATCTGGGATCACATTTCACTGTTTTTATTATTAAACATAGAAGTGATTTAAAATCATCCCCATTTTCAAGCAGCATGTAAGAGGAAAATTGTCAACACTTTACATTTCTGTAAGGATGAAGGTCATCAAAATTCAATCTGTCATAGGCTTAGGGTGGAAGTAGGTTCTTTAATGGTTCATGTACCATGACAACTTGGGTTGAAAGCATTTGTGAAAATTTTCAGCTGTCTGTTAGACTCCTTAAGGGTTTTTTTTCAGTGTGGTACGTTTCTCTGATAATTGTGAATAGTAAGATATGACCAAGTGCTGGAATCTGAAGCCTCCCAAAACGAGTCCCCCATAGTGAGAAAGAAAGGATTGTCTGGTGTTTGTGCAGTTTCTGTACTGAGGGAATTTCTGGTAGTACTAGCGGCTGAAATTATACTGCAGAAGTTTGCTTTAAAGCATGTCCTCTGGAGGAAGTGATGTCACTGACGGGAAAGGCTGCTTGACACATTGTCTCCGAGAGGGATGAGTGTAAACTTTGCAAATAGTTGCAGCAGTACTGTCCCAATTTGTCATCAGAGATACAGTAGCTCTCTATACCCAGAAGACAGCAACAGGCTAAGGCAGCAAAGCCGTGTTTGTCTGAAGTCGTAGTGGCTTGCAAGCTGCAGTGTGGCCGAGCACATAGCAGAATGGTATTGGAGTGGGCGAGTTGGGCCTCGGTCAGCTCTGAGAGCAACCTGCATAAGGAATCACGCAGTCCCCTTACTTTGGGGAAAATTAAAGTTCTCTTATATAGTTTAAAAGGTAAACCAAGGCAGGAGATTTGGGTAAATAGCAGCTGAAATGAGAGAGCTGATCTCAGATTTGTGGTGGGACGTGGCCAACCTTGGATCACATGTGGAGGAAGCCGAACTTTGAGTACAGATGTAGGACAGTGATGACATTTTGAGGGTCCTGCAGTTAAGCTGAAGTGAGTCTGGGATGATTTGCAGTAAAAAGTCAAGGCAGGGCTGGTGCAGGGATTGACGATGCCCTAGACATGCCCCTCCATTGTGCTGCCCCTACCCACTGCAATTGCCACTGCTACCACCCCTCTCCAGGGCCAGCAATGGCAAAGGAACTACGATGCAATGCTTACCAAAAGCTCCAGCGCTGCATTGCAGTTCCTGTCTGCTATTTTCAGGCGTTACTATCCCCCTCCAAAGCAGACATCCGGATTGGCAAAAAGGTTGCAACATTGCTTAGAGGGCATATACTGCTTGACAGTGGAAATGAATGATGATAGTGCTCCTGTGTTTGGGAGGGCAGCTTTGTTCATTTCAGAGGGAATTGGCTGCCTGGCTGTCGGCGGCTCTGTGGGAGCAGTTGTTTTGGCTACAGGCTGCAGTCAGTGAGATGTTGCATCAATGTACAATGCATTTTATTCAAGTTCAGAAGCATCATTTTATTTTCAGTTTGGCAGTAGATCCGGCTTATATTTAACAAGATTTGTGCAGGCAGCTCAGGAGCCATGGTTTGTTGTGGTGGTGAGAGGTGAGAAGGGCTCAAGGTGTAGGGATAATGCTGATATTGTAAGTGTTTTTCTAGGCATTATCAGCAGTTGTTTGGGGGTCATGAGGGGGGTTCTGGGCAGCTGGATCAGTTTTTTGAAGGATTGGGGTTGCCTCTGCTTATGGTAGAACAGGAACAGAAATTGCAAGCACCTTGAAGAAAGGAGGCAATCTTGCGAGCCACATAGGAATTGTACAACCTGAAAGCACCTGGCCCAGATGGCCTTAGGGCAAGCTATATTAGATCTTGACAGAGAATGTGGTAGAATCACTTTGCATATTGTTTAATAAGGCAAGGGTTAAGGGATCCTTAGCCCCTTTTGTGCATCAGGCACTTATAACTGTTTTGCCAACGCTGGGCAAAGATCTGGAGGAGATTGGGTTGATGATAAAATCTGTGCCAAGATGCTGGCAATGCAACTGAGTAGGTTGCAGCTGAACTTGCCTGTTTTGTTAGGCAGTGATCAGATTGGGTTTATTCTGGGTAGGCCTGGAGTTACTAACATGCAGAGAGTGCTAGTGGATATGCAGGTAGCTAGAAGGTGAGGTGTCGCAGGGCTGGCAGTCAGCTTTGACCTTGAAAAGGCCTTTGACAAGGTGTGTCCTTTGTACATTCAGTGCGAGTGCAGAGAAGATCACATTGGTGTAAATTCTATACCAGGTACCACAGGCAAGAGTGTTGGTGAATAGCCAGGAATCGACGAGTTATATGTTGGATGTCCCCCCTCTTTCGGGCTTTTTTCTCTATGCATGGAGCCTCTGGCTTGTAAGTTGAGACCCTGAAGTGAGGAGGGTTAGGGTGGGAAGTGAGATGTTAAAGCCGCTCTGTTCGCTTACGATGTATTGTTCCTACTGGGCAAACCCCAGGATTTTCTGCCAAGGGTGGCTGAAAGTTTTAGGGAATGCGAGAGTTCTCTGGATTACAAGTGAATTGAGATATGTCCCAGGCATTAGATTTGAATGGAATGGGAAGGCAGCTTGGTAGGACATCTTCTTCCTGATGCAGTGTACCAAGGGGTTGTTGAAATATTTGGAGCTGGTGCTCCCTCTGAACTTAGATCTGTTATGCTGCTAATATAGTACCAGTTGTGCATGCTAATGTAACCAGGTGGTGAAAATAAAAAATAAAGATACCTGGGTAGGTTTCTCCCTCTGGGAGTCCGGCATTGTTGCGGTGAGCAGCCAGGTGTGTTTTACGGGAAAGAGAAGGGCAGCAAAGTGTGGTGTGTGTGTTTGTGGCTTTTTTTTTTCTTTTTCAAATAAATGAATGACAAAATGAATGATATCAACTGTGGTAGGGACATGAATAAAATGTTGATTGGAATGTGAGTGATGCGGTGGGACTGGTGTGGCAATTGGAGCTTGGATGGAGATAAGCGGGGATGCATGTACACAGGCTTGGCTGCTTTTGAATGGTTTGATGTATGAATTGGATAGATGAGACACAGAGAGAGTGAATAAGAGGAGTTTGAATGAGAAAAAGTGGTTTCTGGTTATGTTTTGAGTGTTTATCTGTGAATAAGTGAAAAGATTGGGATATCAGAGGGGAAGAAGGTGAAGAAAAAAGAAAGGAGCAAGGAAGGGAGAGATGAATTGAAGGCTGGATGAGTGTAGATGGAGAAAGGAGTGTTTAAAAGAAAGAAACACTGGGTATTGTATGCGGTGAGTGAAGGGAAGAGTGAGAGAGTTTTTCAGATGCCACTGCAAGCTTACTAATCAGTATTTTTCCATTAGGGAATATTTTTTTTTCTTTTAGTGCACCAAAGAGGAAAGGGTAAGATACCCTTTGTGAGGTTTGGAGAATAGGAATAGTGATAGTGTTAGGGTAAGAATCCAGTAGCGCTGAAGATCTTCTGCAAGTCCAGAGGAAGATTGAAAATGACCAGCGGTTTCTGAGATGATGACCCTTGAGGATCAGAGAACATAGTACTTGAGGACATTGGGCCCTAACATGGAAACCTTTGGATAAGTAGAAACTCTTACTTTTAAAACACAAGTTGTTGTTTTTTTATATTTGAGCTCAAATATTTCCAAGGACTGGGTTTTGATAAGAATCACACATATAGGTTTAAGGAATTGAGCTCTGTTACCAAAAGAAACCCTCACTTGGTTTGCAGCTTGTCATGCTGGGAGGGCTTGTATGTCATTTGCTTCTCACGATCAAGGAACATAGTCTTAAAATGGGCCTGCACCTTAATGTAAAGAAGACAAAGTTCATGACAACTGGTAAAATCAATAAGTTCATCTCATCGTTGAAGGAGAAGAAATTGAAATTGTGGACAACTTTTAACCTACTTGGATCAGCAAGCAATAAAGAAGCAACAAGCAGTCAAGAAATCCGATGACCAGGGCCGGATTTACCTATACGCCATGTACGCCATGGCGTAGGGCCCACAGCCGGCAGGGGCCCACAAAAAAAGAAGTAAATTTTTTTAAAATACAATTTAAAAAAAAACCCTGGTGGCTGCCGCCGCGGGGCCCCCTCTGCTGCCGCGGCAGCACCGATTGACCCGCGGGGGCCCCGTCTACAAGCTGAAGCCGTCGGGTCGGGTCGTTCCTCCCTCCCTCCCTCCGTGCAGGCTGCAGGCTGTGAGAGACGCGAAGAGAGAGCGTCTCCTCGCGTCTCTGTAAAGCCCGCAGGGGCTGATGGGAAATTGATATTATTAAGACTCTATTCTGTTCTATGTAATTATCTCATGTATATAGTTTACCCCGGTTCTCCAAGTTTGTACTCCTGTTCGATGTAAACCAAACAGCTTGTTGTTATGGTCTTTATGTTATAATGTAAACCGCGCTGATGCCGAATAGTGCGGTATATAAGAACTTGTAATAAATAAATAAATAGGACTGGAAATGGGCTGATGCAGGGACTAGAAGGGAATGGATGCTGGGTGAGGCTGGAACTAGAAGGGAGCTGATGTTGGGGGAGGATTAGAATGGGATGGGGCTGGAAGAGTAAAATGGAGAAGGGAAAAATATTTTGTGTGGGAGGGATAA
Source organism: Ichthyophis bannanicus (assembly GCA_033557465.1). Lineage (NCBI taxonomy): Eukaryota > Metazoa > Chordata > Amphibia > Gymnophiona > Ichthyophiidae > Ichthyophis > Ichthyophis bannanicus. The sequence continues at coordinate 101,960,810 of CM066038.1, forward strand.
AAAAATCTACAATTGGCCGGGTATTGGGAGAGTAAGTGGGGATTGAGGATGGAGGGGTAAAATTTGAGTGGATGAAATAGGAATGAGGAAAGAGCAAAAGGAGAAAGATTAGTATGTTAAAGCAGATGTAGAGAGAGAATGGAAAAAAATCTAGAAGAGAGAAGAAAGGACAAATGGACAGCAGACGATGGAGAGTTAGCAGAAGACACGAAGAAACCAGAAGAAAGTGGCTGGAGCAATTGCAGCTGAAAAAAATGCACAAAAGGTAGAAAAATATCTCTTTATTTTGAATTTAGTAATTGGAATATGTCAGCTCTGGTAAATGTGCATCATTAACGTCTGCGCTTTGTTTAGTACAAGAGCAAATTAATGTATAGTTTTATTTCTACAGTGTTGTACATTCCAAGTTTGGCTTTTGGGATTCCCAGTTTAATTATTGTCTTCCTGTTTCTAAATTGTGATTACTTGTTTGGTGATGGTCTATGTTCTGCATGTGTAACTGAGCTGAGGTGTTCTGTTTATATAATTCCTATTTAACATTGCCACTTGTTCTCTTTCCCCAGTAGGTCATGTATTGTTCTCTGAAATGTACTGGTTTAATATTTGCAGTGTTGCCTTTTGATTGGTAGAGTATGGTGCTTTGTGAGTCCTGGTAGTGCTGTTAGGATACGGCGGGTTTACTATGGGTTCTAAATGGGCAGTGTTTGTAGTAGTTCCTAATGTGTCTGGCAGTTGGCACTGGATTATAGTAACGTAGAAATCTTTTAGTCTTTCTTTATCCATACACTCATTAAGAGGCACGTTTACTAAAAGTTAGTATATGGTAACATTATGCAAATATTTATGCAAATGAGGCCCCTTATGCAAATGAGGCCCCGCACCCCCCTTGGGCCGCCCCTGCTGGGGGCCCACAATTTTTGTTGGCGTAGGGCCTCACTCAAGGTAAATCCGGCCCTGCCGATGACGCATTGCTCTTGGCAGAATGTCTATAAAAGACCTAGACAAGATTCTCAAGAGCAGAGATGTCTTTCTCCATACAAAGATTTGACTTGTTTAAGCCTTGCTATTTTCAATAACATCATATGGATGCAAAGGTTGGACAGTGAAAAAGATAGACGGGAAGAAAATTGATGTCTTTGAATTATGGTGCTGGTGGTGAATACTGCGTATACCACGGACTGCCTGAAGAACAAACCAGTCAGTACTTGAGATCAAACCTAAGCTTTCTTTAGAAGCTCAGATGACAAGACTTCGACTGTCATACTTTGGACACATCATGCGAAGAGAGCATTCATTAGAGAAAGATATCATGCTTGGCAAGATAGAAGGTCAACGTAAAAGAGGAAGGCCAGCAATGAGATGGATCGATACAATAACAGCAGCTACGGGTACCAGTCTGTCAACAATGAGCTGCCTGACTGAAGACTGAACACAATTTAGGACAACTATCCAGAGGGTTGCCATGAGTCGACACCAACTTGACGGAACTTAACAACAACAACCAAAAGAAGAAAATGAGACTTTGTTATTAAATGTTTATTGCTTCTTTTGTAATTAACTCGCACCTCAAGCATCAGGCTACTTTTATAGGTGGTTATAATACTTACCCAGATTTCCATGTAATTATCCCTTGGTATCATAACACCAGCTGAAGCTCTTCTAAGTTTTTTTATCTTTTTTTAGATTTGATGTTTTTTTCTGACTGTTCCTTTGTGGGTACTTTAGTTGGAACTTAGTGTTTTTTGTACCTCCCTAGCACACCTAAACTGGGTTGGTAGAGATACCATCTCCCCGGCTACTGTGAGCGCTCCTATAAAGGGGAAACTCTGATACCATCTTACCCTGGGTGGGTGTGGGCAGGGCTTACACTATGGTGCAGCAACTCTTGCAGTGGAGAGATCTGCTGTTCTGTGCTTGGTCAATTGCAGTTAGTAATGGTGGCAATACTGCATAAGTAGCTGTATGTGCTTCAGTCTTTGCCTTTGATGCTGCAGAAACTGGATTGTGACATATGGGGGTGGGGGGAGGCAGTTAGTACGTTTTTGGTTGTGCCTTGGTTGTGTTTGAAGGTGCTGCAGTGAGCGATCATGGACGGGACGAGGGGTCCCTGTTAGACATTTGTAAAATCGGAGTGGTTTGCTGCGTTGTGTGAAGTTGGCTGCTGGGACAGTGTGACTATGGCGTCTCAGCTGGCAGTCTTATAATTTAACATATGTTCTGCATATGGAAACTCAGGGCTGTAATATCAGGGGCCTATAATGTGGTGAAATCCTCCGGCAGTGGGTGCAGAAGAAGTTAGGGGTTATTTACCATAACATAGCAAACAGCTCACATTATACAAACATATAACAAGGACCACTGTCTGTGCCCCATCCATGAGCTGGAGAGGGAAGGGCTCCTGTATGCAGCCTGGCGAAGAAAGGGCTTATGTGGGTGGGGCAGTTGTTGGAGAAGAGCAGGACCTAACCTTGGAATTTTGAGTCCTTGCAGAATAATCATCAACTAGGGGCCAAGAAATGTTATGGCTACTTGCTAGTTAGGCATTGTTTAGAATTGTACCTGTGGGCGCAGCCCCTCACCTTCTGGGATACTCCTTTTGATATGATAGTCTTTAGTCTATAAGCAGTCTCTAATAGTGGGCTTTGGTGTCCTTGCTTTACAAGTAGTTTCAGGAGAAGCTGGTTACGGGGAGGGAGGAGAGTTCTCAGCCACAGTCCAGAACAGGGTGCATGATGGGAATGTGGAGCTGGATGTAGATGACTTTCAAGCATGTGTTATGGGGTGGCTAAAGTGGTCGAGAGCTATGCTTGACGTGAAACCCATTCAAAATTTTTGCATAGCGTTTGTGTCCCTCTCAATGGGAGTGCCAGGTTGAAGTGGTTGAAACAGCTAACTGTCCTAAGTACTTGAGGAAGGTGGGGACTTGTGTACACTGTATTTGAACAAGTTTTCATATTGATACTTTTTGGGGAGAGGTTTTCCATAGTTCAAGTATAATGTTAGGTACGGAGTGAAACCCAAATCCAGCTGTGTTTTTAATGGATACTTGGGAGGACTTTGAAAGGGGAGCGCGGGCAGAGGTCTTGTTGGTCAGGAAAGGTTGCCTAGTTGCAAAGTGCTGTTTAATGTTGCATTGGATCAATACTCTGCTCCCAAGGCTGAATGTCCAGAGGGTGCAGATGCACATTGTCCTGTGTATAGAACTTACAACAGCAATGATCTTGGAGTTGAAAAAGAGGGGTGCGTTTTAGACGATTTGGGACCCCTTTCCTAATGGCTTTGACTTTGACTCCGCGTAGGCGCAGTGGACTTTTAAACTCGCTGTATGTGTAGCTGGGTGGGGGGATTACCTGGATTTTCTGTGTTGAGGTTTACTGTATAAGGTTCCTAAGTACCATGTGATTTCCTTAGGTTACTGAGGGCTTTCTCTGTACTAACCTGGGGGGGAGGGGGTACTAAATGTAATAACTGTGGCTGGTTGTGTTTTGGAAAACTTGTCCTCTGCTTTTCTGTTCCTAAATAGTTGTGCTCCTGAAGAATAAGCAGCTTCGAGGCATTGTGTTGCCTGAGGAGTGTTAGACCAAACTAGGATTCTGCCATGTCAGGGCATGTGGGAATAAACTTTTGGCATATAGACAGATTCAACAACTCCCATACAAATAGTTTTGCTGTCAGCAGATACAGTGCTGAGTACGAAGAGAAAATCTTATGACTAATATCTTCCATGCACAATAGAGGAGAGTTGGTGGTTAAGGACAGGTTTCTGAGCCAAAGAAAGGACTTATGAATACCATTTGAGGTGTTGCATGATGGCGAAACTAGTAAACCTGAATTCTTATATTTAAGAATACAGCCATAAGATCCAATCCTAGACTCCTATTCATTCCTTACTCAAAGAACCAGAGAAGCTACCTGCTGTCCTCCTCTCCTCTCCTTTCAAAGTCTATAGGTACCAGCTCTGTGGGTGCTGAGCATCGCCAGTACAGTATTTGGCAAATTTCTTTACTGTGTCCAGGGAGGAGTAATTAATGGTGGGATGAGGGTAAACATTCTAAATTCACTTTGAATTCAATTTTCCTAATTTTGCTGTATGCTGGAAACATTTAAAATAAGTATCTGCCTATTCGTTATTTAAACCACTTTTGGTGTGCATACAATAAAAATAAAACAAAGGATGAGAAGGCTCCATTAGAATGGTAAAACCTTCCCAAGAGAGTCATATACTTGTGTCTATAGAAATCTGAATGAAGCTCACTATGCTGAAGTTCTCGGAGGATAACCTTGGATTTTTCCTCGATTGCTTGAAAATGGTGACTCCTTAGTGAAAGATAAAGCAGACAGTGAAGGTAGGCATAAGAGGATCCTGACAAGATTTACACTATGGTCTTGAAATCTCCAAACATCTAGAGGTCCACTTCTGAAATCCTAATAAAATTGAGATTTTAGTGGGCAAAGCATAAGACCATACTCGAAGCAAATGCCACAAGAGTAGGAAAGAAATGGAAGACGTACGGGGTGGCGGAAACATGCTCATGTGCCATGAAAGGACAAAAACACTACTGGAATGGACTGAACGAGTATGTGAGCAGTTGTATAAGTTGGTTCCGAGATCAGGCATTTGAGTGGATCTACTCAGGAGAGGCCTCTACTCATCTGGCCTTTTTGGTTTTGTAAACAACTTTGAGCATGGGTTGGTGTAAGCTGAGCATTTTCCAGTTACCCTGCCAATGCAATCCATTCTTCTAGAGGCATCACCTCTGAGGGAGAGGGTAATTTAGCTTCCTTGCCATTCCATTCATTACTTGCAAAGCTAAGATGGTCTTCAAGGGTGCTATATGCAAGAGCGCTTGAAATTGCCTAAAATCACTAATAGATTCAATATAAGCGCTCACATGGCAATAATTCAGTCTCTAACAACCTACAGTGAATTTGAACAGATAATTTTTAGGCACTCTGTTTTCTTCTACCATTCCACTGAAGCATCTCAATCTTTTTTCGTCATCATCCCTCCAGTCCAGTCCTGACGCGTGGGTTATGCTCATCCACCAGCAGATGGAAACTGAGAACACAGAGTTGCAACACTCCTCCTTAAGTAGCCTGTGCCCACATACCAAGTCAGCATTTCTCAGTCTCCAGCAGATGGAGGAGCATAGCCTGGTTTGAGGACTGGAATTCTAGTGGGGTGCTAGGCCACATTTGGGATTCAGAACCCGGTATATCTGGGTCCCTCCCCTTCTCCCCCAGCCACCCCTCAATGTGCCCTTGGGGACAAGTAGATTGGTGGCAGTTCCCTCTTTCCTCCTCCCCAACTCTTGAGAGGGGGGCCAAGGGTTGAGTCCTTTGTCTACCCATAAAGTTAAAAAAAAAAAAAAAAAAAAAGACACAGGATCCAGGCAGTAAGGAGGGGTGCAGCAGTGGCAGCACAGAGAGCCCCAGAGTGATGGTATCAGCGCCAGTGAGTTGTTCCCGCTGGTGTGTGGAGCCCCAGACCATGGTGCACATGGCGGATGGTGCGTGCACCCAGTGTATGGCGTGCAACAGCCACTGGGCTCTGCTCTCAGAAGCTGGGCTGTGCTGCAACTGTCAGAGAGGGCATGGCTACTTCGGATCACAGCCTTAGCATTCTGAGAGCCTCAGAGGCAGTTTGTGAGGACTTGGGGGAGCGCAACTGTGCAACTGTCAGTAATGGTGGTCCTGCGGTTTTGGCGGGAATGACTGCCATTTTAGGGGCAGCCTGCTCATCTCCTTTGGAGTGGTCTGAGCCTCTGGTATTGCAGCCCATGTCCATGGACCCGGCTGGGACCTTAAGGGGGCTGTCTAGAGTTTGAAGGGTGCCCCCCTTTTCTCTGGAATTAGTGCTTTGTTATATTAGGCCTTTTGTTTGAAACAGGGTCTTGGTGCAGGATCTTCCATACTGGCTTTGACCTCCCTTGGCAGGGGAGCAGGCCCAATCAGTCAGTGGCAAGCGTTTGTGATGGGAGAGGTCGCTGGAGGAGGATGACAGGAAGTCTGAGTCCCTAAGGTGCTTGGGGCTATTGGAGGGCCTGTTGGATCTTTTAGAGGACCAATTCCAGGAAGGGCTGGAAGAGGAGGAACTTCTTGTGGGTGAGGATCCAACTGCAGTGCAGATTTTCTACTGGAATGTACTGCCTGCCCTCATCATGCAGACTCTGGCTGCCTTGTGGATTGCAGAGGCTCTGAGGCCGGAGCCGGAGGAAGATCCATTGCTAGAAGGCATTTGTAAGCTGGCTAGGTCCTTTATGGTCCACAGGATGTTGAAGGAGATGATTGACACAGAGTGCAAGGTTTTGGAAGCGAGGTTGCGCGTTGGTCGCATTATAGTCAAGCTTTACCCTGTTCCGCTGGAGGAGCAAAATCGTTTCTGCCTCCCTCGGGTGGACACCTTTGTGGCAACGGTCACCAGGAAGACTACCATTCCCATTGAAGGACTGGCATATGGAGGTCTTGCTGAAACAGGCTTTTGAAACCTCTGCCATAGCCCTGCAGGAGGCTATTTGTGGCTCCTATGTGCAATGGGCCTGAGGTGGTCCCAGAGGGTTCTGGAGGCATCTCTGGGAGAGGCAGCAGTTTGGGAGGAGGTGACTCGGCTGGAGTTGGGAACAGCCTTTTTGGCTGACCTACTTTATGATCTGCTTCGAGCCTCGGCCAAGTCGATGGCTATAGTGGTGTCTTCCCAACGTTTCTTGTGGTTGCATAACTGGTTGGAGGATGTGGCCTCCAAAACGGGGTTAAGCAAGCTTTTCTTTGATGGGCAATTGTTTGGAGAGGATCTTGAGAAGTTGGTAAAAGACCTGGGGGACACTAAGTGCCTCGGCTTCCAAAGGATAAGTGCAAGGGGACTGACCGGGGAACCTCCATTCAAGGTCTTGGTCCAGACTCGCAGAAGTTTCATGAGGTAGAGGAGTAGCTTAATGCTTAGAGCACTGGCTTGAGAACCAAGAGACCAGGGTTTGATTCCCACTAGCACTCCTTGTGGCCTTGGGCAAGTCACTTAACTCTCTATTGCCTCAGAAAAATCCAAGTTATCAATGTCCCAAGTTTAAGTTATAATGTAAACAGCTTTGACTGAAATGATAGTGGTATAAAAAAACACACCTGTTAAACAGTGTTGTCCGGCTAGGGAGCAAATCCACAAAGGTCCTATTTTTTGCCTAGGGGTTCCTTTCATGGAGACCATTGGGGCAGCAGAGACAGGGCTGCCAGAGGCAGTGCAGCTAAGCCTACCCAATGAAGATTTGGGGGTCCAGGCAGAGGTGCAACCTGTGGGAGAATGACAGTCTGGGTCCAAATCATTATGGATACTTTGGTCTTGGAGGTGATTTGGGAAGGCTGCGCTCAATTTCACTGGGCCTCTGTCAGATGCTTTTATGGTCTCTCCCTGCTGGGCCATGGACAAGGTGCAGGTGGTGCAGATCACTGTCGCCTGGCTCCTACAGCTCCAAGCCGTGATTCTGGTACCCTGGGACGAGTGGGACTCTAGTTGTTACTCAATTTATTTTATGGTCCTGAAGAAAGAGGCCTCTTGGTGTCCCATCTTGGATTTGAAAGGGGTAAACAGGGCCTTCAGGGTTCCCCATTTCCGTATGGAGACTCTGAAGTCTGTGATAGTGGCGGTTCAACGGGGAGAATTCCTAACTTCGCTGGATCTGACGAAGCATATTTGCATGTTCCTATCCATCCCAAGCACCAGCGGCTTCTGCATTTTGCAGTTCTGCAGGGGCATTTTCAGTTCCAGACTCTGTCTATTGTGTTAGCTACGGCCTCTCGGGTGTTTACAGAGGTGATGGTGGTGGTAATGGTGGTAGTGGCACTATGGAAGCATTCTAGTTCATTCGTACTTGGACAATTGGTTGATTCGGGTGATGTCCTTTCAGGAGAGTCACAAGGCGTTGGCTCATGTTATTTCCCATCTTCAGGGCTTGGGTTGGGTTGTCAACTTTGGAAAGAGCAGTCTGATTCTGTCCTAGTACCTGGAGTATTTGGGAGCTCACTTCAACAATCTGTGGGTTTGGTCTGTTTGCCGGAGAGCAGGATGCCAAATTGTAGTCCAAATTGCAGGCTCTGAGGAGAGTTCTTCACTCGAGCGTGGGATTACTTGCAGTACTCTATTCCATAGCGGTGGCATTGGAGCTGGTGCCTTGAGCTTTGTTGCATTTGCGGCTTCTTCAGGCGGCACTGCTAAAATGATCTCTGCAATCGCAGTTGATGGCAGTGTGACTTGCAAATCTGTGTTGGTGGCTGGATTCAGTGCGGCTCTCAGTGGACATGCCTCTGGAGACCCTGAATTGGGTGATAGTGACAATGGATGGCAGTGTCTTCGACTGGAGGGGGTCATTGTCTCTTGCAGGTGGTTGCTGGAGAACAGCTGGTGGCCTATCAATCTCCTGGAGGCCTTTCTCCCTCTGGTATGCCAACCGGCGTACAGTGTGACAACAGAGGCTTATATTGGTTGTCAGGGCAGCACATGGAGCTTGCTGGTGGTGGCGGAGGCGATCTCTCTTCTCCAGTGGGCGGAGGTTCATCTTCTGGTGGTGTTGGCAGCTCATGTAGCTGGAAAAGAAATGTGCAAGTGGATTATCTGAGTCTGCATTTGTTGGAGCCGGGGGAGTGATCACTGTTGGAGTCCACATTTCAGCTGATTGTGGAGCATTGGGATGTTCCTGTGATGGACTTGATGGGAACTCTGGCAAACTCTAAGCTGAATTTCACCTGGGGTATGTGGTGCTGGTAGCCCTGGACTGGCCCAGGCATCCCTGGTACCAGTTAGCTCCCATGGGTAAAGATAGGCATAACAAAAGCTGGCCTATCTTTACTCGCAGGTCACTAACCGGGCAGCAGTGCAATATCACCACTGCCTGCTTAGTGATGGGTGCTGCCTCCACCCCACCCTAGATAGCCCATGACACGCCCTGCTGCTGCACGGTTAGCATGGACATATGTAGTGGCGTTAATCGGGGATATTCAGCAACACTAACCATGCCAATGTCACTGAATATCCTTGTAGAGGCACTGATGACTCTGACTCTGAGTTCATGTGGCCGCCAGGACCCGTTACTTTGTTTTGACAGTAGCTGCTCTGTTCTGTCCCCCCCCCCCCCCAGAAGCTGCTGCCCTAGACAAGTGCCTAGTTTTTCTAATGGTTGGGCCAGCCCTGGCAGTGATGTTTGTTCAATACAATTTAGAAAGAAGGGTCAACCTACAAGCTTAGGTGATAACCTTTTCTTTTTGGTATAGCACAATGCATCTGTGGCAAATGTTTGGGAAGAGCTGCTCCCTCCATTAGGTCAGTGACGAAGCAGCGCTGGGTTATACTGGGCTGCCTGCGTATTGCAGCAGCTTACATGTTGCACAGGGAGGGGCATTGTCAGAAGTGAAGGAAACCAGTCCAGGCCTAGCCCAAACACTAGGCAGTTGCTTAGGGCATCCGTTCCTTGGCTGGGGAGGGCAACAAAAAGCAGCAGTCAAAGCAAAGTCATGGGTCCTGGCATCCACACAAACCTGGAGTCGATAGGGCGTACTCTTACCTGTAGGCAGAATGGGTGATATGCAAATAGTCCATTTACCTTTTAAGTGACCTTCTGAAATCTCCCTCATTATATATATATATATATTTACAAAATAAAGTTTAATATTTTAAAAAAATGTCCAAATATGTGGTTTTATCCCATTGTTCAGGAAGGGATGGTGGTGAGATGATTGATTGAGTTTAATAATGAAAATCATGGGTAGAGCTGCTATGTGTCTAAAACTAATTGTGAGGTGGCTAAAACCCTGGCATTGGCCCTGGGATCTTGTGACTAATAATGGGTGAGAGAGTCCATATGTTTACGTCCTTTAGTGTTTGCTGCACAGCATTCGATCATCTTAATTTCAAATGGTTTGCAGTCTTGTATAGTTCTGAAGTTCGCTTTAAATACTCTGTTCGTGAAATCATTGTGTTCCTCTATGGGTTTTCAACCCAGTCCTCGGGGAACCCTAGGCCAGTCAGGTTTTCAGGATTCCCACAATGAATATGCATGAGAAAGATTTGCATGTTTTGCCTTCATTGTATTCAGATCTATCTTATGCATATTCATTGTGGGAATCCTGAAAAACCGACTGGTCTAGGGTTCCCCGAGGACTGGGTTGAAAACCTGTTGTGCCTGTGAAGTTTTGTTCTAAACTTTAAGCTGCCTGGTTCGCAGATACATGCCCTTGGTGAAACACACACTCAAATCATCAACATTCACTAATTGGCCCTTTTAAGAGGTGACTGGATCATAGAGGTTCAGTTGTATTATTTTCAGTGCTCAAAAGTAATTTCATAATTGAATGGTGCAACAAGCAAGCATAAATACAATTTGGAGAAAAGCATTTAGGGTGTTCTGTGAAATTTTCTTAAAGTTTTGGACTGCTTCATATCCACTTTGCGCTAGGTAAAGCGGCTGCTGCTGGGATTTGTGTTGATTTCACATTTTCACTCTCTGCCTACCATACATTGGCATCAAATCAAATAATATTTATGTACTTTATTGCTCACATGAGTTTAGAGTTCTGGTCCAAAAAGAGAAACTCAAATATTCAATAAGGAAAGCTAATATAGACTTAATACTAATTAGAAATATATTTTCCCAAGTCCTGCCTGTTGTACAAAGCAAGATGGTATTTGGATACAAAAGTAAACACAATTTAATCTCTGTCTTTGTCCTGGGGTGAGGGCGGGAGGAAACGCACTGTAAGGAAAGTGCAGATAATATGCTTTAGGTAAAAGTGCCGAACGAAGGGGCTTCTTGAAAATGCATTTTTGTACAGTGATATTGATGATAGTAGCGTCAGGGGGTTGGGGGGGGGGGGGGATTTTATACCAGGGCACCTAGATTAACAGGGCAAGAAGGCACTTTTCTTTAGCTTATTTTAGAAAGACACATCGGCACTGTTTTGTCTTTATAAAATCTAGCACAAATCCTGAAGCAGTTGTGTCAAACTTGAAAGCACAGACATTACACCTATTTTAGAGCAGGCGCAAATATTAATGTGCATGTTACGTGTGTATGTTCATATTTTATAAAATACACATAGAAATCATGGCTCTGCCTGTGCTTCTACCCATACTCTGCCCCTGCACATGCTGACTGTACATGAATGCACGCATGATTCTGGTTTATAAAATTCCCCTCGTTATGACGCACACTAATTTATGATGTCTTATAGTTAATACATACAGTGCACCCCCCTCTTTTTTTTTTTTTTTTTTTTTTTTTTTTTTTTTGAGACCTTCATGATGATCTGAGACATCCAATAGGATTTCATTGTGGAACCTTCAAACTGGATGAAACGGAGTCCAAAGGCCACTTCTTGAACACTCATCACCAGCCTCCTGTATGTTGCTTTTCCTTAGAATTATCCCGCAGACATGTGTGGTGGTAATATTTTTTGTATTCTTGTTTGTCATTCCTAGGTTCCAGTTCAGTGGTCAGATATGATCAGCTTAAAAGCCAGGATGCCGAACTATGGGTTACCTAGGTACCAGTGGTTAACTCATGCATGGAATTTCTTTCAGAGAGAGGTAGGCGGGCCGTCCATTCATGATGCAATATATGATGTCACTGCTGCTTGCTGCTCTTTGTCAAAGAATGACTATGGTTTCTGGTTAAGGTGCAAGACCTAAGTGAGCAAAGGCGCGTGAGCTGGATTGTCTGTTGCTGATAACTCAAAATAATCATGTGAAAAACTTAAGCGCACAGGAAAGCATTTGCCTTTCCCTGCAGTTTTTTACGCCACGTACCTTATTTCAGAGAGTTTGAGATCAGTATTCAATGGTATGGCGGCAGTGTAACTTTAAACATATAGCGGCTGATATTTGAAAGGTATTTGCACATTTACAGCCAAGTAAACCATGTAAGTGCCTTAAACATAGATATTCGATGGCACCTACATGGTTAGTGCCGTTGAATATCCCTGACTGTGTCCCCTGTGTGTCCTGATGCTATCCAGTTAGCCTCGGGGCATGTTGGGAGGTGGAGCAGAAGATGTGACTACCACTAACTGTGTGGCGGTGATATTGGACCACTACACGGTTAGTGGTCCACAGCTAAAATGAGGCCAACTTTTGGATTCCCTAGTTCTATCCATGGACCACTAACCGAGTAGCAGTCCAATATTGTCTCTGCATGGTTAGGCTCTGGGCGGCGTTGACCCTTTGACACACAACTCTGAGATTCAACGCCATTGTCGCGGCATTGAATATCCGGGGTTAAGGGTGAGTGGGCAGGGGTATGCACTGTAGTAGTACATAGCACACCCAGAAGAAAATCAGGCCCATAGCAGCTAATATTCAATGGTGACGGGTAGCGTTTTTAAAGGACCTGGCTGTTGCCGCTTTAAATAACTTCTGGCACTGAACATCCTGTTTTATCTGGTGTGCGGCACTGAATATCCGGTTTTGCCAGACAGAGCGCTGGTTATCCAGTTAGTGACGATATTCAGCCACTAGCCAGACAGCAAAAACCAGATAAAGTTAGGACAGCCATTGTGCTGTAGCTATTGGGTTAGTGTTTGAATACTGCCGCTAAGCCGATTGCTGCTAGGACCGCCCCCGCTCCACCTACATCGTTTTTGCAGTCTGGGGGGATATCCAGTGGCATTATCAGGATAGTGCTCCTGAATATGCAGATCGTCTTGGTTTAGCCAGTTAGCAGGCTCTGCTAGCCACTAAACCCTTTTCAATATGTTTTCCGTAAGATCTAGGTCCAAAGCGATATGCATTCTCAGTGGGCTAAAATGTGTAAGAGCCATAGCTGAAAATCTGTATATAACTTTAAACAGATTCTTATTCATTTAAAGCTGTACTTTCTATTTAGCTGTTGGTACTAATACATTGTAACGTGTACTTCTGGGGGTTAATTGTTTGCATCTAAAAGCTTGCTATAAATTTACCCCAGGGGATATGCGCGTGCAGCAACAGGATGGCAGATGCTTTTTAAGAGACCTGCCTGCAGGCGTGTTAACCAGTAGAGTTTGCGCTGAGTGCAGGTGACGTTCCGATTTACATGTGAAACTTTACGCCTGAGCAGGCCACATGGCCAAAGCTTCAATTCAGCCATGATTTCATCTACTTTGCCCTAGTATTACATAAAGACAAAGGTCCATTTTAAATAGACCATGGAAGAAGAGAACTGAGGCACCTGAGTCAGGAAGTGCTCCACTCCCCCTGTGTCTGCTGAACGTAGAGCCTTTTGTAAAGGAATGCGTGTCCTTGTACCAGCATGTCCAGCAGAAGCAGTGATTTAAAATAAAAGCATAAGGAGCTCTTCTGTTTGCGCTGCTGCAGCCAGAAACATTACAGGTTCCTAGCTGCATCAATAAGATAGTAGATGCAGAGTCTTGCCCACTGTCTCTAAAAGGGGCCCTCCTCTGACAAGAGCCGTACTCTCTGACCCCTTCTCAGGTCTCACCAATGGTCTCCCTGGTGTCTAGTAGGGGGCAGGAGTGACTCCTGCCCCCTTGGGTGCCTGTATTCAAAATGGAACTTCTGACTTCTAGCAGTAGTCTTGCAATACTGCTGCTAGGGGTGAAGCTGCCAAATAAGGAGCACTTCATTTAGAAACCTGACCCTAGTGAGAGTAGTGAAAGACTGTCACACTAAGGGTCAGAGGCGCCATTTTGAACTTCTTTGCACAATGAGGCAGACTATGGTTTGCACGTGTGTCCCTGTAGACACCAAGGAGACCCCGGGTAAGACTTGGGGTGGGGGGGATGGAAGGTGTTCACCCGCAGTATGGCTCTTACTGGAGTACTAGTCTTGAGGTGTGCAGGGGGGTTGAGCTTTTGTCAGTGGATATGGGAGAGTGTGGGTGGGGAGCTGTGGTTCTTCTTGGAAGGAGTAGGGAAGGGTGAGAGGGATATTGCTTTTTTTGAGGGGAGGGGAATTTGAGGAGAGTGGCGGGGTGGGGGGGTTCTGTTGACTTTTGCACCTGCCCCTTCAGTTAGACCCCGAAGTCTAAACTGGGAGCTAGCACTTGCGTGTGCCTCGGGAAGGTGCAAAAGCCAACCTGGCTATTTTAAAATTTAAATGTGGCTTACCATTCCAAGCCACACCTCCACCATGCCCCCTTAAAATCTGTCACTGGGGTTCTGCACATGCAAATAGCTTTCTAAATTGTTATTTATGCATGTATGCAATCTCGACATGTAAATGTTTGTTTATTAATCCAGTTTTCTATACCGCCTTATCCTTAAGTCAAAGCGGTTTACATTATGTAATCACTACAAACAGGTACTGGATACATTCCCTTGTCCCCAAAGGGCTCACAATCTGTGTACCTGAAGCAACAGAGGGCTAAATTGCCGTTTTCACGTCTAGATGCTTCTAAAGTGATCTCCATAGGCTCTTGTTTGGTGTTCTACAATAGCTTGAAAATAGGTACGTTCTTGTTCTCCACAAATATGCGGCCTCTTAGAAAAATAGTCCTTTTCTCTTCTCAGTTTGGGAGTTTTTATGATATGAATTTTTTTCCAAACATAACACACAAGATCTCTTACAAAATGTGGCCTCTTCAAGGTAGATAAAACTGTAAAAATAAACATAGACTAGAGGAGATTTATTGTAAATAATTATCCCCTTAGCTTAGAAGTAGTTAATTTTCTGCATGACGTGCTAACCTTTCGAATCTTTATGTACAAATCAAAATTATTATGTCTTGATTCGACAGCTTTTTCCATGTAATCTTACCCGCTTCTGATCGCTGGAAGGAGCGGTATACAAATGCTTGCTAAATAAATAAAATAAATAAAATAAACTTATCTCTAGCGTTTCATTAGTTAAGCACAAATATAGGGTGTGCAGAATTATTTAAGGCAAGCCTGGAGAAATTTTTTTGGAATCTAGGAGCCAACCTAAAACTTTTAGGAGTCGGCCTCCAAGACCTATCACAGTGCCCCTATACCCCCCACACCAAAAGGTATCACATAGCTACTTTTTTAAGGGTCTGATTTACTGTTTTCCCATTTTCTTTCTCTGTCAAATAGCCCCCTCAGCTATCGCCCCAGGTCTTTCTCCTCATTGCCCCTCCCCCCTTGCAGTGATCACACCAGGTCTCTAATCACGCCTGCCTTGCAGTACCAAAACACTGTTTCCTCACTCTATGGAGATCGGCTCTCTACAAAGAACTTGAGCCACACAGTGCAGGAAGTTTGTGCCGATCTCACTGTTTCAAGTCTCGTGAGACTTGAAAGAATGAGATCAGCAGGGACTTCCCGCACCACGCAGCTAAAGCTCTTTGTAGTGAGCTGATCGCGGTAGGGTGAGTAAGTACTGGGGTTGAACTTTCAGGGCCTTGAAATCCTGAGTGCCAAGGTGCAATTTGTAGGGGCCATGGCGACCTGGTGCCTGGGATTTGTTGAGCCATGGTTTAAGTCAACTGAAACAATCAAAATCAGTTTCTTTGCAATGAGTTTGCTGTTAGTCACACAGTCACAGCCAACAGGGAGAGGTGGGGTGGTTCTTTGCTATGCAGAGTCTGCTCCAGCCACATCCCTCCACTCTATGAATGACAAGGGGACAGGGCAGAAATGGGGAACAAAGCGGCTTCTCTGCCCCATGGGCTCCAGTCTCAACCCCTTCCCTCCTTTTCTCTACATACTGGCTCTGATAAGAGAGGCCGGTGTAGAAAACAGAGGGCTGTTCTTTGGGGCACTGTCCAATAGAAATGGGACAATACCCTCATGAACTCATGCCTAACCATGCCCCAAGGCACACCAGTGATTTTCCAAAGGCGCACTGCTTGAGAAGCACTGGTCTACGGTGTCCTTGGGTAGTCCTCATGGGGCCATAGAAAGCAGACCATTGGAGAACCTATTTCTGCAGCAGTTACGGAGAGCATTGCTGTCATGCTTGCACCGAGTAACACTGCTGCTCAAGCTGCCCAAACGCAAAAGAGATCTGGCATAGGGAGCAATCGGCAACATGTCACAATAATGCATGAGAGGTAAAACCAAAACTGATGGTAACGAGCTGAAAAAAAGATCTTGCAGAATGAATGGGACTGGACTGTAAAATGACGGCTGAGTTGCATTATAGATGAGTAAAAAAAGGCACAGAGAGAATGAACAATCCAGAGCAGTTCATATGGAAATGGCTCTGCTCTGGCTATTACAACACAGGAAAAAGCTCTTAAGAGTTGCCGTGGATAGTTCTCTAACATGGGCTCGGTATATATCTGCAGTTAAAAGGCTAATAGGAATTATTATGAGAGCAGCATTATAGCATGATACCAGTCCGCGATATATCCACATCTTGAATATGTTGTGCTATTCTGGTTACCTTATTTCTGCTCATCATAGCAAAGGACCCCAACAGTTACTAGGGATATGGAGCAACTTCCCTACAATGAAACTTAAAAATACTAGATCTCTGGTTTCTTATGAGAGACAACCGAGGGGCGATATGACAGAGGTGCATAAAATCGGGACAGAGCCCTATTTACTCTAATGTTTTAAATGTGCATCTTACTAATCCATGTATTACAGTGGATTTCATGTGCTGTTCAATAAGAGGGATACTTTCAAACTGTGCGCACAAGGGTAAAATCCACGGGTCCTTTTAAAGTAAAAACTTTTTACATCAGTTTACAAAGGAAAAATTCTGCTCTGACATTTGTGTCTATTTGTGTGAGTCCTTTTTCCAAGTAAAACCGCTCACATGCTTTTAGACTGTGTATGTGTAACTTCACAGGCAGGTAAATTGATTAGAGAGATGTCACAAACACGGTCAATAAGGACCAGAACGACTCCTGTATGTAGTTGAATCAGCACCATAACCTACTCGGCATAACCCCCCCAACCCAGCCCTCAAGTTCCCCATTAAGCAGGCAGTGCCCCTTCATCCCAGCCTTCCACACATAAGGGAAAGGGAGGTGCAGGCTCCCCACCCCTTACCAAAAGAATATAAGAGAGGGAGGAGACAAAAATTACAAGAAAAGATCCCAGTCTCTGTCCACAGTGCACTCCACACATGCACCCTTACTCAACACCACTGCCTCCACCAACTCCCCACTTAGAAACCTAAATCCCCTGCCCAATCACCCACTGCTTCCCCTGAAAATATAAAATGTATGTGCCTAATTGCAATCCTCACCTCAACCCCACCCACAGAAACACCCGTTTCTATCGGTTAAAATTTGGGTGTAGAGCTGTTACCTGCATGATTTTTACCTGCAGATTGAGTAGGCGGTTTTCGCAAAACCCCTTTTCCATAAACTCCTGTTTTATGCTTGAAAGTACCTTTTGCAAATTGGCTTCCAAGGGATCAGTTTTGAAAGGTTTTGGGTGCCTAATTTGAGAGCTAATAACAGCCTATTTTCAGTTAGTGCACAAAACGGATGGCTGTGGGGATGGGGATGGGGGGGAGGGTGTTAGCTAGTGCTGAAAACAGTGTTTTATTTCCTATCTAACTCAGGTGCTTACCCCTAGGCAGATTAATTGTAAGCCTAAATATTAGGTGTCTATATCCAGGTACATTTTCAGCTAAGCATATGTATGTTCAGAGTTATGCATTTGTCGGCAGATGTATGTATTTTCAGCCCATATATGGATGGATAAAAAAGGGCGGTTTAACTTGCTGCTGCTATTTAACATATTTGTATGCCACTGAGTCAATGCTGGCTCCTGGTGACCCAGTAGCTGCTGGGTTTGCTTGGCAAGGTGTGACCAGAAGTAGATTACCAGACCTTTCTTTGGAGGGAATGGAGGTTAAAGTGACTTGCCCACAACCACAAGGAGTGTCAGTGGGAGTCAAAATCTAGTCTCGTAATCATCAGACCACAGCTGTGACCACTAGGCTACTCCTCCACTCCAGTGTTAAATGCATAATTTAATTTTAAATGGATAAATCAGTGGTCATCAATCAATCATATTCAGCAGTGATAATTAAACAGAGTCACTGAATATCTGAGTAAAGATTCCTTTTCTGACCAGAAGTACATGCACAGTTTTGAAAATCCAAAACTCATGTGACTATTAACTCAGCCTAACCCGCCTTGGGACCACTTCCACTAGAAAGCAGGTAATGGTATATTCACGTTGATAACCCCTCTGATCCCCACTCTTTAAAGTTCCTTGCCCTCACCTCCTCGTTTGACCTACAACTCTGCTCCACTACCCCCACCCACGTACACGGCCACTGCCTGGACCTGGTACTCTTCTCTAACTCCTCTCCCTCAAACTTCCTCAACTCAATCCTTCCTTCATCTGATCATCACCTCTTAACCTTTAATCTTCAGCTTCCACTGTCTCAACCTCATCCTGTCTCCTCCAACCTATTTAGAAATCTTCATAATATTGATCTCTTGACTCTCTCCTCCACCATTTCTCCATCTCTCTCCTCTATTGTGTCCTCCAAGTCCGTCGATGAAGCAGTATCCTCTTATAATGCTGCACTATCCTCTGCTCTTGATACTCTTGCCCCACCCACCCCTTGTCCTGTCAGACATTCTACCCCCCGGCCCTGGCTTTCACCCACAACCCGCTATTTACGCACATGCGCCTGTTCTGCTGAACCTACCTGGGCCAAATCCTGCTCCCCAGAAGACCTTATTCACTTCAAATTCATGCTCGGCTCCTTCCAGTCAGCCATAGCACTTGCCAAACAAGAATACTACATCCATCTGACTAACTCCCTCGCCTCTGATCCTCGTTGCCTCTTTAATACCCTCAGTTCTCTCCTCAAGGTGCCCCCACCCCCAGTCTCCCCTCCCTCTCTGCCCAAACCCTAGCCGACTACTTCCATGACAAAATCCACAAGATCACCCTCCAATTCCCCACTCCTTCATCTACCCTCACCCTCCCCAATTCTCCCCATCCATACTTCCTCTGCTACCCTCTCCTCCTTCCCTATGATCTCTGAAGAGGAAACCGCACTCCTCCTCTCCTCCTCCAAACCCACCACCTGTTCCTCTGACCCTATCCCCACCCATCTCCTAATCCCATCTCCCCCACCATTGTTCCATCCATCTCTCATATTCTCAACCTTTCACGCTCCACTGCAACTGTCCCAGTTGACTTCAAACATGCTATTGTCACACCTCTCCTCAAGAAACCCTCACTCGATCCCACCTGCCCTTCTAACTATTGACCCATCTCCCTCCTTCCCTTCATTTCTAAACTACTAGAACGAGCAGTCCACTGCCACTGCCTTGACTTCCTCACCTCCCATGACCTCTTGGACAGACTACAATCAGGCTTCCGGCCCCTACACTCCACTGAAACGGCCCTTACAAAAGTCTCCAATGACTTGCTGCTGGCTAAATCTAAGGGACTCTATTCTGTCCTCATCCTTCTCGACCTCTCCATGGCCTTTGATACTGTTGACCACAATCTTCTCCTTAACACCCTCTCCTCGCTTGGCTTCAAGGACTCCGTGCTATCCTGGTTCTCCTCCTACCTCTCCCATCGCTCCTTTAATGTATGCTCTGGGGGCTCCTCCTCCTCCCCCATCCCGCTCCATGTTGGTGTTCCACAGGGATCTGTCTTGGGCCCCCTCCTTTTCTCCCTTTATACCCAATCCCTTGGCACACTTATCTCGTCCCATGGCTTTCAGTACCACCTCTACGCTGACGACTCCCAAATCTACCTCTCTACACCTAATATCTCTCCAGCAATCCAGACCAAGATCTCAGCCTGCCTTTCCAACATCGCTGCCTGGATGTCCCATCGCCGCTTGAAACTGAATATGGCCAAGACTGAACTCCTCATCTTTCCCCCCAACTCCCTCCCCTCCTCTTTCCCCTTTCTCAGTCTCAGTGGATGGATCTGCGATCCTTCCTGTTCCCTCAGCCCGCAATCTGGGGGTTATCTTTGACACCTCTCTTTCCTTCTCCACACACATCCAGCTCGTAGCTAAGACCTGCCACTTCTTCCTCTTTAACATTAGCAAAATCCGCCCCTTCCTTTCTGAACAAACTACCAAAACGCTTATCCACTCCTTAATTTCCTCTCGCCTAGATTACTGCAACCTGCTCCTTGCTTGTCTCCCCACGAATAATCTCTTTCCCCTTCAATCTATACAAAATTATGCTGCTCGACTAATATTCCGCCAATCTCACCATGCCCACATTACTCCTCTTCTCAAGTCACTTCATTGGCTCCCCATCCAATTCCGCATACAGTTCAAACTTCTCATACTGACCTATAAATGCATCCATTCTGCGGCCCCTCAATACCTCTCATCCCTTTTCTCTTCCTACATCCCCTCTTGGGAACTTCGCTCCGCTAACAAACCACTTCTATTTAGGCCTTTCACTCGCACAGCTAACTCACGCCTCCGCTCCTTTCACCTCGCTGCACCCTACGCCTAGAACAACCTACCTATGTCTATATGCCAAGCACCCTCACTGGCCCTCTTCAAATCGAAGTTGAAAACCCACCTCTTCACTGTTGCCTTCAGGTCCTGACTTCCACCCTTATCCTAATCCGATTCCCATTAATCTCCCATGACCGAATTACACAGACCATATGCTTTGCACCAAACTGACCATCGCTATCTCTTTGTATTGTTGTATTAAATTGCAAACTCGCATGAGTATTAGATTGTAAGCTCGGATGAGCACGATTCTGACAAGCAGGGACTGTCTATTATATGTATATTTTTATATGCATGTCATACCTGTACAGCGTTGCGTGCTCAGCACTATATAAGTGCTAAATAGTAGTAGTAGTAGTAATTGTGCAGCATAGTGTGAACTTACCAGCGTGCAGGGTGAGCAGGTTTGAGATGGCTGATTTACATGGGTGATGTCGTCCTTTAGCAGAGAGCATGCTACAGCGCTATTAATAGCACAGGCTACCAAATGTAGACAAGGGGAGAGAGTGTCACACATGTCCTAGGACTGAGTGAAACCAGGTGTGACTTGCACATTCCATGCGGAGAGAATACCGGGGCTGATGAACACTACAGGCCTCTTCTGGGTTGCCTTTTTTTGCAGATCTGTGGCATTTCCCTTGCTTACCAACCACTAAGAATCTCTGGGACCTGTGCTATGCTTTCTTGAACTCTGTTACTCTCCCCCACCACAAGGCGGCCTTGTGGTCAGTGGTGCTGAATAGGACTATTTCACAAGGCAGGGAACATCCACAAGGTAAAAGCCCTTAAGCCTACATAAATATTGGTGTTCAGGAAAAGAACAACTTAATGCCTGTCATTCTGCTGCCCTTGTCATAAGGTTGAAATGAACCATTGTTTCAGTGATTTCCTGTTTATTTAAACATTTCCTGACTTGTTTGATTAGTCCCTATATGCACTAGAAAGAATCAGAAATAGAGGGGGGGGGGGGGAATTAACCACTCTGGAAAGTTTAAATAAACCATTTTGTACAAAAGCACTGCATTGCAGCAACTTAGTCTCGTATAAAAAGAAAACTGGGTGCAGAGTTGGAGAAATGCATCTGAAATAAGACTTTGCATCTCTGCATCTATTATAAAATTCTATAATGTGAACCTATATGTTTAAAATTAGCAGCTCAAAATTTTGAATGTAAAAAACCAAAGTGATGGATGGTATCGACTGTCCTAAAGAACAATTATTTAAATGCAGTAATAATGTTAATAATGAGAAGATAAAAGGTCACTAGTGTATAAAACAGTGTTTCAAGACCAGAAAAGCAGCAGGGCTACATGAGCGTAAGGGTCCCGGCAGCACTATCGTAGTGCTTCTTTTTCCCTGCAGCTTTCTTAAATGGCTTTTTTATATTTAGTTTTCTTTTCTTATTGTTTATAACGGAGTAACTCGGAAACCCCTCCCCAGCTCATGGACTGGATGGATGTCTTTTAGGCTGTCCCTCCCTGGCTGGAAGGGGTCGCCGCAATAGCAGCAGCCATCTTCCTTGCCCCTCTCTGCACCTGAGGGCGTTGTCTCTGCGGTACCCGTGGGGATCAGTTATGCGGCCGCAGCTTTACGGTCGAAAGATGTTGTTCAAACCTGGGATGATGCTAGAATCTGTCTGTCTCTACAGTACTGTGCATTTACTATGCTCTCTTGAAAGTGGAAAATCAGTGTTGCAGTTCATTGGAGGGCAGTTCTACCCTTTCCGGTTTGGATAACTGATTCGGACATGTCTTTATTTTCAGTTTAAATGCTGTGGAGTAGTCTACTTCACGGACTGGCTGGAAATGACAGAGATGGACTGGCCGCCTGATTCCTGTTGTGTGAGGGAGTTCCCAGGCTGCTCCAAACAAGCCCACCACAAGGATCTGAGTGACCTCTATCAGGAGGTAGGGAGATTAAATCAATTTGAGCCTAAAATGTTTTGGAAGAGCCTGGATATAAAACCTTTTGAAAATCTTTGTGATGGGGAACGTTAGAAGCGTGAGCTCAAGCTGAAATAACTAAATACTCAGAGAAAACTCATGCGATAGTCAATACAGAAAAAGTCAAATGTAGCAAAATGGAAATTTTTTTACAAAGATCTTTTTTAATTTCGTGTTATGTAGATGTTGGTCAAGTAAACTTGTGATGAGACACAGTGCAATCTAGAAACTGAGGTTGGATATAGCTCAAGACAGCAAAAATAAAATTCACAGTTCACTGGTCTGTTCATAGGTTTTGTCCCTTATAGGATATAGAGACATGATTCCATTATTCCTGTTTTTGTAGCGTCCTTGGTGTGAGCTTCTAGCTTCTACTGATGTGATGCCTTTTACCGCTCACGGTTGGCAAACTTCTTACATGGTACAAAATGTACACCATGGATTCCATTCACCCAAATTTGAGACCTAGAAACATTTCTGTCAGAAAGCTCTTAGTTTTCATGAATAAAATAAGCATATCTTATGCTAAAAAGATGCAGCTCTCTATCTTGGGAAAAGCAAATAAAATTTACATGGGTTTTCAGACTGATGTTTACTTGGAAATATATTTCAGCTTTGCTAGAATATCTCAACCCTTCCTGGATATGCAACCTTGCTCTCCCAATGTCACCAGCTTCTGGAATTGGGTTTGAGGAAGGAAAATGAGCATCACTGATTGTTGCATGCTTGAACTAAAGGCAAGAAGCTAAACACTCCGAAGCGTCACTCTCCAGAGTCCTATATCCTAACTTTGCATGACTTGTCATCTCTAAACTGCACATCAGGGCACTCTGAAAGGGGGCCAGATGTGGAAGAGGAATGGGGTTAAAGCTAGTTTTGTGGCTGGGAAGGGTTTCATTTCAAGCAAGGTAATTCTGTGGCTTTTACTACAAGTCCTTTGCCTGAGCATTCTTTAAAAGGGCAATTTTTATTATACGACATCTTTTTGCTACTTAAGTTATTGTGGGGGGGGGGGGGTTTGTAGCTGTTTGTTTTTACTTACCTGGGTGTTTTGTTCACCCATCCACAACAGACCTAGTTTAAATACCTCCACGGCATAAATGTAGAGGAGGCGCAAACCTCTTGCAATTGAAAGAAAGCTCTGCAACGAGGGGGTGTAGGATGAAGGTGAAAGGATAGACTCAGGAGTAATCTGAGGGAATATTTCTTTTTGGAAAGAGCTGTGGATCCATGAAACAGCCTCCCACTGAAGATGGTAAAGATGAGGACTGCATTGAATTCAAGAAAACGTGGATTCTCAGGGTAAGGAAGGGATTGTAGAGATTAGTAGTTGGTGTGGCAGGCAGACTGAATAGGCCATTATGCAATTTAACTGCCGTTATTTTATTTTTCTACTACTTCTACTATTAATCATTTATATAGCGCTACAAGGCATATGCAGCGCTGTACAAACATATAAAGAAGACAGTCCCTGTTTATAGAGCTTACAACCTAAACAATACAAGAGAAACAAGGGGGTTCAATAGGGTAGGAGAACAAGGGACTAGGATCCAAATGTGGCCTCAGAGGTAAGTCTTTAGCATGGATTGAGGAGAGGGAGAGAAGAGACTTGACATAAAGATAGAGGACGTTTGTTCCAGGCATAAGGAGTAACAAGGTGGAAAGATCGAAGTCTGGAGTTTGTAGAAGAAGAAGAAAAGGGCATAGAGAGAAGAAAGCCAGAGGAGTGGAGTTCACGAGGAGGGATATAGGAAGGGAGGAAAGGTAATGAGGGGTAGTAGAGTGAATGCATTTATTTGTTAGAAGGAGAAGTTTGAATTGGATATGGAAATGGAAGGGGAGCCAGTGAAGTGATTTTAGAAGAGGGGTTAGATGAGTGTATTGGGGCTGGTGATAGATTAGCTGCGCAGCAGAGTTCTGGATAGACTGAAGAGGAGAGAGATGACCCTGAGGGAGGACCAGCAAGGAGGAGGTTGCAATAGTCAAGACGGGAGATGACCAAAGAGTGGACAAGACCCTTAGTAGTGTGTTCAGAGAGGAAGGGGTGAATTTTGTTAATGTTGAGAAAAAAAATGACAGGTTTTAGCTATATGTTGAATATGTGTGGAGAAGGAAAGGGAGGAGTCAAAGATGGCCCCAAGGTTACGGGCTGAAGAAACAGGAAGAAGAGTGTTTTCAACAGTGATAGAGAAAGGAGGAAGGGGGGGAGGAGGGTTTAGGGGGGAAATAAGAAGTTCAGTTTTAACCAAATTCAATTTTAGGCAGCAGTGAGACATCCAGGTGGTGATGTCAGATAAGCAAGTAGAGATACGAGTTTTGAGCGAAGGAGCGATGTCAGGTATAGAGAGATAAATAGATTTGAGTCATCAGCATAAAAATGATACTGAAAGCCATGGGAAGAGATGAGGGCACCAAGGGACTGGGTATACAGAGAGAAAAGGAGAGGGCCCAGAACAGACCCTTGAGGTACACCAACTGAGAGAGGGATGGCAGTAGAGAAGGAACCTCCAGAACAAATACTGAAAGAATGATTGGAGAGATAAGAAGAGAACCAAGACAGTACAGGACCTCTAAAACAAAGTGAGGATAAAGTGTCAAGGAGGAGGAGGTGGTCAGTAGTATCAAAAGCATCAGAAAGATCGAGAAGACTGAGAACTGAGTAAAGGCCTTTGGACTTAGTGAGGAACAGATCACTGGAGACTTTGGCAAGAACCATTTCAGTAGAAATGAAATGGATGAAAACCAGATTGAAGTAGATCAAGGAGGGCGTGAGAGGAGAGAAATTCGAGACTGCGGTGTAGAACTGCACGTTTACGAATTTTGGAAATGGGAGAAGGGAGATGGGCTGATAATTAGAAGGACCAGTACAGCATGCTTGACGCCTATAGCAATATGTGGAATATTAAATGAATCCTATCAGGTCTGCAAACCAGTCTGGTTTCCAGGATATCCCTATTGAATATGCATAGGATCTATTTGCATGCAGTGCCTCAGCTGTATGCAAATATTTCATGCCTATTCATCGGGGATATCTGGGAAAACCTTACCAATTTGTAGCCCTTGTTGATTGTGGTTTGACCGCCTTGGGTAAGGAGGTAGCTATCTTATAGCTGTTCATTTGCATCCAGGGCCCATGCAAGGAGATGAGGCGCTGTAGGCTAACCTCATCCCTTGTGCCGCCCCCTCCCTCTTCGACATCCATTGCCACTGCTGTTGCCACTCCTACTCCCCTTTAGGATTGTAGTGTCTGCAGTGGCCGCAAATAACCTTGCGGCGCTTACCTTGACATTTTGGAACTGCAGGGCTGTTTGCTTCCACCCCTTTGACCACCCGATTCTGACTTTCTTTGCAAACAGGAAGTCTGCATTGGGCGTCAGAGGGGGCGGGAGCAAACAGCCCCACAGAATCGAAGTTTCAAGATAAGCTCCATGAGGCTGCTTGTGGCCACTGCAGGTCCCGAGAGGGGTGATAGCGGAGGCAATGGGCACCCCTGGAGGGCCGGTTCTCTAGGCAACAGTCTTGTTCGCCTAATGGTAGGGCCAGCCCTGTTTGCATCTCTTGATTTTCAGGCACATTACTAACCTACTGGTTATACTGGGGGGAGGGAATACATCTGGCTACAGAGGACTGTTACATGCCACAGTATCTGCTGCTGCCGTTCTCTGGCATACTTTCAAACTTAACTCTTCCAGCTTTGCTGTGGAACCAAACTGCTACTTGTCGCCAGAGAGCCTATTTCCAAGTGGACATTAAGTATGTGTTAGTGTGTCTTAGTGGTAATGAGCTTGGGTTAGTGTTAATGCAAAGGATCCTGGCATAATGCAAATAATATTTAACGAGCTGATGTAGTAATGTGCATGACCACATGAGCATGCAGATTGAATTGTTGGTCCTATTTTATGCACTGGGATCCACGCTACATACCGCTCATTATTACATAGGCTCATAACTCAGCTGTACAACATGCAAATGTATCCTAGGCAGCTCATTAACATTCATAAGTAGTAAGCACAAGTCACATTAACCATCGAGAGAGGAAACTTAACTGCACCTCTGAAGTTTTGTTTGTTTGCAAAAACAGGTTAATGTTGCCTGCCAAGATGGCAGCCTGCTTTGCCCCTTGAAACAGCAGTGTAGCCCTCCTTGGCTAACTCCACCTCATACTGTATCCCCAAGTCAGCAATGTGGCTCCCCTTAGGTCAATCCTCCCTCTAAAGCACCATCTCAGTGCTGTTTAAAGGCAGATTTTTCATGGAAGTTTTAGCCAGTGTTTAAAAATAAGGGACAGTTATTTACGTGGAACGCGATTCCATAACATGCATGTCCAGCCCGCAAACACGTCTAAATGAAAAACAGGCCCAGTTTGACCCTAATTCCAAATGCGCGGGTCTGGACATCCCTGCCCTCGGTGAATTCTGAAAAGAGATATGGCTCTGCTGCTGCCCATCTCCGTGCGGCCATGCCTCCTCAGTTAAGATGTGCATCCCTGAAGCTGCTCCTCACGCTGACGGTGTGCTGCCCATGCCATGAAAATGGATGATACAGATGTGCTGATGCTAAACAGGCCATATAAGCTAATCCTTTGCATGACCAGGACACTGCAAAGTGCTCTCTGTGCACTCAGATGTTACAACAGCAAGTGGAAAGTGATATGACTGTCCTGGCACACCTTGTAGCAAAACATACATGACAGTAGGAGAACATTTTAGTTGTGCTTGCATTGGTCATCTCTGACAACACTCTGTACAATGCTATGTATGGACCAGAAGAAATCAGAAATGGTCCTCTACAGCTAAATGTCGGAGCATATCCCTGATATTAAATAGGAACCCACAGACTGAGCACATGCACCAGTGCAAACAGCACTACTAGATGCCCAAGAGCCCTAGCATCTGTCTATACAATGGTGCTGTGTCCTGTTGCATGCCCTCATTCTGAGAGTCCCTTATCGTGACAGGGATAGAAACATAGAAACATGATGACAGAAAAAGACCACAAGGCCTATCTAGTCTGTCCTTCCATAACAACTACAACAGTCCACTTTTTACCTTTAGAGATCCTCTGTGTTTGTCCCATGCTTTTTTGAATTCAGTTACTGTCCTCATCTCTACCACCTCCACTGGGAGACTATTCCACGGATCCACTACTCTTTCCGTAAAGAAATATTTCCGCATATCACTCCTGAATCTATCTCCCTTCACACTCATCCCATGTCCCCTCATAGCAGAACTTGCTTTCAATTGAAAGAGGCTCTCTCCCTGAACATTTATGCCACGGAGGTATTTAAACATCTCAATCATATCACCTCTATCCCGCCTTTCCTCTAAGCTGTACATATTAAGATCCTTAAGTCTGTCCTCATATGCTTTATAATGAAGCCCATTAATCATTTTAGTAGCAACCCTCTGCACCGACTCCATCCTGTTCACATCCCTTTGAAGGTGCGGTCTCCAGAATTGCACACCATACTCCAAATGAGGTCGCACCAAAGACTTATAGAGGCATTATCACCTCCTTTTTTCTGCTAGCCATTCCTCTCCGTATGCACCCAAGCATCCTTCTAGCTTTTGCCGTCGCCTTTTCTACCTGTTTAGCTACTTTAAGATCATCAGACACAACCACGCCTAGGTCCCGCTCTTCTTTAGTGGACAAAAGTACTTCACCTCCTATACTGTATTGCTCCCTTGGATTGCTGCAGCCCAAATGCATGACCTTACATTTTTAACATTAAATCCCAGCTGCCAAATTCTAGACCATTCTTCAAGCTTAGCTAGATCCCTCCTCATGTTATCTACACCTTCCTGGGTGTCTACTCTATTGCAGATTTTGGTATCATCCGCAAAGAGGCAAACCTTACCCGACAGCCCTTCCGCTATATCACT
The DNA here is from genome assembly GCA_033557465.1 of Ichthyophis bannanicus. Classification (NCBI taxonomy): domain Eukaryota; kingdom Metazoa; phylum Chordata; class Amphibia; order Gymnophiona; family Ichthyophiidae; genus Ichthyophis; species Ichthyophis bannanicus. The sequence goes on from CM066038.1 coordinate 101,988,991, forward strand.
AACAAAGATGTTGAAAAGAATCGGACCAAGGACAGATCCCTGGGGCACACCACTGGTAACATCCTTCTCCTCAGAGTGAGCTCCATTTACTTGTACTCTGTCGCCTCCCACCCAACCAATTTCTAACCCAAGCAGTAACTTTAGGGTCCATCCCTAGGGTGCTCAGTTTGTTTATAAGTCGCCTGTGAGGAACAGTGTCAAAGGCTTTACTGAAATCTAAATACACCACATCTAGAGCTCTCCCTCGGTCCAACTCCCTGGTCACCCAATCAAAGAAATCAATCAGATTTGTCTGACAAGACCTGCCTCTGGTGAATCCATGCTGCCTCGGATCCTGTAATCCGCCGGACTCCAGAAACCTCACTATTTTCTCTTTCAGCAGCGTTTCCAATAATTTACTCACCACTGAAGTTAAACTAACCGGCCTGTAGTTTTCAACCACATCCTTACTTCCGCTTTTGTGTAAAGGCACCACATGAGCCTCTCTCCAGTCCTTTGGCACCACTCCAGACTCCAACGAGGCATTGAAAAGGTCAGTCAGTGGAGTTGCTAGAACGTCCCCAAGTTCCCTCAGTATTCTAGGGTGTATCCCATCCGGTCCCATCGCTTTGTCTACTTTAAGTTGAGCTAGTTTCTCACGAACACAGTCTTCTGAAAATTGTTCAAGATGTCCCTCGCTTCTGTTCTTATTTGTGGGTGTTTTCTGAGGTCCTGCTCCTGGTTCTTCATCTGTGAACACAGAACAAAAATATTTGTTAAGCAATTCCGCTTTATCCTTATCAGCTTCTACATATTCCCCCCTGCACCCTTGAGTCTGACAATACCACTTTTGCCCTTCCTCTTCTCACTAATATATCTGAAAAATGTCTTATCCCCCCATTTTATTGCATTGGCTATTTCCTCCTCCTTTTGAATCTTTGCCTTCTTGACTACTTTGCTAGCTTCTCTAAGTTTTTCCAAATACAGATGCCTGTCTTCCTCTCTCTGTGATCTCTTGTATTTCATGAAGGCCTCCCTCTTTTTCTTCACTTTTTCAGCTACTTCCTTCGAAAACCATAGCAGTCTCCTGTTCCTTTTGCCTTTATTTACCATTTTAACAAAAAGGTTGGTTGCCTTTAAAATGCCCCCTTTCAGTTTTGCCCACTGTTTTTCTACATCCCCCAGCTGTTCCCATCCCACTAACGACTCCCTGAGGTATTGGCCCATTTTCACAAAGTTAGTCTTCCTAAAGTCTAAGATCTTCACCTTGGAATGGATTCTAACAGCCCTAGTCCTAATACTGAACCACACCATCTGGTGATCACTGGATGCAAAATGATCTCCCACTACAACATCAGAATCACTTTCACCATTGGTAAGCACCAAGTCCAGTATGGCCCCTTCACGTGTGGGGTCTGTTACCAATTGCCTGAATAGTTCTCCCTGTAGAGAATCCAGGATCTCCTTACTTCTAGATGATACTGCAGCAGGAATGTGCCAATCAACATCTGGCATATTGAAATCTCCTAGCAGTAGCACTTCCCCTTTCCTAGCAATGCTGCGTATGTCTTCAATCAACTCTCTGTCCACCTCTTCCTCTTGTGAGGGAGGTCTGTATATCACACCAATGCAAATAGATTTCTCTTTCCCTTTTTCTAGTTTAACCCACAATGCCTCCTCTCTCCCTTTTAAGCTCTGTAATATAATAATGCTTTTATGCTTTGATATTCAGCCATAGAGACCCCATTTTGCTGTATCATGGCTGATCAAACTGGCACTTGGTCAGACTGCAGTCAGCCCTACAGACCAGGTACTGGCCAGGCACTGATGTCCCTCCAAAATTGCAGTTGGACACCAGGTCCCCCCTATGCATCCCTCTAAGGAAGTAAACACACACACACACACTCCATACATCTGCAATACAGATGCCCTGCACTCTAGAAAACAGCTGGTATAACATGATGGCATGGGGGGGGGGGGGCCTAGGGCTACTAATCTGATCTGCGTTTCTCACCCACACATGCATCCATCCTATACTCACCCCCATATATATTCCCTACATCAACAGTCTCACTTCTCAGATGACAGGGATTGTTAGGGTGCCCTAGATCACCTCCTCTAGCTCACACACATTTGTCAGCATAGCCGGAATAATCACCATTGCATCTCTGAATATTTCTGTAGGAGTGTTTAGTAATATTTCTTTCTTTACCATACAACTTTCCCCCACCTCTGCATTCTGTTCTTTACAACTGCATCTTGTGGTCTTCCAGACTGCAGACACACCAGTCCACTTCTTTGTCACAGCCATTCATCTCTATGGGAAGCATTGCAGAGCAGAGCAGAAAGGTTTCTAGGTTCTGGCCTTATTCCATGTTTCCACTGGTATAACAAGGACATCCATGGGACATATATGCAGAACGTACACGGGCATTTCCTGAAAAAGCATTGCACAGCTCCACTGCTGACCATGCCCCCATTCTGCCCCCTCCCGCCCATGTTCTGAGATCCCCATGCTAGCACTGTGTACATGGAGGGCCACGAGTGTATCAGAATATGATCGTAGACATTTCTGCTAGAAAAACGTCTACGCCGCACGTCCAAGGGCTTATTCCTGTTCCGGAATGACCCCCTTAATGGTGGTCTCCTCTGATAGTGTAAAAGGTTTTGTTCCATCTAACCTTCTTTTTTTATTTTATCTGAAATTTTAAGCAATTTAAAACACATCAGGCTTGTTTCCATAGGAAGTAGTGGGAGCTGGGTGGTTATGGCTGGGCTCTGAGCTGGATGTACAAAAACACCATTGAGTATATTTGGGTGTAAAAGCTTCTGGAGGAAAATGAAAAGTCAGGTGTTTGTCAATTCTTATATATCGCCTTTCATGATATCAAGGTGGTTTACATTGAACATTGTAAAATAGTTATCTCCAAGTTATAATGCCCTGTTCAATGTAATTTCAGTTTGTTCAATGTAAACCGCACTGATGCAGAATAGCGCGGTATATAAGAGAATATATAAATAAAAATAAAATAAATAAAAACAGGGCTTTATAACTATTTTACAGGGAACATGGAGATAACTATTTTACAGGGAACATGGGCAATGGAGGGTTAAGTGGCTTGCCCAAGACCACAAGGAGCACCTGTGGGACTAGAAACCCCAGTCCTTCCGGCCCAAGGTTGCTGTCCTCTAGTGGGATTTGAACCCCTGACCTTCCAGCCTGAGGTAACTTGCCCCAACCACTAGGCCGCTCCTCCCTGTGTTGATTTGGTGCATGAGTTGTTTGAGTATAGCTGTGGGTGGGACAGAAGTCTGTGAATGGAGCGGCCCCTCTGTCCATGTGCTCAGAATCTTTTTTCAGACTTTGCTGAATACTTTCTCTGTTTTAGCCAGATGCTTTCCACTGTTTGCCCTCCAGAGGGCATCAAGAATTTGGGTGGGTTGAGCTCTGTATGAAAAGCAGTTTCCTTTTCAGGCAATTTGTCTGCCATGGTTTGCTAGGAACAAAACATGCAGATTATAGGGCAATCTGATCAATGTAGCGAGGTCTTAAAGTTTAATATTGGGCTTTGTTTAGCCCTTGGACTCTGTTCAGCGCCATGCAAGTGACGTCTGCTGGTTTTCAGTTCTAGGTCTATTTGGTTTATGAAGTATATCCATAGAGTGGTGAACATATTTGGGATAAATACCTTCCTTCTGGCTCATTACCTCTCGGCAGACTTTTGGCAGGCTTGGACTCTGTGATAACATGTACGGAATAATTTAGCACATTTTCCACTGTAGATAAAACAGTCGCAGCTCCTCCTAAAAGGCAGACTTTGTGCTGGTCATTGTTACTGATGTGTGGTAGGCTGGTTTGACATTGGTAAAGATGTTTCACTCTGAGATGCTGTCGCAGTTGAAGGGAACACTTCTTTCTAGCCAGACTCATAATGCAAAAAATGAGATATAAGTAAGACTTAGAATAAAGATAAGCGGAGTCTTTACATGGTCCCTTTTTACCTTTCTTTCCCTTCCCTCTTTTCCTCTCCACTGGATAGTATGTCTGGGCAGCTGTAGGAATTCTTGAGGGGTCCTTCCTCCTCCTGGTTACCCTCAGTGCCACATGTTGGCTGGCAGGGGTTGCCAGTGCTTTCGTGCCATCTGCACACTTGATCATCGCACCCTTTGTTCCCTTTTCCAGATCATGGAGCAGTGAGTGAGGTGGTCAAGCGTGCAGATGGCACAAAATTATTCAAAGCAGTTAAAACATGAGCAGACTGTGAAGAACTGTAGGAGGACTTTGAAAGACTGGAACGCTAAATGGCAGAAATGTGACGGTAAATTTTAGCTAGGACGTAAAGAGGGAATTAATACACCCCAGTCAGGATGAGGCTAATTCTCACTATATTTAAGAAGAGGCCATTCCAAACGCCGCAAGGATGTGCAGCACTGCGTGGGGATGTCTGCCCATGTTCAGTGGAAGCAGCCATTTTAAAACATTTTAAAAAAGCTGCATTTCAGGGGGAGGGGGGAAATGTTTCTACGCTCCACATATGCATGGGAGCAGCTGTTAAAATTGCTTTTCCCAGACAGTATATGCACGTTCTTATGGTATCAGTTTGCACTAAAATACCTGCCACCCATCTCCGTGCACAGCCAGTGCTTCAGCAGAAGTTCCCTCCTGCCGATCACCTGACATCAATCCTTGAAAAGCACCCCTCCCCTCATTCCCATCTCAGGAATGTTAACAGGGTCCTTACTGTCTAGTAAAAGCAGGAGCGATCCCCAGTCGCTCTTGTTCTGCTGTCCAAAATGGTACCCGTGACCTCTAGTGATAATCTCACAGTACTACTTCTAAGAGTCAGGAAGTCAAATAAGAGCTTTTGCCCAGGGACCCTGCTAATGGATGTGATCCCGGAAGGAAGGGGGGAGAGCTGGGGGCTCTGCTGGGATTATGTTTGACTCAAAATCCTGCATTTTTTTTTGGATTGTTTAAAATTTAGCTTCAATAAATTGGACTAATTTAGGACTGAAGTGTATAATATTACTTTGGATAATAATTGGTCCAGCAAAAATATTCAAACTGAGTAAACTAATATTTTTCAGGCTTGATGCTTAAGGTTTGTGGTTGGGCAACCCCTTTTTTGGTCAGTCTTATTAACTGGATTTATAAAATAGGCCCCCTTTTTTGAGAATTTTTATAGGTGCCCTGTTTTAAAATTATCCCCTATTTGTATACCACGCTGTGTTCCATATTAAAAGTTGGCACCCAGGGACAAGAATCTCGGAAGATGGTGGACCACAGTTGACATCCTTAGCTCATGGTGTACACTAGTTGAAAAAGTATATAGAAAGAGCAATTTTCAAGAGTAAAGTGTTTATCATAAGAAACAAACTTTGAAAAGTTTCCACCTTCATATGGAGAAAAGTGCATGTGATTTTTCAAAATGTACTTTTCCCCAGGAGGTAAAGGCAGGGAGATGAGCTTATGGTGGAACAGGAAAGTTAGTATATCCTGGGTAAAGACTCCTTGTGGTACTGGCCCACTGTGGCTTTTCAAAGGGAGACTAGAGGGAGTTTCTCTTTGAAAATTAGCTTACAGACAAAGCGTTCTTGGGCTGATGAGCACTGCAGACAGGATGAAAATTGGCATCCTTGTGTTGGGAAGTAGTTGGAAAGAACTGAAGAATAAAAATGAGACTACTACAATTCCTCTAGTTTGTTTGCCCATGCAACTGAAAAGATGTTCTGCTTCCTCTCTAGGTTTGATGTCTGTCTGTAGACCTATGGTACCAGCGCATTTCCTACCCACTTGCACATGCAGAAATAGGCTCCTTTCCTTTACTGAGGTAGTGCGAATGCTACATGTGTGCAGTCCATTGCACCTATCATGTCAAGTAGGCCAGCAATCCCATCCCTTATCCTGCTAGACCAGTACAGATGAGTTGGATGTGCTTCCCAGCCCAGCCAGCAGGTGGAGGCACACTAGAACAGCTTTTGGTGATGTCGTCACTAGTATGAGAGAAGCCAGTATTGTCTGCCTTCAGAAGATGGCAAGGTGTGTGGACTGGTGTGTGGACGGTCTTTGGCCCAACATTTGCTCTGAGCTTGGGTATGCCCATTGTCTCCTCAGGCCTATGGTTGTGCTGTGTCCAGTGCTGTTTTCCATGGGTTTCTAGCTCTTGTGGACTGGCGAGTGAGGAGGACCCCTCAGGCACCTGAGGGGGGAAATTGCTATGTCTGAGCCCAGGCCCCCTGTTCCCACTTTGTTCTATATCTGCATGTTCTGCTCTTTTTCTAGTTTTTGCTAACGTGATTCATTTAGTCCTTTTTTAAAACTTTAACTGACTGCCTTATGGGGGAGTGCTGGGGAGATAATTCCCTATCTCCAATGTGTGAGTCAGTGGAGGAGGGGAAGCTTTCCCTGGTGGAAGGAGAACTATCCATGATTTGCCTAGGACCTAGATACCCTTTTTCAGGATGCCATGGTGACCTTGCACATTGCAGACTCCCCTCCAGTACAGGTTTCTCAAGCAGAGCCTATCATGGAGGGGTGTGTTGGCCCTTGGGCCTTTTTTCCCCTTTCTTGAGCCCTTGCAAAAGTTCATGTCCTTTAAGTGGGAGGCAGTGGAACTAGGGATGAAGGCCTAAGGTCCTGGTTCAGCTGCATTCTCTGCCCAAATGAGAGAAGAAGCCACATTTCAAGGTCCCAAAGGTGGATACCCTGGTCATGGTGATGACAAAGCATACAACCATGCCAATGGAAGGTGGCGCTGTGCTGAAGGAGACTCAAAGGAGAGTAGAAGCCTTTATAGTTTTGGCCTTGGGCACGCGGGTGGTGCTTGGTGTAGGCATGGTACTTTGAGCACTTGTGCGCTATATCCAGCAATTGCTGGACAGCTCGGAGGTCATGATATTGGCATCTGGAGCATTGTTTGTGACCTCTTCTAAGACCATGGTTCTGCCTGTGGTGGCCTGAGGTTGGCTGTGGCTCTGGAATTGGTCAGCTGATGCTGCTTCTGAGCTGTGACTGAACAAGCTCGTCTTCAGGGCAGTTTTCTGTTTGGGGAAGGCCTAGAAAAACTGTGAAGGACCTAGTAGAGGCTTGCCCACAGAGGCCTCCAGAAGATAGGCACAGAGGTTCTTACAAGATGCAGGATGGACCATGAGAGCGTTTCAGGGCTGGAAAGATTTCTGACATGGCCTATTCCTCCTATGGGTCGAAACCCAAGAAAGGTCAGTCCTTTGTGGATCCCATCACTTGTGGGACTCAGCAGGAGCCTCCTTGGCAGCTGTTAAGCCCTTTCAATGAGATCTAAAAGGTCTCTTCTGAGGGACAGGCAGTTAGGGGAACAGTTCTGGCTGTTTAGCTCAAAATGGAGCTACATTGTGTTAGCCCGATGTACCCTCTTGGTTCTGGAGTTTGCAGGACCTCTTTGGAAGGCTTCTATGGAGTCTCCTTGCAGCTCCCTTGCTGAGGGAGTGACAGTCCTTAGTGCCTCATGAGCACCTATGTGTCTTTATCAGTGCTTTCCAAACTTTTATCCCATATGACCCCATTTTAGCAGCTAAGAATTCATGTGTTCCCAGATGATGGTGAAATCAAAGCAGCAGGTCTCCAGTCTCTTTCCCTTCCCTCCACTCATCTAAAGCAGAAAGCAGTGGCAGTCAGCACAGGGTCCTTTGTGTCAGTGTACAGTGTGTACTTGTAGACCCCAGTTCTCAGCACGGATTTCCACGTCTAAGAGGAGACTTACCCAGATGAGGGCAAGGGCCTATAAATGTTCACCCTGCTCACAGGCCACATGCTGACTGCCACTACTTGGCATAGGTCACAGTGAAAGTACAGAGAAAATGGAAAATGGCTATATTTCTGTGACCCCATCCACCGATGATGTGACACCATTTGGGGTCCCTACCCCAAGTTTGGGGACCACTGGTCTTTATAAAAGAGTCTCTCAAAACCTGTCAGAATTGCAGCAAATATGTGGCATACGGAGCTGGTGGAAATGCAACTGAAGTACATGCATAGGTGCTATTCTGTAACCCATGCATGTGCTTCCTGATGACTCCCAAACTACATCCCTAAACATGTGTACGTGTAGGTCACATACTACTACTGCTTATTTGCATAGTGCTAGAAGGCATACCCAGCACTGTACACATACATGTAAGACAGTCCCTTCTCTAGAGAGCTTACCATCTATTCAAGACAGAAAAATACAACCAGCAGGGGACAAGGGGTAGAACAATGAGGAATGGCTAAAGCACGGATGGGTGGTAAATAGGAGAAACAGAGCCGCAGGATCCAAAAGCAGCCTTGAAGTAAAGTATGTGCTGTCTTGTCACTGTGCACCTTCAGCATGTCAGAATTCCGATCTCCCACATAAGAGCCCCCTCCTCAGCACCAGGATCCAGTATCCTATTGACAAAGCAGAAGAACAAGAGCATATCCCAAAACTAACAAACCTGAATCTCTCTAGGACTCTCTGACAAAACTGTCCCTTGGAGACCAGAGAAGCATGTGCGTGAAAGGGCTACCAGGAACAGCCAGAGCTGCTGGGCAAAAGCAGCGCCTGTGAACTCAAAAGAGCCCCCAGAGAGGGTATTCACTTTTTCTTCTGAATATCCCCCTTTTTTATTTATTTATTTGTTTTTTGTTTGGTATTTGTGTTCTGCCGGACTCGCCACACCATCATCCATAAGACCTCAACAACCTGATTGATTCCAGGAAGGAATGAGACTGGATTGGAAGGATTCATGGAAAGACAATTATTAGATAAGGTCTAACTTCACCTTCCATATCATCCCTCCAGTCCAGTCTCAATGAATGGGATGTACCAAAGCGGTACCTAAGCATGGGAGGGACCCGTGAGTCCTGCTCGGAGCACTCGGGCCCAAAAATCTGTGTCCTCTGTCGCTTGTACATCAAGACAATAGTGGCGAGCAAAGATATACAGTGATGTCCATGTTGCTACCTTACAAATATCCACTGGCGGAACCTGACCATGCTGCGCCCATGAGGCCCTGAAGGTTAGAATTGAGTGGGCCTGCAGTCCTACAGACATCCTTCTGCCTCTGACTGCGTACACGGCCATGATAGTCTCCTTCCCCAGCACACTCTAGTAGCCTTTGAGGCTGCCTTTCCCTCTGAGGACCCCAAACAAGACAGTCAGTCTGCTTTATGGAATGGCACCGTCTGTTTCAGACATCGATGCAGCACTCTGCGCATATCAAGCTTGTGCAGCTCTCGGTGCTCCTCTGAACTCCCCAAACTTGTGAACAGGGGGAGAGACTGGAAGCGGTTCAGAGGAAGGCAACCAAAATGATTTGGATCCTGCGCCAGAAGATGTATGAGAAGAGATTTGAAGACCTAAATATCTACACTTTAGAGGAGAGGAGGGACAGGGGAGATATGATACAGACCTTTAAATACTTAAGTATTAATGAACCAACAAACCTTTTTCAAAGACGGGGAAGCTGCAAGGGGGTAAACTGAAAGGCAATGTCAGGAAATACTTTTTCAGTGAAAGGGTGGTGGATGCTTGGAACACCCTCCCGATGGAAGTGGTGGGACAAATACAGTGTCAGAATTCAAAATGGCATGGGACAGACACAGTGGTTCCCTTTATAACAGGATAAAATCAAAATAAACATAACTATCTCTTATATCTGAACAAATAGGGGTGACCTACACGGAGCAGTGGGTACACCCCTAAAAAAAGGTATGGGGAGCGGTGACCTGCACGGAGCAGCAGGTGCACCTACTCTTGCAACCTTGCAGGGCAGACTAGATGGACCATGATGGTCTTTATCTGCCGTCATATACTATGTTACTGTGTTAAACTTATGCTTTTGATATTTAAGTTGTGTGCTGCTTTGTTTTTGTGCAGCTCAGTATGTCTTTGGTTTTACAGCAAGCAACCTGTACACTTGCCTTCTCAGCAGGCTGTTTTGGACATAGCCTCCTTAAATATGTTCCAAAAGATTTTTGCATGCACACATTCTCTTCTCTCTGGCAGGACAGCAGGCTTGGAATGCACCGCCTCTTCGGTTGCAACTGGAATTGGACGTTTCTAAATTTAGCAGGATGCTGAAGATACATCAGCTTTGAGCTGCTTCTGATTCTGCACAGTGGCCGTCTCGCTGTCATATATTAAGCATGAATATATTAGATACATGGTTGTACCACACTTTTGATTATTTCAAAGATTTTATTGTAACCCACTTAGAAGGGTCATCTTATTTATTCAAAAAAAAGAAAAGATTTACCTGACTAAACTGGCTATCTGAAAATTGTCCTCCCCCAGTGTGGCCAGAAGTATTCACGATATTCCGCAAAGGGCCAGTCTTTAGCTACTTTTGGAGAAGGCCGCAGGATCAAAACATCTACATGTGGTATTTCCATAAAAATTCTACCTGTATGGAAAGCAGGTGCAAAGGTCCATGATAATCTCAGAAGTAAACATGTACTCTTCCTTTGAAATTGGGTGCACAGTCTGCAGAGAAAAGTACTCACAGAATTTGCAAGAATTTGGACAGTTTGAAAAGTGCTCCAAAAATGCCAAATTGTTGGCAGCCTCAGCAGAGTGCCCAAGAATTCAATGGGCGATACAATTAAAATACCCATTTCACCCTAAGAGGTGGCTCCTCTTCAGCAGGGTTGAAGTACATTGGCTAAAAAGTTCTTCACCTTGGCATTCTTCTTTAGTGCCATCAGATCGAACACCAGCAAGCCCCATCTCCGCATGAGGCCAGACACACAAGGGTTAAGCTCCCACTCACCTGGATTCATGGTATTCCAGCTCAAGAATTTGGCTTGTACATTGTCAACTTTCACAATGTGTGCTGCTCACAGATCCACCAGACAAGCCCTTGCCACCTCTGCAGCCACCTTGGTGCTGAAAGTGCCACTTTGCCTGTTAATGTATCCTACTACTATGGTATTGTATGAGAACTCTGAGACCACCTTGCCCTCTGGAAAGGTCCAGAACTCTGCAGAACTAGGCAAATCATCCTGGCCTCTCTTTCCATCAGCAGGTGAGTCTGCAGCCAATGGGGGCCAGTTATCCTTGATCTTCCACGTAAGGAGGAGGTACTGATTGAACAATTGGGAGCAGGGAAACCAGCAAGTCAGAAAATGCCTCTGCAGGAGGTGCATATGCTCTCTGTCCCAAGACACTAGATCCAGAGTCAAAGCCATTGATTCCAGGAACTACAAGTAGTCCCATGTCCTGAGAGTTGTCTGAGAGCAAAAATTGCTGAGCTGCATTTGCAGCTTTACCAATCCGTCTGGGGTGAGAAACATTCTGACCACACAATTGTCAAAGTGGGGGCCCAGATACTCCAGGTTCTGAGAAGGTGATAAGCCTGCATTTGGAGTAGTTGATCACCCAGCCTAGCTTTTCCAGCCACTGAATCACCTGGCATGTTTCGCCATGAATTTCTACCAGGAGTCAGACTGAACCAGCCAGCTGCCCAGGTATGGGTGAAACCAGGAAGGCTGCCATGACCACCATAACCTTATGAGAAAGTGTGAGGGGCCAGGACAGGACCTGGAACTAGACATGGTGGCCCAGGATGCAGAAGTGCAGAGATTGCTTATGTTTATCCCAAACAGGAATATGGAAGTATTCCTCACAAAGGTTCAAGGAGATTAGAAACTTTCCTTGCCAAACTGATGCAATGATTGACTTCAGGATCTCCAGGTGGAAATGGGGTACTCCTGAGCTTGACATTGACTGCTTTCAAATCCAGAGGAGAATAGAAGGACCTGCCTTTCGTTGGTACCCTAAAGTATATAGAATACAGTTCCTGACCTTACTCTGCGTTGGGCATGGGTATGATGGCCTGCAACTGCAGGAGGCACTCATTCGGTCCAGGGGCAGCCCAAGGGGGGTGCGGGGCCACATGCGGAGACTCGGTGTGGGGCCTCATTTGCATAAATATTTGCATAATGTTACCATACACTAATCTTTAGTAAACATGTCTCTTAATGAATGTATGGATAAAGAAAGACTAAAAGATTTCTACATTACTATAATCCAGTGCCAACTGCCAGGCACATTAGGAACTACTACAAACGCTGCCCATTTAGAACCCATAGCAAACCCACCGTATCATAACAGCACTACCAGGACTCAAAGCACCAAACCCTACCTATCAAAAGGCAACACTGCAAATATTAAACCAATACATTTCAGAGAACAACAATACATGACCTACTGGGGAAAGAGAACAAGTGGCAGTGTCCAATAGGAATTACATAAACAGAATACCTCAGCTCAGTTGCACATGCAGAACATAGACCATCACCAAACAAGGAATCACAATTTAGAAACAGGAAGGCAATAATTAAACTGGGAATCCCAAAAGCCAAACATGGAACGTACAACACTGTAGAAATAAAACTATAAATTAATTTCCTCTTGTATTAAACAAAGCGCAGACGTTAATGCTGCACATTTCCCAGAGCTGACATATTCCAGTTAATAAATTAAAAATAGAGATCTTTCTACCTTTTGTGCATTTTTTTCAGTTGCAATTGCTCCAGCCACTTTCTTCTGGTTTCTTCGCGTCTTCTGCTAACTCTCCATCCTCTGCTGTCCATTTGTCCTTTCTTCTCTCTTCTAGTTTTTTTCCATTCTCTCTCTCTACATCTGCTGTAACATACTAATCTTTTTCCTTTTGCTCTTTCCTCATTCCTATTTCATCCACTCAAATTTTACCCCTCCATCCTCAATCCCCACTTACTCTCCCAATACCCGGCCAATTGTAGATTTTTCATCCCTCCCACACAAAATATTTTTCCCCTCTCCATTTCACTCTCCCAGCCCCATCCCATTCTAATCCTCCCCCAACATCAGCTCCCTTCTAGTTCCAGCCTCACCCAGCATCCACTCCCTTCTAGTCCCTGCATCAGCCCATTTCCAGTCCTATCCGAGTCCCTCCATCAGCTCATTTCCAATCCCAGCCCCCCATCAGCCCATTTATAGTCCTTTCCTAGCCCCACTATCAGCCCATGTCAAATCCTAGCTCCCCCTCCACTCAGCCCAATTCCAGTCCAAGCCCCCCATGAGCTTACTTCCAGTTCTAGCCCCTCCACGAGTCCATCTCAATCCAAGCCCCCACCACAGCCCATTTCCAATCTTAGCTCCCCCCAACAGCCCATTTCCAGTCCTATCCTAGCTGCTCCATCATCCCATTTCCTGTCCTATCTCCCCCCACACTCAGCCCATTTCCAGTCCTAGCTCCCTCCCCTCACAGCCCATTTCCATTCCAAGCCCCTCTCCCCATCAGATATTTGCAGTTCAAGCCCCCCCTTCCACTCATCCCCTTTCCAGTCCTAACCCCCCCATCACCCCATTTTCAGTTTAAGCCCCCCATAGCCCATTACCAATCCTAACCCCCCATCAGCCCACCGCCAGTCCTAACCCCCCCATCAGCCCACAGCCCATTACCAGTCCTAACCCCATCAGCCCACCACCAGTCCTAACCCCCCATAGCCCATTACCAGTCCTAACCCCCCCATAAGCCCACAGCCAATTACCAGTCCTAACCCCATCAGCCCACCGCCAGTCCTAATCCCCCCATAGCCCTATTTCCAGACTTAGCCCCCATAGCCCATTCAGTCCTAACCCCCCCATCAGCGCACAGCCCATTACCAGTCTTAACTCCATCAGCCCACCTCCAGTCCCTATCCCCCCATCAGCCCATTTCCAGTCCTAGCCCCCCCCATAGCCCATTACCAGTCCTAAACCCCCCCATCAGCCCACAGCCCATTACCAGTCCTAACCCCATCAGCCCACCTCCAGTCCTAACCCCCCCCATCAGCCCATTTCCAGTCCTAGCCCCCCCATAGCCCATTACCAGTCCTAACCCCCCCATTAGCCCACAGCCCATTACCAGTCCTAACCCCCTCCATAGCCCTTTACCAGTCCTAACCCCCCCTCAGCCCAGGGAAAATTAAAAATAAAAAAAAAGCTGGCTGCTGCCGCCGCGGCAGAATCTAGTGTCCCACGGGCTCCCCCCCCCCCCCCTGCCCTGCTGAGCCCTCCCTGCCCTAAGCCCTCCCTGCCTGGCTGAGCCTCTCCGCGACGGCTTTCAGATCCATGAAGGGAGAGTGTCTCCCTCGCAGCTCTGTTAAGCCCGCAGGGGCTGATGGAAAATTTCCCATCTGCCTCTGCAGGCTTAACAGAGCCGCGAGGGAGACACTCTCCCTTCGCGGATCTGAAAGCCGTCGCGGAGAGGCTCAGCCGGGCAGGGGGGCCCCGCGGGACACTCGATGCTGCCGCAGCAGCAGCCAGCTTTTTAAAATGTAATTTAATTTATTTTTAAAGCAGAATGTTCTTTGCGCGGGGCCCCCTGAAACGCGCTCAATGGACGGGCCGGCCCTGACTCGGTCAGGGAGCCACAAAGAAACTTCATAAAGGCCTTCTAAAGAGGCTCTGCAAACTCCAATGCATACCCCTTTTCAAGAACCATGAGGATCCATTGCGCTAACACGTTGTGCTAACACAAATTGTAACCCACCAATTGTGCTGTCTAAATGTTGCTAAATACCCTCATGTTAAATGTTGTAAAGTTACCCACATGTTAAATGTAACCCTCCAATGTGATGTAAGCACTTTGGTAATACCACCTTATCCTACAATCAATCTGTCTAAATAAATAAATGTAGCTCCATTTTGAACTAAACAGCTAGAACCGCCAACTCCCAACCCAACCACCTGTCCTTCAGAAGGGTCATGTTAGATCTCATTGAAAGGGCTTAATGGCTCCCAAGGACATTCCTGCTAAGTCCTACTAGTGATGGGATCCACAAAGGACTGACCTTTCTTGAGTTTCGACCCATAGGAGGAATAGGCCATGCCTGAACTCTTTCCAGCCCTAACATGCTCCCATGGTCCCCCCTGCGCCCTGTGAGAGGAAATTCTGCAGCTGTCTTCTGGGAGCCTCTGTGGGTGAGGCTTTCCCAGGTCCTTCAGTTTTTCTAGGTTTTCCGCAAATGGCAAACTGCTTTTAAAAAGGAGCTTGTTCAGTCACAGTTGGAAGCAGCACCAGCAGACCAATTCCAGAGCCAGACCCAACCTCAGGCTACCACAGCCACAGCCATGGCCTTAGAGAAGGTCTTAATCAAGTTGTACAGGGTATCCACCACAAATGATGCTTCGGATGCCAATCTCTTGACCTCTGAGCTTTCCAGCAATTGCTGTTCTCAAAATAGGTGCCTACTTAAGCTTCCAAACTAGGCGCTCTGTACTTAATTACCCTCTTAACATAACAAAGCCATAAGCATTATGTTATGTTTCTGTACTCCTTTCTTAAGACACAGACAAGCCCAAATCAGTTTACAAACCCAGTACATTGCAT
The DNA here is from genome assembly GCA_033557465.1 of Ichthyophis bannanicus. Classification (NCBI taxonomy): domain Eukaryota; kingdom Metazoa; phylum Chordata; class Amphibia; order Gymnophiona; family Ichthyophiidae; genus Ichthyophis; species Ichthyophis bannanicus. The sequence continues at coordinate 102,004,324 of CM066038.1, forward strand.
GCATTTATGTATGTAGTTATGTATTTCATTCATTATATTTTTGTACTGCTCATCCAAATCGCTCTTAGCAATATACAATAAATACATAAAATAACATACAGTCAAACCTCGGTTTTCATTTGCCCCGGTTTTCATACGTTTCGGTTTTCAACGTCTTTTCTGACTGAGATTTTGTCCCGGTTTTCATGCATTGCTTCGGTTTTCAACGTCTTTTGACTGAGATTTTGTCCCGGTAGCAGGGAAGAAAAGCTGTCAACGTAAGCAGGAGATGTTGCATGAATGTGGGAGGCAGTTCTTTCTCTTGCAGGGTACGTCTGAAGCTATATCATTAAGATTTTCTGCCATTCTGAAGCATTGAGCAGATAATGTAAAGGTATTTTAATGGACTGAATTCAATGTGATTCCGAAGAGAGCTGGGCACAGCAGCTTGTCAGGGGTGGCTAAGGCCAGATGTTAACATACTGTACTGTACAGTACTGTACTTAGCTTGCTTTCAGTGATGTTAAATGTTCATTTATCCATTTCATTAGTCATTTATATTTATTTCTCATTGTTTTCTGTATGTAAAAATATAGTTATTCTCTATAAAATGTATTTTTTGTGAATATTTTTGGGTGTCTGGAACGGATTAATTGGATTTACATTATTTCTTATGGGAAATATTGCTTCAGTTTTCATACGTTTCGGTTTTAGTCAGACTTTTTCGAACGGATTAATCATGAAAACCGAGGTTTGACTGTATAACCATTAAATAAATTAAAACATTTCTTTTCATACTTCATAATTCTCCCCCCCCCCATACAAACCTTTACAAACAAATGTCTTCAATTGTACTTTGATTTTAAATTGTTTAATCTCCTTATGCAGCTGTTGAAGGAGAGAATTCCAGGAACCTGTGCCTGAAATACATGAAGATGACATGTTTTCTCAGTGTCGTATAGCCCAGGAACCAACAGCCCAACCTCCGAGCACGACCACGCTTATAATGCTGTAAAGCTTTTTGCAAATAGGGGCCATGACATATAAAGGTTTAAACATCAATGTCATGAGTTTATATTGAATCCTATACACTACTGGTAACCAGTGGAATTCAGTGAGGACAGTGGTGATATAATTATATTTACACATACCCTTAATAATTTTAGCTGAAACTGTGCCACTTCCTTGCCAGGCCTCTCTAGGTCAGCTGCCTGGGTCAGAAATCCAGTAATGTCTTCCTTCTCCATACATGAGGAGGGACACTGGTGTACTATTTACAAGCTTTATTTAAAAAGCTAAGTGAATTCTTCACCATTTGACTTCTAATCAATAGCTTTCACAGCACAACTTAACCCAACGGAAATTTCCAATGGGCAATAAAGTTACCCCTCTTGGCTAGAACGACTCTCTGTAGTACAGACTATAGCTTATGAGCTTTGATGTGCCAATGATCTATGAGTTTCCCAGCTGCCAATTATTGCTTATATAACCAGGCAGTAAAGTTCTCATTCAGTTGATTTGAGCCTTCATAGTACAGACTACAGCTATTAGACTTTATTGTGCTGTCCTGTCAGCTTCTTAGCTGATGCTATAGCTGTTGGATGGCCTGACTCTACAGTACAGACCTCTGCCTCTTGATGATCATTTTTCAGGAGGATCCTTCACCATCTGTTCATGGTCAGTAACTTTCACAGCCAACATAAAACATCTAGGGTGCATGTCTAGTGTCAATGAAGTTATCTCTGCCAGCTTGACTATTGCAGATTTCCTGCCCAGCTATTTTAATCTTCTAGGCAAATGTCTCATTGTGCAGGCAAACCAAAGGCCCTGCCCAACTGCATGTAGGCATTTCTAACAGACAGTAAATTTCTCTCTTTCAGCTGGTCTGGCCTTCAACAATACAGACTATAGCCTAGGGCTTTAGCCTACCATCCTCTGTTCTTTAGAATCAGTAACGGCATTCTTTCCATCAAGTTTGTACCTTCCTCAGGGTCTAGCATTCCTAACAACCTATTGCATCCAGCTCTGTTCCTGTCTGTCCTTGTAAAAAGTCTGACCTTTTTTATTTCATTCCAGCAGTTTTCCAAATTGGTTCCAAGTGCTTAACTGTCTTCATCTGTGTTCTGAACGTCAACTGCTTCCTTAGTACATCTATCAGAGTGCCTTCCTCCAGTATGAGTTCACTTCCTGCCAGTTCAGGACCCTGCATTACTATGAACTCACTTCCTTTCAGAGCTCTCATGTGCTCTCTTGAGCTCTGTCTGGCGGTAAACTGCTGTATAACCAGTGACAAGCCGTCCGTCCTTCATTAACCTCATTTCTGGAGGCAAATAGTTCCAGAGCTTTGAGCAGGCCTTGATAAATTTTCTTTGGATTTAGGAGGCAGCCCAAAAATGCACGAGCCAGCTGTTTACTCATTCCTCATTCAGGGGAAAAAAGAAATCTCATTAAAACAGGCACTTTAATCCCTGCAGACCACTGGCAAAATACATACCTAATTAACCCCCCTCCCCACCTAGTCTCTCTCCCCCTTCCCCAAACCTTGTCATCATCTAGTCTTGGTCTCTTCCCTCTCCCCCCGCCTTGTCACTCACTCTTACTCTCTCCCCATCCTGTCATCATCCAGTCTTACCCCCATCATCACCCAGCCTCCCTCCCCATTTCACTATCTCCCTATTCCCTTAAATTGGCCAGGCCCAAACCCCAGCTAGCTCTCATCACCTAGGAAACTAGTCAGCCACCCACCCCCAGTGCCCATTCCTGCCCTAGCAAACCAGTCATCTACCCATAGCCCCCTTTCTGCCCCAGAAAGCCAGTCATCTACCTCCCCCCAGCCACTATCCCTACTCCAGCAAGCCAACAGTCACCCCCTAGCGCATAACTTAGCAAGGCAGTCAGCAAACTCCATCTGTACCTGAGCATGCCAGTCAGTGATCCCCCAGCTCCTGTCCCCATTCGAGCAAGCCAGCCAGCCACCCCTCTGCCCATAATCCAGGAAGCCAGTCAGCAGACCTCCCAGCCTGTATACGAGTGAGTTATTTAGTGACCTCCCCCCCCTATAGCCTGTATCGAACAATTCAGTCAGTAACTTTCCTCCTGCCCATATCCCATCAAACCATTCAGCAATTTCCAGCTTGTACCCCAGCAGGCCAGTCAACCACGTCCCAACACCTATCCTGCCCCAGCAAGGCAGTCAACCCCCCCTCCAGCCTCTACTCCTGCAAGCCAGTTAGCCAGCCTCCCATAAGTCCTTACCTTGCTAGCCAGTTATTTCCCTGCCCCGACCCCACCTCACCAACTAGACCTCAGAACCAGATATCCTGCTGTGCATGGACGCTGGAGCAGGAATTTTTTGTTGGTCTCTGGTTCTTGAGTCTTTACGAAAGCAGTGTGTGAATTCCTGAACCACATGGCTCAGATTGACAAAGAGCTGTGTAGTATAGAGAGGAGGGAGTTCCTTCTCCCATGGTGACCGCCGCAACAGAAAGACTAAGACTAAGAAAAGGGAGCATAAAAATCCCAGGTGACTTAGGGAAATTCCTAGTAACCATAGCGGCCTGGAACTTGAGATTTGTGGAGTGCTGACCTAAGACCAATATAGGAGAAGGTCCTTTTCCATGTTCCCATCAATTTCACATCCCTTGGTGAGGGCAGATCTATGCATGGGACATGGGCAGATCAATGCATTAGAAACTAGATGTGGGCCATGATTCATATCTCTTAGGGTTCCAAATGGTTTTAGATAGGCGGTGGTGGTTGTCCTTTAAGGTATGGTATAGTATGTTTATTTGGTTTCTTTGAGTGGTGTTTTTTTTTTTACTGCTGTCAAGTCCATGCTGACTCCTGGCAACCCAGCTGCCTCTGGGTTTTCTTGGCAATGTATCACGAAGTAAATTGCCAGGCCTTTTCTTCCAAGGCAATGGAAGGAAAAGTGACTTGCCCAAGGTCACAAGGAGTGCCAGTGGGAATTGAACCCTTGATTTCTGGGTACTAGGTAGTTGCACTAACCACTAGGCTACTCATCCACTTCTTTGAGTTTTGTGAATGGATTTGTGTGTTGACCTGGCTGTAGTATGCAGGGCAGGAGATGCTTTCAGTGGAGTTTCAAAGTTTCTGCTGCTTTTGCTTCTGCTGTGGTTCAACAATTCTCTTCCATTTGTAGTTAATAGCATCAGTATGGATGAGGCATTGCGAGACAGAGTGATCATAAACAATAATCCCTTCAAGTCTTTTGTTCACGACTGAAGCACTTCAGAGTTGACTTGACAGTGTCCTTGAAACCCTTCTTATGGCCATACAGAGAGTGCTCTCCCTCCTTTAGGTCACCGTAAAAGATTTTATTTGACAATCACTCATCTTAACATCTTGGTGACAGGCTCAGCTGTGATTTTATCAGGAGAGTTTGGATGCTTAACGTATCAGTCTGTGTAAGAGCATCAGTGCCTGAGACTTGTAACATAGAAACATGACGGCAGAAAAAGACCACATAGCCTATCAAATACTATAGTTCCTTCTTTTTCTTTAGAGATCTTCTGTGTTTGTCCCATGCTTTTTTGAATTCAGATACTATCCTCGTCTCTACTACCTCCACTGGGAGTCTATTCCATGCATCTACCACTCCATAAAGAAATAGTTCCATATATTACTCCTGAGTTTATCCCCTTTCACCCTCATCCTTTGTCCCCTCGTAGCAGAGCTTGCTTTCAATCAAGAGGCTCTCTTCTTGTGCATTTATGCCACAGAGGTATTTAACATCTCTATCATATCTCCTCTATCCCACCTTTCCTCTAACATACATATTAAGATCTTTAAGTCTATCCTCATATGCTTTATAACAAAGGCCACTAACCATTTAAGTAGCCACCCTCTGCACCGATTCCATCCTGTTTATGTCCTTTTGAAGGTATGGGGTCCAACCAAAAAGCAAACACACACACTTGCAGAAAAACACCAGAGAACCTGTCAAGGCGAGGTGTACTTAAAGGAAAATTTATTTACAGGAGAATTGCTGGGAGCCTATGACCCGACAAGACCATTTTTCGGCACAAGCCTTCATCAGGGTTATCTCCTGATGCCCACCTTTGTATATAAGCAGGCAATCGTCTGCCAGTACAGAAACCAAATAAATATGGATTGCTCCTCTTTGATACAGACATAAGAGAACTCGCGTCCATTCAAGAAAAAAAAAAATAAATGGACCAAGGCTTGTGCTGAAACATGGCCGTGTTGTGTCATAGGCTCCCAGCGATTCTCCTCCTGTGAATAAATTTTCCTTTAAGTACACTTCGCCTTGACTGGTTCTCTTTTGAAGATGGGGTCTCCAGAATTGCACAGAATACTCCAAATGAGGTTGCACCAGAGACTTAATTGCCATGTTATCTGCATTATTTTCCTCTGACTGTCCGAATGAAGGTGGTTCAGTTTCATAGCAAGGCATGTAAATACCATCCAGCAGATTTATAGATATTGTGGTGTTTGACTGCTACCTTTGCATGCCCACACATTTGCATGTACTGTGCCAAAGGTCACACCTGCTTTGGTGAATCTAGTGTTGATTTGATCATCAATGCAGACTGCATGTAACAATCTTTGAACTTGTCCATGCCATAGAGGGTATTGTCGTTCACTATGATGATATGCTCCAAGGGGTTTTCCTGGTGCAGACTAGTACTACACTTCTGTCGTCTTGATGTTAATTGTGAGACCAAAGTTGTTGCAAACTGAAGAAAAATGATCCATGCTACTTTGTGTGTTGGTCAGTTCTGACATTCAAAAAACTGTTGGCAACTATAAGAGGATAATGGACTTGACATTGTTTTTGCATGTATAGTCTTCAAATTAAAGATTGATATTGGTCTAATTTGTGATGTTGGTCTCAATTTCACAATCATTAACGTTATCCATAAGCACGGCAGAGGATATTATACTAAAGGGGGCTTGAACCAACATAGTCTTGCTTGACTCCATTAGTGACTGAAATGGAATAATATACTAACATCCACAAAATGAGCAAACATACAGCGCCGGCTCCAGAATTGGTTCAAGGTGTTGGCACTCTAAGCAAACCTTAGGCCTTACTCCCCCTGGCCGTCAGAATCTATTGTCTAGCTTTGGTGGGGTGGCAAGCAGCAGGACATTCAAACAAAAAAAGTTGATGTCATAGGCCATCATCTAGTTTGCCTAATGGCTGGTCTGGCCCTGCAAAAATGCCATCATGAACTTGCCAAAACATTGCAATATATTTTCAGGCCTGCCAAATTTTGCCATGATTGTCCAAAGGTACTGGTGCCTGATTATACCAAATACTTTTCTCAGGGTAGCAAAGGTCTTAAACCAGTTGGAGTTCTGATTCTGACATATCTCCTGAAGCTGAGAAACACCAAATACCGTCTGTGGCTTTGTGGCCTTTCTTGAAACCATACTGATTTTTGGGTAGGATCCCTTGTTCAATGTGTTGAACATTTGGTGACATTAAGGGGCCAATATTTAGGGGGCCAGTACCCAGTTAAAATGGTCTCTGCATTAATTGGATTTAACCAGATGCAAGGAGGACAACCACTGGGATACTGTGATACCTGGGTACAAGCTATATCGTAATGATAGAGCTGATCAAATTGGTGGAGGGGTTGCAATCTGTTAGAGAGGGCATTGCATCAGAAAGGATTAAAGTTTTGCAGGAAACAAAATTTGCTATAGAATCTCTATGGATTGAAATTCCATGTAAAAAGGGGAAGGCGATGGCAGTGGGGGTGTACAATCGACCGCCTGGCCAGAATGAACAAATGGATGATGAAATGCTCAAAGAAATCAAGGACGCTAACAAAAGTTACAGCACAGTAATAATAATGGGTGATTTCAATTACCCCGGTATCAACTGGGTCAGTGTCACGGCAGGACATGCTAGGGAGATAAAGTTCCTAGATGAAATAAATGACTGCTTCTTGGAGCAGCTGGTCATGAACTGACCAGAGGGGGAGCCATATTGGACCTAGTCCTTAGTGGAGCACCATATCTGGTGCAAGAGATAAGGATGTTGGGGCCACTTGGCAATAGTGATCATAGCATGATCGCGTTTGATTTAATTAGTGGAGGAGGGATAGTAAGGAAATCCACAGTACTACCTTTTAACTTTCGAAAAGGAGACTATGATAAAATTAGGAAATAGTTAAGAAAAAACTAAAAGGAGCAGTTGCAAAGGTTAAAGACTTACATCAAGCTTGGGTGTGTTGAAGAATACTATCCTGGAAGCCCAGACCAGCTGTATTCCACACTTTAAGAAAAGTGGAAGGAAGTCCAAAAAACTGCCAGTATGGTTTAAAGGTGAGGTCAGAGAGGCTGTTGCCAAAAAAGCATCTGTCAGGAAATAGAAAAAAGAGCCAAATAACGAAACCTGGAAACAGCACAAGCACTGGCAAGTCAAATATAAGGCATTGATAAGTCAGGCAAAGGGAGAATTTGAGAAGAAGCTTGCTGCGGGAGCAAAAACGCTTAATAAAGACTTTTTCAAGTACATTAGTAGCAAAAAACCTGTGAGAGTCAGTTGGTCCATTAGATGATAGGGGGGTTAAAGGGGCACTAAGAGGCAACAAGGCGATAGCGGAGAGACTGAATGAATTCTTTGCTTCGGTCTTTACTGAGGAAGATGTAGGGATGTTACCCATGACTGAAGTGGTATTTAAAGGTGCGGAAGAATTGAAGGAAATATCGATACATTGGGAAGATGTATTACAACTATTAGATAAACTAAAGAGTGGCAAATCACCTGGGCCGGATGATATACATCCAAGGGTGTTGAAAACTGAAATATGAGATTGCAAACCTGCTATTTGTGAACTATCATTAAAATCATCTGTAATACCTGAAGATTGGAGGATGGAGAACGTAATACCAATTTTTAAAAAAGGTTCCAGGGGTGATCCAGGAAACTACAGACCGGTGAGCCTGACGTCAGTACCGGGAAAAATGGTAGAAACCATCATAAAGAACAAAATTGCTGAACATGTAGATAGTCATGGCTTAATGGGAGACAGCCAACATGGCTTTAGACAAGGAAAATCTTGTCTTACTAATCTGTTATGTTTTTTTTTGAAGGTGTGAATACACAGGTAGACAAAGGTGAGTTGGTGGTTATAGTGTATTTGGACTTTCAGAAAGCCTTTGACAAGGTCCCTCATCAGAGACTTTTGGCAAAACTAAAGAGTCATGGGATAGGAGGCAGTGTACTATTGTGGATCAGGAACTGCTTAAAAGATAGAAAGCAGAGGGTAGGGCTAAATGGCCAATTTTCCCAATGGAGAAAGGTGAATAGTGGTGTACCCCAGGGATCTGTGCTGGGTCCGCTGCTTTTTGACATATTCATAAATGACCTGGAAAAGGTAATAATGAGTGAGGTTATCAAATTTGCAGATGACACAAAACTATTTAAAGTTGTTAGAACCCAAGAGGATTGTGGAAAATTGGAAGACTGGGCATCAAAATGGCAGATGAAATTTAATGTGGACAAGTGCAAAGTCCTCCACAAAACTGCACAGGGGTTTTGATGCCATCGGCATAGCCCCTCGCCCTCCGGTGATGCAGCAGCCAGTGGGGGGATGCTTGTCTTCGCCCCATCGTGGGCTTCCATCACCTCAGACACCTGGGTTCTCCAGGTCGTCTGAGACGGCTATTGCCTTCACTTCAACAGACTTCCACCTCCTTTCTTTCTGGTGGAACCTCCTCGACTCCCTGCGCACTAGCTTTTACTGCAGCAGGAATTACTCTCTCTCCTTGCCCAATGGGCAGTCGAGAAGGTCTCTTCGCACCTTCGAGGTCAGGGCTTCTATTCCTGGTACTTCCTCGTCCCAAAAAAGACGGGGGGATCTGCGGCCCATCCTCGACCTCTGCAAGTTGAACAAGTTCTTGGTGTGGGAGAAGTTCAAGATGTTATCCCTTGGCGTGCTGCTGCCTTTCCTCCGGCAGGGTGACTGCTCCTTGGATCTAAAGATGCTTACGCTCACATCTTAATCCACTCCCAGCACAGGCAGTATCTGCGCTTCAGGGTGCAGGGAGAGCAATTCCAGTACAGGATGCTCCCCTTTGGCCTCGTGTCCATCCCATGAGTCTTTACGAAATGCTTCGTTGTAGTCGCCGCCCGTCTCAGGCATCAGGGGTGCCGATATTTCCCTACCTTGACGACTGGCTCGTCACAGGCTCCTCGGTCGAGGAAACCCGGCGAGCAATGTCGCACACAATCCTTCTGTTGGAGGGCTTAGGGTTCTTGGTCAGCTACCCAAAGTCTCACCTCGAGCCGGTGTAGTGTTGGGGGTTTTCTGGGCTTCCCCTGTGATTATTTGGGGAAGATTTTATTTTTGTTTGGCTGCTTGTGTTCAACCCCAATATATATATATATATATATATATATATAGATAGATATAGATATACAGGACCTTAAACAAATTGCTCATGCCACCGTAAGAGCATGGAAATTTTTATTTATTTTGCCAGGTCTGTAACATCACAAGCTTTGCTTTTAACTTATAAGGTACAAATTTCAGTATCAATACATAGCATCAATACATCTATAACAAGCAAAGCACCTGGCTTAAGTGTAAAAAGGGTCATGGGACAGAGACAGCATCACTCCAGTGAGATCAGCTAATGTCTGTCTGCCTATCAGAATTTCTCCTCTATTTATATTCTTTTTTAGGCTCAAATTGCTGATGGGCAGATTTCCTTTCTTTTCTTATTCTCTATTCTTTCAAGCAAACCTGCTCCTTAATCTTTTTCCTTTTGTTTTCCCTTGTGGCATCCTGATTCTCCATTCTCATGGTAGTTCTCGTCGCCTTGCTGTTGGCCATGTTTCCTTCAGATTAACTTTAAATACTGATATTCGTCTTCCTTGTTTATGTTCCCCTTTGTTCTTTCGAGGGGCCCAGGTGGTAGTTTTTCACTAGCTGTGTAGCTTTCAGAGCCTCTCATTGTGTCAGCTCTCTGGGTCAGGATATTAGCTCATTTCATAGCTCAATCTTGCTGATTCTGCAGTTTCAGTGTGAAAAGGGTCAGCAGGCTGTTTCTTTATTAGGCCTGAGCTATAGACGTTAGCACAAAATGGAGGCTAGTAATCCTGTGACAAAGGTACCTGAAGGGGGGTTCATTGTCCCCTTCATTCCCCTCTTGAATCCCACTTCAGGTCCCTTCTGCTGTCCCCATAGTGTGCCCTTCTACACTCAGCCATTCAGAGGAAACTCCAGTGACACTTGCTGAAGAAATGGAGACGTGACAAGACAAAGTTGCCACATGAGATGTGTATCCCATTAATTCTATACCTAACATAGGGAACTTGAAAAGAGAGGAAATTCATATAGGGTTACTTGTTACCTGAATTTTGGACCGCTACCAAGTGGAACCCCTCTGGAATAAGAGGATGGGCATCAGACAGGTTACCATTTATATTAGTAACTCTAGGTCTATGGGCTAGGGAAGTATATTCATTGGCCTGAATTTGGGAAGTAAGAATTAGAGTTGTGGTAGACACCTTAGTCAAACACCTTCTACAGAAAACTAGAATAAATGAAAAAACACAGCAGCCAACTGATAAAGCAATGAGCAGACCAAATGAGGCTACAAGTAAGCCACGTAGGCCAGAGCTTAGGTCTGTAAACCAAGAAGCAATATCATTCCACCACTCTCCAACCTGAATCCCACCCTTGAAATCATCCAGATGTAGTTCTGACAAGTGTCCAATTCTGTCCATTGCATTAAGTACAAAAGTTGTATGGTTTGCTATAACTGTGCAACAGTTTGTTTCATTAATGAATTTACATGCCCCTCCCTCAGCTGCTAACAATAGATCTAAAGCTCGTCTATTTTGCAGAGTCATTTGATTGTTTTGCTCAAGGGATTTGGCTAGGAGAGTAATGGATTCAGTGACAGAACACATTTGGATATGAAGCAAACATTGCAACCTACGTACAGCCATACCTAGTTCAGCAGTAATTGCAGGGGTCTGAAATATAGGAACCTAAGAGGTATAGCTCAGGGCATCAAGCTGTGTTTTAGTCAGTGGATATGTGGAATTAATATATTCATAAGAGGCCATGAGAGCAGCATCTTCGGATTTATCATACCAGGGGGAGGTGTCTTTTGTGTCTGTGGGCGCTTGTGTGATAGTGACTGACATTGAGAGGGATTAACACTGAATAGGCCTCAGCCCTAACCAGAGCACAAGGAAGGTGAGTCAGGCCTATAGCCTGATATAGGAAACCCTGACAATACCAATAATGGCCTGCAAGAGCCGAGAATCGGGTATTTTTAGTCCAGGTCCAGTTCATATTGTGTCCCCATGCAACTGAAGTATGCCTTATGATAAATTGATCATTATGGGGAAAATAACAGGAAGAATAAGGGGTACCAGTTATGCGTCTAGGTGTCTAGACTGCTGAACCATTTCTATAAATAGGACCCACTGTGTATGTGTTGTGCCAATAAGCAGAGGTAACATTCAAAGATGCATTAGTGATAACAAACCAATTGTCCAAGTTATAAGGAGCCAAAAAGTTATAAGGAATTATGGACCTGGGGGAAACAGTAAATTGCTGTTGTGCAGGATGGTAGGTGATATTACACTTCAGCGAAGGGCATGAGTCAGAATGGACTAGCCCCCCATTACCAATACAGTATGGATATATCAAATGAGACGGGACATAGATTTGGACTGGGACCGGGTCAGATAACTTGAAATGCTCCCAAGTATGGGAGCAGTTAAAGGGGGCCCAGCATGGAGTAGTGTAGTATTCGGTAGGGTCCTGGCAAGCCAAGTTCCCTGAGTACTCCACTGGTTGTACTGGTACTATATTGACTGGTGCATATCCAACTCCCTTTGGCAATAGGGCGCATATGATACAGTCCGAGAGATTCATTAATTGGACAACCTCAAGAACTGTGGATTTCCATAGATTAGATCCTGGTGTAGACCTTCAGGATCGTAAGGGACTACCCTGGGAAATATTAAAGGAACTATTGAAAGAACTATTCAGGTTCTGTGTAGAGAGATTCAGAGGAGCAGGTTGAGGAATATATAAATATGGAAGGAAAAGAACTAGAAGTGATCCTACCAATGCTCCACAAAGAATTGCCCATGAATGAGGAGGGATCCAATGGGGACTGACGGGCCTTATGCATTATAAAAGCAATCTAAAAACAGCAATACCATGCAAAGTACAATGAATATGATTACTAACAGAATAAACATTACAGGAGGCAGATCTAACACAGAGGGACTAACAGGAGATTAATAGGCTTCAGATGGTATACACATTAATCAGTTATACTAATATCTCAAACAGGCACTAGGTAAATGTCTTTATAGTGGGTCCAAGTGGAGCTTCTCTTTTTCCACATCTCTCGGAGTAGTGTCAGTCACGAATGATATCACTGTTCTGTACCCACAGTTGAACACTACTGGTGGTAGGGGCTGGAAAAATATCTTTGCTGTGTATCCACGAAGTGCCGTTATCAAACAGTATGTGGTCCAAAGTAGATAGGATGGTACCACTTGTCCCTCACTTGGATCCGGCGGTAGACAAGATCACACAATTCAAGAACATATGGGACTAATGCTGTTGGTGGTATGCGGGAAGCCACCTTCTGTTGAATCAAGGATACACTGATCTGAAGACCTGTAAGATAAGCAGAAAACAAGTCGGGCAGATTTTGGGTACCTGAATTCATAAATGGGCACATGCTCCTTCTTCCAGTTATGATTTCATGAGGAGTTAGACCTAACCCTTGATAGGATTATTTCTCAATAGATACAGGCAAAGAGGTAATGCTTGCAGCCAGGTCTGGCCACTCCCAATCGTTAGCTTTCTTAACTGTGTTTTAATAAGACCATTGCACCTTTCTACAAGGCCATTTGAGGTTGGAGACTAGACAGCAATATAGCGCCATCTAATGGACAATTTTTCAGAACATTCTTTGACTGATTCTTAAAATGGGACTCATCTGATAAGATTTGGGCAGGGATCCCATACCGGGGAATTATATGTTCCATTAATACTTTTAGGACTGCAGCAGCGGTCTCGTTCTTACATGGAAATGCTTCAACCCATTGTGAGTAAGGACAAACCAGAACCAATAGGTATTGTCTACCCTGACATTTCACCTGGATATCGGTGAAATCAATGTGCCGATGCAGAAAAGGTCCTTGTGGTCTTGGTATTGCACCCCCACTTGGTTTAAGACGTGCATGGGGGGTGCTAGTGATACAGGTATGGCAGCCATTAACTACTGCCTGAACAAACTTACGCATATCAGGACACCACAATGTATCCCCAAGATGGGAGACAATGACTGTCACACTGCAATGATCTGCATAATGCAGCATAGTTGACAAATTTATCAAAGCAGCAGAGGAAACACACATCTTCCCTGAAGGGTGCATCCATACTTTGTGGATCTTAGTACATCCAGCATTTATCCATCGCTGTAATTCATTCTGTAACACATTTTCCTGTAAATCCTCCAGTTTGCAAAAGTCATGCTGGCTACTCTGCTGACGGGTTATTACCATAGTCTCGGGGGCTTCAGGACAGGTGGTTTCTTGTGCTAGGCTGTCAGCTATCGAGTTTCCATACTGCTCCCATGTCTTAACTTCCTGATGTGCTGCAACCCACTAACATGCTGTCAAATAGCCCTGCTCTGCTCTTTCTCTGAGCATTTCAAAAACTTCCATAGGATCTCAGCTTGTTGGAGAGGCTGGCCTTTAGCTGACAAATATCCCCTCTTGACCCAAATGGTACTATATATGTGTACTGAGCTACTTACAAACTGAGAATCGGTGTAAATTACTAGATGTTTGTGTTCATTTTCTCTCAGGACTTGTGCTAGTGCTGCAATTTCTGCACTCTGTGCACTGTATCCTAGGGGCATCTCATACTGTGATGTGGAAGTAACTGCTCCCTGTGGGGTTACTCTACAGATAGCAAAACCTGCTCTGCCTTCTCTCTGGGATCCATCTATAAACCAAGATTCAGCCTCTTGAGGCACATCTGAATGTGGCACTATCCCTAACATGGGTCTAACAGCTTCTCCTACTAGCTGCAGGCAGTCGTGTGTGATGATAGATACCTGGAGGAGGTCCTGTAAATCCCTAAAAGGATTCTGCTTTGGTACCAATTGGTGTTTAATATGGCTGCGTAGCAGCGCAGCCACACATTTACCTACCCTTGCGGGTAAGAAATGTATGGTACTGGACTTTAAAAGCGCATGCAGTGTGTGGTCAGTATATAAGTTTACCTGTAAGGGAGTCATATAACCATACAATTTTTCAATTGCTGCATTGGCTCACAATTTGTGAATCCTTGCTCTACTAGAGAAAAAGATCCTGACAAATGTCCCACTACTTTACCATCTCCCTGCGTGGCAACTGCTACCCAGGCAGTGGGGCTGTGAAACACATAGACATCCACTGGGAGGCTGTGATCAGGTAAATAGAGTGATGGCAAATCATTCAGATCCTTCAGTAATGTTTGCAAAGATAACTTTTCTTACTCACTGTGAGTTATAGGCTGGGACCCTTTCGGGTTCCCTTTCAAATGTCTCCTGAATGTCTGAGTCCTCGCTCTATATCCTGGCACCCAGAGGCGGCTATAGTTTAACAGTCCCAAGAGTGCCCGTAACTTTCACAGTGCGAGGTTCAGTGACCTGGAGCACAGCTTCTTGAAATATGGGTCCTAATAGCTTTTCCTTTTCACTGAGTGTCATTCCAAGGAATGTCACCTGCAATTTACAGTACTTAAGGTTTTCCCTGTTTACTCTGTAACCACCCTTAGCCAATAACGCTAACAGTTCCCTGGTCTATTGTTTGCACAATTCCTCACTGTCTGCTGCTAAAAGTAAATCATCTACATACTGGACAAGTGAAACTGATTTAGGCAGCAGGCGTTTGAAAGGAGCTAGATCTTTGTCTAAACATCGAGTGAAAATTGAGGGACTATCTGTGTATCCCTGAGGTAATCTAGTCCACTGAAACTGTTGTCCATTATATTGAAATGCCAGCAATGGCCTACTATCGGGATGGACCGGGACACCAAAAAATGCATTTGCTAAATCTAAGACAGTACTATATTTCCTTGGTGGGTTTTGCTGTAACAATGTAGCTGGGTTAGCCACAAGAGGGAACTCTGCCTCCAACACTGAATTAAGACCTCTCAAATCATGGACCACTCTCCACTTACCATTGGACTTTTTAATAGGAAACAGAGGTGTATTAAATTGAGACGTGCTGGGTTCTATAATACCATTTTGCAATAACATATCAATCTCCTCAGTTGCTCCTGCTACAGCTTCTGGCTGTAGAGGATATTGGGCAACTTTTGGACCCTGACTGTTTTCTTTTAATGTAATTCGTACAGGTGATGTAGACCTTATTAGGCCAAAAGGGTTTTCTGGGGTAGCCCAAACTTCAGGTGGAATTTTAGCAAACTTTGGATGACTCTGTCTGTGGGAGCAAAACAGATGGTGTGCTGATAAAGGTCATCTGTACCTCAAAGGTGGATAGTACATCCCGTCCCATCAAATTAACTGGACAGTGTGGGGCATACATAGGGGTTTACAGATATGTTGCCCCATGAGTTCTACCTCAATGAGTACTGTCATTTTGGTAGTAATTGGGTCTCCATTAAACCCTGTTGTTACAGTAGTTTGAGAGAGGTTTACTACTGGGGGTAGGGAATTCAGTACTGATGTTGTGGCTCTGGAATCCAACAACATCTGCACTTTATACCCATTTAGACGGACTTCAATTATCTGCTCACGCTCATTGAGCATGGCCCGCATCACCATAGAGAGTCATTGTGGTCCCCCTTGAGGAGGCTGCCACTGGGGAAACCTGCTCTAAGGACCCTGGTAAGCATTGGGTGGCCCTTGTGGTTTTGCTGATCCTTGGGCTGGGGGGCTTCGGCATTCACACTGAAGATGTCCCCTTCTGCCACAGTTCCAGCAACTAAGGGCGCTTCTCTGAAAATGTTGTGACTGAGATGGTCCTGCCCATCCCCCTTTCCAAGTACCTCCACTATTTGGTCCTGTCTGGTTCCAAGCCTGAGCATATAAGCCAAAATTCTCCCAGGGGTCTTCTTCAATGTCATACTGTTCCAAATCTCCAATAATTTCATTTTTCTGTTTTATAATGGCCCTAAGTTTTTGCCTTTCTGCCTCATGGTGCTTTTCTGTTTTATTTGAACCTTCCCTTTCTTTTTCCTTCTCATCGTCCTTTTCCTTGTCCTTCTCTTTAACCTTACTTTTATCAAGATCCTCCTGCAACTCTCTGTTGTAATGCCATTAATTTTGTCTGCAAACTTTTCATATCCTTCTCAGTTTTTACCTGATCTTCAGCTAATTTGACAAAATGGTGTATATGTGACTGCTGTCTTGCCCAAGACTCATCTTCTAACCCCACAATTGTGTCAAGTCTTGATTGAACTGATTTAGGCAAAGTATTGCTAAGTGTTTGGAAAAATAGGGGCAGGAAACCTGGGTCAGAATAAACCATCCCAGTCTGGGTTTCCCACAAATCTTGAAATCGGGCAATATATGCACTAATATCTTCTCCTATCTTAAAATGCATTTTCAGTAGTGGCCCTAAATTCTTCTGGGTGGGGTATAGTTCTTTTATAGAATTCCAAACTCTGGGTTGGCACTCATTAAACTCGGACCCATCATATCGTGTTTCTGCTACAGTAACTTGGGGTAAATTAGCTCTGGCAAAAACTTGATTTGTTGCATGAGTTCCCAGGAGTTTTGCTAACAGTGCTTTAACATCCCCTAGCCCTAAAGTATACCCTGCTGTAACCCGCTCAAACTTCTGAATCCAGGAAGTCCCCCCTCTACTAAGAGGAGATAAGGCACTAGCTATCAGTAAAATTCCAAGGGACATATTGAATAGTTCCTCCTCTTGAATGCAAGAGGGGCAAGCACAGTTTTTCTTCATATTTTTCCCACACCTCTAATCCTGTCTTCATGTAATCTAAATCCCATTGTGGGTCTCCCGCTCCCCCATGAATGCAAAGTCTAGCAGTATTCAAATGTGCAGTGTCAAGTGCCTCCCTCGGGAGGCCATTGCAACATTTGCGGCTGGTTCTCTAACATCCAGCCATACATATTTGCAGCTGGTTCTCTAACGTCCAGCCATACATATTGTCATTCCATCTGTCGATGAAGAAACGACTTCCCTCACCCTCAGCTACTGTTTCCTTAGGCATTAGTGAGGCTCCAGCCTGACTGTTATTTCTTGCAATCCCAATGTGCTTTTTATTACTTTCCCTGTTTTCATCGCTGGATCTCAGAGTCCCGTCTTTCTTGAGCTGATTTTAACTTGTCCCATTCCTCTTTCACCCTGTCTGTCTCCTTTTTGTTATGCTGTTCCCACTTCTCCAGTTCTGACTTCCGCTCCTCCCAATATTTAACTCGTAATTCTTCTAATTTTTTTTGTTCCTGTTCTTTACAATTATCCTGTTCTTCCTTTTCCTTAACTTTCTCTTCCCATTCAGCCTGCTGATTTTCTAGGCTTATTCTAAATTTTCTCTTGTTCTTGACGAGCCATTTTCCATTCCTCAGTACTGGCTTCTAACTCTGCTTTCCATTGTGCTAATTCATTCTAACAAATTGACTGCTTACAATATTCTAATTTAACTGTCCCTGATATTTCTGCCCACTCTTCTTTCTCCCTCTCCCTATATCCTCACATGCTGCCCTCATCTCAGGATCTTCTATCAGGCCTGGGGGCATTTGGTCATAAAATCTCCTTTTGGGTGAGGTTTCTTTCAAGTTACTGTGGAGGGTCCCCTTGGATTGTTTAGGTTCCTTATCTATAGGAATAGGGTCTTGGTATCCTATAGCTGCAATTGCAATTAAGGCAGGATATAGTCCTGTTTCTCCCAGATTATGTGTGGGGTTATAAGGAGGGGGCTCCTCGCCACATTCTCTTGCAACATCCACCCATAATGTGACATGTTGTAAGTGTTCCACTAATTTCTGTCCTGTTTTGTCCTTCTCTATCTTAGTTTGCAAGTCATGTAGCGAACGTGGGTCTAGAGTACCGTTTGCTGGCCCGGCAAAAGCGGAGTCCCATAGTGCCCAGTTACGCCACTTCTGTTCTAAAGTTTTAGCAGCAAGTGGAAATCTCTTAATAACTTTCTGTAATGCAGTCTGCTCTTGTACATCCACTTTTCTAGTGTCAGAATCAGTTTCTTTTGCCTTTTTCTTAAACATCCTAACTAGTCTACAATATCCTACTTATGCAAAATTTTCTACTAATTACTATACATATGCAAAGTGAAAAACAACAATATATATAAGAAAAACGTCTCTTACCCTCTCGAAGTTTTTTCTGCAAGAATTCAAAATCACGCTTACCTCCTTCTCGACCTGTGCTTCGTCCGGCGAACACGGGAGAACACGTCCCGGTGATGTCACTGCACTGTGATGTCACCATGATCACGTCAGGGTCACCAAGATGTTGGGGTTTTTCTGGGCTTCCCCTGCGATTATTTGGGAAATTTTCTATTTTTGTTTGGCTGCTTGTGTTCAACCCCAATATATATATAAAGAGGACCTTAAACAAATTGCTTGTGCCACTGTAAGAGCATGGAAATGTTTTATTTATTTTGGCAGGTCTGTAACATCACAAGCTTTGCTTTTAACTTATAAGGTACAAATTTCAATATCAATACATAGCATCAATACATCTATAACAAGCAAAGCACCTGGCTTAAGTGTAAAAATGTCTGTCTACCTATCAGAATTTCTCCTCTATATTTATATTCATTTTTAGGCTCAAATTGCTGATAGGCAGATTTCCTTTCTTTTCTTATTCTCTATTCTTTCAAGCAAATCTGCTCCTTAATCTTTTACCCTTTGTTTTCCCTTGTGGCATCCTGTCTCTCCATTCTCATGGTAGTTCTCGTCACCTTGCTGCTAACCATGTTTCCTGCAGATTAACTTTAAATACTGATGTTCGTCTTCCTTGTTTATGTTCCCCTTGGTTCTTTCGAGGGGCCCAGGTGGTAGTTTTTTACTAGCTGTGTAGCTTTCAGAGCCTCTCATTGTGTCAGCTGTCTGGGTCAGGATATTAGCTCATTTCATAGCTCAATCTTGCTGATTCTGTAGTTTCAGTGTGAAAAGGGTCAGCAGGCTGTTTCTTTCTTAGGCCTGAGCTATAGACGTTAGCAGAAAATGGAGGATAGTAATCCTGTGACAAAGGTACCTGAAGGGGGATTCATTTTCCCCTTCAGTAGGCACTGGAGTTCATCGGGGCATGCCTCGATACTCAGCAAGCGACCGCCTTCTTACCAGCAGATCGTGCCGACTGCTTCCGAGCTCTGGCGGCCCACGTCCAAAGCACTCTCCGGGTCACCGCTCGAACCATGCTACGCCTCCTCAGCCACATGGCCTCTACTGTGCATGTGGTCCCCCACACCTGCCTGCACATGCGGATAGCTCAGTAGTGCCTGAGCGCCCAATGGAGCCTGTCCCTCAGTCACCTCAGGGATCCTGTCAGCGTCCTTCCCGACCTCCACTTGTCCCTGAGCTGGTGGCCAAACCCCCGCAACCTCCTATGGGGATTGCCCTTCCTAGCCCCGCAGCATGATGTGGTGCTGACGAAAGACACTTCCCTGCTAGGGTGGGGAGCCCACTGCGGGCTGCTGTGCATGCAGGGGCAGTGGTCGACCGAGGAGTCTCAGCAGCAGATAAATTTGCTCGAACTCCGGGCAATTCGGTGGGCCCTGAGGGCCTTTGAGGACCACCTCAAGGGGAGGTCAGTTCTCGTGCAAACCGACAACCATGTGGTGGTGATCTACGTCAACAAGGAGGGAGGCACGGGATCGTGCTCCCTCTACCGGGAAGCGATCCTCATCTGCTCCTTCGCTGTCTGACAGAAGATGTCCCTCAAGGCAACCTACCTTCTGGGTCAGGAGAATGTCCTAGTGGACAAGCTCAGCAGAATTCTTTGCCCCCACGAATGGTGGCGGTTGGATCCAGGGGTAGCGGGCTGGCTGTTTTTTTTGCTGGGGGATGCCGGTGATAGACCTCTTTGCCAGTCCCCAGAACGCACAGCTCCCCCACTTTTGTGGGCCGGTACCTCACCTGAACATGGAGAGTCCCGATGCATTCCTTCTGGACTGGTCATCCAGCCTGCTCTATGCATTCCCTCCCTTCCCTCTCATTGCGAGGACCCTTTTCAAGGCTCAGTGGAATCGGGCATTGTTGATCCTCGTAGCCCCCTCGTGGCCTCGGCAGCCTTGGTTCCCACTTCTGCTCCGGCTGTTGACAGAGCCTCCTGTTCCCCTGGGCTCTGCCCCGGTTCTGCAAACACCGGAGGAGGGGTGGGTGCAGCACCCGAACCTAGCCTCCTTATCCCTTACGGCCTGGCGGCTGAACGGGTTTCCCTAGCCTCATTGGCCCTTCTGGAGGAGGTCAAGGAAGTCTTCCTCACCTTGAAAGGACTCCACTAGACGAGCCTACGCCTTCAAGCGGAGGCGCTTCTTGGTCTAGTGCTCGGAGCTCCAGATTGACCTGTTCTCATGCCCCATTCAATGGATCCTCCAGTACCTCCTCCATCTCTCGAAGGAAGGGCTGAAGTCAAACTCTGTCAGGGTATACTTTAGCACCATCTCGGCAAACCATCTCCCCATTGAGAGAAAGCC
The DNA here is from genome assembly GCA_033557465.1 of Ichthyophis bannanicus. Classification (NCBI taxonomy): domain Eukaryota; kingdom Metazoa; phylum Chordata; class Amphibia; order Gymnophiona; family Ichthyophiidae; genus Ichthyophis; species Ichthyophis bannanicus. The sequence goes on from CM066038.1 coordinate 102,024,984, forward strand.
CCTCTCGGGGTAGCCATTAGTCTCCCTCTTTATGTGGGATCTTCTGCTTTCCAAGCCACCCATCCATCCTCCCCCGGCAGAATGGGACCTGAATGTGGTGCTCATGCAGCTCACCCATTCACCCTTCGAGCCAATGGCGACGTGCTCACTCCAGCACCTGTCCTGGAAGTTGGCCTTCCTGGTGGCATTGACCTCGACCTGCTGAGTCAGTGAGCTCCAGGCTCTCATGGCTGACGCTTATTACACCAGGTTCTATCGGAATAGGGTGGTCCTCCGTACCCATCCTAAATTCCTGCCTAAGGTTGTCTCGGACTTCCGTCTTAACCAGGAGATAGTCTTGCCAGCTTTCTTCCCAAGGCCCCATGCTGACCAGGCATTGGCAGCTCTCCACACCCTCAACTGCAGAAGGGCTCTCGCCTTCTACTTGCAGCGCACCCAGACTCATCGCAAGTCTGGCGACTCTTTGTGACCTATGATCCCAATAGGCTGGGACAAGCAGTTACCAAACGCACCCTCTCGGTTTGGGTAGCGGACTGCATCACTTTTGCTCATACGAAGGTGGGTGCCCCGCTAGATCGTCGAGTCACCACATATGGGGTTCGGGCCAAGGCGGCCTCGGTGGCCTTGCTACGCTCTGTGTCCCTGATGGACATCTGCCGGGCTGCAACCTGGTCTTCCATGAATACCTTCGCTGCCCACTACTACCTGGAGAGGGAGTCCCGCCAGGACAGCTCCTTCGGCCAGGCTGTACTCCGTAACCTATTCGGGGTATAAGCAAATCCTGCTTTCCGACCCTTCTTCACGGCTACCGAGGGCTTTGCCCCGAGGACTTGGGCTCCTTTGGGCATCGGCTTCTGCTCACGGTCTCACAGAGGTGCTTTTTGGATACAGGTTCGGTAGCCTGTAGCTGGGGAGTCCCATAAGTGAGGACTGACTTCCTCTTGTTCCTGGAGAAAGCGTAGTTACTCACCTATAACAGGTGTTCTCCAGAGACAGCAGGAATCAGTTCTCACTACCCTCCCACCTTCTCTGAGTTGCTAGATTTTTGTCCTTCCCTTGCCATCTGTTTTGTAGGGCTCGAGCTAAGGGGCCTGACTGAGCAAGATGGCACCCTTGGGTGGGAAGAGGACCACGCATGCGTGGCAGCAATCCCAAAGGCTTTCTTTGAAAGCTGGGGAATTGCTCCGCACGGGCTCAGTCGGTGCTGATGTCACCCATAAGTGAGGACTGATTCCTGCTGTCCCTGGAGAACACTGTTACAGGTGAGTAACTACGCTTTAAGGCAGGGGTCTCAAATTCCAGTCCTGGAGGGCCACAAACCAGTCAGGTTTTCAGGTTATACCTAATGAATATGCATGAGATCTTTATCTTTATCTTTATTTTGTCATTTGATAGACCGCTCTTGTCAAGACATTCGAGCGGTGTACAATAACCTATGCATGAGATATATTTGCATGCATGACCCCCATTGTATGCAAATATATCTCATGCATAGGTTTTCAGGGTATCCCTAATGAATATGCATGCGAGATATTTGCATACAATGGGGGGTCGTGCATGCAAATATATCTCATGCATATTCATTAGGGATACCCTGGAAACCTGACTGGTTTGCGGCCCTCCAGGACTGGAGTTTGAGACCCTTGCTTTAAGGCATTTACATGTTTTACCAGTCTATAAACCGTGTAAATGCCTTGCAAATATCAGGCTCATCATGTCTGGCAAATTTCTGCAAGCAAAAGTTTCTTGCTGTTGCATTTCTGCAGGCCATTTTTACCAGTAATGCCCAGAGATACCTGGCAATCAGCACTAGATCTAACACTGCAATTGCCAGGGGTACCATTTCACTGTTAATGACTTAGGAGCCCCTTTACTAATGTGTGCTAATGATTAATGCTAAGTGGTTAGCATGGACCTGTGCTGACAGTTACCATGTGCCAAAAACAGCCAGTGTGGTAAAAATCCCATGCTAACTGCTTAGCACAAGAGGGGGCTGGGACTTGGGTGGGTTAGCGGCAGAGAGTGGGCACGGTTAGTGGAGGGGAAATTACCTGTTGCAGTTAGCATGGGTGCATTTAATGTCATCTCAAATGGATGGCATTAAGTGTACCCACCTTAATTGCAAAAGCCACTGTCGCATGTCAAGAAAATGTTTCAATGCGATAACTGCAGGAACATGCTGGGCACGCCCCGACTTTGTGGAAGTATAGACCTGAGCAGGATTAGAACCGGGAACATAGATGCTAAAATGTTCTACTAATGTACTTGTACTATCCAAACCCTCAATTGTGCTTTGTTTGTGAATATAGGATTTGAATTTCATACTTTGAACCACACAACCTTTGTTGAATACTGCTTCCCCCTTCAAAAAAATTATAAATCCCTTGACCTGCTTAGATATCTTTTACGCATACATATATAGATGGGTGAATGAACAGCTTGACTTTTAGAGTTCTAGAAATTAGTTTTCCACATCAGATACAAAATGAACCAGTTTACTGAAGAAAGAACTAAAATTAAATGTAATTTGTCTCTGTCACATGCCTGCATGAAAGCGAACATGAGGATTGATGCCGTTGCCCTTTCATAGAGGCTGTTTCCTCTAGGTGTTGTGTGAACATATCGGAGTATTGCCTCTGGGGAGCATGTCTGTGTGATAATATACAGCAAAGGAATCAATTGGCCTAGATTTTCAGTTTGAACTAAAACTAAGAGCAAATGCTAAAATGTTTATCTGAAGGAGAAAACGTGAAATCAATAAAAGTTATGACCACTAAGGAAAATACAGAGCTATGTCTGCATCTAACTAAATACCTTTCTTTTATGCTGATACTATTAATTTAATGATCTATAGCAAAGTTTGTTTAAAAGATTGAAATTATAGGCAAAAATATCACACTGCAAAAACTATAATAAAAATCTAGGCAATGGACTGGTCCATTCGTTTAAATTTCCTTTGTCGTGTCAGCGTTGAACCCTAAGTGCAGTTCAGATGGGAGGGTTGCTATTCTGGTTACCCCTTCTGGCTCAAGAGTAGTACTGAGAGATTCAAGTTTGGAGGTTGTCAGCCTGTGAGGAATCAGCAGGGGTTGGGCTATAAAAAGGAGGGAGCAATAAGGAATTCTAAAAAGTCACACTGGTCAACAAATTTTTACTGAAATAAAAATAGTCATTTCTTATCAATTTTTATATGCTGAACACGAATATGACAGTGAAATTGCAAAGTTGGCTCTAGTTTTTTTGTAATCTACAAGAATTAATGTTTACATCACGAAATGCATGTCAATAGTAAATATAATAGGCCTTTGGTTAATACCTGTAAAAAACCAAGTCATAGACGACTACTTAGATTTTTTCGCCTGTCTCTTGTACAGATTTTCGGGAGCTTCTCTGGGGAGTGTCCAGCAGTAATCAGCCAGCATTGTAGTGGACCATTTTCCCTGGTATCTTTGCTCCATTGTTGCGATATTCTGGTGAAAACGTTTGCCCTGTTCATCACTAACCATACCACAGTTGTCAGGAAAGAAATCAAGATGGGAATCAAGGAAATGGATCTTTAGAGGCATATTGCAGCCAAGTTTCTGATACTGCATCAACATGTCTTCTACTAGTTCCTTGTAGTTTTCTGCCCTAACATTCCTGAGAAAGTTTGTTGACACTAGGCGAAAAGCATTCCATGCTTGTTTCACATCACCCTGCAGCAAGTTGTTGAACCGGTCATCTTTGAAGAGCTCTCGAATCTGAGGACCCACAAAAACTCCCTCTTTAACCTTTGCTTCGCTGAGTCAAGGGAATTTTTCATGCAGGTATCGGAAAGCTGGCGAAGTGCAGTCCATGGCTTTCACAAAGTTTTCACAAAGTTTTTCATCAAACTTAGTTTGATGTGAAGGGGTGGTAGCAGGATTTTGTGAGCCTCAACCAGAGCTGGGTGCTGGATGCTGGATATTCTTCTCTCCAACTGTTACATTTTGTCTGCGATTCCATTCCGTCCGCAAGTAGTGCCAATCTCTTGCTCGGCTATCCCACTCACATAAGAAACACATGTATTTTATATATCCCTGCTGCAGTCCCATTAAAAGGGCAACTACCTTCAAGTCACCACAGAGGTGCCAGCTGTACTTATTATAGTTAATGGAAGTCAGTAGATGCTTTAAGTTATCGTATGTCTCTTTCATGTGGACGGCATGCGCTACTGGAATAGATGGAAGACTGTTTCCATTGTTCAAAAGCACGGCCTTCAGACTCAGTTTCGAAGAGTCTATAAATAGTCTCCAATCTTGTGGGTCATGAGTGATTTTTAAGGCATTCATGAGGCTTTCAATATTGGAACAGAATACCAGATTACTTTCCTTTCTGACTGCATATAGTACACTGCTGATGTCAGATGGCTTCAGCAGCCGTCTGGCAGTAGTACTGCATTGCATTGTATCAGAAAATGATGCAATCAACTCTGGATGATGTGTGCATGCTGGTATTATGCAATGTGATGCAATATTACATCATTCAAGGCTTATTTGGGATGTTGTTGATGTCCTACTGTATAAATTTACATGGTGAAACGTCAAAAATGAACTACAAGCAATATCTTCAAAACGAAAGCCAATATATTTTTTTAACGTTATATTCGTGTTCAGCTCACCAAGATACTACAGATTAGGGCCTTTTAAAGTCAGTAACAATTTCAGTGTTGACCAGTGTAACCTAAAAAGCAGATAGAGACTGTGAACTGTAGAATCAGGTGACATTAGCTTTGTACAGCACCATATATGCAGATAGATGTGCAGAAAAATATAATATTTGGAATCTCATAAGGTAGGAGATCCATGTACTCTTTACTAACAAGTTTTATTTCCTTTTTAGGGTTGTGGCAGAAAAATGTACAGCTTCTTGCGAGGAACCAAAGAACTGCAAGTGTTGCGGTTTTTGGGAATCTCGATCGGGGTGACCCAGGTTCTGGCTATGATTCTGACTGTTACTCTGCTGTGGGCTCTGTACTATGACAGAAAGGATCCCGGGGCCGATCAAATCCTGTCCTTGAACAGTGACCCTGTCCAGCACCTGTCATGTCAATCTGTGGAACTGCTGAAACCCAGCCCAACTAGGACTTTGGAAAGCAGATCCATGGCCAACGGCTTCAACACGCATTTTCAAATGGAAGAAATGTAGACAATGCAGTTTCAACGAGAAGGGTCGCTTGCATCAGTTTCTTTAAAAAGCTTTCCTACATACTGCTGTATTCCAGGCTGTTGCTACTGAGCACAGAGCACAAAATCCTGGGCGTGCACTCATGAATGGACAAGAGTATAAATATTTGTGTCTTGTATTCTAAGCACACCCCTAAAATTTCCTTCTACAGTGTGGAAGGATCCACTGGGTGAAGCACTGCCTTGGTATTATACCCAAAGATGAGAATGCAAAGCTGATGTTAGACCAGGGTGCTATAGGTAGCTAAGCTATACCAGGATGACTGTAAGATGCGCACCAGAGAGAAACAAATTATGGGCTGTTTACTGACTGACTTACCATTAAAGCATTAACATGCATTATATATGGTAGGGTCCATTTTATGCAATGGGACCTGTTTACTTTTAATACGTTAATGTTCTTAGCACATACTAATGCAGTAGTGCACGTCAGTAAATCTAGCCCTATGTCTCTAATTGTTAAGTTTAGCAAGTAATTTACCATCTTTATCAGTCACCCTTTTTTTAGTACAAGGATTTCCCCCACTGTGTGCCTCTGGGAACGATCCATAAATTCCTACCTGCTAGGCGAGTAGCTTTCAAAGATATTTATGTAGGTTAAGGGGACTGTTTGGAAATTGCTCTCCTCTGCTCAGTTAAAAGCACGTCTGGTCGCTCAATGCATGCAGACTTTTAGATGGGTTAAAAAGATGTTTCTGGAGGCGTGTGTAGGTTGGGGAGAAAAAAGTGTGGGTCCGTTTGATTTACAAATGGACATGCCGTATTTTGCACCCTCCTCTACTCAGCAGCCCACACAGGTGTGACGTCAGTGGGTGTTTATGACATGGCTAATTAACATTAGGAGGTAAATGTTCAAAAGGAACTGTCTGACTAAATAAAAGCTTAGCTGGTTAGATGAAAGCCATTGGAAACTGACCAGGCTAACCAGCTAATTTAAATAGTTAAATTTATCCACCCAAATTCTGAGTCTGCTGGGAGCAAGGTTAGGACTTGTAGGAGAAAATTAGGTAGCTTGCACTGATTTTTATCACTCGCCGTGTGATGTGGCTGACCAAATCTAGGCAGTACAAGAGCGCAGCTAAAGAGTGGCCCACTGGGCATCCCTCCTTCCTGACACTGTAAAATAGAATTGGACATGCCCAGCACCACAAATTCATCTCATAATTCCTTCTGAACATTTAAAAACGAATGGGGGTGCAACCTAAACTCCTCTGTTCCTCCCCACAGTCCTCTCCAGGCATTTATAAAAATGAGGATGGGACTCACGCCCAACATCTCTTTATCCTCTGGCATTTAAATAATGTGAGAGCACCAAAGCCCCCCTTCCAATTCCTCATCTTGTTTAAAAACCCCAAGTGCCCCTCTTTCCCATTCTTTCTCCTCCTCCCTGAAGTGTTCCCTAAATTCAGCAGGAGAGGGAACATGCACTGTCTCTGCTTTCAGAAGATTGGGGTCGGGATGTCCCATGCTTTGTTAAATGCCTGAGGGGAATGGGAGGGGGGCTTCAAGTAGGTTTTTATTAAAATTGTACTGGATTTTCAGAGTTAATTGGCTAAGGAGCTCACTTTAGAAAGATTTTCCACTTGGAAAATTGGATTTTGCATATAGAAAAAGTTGGCAATAATCCTGCACGTACTTTTAAATATTTTTTAAGTGGGTGTTCCCAGTGGCAGAGTTAGGTAAAGTTTGGGACTTACAGTATAATATGCAAAGTATAGATGTAAATTCCAGCAGAGACAGATGTCTGTTTTTCTTTAAGTGCAGTCAAGTCAATGGTGACCCAGCAGCCCCTGGGTTTTCTTGGCAAGGTATGACCCAAAGTAGACTGTCATTCCTTTTCTTCCAAGGTACAATGGAGGGTAAAGGGACTTGCCCAAGGCCACAAGGAGAGCCAGTAGGAGTCAAACCCTGATCTCTTGGGTACTAAGCTGTTGCTCTAACCACTAGGCTACTCCTTCACTCCAGCAGAGACAAATGTCTATATTTCTGCAGGTGTTAAAATGCATATCTGCCCGTTACCACTATGGGGGTCATTTTAAATTGCTTAGACACGATTTGGACGTCTGTGCACGTGTACATCCAAATCACAGAGATGTCCATAGAGTGATTTTGAAAACATGTTTTCTTGGACATCTCTGCTGCAGGGACATCTAAATAGACGGGGTGTGAAGGAGGCATGTCTGAGCTACAGACATAGACGTCTTCGATCGATCTTAGAACCCTCAGGGACGACTGTGCCTGCATCCAAACTTAGACATGTTCCAAGCATAAACAGACATTGGAAAAGTACTTGTTGTGGCACTAAAACTTCTGGATTGTGTTGAAGTTGGCACTACAATACCCTCAGTACTCTTCACAGTGAGCATGCTATGTTGTGTGTGTTTAGGAGACTTGTTTTGAATTTGTACCATCATTGCATGTCTCGTAGATGTCCCCGGTTTTAAATACTATACCAGGGATGTCTACGTAGATGTCCCTGTAGACATCCACATCAGACATGTCTATGTTTGTGAAATCATACCTGAACTTGGATGAGCCTACTGTTTTTATGGATGTTCATGCTTGGACGTGCACTTGGGATGTCCTTTGTAAAATGTGCCTTTATATGTGCATGTAAGTGGCAATTTTAGAAGATTACGTGTATGTGGTTATTGACTCACATATCAACCACATCCACTTGCGTGACCTAAGATTACCATCTAAGAGCTAGTATTACTAAAGTGCACTACCACCTTAGTGCGTGTTTACACCATTAACACGTATTGTTAGTATCTAGGTCCCATTACAGAAAATGGGACCTGCTGTAAAATAATTCAGGTTTGTATTAGTACACCTTAACTCTAGCTCTAAAGCTGTAAATGTAGCTAAGTTTAGTTGGATATTCTATGGCATGGTTATCCAGATAAATGCTGCAGAATATCCATGTAACAAGAGCCTTTCTTGCTCTGTTTTTGACTGTTAGCCTCTAATAATCAAAGAGAAACTACCTGGATAGTTGCTTTTTGAAAATTAGTTGTAAGTATGTGTAATCAGAGTGCTATGTATATTGCATACAGGCAGGCCCTTTGAAAACTGGCCCCTAATCATTTCTATGATACGCACAAACTAGAAGAAAACCTTTGATGGCTCAGAGTTTAACTAATGGACGTCACACGTTTCTGATAAGCCATTGAAAAGTTATCAGGGATATTTGTATATAGATGTGAGAATATATATGTTTATGTAAATATATTTAGCTGAATTTTAAATGGGGGGGAAAGTTTAAAAGCAATAAAATGCTATGTATAAAAAGAGATTTGTTGGCCTATTTTTATGTTGTGGTTTCATCTTGAGCTGTTTATTAATAGCCTCTACTGTAACCAGGAACTTACGGAATGTGTGAATTGCACTGGTGGATAAAACATCTTTTCTTACCAGGGCTGGGGCAAGTGTATTTGGTGCCATAGGCAACCTTCAGCCCTGCACCCCCACCCCCTCCCCCTCAGTATCTTTTATGCAGGGCCAGCCCCAGAGTTGGTTCAAGGTGTTGTCGCTCTAGGCAAACCTTAGGTCTTAGGCCCCCCTTAGCAGTGAGAATCCATTGTTTAGCTTTGAATGGCTTGCTCTTTGCTGGGCCCCTCCTCCACAGCTGTTATCCTAGGCGTCTGCGTAGTCTGCTTAGTGGTTGGGCCAGCCCTGCTTTCACGCCTCTAGCCCTCCCAAGATTTTGATAATCAAACTTTTTGAAAATTGCCTCCTTGTGAGGAAAAGTACATCTTGATGGTTCTTTGAGTTGTGTGACCTCAGGACCTATTGTTTTGATTTGACGGCCCTAAGCAACTGCCTTGTTTGCATGTTTAGCCAGCCTTGTTTCTTACATTAGAATACAAGAAGCGAGATGCATCCTAAATTCTACCTCATGCAAAGGGCTAATGACTGATTTCTGCAGTTCATATTTATCAAACAATTCTTTTCCAAAAAGTGGTCAATAAGAGACTGCCACACACTTGAGACTTACCAAGGGGATATAGTTCACTTGGAATATATTACGTACATGGAAATGGAAATGTCCCTTGTCCTAGAAGCAGCAACAGCTTTGTAGTAGATTTCAAGTGATCAGATTGGGAGAAAGTTACTAAAGTTTTACTTAATCTAGGATGTAACCAGTTTAATGTATTTTCTTCTAGAACAATTAGCTTGTCAGGCATTGTTAAAAAGTAAGGAGCATGGCAAGGTTTAGGAACAGATCAGTGGAAACAGTGCTTACCCTTTATATGTCTTCCAACCCGACAGAATGTTGGAATAAGATTATACAAAAGTGGTCAACAGTATCTGTTCAGGGGCAAAATAATTATGAAAACTTAACAGAATGGTACCAAATTTGGTATAAAAGGAAAATGGTGGAAAATACACATGGGACATGTTTACTAAAGCTTAGCATGCAGTAATGGACGCTAAAGCAGGCTAACTACTGATATGGCCATTGGAATACAATGGTCCGCAGCGGCACTTAGTGCGCAGTAATGAGCTTACCGTGTGGTCAGACTGGACTCGAACTTCTAGAGAAATAGTCTTCAAAAATGGCCCAGTACATTTCTATGGGAGAGTTCCAGCAGCTGCAGCACAGAAACATCGATACAATTAAACATATGAGGGAATTCCTCTTTTCAAACTCTCCTCTCCTCTTCTCAGTCACAGACACACACACACACAGCCAACACAGAAATATGCACACAGAGATACACATGCATATACATGTAGAAAATGCTTCATGAAAATAATTCCATGAGGTATGCTCCACGTGTACTCTTAGTTTATTAGTTTAGTTTATTTGTGAATTTGATATACTGCTATCTCCAGGAACAAGCAGGAATGTAGTCTTCACATATGGGTATTGTCGGTACTGACGGAGCCTGCGCGGGAACACTCCCCAGCATCCAATTAGAAAGCTTTAGGGAGCATCCCACAGCACCTGCGTGCTGCCTTCCCGCCTTTCCCAACTGCCTCTCAACAGATCCTCGTTTTCTGCAGAGCCAGCAGGTTGTTCCTGTCATCGCAGAAAATTTTCCTTATTATCCTCCTTTTTGTGATCGCGTCTGCCTTCCTCGACGCTATACTGGTACCGCCGGTGGTTCTTTCTTTTAAAAAAAAAATATATAGATAGTATTTTTTTCAAAATTTTTCTTTTCCAGGTGCACGTGCCATTTTGGGCCTTAGGACCAAAATCTCCTCCACTATGGAAAAACCTGCTTCAGGTTTCAAAAAGTGCACCAAGTGTGGCGGTACCATCTCCGTCACCGACACCCATGAGTGGTGTCTTAAATGTTCAGGTCCTGACCACTCCATTTCGGAGTGTATGGCTTGTGCCATGATGTCCAAGAGGGGTCGACAGAACCGAGCTGCTAAGCTCAGCACCCTTTTTCCCTACGATGCAGCCTCTGTGGCATCGACGTCTTCCAGGGCTTTGTCTTCCTCCCATGGATCTCAGGTAACTAAACATAAGTCTAGCCGGTCCTCAAAGGGTAGATCTCCTTCCAAACCGAGATGCCTCTGGCGTTGCCCTTGAGGGTTCCGTACCGGCAAAATTGCCCTGGCGGGAGGCTTCGGCTTCCAAAGCATTATCGGGGCTCCAGAATGTTCTCGAGGTCTCAACCTCGGCAGAACTACTGGTGCCATGCTCTGGGGTACCGGCTGCTTTCTCCGGTATCGATACCCAGGCATCGGCAGCGTCGATAGACCAGAGGTTCCTGGCTATTGAACGCAGTCTGGCGGCTCTCCTTGCGGCATCGACATCCTCGGAACTGCGTCAGGCAGCTCAACCGGTACCGGTACAGACAGCATCGACATCGGTGTTCGCATTACCGGCACCCAGTCTTGCTATGCCTTCTGGTACCAATACACCGGTACCGATCCCCCCCTGGTACCGACTTCATTCGGTACAGGTATCGGGCTCTATAAGAGCATCCGGACAGAAGGTACTTTGAATCCTCGGAAGAATCTGAAGATTCTGATAGCTCTGTCGGTACCGGAGTACTTCTCCCAGAGGAGCCTTCCTCTCCTAAACGCAGGATGTCTCCTCCAGAAGATATCTCCTTTCAGGATTTTATCAGGGAGGAGGCTCGAGGCCTGTCAATTACCGTGACTCCTGAAACAGAGCCCAGGGCAAAGGAGTTGGAGATTTTACAATATCCCAAAGCTCCTAAGGAGGGTAGCTACCTTGCCTATCCATGAGATCTTACATGATCTCATGTTGAGAATGTGGGAGACACATCTTACCACCTCTCCTCACTCTCGCAGACTGGATACCATGTATCGAGTCCCTCCTTGTCCTGGTTTCCAGAAAACTCAGCTTCCTCACCACTCTATTGTAGTGGAATCAGCTATGAGAAGGATCAGGAGTGCAAAGAGGCATGCCTCTAATCCTCCAGGACGTGAGTGTAGAACTTTGGATGTCTTTGGACGTCGTACTTTCCAGGCTTCCATGCTTTCTGCCAGGATCAGTTCCTATATTTTATATATGGGAATGTTCCTTAAAGAAGTCACAGGAGACTTGGAGATTTTAAGCCCTCTCCTTCCTGATGACAAGAGGCAGGATTTTCTCACACTGGTCAAACATGCCCAGGATGTTTCCAAGTTTGTCAACCGTGCAGCTTTTGACTGTTTTGAGTGCATAAGCAGAACCTCTGCCATTGCCATAGATGCACGTAGAATTGCCTGGCTCCAGGCATCCAATTTGGAGCTCTGGGTGCAGGACAAACTGGGCAATATCCCTTGTACAGGTGAGAATCTATTTGGCAAGAATTGGCAAGAGAAAGCCAATGAATTAGATGCTGACAACTCTACTTTGGATAGATTATCCAAGGCTACAGCTGATCCTGCAAGAAAGAAATCTTTCAAGAAACCATTCTTCTCCAAGAAGAAGAGGTTTTAACCCTCTTATTCCCAACAGGGACGTTCTGCAGGTCAATCTGCCCGAAAGAGTCAGCAACCACCTAAACAAAGGAAAGCAAAGACTGCTAAGCCTCAACCGTCTCAGCCTCCACAAGGCCTTTGACTTTCATCTGGAGAACTTAGCCTTCCACCATTCCAGGAAGGTTGTGTCACTTTACCCCCAGATGAGGGCAGATAACAGCAGAACATTGGACACTCTCCATCATAAAAGAGGGGTACAAGCTTCACTTTTTGTGCATGCCCCCTCCCACAATGGTAAGACAGTTCAATTCTCAGACCTCTCTCATCAACCTGTTAGATCAAGAGGTCACTATGCTTCTTGCCCAAGGGGCAATAGAAGAAGTACCCATTCATCAACAGGGTACAGGGTTTTACTCCCCCTATTTCCTTATCCCAAAGAAAACAGGGGGACACAGACCTATTTTAGACCTTAGAGAATTGAACAAATTCCTGTTCAAGGAGAAATTCAAGATGATTTCTCTGGGAACTCTGCTGCCATACCTTCAGAGTCAGGATTGGCTTTGTTCTCTACATCTCATGTTCTCATCCATCCAACTCACAGAAAGTTGCTTCGGTTCCTTTTTCAAGGAAAGCACTACCAGTACAGGGTGCTTCCTTCTGGCCTGGTCTCTGCACCAAGGGTGTTTACGAAATGCATGGCTGTGGTAGCAGCATTTCTTCGCACTCTAGGAATATTCGTCTTCCCTTACTTAGACGACTGGCTCATTCGAGCCCCATCAGAGTCAGAGGCCAGGATTTCTCTATCTTGTACAATACGTATCCTTCAGCATGATGTCTTTCTCTAATGATCTCTCTCTTTGCATGCTGTGTCCAAAGTATGAAAGTCAAAGTTTTGTCATCTGAGCTTCTAAAGGTTTGATCTCCTCTAGTACCGACTGGTTTGTTCTTTGGGCAGTCCATGGTATGCACAGTATTTGCTGCCAGCACCATAATTCAAAGGCATCAATTTTCTTCCTGTCTGTCTTTTTCATTGTCCAGCTTTCATATCCATATGATGTTATTGAAAATACCATGGCTTGAACAAGTCAAAGGAAGGAAGGAAGATAATATACCTTTACAATAGGAGGGCAGGAGTTCACAGGGACCCCCAAAATCTCAACCACGTATGCTTTAAACATTTCTTTTGCAGGAATAGTAGGTAAACAGGGAAAATTAACTAAAAATTAGCTAACTTACAAAAGTTCTCCAATTGCTCCAACCTGATTTTCATCTGATTAGAGTCCTTGATAAATGTCTCAGATAAAGTCTCCAGCTGATTATTCTTTCCTGAAACCTTGTCCACTGTTGCTATCATTAAATTCAAGTCCTGCTCTGATTTTGCAATACTTGTAGAATTTAATACAACCTGCTCCTGAATTCCGTTAATCTGAGATACAAAGGTTTCTTCTAGATGGTTAATGGCAGTCCATATCGACTTCAGGGTGAAGTGATCCAGCTGTGGCAAGAAAAAAGAAAAAGCAAGCCCACGTTGAACACCTGGCAAAACTCCACAAGGCCGTGGGATTCCAGGAGGGGGGATTCTGGTGTCGCTACCTCTCGAGCGCAGATCCAATGTCCTGCACCGTCAAAGGGAAATCTCCCTCTGACACGCTGGGCACACGCAGCCTCAGAGAGGATTCAGGGACTCCCATCATTGGAGAGGCTAACATCTCCACGCTGCACCGAGCTGAATCTGAGCAGGGCTGCTTCAAGGCGCGATGAACTTCCGGGGGCGTAAGTTCGCTGCTCGAGGGAGACGCCGAGCTACCAAGCCCCGTCCGATCTCCAGCCGAGCTTCCGTCCCCCGCTACTGGCTGCGGCTCCTGACGACGATATACAAATAAATCCAGAGGTCCGGTAACCGGAGTCTAGGTCTGCGCAGATGTCTGGGGCTGCAAATCGCGCTTCACCTTCCTCTTTCGACCCATCAGGAAAAGTAGTCAGGAGCCTAAACGCTGCGTGCCGCCATCTTGGATCCTCCTACAAATGAGTTTTTAATGCTATCTTGAAACAATCCCATTTGGGTTCACTTCTAAAGTGTTGGGGGGGGGGGGAAGGAAATCACAAAGAAGGGGGCCAAAACAAAAGGCAGCTATTTCTGCAGTGGTATCCAGATCACGATGGTAGGCTGTTTGTAGTACTAATTGGTTAATTCGGGTGGATCAGGTTGGTCATGAGGAACTGTAGGTATCAAGACAACAGAGAGATAAGAGTTGTTAGTATATAGAAAACCATGATTGGGATGTAACTATACCTGGCTATACTTTATTCAGAAAGGACAGGGTAGGAAGAAGGGGAGGAGGCGTGGCACTATATGTAAAAACTACTATTAAAGCATCGGAATTACAGAGCTTAAAAGGGAGGAAGGAGGCATTGTGGGTTAAACTAGAAAGAGGGAAAGAGAAATCTATTTTCATTGGTGTGATATACAGACCTCTCTCACAAGAGGAAGAGGTTGACAGAGTTAATTGAAGACATACGCAGCATTGCTAGGAAAGGGGAAGTGCTACTGATAGGAGATTTCAATATGCTGATGTTGATTGGTACATTCCTGCTGCAGTATCATCTAGAAGTAAGGAGATCCTGGATTCTCTATAGGGAGAACTATTCAGGCAATTGGTAACAGACCCCCACATGTGAAGGGGCCATACTGGACTTCGTGCTTACCAATGGTGAAGGTGTTTCTGATGTTGTAGTGGGAGATCATTTTGCATCCAGTGATCACCAGATGGTGTGGTTCAGTATTAGGACTAGGGCTGTTAGAATCCATTCAAAGGTGAGGATCTTAGAGTTTAGGAAGACTAACTTTGCCAAGATGGGCCAATACCTCAGGGAGTCGTTAGTGGGATGGGAACAGCTGGGGGATGTAGAAAAACTGGGCAAAACTGAAAGGGGATATTTTAAGGGCAACCAACCTTTTTGTTAAAATGGTAAATAAAGGTAAAAGGAAAAGGAGACCGCTATGGCTTTCAAAAGAAGTAGCTGAAAAGTGAAGAAAAAGAGGGAGGCCTTCATGAAATACAAGAGGTCACAGAGAGAGGAAGACAGGCATCTATATTTGGAAAAAACAGAGAAGCTAGCAAAGTAGTCAGGAAGGCAAAGATTCAAAAGAAGGAGGAAATAGCCAATGCAATAAAATGGGGTGGCGGGGGGGATAAGACATTTTTCAGATATGTTAGTGAGAAGAGGAAGGGCAAAAGTGGTATTGTCAGACTCAAGGGTGCAGGGGAGAAATATGTAGAAGCTGATAAGAATAAAGCGGAATTGCTTAACAAATATTTCTGTTCTGTGTTCACAGATGAAGAACCAGGAACAGGACCTCAGAAAACACCCACAAACAGGAAGAGAAGCGAGGAGATCTTGAACAATTTTCAAAAGACTGTGTTTGTGAGAAACTAGCTCAACTTAAAGTAGACAAAGCGATGGGACCAGATGGGATACACCCTAGAATACTAAGGGAACCTGGGGACGTTCTAGCAGCTCCACTGACTGACCTTTTCAATGCCTTGTTGGAGTCGGGAGTGGTGCCAAAGGACTGGAGAGAGGTTCACGTGATGCCTTTACACAAAAGCAGAAGTAAGGATGTGGTTGAAAACTACAGTCCGGTTAGTTTAACTTCGGTGGTGAGTAAATTATTGGAAACGCTGCTGAAAGAGAAAATAGTGAGGTTTCTGGAGGCCAGCAGATTACAGGATCCGAGGCAGCATGGATTCACCAGAGGCAGATCTTGTCAGACAAATCTGATTGATTTCTTTGACTGGCTGACCAGGGAGTTGGACCGAGGGAGAGCCCTAGATGTGGTGTATTTAGATTTCAGTAAAGCCTTTGACACTGTTCCTCAATGGCGACTTATAAACAAACTGAGCACCCTAGGGATGGACCCTAAAGTTACTACTTGGGTTAGAAATTGGTTGGGTGGGAGGCGACAAAGAGTACAGGTAAATGGAGCTCACTCTGAGGAGAAGGATATTACCAGTGGTGTGCCCCAGGGATTTGTCCTTGGTCCGATTCTTTTTAACATCTTAGTTAGTGATATAGCGGAAGTGCTGTCGGGTAAGGTTTGCCTCTTTGCGGATGATACCAAAATCTGCAAAAGAGTAGACACCCAGGAAGGTGTAGATAACATGAGGAGGGATCTAGATAAGCTTGAAGAATGGTCTAGAATTTGGCAGCTGGGATTTAATGTTAAAAAAATGTAAGGTCATGCATTTGGTCTGCAGCAATCCAAGGGAGCAATATAGTATAGGGGGTGAAGTACTTTTGTCCACTAAAGAAGAGCGGGATCTAGGCGTGGTTGTGTCTGATGATCTTAAAGTAGCTAAACAGGTAGAAAAGGTGACAGCAAAAGCTAGAAGGATGCTTGGGTGCATACGGAGAGGAATGGCTAGCAGAAAAAAGGAGGTGATAATGCCTCTATAAGTCTTTGGTGCGACCTCATTTGGAGTATAGTGTGCAATTCTGGAGACTGCACCTTCAAAAGGATGTGAACAGGATGGAGTCGGTGCAGAGGGTGGCTACTAAAATGATTAGTGGTCTTCATTATAAAGCATATGAGGACAGACTTAAGGATCTTAATATGTACACCTTAGAGGAAAGGCGGGATAGAGGTGATATGATTGAGATGTTTAAATACCTCCGTGGCATAAATGTTCAGGGAGAGAGCCTCTTTCAATTGAAAGCAAGTTCTGCTACAAGGGGATATGGGATGAGGGTGAAGGGAGATAGATTCAGGAGTGATATGCGGAAATATTTCTTTACAGAAAGAGTGGTGGATCCATGGAATAGTCTCCCAGTGGAGGTGGTAGAGATGAGGACAGTAACTGAATTCAAAAAAGCATGGGACAAACACAGAGGATCTCTAAAGGTAAAAAGGGGACTGTTGTAGTTGTTGATATGGAAGGACAGACTAGATAGGCCATGTGGTCTTTTTCTGTCATCATATTTCTATGTTTCTATGTAAGACTTGTGTATAATGGCATAGATTTTGAATTGGATCCTGAAAGAGATTTGAAGCCAGTGAAGAGACCAAAGAAAATGAGTAATATGTTCAAATTTTTTGGCATTTGTTAGGAGATGGGCTAAACATTATGAAATTATTGAAGACGATGTAAAGCAGAGCGAATGAAAGCCATGCTATAGGGAGTTACAGTAGTCCAGGTAGTTTAGATTGAATGCAAAGGTGATAGTCTTAAGGTAAGCAAAGTTCATAAAAGGTTTGATGGAGCGTATTTGTCTAAGGAAGAAAAAGGAGGATTTGATGACAGCAGAAATCTGCATATTAAAGAGAGAAATCCAGTATGCTGCCCAAAATGAAGAGAGAATTAGAAAGAGGAACAGGTTGATCATGAATAACTGGGCTAAGAGAAACACAAGGTTTATGGCATGAGAACCTCATATAATTCTCTTCAATTCTAATCTCAGTAGGGAGTTGATTCCAATCTTATGCAGTACTATAACTTATAGTTTTCTCATAGGACCCATAGGAGATGGAAAACCCAATTTATTAATTCTAGAATGCCTATTGGCTCTGGTAAAATGATTCCAATTGATCAATGGGAGCATATGGTTTGGGCCAGTCCATACATGATTTTAAAATTGAATCATAGGAGCATGTTTACTAAAGTGCACTGTTAGTGTGAGGTTTGCTGTGCCGTCAGTGTGCCATGCTGTTAGTATGGGCCTTGTAGTATAAATCCTCTGCTAACCAACTTGCGATTGGGTGGGAACTAGGCAGGTTAGGGGCAGAATGTGGGCATTGATGGGGCATTGTGGTTAGCACAGCTATTATGGGTGTGCGCTAACCAAGAATGTTACTGTTAGCATGGGTACGCTTCCCACCACTCAAGGGCGATGGCCTGCATGCCCCCAAGAGCTAGTACGGGCCTCTGTGGTAGTTTTGCACCACAAATGTGCACTACCAGTGCTGCCTTTAGTAAGCATGCCCCATGATAACTTAAAAATAATTCTAGCCAGAATTTGCAGCCAGTGAAGATCAGTTAGACGAGGAGAAGCATGCTTTCAGCATTTTACCTTAAAAAATAAGTTTAGCAGCTGTAGTTTGTAAACTCTCAAGAAAACGAATTACTGGAAGTTCCCAAGAAAACTGTGTTGCTATGACAGTATAACCCTTGACAACTACCTGAGCTATTTCTCTCATTTTTGAACCTTCCTTAAGCCCTCCCATTGTAGCACTGTCTTGTGAGTACTTCTAGGACCTGGTACATGTGCATCCCCTTCCATCAGCCCCAGGGACTGTAAGCGCTGCCTCTAATGAATTCTCAGCCATGGCCAGCCCAAAAGCAACCACTGGTCCCAGGGATAGAATCCAGGTCTTCTGCATGGCAGTGCCCAGCACCACCATATCCACTCCTAAGCTAGCTTTCTGTCAGTTCTACACGGCCAAAATGTGAGTTGTGCAACAGATAGTTATTCACCCGGAAAGGCTGATTGTGGTAAATTGCCACATGCCAGCCACGAGAAAGATCGGAATTTAATCACTTGTTTTTCATAAGTACAAAAACGTATGGGTCAATGTTATCCAGGTATATGCTTTCAAAAAATATCAGACCCTTAGGTTTCCTATGTTTAGAAAAACCTGCACTTTTAACATGTAGTCTCAGAATATACTGTTCTAGTTTGCAGTGTTGGTTCTAGTGCTGAAAAGTGCAGAATTTCTTTGTAATTGAACTAGGTGATAGAGTCGTTAGTCTATGCAATAATGTGTTAGGCACATTACAGGGCTGCTATGGTACAGCTTCTGTGGCCCACTGGATAGCCAGGTTGTTAGCAGAAACCAATATGTTTAGGTTCTATATTAGGCCCTATGTTTTGCATAATGCAATATGTGCCTTTGAGTCAATGCTGACTCCTGGCAACCCAATACCTGCTGGGTTTTCTTGGCAGTGTGCCTGGAAGTAGATTGCCAGGCTTTTCTTCCAAGGCAATAAAGTTTTAAGTGACTTGCCCAAGGCCGCAAGGAGTGCTAGTGAGAACTGAATGCTTGGTTTCCAAGTCGGTGCTCAAACCATTAGGCTACGCCTCCACTCCCTAATTCATATTTCATGCCTATGTTATAGAAGGTGTGAGATTATGAAGATACTGTAGCGCAGATTCAACACACAAACCTTTCTCCTGTAGTCAATATTTTAACCTAACATGGAAAGTTTATTTTCAAAGTCCAAAAACTAAATAAAAACGAAGGTCAGAATTAGTTGGAAGGCACAATTTTTCCAGCTTTTCTGCAAAACACATACAAATAATTTCACAAATAATGCAAAGCCCTACTGAAGTAGAAATGTTGAAAACTGAGTCGAGTAAGTAGCAGTTACCCCATTATCACCAGTAGTAGCTTATCCCGTTGCTCAAACATTGCCACTGTAACCCAGAACATAATGAAGTTTGCATTAATGAGCAAAGATTGAAATACTGTGAGTGCAGCTTAATATGGCCATAAAAAATAAATTGATAAGTCTATAATTGCAGAACAGTGTCCTCTAAACATAATTAACCTAAGAATCCTATTTTATGTCTTCCCAAAATTTGCTGCTTGGCTCAGCAGAAATTCTCAGGGACATTAGCTGAAGGACATTCAGCCTGATTAGTAGTTTTCGGAAAGTGTAGCGCTGTGGATGGAGGCCACCTTCCCTCACAATTTCAGAAGTCTTTTGATGAATACTCTGAAGTTTATCAGTGTGTAGAATGTGCCTATGATTAAGTTTTTTTTTTCCAATGATATAATTTTCTGTTAGAACAAACCCAAACATTAACAATGTCTTGCTGATATTTGTTTGTCCTTTGGAAACAGAGAGGGGTCAATACTACTACTGAGCATTTGTATAGTGCTACAAGACGTATGCAGCGCTGTACAGAGACATGTGAGAGACAGTCCCTGCTCATCAGAGCTTACAATCTAGTCAAGACAGACAACGAGATACATCTAGGGGGAATGGTAAGGAAACACGATAATGGTGATGTGTCGTGATGACCTTCAGCTTTAGCCTCCCACTTGATCACATCACGTCAATTAGTTATGGATACATGCAGTAGAGTGAACTCGTCTCTTGTGCCTTTTGCTATATCTGAAAAATGTCATAACAGGCGCACTTTCAGAGTGGATTGCAATTTCAGGAACAAAAAGAAGTCCGTGGGGACCAAGTCTGGAGAGTAGGGAGACTGTGGGACTAGCGACATATCATGCTTTGCCAAAAATTCATGGATAAGGAATGATGGGTGATTGTGACATGGTTTGCTTTTTGCTCATCTGTCCAGAGATGTGGGACAAATTTTGCAGGAACACGATGCATCTAAAGTTTTTCAGTCACAATTGTGTGACACAAACTTTTACTGATGCCCATTTCTTCAGCAATTTCACAGAAAGATGACAATTTTCAAGAATCAAAGTACGCACTTTCTTAATGTGATCATCATCCATAGATGTGGAAGGCCGTTCAGTTTTTGGATTGTCTTCGATGGCTGTTCTGTCTGATTTGAAATGTCTGTACCTTTGTAACATTGTTTGCAGCTTAAACAATCCTCTCCATAAGCTTGCTACAATATCTGAAAAGTTGGTAAAAATCAGTTTCACACAGAATTTCATGCAAACGTGTTGCTCTTCAAGATCCTTCAATTTCAACTTGTAAAAAATAGCAAAAAGCACAAGAGGCAAGTTCACTCTACTGCATATAGTCCATAACTAATTCATGTAGCTAAAGCTCAAGGTCACCACTACACATCACCATTATTGCGGGTCTGCTGTGTTTGCTCACTGTCACCCTCTTTAGCAAGTTTGGTTTCTTTTTGGACAGACTTGTATAATGTGTTTTGAATATTATTGCAAGATGAACTGTTGGAAGATTGGTTTCTTTACTTTTCTGTTGGCTTGCTTTTGTAATTTCTTGGATGACTGACCATGTTTTTAGTGCCATTTGTCAATGAAGCATGGAAGAAGGATATTTTTATAATTATTATTTGTTAACCCTCTTCACAAAGCTTTGAGTGTATTGCTCCATATTACCACCCTCAATCCTAAGGATACTCGTCTCTTTCTGGCGCTTAGTATTAAAAAAGCCCTGGGTTGGGTTATAGGTCATGCAATTGAATGACATTTTAAGTTTTCTTTCAAGGGTGCAGAAGGTTATTTCTACAACCTTCTCCAAGCCAGGCAGTCTCAAGATCAGGAACTAGAGCAAGTAACAGGACCAGGTCGTGCTCCTTGGTGAACAGTAACGTCTTGGGGGTTGGTATCCAGCTGGGACAGTCAGCATTTTTTTTAAAACACCAGTCACTGCAGCTGAAATATATCTGGATATTCAGCACCAGTATTCAGATAGCTAACCGGATAAGGTTAGAAGAGCCTTTTTGTAGCCTAACTTTATTCATACAGTTATCCAGTTAGTGGGATGAATATCACCACTATCAGATAGCTCTTGGGGCCACTCTCACTCCGTCTACAGCCTGCCCTGCTGTTATTTGGATAGTGCTGAGGTGATTTGCAGCAACGTTATCTGTAGAATGCTGCTGAAAATCAAGGGATAGCCAGTGGCACTAATCCGGGAAGCAGGTCCTGAATATCAGGCCCTTGCTTCATACTGACACATGTATAGGCCTCTGTTTTGCAAACATACCATTTATGATGTAAATAAAGTAAAGGTGTGCACTGAAATTTTTTCATTCTTTAAATTTTGTTTGTTTGCTTCATTTTGTTTAATTTATTCAGAGCAAAATTAAAAAAAGAAAATGGGCTTGGGTACTGCCCACTGAGGTTTAAGAACTGCACCCCCGCCCCCCACTCCAGGCTCCCCTTGAGACTTCTTCACCAACATCTTCCTTCATTCATAGGGTTTCCAGGGGAAGGGACTATCCCCAGTTGCTCTTGCCCTGCTCTGTTTCAAAATTGCATAAGCCGAACTGGGGCTGGCAGTGTAGCAGCAGATAAGCATGCAATAAATAAAACCAGGAGTCGTTTCAAGGATCCAAGCCAGTTTAATGTGCACATGGCTCAAGCAATAAGCAATTTCAAAATGGCTGAGCACTGGTTTCTAGCAAAACAACAACTTTTATAGCTTTCTTGTCCATTCTAAGCATAGGCAAACTTCTCATTGGCCCTGGTAGCCCCCTCTACCCCATCTATTGGTCCCGGTACTGATATGGCTACCCAATCGGGACTCTGGTCTGGGCCCAGCACCTGGTTGCCCCCCTTCTAGTCCCAATTACAATGGTCAGTGTCTCTAACTTGTTGCATCTCTCCTCCAAGGTCGCTTAGCTTGTTAAAACATATGGGAAGCAGGGCACTGTAACCTTGCTTTTTGCAGAGTTAATTAATTCCATAGAAGCATAGCACACTTTATCAGTACCAATTAAACTTGTTTTCTGTCTTTTCTAAGTTTCGATTCTGCTTAGCTATGTTCAGTTAAGCTGAGTTAAGTTTCAATTCTATGGTGTCATCATTCAGGAGGGTTTTCATTCCTCTGGGCCTAACTACAGGCTTCAGTTACAGGTCAAGCTGCTTAGGCCTGTCTGCTTAGTTCAATTAGCATGGATCATAGGCTGTCGCCTACCACATTCCCCCCTTTGATTATTCTCACCCGCATGTTAATAAGGTGTGAGAATCAAATCACATAATACTAGGTAAAGGTATCACTCTGTGGTATAGGGTAGTAAGTTCACATAGCTAATATCTTTGTAGCTGCCTTATGCTCTACAGTGTTATTAATAACTGAAGTTATCATTCGCAAGCAAAGTGGCAAGAAACAAGGGAGCAACAAGCAGATAGTCAGAGTCCATAATTTGGCAAGAGTGGGAAAAAGAACTAAAGGATTAGAAGGTTCAGTTGCATCTTTGTTGTGCTGTCGTAAAGCTTCTGATTTAGACAGACCAGCTGTCCATCCTTCATAGTAGATTGTGGTCCAGTCCAAACAAAACACAAACTGTCAACAATGGGGTGGGCCAATACCCACTCACTAGTAGTATTATGTAAATCAGTCTGATTGTATAGGATAGAATAGTTCAGTTCTTGCGTCTCCCAGGGCCACTGATCTCCCATCTTAGTTCCTCCACAATAGAAACAGTCAGAAGTGTGGAGACTAGATGCTATTGCTCCAGCAAGTTCAAGAAACAAGTTCTGGTGGTGGCATGAGGAATTGCAACGGTGGCTTGCATAGCCTTGTAGAAAGTCAAGATCTAGAACAACTTTTGGATTGGAGAGTATACCAATGCAAGTAAAGGAAGAATGATAAAACAAGGTCTGAGTGACCTTCGGTCCAGTTCATGTTGTACTTATACAGGCTGCCCAGGGAGATAAGGCAAAAGTCATTTCAAAGCACTCCAAAACTGTTGCCAGAATAAAGCAATAATAATAATTCATAATGGGCATAGTCTCTGGAAAATTGGTGGAACTGTCGACTTCCACAACAGATAACAGATGTAGGGTTGATTGTAGATCCTCAAGCTTCTGCCGTACGTAGACCTACCAACGTTTTGGCAGGAGTAGGGCTGTAGATTCCAAAGTATCACTGTCCTCTGGGATGTCTCAATTTCTTAAAATATCATAGCATAGTCTCTTAGGCTATTATTGCTTCCTTAGAGCAGTTCACTCTTTAGGAGATCAAAACAGTCTTTTCAGAGTATTTAAACACAGTCTCTTAGAAGATTCAATTTCTTAACACAACACAGTCTCTTTCTGATGATTGCAGTTTTTTTTCCAGATGCGAGGCTTACCTTCAGATAAACAAACAGTCTTGAAATAGTGCAGTTTCTGAGGGACCAATAAGTCTTAGGTCCGTGGTTGTTGTCGTAGGGTGCGGTGCAATGGAGTCTCAGATTGCTGTACAGTAGTCCAGTGATCAGGTTCAAGAGCAGCTGCTGGCTTCACTTGATTATGATGGATCCAAGGTTCAAATTCTGCGACTTTTACTGCAGTTGGAGTTGACAAGATGACAACATAGGGTCCCCTCCAATGCAGGGCTAACAGTATCTTTCTCCACTCTTTGATCCACACCGAGACTCCAGGCTTGAAAGGATGCAGGGGTTCAGGCAAATTGATGAGTAATCGATTTTGTACTCAGGTATGAAGACTCCTGCAAAACAGAACTTAAAACCAATAGTTCATGTCTAATAATTTCAGATCCTATCTGTCTCATATCTCCTTTTATTTCCTATACAATAGGCAGGGGTTGCCCATACAGAATCTCAAAAGGGGAAACTCCTAAAGACTTAGCAGGGGCTAAGTATATCCTAAGAAGGGCTATGGGAAGAACCTGGGGCCACTTCAGGTAAACCTCTTGGCAAAGTTTGGACAACTGAGATTTCAGGGTTCAATTCATACATTCTACTTTTCCTAAATTCTGAGATCTATAGGCAGTATGTATCTGTTAATATCAATATCTTGGGGCTATACTTAATGGACTTGCTTCCTAAGGTTATCCACCCTCATTCTTTGTACAGGGTCCCATGTGCATGCAAGGTTGTAAGGGCATACTTGAAATCTGGGTACACATTTAGACAGGGCCCTTTTCCTATTGTTAGTGCTCTAGTGAGGACTAGCAGTTCAGCTTTCTGTGGTGAAGTTTCTGGGGCCAGGGCTGAGGACTCAACTATCAAATCAGGGGTCACCACTGCATATCTAGCACAACAATGTCCATTGATGATGAAACTGCCTTCAGCCACAAAGAAAGTCTGTTCAGGGTTCTCCATAGGGACATCAGTCAAATCCAGGAGGCTTGAGAATACAGTGTCCATAACTTCTAAACAGTCATGATCAGGGGATCAAGACCAACTGATAACAACATAGCAGGATTGAAAGCTTGACTGACCCTTCAGTTGTATCTGGGGTTTTCACACAACATACTCTAAGCAGCGGTTCTCAACCTGTGGGTCGCGACCCCCACGGGGGTCGCCACAGGATTTGGCGGGGGTCGCTTAGCCTCCACCAAGTTTTAAAAAAACGCGCACAAGTTGCTGCCGCTGCCGAGTCCGCTTCTCGGCAGCGGCAAACTCCTTTAAACTCACTGCCTTCTTCTGCAGCCGCGGCTCCCTGCCTCATAGGGAACCGCGGCTGTACCTGTAAAATCGTTGCGGAGCCCTTCCTGTCTCGACGGGCTCCGTGCAGCATTGTCCCGCCTCCAAAGGAAGTGGCAAACAACTTCCTTTGGAGGCGGGACAATGCTGCACGGAGCCCGTCGAGACAGGAAGGGCTCCGCAACGATTTTACAGGTACAGCCGCGGTTCCCTAAGAGGCAGGGAGCCGCGGCTGCATTAAAAGAGAGGCAGACATGAGGAGAGGGGATGAGGGGGCAGGGAACCTGCAAAACGGCTGACATCGGCAGAGGGGGGCTGACATGGAGGGATGGGGGGGGCTGACATGGACATGTAAAGATGGGGGCTGACAAGGAGGGATGGGGGGGGCTGACATGGACATGGACAGATGGGGGCTGACATGGAGGGAGGAGGGCTGACATGGACAGATGGAAGGATGGGGGCTGACATGGATGGAGGGAGGGAGGAAGGTGGCTGATATGGATGGATGGAGGGTGCTGACATGGACAGATGGAAGGATGGGGGCAGGGATGGAGGAGGGCTGACATGGACAGATGGAAGGATGGGGGCTGACATGGAGGGATGGAGGGGGGCAGACATGGACAGATGGAAGGAGGGGGGCTGACATGGATGGAGGGAGGGTGGAAGGAGGCTGATATGGATGGATGGATGGAGGGAGGAGGGCTGACATGGACAGATGGAAGGATGGGGGCTGACATGGATGGAGGGAGGGAGGAAGGGGGCTGATATGGATGGAGGGAGGGAGGGAGGAAGGGGGCTGATATGGATGGATGGATGGAGGGAGGAGGGCTGACATGGACAGATGGAAGGATGGGGGCTGACATGGATGGAGGGAGGGGGGCTGACATGGACAGATGGAAGGATGGGGCTGACATGGAGGGAGGGGGCTGGAATGGACAAAGGGGAGAGACAGGGGGACATACTGGACAGACGGGATAAATGCTGGACAGAGGCGAGAGACAGTGCAGGTTAGGATTATAATGGGCTGATGAGGGAGCTAGCACTGGTAATGGGCAGATGGGGGGGGCTAGGACTGGTAATGGGTTGATTAGGGAAGGCTAGGACTGGGAATGGACTTATCAAGGGGGGGGGTAGGACTGGTAATGGACTGATGGGGGTCTAGCATTGGAAATGAACTGATCGGTGAGGTTAGGACTGGAAATGGGCTGATTATGGGAGCCTGGCACTGGTAATGGGGTTGAGGGGGGACCAGCACTGGAAATGAGCTGATTAGGGGAGGCTAGGACTGGTAATGAGCTGATGGGGGGGTAGGATTGGTATTGGGCTGATTAGGGGAGGCTAGCACTGGTAATGGGGTTGAGGGGGGATTAGCACTAGAAGTGAGCTGATTGGGGGGCTTTGACTGGGAATGGGCTGATTGTGGGGAGGGGAGGATAGAGCTGCTGGCCCTGGAAGAAAACTGGGGGCTAAGGCTACAAGTGGGCTGATACAAGGGGATGGGAGAATGGAACTGGAAGGGAGTGGATCTGAGAGGGGCTGCCATGGTATTTGTACTAGAAGGGACTGGTCAGTGGGGAAGGAGGGGGACTGGAAGGGAATGGACACCAGTGGCAGTCATGGGAATGCAAGTTGACATTGGAAGGTACTGGGAGTGAGGACTGGAAAGGGGCTGATACTGGGGAGGGTTACTGGGACTGGAAATAGGCTGATGGAAAGAAGTGAAGAAAACGAAAGAAGAGATAAGAAATGGCAGATGGACCATAGACCACAGAAAGAGAGCTAAGAGAAGACAGGAAAGCAGAAGCCTCAGATCGGGACCAGCATGATCAGAGAATAAATTGGTCAGACAACAAAGGTAGAAAAAATAATTTTATTTCATATTAGTGATTTGACTACAAAATCATCATAATTTTGAAATCAAATATTGTTACTTGTGATTAATTATTGTGGTTTAAATAAGTGTTTTATAAATAAAAACATATTGCAAAGGCCTATAATATTAATAATTCAACAAATGATTACAGCGACAATGCGTTAACAGTAAAGGAAGAGAGACGCATTTGATTTTATCATTGGGGGTCATCACAAGTTGACCAACGGTAAAAGGGGTCACGGTACAAAAAAGGTTGAGAACCACTGCTCTAATACTTCAACATTCATAGATTTGTTAGCTAGTAATTTCCTTTGTATTTCATATTGGTTAGAACAGAGTGTGGTACAGTAGCTTGAAGATTCTGTCTCAAAGGGATTTTTCTTTTAGTTTTTGCTTACTAGGAAGGCTGTAGCTGTAACAGCTTCTCAAATAAGGTCCAAGAGATTGAGTCAACACTCCTAGAACATTTCCTTGCGACTCATGAACATAGAGACTGTAAGGTTTTCTGGACATCTGGTAGACCCAGAGCTGGTGATAACATCACAGCGGTTTTCAAAGATCAAAAGACTGCATTCCTATTCAAGTCCCCATTCCAATGGAGACTTTTTCATTCCTTTGGTAGCTTGATACAATGTGATACAATGGTTTTGCTAGCAGCGCAAAATTGGGGATTCATATACAACAGTACCCTGTGGCACCCAAGAAGGCTCTCACTTGCCTCCTGGTGGTTGGAGTAGGAATACTGCATACAGCTGCTTTGCGTTCTGGTAAGGGTTCCAGGCGTCGAATTCCGCTGGACAACTGGAATCCTAGGTATTTAACTTGTTTGACATAATTATGCTTTGGCTCTTGAGACTTTGTATCCAGCCTCATTAAAAAGGTGCAAGAGTTCACTGGTGGCTTGTGGACATTCACTTTCTGAGTTGGTGGCTATAAGCAAGTTGTCCACATACTGGAGAAGAATTCTTTCTCCTGGAATTACTGGATAACTTGTCAAATCTTTTTGCTGAGTAAGGCGAGTTCTTGAATCCTTGAGGTAATCTTGTCTAGATGAGTTGGCCCCCCTCCTTGTAATGGGGTTTTGGGCTAAGCGTATGCAGAAAAAGGCATCTTTTTAAGTCCAGAATGGTGAAATATATAGCTTCAGCAGAGATCAGTTCCAAGAGAATATAAGGATTTTGGTACCACTGGTTGTATAGTTTCAGCTGCATCATTCATTCTTCTTAGATCCTGCACTGGGCGGTAATCACCTGTCCCAGGCTTCTTGACTGGCTTGAGGGTGACAATGGCAGGGGCTATGTTCTTCGCTAGGCCAGGTGGATTATCTTCTGCCCATCCTCCAGGTGGGGCTATGAGGTTGGTAGGTAGGTATACAGGAACTAGCTGGCTTGATTGGAGATGCACTATAGAACTGCTACTCTTCTTCTCGGGGAACAGTCAGCACCATCAATCCAGCAGGCTCTGGGTTCACAGTCATTTGCATTCCTCTCTCTTCAGCAAAGGATATCTGTGCTTGAAGCTTTGCAAGCAGGTCTCGGCCCAAAAATGGAATAGGGCATTCAGGCATATACAGGAACTGGTACATTATTATTATTATTTTTTTAGTTCACACATGCGGTTCTGCAAAAAAGGCTTTGTGGCCTTAGCCCCAGTAGCTCTGATAATGGTGATGCATCTAGAAAAACACAGGGGCTACTGGCTTTAGTATTCTGCTCCTGTATCACCCATAAAAGTCCATATATTGGTCCCCTATTTTTCAGACTGACTCCTGGGGACCCAGGGAAACTGGAGAGTCCGGTCTGGCCTAGTCTTCATCCATGCTGTAGCCCTCTTCGGCTGCCACTCACGCTATAGCTGCTTCACTCTCGTGCTGAAACACTGTGCTTGGTTTATTGTTTTATGACTTTGCAATCAAGTACTCCCTCCTCCCCTCCTGGGGAGGAGTCAAGATACGGGCATTCACTTCTCTAATGTCCTTCTTTTTCTATAATGGGCGCACTCACACCCAGTTTTCACATCCGCTGCTCCTTCGATTAGGAAAACCTCCACATCATCCAACTAAAATATCTGTTCTCTTTTTCCATCTTACAATTTTTACATTCTCTGTCCTTCTTCAACAATCCACATACTTTCTGATAAACTTTCATTTAACCATTATGCCCGCAAATTCATCCAGTTCTCTGCAATTTCCGTTCATTAGTTCAATCAAGTCCTAAAACTTCTCAGTGCAGTTTTTTTCTTCCCAGTTCTAAACAAGTCTGGTCAGCTGACTTTCACTCCTGGGCTCTGTTTCTCCTAGCAACGCTCTATCTGGGAGGTTTCTTTTTTTTTTTTTTTCATTCACTTCTCTCTTTGACTGACTGACAAAAACGCAAATTCTCCTGGGCTGCTAGATTGCATGGGGTATATAGTGAAGGCTGCCTGCGCTATTTGGATTGGGTTTGCATAATACTGTTCATGGCTAGTGCAAAGCTGGCCCTGGACCTAGTGCAATGGGATTAGGATTACGTGACCCTCTCTCTTACTGGTGCAATGTACATCTGAAGGCATACGGCAATCAGGCTGAACTAGCAAATAAATCTCTATTTGTAGTGCCATCGGTACTTTAAACTGTGCCAGGGCTGCGGAGGTGGCTAGTGACGTTTAGTGACGTTTGCAGGGAGGTATCCCCCTCCCCCCCTTGTTCCAGGCTCTGCCCGGGATGATGGCAGAGCTGAGGGAAATAAACGGGCAGGCTTTTTTTTTTTTAAACATTTAACCAAGAATCCTATGTAGGGGAACTATTCTCTGTACAATCTGATAAACACGGGAAACTACGGGGCCATGAAGTAACTAACACTGGAATCTGCATGGACTCTGACCCCCCTTCCTCCCCCCATGGTGACGTAGTTAACAACAGACAGAGGGCGGTCAGTCAGGCTGCATTTTCCTGTGACTAGGCATAATAGATGTGTGCTCATTCTAAATAAGTACAATTTAGATAAATTCCTTCAAATATAAAAGTATTATTTTGCAACATGTTATAACAACAATCCCAACAGAGAGAACTATTACGTATGGCTGGAAGAAACTAACTGCCAGCCGTACTCCGCACTTAAGGTGAATAGCGTCTCTGCAAAAGATTACAGTTTAGGAAGGAGATATTCAAAAGACATTCCGGATACTTTTTCAATAAAGTGGGTGGATATCTAGAATACATATACACTTTTTTCTTCCTATTTTATTTTTATTAACAATAAGTATGTCTTCTATGAGGTGCTTGCCGTAGTCAGTTTTCTTAATTTCTCTATCATGTCTGTCTGGACCATGAGATCTGTCTATCTGATCGATATAAAGTATTTATTTTAAAGTTATATGCCGTAACATGTAATACTAGCTTTACAAAATCCTCCACACTTGGTCCGTAACCACAAAGCAGGGCTTGAAATATTAGAACAGCTAAGGAGCTGGAAAGGGGATTATAAGAACTTAGCCTTTCCTAGGCTAAGCCCAAAACTACCGGGATTCAAAATTCCGACCAAACACCCCCACCAAATGATACACAACACACGACCACAACGGAAGGAACACCACTCATTAGAACATATTGAACAAAACAGGCACAAGTTTCCTAGAACAATCACAGATCAGCTCAGCTTCAGAACGCTGGAAACAAGCCCTCACAGGGTTAAAAAGACACTGTACATTCTTTCCTTCAGACACGCCCCTTGTCAGTTTCACACTGTCTGTGCTCTAGGAAAACAGAATGAGGGAGAGAAGTCCTTGATTTTAAAGTAGCGTTTTACATCTTCTTTCTTCCTTTCTTAATACAATTTCTTAATCAGTGAACGGTCACAAATTACTCAACAGAATAATCTCACATTTATAACAGAAGGGGAACTCGCAGTTTCAACAGATAACAAAAATCAAATACACAGGACGGACAATACACCAAACGCTTTCTCCGTTTCGCGACCTAGACGCAGTCACCCGGCTAGGAACTGCGCTAGTCCAGAGTCCACTCTCACTTGGTCCGTGCTGCCAGACCTCTCATTCACACTTCATTCACACAGTCATGCTAGCAACGTATCTCAGAATGCATTCCTTTCTATCTATTCTGACTAGTCTTATCCAATTTCCCAATTACAAAAAGGATGGGGGTTTCACCCGGCGAATACCCATGCGGGGTTACTCGGCCCTTCCTTGAGAGGTGATCATGCTCTCTTACCAATTCCCAATATCTCAAGATTACAAATTCCAAGTTCCTGTCTGTTCTGACTAGGCTAAATCATGATTTATTTATTTTTTTTAACAGCTGTACCTCGCGAATACTCATGCAAGGATTTTCAAACAAAGACTTAAGTCTTACCAAACAAGAAGGACGATGGCTTCACCTCGCGCATACTCATGCAAGGTTAATAGGACCGTCCTTGAGAGGGGATCAGTGCTCTCATTACCAAATTCCAAATTCCAAGTTCCAAGTTCTCGAGATTACAAGTTACAAGTTTCAAACTGCAGTTCTAACTCATCTGTCTAGACAGGTTTTCAAAACTATACTTACCAGATCTGGTTCCCAAGCTTCTGAGTTGGATCCTGGACTCCCCCGGGTCGGAAGTGTTGGCCAGCTGGATTCAGTGCCTGCCGAGGCCAGGCAGAACTCCCTCCGATACAAGAGGATCGGTGGGCCCAGGGAAATTCCCCTGCGTCGGATTGGCATGGTTCCAACTGGACCAAACCTCAAGGCGAATTACGTGGATTTATTCACTTGAACACCATCCACCACTCACACTTCCCGGCCAACGCACCAAGAAATGTAGCAGCAGATAAGCATGCAATAAATAAAACCAGGAGTCGTTTCAAGGATCCAAGCCAGTTTAATGTGCACATGGCTCAAGCAATAAGCAATTTCAAAATGGCTGAGCACTGGTTTCTAGCAAAACAACAACTTTTATAGCTTTCTTGTCCATTCTAAGCATAGGCAAACTTCTCATTGGCCCTGGTAGCCCCCTCTACCCCATCTATTGGTCCCGGTACTGATATGGCTACCCAATCGGGACTCTGGTCTGGGCCCAGCACCTGGTTGCCCCCCTTCTAGTCCCAATTACAATGGTCAGTGTCTCTAACTTGTTACATCTCTCCTCCAAGGTCGCTTAGCTTGTTAAAACATATGGGAAGCAGGGCACTGTAACCTTGCTTTTTGCAGAGTTAATTAATTCCATAGAAGCATAGCACACCTTATCAGTACCAATTAAACTTGTTTTCTGTCTTTTCTAAGTTTCGATTCTGCTTAGCTATGTTCAGTTAAGCTGAGTTAAGTTTCAATTCTATGGTGTCATCATTCAGGGGGGTTTTCATTCCTCTGGGCCTAACTACAGGCTTCAGTTACAGGTCAAGCTGCTTAGGCCTGTCTGCTTAGTTCAATTAGCATGGATCATAGGCTGTCGCCTACCACAGCAGCATTTTGGAGTATAGTGCAGCTAGGCAGAAACATAGAAACACAATGGCAGAAAGACTACTTGGCCTATCCAGGCTGCCCTTCCATATCAACCACTGCAGTCCCTTTTTTTCCTTTAGAGATCTTCTGTGTTGGTCCCATGCTTTCTTAATTTCAGATACTGTCCTCATCTCTACTACCTTTACTGGGAGACTATTCCACGCATCTACCACTCTTCCAGTAAAGAAATATTTCCACATATTACTCCTGAGTCTATCCCCTTTCACTCTCATCTTATGCCCCCTCATTGCAGAGCTTGCTTTCAGTTGAAAGATGCTCTCCTTGTGTGCATTTATGCAGGAGTGACTGGAGATCGCTTAAGCCTCTGAAGATCTCAAGGGTAGGGCACAGTTTTGAGAAGGGGCCAAGGGACGAGGAGAGGGTTAAAGAACACGTAGGAGGGGAGCAAAAATTTGTCAGCATGATTTTTTTTTTGGTTCAGGCAGGAGTCCTAAGGCTGGCTACAAGTGTTTTTTTAAATTTGTTTTACAAAAATGAAAACCATACAACATTTTGTTCATTATTTTTTTTATTTCATTTTCAAAATTATATTAAGTGAAATAGGAAATTCTCCAGGACCAAGCAGGAAGTCAGTCCTCACATATGGGTGTCATCGGCGCCGATGAAGCCCCAGCGGAGCATTTCCCCAGCTTTCTATGAAAGCCTTTGGGAATGCAGGCACGCATGCGCGGTTCCCTTCCCGCCTAAAGGTGCCATCTTACCTCAGTCTCTTTATTTCCGAGAAGCCCACTGGACGTGTGTCCTGTTCTCCCGGTTAAAAGTAGATTTTTTCGGCGATTATCACTATTTTTTCTCCCGGTTCGACGCCGGTTCCACTCCCGCCGGGTTCGGTACACCGGTATCGAGCCCGATTCTTCTTTTTCGGTTGTTGCCCTTCGTGGCTGGCGTTCGCGCCCTTTTTTCCATTTTTCCCTGGAAGGCCGGTCCTTTGACCTCACGGGGACTCTTTTTTTTTCCCCGATGGCTTCCAGTGGTTTTAAAAAGTGTGATCGGTGTAAGAAATTAATGTCTCTCACCGACACACACGACTGCTGCCTTCGGTGCCTTGGCCCTGATAATGACCCTAAGTCGTGCGGGCCATCTGGGAAGATGTCTTCCAAGGCACTGCAAAGTCGACAGCAGCAAAAAGAAAGGCTTTTCTCGGACTCAGCCTCCGGCCGGGCCCGGACCTCGTCTGAGGCCTCGACATCTCAGGATTCCGATCCCGAGCGCCGTCGAAGCTCCTCGGACAGGGGGTCCCCCGACCGAGAACGGAAGAGGAAGAAGCGGCTCGCGAGGGCGTCGTCAGAGGAGGTCCCTGGCTCCTCGAAGGCCAGGTCTAAGACCCCCGACCATCGCCCCGGGCCCGTGAAACAAGAGAAGCCTGCCAAAGTTCCTCGCGTGGAGCCGGAGTCTGCTGGACACGTAAGCCCCGTAGTCCTCGAGGACTCTCCTCCCAGAGAGCCGACGTCGGGCCCGGCGCCGCCGGGGCCCGAGTCGGTGGCTGCTGCGTCTCCCGAGCTGAGTCTCAGGATGACAGCCTTGGAGAGCAGACTTTTTGCCTTCATGGAGCAGCAGCGGGCACTGATGGCCAGCCTGTCTGGCGCATCTGCCCCGACCACCGGGACATCGACTTCGAAGTTGACCCCGGAGACCGAACCGATATTCGAGTCCATCATGGCTCGAAGTCAACCTCGGTCGCGGTCTCCCTCGACCTCCCGTTCGGGACCGAGGGCATCGGTGCCGGTGTCAGGGCGGGTGCTCCAGGGCCCCGCGGGGTCGGACCCTGGCTCCTCCTCGGACGAGTCCGCCTGGGAGACGGAGGACGAGGAGTCTCCCGATACCTTCAATACTCGGTGCGTCCCGTCAGACTCACCGGAGTCTGAGCCCCGGAGTAGATCTCCTCCGGAGGATACTCGGTTCTCGGAGTTCGTCCGGGATATGGCCACTGCCTTGGCTATTCCGGTGGACCCCGAGGAAGAGCCTCGAGCTGAGGAGCTCGAGGCGCTGCAGTATGACTCTCCTCCGAAGGAGGCCTTTACTGTCCCGGTTCCTCTGATGCTGGAACGGCTCCTCTTCCGTATGTGGGAGGCACCGGCCTCGGCGCCGATTCTAAGCAAGCGAGTCGACTCGATCTATCGACTCAGAAAGAGCCCTGGTTTTCAGAAGGCACAGCTACCACACCATTCTATGGTTGCGGAATCGGCCATGCATCGTCTGAAGAGCCAGAAGATGCACTCCGCGGTGCCCCATGGCAGGGAGGCCCGAAACCTCGATGGCGTTGGTAGAAAGTGCTTCCAGGGTTCGATGCTTGCTTGCCGTGTCCAGTCGTACCAGCTGTACCTGGGCATGTACTTGCGGGACCTGGCCAAGGAGTTGGCCGGGTTCTCTGCTGGACTCTCCGGGGAACCCTTGCAGAGATTTAAGTCCTTGTCCTTGGGGATTCGGGACTGCTCGAAGTTCATGTCCCGTGCCGCCTACGATGGCTTCGAGGCTTCGGCCCAAGTTGCGGCAGCCAGCATCGCGGCTCGACGCCAGGCATGGCTGCAGTCATCGGACCTAGAGCGATGGGTTCAGGACAAGTTGGTCGATGTCCCTTGCCAAGGTGAGAACCTTTTTGGCAAGCCCATGACCGAGAAGGCCGCTCAGCTCCAAACAGAGCACCTTACACAGACAAGGCTGTCTAGGAAGACCTCTGCCCCTTCTCATAAAAAGAAGGGCCCGGGTAAAAAGACCTTTTACCCGAGGAAGGGCACTGCCTACAAACAGTACCCTCAATATCAGGCTACCCAAGCTGCACCCCAGGGTCAGCAAGCCAAGGGGCAGGGTAATGGGCCCTGTAGGCAGAGGACCCCCAAGCCTCCGGCCCCTGCTACCACTCCGCAGGGTGGGGGTTTTTGACTCCTTGAACGTAGCCTCTCCATCCCGGCTATCCCAACCCTGCACAGGAGGTCGCCTCGCCCTCTTTGCCCACCAGTGGCCCCTCATCACCGGGGACAGTTGGGTGTTGGACATAGTCCACAGGGGCTATGCACTGCATTTTCACCAACTGCCTCCTCCATACTTTCCAGGGGAGCCTCCAAGGCCTCCCCTGCACACAGACCTTCTCCTTCAAGAGCTTCAAGGTCTGTTGGTGGACAGGGCGGTGGAGCCTGTGTCTCCCCACTTGCAAGGTCACGGATTCTACTCCAGGTATTTCCTGGTGCCCAAAAGAACCGGTGGCCTTCGACCCATTCTGGACCTCTGGAACCTCAACAAGTTCCTAGAGAAAGAAAAGTTCAAGATGTTTACTCTTGGAACACTTCTGCCCTACCTCCAGCAGGGAGATTGGCTATGCTCCTTAGATCTAAAGGATGCGTATACCCACATCCTCATTCATCCAGACCACAGAAAGTACCTCAGGTTCATTGTGGGAGGAAACCATTATCAGTACAGAGTACTGCCTTTTGGCCTCACCTCCACTCCCAGGGTCTTTACCAAATGCCTGGCAGTGGTAGCGGCCTACCTGAGAAATCAGGGAATCTTTGTCTTTGCCTATCTGGATGACTGTCTCATCCGGGGTCAGACGTGCCAGGAGGCCAGACATGCCACCCTCAGAACTATTGCTCTTCTCCAAAGCCTGGGGTTTGTAATAAACTTCGCAAAGTCCACTTTGCTCATCTCCCAGAACTTGGAGTTCATAGGAGCAAGGTTGGACTCCCTGTTGGCAAAGGATTTCTTGCTAGCAGACAGAGCCCAAAGACTGATAAACTTAGCAAACCAGTTTCTCAGCAGGTCACTGGTCTCCGCCAGGCTCTGCCTGAGGCTGCTTGGCCACATAGCTTCGACAGTGCATGTGACCCCCAATGCCAGGCTCCATATGAGGCCTGCACAGTGGTGCCTTCAGACTCAGTGGTCACAAGCCACAGGCAGCCTCAGAGACAGGATAAGGGTATCCAGACAATTTCTGAACTCCCTCAACTGGTGGCTACACCCACCCAATCTACTAGAGGGGGTACCTTTTCAGATTCCTGGGTACACAGTGGTACTGACCACCGACGCTTCCCTGCAGGGCTGGGGAGCTCATTGTCTAGGCCAGTGCACCCAGGGCCTGTGGTCTCCTTGGGAAGCTGCACAGCAGATCAATCTCCTCGAACTCAGAGCTATCCGATTAGCACGCAAAGCTTTCTCTCCTGCCCTGGCTCATCAATCTGTCCTGGTTCAGACAGACAACCAAGTAGCCATGTTTTATGTGAACAAACAGGGCGGGACTGGGTCCAGAATCCTTTGTCGGGAGGCTCATAACCTTTGTTCATTTGCCCTCAAGCACAACATGCTCCTCAAGGCTGTGTACCTTCCAGGCCAGGACAACAACCTGGCCGACAGATTAAGCAGAATTCTGCAGCCCTACAAGTGGCAGCTGCACCCTTCAGTAGTTCAGAAGATCTTCCTAAAATGGGGTCTCCCTTTGGTAGATCTCTTTGCCAGCCCAATGAACAAGCAGCTGCCAAAGTTCTGCTCCAGGCAACCGCATCCTCTGAGAATAGCAGCAGATGCTTTTCTGATCCCATGGTCTCAGGGCCTCCTGTATGCGTTTCCTCCCACGCCCTTGGTGGCCCGAACTCTCTTCAAAATTCTTCAGGACAAGGCCTCGGTCCTGCTGGTGGCTCCCAGGTGGCCGAGACAGCCTTGGTTTCCTCTTCTGCTTCAGCTGGCGGTGGATCCCCCACTGCCTCTGGGGTTGCAACCCGACCTTCTCTCACAGGAGCAGGGTTCAGTTCTGAAACCCAATCTCAAAGCTCTCAATTTGATGGCCTGGAGGCTGCAAGGGTAGTTTTGGCTCCCTGGGGCCTACCTCAGGAAGTTGAGGAGGTTGTCCTAGCTTCTAGGAAACAGTCCACTAGAAAAACCTATGCTCTCAAATGGAGAAGGTTTTCTGTGTGGTGTCAGCTACATCACAGTACAGAGGATCCTTTCTCCTGTACTGTGTCAGTAGTGCTTCAGTACTTACTGCACTTATCAAATCAGGGACTTAAGTCCAATTCTGTTCGGGTCCACCTCTCAGCTCTAGCAGCTCACCACTCACTGGTGGAAGGACATTCCCTGTCAGGTCACCCCTTGGTGTCCCGCTTTCTCAGGGGCTTGCTTTTGCTCAAGCCTCCAATCCGTCCTCCTGCCCCTGAGTGGTCTTGCAGCAAATGACTCGCCCACCTTTCGAGCCGATGGCTACTTGTCCACTATGCTTCCTATCCTGGAAGACACTCTTCCTGATAGCCCTTACCTTAGCTAGGTGAGTGAGTGAGCTTCAGGCCCTGGTCTGTGATAGGCCTTACACCAGGTTTTATGGAAACAGGGTAGTCCTTAGGACTTTCCCAAAGGTTGTCTCCTCTTTCCACCTCAATCAGGAGGTGGTTCTTCCAACATTCTTCCCTAGGCCTCATGCAAGCCAAGCTGAAGCAGTCCTGCATACCCTGGACTGTAGGAGGGCCTTATCCTTCTACCTTGACCGTACGCAGGGGCATAGAAGGGCTACTCAGCTCTTCGTATCCTTTGACCCCAATAAGTTGGGGTTGGCTGTGTCCAAGCATACCTTGTCCATCTGGGTGGCTGACTGTATCACCTGGGCTTACAAGGCAGCTGACCTTTCTTTGCAGGGTAGGGTCACGGCCCATCGTATAAGGGCAATGGCTGCCTCAGTGGCTCATCTCCGCTCTGTGCCCTTGGTAGACATCTGCAGGGCTGCAACTTGGTCTTCAAGTCAGACCTTTGCGACCCATTACTGTCTGGAGAGGGAGTCCCGTAGGGACAGAGCTTTTGGCCAGGAAGTACTCCGGAATCTCTTTGAGGTTTAGGCAACTCCTGCCCTCTATTGGGCTACCGGTGGAGGTTGTGGACTTGAAAAGCCTTTCTTTGCTGCTGAGACTAGAGGGAGTACTCTTGTTCAGCCTGGGTTCCTCAGTAGCCCAGAGCTAGGGAGTCACCCATATGTGAGGACTGACTTCCTGCTTGGTCCTGGAGAAAGAGTAGTTACTTACCTGTAACAGGTGTTCTCCAGGAGCAGCAGGAATCAGTCCTCACAACCCTCCCTCCTCCCCTGGGAGTTGCAGTTGTACATAGTTTATTTTTCTTTTTTGTGTGCTGTTCTTAGCTATGTCATTTGACTGAGGTAAGATGGCACCTTTAGGGGGGAAGGGAACCGCGCATGCGTGCCTGCATTTCCAAAGGCTTTCATAGAAAGCTGGGGAATTGCTCCACTGCGGCTTCATCGGTGCCGATGACACCCATATGTGAGGACTGATTCCTGCTGCTCCTGGAGAACACCTGTTACAGGTGAGTAACTACTCTTTTGGTTCAGATTTCCTATTACTTCTCAAATAAATGCACATATCCAATAAATGGTTGCACATCTTGGAATATTCTATCCACAGATTTGCTTTTTGCTTGCTGAGTTTGAGAGGGGCAAGAAGTAGGGAGGTTGTAGTGATGGTGGGGGCACCACCCTCCCAAGCTCCTCCAGACACAGTGCCTGTGAATCCCATCTATTGCATCTGTTCTCATGAAAGAGATATTCAAATCAATTTGGATATGTTGTGTTCTGAGATTCATTTAGGTGAATAATTTTTGCCCATCTCTGAATATAACCAGAGATCCTACTGATTAGTGTTATGCTTAAAGAGTGTTACAGTGGAACCTCGGTTTTTGTGATTAATCCGTTCGAAAAAGTCTGACTAAAACTGAATGTATGAAAACTGAAGCAATATTTCCCATAAGAAGTAATGTAAATCCAATTAATCTGTTCCAGACACCCAAAAATATTAACAAATAATACATTTTATAGAGAATAACTATATTTTTACATACAGAAAACAATGAGAAATAAATATAAATGACTAATGAAATGGATAAATGAACATTTAACATCACTTTTACCTTTATTGAAGACTCTTGTTGGCATATGGAAGACAGTCAATCAGCAAGAGAATCAAAATAAAGAAAATCCCACTTCTGGCCACTCCAGTTTAGGAAGGCCTTGAAACACCACCTTTTCCTCCTCTACTACCCGGTAGATAATGATGATATCGCCCCAGCCACGTACACCACACAAGACTCTCAGGGCTAGTTCAAGGTAGCGAACCCTACTCAGTTGCACGATTGTAAATAGTTACCCCATGTTGTCCAAGTTTTAACACCTGTTCATTGTAAACACAGCGTACCCTAGGAAATGTGTAGTTCTATGTTTATTGTAAACCGCACTGATGTTGAATAGCGCGGTATAGAAGAGACTGGAAATAAATAAAATAAAATAAATAAAGATGGTGTTCCATTTTCAACTGTATGAAAACCGAGACAATGTATGAAAACTGGGACAAAATCTTGACGAAAAAAGTCAACGAAAACCGAATCGTACGAAAACTAGGGCATACGAAAACCGAGGTTTGACTGTATTTTAGAACCTTATTTTCAGTTTCTACATGGAAAATCCAGCATTTTTACATGAGAAAATGGCATACATGTGTAAATTGCCATTTTATAAAGGGTTAAATCTACACATGGATATCCATAATAGGTAGATTTTCCTGGGAGATGTCTTGGGAGCATGGTTAGAAGGTTAAAAATCCAGACGTACAATATTCTCCATTTCATATAGGGACTGGATGTGTGACACAATTGTTCACAGTGGGATTTACAGCTGCTCCCTGATGTATAAAGGTTTTTTAAAAGTGCTTGTTTCAGTCTGCTCTTTAAAGGGGGGATTAGGGGAGTTATCCTGCTTAATCCTCTGTTTATTTTCACCCTCCAAATAGAAATGAATGAAAGCTAGCTGTCTCAGTAGTAAATTAGGAACATGTTACTCGCCTCCCTTGATTTTTCCCACATGTCGATTTGTAAAAAGGCTCCTTCTATATTTCAGCAAATATGCACATTCTCCTGCATGTCCTTCAGAAAAGACCCCATGTTTGGCAGAGTCTATTCTAAAATACCACCCAAACCGTGCAGGTTCCAAACTTGACAGCTTAATTGAATCTTCCACCAATCTTCACACCTCAGTAGTCTTCATACAGTCATAAGAACATAAGAACATAAGATATGCCATACTGGGTCAGACCAAGGTCCATCAAGCCCAGTATTCTGTTTCCAACAGTGGCCAATCTAGGTCATATGTACCTAGCAGTTTCCCCAAGAGGCACAGGTTCCACAATGCTTGTACTGGGCCAAGCATTGATATCTTCGGTCACTTCTTAATAATGGTTTATGGACCTTTCCTCCAGGAACTTGTCCAAACCTTTTTTAAACCCAGCTACACTAACAGCCTTTACTACATCCTCCGGTAACAAATTCCAGAGTTTGATTACACGTTGAGTGAAAAAATATTTTCTTTTATTAGTCTTAAATAGTTTACCCTGTAGCTTCATTGCATGTCCCCTAGTCTTTCTATATTCTGATAAGGTAAACAATCGATCTATGTTTACCCGTTCCACTCCGTTCATTAATTTATAGACTTCTATCATATCTCCCCTCAGCCTTCTCTTTTCCAGGTTAAAGAGCCCTAACCTTTTTAGCCTTTCTTCATAGGAGTATCCTTCCATCCCCTTTACCATTTTGGTGGCTCTTCTCTGTACCTTTTCTAAAATCGCTATATCCTTTTTAAGATACGGCGACCAGAATTGCACACAATATTCAAGGTGCAGTCTCACCATGGAACGATATAGAGGCATTATAATATCTTTTGTTTTATTTTCCATTCCTTTCCTTATCATACCTAGCATTCTATTTGCTCTCTTGGCCACCGCTGCACACTGGGCCGAGGGTTTTAACATGGTATCCACAATGACGCCTAAATCTTTTTCCTGGGTGGTGGTTCCTAATATGGAACCTTGCATCGTGTAACCATAGTTTGGGTGGTTGTTCCCTAGGTGCATAACCTTGCACTTGTCCACATTAAATTTCATCTGCCATTTTGATGCCCAGTCTTCCAATTTATCAAGATCCTCTTGCAATTTTTCACAATCCTCTTGGGTTTTAACAACTTTAAATAGTTTTGTGTCATCTGCAAATTTGATCACCTCACTTAGTTATTCCACTTTCCAGGTCATTTATGAATATGTCAAAAAGCAGCGGACCCAGCACAGATCCCTCAGGTACACCACTATTCACCTTTCTCCATTGGGAAAATTGGCAATTTAGCCCTACCCTCAGCTTTCTATCTTTTAACCAGTTCCTGATCCACAATAGTACACTGCCTCCTATCCCATGACTCTTTAGGTTTGCCAAAAGTCTCTGATGAGGGACCTTGTCAAAGGCTTTCTGAAAGTCCAGGTACACAATATCAACCGACTCACCTTTGTCCACCTGTTTATTCACTCCTTCAAAAAAACATAACAGATTAGTAAGACAAGATCTTCCTTGTCTAAAGCCATGTTGGCTGTCTCCCATTAGGTTGTGACTATCTACATGCTGAGTAATTTTATTCTTTATGATGGTTTCTACCATTTTTCCCGGTACTGACGTCAGGCTCACCGGTCTGTAGTTTCCCAGATCACCCCTGGAACCCTTTTTAAAAATTGGTGTTACATTGGCGATCCTCCAATCTTCAGGTATTAGAGATGATTTTAATGATAGTTCACAGATTACTGATAGCAGTTCTGCAATCTCATATTTCAGTTCTTTCAACACCCTTGGATGTATACCATCCGGCCCAGGTGATTTGCTACTCTTCAGTTTATCTAGTAGTTGTAAGACATCTTCCCGATGTATCGATATTTCCTTCAATTCTTCTGCACCTTTAAATACCACTTCAGTCATGGGTAACATCCCTACATCTTCCTCAGTAAAGACCGAAGCAAAGAACTCATTCAGTCTCTCCGCTATCGCCTTGTCGCCTCTTAGTGCTCCTTTAACCCCTTTATCATCTAATGGACCAACTGACTCTCTCACAGGCTTTTTGCTACGAATGTACTTGAAAAGGTCTTTATTTCGCGTTTTTGCTTCCGCAGCAAGCTTCTTCTCAAATTCTCTCTTTGCCTGCCTTATCAATGCCTTGCATTTGACTTGCCAGTGCTTGTGCTGTTTCCAGGTTTCGTCGTTTGGCTCTTTTTTCCATTTCCTGAAAGATGCTTTTTTGGCAACAACAGCCTCTCTGACCTCACCTTTAAACCATGCTGGCAGTTTTTTGGACTTCCTTCCACTTTTCTTAAAGCGTGGAATACAGCTGGTCTGGGCTTCCAAGATAGTATTTTTCAACAACACCCAAGCTTGATGTACGTCTTTAACCTTCGCAACTGCTCCTTTTAGTTTTTTCTTAACTGTTTTCCTCATTTTATCATAGTCTCCCTTTCGAAAGTTAAAAGGTAGTACTGTGGATTTCCTTACTATCCCTCCTCCACTAATTAAATCAAAGGCGATCATGCTATGATCACTATTGCCAAGTGGCCCCAACACCCTTATCTCTTGCACTAGATCTGGTGTTCCACTAAGGACTAGGTCTAATATGGCTTCCCCTCTGGTCGGTTCATGAACCAGCTGCTCCAAGAAGCAGTCATTTATTTCATCTAGGAACTTTATCTCCCTAGCATGTCCTGACGTGACACTGACCCAGTCGATACCGGGGTAATTGAAATCACCCATTATTATTACTGCGCTGTAACTTTTGTTAGCTTCTTTGATTTCTTTGAGCATTTCATCATCCATTTGGTCATTCTGGCCAGGTGCTCGATAGTACACCCCCACTGCCATTGCCTTCCCCCTTTTATATGGAATTTCAATCCATATAGATTCTACAGCAGATTTTGTTTCCTGCAAAACTTTAATCCTTTCTGAGTCAATGCCCTCTCTAACATAGAGCGCAACCCCTCCACCAATTTGATCAGCTCTATCATTACGATATAGTTTGTGTACCCAGGTATCACAGTGTCCCACTGGTTGTCCTCCTTCCACCATGTCTCTGATATTCCAATCATATCTAACCTTTCATTTAGTGCTATATATTCTAACTCTCCCATCTTATTCTTTAGACTTCTAGCATTTGCATACAAGCATTTTAGAGAATGTATTTTATTCATGTTAATTTGGCTATTGTTAGACATGGGTAAATTGGGATCTTTAAGCTCTGTCTGCTCCATACTCGAGGGCATTTGGGCTACTTTACTCTTTTGTGGAACCTCTCTGCTTTTGGTAGTATCCTTCAAGGATACAATCTTCCGAACCATCCGCTCTTGGGCGACTGTCGGCTTTCCCCTAATATCTCGTTTAAAAGCTGCTCTATCTCCTTTTTAAAGGTTAATGCCAGCAGCCTGGTTCCATCCCGGTTAAGGTGAAGCCCATCCCTTCGGAAGAGCCCCTCCTTTCCCCAGAATGTTCCCCAGTTCCTAACAAATCCAAAACCCTCATCTCTGTACCATTGTCTCATCCACGCA
Organism: Ichthyophis bannanicus; assembly: GCA_033557465.1. Lineage (NCBI taxonomy): Eukaryota > Metazoa > Chordata > Amphibia > Gymnophiona > Ichthyophiidae > Ichthyophis > Ichthyophis bannanicus. The sequence goes on from CM066038.1 coordinate 102,068,871, forward strand.
TTGAGACTCTGGAGCTCTGCCTGCCTTTTGGGTCCTGCGCGTGGAACAGGAAGCATTTTGGAGAATGCTACCCTGGAAGTTCTGGATTTCAACTTCGTACCTAAAAGCCTAAATTTTGCCTCCAGAACCGCCCTACCACATTTTCCTATGTCATTGGTACCAACATGTACCAAGACAGCAGACTCCTCCCCAGCACTATCTAAGACCTTATCTAGGTGGCGCGTGAGGTCCGCTACCTTCGCACCAGGCAGGCATGTTACCAGGCGATCCTCACGTCCACCAGCCACCCAGCTATCTACATGCCTAATGATCGAATCACCAACTATAACGGCTGTCCTAACCCTTCCCTCATGGGCACATGGCCCTGGAGAAACTTCCTCGGTGCGAGAGGGTTTTACATCACCTGGAGGACAGGTCCTAGTTACAGGATCACTTCCTGCCACACCAGGGTGAAGCTCTCCTGTCACGTGACCTCTCTCCTCCATGGCAACAGGGGTGCTGCCAGACTGGAGGTGGGACTTCAGGACTATATCCCTGTAGGTCTCGTCTATGTACCTCTCTGTCTGTCTTATGTTTTCCAAGTCTGCTACTTTAGCCTCTAGAGAACGGACTTGTTCCCTGAGAGAAAAGAGCTCCTTGCACCTAGTGCACATGTAAGACCTCTCACCAACTGGGAGAAAATCATACATGTGACACTCAATGCAAAAGACTGGAAAGCCCCCATCCCGCTGCTGGACTGCTGTCTGCATCTTAGTTTTAAGTTTGTGTCTAGATCTTTAAGTTCTTACCTACTAGGGTTTGCTATGGGTATTTATACCAATAAAACTGTACCTAATACGTTTAATATACCTTGTTCACCTGAAGCTTAATTAATCTCAGGTCCTTAGTGTATGACTGATTTGGGTAATGAGCTTCACCTGAAAGCACCTCCTGTCTTTTAAGATGTGTAAGTACCTATAAAGCTATGATTATCCCAGGGGAGGGTGGGTGTGGGGAGGGAGGGAAATAACACTTATTAAAAGAGGGCTGCTACACAGTACCCTGTCTTGTGCTGCTGAGGTAAGCTAAATTCTGATTTGATTTAAATTATAGCTCTTAGCTGCTGCTAGGCTCTAACTTCTTATGAAATTTAAACTACAAGCTCTCTGCTGGGTACTAAATATAACCAGTCCTGCTTCTCTGATTATAATCTTATTTACATGAAATAACAATGTTTTTGTAGTGAATAATTCAGATAGAGGAGGTGTCTGTGAAAAGGAAAAAGATGAACTTTGCATGCAGGATTTACCAGAGCACTGTAAATTAGTCCCTGAATACTGTCACCTATACATTGTTTAATGGCTTATCTGAGTACTAGATTCATTTACCCTTTCAAATATATCACTGCTGTAGAAATTAATAAGAAGTGTTTTAGTTGAAAAAAGAAATGTGGAAGTTGATACTAAAAAGTACTCTACGTGGTTGGTGGAGGGGGACTGTTCTCATAAATTCCTTAAAAAAATCTGGGTCATTTGCATGGATAATTTTGGATGTATAAATCTAAAATTATCCGTCCAAAATGGAGCAATAATTAGGGCAAGCACAACTTAGACATGTGAAGTGGCATTTTATAAATGACATTGAAGTGGAATCTGGGTCGTCCAAGTCAGAACTTCTGAAGAAAAATCAGGCATGTCCAAGTGCAGGCACGATTTCACAAACATGTATGTGCCTGATATGGCCATCTGCAGGGCTGCCTACATAGACATCCCCAGAATAGTATTCCAAATCATAGATGTCTAGGAATAGTCTAATGGTTACAGTAGAGGGTTAAGAACAGGGAAGGCAGGGTTTGAATTCCACTGCTGTTATCATTGCAGAGTACTGGGGATGGTGAGATGCCATCTTCTCTACACCCTCTGGATGTTTTACAGCTAAAACAAGCACTTTCCAGATCCCTATTCATGCCTGCAGCAGGTATCATCTTAGATGCGATTCCGGACCTCCAGGACGTTTCTGAGATCAGGCAGTGATTCTTGGGAACGCCCTGGCCATGCCTCCACTATGTCCCCATTCAGATGATATGGATGACTGTAGGGGTCGTCTACATAGACATCCCCCATATTATTTCAGAACCTAGATATCTAGGAATTGCCTAATGGTTAGAATGGTGGGCTAGGAATAGATGAAGCAAGGGTTCAAATCCCACAGCTGCTATCACTGAAATTGTGTTGAGTACTGGGGATGATCGAGTACATTCTCCTCTACACTCTCTGCATGTTTTTCAGCCAAAACAAACACTTTTCAGGTGCCTGGAACAGGTTTAAACTCAGATTTATTTATTTAATTTATTTATTTATTTGGTTTTATATAGCGCGCTTTTTAAGATCAGTGCGGTTTACATAAGAACTCAATACATAGAACAGGTATACAATACATTGAACATGTTTAAATAACAATAGAATGTTTCCATAAGGTGAATAGCTAACGTGACCTGAAGTAGGTAACTATTTTACAGGCTGAAAAGAGATATGCCTTATAGCAGGGAGGCCATAAGCAGCTATGGAACATGGTCGAATGAAAGCTGGAAAAGATGTGTCTTAATTGCCTTGCGGAAGGTTGAAAGGTCAGTGATAAGGCAGATAGGAGGAGTTAGAGAGTTCCAGAGCAGCGGGGCAAAATAGGAGAAAGCTCTACTTCTGGCAAATTGAGAGCTTTTTCTTGCCATAGGTGGAATGGTAAGGGTGTTTGTTCTCCTGGATCTGGTTTCAGGTGTCCAATGTAAGAGGTTTTCCAGCGATGAAGCTGAGATCTGGTGAAGGATTTTAAATGAAAGTAAGAGGGCTTCGTATTTGAGTCGATTGTTAATTGGTAGCCAATGTAGCTGTATGCCGTACGTTTCTGAGATCAGGCAGGGACATCCATGCTCCTGGCCACACCTCCACCACACCCCCATTCAGATGTTCTCATGCTGGGGATGTGCACAAACCCAGCTTCTAAAATGGCTCTGGAGATGTCTCTATGCCTATTTTTGGACGTCCATAGCACAAATAGGGCTTTCAAAATGACTCCCATATTCCGTGTCGGTGTTAGACATGCAAGGGTCCAGGTCAGAAACTTGTGAGGGGGCGCCAAAGCCTACCTGAAAGCTATGCAGTTTGAGGCAGACTTGGGGCTTCCTGGCATGGGGGCTTAGGACAATTGTCCTGTTTACCACCCCCTAATGACGGTCCTGCCCATACTGTATGTCAGTACTGAGCTGCATATAGCATTATGATAATAAACGTACAGATGAACATATCTGATACTTATATAACACTGAATTTTTCTCTTCTAAGCTCAATATTTAAAGAATTAGACTAGTCATATACAAGAATTCAACACAATCCACATGCAGAGGATAGGTTTGGTATGGAAACTAAAATGTCAATGTAGCTACATACATAGTAAGAGTAGTTGCTCACCTGTAACAGGTGTTCTCCAGGAGCGGCAGGAATCAGTCCTCACATATGGGTGACGTCGGCGCCGACGGAGCCCCCGTGCGGAGCATTTCCCCAGCTTTCATAGAAAGCCTTTGGGAATGCAGCGCGCATGTGCGGTCCCCTTCCCGCCCAAGGGTGCCATCTTGCTCAGTCTGATGACATAGCTAAAAGACAGCAAAAATAGCAAAAATAAATCATATGACTGCAACTCCAAGGGGAGGAGGGAGGGTTGTGAGGACTGATTCCTGCTGCTCCTGGAGAACACCTGTTACAGGTGAGTAACTATTCTTTCTCTAGGACCAAGCAGGAAGTCAGTCCTCACATATGGGACTCCCTAGCTCAGGGCTACCAGAGGCCCCAAACTGAAATAATGAGCTCCCTCTAGAGCCTCAGCATGCAAGAACAGAATCTTCTCTGATAACGCCCCCAAAAGGTAGCCCAACACCAGGGCTGGAGGGTAGGAGTTGCCTAGATCCCAAAGAGATTATGGAGTACCGCTTGCCCGAAAGCACTGTCCCTGTGGGTCTCCCTCTCAAGGCAGTAGTGGGCCGCAAAAGCCTGGCTTGAAGACCAAGTAGCGGCCCGGCAGATGTCTGCCAATGGAACAGAGTGGAGATGAGCCACTGACGCAGCCTTCACCCTGACACGGTGAGCCGTAACTCGACCCTGTAACGAGAGGCCGACTGCCCTGTAAGCCCAGGCGATGCAGTCAGCTACCCATATGGACAAAGTACGCTTGGAGACAGCCAACCCCAACTTATTGGGTTCATAAGAGACGAAGAGCTGAACCGCCCTCCGGTGCTCCTGCGTACAGTCAAGGTAGAAGGACAACGCCCTCCTACAGTCCAGGGTATGCAAGACCATCTCAGCCTGGCTAGCATGAGGCCTGGAAAAGAAAGTCAGAAGAACCACCTCCTGATTGAGGTGGAAGGAGGAGACAACCTTTGGAAGGAACTTAGGGTGAGTCCATAAGACTACCCTGTTCCTATAGAATCTAGTATATGGTACTTCTGATACTAGGGCCTGAAGCTCACTCACTCGCCTTGCTGAGGTAAGGGCTACCAGAAATAGCCCTTTCCAGGATAGAAAACGCAGAGGGCAAGTAGCCATAGGTTCAAATGGTGGGCAAGTAAGCCTTTGCAAGACCACATTTAAATCCCATTCAGGGGCAGGTGGACGCACTGGAGGCTTAAGCAAAAGTAGGCCTCTGAGGAAGCAAGCCACCAAAGGATGGCCGGATAGAGACTGGCCCTCCACCTGTGAGCGGTGTGCTGAAAGAGCACTAAGATGAACTCTAACAGAATTGGACTTAAGGCCTAGGTTGGACAGGTGAAGCAAATACTGCAGCACCACTGGTACCAGGCATGAGAAGGGATTCTCGTTGTGTTGAGTACACCAGGAAGAGAATCTATGCCACTTAAGGGCATAAGACTTTCTGGTGGACTGCCTCCTAGAGGCCAAGACTACGTCCTCCACTTCCCTAGGCAGTAGTAAAGGCGCTAGGACTACCCTTTCAGCAGCCAGGCCATCAAATTGAGGGACTGGAGCAATGGGGTGCAAGAGAGATCCCTGCTCCTGAGACAGGAGATCGGGTTGCATCCCCAGAGGAAAAGGAGTGTCCACCGCTAGTTGCAACAGTAGTGGGAACCAGGGTTGCCTTGGCCACCTGGGGGCCACCAGAATCACTGAGGCCTTGTCCCGGATCACCTTGAATAGTGTCTTGGACACTAGAGGCGTGGGAGGAAACGCATATAGGAGGCCTGTAGACCATGGAATGAGAAACGCATCCGCTGCTACTCTGAGAGGATGCGGTTGTCTGGAACAGAACCTGGGAAGTTGATGGTTCAGAGGAACATAAGAAATGCCATACTGGGTCAGACCGAGGTCCATCAAGCCCAGTATCCTGTTTCCAACAGTGGCCAATCTAGGTCATACGTACCTAGCAGTTTCCCCAAAAGACACAGGTTCTGCAGTGCTTGTACTAGGCCAAGCATTGATATCCTGGGTCCCTTTTTAATAGTGGTTTATGGACCTTTCCTCCAGGAACTTGTCCAAACCTTTTTTAAACCCAGCTATACTAACAGCCCTTACTACATCCTCCGGTAACAGATTCCAGAGTTTGATTACACGTTGAGTGAAGAAATATTTTCTCCTATTTGTCTTAAACAAACAAAGGACTGGCAAAGAGATCTATGGTTGGAAGACCCCATCGCAGGAAGATCTGTTGAACCACCAAAGGATTCAACTGCCATTCGTGGGGCTGCAGGATCCTGCTCAATCTGTCTGCCAGGTAATTCTCCTGACCTAGGAGATAGACCGCTTTGAGAAGAATGCCGTGATTGACTGCCCATGAGCACAGCTTCTGCGCTTCCAGACATAGAGGTCGGGACCCTGTGCCCCCTTGTTTGTTCACATAGAACATAGCAACTTGATTGTCCGTCTGCACCAAGACGGACTGGCGAGAGATGAGATGGGAGAAAGTTCTCAGGGCTAAGCGGATAGCTCTCAGTTCTAAGAGATTGATCTGCTGTGCGGCCTCCCAAGGAGTCCACAGGCCTTGAGTACATGCCCCTTGGCAATGTGCACCCCAACCTTGAAGAGAAGCATCGGTTGTCAGCACCTGAGAGTGTGGAGGTGCCTGAAAAGGCACCCCTTGCACTAGATTCGGAAGATGAAGCCACCACTGCAGAGAAGACTGTAGTAGGCTGGACACCCTCACTTTGTCCGCGAGGCTTCCTGTAGCCTGGTGCCACTGAGTCCTGAGGTCCCATTGAGCTGGCCTCATGTGTAGACGGGCATTTGGAGTTACATGGACCGTGGATGCCATGTGGCCTAAGAGCCTCAGGAATTGTCTGGCGGAGACCAGAGAATTGCTGTGGAATAGCCTGGCTAGATCCATCAATCTGTGGGCCCTGTCCACTGGTAGAAAGGCCTTTGCCTGAAAGGTGTCCAGTCGAGCTCCTATGAACTCCATGTTCTGGGAGGGGTGCAAACTGGACTTTGCGAAGTTTATGACAAACCCCAGGTGCTGAAGCAGAGCGACAGTGCGAAGGGTGGCTTGATTGGCCTCTTGCAGGGATTGACCCCTGATGAGCCAATCGTCCAGATATGGAAAGACAAAGATGCCTTGAACCCTGAGGTAGGCCGCTACCACCGCCAGGCACTTGGTGAATACCCTGGGAGCGGATGTAAGGCCAAAAGGCAGTACTCGGTACTGATAATGGTTTCCTCCCACTACAAATCTGAAATATTGTCTGTGGTCTAGATGAATAAGGATGTGAGTATAAGCATCCTTTAGGTCTAAGGAGCATAGCCAATCTCCCTGCTGGAGGTAGGGCAGCAGGATTCCAAGGGTAAGCATCTTGAACTTTTCCCTCTCCAGGAACTTGTTCAGGTTTTGCAGGATGGGTCTGAGGCCTCCTGTTCTCTTTGGTACCAGGAAGTACCTGGAATAGAAGCCTTGGCCTCTCAGGTGGTGGGGCACCGGTTCAACTGCCTGTTCCTTCAGAAGACCTGCCATCTCCTGCAGGAGTAAGTCCCTGTGCAGAGGGAGTCTGGGAGGCTCCCCTGGAAAATAGGAGGGGGGTACCTGGTGGAAGAGGAGGAGATAGCCCTTCTGGACTATACTTAGAACCCAGGTATCCCTTGTGACGGCTGACCACCTGTGGTCGAACAGGGCCAGCCTGCCTCCAGTGCTGATAGGGGCCAGCTGAGGAGGAGAGGCTATGCCATTGCAGTCAAAATCCCCCTCCCTGCTGAGCAGGAGCCGGAGTATGAGGCTTGGGGGCCTTCTGCCTACGGGGCCCATGACCCTGATCCTTGGCCTGCTGACCCTGTTGGGGAGCTACAGAGGCCTGATAATGAGGGTACTGTTTATAGGTAGATGACTTCCTCGGGTAAAAGGTCTTTTTTCCCGAGCCCTTCTTCTTCTGAGAAGGGGCAGAGGTTTTTCTGGACAGCCCTGTCCGGGTAAGAGTCTCGGTCTCGAGTTCTGCAGCCTTGTCAGCCATGGGCTTGCCAAAGAGGTTTTCACCTCAGCAGGGGACATCGACCAACTTGTCCTGCACCCATGGCTCGAGGTCCAATGACTGTAGCCAAGCCTGACGGCGTGTACCGATGCTGGCCGTGGCTACTCGGGCTGAAGCCTCGAAGCCATCATAGGCTGCTCGAGCACATTGAGCACTCACGAATACCCGAGGACAGAGCATTGAACCTATGCAAAGGTTCCTCGGAGAGACCAGCAGAGAACCCGGCAATCTCCTTTGCCAGGTCACGAAGGTACATGACCATGTACAGCTGGTAGGTCTGGACACGGCAAGCAAGCATAGAGCCCTGGAAGCACTTCTTATTGAAGGCATCTGGGTTCCGGGCCTCCCGGCCGGGAGGCACCAAGGAGTGCATCTTCTGACTCTTCAGACAATGCATGGCCGATTCCACAACGATGGAGTGGTGCGGTAATTGTGCCTTTTGGAACCCGGGGCTCTTGCGGACTCAATAGATGGAATCGACCCGCTTGCTTAAAACTGGCGTCGATGCCGGCGTCTCCCACGTGCGGAAGAGCAATCGTTCCAGCATCGGAGGAACCGGAACAGTAAAGGCCTCCTTCGGAGGAGAGTCATATTGTAGGGCCTCGAGCTCCTCGGCTCGAGGCTCCTCCTCGGGATCTGCGGGGAATGCCAAAGCCTTGGCCATGTCCCGCACGAAATCCGAGAACCGGGTATCCTCCGGGGGGGACCTTCTCCGAGGCTCGGACTCGGGCGAGTCCGAAGGAACGCACCGAGTCCGAAAGGTGTTGGGCGACTCCTCATCCTCCGTCTCCCAGCCGGACTCCTCGTAGGAGGAATCGAGTGGCTCCGGTTGGGCAGGCATCGATGCCATCCGCCCCGACCCCGAGGGTACCGGCGTCGACGACCTCGGTCCCGAAGGGAGGCCGAGGGGGACCTTGGCCGAGGATCGACTCAAGCTCGCATGGACTCGAGGATCGGCTCGGCCTCCGGGGTCGACTTGGACGTCGATGTCCCGGTGGTCGGGGCAGATGCACCGGTGAGACTGGCGATCAGTTCGTTGCTCTTCCATGAAGGCAGCCAAGCTGCTCTCCAAGGCCGTCAACCTGAGTCCGAGCTCAGGAGACTCAGCAGCCCCCGACTCGGGCCCCGGTGGCGGCTCCCCTGGAGGTGAGTCCACGAGGACTACAGTACTTATGTGACCCGGGGACTCCATCTCCACACGAGGTTGTTTTGCAGGCCTCTCTGACTCTGAAGACCCGGGACGGCGCTCGGGGCTATGCGACTTGGCCCTCGAGGAGCCAAGTGCATCCACCGACGCCACCCTCGCGGGTTTTTTCTTCTTATGATGCTCCCGCGAGGGAGACCCCCTTTCAGAGGAGCCTCGACGTTGCTCGGGGCCAGAGTCCCGAGATGTCGAGGCCTCTGACGAGGTCTGGGCCCTACCGGACGCGGAGTCAGAGAAGATTCTTTCCTTTTGGTGCTGCCGACTCCTTAACGCCTTAGAGAACATCTTCCCACATGGACCACAGATCATCGGGTCATGATCGGGTCTGAGGCACCGGAGGCAGCAGTCATGTGTGTCGGTGAGAGACATAAGTTTCTTACATCGATCACACTTTTTAAACCCGCTGGCAGCCATCGGGGGAAAAAGGGCCATGCAAGGTCAAAAGACAGGGCTGCCAGTGAAAAAAGAAAAAACGGCGCGAACGCTAGTCACTAAGGACAAAAACCGAAAAAGAGATCCGGGCTCGATACCGACGTATCGGGCCCAGGCGGGAAAGGGAAACTGGCTTCGAACCGAAGAAAAGCAGGTTAACACAAAGAAAATCAACTTCTTCCTCGGGTGAAACGAATATACATCCGTTGGGCTCTGTGGAAAAAAGAAGACTGAGCAAGATGGCACCCTTGGGCGGGAAGGGGACCGCGCATGCGCGCTGCATTCCCAAAGACTTTCTATGAAAGCTGGAGAAATGCTCCGCACGGGGGCTCTGTCGGCACCGACGTCACCCATAGGTGAGGACTGACATCCTGCTTGGTCCTGGAGAACTGACATTGTCATTTCCATATATATATATATATATATATATATAACCCGATATTCAAAAAGCAATTAGACATTCGGTGCCATGCAAATGTCTGAAATTTTTTAAAATATCTAGTATATAGCACAATACGTATAGCTCCATATGTACTGTAGAGTGGAGGGGCATGGCTAGGGTGCTTCAGGAATGAAATTCTATCAGTATAGCTTATATGTACTGTATAGATTGGATGCAGAAATTCCGGTATAACCTGGGGCATCCAAGCCAAACCTATTAATTACACATAGAGCACTGACATTTGTCACATCTACATATACCTGTATATTTGGCAGTGCTCACTATGGGGAATGTTTACTAAACTGTGCTATCCGATAACATGGGGCTTAGCATGTGTTTTGGGTGCTGTGTTAAAAAAGTAGCACGGGCCACCATAAGAACAATCCCACGCCGTGAGGCAGGGACTGGGGATTTCAGGGGGAAATGGAGGCATTTGATGGTCAGTCACAGCTAGCATGGGCATTAATAGCTCATGCTAACCACGCTTGATGCCCCTAGTGCGGGTGCACTTAATGCCATCCCCCCTGGCTTGCGGGGTGCTGCATCTTTGCACCATGCTAACTGCAGGGGGATGGATGCACATGCACCCTGAGGTTAACCCAGGCCTTTGCGCCAGTAACGCAGCCCACACGAACATTACCGGTGCGAGCCTTAGTAAACAGTGCTGCTGAATACAAGAATAATTTGAACTGTCTGCATTAGGTATTTCAAATCATTCCACAAATGTTTACTCAAAACTGACCTAATATATATAAATCTATATTTCTTTTATTTGAAATTAAAGCAAAGTTGCTTATCGGTCACAGCTGTTCTCTGAGAACTGCAGAATATTAGTCCTCACTTATGAGTGATGTCGTCTGATGGATTTTGGGCTGGTAAAAGTGTAAGAGAACTCTGCAAATTTGTAGAGCTTTATAGTACGATGAACTTCACAGGTGCAAGTTCTTCCGTGCTGGGGTCATCACATGGAGCCACCTCAGTCCCCTACATCACTACTATTAGGAGCAGTCAACTCCTAGAGGGTGGGTGATTTTTGTGAGAACTAATATTCATTTGTCCTCCGAGAACATCTATATGTATGGGAATCCCTAGTTAAGGGGTTGCTTTTAACAAAAAAAGAAGGAAAAACCCAGAGTGCCAATCAACAATTTTAAATATATTTGAGCTTGGCAAAAGGTTTTATGTAGAATTTATTTGCTTTTCATAAATAAAGCGAACCTGAAAATAGTAAAATCAGATTCTAGTGGAGATGCAGTTACAGGGGTTTGATCAGGGAAAATGCTTCTTCTTGGTGCTATTGGATGTATCGGCAGCTTTTGATACAGTTAGCCATGATTTGTTGCTCCAAAGATTTAGTGCCATTGGTATTTCTGGTACTGTTTTGAACTGTCTTGGATCCTTTCTTACAAATTGCTGTGCTCAGGTATGTTCTTGGTTCCATTTTACTATGGGTGTCCTCAGGGATCTGCGCTCTCTTCTATTTTATTTAATATTTATGTTGCTCCACTTTGTAAATTACTCTCTGGTTTTAATCTTCATTATAGACTGTACACTGATGATATTCAATTTGCCTTACCTGTCATGCAGTCATCATCAGATACCTTTGATTATTTAACTCTTTGTATCAATATGATTAAAACCATAGATGAATCAAAATAGGTTACTCTTAAATATTTCCAAGACAGCGATTATCTCAGTTGGACACTTCCACTGGCTTTGCCATCTCTATTGAAGATTAATGATTAGACTTTCTGTATACACTTTCAGGTCATGAATTTGGGTGTGATGTTAGACACTAGGCTAGATTTGCAATGTAAAGTTTGTGCTGCTGTTTATAAGCTGAATGTGATTCATAGATCAAAAGTGTATATATCTGAAGATAATTTTTGTACAGTGGCACATGCACTACTCATTATACATCTAGTAATAGTTTATATGTCAGCCTTCTTGCTTATGTCACTCAGACTCTTCAAATTCTTCATAACACTGCTGCTTGAGCAATTATGGGAATAAGCAAATATGAACACATCACTCCAGTAGTTTGAATTACATTGACTCCCTGTAAAATGGCGCATGATTTACAAAGTACTCAAATTGGTATACAGGGCTCTGAGTCATGAAACTCCTCACTGTATTTCATCTGTTATGAAACTTCACAAAATGTCTAGTGCATTATGGTCACAAAATGCTCATCTGTTAGAGGTACCTTCATATTGTAAAACTCATTTTATCACTCTCCAAGACCAGATGTTTTCCATGGCCTGTCATCACAGATTTAATATCGACTCACAACCTTGACATACTAATGATCACAGAGACATGGCTTTCAGAGTCAGATGCGGTGATAGTAAATCAAATGACTCCTCCTAATTTCTCCTTTTATTCATGCAACAGAGAGAATAGAAGGGGTGGTGGAGTATTAATTCTTGCTAAATCTTCTTTACAATACCAAGTCAGTCTAGCGAGGAGCACTCAGTACCTTGACACCTTAACAATAGCTAATAAGATTAACATAATAAACCTTATCTACTCAGCTCCAAACGCACACCCGGAGGACCTCTCGGATATAATCAGCCTAGCGTGTAACCCAGATAATCCTAACAAGCCAAACTGGCTTTTAGGAGATTTTAACCTTGCCTCCTTAAAACCAGCTGCTGCAAATGCCTTACTAGAAGCAATGGAGAATCTAGATTTCAAGCAAATCGTCGACTCTCAGACCCACGAAAGAGGGAATATCCTTGATCTCATCTTTGTTCCTCCTGCAGTCGTAGGCCATAGTAGGCTTCTTGACCTCACCATCACCCCTGTCCCTTGGTCAGACCATAGCCTGATAGCCTTTAAGATACCCTTAAATCCAAACTCACTAAGCCTATCAAAGGGAGGGCCCCCAGCGCAAACGAGTCACTTTAGACCACTTGACATTGATTCGATCAAAGCACAAGTACTACCTAAATTATCAAAGCCATCTACCAACGTCAATGAAATGGTTGACAACTGGAATGAGACACTCCAACAGTATTCTATACAACCTACAATGCAAAATAAGCCAGCTCCTAACAATGGTGCCAATAGAAAGCAAAATGCCCCCTGGTTCTCTCCTGAAATTCGATCATCGCTACTCCAACTTAGAAGACTAGAAAGAAAGTGGAGGCGCACTCACAAATTCGTCATTCAGGATCAATACATGGAACATCTCAAAAGTCACCGTGATCTAATGTGGTCCAAAAGGAAGGAATTCCATGCTGGCTTACTCAGTCGGGCACTGAATAAACCACGCGAGTTATTCAACTTAGTTAAATCACTATCCAAGGAGCCGTCACCTCAACAGCAAGAACATATCCAACCTCAACAGTATGCTAACTATATCCAATCCAAATTAGTCAGAACAAATTCGGATTCTTTACAAGTTTCCCCCCAGTCCACACAACCTCAAGCACCACTCCTCAGTATCTCACCTCCATCTTCTAAAACAATTGAAGAACTTATTGCTACTTTGAATACCACGACCGCAGCTAATGACCCATGCCCAGCACACTGGATCAAAACAATGCGCTCGGAGCTCAGTCCATACATAGCCAAAATCGCAAACCTTTCCTATTCATCAGGAACTTTTCCAGTCGCACTCAAGCAAACTTCAATATGACCACTATTAAAGAACAATCAAATGGACCCAAAGAAGGAAGAATCCTATCGTCCAATCTCCAGTATCCCGATACTTGCCAAAATTCTGGAGAAGGAGACTCAACGCCAAATACAGCAGTATATTGACACATCTTCCCCTTTAGACCAGAGCCAGCATGAATTCAGGGAAGCTCATGGAGTAGAGACCCTCATGACCTCCTTAATCAATATGCTAATCATCACGATCAACAACATAAAGTCAGGCGTGGCAATGATCTTCCTTGATATATCGGCTGCATTTGACTCAGTCGACCATAAGATATTACTATCATGACTCTTTGAAAAGGGCATTCAAGGTCTAGCATAGAATTGGTGTAAATCATACCTGGAAAATCGATGGCAACAAGTTTGCATCGGCTCAAACACTTCTGAACCATTCCTCCAAACGCAAGGTGTTCCACAAGGCTCCTCCCTCTCTGCACTGCTTTTCAATATATATATGCAGCCAATCTGCCAAATCACCAAATCCTTCAATGTATCTTGCCTCATCTACGCTGACGATGTGCTTATCTTCACTCCTATTGATACCACGAGTCCAAATTACACTAATTTAACCAACTGTTTCAATGCAATAACAGATTGGCTCTTAGTTCAAAACATGCGAATTAACCTCAAAAAGACAGAAGTCTTAGTTGTCACCAGAAACAAGCTCTTCTTCCCACCAGTATCACTCAAAGTAAGAGACACGGAGCTCCCAATCAAGAAGACAATCCGCTACCTAGGTGTGATACTCGATCAACGGCTTGATTTTACTGAGCATATAAAAGGTACGGTAAAAACGATTTACTTTAAGATAAAAACCTTACGCCACCTAAAACCCATATTAGAAGCTAAAGACTTCCGTTCAATATTCCAGGCAATAGTCACTCCTCACTTTGACTATGCAAATATTGTCTTACATGGCCTACCAAAGAACACCATCAACCCGCTGCAACTAGTAATGAATGCCGCGGCACGTGTCTTAGTTAGTGCATCAAGAAGAGACCATATTACGCCGATCCTAATGGACTTACACTGGCTCCCAATAAGATGCAGAATTACTTATAAAGCGCTCCTTGTCACATTCAAGGCCTTCTATAAAATATCGCCATCAACGATCTCGGACCTCATCTGTCAAGCACCTATTACAAGATCAAGAAGACTTCTCACTGAAAACATGCTAGTCATACCCAGCGAATCCACAAATTGGTCCCAATCAACGATCAACAGGGCATTTAATTCTTTTGTTCCTAGATGTTGGAATAAACTCCCCCCAGATATTAGAGCAATACGAGATATTAAACAATTCAGAAAGGCTATCAAGCACTATTTATTCACGGAATACTTTCAGCCACCGTAACGTAGATCACCTACAACAAATACCTCCAGTTCTTAACAAAAACCCAAATGTACTAGAATTAAGCAATGTAGTTGTATATACATTTATAAATACAGATGTCTTTGTTGATTTTATGTAAATAGTTAATGGAATGGTATTATAAATAGTGTATCCCTGTTATCCAAGTTCTTAAACTGTTATCTGTAATCTCATACTTGTTTAAATGTACTGAGATGTTTTTGTTCCATGTAAACCGCGCTGATGCCGAATAATGCGGTATAGGAGAAACTTTAAATAAATAAATAAATAAATAAAAATAACTGCTCCCAAACTATGGAATTCTCTTCCTCTTGAATTACGATTGGATATAAACTTAATATCTTTTAGGAGAAAGTTTAAGGTGTGTTTGTATAAGTGGGCTTTTACTGTGTATGTTACATTTTAATCCATTTAGGTTACTGTAGTGTGGAAGCTAAATATATTTAAATAAATATATTAATTAATTAAATGTACAGGGCGACACGCATCTCCGATTTCAGAGCAATGCTGCATGTTTAAAAGCGCCAGTGGACACGTCCATATCTATAACTGCCCGTTGGCAGAAACAGGAATTTGAAAAATATTTGTTTTAGCCAGCTTTCAACAATAAGGATAACAGGGACATTCCCTCTTGTTGCCAAAATAATTTTTTCACTCTCCCATAAGTATAGCACATGAAAATCAATGCCTTTCTGTATATAGCCAGGATGCTGTTCATCTCTAGGCTGGGACGTTGTAAGATATATATGTGCGCATTCTAAAATGCCATCATGGACATGTCTATGATACCAATCCCAGCAATGTCCATATTTCGCACATACACATGCTGCCTGTTTTCACGTGTTTGGACTCTTAATCTGCACTACCCAGTTTTCTTTATACGTTTACAGAAATGTTGTCTTTTGGGGTGGAGACAGGTCAATTTTACAGCACGTTTACACGTCCACCTTCTCTGTAGCCCCTTCCATGGAATTTTCAGATGATCTTTCTAAAATGTGCCTTAAAGTCTATTGGCAAACCTGCATACAGTACATTGGCCCATGAGTAGTTGGTAAGGTGTGCAGAACGTTCTGGAAAATATTTCTTTCAAGAGGGTGCAAGCGTCCCTCCCAGGGGGTACAGAAGAGTGTGTTCCCATTCACTAGGCCTTTTTGAGGCAGATTTGACCACAGCTAAATTGATGTAGGAGTTGCTGTTTCTTGGATCTGAGAGCCTTCTTGGCTCTGTAAATAGTTATGCATCATATTCACAGAGGTCTCCCGCATTCTCATCTGCATGGACACTGTCATGCTTTCCTTAAGGGGTTCAAGAAATTTGAAGGATGTTCCACATTTTTGCCATGGGCTCAACCTTTTTCTCTAACCACTGGACCATGGATTTGAGTTGTTTAGTTACTAATGTCTCCATTTTGTTTTCTTCTCATCAATCCTATCCTTTTTATTAAGGCTGGGCCCAAAAGGGTTTATCCGGTTAGCAGAAGCTGCTAACCGGATAAACCTTGCTGAAAGGGATATTTAGAGGCACTAACTGGATAGTGTTGCTGAAAATCCCCTCTAACCACCATGACATGGCCAGATAGTGGCAGGCTGAAGATGGTCCCAGCACTTATCAAGTTACTGGTAATTTTCAGTCTGCTAACCAGATAAGTGACCACATAAAGTTAGGTCACAAAAAAGGCTCTCCATTCAGATAGCACTTGAATATCACCGCTATCCAGGTAGCAGTGGCGGTCAGCACCAAAACCAGATATTCAGCACCAGAGGATATCTGGATTCCAGCAATAAATCTCTAGTTTCAATTTTCAGTGCTGCTGCTGGCACTTAAAAAAATTGCCAATTGTGGAATTTGAATACTGAACAGACTTGATTTTTTATCTTTCCCTATGTTATTTTATAGGCATGTGTAGGCCCATAAAAATCTTTGATTCATGCTCATTTTAAATGAAGTTTTAGTAATTTTCCTATATTTCTTTTGCTATGTTGCACGTATTTGTCTTAATTCTGCGCCTATAATATACAATACAGCTTTTTGGCATGTTCATATTCATTCTGAGCATGTACATTGATAGGTATACAACTTTCCCTGTAGCCTTCAAGCATGTTCTGGCCACACCTCTCCTCAAGAAACCTTCACTTGACCCTACTTGTCCTTCTAATTATCAACCCATCTCCCTTTTCTTCATTTCCAAAATTCTTGAGCATGCAGTTCTCTGCCATTGCCTTGATTTTCTCTCCTTTCAAGTCCTCCTCGATCCATTTCAATCTGACTTTTATTCCTTACACTCTATTTAAATGGCTCTTGCTAAAGTCTCCAGTGACTTGTTCCTGGCTAAATCCAAAGGCCTTTACTTAGTCCTTGTTCTTCTTGACCTTTCTGCTGCTTTTGACACTGTTGACCACCCCTTCTCCTTGATACATTGTCCTCACTTGGTTCTATCTAGGGGCTCTGTACTATCCTGGTTTTCTTCTTCTCTCCCATCACTCCTTCAGTGTCTGTTCTGGTGGTTCCTCCTCTACTGCTATCCCTCTCTCAGTTGGTGTACCCCAAGGGTTTGTTCTAGACCTCTCCTTTTCTCTCTCTATACCCAATCCTTTGGTGCTCTCATCTCTTCCCATGACTTTCAATATCATTTTTGTGCCGATGACTCAGATCTATCTATCTACACCTGATATTTTTCTTACACTCCAAGCCTGTATATCTGCCTGCCTATCTGACTTTGCTGCCTGGATGTCTCACCGCTGTTTGAAATTGAACATGGTCAAAACAGAATTTCTTATTTTTCCCCTAAACCTCTTCCCCCACTTCTTCCCTTCTCTATCTCTGTTGATAACACTCTTCTGCTTCCTGTTTCCTCAGCCCACAACCTTGGAGACATCTTCGACGACTCCCTCTCCTTCTCTACACATATCCAACAGATAGCAAAAACCTGTTGTTTCTTTCTCTACAACAGTAACAAAATTTGCCCCTTCATTTCAGAACACATTACTAAAACACTTATCCACTCTTTAGTCACTTCTCACCTCGACTATTGCAACCTCCTCCTTGCTGGTCTCCCTCTGTGTCATCATTCTCCCCATCAACCTGTTCAAAACTCTGCTGCATGATTAATCATCTGCCAGCCCCATATATACTCATATATTATTATTATTATTATTATTACTAAGCATTTATAAAGTGCTGCAACATACGAAGCGCTGTACAAACATAAAAAGAGACAGTCCCTGCCCATTAGAGCTCACAATCTAGTCAAGACAAAATATGAAATAAATTAGATAATACAAATAACAATTAACAAGACAAGAATAAATGTTTATGGAGAGAACAAGAAAGGACGAGTTAGGAACAAAAAGCAATAGTGAAGAAATGGGATTTCAATTTGGATTTGAAGATGGCCAGGGAGGAGGCTTGGCAGACAGAGACAGGTAGAGAATTCCAGGAAAAGGGTGCAGCCAGTTGAAAGGAGCGAAGTCTAGAATTAGCAGTACGAGTAAAAGGCATAGATAAATGAAGACAATTAGATGAGCGGAGTAGGCGAGAGGGGGTGTAGGTAGAGATGAGGGATGAAAGGTAATGAGGGGCAGAAGAATGAATACATTTATAGGTTAGAAGGAGGAGTTTGAACTGGATACGGAAGTGGATGGAGAGCCAGTGAAGTGACATGAGAAGAGAAGTAATGTGTGAAAAACGAGACTGATGGAAAATCAGACGAGCTGCAGAATGTTGAATAGACTGGAAAGGAAAGAGGTGGTTAGCATATAACCCTTCTTCTCAAATTACGTCATTAGCTTCCCTTCTGTTTCCATATCCAATACAAACTTCTCCTTCTAACATATAAATGCATTCACTCCTCTGCCCCTCACTACCTTTCCTCGCTTCTCTCTCCCTACACCCCTCCTCATGAACTCTGCTCTTCATCTAGCTTCCTTCTATCTGTGCCCTTCTCTTCAACAGCCACTGCTTTTGAAAATACAGCCACTGCCCATCTCCCCCTCCCAAGATGGAATCAGCAGCAGTTGGGGGGGGGGGCAGAAGTGATGGCAGCTGCGCAGGGGCATTAGCTGGGAGGGGGGGGGGTGCAGCATCAGCAGAGGGGGAGGCAGCATCAGCGAGGGGGGGGCAGTATCAGTCTTGGAGTTTCTGCCTAGGGCAGCAGAAATCCTTGGGCTGGCCCTGGTAATGATGACTGTAGGTAGCATGGGAAACAAAAAGAAGAGAGATGATGAAAAACGTAGGAGACCAATTGGCTAGCACTGCAAGGGAGGAAAGAGTAGTTACAGGAAAGGCTAATGCAAAAGAGGAGCTTTTAACTGGGATTTAAAACAGATAAATGATAATTGAGAATGGAGAGATGTAGGCAAGGAATTCCATAGGGTGGGAGCCACTACCCAAAAGGAGGAGGAAATGGCCAGGGATGGTCAAAAGACTTTGGGAGGCAGATCGAAGGGCACATAAAGGGTTGTAAGCTGAAAGAAGCTGCAACAGAAAAGGGGGCTTACTGGTGAGAAGAGCATAATGAGTAAGTATGAGAACCTTATACTGAATGAGGAAAGATATAGGTAGCCAGTGCTTGATGTGAAAAAGGGGAGTAATATGATCATGAATATGAACATTGTGAAGAAATCTGAGGGCAGTGTTTTGAACTAACTGCAGACAAATGAAATTTAATGGGGATGTCTAAGTTCATTGCACACCTCCATCACGTCCCTTGCCTAATTGGATGTCCTTGCACTGGAGATGTCTCTAAACATCATTTGTAAAATGGCTCCAGAGACGTCTTCGTGATTTTGATGTCCATGTACATGTCTCTGGACATCCAAAATCACAACAAAGACTTTTAAAATGGCCCCCATACCTAGTTAACAGACAAGCTATCTGGAGAGTTGCATTGACACTGGAGTAGTCAGAACTGATACCAGACTTTAAGCTTACCTAGTTTTAGTTGTGGATGGCTAACTGGGCAATGGTCCAATATCGCTGCTACCCGGTTACTGGGGCTCCCCACCTCCATTCCGCTCCGCCCCCAACATGCCCCGATGCTAACCAGATAGCATCAGGGCATATAGGGACATAGATGGGAATATTCAACGGCACTAACCGTGTAGGTGCCATTGAATATTCCCGTCTAGGGCATTTACATGGTTTACAGGACTGTAAGCCATGTAATTATTGCCTTTCGAATATCGGGCCCTAAGTGCCTTCAAATTGATTCCATGTCTCCAGGTATTGCCATAGTCTCCTGGATTGGATGAATCTCTGTAGTGATGTTAATGCCATCAATGCTGAAACAGGGGTCCAAGTCAGATGGTGATTTAATTTAATTTAATTTCCAAACATTTATATTCCGCATTTAACAATAGCTGTTTCAAAGCGGATTACAATACAAAGTACCATTACTACAAAATCAAGATACAAAATGCCCTCTATATAACACATATCATATAATACAAGAGCATCAATGAAAAAATTAAGAGGTATTTAAATTGACTTTAAAGGCCTCCTGAAATAAATGTATTTTTAATTTCTTCCTACAAACAGAATAAGACAATTCCCTTCTCAAATTTTCACGCAAGTAATTCTATAAAATCACTAGTTGATAAGTAAATTAATTTTTTCATAGTAGATTTCAGAACAAAATCCTTAGGAGAAGGTATCGACAATAAATCTTTATCTAACGTTCTCAGTGCTCTATGTGGACAATAACTCAAAACCAATGAATATAAAAAGTAGGTATATTCCCACATAAAATCTTACAAACTAAGCAAAAAAGTTTAAATAAGATGTGAGATTGAGTCAAAAGTCAGTATAACCTCAATAAGAAAGGAGATGCTTTATCCCTAAATTTGCCCCCTCTATCAACTTGGCTGTTTGATTTTGTAGAAACTGGAGATTTGAACATAACTTCACAGGCAAACCAAAATAAATGCTGTTAGAATAATTAATCTGGTTTAATACTAAAGACGGAGTTAAAATCTGGAAAGAATGAACAGATGATCTTGACCTTATTGACATAATTTCCTTAAGGTGAAGTGAATCTTTTTATCAAGGCAGTTTACCCGTGGCTCAAAGGTCAAATAAGAGTCTATTACAATACCTATGATTTTTAACTCTGAAGATAAGAGTATTTATTTACCCAGCAATTTTAAATTCTGAAACAGTGGGACCCAAACAACCCAGAGTAATTTGGTTTTATTGGCATTCAACATCAGATAATTACTAAATACCCAAGTCTTAATTCTCAAAAACAAATTATCTAAACATTTATAATTTTGTTCCCATATATTAATAATAGGGATAATAAATACCAAATCGTGGGCATAAGAGTAGCAGGGTACATTGATTAACACATCCTTTTCAAATAAATGCATGAATATATTGAATAAAATTGGGGAAAGCAGTGAACCTTTTAGGATTCCATATTCTAATTTCTGTACAGAAGAAATACTGTTGTTAAATCATACTTTCCAACTTCTGTGTTCTAAAATACCTTTGAACCAATTCCAGACATTACCATCAATACCTATTTCACTTAATCTTAACAGCAACCTAATAAGAAGCATTTTCAGTATTGTGAAATTTATGAGAACCAAATTGCAAGTCATAAAGTAAATTAAACTTATCCAAGAATTGAGTAAGTTGAGATGTCACAATTGCTTCCTGTAATTTAGCTACAAGGAAAGCGTAGTTACTCACCTGACACAGGTGATCTCTGGGAACAGCAGGAATTTAGTCTTCAGATATGAGTGACGTCGGTACTGACGGATCCTGCACGGGAACGCTTCCCAGCGTCCAATAGGAAAGCCTTTGGGAGCATCCCACTGCACCTGCATAGCTGCCTTCCCGCCTTTGTGACGCTCCCTCCTCAGTTGAGTTTGTAGGTGAAATAAAAGGAGAGAATAGAAAGAGAGAAAAACCCTATAACTCATAGGGGAGGAGGGTGGGTTGTGAAGACTAAATTCCTGCTGTTCCCAGAGATTACCTGTTACAGGTGAGTAACTATGCTATCTCCAGGAACAAGCAGGAATGCAGTCTTCACATATGGGCCTCCCTAGCTCAAAGATGCCAGAGAAATGATTCCAGAATCTGTAGATTTGCCTCAGAGCAGGCCTCAAGAAGGCATGGATCCTTCATGGATGTCTGGCATCATGAAGCTCTGGGATGTAGGGTAGGAGATGCCCTAAATCTGAAAGAGGTGCTGGAGTACAGCCTGACCAAACATGGCATCCCGGCGGAAGTCCTTGTCGAGACATTAATGAGCAGCAAAGATATGTACCAAAGACCATTGCTGCTTTGCAGATTTCGTCAATGGCTAAAGAATGTAGGTTTGTCGTCGAGGCAGCCATGACAAAAACATTATGGGCAGTGATATGACCTTCAAGAGATAGTCCTGCTTTATCATAAGCAAATGAGATGCAATGTGCTATCCACTTAAAAAGGGTTTGTTTGGATACTGGCAACCCCAAGTGACTGGGATCAAAGGAGATGAATAACTGAGAGCCTTTACGGTGCTCAGCTATCCTTTGAAGATAGAATGCCAAGACCCGTTTGCAGTCAAGGGTATGGAGGGTTGCCTCTGCCCTAGAGGAATGTGGTCTAGGGAAAAAGACAGGAAGGTAGACTGACTAATTCAAATGGAAAGGAGACACCACCTTGGGCATAAAATGGGGGTGAGTCCTAAGGACCACCTTATCATGGTGGAACCAGGTATAATGCCGGTCTGCCACCAATGCCTGAAGCTCACCGATGCATCTAGCTGAAGTGAGGGCAAATAAGAAGATAACCTTCCAAGAGAGAAACTTTAATTAGGTTGTGGCTAAAGGTTCAAAAGGCAGCTTGAGGGGCCCTAATATGACATTAAGATCCCATGCCACCGGAGGTGGCCTGATCGGAGGCTTGGTCAATAAGAGTCCTCTCATGAAACATGTCACAAGAGGTTGTGAGGAGATAGGCTGAGATGCACTGAGGTGAACCCTCACTGAGTTGTCTTGAGAGCAGAGGATGAAAGATGGAGGAAATACTGAAGGAGAGCCTCCATAAGAGCTGAGAAGGGATTAAGATCCTTCTGGGAACACCAAGTGGAGAACCTATGTCACTTGAAGTCATAGAAACATCTGGTGGATGGTTTCCTGGAGGCTAGCAGGATCTGTTTTACTTCCTGAGGAAGGTTAAGATCTTGCAACACTATGCTTTTTCAGCAGCCAAGCCATGAGATGGAGAGACTGCCGATTGGGATGGAGTTAGCATACCTTCCTCCTGTGAGAGGAGATCGGGAGCTGACGTAGCAGAAGGGGAAACCACGGTTGACGTGGGCAGCATGGTGCTATGAGGATCATGTGGCCCCTGTACGTCTGAAGCTTGAAAAGTGTTTTGGGAATCAGGGGTATGGAAAGCATCCACTTGTTGGAGGCCAGACATCGGGGTTCTGGTGCAAAAACGAGGTTGTTTGGCATTTTGCGGAGTGGCAAAAAGGTCTATCTCTGGAGTTCCCCAGGTCTGAAAGACGTAGGAGATTGTCTCCTGATGGAGGGACCATTCGTGTGGAAGGAGGATCCGACTGAACCTGTCTGCTAGGACATTTTGCTGTCCTGGCAGATACAGTGCTTGGAGGTGTATTTGATGAGCAATAGCAAAAGACCAAAGATGGAGAGCCTCTTTGTAAAGGGCCCAAGAGTCCATTCCCCCCTGCTTGTTCACACAGAACACAGCTACCCGATTGTCTGTCTAGATGAGAACTCTGTGGCCTTGTAGTTGTTGAAACACTTTGAGGGCATTGAAGATAGCACGAAACTCCAGTAAATTTATCTGGAGCTGTGACCCCTCCTCCATCCAGAGGCCCTGAGTGGAGAGAGAGTCCAAGTGGGCCCCCCAGCCCAGTTTGGAGGCATCTGTTGTCAGGATGCATTGATGTGAAGGCATCTGAAAAGGTAACCCTACGAGGAGATTTCCTGGGGTAGACCACCACAGAAGGGAGTTGATGAGACTATCCGTGACTTGGATCTGGTCCCTGAGGGCATCGGAGACCTGCTTCCACTGGGAGGCAAGAGTCTATTGAGCTGTCCGCATGTGCAGACAGGGCATATGGGACCACATGCACTGAAGAGGCCATATGGCCTAGAAGTTGCAGCATCTCCCTGGCTGAGAGATTGTCTCTGAGCATTACTTAGGATGCTAGTTGCACTAATCGAGTACAATGGTCCTGGGGTAGAAATGCCTTTGACCATCAAGTATCTAGAAGAGCTCCTATGAATTCTAGTGTTTGAGTGGGAACTAGATGGGATTTTGGAAGATTTATCACAAATCCCAGATCCTGCAGTACCTGCATTATACAAAGGAGGGATAGATGAATCTCCTGTGAAGTGGCTGCCCTTATTAGCCAGTTGTCTAAGTAAGGGAAGACAAATATTCCGAGAGTCCTTAGATATGTGGCTACGCCCACCATACACTTTGTGAAGACTTCTGGGGAAGAGGCGAGTCTGAAGGGAAGGACTCTGTATTGATAGTGATGCTCTGGAAAATGAAGTCTAGATACCTCCTGTGTTCTGGATGAATGAGGATACAAGTATACACTTCTTTTAGATCTAGAGATCGGAGCCAGTCTTGACTCTGGAGATAAAGGTAGAAGGGTTCCTAGTGAGATCATCTTGAATTTCTCTCGGACTAGAAACTTGTTTAGGTTCCTGAGGTCTAAGATGGGTCTTTACCCTCCATTTTTCTTTGGTATGAGAAAGTAAGGAGAACAGAACCCCATCCCCTGTTGGGATGTTGGAACCTCTTTTATGGCACAATTACAGAAGAAAGTTGATCTCTTGCTGCAGGAGAACAGTGAGTGGGGGTTGAGAATGATATTCTCCCACTAGGGTGGAAGGGGGTATGCTTTGTAGATGAAGCTTGTACCCTTCTCGCACTGTGGTTAGTGTCCACTGCTCTGAGGTGATAAGATGCCACCTGTGGGCATAATGGCAAAGTCTGCCTGCTATGTGGAGGGGGTGGGGTTTTTAATAGGCAGGGTGGCTATGTTCTCTAGGAAGAAGTCAAAAACCAGGCGCAGATTCAGTCTCCGCAGCTGGTTGGGATTTAGGAGCCTGTGGCTTTTTCTGTTGCTTGGGAGGCTGTTACCTCTTCTGGGTACCATGAGGTTGGTATTGAGAAGCTGGGAGGTAAGAAGGTTAAAATTTCTTCTTCTTACCATAGAAAGCTTTCTTTGCAGCTGCTTTTTTCTTTGCAGGGTTGGCAGTAGTTTTGGAAAGCCTATTGAGGATGGTATTCTTAGACTCTAACTGAGAAGCCTTATCTTGCCAATCCTTTTCAAACAGGTTCTCACCAGTACAGGGATTATTACCCAGCTTATCTTGAACCCATTGTTCAAGGTCTGATGCCTTAAGCTAGGCAATCCTATGTGCACCTATACAGATAGAAGTTGCTCTGCTAGTTGATTCAAAACAGTGAAAGGTTGCCCTATTGACAAACTTCAAAACTTTCTGGACATGTTTGACTAAAGTAAGATAGTCTGCCCTTTTATCATCAAGGAGAAGAGGAGCTATTGATTCCAGATCCCTAGTTACCTCCTTAAGGAACATATCCATGTAGAGTATATATGACTTATGCAGGCTGAAAGTATGGAGGCCTGAAAGCATTGAGGGTTCTCGATGGGATAGGAGGAGTGCATCTTAGAACTCTTGATTCGACGAATAGCCGATTCCACTACCATTGAGTGGTGTGGAAGCTGCGTTTTCTGGAACTCGGGGCTTTCCAGTATGCGATACATGGTATTGAGTCATTGAGTATGGGGAGAAATGGTGAGGGGTGTTTCCCACATCTGGAGCACAAGATCCTGGAGTGTACGGTGGATATAGGCAGAGTAGTAACCTCTTTAGGAGCTGTAGGGTATTGGAGAATCTCCAGCTCCTCTGCTCTGTGTTCTTTTTCTGATGTAGGAGTAATGGATAGGCCCCTCGCCATATCCTTGATAAACTCTTGGAAAGACATATCTTCGGAGGAGACATGTGCTATTGTGGCGACAGTGAGGGCTCCTCCGGAAGACTTTGCATCTCTTGGGTACCGATCGATTCATCATCCGAAGAATCAGAATCTGTAGAATCAAAGAATCATCGGGAGCTAAGCTCCTGCTCTTCTAAGATCCGGTACCAATCGAGATCAGTATTGGCCCAAGAGACTTGTACTGATACCTTGGAACCAGGAACAGACTCGAGGGCCAATATGGGTGGGAATGTGCCAAGCGTCATGAAGCCCGATGCCGACTGCATCGGCATCATTGACGGTACTGGTACCGACAATACTGCGGGTAATGTCCTGACTGGTACCAATGCCGCTAACAGAGCTGCTGGACTCCGCTCAATGGCCAGCATATGCTGATCCATAGAGCTTACTGATGCCTGGGTATCAGTACTAGAAGCATGGACTACTGTTCCAAAACATGGCATCAGGAACTCTCCTGAGGTGGAGACCTCGGGAGCATCCTGGACCCCTTTTGTGGCTTTGGAGGGGAGATCCTCCCACCAGAGTAGTTTGGCTGGTTGATCCAACTCCATGGCAATGCTCAAGGCATCTCTATGTTTAGATAGAGATCTACCCTTGGGAGGATGGCCTGTCTTAAAGGAAGACTTGTGTTTCGATACCTGAGATCCAGGTGAGGAAGACGATGCCCTCAATGACATCGAAGCAAGTGAAACCGTATCTGAGGCAAAAAAGAAGCCGAGTTTCGCGACCTGATTCTGTAGGTCTCTCTTTGTCATCTTCTTGCATAGTGGACATTCAGATGGCTGGTGATCTGGGCCGAGGCATTTAAGACACCAGTCATGGGTATCAGTAGCAGAGATAGTGCTACCATACTTAGAACATTTCTTAAAACTACTGGTTGGTTTTTCCATCGTGTCAGTAGACTTGATGGAAGGCCTAAGGCAGCATTGATATGCCTGAAAGAAGTAAAGTTCTTTTTTTTTGTCAGAAAGAAAGAATAGAATCGAAGATATCTGTTCTGGGGTCGACAGGAAGGCAGAAGCAACCACAAAAATAACAAAGAAGAATAATGAAGAAATTTTCTGTGTGACAGGATTTGCTTCCTGCTGGCTCTGTGGAAAACGAAGAACTGAGGAGGGAGAGTCACAAAGGTGGGAAGGCAGCTATGCAGGTGCAGTGGGATGCTCCCAAAAGCTTTGCTTTTGGACGCTGTGGAGCATTCCTGTGTGGGCTCCGTCGATACTGACGTCACCCGTATGTGAAGACTACATTCCTGCTTGTTCTTGGAGATTGTTCGCTATTGTTATATAACTTGTTGCCAACTTCAAATCCAAAGTTCTACCTTTGGAGATTTGTGTTAACAAGATGCCTCCAATTCCTTAACAAAAGTTCCAGAACTCAAAGATAGCATTATAAATGCCAACAATCATTGCAAAGCAAGTACTGGCATATTTACAAACAGTTTGGACATAGATCAAGTACAAAGTTCATTTCTGAAAATTTCTTAAGATTGAACTTCCTTGAGCATGTCTGGATTCCTCCTATCCAATGTCTTCAAAGACTATCAATGCCAAGCCTGGATGGGGAATAGGAGGAGAGGTGACATTCTGTTTGGTTGCTTGAGGTGTATGGGTGGTTGGACCCCAAACCCTTAGAAAATGTTGCAATCCTCTAGATATTTCATAGTAACATAGTAATGATGGCAGATAAAGATCTGCATAACCTATCTAGTCTGCCCAGTGAGGTGGCCAGAATTGTGTCCACCGCTCCGTGCAGAGTTCCCCCACTATGCCTTTTTTTAGGCTTGTAACTGCCACATAGTGCAGGCTACTCCACTCTATGTTTTTGTTTAGGGTTGTACCTGCCGCTTTGTGCAGTTTATCCCCCCTAAGCCTTTGTCTAGAGTTGTAGTCGCCACTCAGCGCAGGCTACCTCCTATGTTTTTTGAAGTGTAAGTTATTTAGGTTTGCTTTTGATTTCATCCTCTTGTTGTAACAGGATCTGCTGTGTCTGTCCCATATCTTTTTGAATTCTGTCCACTCGGAGGGCATTTGAGACCTTCATCACCCTTTCTGTGAAAAGATGTTGTCAAGAATCAGCGGTCTTCTCTGTAGGGATGCATAGGAAGTAAAATAACAGGTGCTAAGGTCTCTCTACTCCTAGCACTGATAAGGATAGAAGCAAATGCCTCTTCATTTTTATTCAACATTTGACCTTGATGCTGGCGTGACTTTGACAATGATTAGTCCTGATGGCCTCTTATTAGTCAGCTGGGGGAGGGGGAAAATCAATGCCCCTTCAATGCCAATGCATCAGTAGCCAATTTGGTGTAGCTCTAGGTTTTGGGTTGATGCTGCAGATGTCATTTCACATGAGCCAGAGTTAGTTGCACCAAAGAACTTCTCCTACTCTTGACATCCATGAAGACCCCTACACATCATCTTTGAAAGATAGCATAGCTAGAGATGTTGGATTTATGCCTGAGACATGACAACCACAAGTTGTAAGTATTAATCATCAATACTGTCTTGTTGCAGCACACACACTTTTTGAAGTCATGGGGAATTTTCAGTTTGTGGGACACCAGGAGATAAAAAGCTGCAGCAGAAACAAATGACTCGGAGACCCTTTTATTAAAATGTGTCATGTTGTCAATGTGCATTTCAGAACATGTGAACCACTTCCATGGGCTTGCGGTAATTGTTACAGAGTAGGTGGGACAATTATCGCATACAGACACACATGATAACTACACATCACGTAATGTGGCAGTGTCTGGGTAGAGTGTGGGTGCTGACTGCATAGGGCAGTTAGCGTGGGCATCAGTACCACATTGTAATCGCCAATGTTGCAGTTAACATGGGTGCATCTAACGCCCCTCAATAGGTGGCATTAGGTGTACCCGTGGTAATTACTATTCTAATACTGAAGAACATGCTAAGGGGCTTACCTGTGTGGTAACTGTCAAGCACATGCTAGCCACACCTCTGACAATTCTTGCAGTGCAGTTGCACCTAATGCGTATTGATTTTGATTCAAAATGCACGTTAGGGGTAAAAAATACTGCACTTCAGTAAAAGGGGTCCCTCAGTATTTAAAACTATATTGACCAATGCTGCACAATGCAAAGAAACTGAAGTGGAAGAATCCAGGCATGGGTGGTTCTCCATGATAGAAACCTTTGTTACAGGGCTTTGTTACAGGTTTTCTGGCCAAGGCTCTGGCAAATGACATCATCCATACATGAGGATTACATAACCTGCTTCTCCTCAGAGAATTAATTTATTTGAACTATATTGGTTTTCTTTTAATACTGTATGTTGTGACTGTGGCAAACCTTGGGGTTCCTGCTACTTTGACAAGAGAAACTGCTGCTCCTTCATGGTTTATCATATTTATAGAGTGCCATGGCTACAGTTCATGAAAAATATCTACATCTCACAACTCAGCATGATGAACAAACCTCTTAAAAGTCATTGTATTACCCATGTATTCATAATCACTCAAATACACATTTCAATCTCACCTACATGTGAATATTTTTATTTATGAAGCTGATTTCAAGGTTTCATGTGGTTCATAGACACTGAGTCAAAGTATACAGTAATTTCTAAGTCATGCTCATATCATTAAAAAATGGAATTTTACTTAAAACAAATATTTTTTCTAATTTGGGACTGCTCAGCATTTTCAGCTTTTGCATTTCAGTGGTACACATTTCAACCAAACATTCATGTTTTGCCTTTTTACTTTTTAACAGTAGAAATGTTGTAGCCTTGCTTTGTAACATCTGATAGAATCCACTGTAGTGATTCATTCCACCTACAGTGACTGCAGCCCGCAATTAGACAGCAAACAGTGGTCTATGAACCAAAATTTACGTACTGTAAAAGCACGTCCTGTTAAAGCATGCAGATGTTTTATTGAAATATTCTGTCAATGTCTATTTGTTCAGCCCAGCACACCCTCCAAGATATGATACAAGAATTTCGAACAAAACTGACAAAAATCAACAACTTCTGTTGTTTGGCATGATACACAGAAATAATTACACTTCATTTACAGTATAGATGCACTTTGCACAGTCATCAACAGTCATCCACTATCGAAACAGCATTTCCATCACCTAGAACACCAAAAAAGGTTATTTTCTTTTAATTCAGAATAAATTAAACAACTGGAACAAATGATGTGCTGGAATAAAAGAGCAAGCCTGCTGTACTTCAAAATCTTATCAAATTATTCCTGAAACTGTATCAAGGAAAGCAAAACATTTAATTAGGCAATCTTTAACTACAATACAAGTATTGTGTTATTGCAGTTTCTTATTCTGGAGATAAAAATAAACATCATGAAAAGACATAATTTTGAGGAATCTGAATACTGCACTAATTCCTGCTGCACTTGGTTGAAAAGCACCAAGTGACATGGGGCCAAATTTACCAAACATTAGCATGTGCAATCTCCAGCAGTGCTCATCTTATTCCTATGGGTATGGTGGCAGATGGTAAACATTGCCCGTGATGGAAGTAGCTCTCGCTATAAACAGTTAAAACTGGGATGGCCTCAAACCTGCACTTGCAGCAACAAAACCACGGCAAAATACAGTTAGCTTATAACTGTAAATTAAAGGTCAGCAAACAAAGCTGCAAATGTACCTTTTTAGAAACAGGAAACAAGCTCCAAGGCAAATTACATTACATTCTGATTCAACCTGAACCAGATGCTACAGAGATGAACTCATTGGCTTGTTTTGTATTCTATGCAGAGTGTACGAGCATCCTAGTCTGCATATCTAATATTCTATACTGATGCACAAATTCTTTTCCACTGTTTTGCAGTCACTTTTAAGTGTCTCCAAATTCATGAGAGTCAGGTATGCACTGTTTTCTGCCCATCACATTTCTGAAAGAACAGGAATCTTTTA
Organism: Ichthyophis bannanicus; assembly: GCA_033557465.1. NCBI lineage: Eukaryota > Metazoa > Chordata > Amphibia > Gymnophiona > Ichthyophiidae > Ichthyophis > Ichthyophis bannanicus. The sequence continues at coordinate 102,099,377 of CM066038.1, forward strand.
CATGCATATGAAAACCAGTTTGCAGGTTAAACCTCAAAGGAATTTCAGCTTTTATTAAACAATAAAGGTACACTAGAATCAGAATAGAATAAAAAGGTTTATCACTTGAAACTCGTGGTTTTTGAAGTACGGATGTAATTTCCATGGTGGAAAATAATGTTTTCTGAAAAATACAATTATAGCAGACATAAAGCAAGAAATATTGTAAGATACAGGGCCCATCAAGCAGCTCTTGGTAAAAAAAAACTCAGTTGACATAAACAACTAAAAGTATTGTCATCCGTTATTCTGACATTCTACATCATCATCATGGAAATTTAGATATAAACGCTAACCAAAGGTATCTTCCTTTTAATCAGAATTGCATCAAAGAGAAATATATGGTGAACATTACATTCTATATGCAGGATCTTATTGAGGAAATGTTAACAGTATGAAATGCACTTCAGAAGACAATAACACGAATTAAGCGAGACCACATGAATTCTAAAGAAACACAGGTGTAATGTGCATGTCCAACAATGGGCAAAATGGCAATGTTTCGCATAGCAAATTATTTAAAAACTTGTCACATGCTATCTATTTTGAAGCAGAGAATTTCTCAAAGCACTTCAAAGGGAATTTCCTCATTCATGATGCAACAAGTGGGCAATGAACTATTGCAGTTGTAACAGAATCAAGAAAGAACATTCACCGAATGCAAATAATAAATACTGAAAGCTACATGAGCATGTCAGAAGTCGCTCATTATTCTGCCTGTTACAAATACTGCGTTCTCAAATGGGAAGTTGTTCTGTATGATTTTTGAAGACCGTCACTAATCCAATTGCTCAACTGCACATAGGCCTCTTTCTACAGTATGAACTCATCATGCCTAAATGTAAAAGAACATAAGTAGACTGATCACCGTTCAAAAGAATTACAGCATGCATTGTGGTTTTATTATTTTGAGATCTGTATAAATATATTTCATATGCACTTTTAATTATACTCAGTTTTTTTTGTCCATTTCGTTCATGATATCAAAATTTTTTTCCAGTTGTATGTTGCATTGTCAACTGGAACTGTATGTTCAAAGTTTTTGTTATATATATAAAAAAGAGAGTTCTAATGGTAGGAGCAACAATGGCAGACATTTCATTGTGCTCAAGTATTGTCACGTAACTTACAGAGGCTTTCTCCGTGCAATAGTTCCTTCATGTTCTAGACATGCTGTGTGGTTATCTCTTTCCATTATTCAAACCTTGAAATGTAAAAGTCCTATTTCGGTAGAACCCTTTAGGCAGCGGCTGTAGAACACAGGTAATGGGCTTTAATCCCTTATAGATCTCTCTTCAGAAGCCTGAATAGTGTTTGGGTTCAGCTTACATGTGGCCATGATTCGGTTTCATAAAGCAGATACTCGTACAATGTTTCTTTGTGAGTAGTCTGGAGAATCCGGTCTGTCATCTTCTTCAGGTGTCGTTACAGGGGGTGTTGGTATGCTTATTATTGCTGTAGTGACGTAAGGCTGCTCACAGTTTAATTTAATACTCTCTTCCACTTTGGCATTTAAACTGGATCGGCTAAAAGAAAATCAGTGTAAAACTCTATGTTAATGATTAGAACATGAGCATTTTCTGCTTTACCCCCATTGTCTACCTTCTATCAGGATGTTCAGCGTTGGCTGTTGCTGGATAAGAGCACTGGATATCTGGACTGCTGTGGCTGAACTTGTAAGTCTGTGTCTGAGGCAATGAAGAGTTAAGTGTCTTGCTCAAGATCACAAGGAGCATCAGTGAGATGTGATCCTGCTGCTTTAACCATTACACTAACTCCTCCACACCCAGCGACAACACTGGCTTATATTCAAAGGATTCAGGCTTCTCACTTAGACTCCTAAACTGGCCCTTTTGAAAATTGACTAAGGCTGGGTGCTTAAATTTCTGTTCTTTGCTCACTAGGCTCCTAAATTCGGGAGTCTAAAAAATGGGTGGCAACAGGGGCAGCTTTAGGGGAAGGACACAAGTTAGGAACTTAGCCCTGATTTTCAGCACTATGCACCTACATTAGGATCCTAAATCCAGGCAAACAAAAAGCAGGCCTAAATTTAAGAGCATGACTCATAGGCTCCTAACTAGGTAAATTTTGAAGTGAAAATGTTGGTGGTCAGTTTTTGAAACGTCAGATATTTAAACAGTGCAGTAATCAGTTGCAGCATTTCAGTAGCCTCTGGATATTCTGTGGCAGTACTCTGTTAATGAGTATCTGGATTGTGGCTCATTTATCCAGAGAGCAAATTAGGAGAGCTTTTTCAGCGCCCTAAGCTGTCCAGATAAATTATCTGGATTGCAGCTGAAAATCACCACTATCCAAGTAATGGCCAGGATCACCCTTGTTCTGTCCCTGGACGGCCCTGGCGCTCTCCACATAGTGCCGAGGTGGTCTGCAAAGGTATTCGGCGATGTTACTGGGATAGTGCCACTGATTATCTGTCTGAGTGCCCTCTGTGGTTATCCAGAAAAGGACTTTTCAATATTGACCCCTTGGCTTCTAAGTTTGGCTGAAAACAGGGGACAAATTTAGGAGCTTAACATAGGTTTTTAAATTTAGGAGCTCAACTTTTTTCTGAATATCAGTCTCTCAGATTTGGTTTAGGTGTTCTTACTGTAGGAATTGCTGGGGTGTAACTTTAGAGCTTTTGCATGATTAACAATTCTGCTCTATAAATTGCAAATAATCGGAGTAGAAATCAACCTATTAGGTATGATCCCAGGGTCGCTATGTGCCTAGCATTCAAGCAGTATTTGGTGAAATATCCTTTCAGAAAGTTTGGGTGCATTAACCCTTTGAAGGCCTACTTTAAATTTTTAATCCACATTCTGCAGCCGGGTTAATTTTTGCATATTTCAGGAAAATTGTACCCGTCTTATTCAATATGTTCTAATAGTGATTTTCCTTCTGCTATGGTCATGTATTATATACCATTTGATAGGAATATTTAGTCAGAATTTTGGATCCCGAGAGTTTTGGGCTCGGCCTGGAAAGGGTTTTAAGCTAGCTGCCACGTGTCTCAACATGGAGCACAACCTTTGAGGATTTTTCCAGCTGGCTCCATATTTCACTGTAGAAAGAAGAGTCACGACTTTCAGTTGTTACAGTGCTTTTGTGCAGATCATATCCCTTTAAATTCCTCTGGAAGACTGAGCTGCTCGAGAGAGAGCAGAAGTGGGGTCTGAATGTGTTGATAGATCGGGGTGCTTTTTTATGAGTTTTTTGTTTACTGACTTCTAATGAAAACAAGTTTTTTTCATTATGCAGTCTTGGGAGTGTTTTGTTAGCCTTGCTCTTTTGGCAGCTTTTAATGGATAGTAGCCTAGTGGTTAGCCCAACAGCCTGCTACCCAGGCAATCTGGGTTCAATTCCCACTAGTACTCCTTGTGGCCTTGGGCATGTCACTTTATCCTCCATTGCCTCAGAAGAAAAGGCATGGCAATCTACTTCCTGTAATACCTTGCCAATAACACCTAGAGGCTGCTGGGTCACCAGGAGTCAGCATTGACTTGAAGGCACTTAAAAAAGAGACATCATTAATATTTTTAAATGGTTATTTTCCAATAAGCACTAGAGCGAGGTGCTGATGAATCTTGCTCTATATTCTACAGAGGTACTAGATCTTGCCTTTATTTAAGTGGAACCATACAAGTAAAATAAAACACTGACGGGCTCATTCTAAGATTGTCATGCATGAAAGCCGTGTTAGTTCACTTTAATGATAGTTAAATAAAATGAGAAACAAAAAAGGAAATGAAGGTGATACCTTTTTATTGGACTAACTTGCATACCAGAAGGCACTGATGGACCAAAGAAAGACTTCTGATGTGTTTTGTGTTCTAATGTAAAAGAGGTGATGTCAGTACCTGCCCTTTTGGAACTGAATTTAGTATACCTGCCCTTGCTCTTTTCCAGATGTAACACAGCAGCCCACCAGATGTGTGTAATGTTTACTTGTGTCCTATACTAATCCACTGAGTTAACTGTTCCCTTCAGTGATACTCGTATGTTACTACTGACAATGGTATACCTGTTGGATAAAGGTGTTCTTTCCACACATCGGATCTGGATAGTGCTGAGTTCCTGTATGCTGCCTGGACGGCTACCTGTCACATTAGGAGTGGAGATCCGGAATGTCTTTTTGTTCGGTCGTGAGCAACAAGAACTGGTGACACCGTGCTGAGAGGAGATTGAGGAACTATGGCTTAAAGGTTGATTCACTGTAGTTACTTCCATGCAGCTCTCTTCATACATTTGTTCATCCACAAACTCGTGATTCTGAGCAGGAATAACACATGGTAAGTGAAGATGACCAGAAAAAAGGGTTACACGTTAAACAGAACACAGGGACGGTATTATAGTCTCAGAACTGACATTTTCCCACAGAAATTCCTCTAATGCAATAATGTGTCTCTAGGTGCACATACTGTGTGCAAAATAAGGAAAAAGTACAGCCACAGAAAAATTTGCAGTTTTCAACCATTTTCAGAATTAGTTGCAAATGCATTTAAATGTTTAAATTCTCAACTTAAACCATCCTTTTTATGTAGGAAGCTTATGAAAAGCCATTTGAGAAATCATACAAAATTAGCTTTAATGTGAAATAGCATGCAAAATGTTAAATACAGGACTTGAAAAAAGTTTGATAACCCTGAGTATAATGAAAATTACAAGTTCTTATTCATTTATCAAAACTTGATTACATGACTCAGGGTAAGCATTCAAGGCACATTTCAATATACCATCATACAATTCAATCAAACCTCAGTCCTCCAATTAAATACTTTAATCCTAGATTAAATGCAAAGTATAAATGACATGGGGGTGTGCCGGGAGCATTCTGGGGCAGCACACGTCACTAACCGGGCATCAGCAATATTGAGCTGTTGCCAGGTTAACGACGCATGGTGAAAGCCAGGCATAGGAAACACTGGCCTAAGTTTCACCACAGAAGCTAACTGAGCTGTGGGCAGGGCCGGATTTGCCTATACGCCACGTACGCCGTGGCGTAGGGCCCACAGCTGGCAAGGGCCCACCGGGAATGTTTTTTGCACAGGGCCCCGCGTTTCAGGGGGCCCCGCGCAAAAAACATTCTGATACATCATTAAAATTTAAAAAAAAAAAAAAAACTGTCGCTGCCTCTGCCGGGGCCGCCGCGGCAGAATCGAGTGTGCCGCGGGGCCCCCCCTGCCCAGCAGGGCCTGCCCTCCCCGGTATCACCTCTCTCAGCTGCCTCCCTCCAGTCACACGCGCCGGCTTTCAGAGCGCGAGGGAAGAGTTTTTCCCTCGCTGCTCTGTTTAAGCCCGCGGGGGCTGATGGGATACCCCGCGGGCTTAAACAGAGCAGCGAGGGAAAAACTCTTCCCTCGCGCTCTGAAAGCCGGCGCGTGTGACTGGAGGGAGGCAGCTGAGAGAGGTGATACCGGGGAGGGCAGGCCCTGCTGGGCAGGGGGGGCCCCGCGGCACACTCGATTCTGCCGCGGCGGCCCCGGCAGAGGCAGTGACCGCTTCTTTTGTAAAAAAAAAAATTCGCTGGGCTGGGGTGGGCGGGGGGGGGGGGGGGAGGACGGGGGATGGGCTGGGGGGTTTAGGAGTGGTAATGGCTGTGGGCTGTTGGGGGGTTAGGACTGGTGATGGGCTGGGGGGGTAGGAGTGGTAATGGCTGTGGGCTGTTGGGGGGGTTAGGAGTGGTGATGGGCTGGGGGGTTAGGAGTGGTAATGGCTGTGGGCTGCTGGGGGGGTTAGGACTGGTGATGGGCTGGGGGGGGTTAGGAGTGGTAATGGCTGTGGGCTGTTGGGGGCTTAGGACTGGTGATGGGCTGGGGGGGTTAGGAGTGGTAATGGCTGTGGGCTGTTGGGGGGGGGGTTAGGACTGGTAATGGGTTGTGGGGGGGTTAGGACTGGTAATGGGCTATGGGGGGGTTAGGAGTGGTGATGGGCTATGGGGGGGGCTATGGGCTATGGGGGAGCTAAGTCTATATGGGCTGATGGGATTAGGACTGGAAGTGGGTTGATGGGGGCTTAGGACTGGTAATGGGCTATGGGGGGGGCTTAAACTAAAAATTGGGTGATGGGGATTAGGACTGGAAATGGGCTGGTGGGATTAGGACTGGTAGTGGGCTATGGGGGGCTAGGACTGGTAATGGGTTGGGGGGGTTGCTAGGACTGGAAATGGGCTGGGGGATTAAGACTGGAGGTGGGCTGATGGAGTTAGGACTGGTAATGGGCTGTGGGCTGTTGGGGGGGGGGGGGTTAGGACTGGTAATGGGCTATGGGGGGCTAGGACAGGAAATGGGCTGATGGGAAGGGGTTAGGACTTGAGGTGGGCTGATGGGGTTAGGACTGGTAATGGACTGTGGGCTGATGGGGGGGTTAGGACTGGCAATGGGCTATGGGGGGGGTTAAGACTGGTAATGGGCTGTTGGCTGATGGGGGCTGTCTGGTAATGGGCTATGGGGGGTTAGGACTGATAATGGACTATGGGGGGGGCTAGGACAGGAAATGGGCTGATGGGGAGGGGTTAGGACTTGAGGTGGGCTGATGGGGTTAGGACTGGTAATGGACTGTGGGCTGATGGGGGGGGGGGGTTAGGACTGGCAATGGGCTATGGGGGGCTGACTAGAAATGGGTTGATGGGGGTTAGGACTGGAAGTGGGCTGATGGGGGGTTAGGACTGGAAGTGGGCTGATGGGGGGTTAGGACTGGTAATGGGTTATAGGGGGGGCTTAAACTGAAAATGGGGTGATGGGGGGTTAGGACTGTAAGTGGGTTGATGGGGGGGCTAGGACTGGTATTGGGTTGGGGGGTTGCTAGGACTGGAAATGGGCTGATGGGTGGCTAGGACTGGAAATGGGCTGATGCAGGGACTAGAAGGGAATGGATGCTGGGTGAGGCTGGAACTAGAAGGGAGCTGATGTTGGGGGAGGATTAGAATGGGATGGGGCTGGAAGAGTAAATGGAGAAGGGAAAAATATTTTGTGTGGGAGGGATAAAAAATCTACAATTGGCCGGGTATTGGGAGAGTAAGTGGGGATTGAGGATGGAGGGGTAAAATTTGAGTGGATGAAATAGGAATGAGGAAAGAGCAAAAGGAGAAAGATTAGTATGTTAAAGCAGATGTAGAGAGAGAATGGAAAAAACTAGAAGAGAGAAGAAAGGACAAATGGACAGCAGACGATGGAGGGTTAGCAGAAGACACGAAGAAACCAGAAGAAAGTGGCTGGAGCAATTGCAGCTGAAAAAAATGCACAAAAGGTAGAAAAATATCTCTTTATTTTGAATTTATTAATTGGAATATGTCAGCTCTGGTAAATGTGCATCATTAACGTCTGCGCTTTGTTTAGTACAAGAGCAAATTAATGTATAGTTTTATTTCTACAGTGTTGTACATTCCAAGTTTGGCTTTTGGGATTCCCAGTTTAATTATTGTCTTCCTGTTTCTAAAATGTGATTACTTGTTTGCTGATGGTCTATGTTCTGCATGTGTAACTGAGCTGAGGTGTTCTGTTTATATAATTCCTATTTGACATTGCCACTTGTTCTCTTTCCCCAGTAGGTCATGTATTGTTGTTCTCTGAAATGTATTGGTTTAATATTTGCAGTGTTGCCTTTTGATTGGTAGAGTATGGTGCTTTGTGAGTCCTGGTAGTGCTGTTAGGATACGGCGGGTTTGCTATGGGTTCTAAATGGGCAGTGTTTGTTGTAGTTCCTAATGTGTCTGGCAGTTGGCACTGGATTATAGTAATGTAGAAATCTTTTAGTCTTTCTTTATCCATACACTCATTAAGAGGCACGTTTACTAAAAGTTAGTATATGGTAACATTATGCAAATATTTATGCAAATGAGGCCCCTTATGCAAATGAGGCCCACACCCCCCTTGGGCCGCCCCTGCTGGGGGCCCACAATTTTTGTTGGCGTAGGGCCTCACTCAAGGTAAATCCGGCCCTGGCTGTGGGTGAATGTTGCCGTTGCTAGTAAGCTTTGTGGCAATTTGGGCAACCTGGATATTCAATGCTGGAGCCTGGATATGGCCCCAATATTGAATATCTGGGTTTAAAGTTCAGCACTAGCTGTTAGCTGCTGTAGGAATGTTAGCCACCAGCGCTGAATAACGGGCCCCATTAATTTTATTTTAACCTAAAGATTCAAGGGTAAAGTACTCCAAAAGACAGAGGCTAAAAAAATGAAATCATGAAAATTAAACAGCCAAAGGGAAAGTCAACTGAAACAACTAAATTTTGTCAGCATCTAGAAAAAGGATCTGGGTATGATCGTAGACAACACATTCATATCTTCTGTTCAGTGTGCAGTGGCGGCAGCCAAAAAAGCAAACAGAATGTTATGAATCATTAGGAAAGCAAAAAAGAGAAGAAAACAAAGGATGACATCATAATGCCTCTGTATCGCTCCATGGTGTGACCGCACCTTGAGTATTGTGAACAATTCTGGTCTCCACGTCTCAAGAAAGATATAGCGGCATTAGAAAAAGTACAGAGAAGGGCAACCAAAGTGATAAGAGGGATGAAACAACTCTCTTATGAAGAAAGGCTAAAGAGGTTAGGGCTCTTCAGGTTGGAGAAGAGATGGCTGAGGGGAGATATGATAGAGATCTACATAATCCTGAGTGGAGTGTAATGGGTAGAAGCAAATCGATTGTTTACTCTTTCAAAAAATACAAGGACTAGGGGATATGACATGAAGCAACAAACTAGAATATTTAAACAAATAGAAGAAAATATTTTTTTCTCTCAACATATAATTAATCTTTGAAACTCATTGCCAGAGGATATGGTAAAAGAAGGTAGTGTAGCTGGGTTTAAAAAAGGTTTGGATAAATTGCTGGAACAAAAGTCCATAAGCTGTTATTGAGACAGTCCAAGAGAAAACCACTGTGTGTGGGATAAGTAGCATGGAACTGGCTACTTTTAGGGATATCTCAGGTCCTACCTGGATGGGTCACTGGTAGAAACAGCCTTGATGGACATTTGGTCTGATCCAGTATGGCAGTTCTTACATTCTTATGTTAGTCTGACCTCTCTGATGAGTAAATAAATGGAAATATTGAAAAAACAGACTATAGTGAGGTTCCTGGAATCCAATGGATTGCATAATCTGAGGCAGTATGGTTTTACTAGAGGAAGGTTTTGTCAGACGAATCTGAATAATTTCTTTGACTGGGTGACCAGAGAATTGGACTGAGGGAGAAAGCTAGACGTGGTGTACTTTGATTTCAGCAAAGCCTTTGACACGATTCCATACAGACGACTTATAAATAAACTGAGTGCTTTACGGATGAACCCTAAAGTGACTGACTGGGTTAAAAACTGAAGTTCACTTTGAGCATGACACTACCAGCTGTGTGCTGCATGCATTGGTCCTTGATTTGATATTGTGGAAGAGCTATGGGGTAACATTTGGCTCTTTGCAGATCATCAGCAATAGGATATACAGCCAGTATATAACAGTAGATAACATGAGGAGGCATCTAGAGAAGATTGAAAATTGGTCGAGTCTTTGTCAGCTAAGATTTAATGCTAAAAAATGCTGGATCATGCATTTGGGCAGCAAAGGTTCAAGGGAGCGGTACAGTATAGGGGGTGAAGTACTTCTGTCTATGAAATAAAAGTAGGGATGATTGTTTCTGATGATCTTATGGTGGCCAAACAGGTAAAAAAGGCGATGACAAAATCCAGAAGGATGCCTGGGTGCATAGGGAGAGGAATGGCCAGCAGGGAGAAGGGTGTGATAGTGCCTCTCTGTGAGTCTCTGGTGAGACCTCATGTAGAAACATAGAAACATGATGGCAGAAAAAGATCACATGGCCTATCTAGTCTGCCCTTCCATATCAACTGCTACAATAGTCCCCATTTTTTCCTTTAGAGATCCTCTGTGTTTGTCCCATGCTTTTTTGAATTCAGATACTGTCCTCATTTCTACCACCTCCACTGCATCTACCACCCTTTCCTAAAGAAATATTTCTGCATATTACTCCTGAGTTTATCCCCTTTCACCCTCATCCTATGTCCCCTCGTAGCAGAGCTTGCTTTCAATCAAAAGAGGCTTTCCTCCTGTGCATTTATGCCATGGAGGTATTTAAATGTCTCAGTCATATCTCCTCTATCCTGCCTTTCCTCTAAAGTATACATATTAAGATCCTTAAATTTGTCCTCATATGCTTTATAATGAAGACCACTAACCATCTTAGTAGCCACCCTCTGCACTGACTCCAACCTGTTTATATCCTTTTGAAGGTGTGGTCTCCAAAACTGCACACAATACTCCAAATGACGTCGCACCAAAGACTTATACAGAGGCACTATCACCTCCTTTCTTCTGCTGGCCATTCCTCTCCCTATGCACCCAAGCATCCTTCTAGCTTTCGTCGTTGCTGTTTCTACCTGTTTAGCTACTTTAAGATCGTCAGAAACAAACACGCCCAGGTCCCACTCTTCTTTTGTGGACAGAGGTACCTCACCCCCCTACACTGTATCGCTCTGTTGGATTGTTGCAGCCAAATACATGACCCTGTATTTTTTAGCACTAAATTTCAACTGCCAAATTCTAGACCATTCTTCAAGCTTGTTATCTACACCTTCTTGGGTGTCTACTCTATTGCAAATTTTGATATCATCCACAAAGAGGCAAACCTTACCAGACAGCCCTTTCGCAATATCACTAACAAAGATGTTAAAAAGAATTGGACCAAAGACAGATCCCTGCGGCACTCCACTGGTAACCTCTTTCTCAGAGTGAGCTCCATTTACCTGTACCCTTTGTTGCCTCCCACTCAACCAATTTTTAACTCAATCAGTAACTTTAGGGTCCATCCTTAGGGTGCTCAGTTTGTTTATAAGTCGCCTGTGTGGAACGGTGTCAAAGGCTTACTAAAATCTACACCACATCTAGGGTTCTCCCTTCCTGGTCACCCAGTCAAAGAAATCAATCAGATTTGTCTGACAAGACCTGCCTCTGGTGAAGCCATGCTGCCTCAGATCTGATAATCCGTTGGACCCCAGAAACCGTACTATTTTCTCCTTCAGCAGTGTTTCCAATAATTTACTCACCACCAAGGTGAGATTTGGAGTACTGTGTGCAATTCTGGAAACTGCATCTTCAAGAGGATATAAACAGGATGGGGTTGGTGCAGAGGGCGGCTCCTAAAATGGTTAGGGGGCTTCATCATAAGGCATGTTGTTGATGTTATGTGCCGTCGAGTCGGAGTCGACTCATGGCGACCCTCTGGATAGCTATCCTAATTTGTGTTCGGTCTTCAGTCAGGCGGCTCATTGTTGACAGACTGGTACCCGTAGCTGCTGTTATTGTATCGATCCATCTCATTGCTGGCCTTCCTCTTTTGCGTTGACCTTCTATCTTGCCAAGCATGATGTCTTTCTCTAATGATCTCTCTCTTCGCATGATGTGTCCAAAGTATAAAAGTCGAAGTCTTGTCATCTGAGCTTCTAAAGAAAGCTTAGGTTTGATCTCCTCTAGTACCGACTGGTTTGTTCTTCGGGCAGTCCATGGTATGCACAGTATTCGCCGCCAGCACCATAATTCAAAGGCATCAATTTTCTTCCTGTCTGTCTTTTTCACTGTCCAGCTTTCACATCCATATGATGTTATTGAAAATACCATGGCTTGAACAAGTCGAATCTTTGTATGGAGAGAGACATCTCTGCTCTTGAGAATCTGAACTAGGTCTTTCATAGCCATTCTGCCAAGAGTAATGCGTCGTTTGATTTCTTGACTGCTTGTTGCTTCATTATTGATAGTTGATTCAAGTAGGTTAAAATTGTTCACAATTTCAATTTCTTCTCCTTCAACGATGAACCTGTTGATTATGCCAGTTGTCATGATCTTTGTCTTCTTTACATTACATTAAGGTGCAGGCCCATTTTGAGACTATGTTCTTTGATTGTGAGAAGCAAATGTTTCAGATCATCTTCACTTTCAGCCAGTAATGTGGTATCATCAGCATAGCAAAGGTTGTTGATGAGTCTTCTACCAATCTTCACACCTCTGTTGTCTTCATACAATCCTGCTTCTCTGATGATTTGTTCGGCATATAAATTAAACAGGTAGGGGGAAAGTATGCAGCCTTGACTTACACCTTTGCTTATTTTAAACCATTCTGTTTCTCCTTGTTCCGTTCGAACTGTTGCTTCTTGATCAATGTACAGATTGCGCAAGAGAACGATCAGGTGTTCTGGTATACCCATGCTGCTTAATATGGCCCAGAGTTTCTCATGGTTTACACAGTCAAAAGCCTTGCTATAGTCGATAAAGCACAAATAGATATCCTTTTGGTATTCTTTAGTCTTTTCAAGGATCCATCTCACATCCGCAATGATGTCTCTCGTTCCGCGCCCTTTCCTGAACCCTGCTTGCACTTCAGGTTGTTCTTGTTCCAGGTATGGTTGTAGTCTCTTTTGAATAATCTTCAGTAGAATCTTGCTGGCATGTGGGATCAGTGCGATTGTTCGATAATTTCCACAGTCAGTTGGATCACCTTTCTTTAGTATTGGTATAAACACAGATCTTTTCCAGTCAGTTGGCCATGATGTTGTCTTCCATATTTCTTGGCAGAGCCTTGTAAGTATGGTAACAGCTGCATCAGATTGCTGCAATACTTCTATAGGAATGCCATCAATGCCTGGTGCTTTGTTCTTTGATAAGGCTTTCAATGCTGCTTCAACTTCTTCTTTCATCACCAATGGTTCCCGATCATAAGGTACAGGTTGAAATGGCTGTTGGTCCACTTGATCTTTATCATATAAAAACTCTGTATATTCCTTCAACCTTTTCTTGATCTTCTCAGCATCATTCAACATAGAACCTTGAGCATCTTGTAACATTCCAATTCGAGGCTGGAACTTTTTCTTTAACTCTCGTAGCTTTAGGAAAGCCGATCTTGTTCTTCCTCTAATAGTTTCTGCTTCTATTTCCTTGCATGCATCGTTGTAGTACTTTTCCTTGTCCTGTCTTGCTGCACGTTGGAAATCTCTGTTGAGTTCTGTGATTGTCTTTCTTTCTCCTCTGGCTTTAGCTTCTCTGCGTTTCTGGGCAATTTTCAGAGTTTCTTCCGTCATCCATTTTGGCCGTTTTTGCTTTTTCACCTTTGGTAGAGACTTCTCGCTTTCTTCCAACACAACCTTCTTGATGTCATTCCATAACTCTTCCGGAGCTCTGTCATTTGTATCTAAAGCAGCAAATCGATTTTGCAGGCAGTCTTTAAATTCCAGTGGTATATTCTCAAGGTCATATTTTGCTGCATTCATGAGTGGTTTGCTCTTTTTCAACTTTAGCTTGAGTTTGCATACTTGTAGTTGATGATCTGTACCACAGTCAGCTCCAGGTTTTGTTATTGTTGATGTTATAGAGCTTTTCCATCATTGACTTCCACAGATGTAGTCAATTTGATTTTTATAAAATCCATTGGGTGAAGTCCATGTGTACAGTCGCCGCTTGTGTTGCTGGAAGAAGGTGTTTGAGATGAATAGATCATTGGTCTTGCAGAATTCTATCAGTCTTTCTCCAGCTTCATTTCTGTTGCCAAATCCATATTTTCCAACTACTTTGCCTTCTTCTTTGTTGCCAACTTTTGCATTCCAGTTACCCATGACTATCAGGATATCCTGTTTGCATGTTCTGTCAATTTCAGCTTGTACTTGTTCATAGAACTCTTCAATTTCATTCTCTTCTGCAGCTGTTGTTGGGGCATATACTTGAATTATAGTTGTGTTGATAGGCAATCCTCGCAGATGAATAGAGATTAAGCGTTCGCTGACTGCATTGTATTTCATTACAGTTCTTGCAAGTTTCTTCTTTATTATAAATGCAACGCCATTTCTTCTTTGTCTTTCATTTCTAGCATAGTAGACCATGTGATCATCTGATGCAAAGTGCCCGATGCCCGTCCATTTCAGTTTGCTGGCACCCAACAGATCAAGTTGTACACGTTCCATTTCATTCTTGACCACCTCCAACTTCCTTTGGTTCATACTTCGTACGTTCCATGTTCCAATGTGTAAGACATCTTTACAGCTTCTGACTTTCATTTCATGTGCAGCTACATCAGCAGTCAGACTTCCCGAGGGCTTTGATCTAACCACATCATAAATGCTGGCTTTACTCTGAAAAGTGTTCAGCTCTTCCCCAGTAGCTAGTTGAGTGCCGTCCGACCTGGGGGTCTCATCTTCCAGCACCATAGCACAATTTGTTTTGTTGTAACCTTAGCTCTCACCAAGTAAAACTACTATGTCCATCTGACTAATTCTCTTGCCACTGACCCTCGCCATCTCTTCTCAACTCTTAACTCTCTCTCAAAGCACCTGCCCCTCCGTCTCCTCTTTCTCTTTCGGCCCAAACCTTAGCCAACTATTTCCATGACAAAATCCATAAGATCACTCTCCAATTCTCCACTAAATCAGCTTCATCCCCTTTTCCCCATCTCAATACCAACTTTTCCCCTCAATCTCTGTTGCCCTTTCTTCGTTCTTTAAGATCTCCAATGAGGAGACCTCTCATCTACTTTCCTCCTCTAAACTTACTACTTGCTCTTCTGATCCTATCCACACCTGTCTCCTTGGTTCTATTTCCTCCTCTATCATTCCTTCCATCTCACATATTCTCAACCTCTTGCTCTCCACTGCCATGGTCCCTTCGGCCTTCAAACATGCTGTAGTCACACTTCTTAAAAAATCTTCTCTTGACCCTAGTTGTTCTACTTATCAACCCATATTCCTTCTTCCCTTCATTTCTAAACATCTTGAGCGTGCAGTTCTCCATCATTGTCTTGAATTTCTTTCCTCTCAAGTCCTGTTGGATACACTTCAAACTGGCTTTTGTCCCTTTCATTCTGAGACGGCACTTGCCAAAGTCTCCAGTAATCATTCCTAGATAAATCTAAAGGCCTTTAATCTATTCTCATCCTTCTTGATCTTTCTGCTGCTTTTGACACCGTTGACCACCACCTTCTCCTTGTTCTGGTTCTCTTCTTATCTCGCCCATCGCTCTTTCAGTGTTTGTTCTGGTGATTCCTCTTCTACTGCTATCCCACTCAGATGCTGTGCTCCAGGGATCTGTTCTTGGCACTCTCTTTTTCTCTCTTTACACCCATTCATTTGGTGCTCTCATCTCCTCCCATGGATTTCAGTATCATTTTTATGCTGATGATTTTCAGATCTATATTTCTATGCCTGATATCTCTTTGACACTCCAGTCTTGCATCTCTGCCTGCCTGTCTGATATTGCCACCTGGATATCTCACTGCCATTTGAAATTAAACATGACCAAAACTGAACTTCTTATTTTATCCCCTAAACCTTCCACCCCCTTCCTCCTTTCTCTATCTCAGTGGATAACACTTTTCTACTTGTTTCCTCAGCCCGCAACATTGAGGTCATCTTTGACTCTTCCATTTCCTTCTCTTCACATATCCAACAGATAGCTAAAACCTGTCATTTCTTTCTCCATAACATTAACAAAATTTGCTTCTTCCTTTCTGAACACACTACTAAAACACTTCTCCACTCTCTAATTACTTCCTGTCTCAACTATTGCAACCTCCTTCTTGCTGGTCTCTCTCTTAGCCACCTTTCTCCCCTTCAATCTGATCAGAACTCTGCTGCGCAACTAATTTTTTCTCCAGTCTTGATATTCTCATATAAACCCCTCTTCTCAAATCACTTCATTGACCTCCTTTCCATTTTCGTATCCAATTCAAGCTTCTCCTTCTGACCTATAAGTGCATTCACTCTTCTGCTTCTTTCTACCATTCCTCTCTTCTCTCTCCGTACACCCGTCCTCGTGAACTCTGCTCTTTTCTAGCTTGCTTCTCTCTTTGCCCTTTTCTTCCACTGCCAACTCCAGACTTCGGTCCTTTCACTTTGCTGCTCTTTATGCCTGGATCAAACTCCCTGAGTCTGTATGTCAGGCGTCATCTCTGTCCCTTTTCAAGTCCATGTTAAAGGCTTACCTCTTTAAAGTTATTTTTGGATCCTGACCCCCTTCTTTCCTTGTGTCTCCTTACCCTCCTTTTCCCCTTATTCTTATCCTTTGTCTTCTCTGTTTTAATTACATTGTAAACTCTCACAAGCAGGGACTGTCTCTATCTATGTTTGTACAGTGCTGCATACTCCTTGTAGCATTTTATAAATGATTAGGAGGAGTAGTAGTAGTAATATGATAGAGATTTAAATACCTCCATGGCATAAATGCAGAGTAGGAGAACCTCTTTCAATTGAAAGAAAGTTCTGGAATGAGGGGCCATAGGATGAAGGTGAAAGGGGAAAGACTCAGGAATAATCTGAGGAAATATTTCTTTATGGAAAGAGTGGAATAGCCAACCAGTGGAGGAGGTAGAGACAAGAAGGATTAAGGGAAAAGAAAGCACTGTAGAGCTTAGCAGTTGGTATGGATGGGCAGACTGGACAGGACGTATGGCCTTAATCTGCCATCATTTTTGTATGCAATGAGTATAAATTCTACCGGTATTTTAGAAAAGACTGCCAAACATGGAGTCTTTTCTAAAATATGTATGAGGACATGCAAGAGTGCACATGTATTTGCTGACATGTAGAAGCAGAGGAGCCATTTTACCAATCTACACATGTGAAAAATCCACAGAGAAAACCTGGCAATTTACTCATGTAAGTTACATGTGAAAGTATGGGTGTAGTTTGGTGGGGGGGGGGGGCTAGAGAGGGCATTGACCCTCTCAAAATGCCAGACTGCCTCCCATGCTCTCCTGCTGCTGGCTGGCTGCAGAAACCCAGTTTCAAATGTGCTTGCGGTCCTGTTCAAACTGAGAAGAGCACAGGGCCTGTTTTCACATACTCGCACTGAAAGCATTGCGATAATGGTCCTGCGCCCAGTCCCGACTTCCTGGATTTGGGGAGATGGGACCGGCATTGCTGCGCTTTCAGTATGTGTGTGTGAAAGCAGGCCCTGTGCTCTTCTCAGTTTGATCAGGGCCGTAGACATATTTGAATATGGAAGAAGATGCTGACAGAGGGGAAGAGGGAGAGGGAGAAGGAATGATGATGGCACCATAGGAGGGGGAATAGGGACGCAAATGGGAGAAATGCTGCACTTGGGGTAAACGTGGGGAGGTTGGAGGGGGCATGCTGGACATGAAGGGGTAATCAGTGATAGGGCTAATAGGGACCTGGATGGAGGAGATGCTGGATTTGGAAGGGGTGGGGAAGTTGGAAGAGACATACTAGACAGAAAGGGGCAGTCAATAGGAGGGAGAATAAGGACCCAGATAGAGGAGATTTTGGACTGAGGGGTGGTGGTGGTAGATAAGTTGGAGAGGGTGTTCTGGACATGAAGAAGCAGCTAATGGGGGGAAATAGGAGCCCAGATGGAGGAGATGCTAGATTTGAAGGGGGTAGGGCGTTGTTATGGAAATGTTAGAGGTGGTGTACTGGATATGATAGGGACCATACGAAGCAGAATAAGAACACAGCAGGGAGAGATGCTGAACTTTGTGGAGAGGTTAAAGAGGGCATTCTGAACATGAAGGGGCAATCAGTGGGAGGGAGAATAGGGATGTGGCTTGAAGAGATGGGAGGCAAAGAGTAGAGGGCAAGGGTGAAGGAGCGGGACATGAAGAGTGGGGGCAAGGGGAAAGAAAAGAGTGTGGTACATGCCTTTCACTCTAGGCTGGCTCTAGCCCGCTCACCTTGCACTATCCTCTGTCTGTTACTAGGTTTAGAGCAGAGCAGGGAATAAGGGATAGGTAGAGAGAGGGGAGTGCAGGGTGAAGAGGGTGGAGGCAGAGAGTGGAGGGCAGGATGGGAAGCAAGAGAACAGGGAAGCAAAAGAACAAAGAAGCTGTTGTTCAAATCTTCAGGGGGGAAAGACTATTGGGAAGGGATACCTTGTGCTTTTGTGAGGTGTATGGGTGTTGGGGGGGCATCAAGCTCTATGTTTTTGTGGAGTAGGAGGCTCAAAGTGATAAGGTGGAGTTACCAAACCCTTTTATGCTGTTCTGGGGGGAAGGAAGGTAGTTTTTTTTAGATGACCATAATGAACATGTATATATGCAAATGATATGCAAATATGTCACTCCACTCTTTGTCCCTCCAAATGAAATAATCAGACTATGTCCATGCATATAAGTCAGTATTGTGCAAACCTACATGTATAAGTGCTGTCAATTAACAACAAAGGCCACTATATTTAATTCATTTCAGTTTGGAGAGGGAAATAAACAACAGGGAATTAAGAAGGAGAAACCCCTTAATCCTTCCTTAAAGGGATGACCGACACTTGCACATTTTAAAATCTCTACATGCCTGGGAACAGATGTAAATCCCAATGTGAACAATTTTTGTCATACATGGGCATTCCCTATCTGAAATGGGGAATATATTTTTAGATTTTTGACTCCTCCAGGCAATGCCCCAACCTTGCCGTTGACATGTCCCCTTGAAATTTCTAGGTACTATGGATATTCATGTGTAAATTTAGCCCTTTCTAAACTCACTATTTCCATCTGTAAATGCCAGATTTTCAACATGGAAATTGTGAATGAGGCTTCTAAAAGAAGCCCCCATAGCTTTTTGACAATGACTGCATTTTAGTAGCCGGTTATATTTATTTATTTTTATATACCGCACCAACTACCTGGGCAGTTTACAAAACACTCATACATAATAAAAAATACAATCTATTATACATTACCATTACATAAAACATAACAAACTAACAAACACAGGACAAATACAATACTTAGAGGCACACAAAGGAGCGAGGTGAAACTGCAGTTGGTGTCTAAAAAGCTTTATTGATGTAGAACCCCTTCGTGTTTTGGTAGAAGGATAACTCAGGGGATCAACAGCCTCAAAAAAACATAACAAAATCACAAACATTGAAAAACAAACAAAATTAAAAGCAATGAACCTAAAATATGCCATATAAAATCACACACTTTGTACAATGGCATATAAAACTAAACATAAAGAGGTCAATTCTGTTTGGGGCACTTCCGGGCCGTCCAGAATCTAGATGGCCTGGATATGCACCTGATTCTGCTCCCGCAAGATAGGGCCTGGATGGGCCCCGATTCTGGCCCGCCAGACTTCCCCTTTTTTCCTCATCTAGCCCAACCAGGCTTCTGCATGGAGCCGTGGAGCCATGGCGTTCCATTGCCATGACACCGGGACGCCATGCAGGAGCCTTGATTGTCCGACCACTGTGAAATTCTGTGTTCCTCACAGCCCGACCCTGATTGTGCCTTCCGAGGCTGGGCCAGGCAGGGGGAACCCTCTGCCATGCTCACCTTGCCGGGAAGGGGGGGTCCGGATCCGCTGCCTGCTGCCGTCGGGTGGAGGGGGACACTTATTCCACCTCCGATATGGAATAAGTCCCCCATCTGTTTCATCCTGCCTAGACGTACAGGGTCTTCACTAGAATAGGCCCTTTACATCCGAGTTGAGGGTCATGCCTCTGACCCGCCCCATCCTGTTCAGAGCTCCCTGCACATCTCTGCTGTATGTGTGGGGAACTCTATGGCTGGAATAGGACCTGGGCATTTAGCAGGCATTATATGTCTGACCGGGACGTATATCCCTGCTAAACACGAGTCAGAATCTACCCCAAAGCAAATAGACCACTGTAAATAAATTAATAATGATATAAATAATAAAATGTCAAATGTAAATTTAAGATGCCTAATATAAATAAAGAAGGAACTAAAAGAACATAAAAACTATTATGGAAATTAAAACTGCAGCTTGTTCATATAAATAAGAAGAAACTAAAAGCAAGGTTAAAGTACCTGTTGGAAAACAAACATAAAATAACACAGTAAATAAAATTATATAATAAATGTAAACAGAATACCATGGTAAAAGCCAAACATATATATGAGAAGGAACTAGAGAAGTGAACAGGAGTAGCAATATCAAACTGAAACTTGCAAATGTACTCACGTTTACAGAACACCTATACAGGTGGCAACCTAAAATGTGAAAGCCCCCATAAGTACAGTTGTACAGTAAAAATAATGAGAAAGCAGGGAACAATGTGCCATCAATCTGTCCCATTTATATGTGTGTGTGTATGAAAGGACTAGAAGTCTCTCAGAACGAGGTGACACGAACAGCAATTTCAAGAGGGACAGTTCACTGCCCTCCCCCCCTTTTCTTCCCCTCCTGTCTTATATTTATGCTATTTTCCACAATTTTTAGTCCCTTCGGGGGTAGATTTTTGCTTTTTGTTTTTAGACATTTTTATGTTCTTGTTAGCACAATTATTGAAATATTTATTATTTACAGGGTGGTTTTTTTAAATTATTTATTTATGCACTTTACAATACATTAGAGAAGATGCTTAATAAAAAGCCTTACTCAAGAAACAGGGTTACAACAAGAAAATCAACATTTCACTAAACAAAATGCTCATATAACAGAAATAATAAAAGCAAAAAATACAGTGTTAACCCTCTCTAGTCCACAAAAGAAGTGGGAGCATCACAGAAAAAAAAAGAAAGATTTAACATCGAAGCTCAAAAGAAATAGATCATAACCGCATATCCAGCATTACTACTTAACAGGAGCACTAAGAGGGAGCAGGAGAAGCTTCCAAACGTCTGGCACTAATAAAAGTAACCAATTGCGCGGGGTCAAAAAAAACATAAGAAACTGAACAATACTTGATCAGACATGGGTGTTTAAGGAAAAATAACCCCCCCAATTGCAAAACTCCAGGTCGTAAAAGTAAAAAATCTCTACGACGCTTTTGAGTCTCCCTAGAAAGATCAGGATATATACGTACCGCTAAACCCCGGAATAGGATCTTCCTCTTCTTAAAGAAGAGTTTCAATATCCACTCCTTATCAGATATCAATGCAAATGTTACTAGCAAAGTTGAGGGTTCTTGAGACTCTAAACCAGAATTTTCAATGAAATCTGTAACATTAAGGGAGTCCCCTTGCACATTACCATCCCCTGAATTCCTCAACAAAGGGACACGCTTAGCCTTAGAAATATAATAAGCATTAACCAAAGGTGGTATAAGATTAGAAGAGACCCCCAAAATATCAGAAAGATACTCTTTAAACATGTCCCTAGGAGATACAGATACTAATCTAGGAAAATTAATAACACGAAGGTTATTACTACGCGAAAAATTCTCTAATTGTTCCAACTTAGAATGCACAATCAAATCATTCTTTTGAGAGATATCTACATAGTATTCCAAAAGTTTTACTTTCTGCCGTTCTTCTTCTAACACCGTAGAAAGATTAGACACCCTCTCCTCCAAAACCGCAACTGTCCCCGAAGTCAAATTAACTTTAGATGATACAGATGTAATCTGCGGGAGCAATTCTTCACCAAGAGAGACAACTGCGTTCCATATCGACTCCAGAGTGAAAGACACAGGACGTTGAAGAACAAAGGTTCCATCCGGGGCAGCAGTCGGAGCACTCTCCATCCGCCCAGGAGACTGCGATAGTTCCAAGCGTGTAGAAGGAAGAACTTCTCCTGTGTACAAACCTCCAACAGACAGCGACGAAGTTGGTAAAAAACAGGAGGCTCCACTGGCCTCACTTCCAGGCTCCTTCGACACACCTTTCCCTGGGCCTCGCAAGGAAATCCCCTCTCCCAATTCTCTTGGGGGGGATACCTCCAGGAAGCCTTCCGGCAACAGGCTAGGACGAGGAACCTTCGGTGCTGGGCTCACACCAGGGGAGAGAGATGACACCGAGGCCGACACCGAGCTCTCCGACTTCGGTAAGTCGACCAGCCAGTCGTCTCCACCTGCAACAGCTGGACCCCGAGGAGCACGAGATACAAAAGCGTCCAAAGGACCCAAAACAGCAAGAGGCATCGAGGTAAGCTGAGGCTGCGAGGGCTCCTGCCCAGCCTTCCCGTTACGCTTCCTCCCCATGAAGCAATAGCGTGCTCACTCAGTAACAGTTACAATCGCCATCTTGGAACGCCCCCAAATCTCGAGAGCAGCCCCTACAGGGTGTTTTTAGTATGCTCATGGTGCAGTGCAGGTTTTTTCATTTGCAATGCTTTCCAATTGCTGCATGTATTGTATTTTTATAATCACATATTGGTCTACATGGCATCACTGGTACTATTTCTTTTTTTTATTGTTGTAAATTTTATTGATCAATAACAATAAACACAGGACATGAACAGGTAACCAGCTTAAAGGTTCCATCAATAACCATCTTGGTACCATACAAAATACTAGCTCTGAGGAGTAAGAAATGAGATCAAAACATGCACAGCAATAGGACCAGAGAGAAAATACTCCATAAAAAATAACCCTTACAACCCCCCTCATCCCAGTCAACACAAAGGCCTGAGGATTACCCGTAAAAAACAGCCAGAGGAGCCATTCACAAAGCCATTGACACCCACTAAATCCCACCACCTCCCCCTCCCCCTTACCTCCCTCCTTTCCCCTATTTCACCTACCCATCCCACCCCAACCAACCTCCTACCTTACAAACTGAGGGTAATGAAGAGGAAGAGAAAGAGAAGAGGGAAGAACAGTAAAGGAGATTCAAGGGTCAAAGAAACATATTAATGACAGGAAACTGCAGGGAATTGCAGAAGAGGAGACAGTCCCTAGTAGATTATGCACATCAACTCTTGTTAGGAGAATCCGAGTCCATAGATCTTCACCACAAAGAGAAAAACCATGGACCGCAGCCGTAAGTTTATCAGGGCGATATATCTCCAACAGTTTAACTATCCATTTATTAAAGGAGGGAGCCCGAGATCTTTTTCCAAAAATAAGCCATACCTGACTGAGCTGCAAGAAGGAGGCAAGAAGAGATATGACCGGGGTGACCAGCAATCTAGCCAGGAGGCAAAAAGTCCGGTATGCAAGACTCTATATTTAAATCAAATTGCACCTCCAAGTTGAAGATAATATACATATCAACAGAGGACCATAACTCTTGTAGTTGAGGGCTAGACCACCACATGTGTTTGAAATCTCCTCGCCAACCACATAATTTCCAACAAAGTGGATTATTTGCTCAATTCCACTGAAAGACATGAATTGAGAGAACTGACATGCGGAACAAAATCCGTAATTGTGTATTCACTAGGGAGAGAGATATAGAGCAGGAATGAGAATAATGATAAATGTCACTCCAAAAGTCCTCAGATGGAGAAGGCAGGACCACATGCTATTTCTCTCCGAGGGACAAATCCCAGGTGGATACGGAAGATCAGAGGCAATCGCTCTGTAAAGTCACACTAAAAAAGGTTTAAGATGCTTTGAATGAAAGAAGACCCCTCTCAAAGCCGACGGGGGCACAGCACAGCATTCTGGATGTCCACAGAATCAAAACAATGACAAAGTTGTAAGTATTGAAAGTGAGACAGCAGAGTCCCCCACAGCGGTTCTAAATGAGCTTTTGTGAGCATGATGGACTTTTCAAAAAGAGCCGATACACACAAAGATAAGGCATACCTGAGGTACTGCTTCCCAAAATCTCTAACAAAACCAAAGGAAAAGATCAAGGAAAAGGGATAGAACTGCGAAGAGACACCGAGTATGGAGCAAATACTCTGCCAGGTTCGCCAAAAGAGATTGAGAAAAGGATGCGGAAGCACAGTGCATATATCAGCAGGACATTGAAGAAAGGGGATCGCAGCTAGGGGGATTGGAGTCATCCAATCCCTCTCCAAAGTAACCTACTCTACATCCGGTGCATGAACCCACGAAGGCATGGCCCATAAGCAGGAGCACTGACAATATAGCTCAGGCTCAGGAAGACCGAGATCACCAGAGAGCTTTGGGCAAGTTAAGACCAGCCAGCTGATCTGCAGTCGACGGTCTTGGCAGAGAAATTGAGTGATAGCCTGATGGAAGACCAGAAAGAAGAACTTTGGAATGGTTATTGGGAGCTGGGTAAATAAAAATAAGAGCTTAGGTAGCAATAACATTTTAATGGTGTTGATCTGTCCCAACCAGGAAATAGATGTAGAATGCCAAGATTCTAAGTCATGGCGCATATTCTTAAAGAGGGGACCGTAATTAAGGGAGTAAAGCCAGGAAAGATCACGGTGAATAAGGATCCCCAGGTATTGAAACTGATGCACCACCTGGAAGCCCCCAGGAAATACGTAACAGGCAGGGAAGTCCCCAATACAAAGGGAAGTAGCATTGATTTCTGCTTATTTATTGTAAATCTGGATAAGTGGGAAAAATGGTCCAAAATGTCCACAACAATCGGAAGGGAGGTAGAAGGATCTCCATATGTAGATCAGCGTATTGTCAGCATATAATGAGATTGTGTATATAATGAGCATATAAAGAGCATATAATGAGATTGGAGGGAGGAGTGGTCTAGTGGTTAGGACAAGGTACTTCAGGCCGGAGGGCCAGGGGTTCAAGTCCCACCTGGGGACAGCAATCTCAGGCCAGAGGGTCTGGGATTTCTAGTCCTATAGGCACTCCTTGTGGTCTTGGGCAAGCCACTTAACCCTCCATTACCCATGTTCCCTGTAAGTATTAGCATATGTGTCTCATATCCCTCGTGTTAAATGTATCCCCCAATTGACCGCTTTGACCTGGTGAAAAGCAGGATATAAATACAGCTAAATAAAATAAATTGTGTGCCAGCCAGAGCCCAAGGGAATACCAATCTCCTCTGCAAATTGCTGAATTTGAGCTGCCAGGGGCTCAATGGCTAGGGCAAACAGGAGCAGGGACAAGTGCCCCTCCTTAAACGGAAAGGAGATAACAGAAAGCTATTAACCATTATGGAGACCTGAGGGCGTGTGTACATGGCCGCTATCCAGCAACGGAAAGAAGGTCCAATGCCAAAAGACTCTAGGACTTCAAATAGGTAAGGCCTGTCAAAGGCCTTTTCCGCATCTAATGACAATATCGCGTAGCATCCCTCCAAAGATTGAAGGCCATGCAGCACATTAATAAGTTGCTGAACATTCTCAAAACCATAGCGCTGTTTGATAAACTTGGTTTGGTTCGGATGAATAATAACTTGAATTTTAGAATCCAAGCAGTTAGACAACAACTTGGCGAAAATTTTATAGTCAGCATTCAAAAGGGAAATGGGACAATAATTGCTGCAAAATAAAGCATCCTTGCCCCGCTTAGGGATAACCAAAATGGTAGCTTGATAGAAGGAAGCAGGAAGGCATTGCATGGGTAAAATGTTATTAAACACTCAAACCAAGATCAGGCAAGGTTTTGTAGACTTCATCATGAAGCAAATCAGGACCCATTGCCTTGGAAGACTTCAGGTTGCGAATATCATGAAGCACCTCCTGAAGAGAAAAGGGATGGCCAAGAGCTTCTCGGGCCTCTGAAGGAAGTTGAGGGACAGCCACCTCATGCAACCAGCTATGAATAGAAGATGTATCCGCAGTTAAAGTACAAGAATATAAGTCTTCATAGAATTTGGCAAAAATGGCAGCCATGTCTCTGAAACATTGGGTAGGAACACCATGGATAGAGGACAAAGCAGAGATCCGATGTCGCTGCCTCTGTCTCTTTAACTGCCAAAGGAGCAGCTTACCAGCCTTATTATTCATAGAAATGTCTTTTAGTCTGGAGGAGCAGAGATGCAACATGATCAGAAGCCAGAGCAGCTAGTTCACCATGCAGACACACCACCTGCGCCAAACCCAAAGACTATCATCCTGTCTATGATGATGTTCCAGGGTGAGGATGTCATGATGTAACTCATCCTGCTGAGCCGTTGCCTTTTTCTTAAATGCACTGGAGAGAGGAATCGGCTGCCTGCGCAATACCACCTTATCTGCTTTCCAAAGTGAGAAGGTCGAGATATCAGAGGAGTCATTGAAAGTAAGGTAATCCTGCCATCCTATGCGAACAGCTTTGACAAAGTCTTTTGTTCTGCAACAAATCTCGAGACAAGGACCAAGTACATGGGTGTACCTCCGCATCCACCACAACCAGGACCAAGGATATGAGGGCATGATCCGACGGACCCATACTACACCTGAGATAGCCAGGGAAGAAGTGTCTGAGACACAAACCACACATCTATATGAAAGTGGCTATTATGAACTTGAAAAAGTAGGTACAGTCCCATTCGCAAGCATGAAGCATCTACCAGGTATCACAAAGATCCAAGCTTGACATCATGTCAACCAGCTGAGACGGCCATTTAGATCAATGCAATTAAAATCTCCACAAATCAGAATCTTCCCTTGACATGAAGGCTGCACAATTTCCAAAGGGAACTGCCAATCAATCAGGGGGGAATGTATACATTTACAAGGGTAAGTATAGAGTCATTCACCGTACCTATGAGAACAAGAAATCTACCCTCCAGGTCCTTAATCTGATCGATTAGCTGAAAAGAGCATGATTGCGAAAAAAGAATGGCCACCCCCCTCCTGCGAGAAGAAAAGTTAGCAAGTAAAATCTGGGGGAATTTGTGGAGGCAAACTTTAAATGGTCCTGAAGTGCAAGGTGTCTCTCGTGTAAAAAGACAATGTCCGCTCTCTCTCGAACAAGCTGGTCCATGACCCAATGACGTCTAACTGGGTTATTATGACCATGTACATTCCATGAGATCACTTTAGCCATAGCTGTAGATACCATATAGTGACCAAAACACGACCCTGGAAGAGAAAGAGAAGATCCTGACCAAGGAAACTAGAGAGTGCCAATTCCATACAGAAGTCTCCGCCTGCTGTGCATAGCTGTTCCACCTTAAAACATGTCTCAAATCCTCACCTTATGAGCAAATAAACCCTCCCAGTACAACCCCAACCCCCTTAACCAATCCCCCTCCCGTCCTAGCTCTAATGGAAGGAAACAGAAATAAGAGAGCTAACATATACCATGACACAGAGAGTGCCATAAGGGTGAGTACTTAGTACATTGACAATAGCCCCCCCCCAATCCAACCACCTAGCACAATCCATAAGCCCAATAAGATTCTTCCCTTCCACACCCTACTCATCCACCCACTACTCTTCTAGCATACCCCAACCACCCAAATAAATCAAATCTCCATCCCGAATCACAATCCAGGCATCCACCCCATGTAACCATAGAAATACAGACAAGGATAGTGAGCAAGTAGGGTACAACGCCCAGAGAGGTAAATGCTTTGTACAGTGTTGTTTTTGTTAAGTGCCGTTGAGTCAGAGTCGACTCATGGCGACCCTCTGGATAGCTATCCTAAATTGTGTTCAGTCTTGAGTCAGGCGGCTCATTGTTGACAGACTGGTACCCGTAGCTGCTGTTATTGTCTCGATCCATCTCCTTGATGAACCTTCCTCTTTTACGTTGACCTTCTATCTTGCCAAGCATGATGTCTTTCTCTAATGATCTCTCTCTTCGCATGATGTGTCCAAAGTATGAAAGTCGAAGTCTTGTCATCTGAGCTTCTAAAGAAAGCTTAGGTTTGATCTCCTTTAGTACCGACTGGTTTGTTCTTTGGGCAGTCCATGATATACACAGTATTCGCCACCAGCACCATAATTCAAAGGCATCAATTTTCTTCCTGTCTATCTTTTTCACTGTCCAGCTTTCACATCCATATGATGTTATTGAAAATACCATGGCTTGAACAAGTCGAATCTTTGTATGGAGAGAGACACCTCTGCTCTTGAGAATCTTATCTAGGTCTTTAATAGCCATTCTGCCAAGAGCAATGTGTCGTCTGATTTCTTGACTGCTTGTTGCTTCTTTATTGATAGTTGATCCAAGTAGGTTAAAGTTGTTCACGATTTCAATTTCTTCTCCTTCAACAATGAACCTGTTGATTATGCCAGTTGTCATGATCCTTACATTAAGGTGCAGGCCCATTTTGAGACTATGGGGTATGTTTACTAAACCGTCTTAATGTGCCCGGCGATAGTGTGCAGGCTGCCATAAAAGGAGTGGGCGTTTCAGTCTTAAAGCAGCAAAACGGGAGTATCGCGCGATAACGTGCGCTGCTGTGCACATTATCGTGCGAGGCACTGCTAAGCGCGTTAACGCGCGGTAATCCTAAGTAGGTGCCCAGACATGCAAACATTGAAACAGGGGTGTAGCACAATGGTTAATACACTGACTGATAATACATGGGTCATGAGTTCGATCCCCCAGTGTGCCTAATACTTAAGGCTGGCTGAGGCAGCAGCTTTGACATGTAAGTATTGTTTCCTGCAGCACTTTATTTGTATTTTATTAATTGCTGCCAGCAAACACACCCTCACGTGCCGTAACCTAAGGTGCCGCATAAGGCACCCTATAAGGCACTCCATAGGGCACATTATAAAGTGCACTGTCTGCCATGGCACCCTATAATGTCCCCTATAGGGCACCCTATAAGTCGCTCCATAGGATACCGTATAGTGCACCTTATATGGACGGTAACCATAAGGTGCCCTATAGGGCACCCTCTGAGGCACCTTATGGGTACAGTACGCTGAGGGTGGTTTTGCTGGCAGCACTAATGTACATTAAAATAGATAATGCTTTGGACAGCCCTAGCAAATAACCCCACTGTGGGTTTGAACCCATGACCTCTGGCTCCAAGGCAGTGAAGTAACCAGTGGGCTACAGCTCTATAGCTGCTAGCAAGGCCCTGGCTGGCTGCAGAAGGACTACACGTCATCACACAAACAGTCTGCTGTGGTCACCAGGATAGGGTTAGCCCACCCGTACCCATGATGCACTGCACATGCAAATCAGCCGTCTACAGATGAACACAAGATGGGGTATGCACCCCCACAGCACCTTGGCCTGGTAGGGGGAACTGACCATGTGTGTTACTGGCACAGAGTAGCTACACACTGTCACATTGTGCGGGTACTGTGCTCACCCTGAGGGTGCAGTGGGGCGCCCAGCACCAGGTCCACAGCACCTTCCATGGCAGAAATAGGCCATGCTGTAGGTCCCCAGCAGTGCTAGTGTCTGTGAGATAGGTAGTTTCTGCAGACACACTTTGGATACATCTGTATTTCTCAGTCAGGTTTGACCCATAGGCAGATTATGTACAACCACCCAACCCACCCTCTGGGGCTGTGGGTGGGAAACAGAATCTCCCACCGATAGATCCACATTTTACATCCCTGCAATGGCAGCAGTAGAGGGGACCACCAACCACAGTCCTGCTGGGGAAAAGACACCCTACAGCGCAGTCAATGCAGCTCTGTACACATCTGTAAAGCAATAGCAGACAGACATTAGGCCCAGAAATACTCAGCTGCACCCCACCACAATCTGATATTCTCCTGCAGCCACTGCACTCTGCAAGGTGTTCCAGCAAGACACATACTAGCTGCAGACAGTCTGATAGCTAATCCATAGGGCACATTCCTGGAGGAGATGCATGCACCCAGAACTGGGATATCAGTATACACACCAAGCAGATAAGTCAGTGATTAGAACCCATAAATATCACATGAGAGAAATACTATATAGCACTATGGGGGAGCCTAGCCATGCCATGGTCACTGCTCAGTCAGGGTGAGAGTGATCTCCCAGCAGAACATGCTGTGACCACCCTGTCTGTGCAGGTGGTGGCCGGGCACTGCAATATCCCAGCCAGTGCCCTATGCCCTGTGCAGATGCATCCTGGCCAGGCCACCCTGTCCGGGCTATACCCATGGTACCTTGCTCCTCATTATGCACATTGGCAGACCAATATTGGCAACAGTGCTGGCAGTGTGGGCTGTGGAGGGTGTTTGCAGCCACCACACACTGGATAGACAGACACACACTCCCACACCTATGCCAGCATTGTGCTACTATAGAGGTGTTTAGCAGCCCTGGCCACCACACCAGTCCTGGGCACAGTGCAGGCATGGATATGGTACGCAATACTGGTGGGGGTCACTCCCCAGGATGGTAAACACTGTCAGAGACCAGACCTGAAGCAAACTCCACAGACATCAGAAAGGTTGCTATGATGGAGCTCAATCAGCAAACTGTGCTTAACGTAGGAATTGCTATCTGCCAGTAATCATAGCAACCTTTTGATAGCTGTGTACAGTATTCCCAGGTGTAGGGTGGGCATTGCTAAGGTATGCAAGTGCTAGTATTGGGAGATGCACGCAGAGCCCAATGTCCTGCCTCTCCAGGGGGCATTGGCTAATGGAGCCTGTGGGTGTGGGTGTGTCTGCCCCTGTTGGCTGCTGCTTTACGGCAGAGGTTCCCATCTCCAGTCCTGGTGTGCCAAACACTGTTGAGGTTTTCATGCTGTCCCTCATGAATATGCATTAGATACATCTGCATACCATGGGGGTGGTGCATAGATATGCAGCACAGGCATCTTTATTAGAGGCAGCATGGAACCTGAATGGTGTTTGGCCCTCCAGGACTGCATTTGGGAGACTGCTGTAGGTAATGCGCCTGTTTATGGAGTCTGTGCTCTGTAGGGTAAAATGTAGGTGTTTTGGGCATGTTTAAATCATCTGCAATAAAGGTTCTGTCTGTATTAGCATGTTGTAGTAGTGGGTAAAATATGGGGACTGGGTTGGCAGGCACCATAGCTGGGACTTGAACCTGTGACCTTCTGCCTCCAAACACACTGGTTGTGTGCACTGCACCACCATGTTGCCACAGAGACAGTGCATTCCCTGGTGATACCATGACTATTTGTCCGGCAGGGCCTGTCTGTTGCAGTGCATGGCACCCACCTACACAAGGCTAGGCCATGGTCTGCTCTGGGCAGCTGCCACTGCCCCCCTCCACCACCAGTACCCCTCTGCCACCATGCTGACATGCCCTTCTGCTGGTGGTGCTGGTGGTGTGCAGTCTCAAGCCATCCAGTGTGCAGTTAGGCGGCAGCCTATGGTGCAGGTTCTGGGGTAGGGGTGCCTGCATAGGCATCCACGCTTCCCCCCAACACCGCCTGCCAATGTTCTGTGCCCTTGGAGGTACCTGCTGGGTACTATCCCCTGTGACACTGTGATAAACACTCTCGTGCCCATGTTGGGCCCTCATCAGTTGCTGTCTGGCTGCTGTTCAGTTTCAGCATTCCTAAGTGCCACCTAGGCATCTGCCTGGTCCGCACTGTGCCCCAGCTGCACCACAGCATGTGCCGCCTGCAGCCCTCTGTATCCCCTTTCCCAGCATCTGTCCAGTTGCCCATTCCGACATGCCCGCCCTGCTGTTGTGGAACATGTGCGTGCCATAGGTAACCTGTCCAATGGAGAGGGAAACCCTGATCAGTGCTATTTCACTGTGGGATCATTCACCTTGTATGGGGACAGAGCATAGACCCTTCCAAACTTCATATCTTTGTTTTGGGGCTTTCTTGGGAGTGTTTTTTGATGTTTCCCATTGCTATCACAATTGCCCAGCTTGGTTATGTTTTTTTTTACATTTACTTCTGTTCATTTTCAATGTTTATTTGCCCTTTTGTTCCGTGCACATGTATCACACTTATCACTTTTTGTAGGTTTCCCTGGTTTTGCTGTACATTGCTGACGGAAATGGTTTCTTTTCCCTTTAAATCAGCTCTAACGCCAGGGTTTCACTGGCGTTAGTTTTGAGCCTCGGATTTCACAGCATTGGTGTGCAGGGAGCCTCTCCCCTCCCACTCTCCACCCATTGACCCCTTCTCTCCGCCCCTGGGGAGCCTTCCTCTGCCCTCCGGGAGCCTTTCCCCGCTTTCAGCGCTCGTTTGCGCTGCAGTGCGCGTTATCGCGCGATATGGTACCTGTGCGCCTGTGGTACCTTATCGCGCAATAATGTCGCAGAGCGCACATTAAGACGGTTTAGTAAACATACCCCTATGTTCTTTAATTGTGAGAAGCAAATGTTTCAGATCATCTTCACTTTCAGCCAGTAATGTAGTATCATCAGCATAGCGAAGGTTGTTGATGAGTCTTCCACCAATCTTCACACCTTTATTGTCTTCATACAATCCTGCTTCTCTTATGATTTGTTCTGCATATAAATTAAACAGGTAGGGGGAAAGTTTGCAGCCTTGTCTTACACCTTTGCTTATTTTAAACCATTCTGTTTCTCCTTGTTCCGTTCGAACTGTTGCTTCTTGATCAATGTACAGATTGTGCAAGAGTAAGATCAGGTGTTCTGGTATACCTATGCTTCTTAATGTGGCCCAGAGTTTCTCATGGTTTACACAGTCAAAAGCCTTGCTATAGTTGATAAAGCACAAATAGATATCCTTTTGGTATTCTTTAGTCTTTTCAAGGATCCATCTCACATCCGCAATGATGTCTCTCGTTTCTCGCCCTCTCCTGAACCCTGCTTGCACTTCAGTTAGTTCTTGTTCCAGGTATGGTTGTAGTCTCTTTTGAATAATCTTCAGTAGAACCTTGCTGGCATGTGGGATCAGAGCGATTGTGCAATAATTTCCAAAGTCAGTTGGATCACCTTTCTTTAGCATTGGTATAAACACAGATCTTTTCCAGTCAGTTGGCCATGATGTTGTCTTCCATATTTCTTGGCAGAGCCTTGTAAGTACGGTAACAGCTGCATCAGATTACTGTAATACTTCTATGGGAATGCTATCAATGACTGGTGCTTTGTGCTTTGTTCTTTGATAAGGCTTTCAATGCTGCTTCAACTTCTTCTTTCATCACCAATGGTTCCTGATCATAAGGTACAGGTTGAAACGGCTGTTGGTCCAGAAGGGGGCTTTCCAGTCTTTTGCATTGAGTATCACATGTATGATTTTCTCCCAGTTGGTGAGAGGTCTTACGTGTGCACTATGTGCAAGGAGCTCTTTGCTCTCAGGGAATGAGTCCATTCTCTAGAGGCTAGAGTAGCAGACTTGGAAAACATAAGAAAGATAGAGAGGTACATAGACGAGACCTACAGGGATATAGTCCTGACGTCCCACCTCCAGTCTGTCAGCATCCCTGTTGCCATGGAGGAGAGAGGTCACGTGACAAGAGAGCATCACCCTGGTGTGGCAGGAATTGATCCTGTAACTAGGACCTGTCCGCCAGGTGATGTAAAACCCTCTCGCACCGAGGAAGTTTCTCCAGGGCCATGTGCCCATGAGGGAAGGGTTAGGACAGCCGTTATAGTTGGTGATTCGATCATTAGGCATGTAGATAGCTGGGTGGCTGGTGGACGTGAGGATCGCCTGGTAACATGCCTGCATCAGTGTGGTTTACATTGAACAAACTGAAATTACATTTAACTTGGAGATAACTATTTTACAGGGAACATGGGCTATGGAGGGTTAAGTGGCTTGCCAAGACCACAAGGAGCACCTGTGGGACTAGAAACCCCAGTCCTTCCAGCCCAAGGTTGCTGTCCTCTAGTGGGATTTGAACCACTGACCTTCCAGCCTGAAGTACCTTGCCCCAACCACTAGGCCACTCCTCCACTCCAATTTTACTTTGGGTAACATGATCGTCAAGAGACTTGATATCTACCCTTATATCACTCACTGCTTTTAAGAAATCCAAGTGGAAGAGATGTTAACATTTGAAGAATTTCCATGAGATTCGCTTTTGTTGCCGGTGAAAACAAGCTAGAGGTCATATACTGTGAGGATATAAGAACACCACTCGGATCCGGAGTAGGGGAAGTTGAAGAAGCAGACTCAGGAGCATGGGCATACTCTGACAAAGCAACAACATAAGATTTTGAACTGGACATGACGTGAGATGAAAAGCTACTCCAGTAGCATAGAGAATGAGGATTCGCAAATGGTAAGCACTCAATTATATGAAGGAAGTGCAGAGCAACCACAAACTGATCACTACCCAAGTATAACCACACGAGGGAGCCCCAACCTCAGAGAAAATTGTTATCTTCAGGTTAACAATCCTCACTAGACAGGAAAGTTTCCTCAATTGAGAACGTAAAGGCACAATCTAAAAGGCTGTCATACAACATCAAATCTTCTACTTTCTGTTCCTGGTTTAATTTTTTTTATATGCAGATTTTGCAAACTTGTTACTTTTGTTTATTTGAATTTTATTCTCCACAAATAGATGGTTACCTCTCGTGTTTCTCCTCTTTTTTTATATTTTCACATTTTCGGATTTTTTAAAACTTATTTTCTTTTTTTTTTGTATTTATACTCTTCTCTGAATTTTTGTGTATAAATTCAACCTGCTTCCCGACTTCCTTTCTCTAATTTGGTGCCTCTATCAGAGTCCCAGTTCTTGGAGAGGCTTGACCCTCTAAAATGGATGAAGCACAGTCTGTGTTTCTCAAGACAAGTGAAGAGCCCAGGATTGTAAAATGACCTTCTGGCTGTCCCTTCTTTTCTTAAAGAGATTGCCTCTTACAAGTTGGGTGGTGATCAAGTCCTCAGCAAAGGTGTGGTCCAGTGTTTACATTCTTTGCCTCAGCTCTGACCTGTCAGAACAAGAAGCGAGTTCCCACACTCCTTTCCATGCTTTTCACCTAGTACTCCAATCGCCCCGACTCAAACTGAATCAAAGTACGCCTGTTCAAGAGTTAGCAGTGCAGATTGCAGAAGACGGAAGAAGGCAGATCACAGCTTATTTCCCTGCCAATATATTGCCCTTCTACGTATTAGTCATGCATTCCATCATTGCCAGAATGGCACTGCAGGAGAAGCCGCAAAGCAAACAGTCATGGCCAAGCAATCACGAGCCACACACACCAGTCGGGGACCCAAGAAATCTTCTGGAGAGGAGTCAACTTAGCAGCCGAAGCATAGATATCATTCGAGAGAGAGGAAGCCTGCCCGTCAAAAGATCCCTCAGAGCAGGTGATGGAGGATGTTACCATGCGCTGAACAATGACCTTCAGACCAAGAGCCCCATCACATCAGCAGCCTAAACCCAGAAGCAAACATTGCAATTCAGATGTGGGACACAGCGAAATCTTCTCAGTTGGGGAGAGCGAGGCATCACCAGCACCCGGCACCCAAAACAGCACCCAAAACAGCTGAGGAGCAGAAGCCACTGGAGCCTGATATCAAAGGCACACAGCAAAGGTGAGCAGGGAGCGCAGGAGGAGATCTTTACATCGCCAATCTTATCGGCATAAAAGTCATGGAATCTTAAAATTTTAAGAAACAAAAGCCACCAAAACAGGGATAGTGACCATAAGATAGATTGGAGGTAGAGAGAACTGTTCTAATGTGCAACCATCTTTACTGGGCTCACAAGTGCCAGCCCCCCCACCCCCTCCCAGTACTATTTCATTTTTGACCTCATGGCTCCCTCTGGTGGTCTTGTGTTTTGACAGTGTGACTGACTTGTATATTGTAATATTTTTTGAGGTATGTTTGAGGTATTTCAAAATGACTATTCTTCACTTTTTATTTCTTTTTTAAGTGCCATCAAGTCAATGCTGACTCCTGGCGACCCAGCAGCCCCTGGGCTTTCTTGGCAAAGTATGACCATTAGTAGATTGCCAGGACTTTTCTTCCAAGACAGTGGAGGGTAAAGTGACTTGCCCAAGGTCACAAGGAATGCCAGTGAGACTTGAACCTTGATCTCTTGGGTATTAGGCTGTCACTCTAACCACCAGGCTACTCTTCACTACAGACTTGGTAATTCTGTTTTTTAAATTCAATTGCATATTAAGAGATGTTCTGTTCCTGACTGGTCTGTTTAGACAATACTGTTGGTACACAGAGTTTTGTATATACATAATTCATTCTGCAGGCAATTTTTACTTCGTTTTATTTGTTTTATCTGTTTATTTATATGGTTTTATAATCTTTTACCCCGGTCTTTTTATACATCATGTTTCTTGGCTATATAGGTAGTGCAAGACCCAACAGAGAATCTGGATCAGCAACGTATTCAAAACAATTCATAATTCACAAAAAAAGATTACTTTTTATCCCTTATTCCCTTGGCACATGTTACAGACACATTAGAATGATTATTTTTTAACACACACTTCTTAGTTATGTTATCTGAATCGTAGACTAGGAGCGCTTCTGTTCCCGGCTTTTTTTTAGAACACCGTTGATGTATACAATTCCTGTATATGCATAGTTTAGCAAATTGGCATTTATTTTACTTTTCATTTCATGTTCATGTTCTTTTAATGTTTCAAATTACATCTTTTTGTGCCTATCCCTTATAATGTCCATTTTTATTTTGGATTGGGTTTATTTTATTTAGACACTTTTGTATACCACCTTATCCTTATTTGATTATTTATATGGTTTTATAATATCTCTTTTACCCTGATCCTTTTTGAACATCATGTTCCTTTGCCATATAGGTATTGCAAGACCCAACAGAGAATCAAGACCAACTTTGCATTTAACACAGTTCATAATTTACAGGCAATGATCAAATTTTAACTTTTATTCCCGCGGTGCACGTTTTAGGCACTTTGGGCCCGATTCTAGGATGCGGGTTGCGAGGCTGTACGTCTCATCGGGACCTGCAGCCCCACAAGCCACCCAGGCGTGACTCCCCTCTGGCTCTCCCTGTATGTCCTGAGCATCAGGATGGGGAGAGCCGGCAGGGGGTGGGATTGAGGCAGAATGGAGGTGCGGGGGTGAGCCAGTCCGGCAGGATGTACAGGGCTAATTCAGGTCACCGCCCTGTATGTCCTGCTGGGCCTGTGGGGACATGCTGCTTATTCCACCTCAAAGGGGCCTGCTGGACCATCCTCGGGTCCGATTCCGGTTACCACAGGAACGTTTTGTTCCCGCGGTCCAGAATCGGGCTCAAACAGGCCCATCTTGCTTGGGGACGTCTGGATGGACTGGACATGCCCCTACCTGAATCGGGCTCACATTTTTTAACACACACTTATTAGCTATGGCATTTGAATTGTAGACTAGGAGCGGTTCTGATCTTTGTTTTTTTAAAACAATACCGTCAGCGTGTACAATTTTGTATACGCATGTTTTTAGCTCACTGATGTTTTTTATTTGGTTAGACGCTTCATTTTCATGTTCTTTTAATGTTTCAGATTACATTCTTTGGCACCTATGCCTCATAATAGACACACAGAAACATGAGAGCAGAAAAAGACCACATGGACTATCTAGTCTGCCCTTCCATATCAATCACTACAACAGTCCCCTTTTCCCCATTTAGACATCCTCTGTGTTTGTCCCATGCATTTTTGAATTCAGATACTGTTCTTATCTCTACCACCTCCACTAGGAGACTATTCCACGCATCTACCACTCTTTCTGTAAAGAAATAATTCTGCATATTACTCCTGAGTCTATCCCCTTTCACCCTCATCCTATGTCCCCTCATAGCAGAGCTTGCTTTCAATCGAAAGAGGCTCTCCTCCTGTGCATTTATGCCACAGAGGTATTTAAATGTCTCATTCATAATGCCCAGTTTTATTCTGGATCCTGTTTTTAAATAATATTATGTTCCTTATCTCATCAGCTGCACCAGACCCCACCTGGTCTTAAGTCCGTTTTGACCTTTTGGTTAACTGACCATTTATAAGAAGATCGTGTACACAGCATTAAGATCGGATTGCATTAGTGAATTGTCTTGGGTTCTCTGATTGTATGGAGCCAGGTCCTCAAACTTTTCTGAATGGAGTCTGGTTGCCCTTTCTCCTACCTCTGGTGTGAAAAGCTCTTTAAATGTCAGCCAGTTTCTCTGTGCGTCTCTTTAACCTTTACTCTGTGCTAGATGTGCGGTTGAATCTTCATGTAGTAGGTGGGTACCTTAGCTCATTCTTGATGCCTTTTGCCTATTAATATATGGATTCTTGGTGCAGGGGTGGCCCAAGGGAGGTGCGGGACCATTTGCGGAGACTCGGTTTGGGGACTCATTTGAATAAGGGTCTCATTTGCATAAATATTTACATAATGTTAACATACACTAACTTTCAGTAAACATAGCTCTTAACGAGCGTATGGATAAAGAAAGACTAAATGATTTCTACATTACTATAATCCAGTCCAGACCAAGACAAACCACCCATCTGGGCAGCAGCAGAATGGGACAGTGTTGACGGCGGAGGATCACATTTTTGTGACAACGGCAACAACACCAAACTTAAACTGCGCGGAAGAAAGGCCCGGCAATCTACTTCTGTATCTTGCCATGAAAACCAAGTGGATAGTTACAACAAAACAAATTGTGCTATGGTGCTGGAAGATGAGACCCCTAGGTCAGAAGGCACTCAACTAGCTACTGGGGAAGAGCTGAAGATTTTTCAGAGTAAAGCCAGCATTTATGATGTGGTTGGATCAAAGCCCTCTGGAAGTCTGACTGCTGATGTAGCTGCGCATGAAATGAGAGTCAGAAGCTGTAAAGATGTCTTACCAAACACAATGTGGATAGCTATCCAGAGGGTCGCCATGAGTCGACTCCGACTCGACGGCACTTAACAACAACAACAACAACAACATAATCCAGTGCCAACTGCCAGGCACATTAGGAACTACTACAAACACTGCCCATTTAGAATCCATAGCAAACCCGCCGTATCATAACAGCACTACCAGGACTCACAAAGCATCATATTCTACCTATCAAAAGGCAACACTGCAAATATTAAACCAATACATTTCAGCGAATAACAATACATGACCTACTGGAGAAAGAGAACAAGTGGCAATGTCAAATAGAAACTATATAAACAGAATACCTCAGCTCAATTACACATGCAGAACGTAGACCATCACTAAACAAAGAACAAGGAATCACAATTTAGAAATAGGAAGACAATAATTAAACTGGGAACCCCTAAAACCAAACTTGGAATGTACAACAACACTGTAGAAATAAAACTATAAATTAATTTCCTCTTGTACTAAACAAAATGCAGACGTTAAAGATGCACATTTCCCAGAGCTGACATATTCCAGTTAATAAATTCAAAATAAAGAGGTATTTTTCTACCTTTTGTGCATTTTCTTTTCAGTTGCAATTGCTCCAGCCACTTTCTTCTGGTTTCTTCTGCTAACATTTCATCATCTGCTGTCCATTTGTCCTTTCTTCTCTTTTCTAGTATTTTTTCATTCTCTCTACATCTGCTTTAACATACTAATCTTTCTCCTTTTACTCTTTCCTCTATCTCTTTCTTTATTCTTTTTTCATCCACTCAAATTTTACCCCTCCATCCTCAATCCCCACTTACTCTCCCAATACCCGGCCAATTGTAGATTTTTCATCCCTCCCACACAATATTTTTCCCCTCTCCATTTCACTCTCCCAGCCCCATCCCATTCTAATCCTCCCCCAACATCAGCTCCCTTCTAGTTCCAGCCTCACCCAGCATCCGCTCCCTTCTAGTCCCTGCATCAGCCCATTTCCAATCCTAACTCCCCCATCCATTTCCAGTCCTTTCTGAGTCCCTCCATCAGCTCATTTCCAATCCCAGCCCCCCCATCAACCCGTTTCTAGTCCTTTCCTAGCCCCACCATCAGCCCATTTCCAATCCTAGCTCCACTCCACTCAGCCCATTTCCAATCCAAGCCCCCCATGAGTCTATTTCCAGTCCTAGACCCTCCATGAATCCATTTCAATCCAAGCCCCTCCACAGTCCATTTCCAGTCCTATCCTAGCCCCTCCATCAGCCCATTTCCAATCCCAGCCCCTCATCAGCCCATTTCCAGTCCTAGCTCCCCCCGACTCAGCCCATTTCTAATCCAAGCCCCTCTATGAGCCTCTTTCCAGTCCTAGCCCCTCCATGAGTCCATTTCAATCCAAGCCCCCACCATAGCCCATTTCCAATCCTAGCCCCTCCATCAGCCCATTTCCAGTCCTAGCTCCCCCCCTCACAGCCCATTTCCAGTCCAAGCCCCTCTCCCATCAGCTATTTGCAGTTCAAGCCTCCCCTCACAGCCCATTTCCATTCCAAACCCCCCTCCCTATCAGCTATTTGCAGTTCAAGCCACCACCCCCTCCACTCAGCCCATTTCCAATCCTAGCCCCCCACAGCCCATTTCCAGTCCTAGCAACCCCCCCACAGCCCTTTTTCAGTCCTAGCAACCCCCCCCCCCATAGCCCATTTTCAGTCCAAGCCCCCCTCCCCTCCCGAAGAGCCTGGCAGCTAGCTAAGAGGGAGCCAGAGAGGCCCCAGCTCACCTCTACAGCTGCCGAAGTGAAGCGTGTCTTTTCCCTTCACTTCGGCAGCTGTACTAATGTTTAGAACGCTGCTGTGCTGAGGTCAAATAGGACATCTTGTTTCCCACGCTCAGCGCTGCAGCGTTCTAAATGTCAGTACAGCTATCGAAGTGAAGGGAAAAGATGCGCTTCACTTCGGCAGCTGTTAGAGGGAGCCGGGGCCTCTCTGGCTTCCTCTAAAGCCGCCCTGCCTGTCTTCAATGCAGAATGTTGTTGGCGCGGGGCCCCCTGAAACGCAGGGCCCTGTGCAAACAACATTCTTGCTCATTGGACAGGCCGTCCTTACCTTGGTGTTAAGATTCTATTGTTAATCTAAAACCTTAACAAGCTTGTTGTTTTGAACAGTAGCACTTCCTTAGCGCTTTAGCAGATTAGCAGTTTCTGTAAAAGCTGAACTATGCTATATGGCATGGTTTCCATTACATATAACCTCTAAGTCTTGTATATGATTGCTGTTCTGCATGAGTTGTGCTCAGTGGCAGTTCTACCATGAGGCTACCTGAGGTGATGGCCTCAGGCGGCACTCAGACGGGAGTAGCACAGACACCGGCGGCACTCTGGCTCTGTTTTAATTTTAGATTTTGCCACTTCTGGCCTGCCTCTGCTTTCCTACCATTTTTTTCCCTCAAGAATGCTTGCCGTGAGAAAAAAAAGCAGCGGGAAGGCAAAGGCAGGCCAGAGGCTGCAAAATCTAAAACTAAAACAGAGACGGAGTGCTGTCGCTGGACAAATCAACCTGATCACTTGCAGGAACCCTGCAAGCGATCAGGCTGATTCATCTGGCGGTGGCAGCACTCCGGCTGTTTTCATTTTAAATTTTGCTGCCTCTGGCCTGCCTTTACCTTCCTGCTGCTTTTTTTTTCTTGCTGTAAGCATTCTTGAGGAATGTGCTAAGTAGGGACATGATCCCAGCAGAACAGGCCCCCCCAGCAAACTAACCAAACAATTCCCCTTCACTACTAAAGAGCCATTGGAATGACAGCAATCAGCAGTGCAAGCACCACACAGACATGCCCAGAGACACCATCGTCGCTCTCTACAACTGTTCACAGTTGTAGAGACCAATGCTGGTGCACCAGGGAATGGCGTACTACACTTTGCACCATTGCATGTCCACCCTCTGAGGTCCCCTGAATAGTGACAGGGAAGTGTCCGGACAGGGAGGTGATTGTGGAACTGTCCTGCTCACTTGTGACTGTATACACTGGCACCTGGTGATGTTGCAGGCAGCCCTATGGTTCAGGCACCTGCAAGGCATACCTATTCCCCCCTCATGCAGCCCTCCAACCACACGCACACACCAAATCTCTTAGCTGATGGATAGGGAACCACACCAATCATTATTTCCATCCCAGCATCATACCTGCTCACTTCATTTCTCTATGGCTACCTACATACACGATAACTACAATAGTGGACATTAATCAGATACCGAGCTGCAGTAGGCCTGAACAGCCCTTCCAGTAAGCTGCCTCAAGTGTCAAACCCTGTGTGCACATTGCACATCAGAGGCCCACATATGCAAGCAACCGCAACAGTGACCTGTGCACAAGATATGTGCCATGTAGCCACTGGCGTAAGATCCCCAGTATAGTGTTCCAGTAGGAGTTACATAAGACCTTATCTGCACCAGGGGACTGTGCACATTGCATAGAGCATATTGTAGAAATCCACTGTATGGAGCGCAACACTCCAGCTGGCTGTGTGCTGCACATAGCACCAATGGCAGGCTTACATTTTACATGGGGTCCTAGGACTCCATCACCAGTATCATTACCAGGACGTGGGCATTGGTAGGGAGCCCTAGCTGTGCCCCTTTAGCTCACACAGCAAATACCAGCATGGCCAGATTGAGCACCAGTGTTCTATTGCATACATTTGTGGGAGTGTTTATTTCTGCTGCTTTGACTTATATCTTCCCTCTCCTTTGCTTTCTGTCCTGTACCACTGCATGCTGTGGTTTTCCAGACTGCAGTCACATCAGTACACAGCATAGGTTAGTCATCCATTCATCACTATTGACTGCATTAGGGTGCCAAGCAGAAATATTTGACTGGAATATGCTTATTTCTTCTCTGTGGCTGGCCATGCCCCCATTCCGCCCCTTCTCGCCCACATTCTGTGATCCCTGTTTAAGTGTCGTATACGTGCAGGGCCTCAAAGGTTCAGAATATGGTTTTGGACGTTTTTGCGAGATACATGTCTATCCCGTACATACAGGTGGCTTATTTGTGGTTCAGAATGACCCTCTTTATGTTTAGTTTTATATGCCATTGTACAAAGTATGTGATTTTATATGGTGTATTTTAGGTTCATTACTTTTAATTTTGTTTGTTTTTCCATATTTGTGATTTTGTTGTTATATTTTTTTTGAGGTTGTTGATCCCCTGAGGAAGGCTTCTGCCGAAACGCGTAGGGGTTCTACACCTATAAAGCTTTTTAGACACCAACTGCAGTATCACCTTGCTCCTTTGTGTGCTTCTTCGTTGGACTGTGAGTGTGTGTGCTCTTGGATGAGACCAAAAACAATATTTAGCCATTAAGACATCTTCAATTAGACTAATAAAAATATCTTTCTGGATATAAAGGGTGGCATGTGGCTTTTTGCTGCTCTGGGCAGACTACATTTGTCATTGCCTCGATCCCCCTAGTGTCCCCTTCACGTCCTTCCCACAGAATGACATTCTTTACATATAGAATACTTCCTTTCTTCATTCTTGTAAGCATATCTGAAGAAGAGACCTATGTCATCTCAAATGCACATGTATTACAACACTATTTTTGTGTTTGGTACAATAAAAACTAACACAGCTTACAACGATTCCATGTTAAAATTGCATCAGCACAATGGGCTGAAACCAGGCTTCTCCTGATAGAGGCTTTGTAAAGCAGTCTGCATGCATACTTTATCCCTGCACTAATAGATAAAGGGGTATGCTTACTAAACTGCGGTAATCGTGAATAACTTAACGATCGTTCACACGTCATAACGCGCGTTCTGACGTGTGAACGATCGTTAAGTGTACGTTACATGCGTTAACCGCAGTTAACAATCGTAAACCCCCGCGGCGCGTTAAAACACCGCAGAAGGTGGAGAGTGGGCGGAGAGAAGGGGTCAATGGGCGGAGAGTGGGCAGGGAGAGGCTGCCCTCACACTAACGCGCTGAATTTCAGAGCTCAATTCCAACGCGAATGAAAACCTGTCGTTAAAGGCATATTAAAGGGAAGAGAAACCATTTCCGTCAGCAATGTACAGCAAAACCGGGGAAACCTTCAAAACGTGAGCAGTGTGATACATGTGCACAGAACAAAATTTCAAATAAAACGTTAAAATGACCACAAGAAACAGTGTAAAATTATAATTCAGCTGGGCAACAGTGATAGCAATGGGCAACAATAAAAAACACTCCCAGGAAAGCTCCAAAAAAAAGAAATGATGTTTGGAAGGGTCTACGCTCCGTAGACCCTTTCAAAAATCATTTCATTTTATTGGAGCTTTCCTGGGAGTGTTTTTTAATGTTTCCCAATGTTATCATTGTTGCCCAGCTTGGTTATGGGTGTTTGCCCCTTTTTTCGAGGTCTTTTTTGAGGTTTATGTGCACTTTTGTCTCCATACAAGGTAAATGAGCCCACAGTACAATTGTGCAGAGCAGGGTTTCTGACTCGTCAGGCCAGTTGTCCTATCTCCAGGGACTGCACTGTCTCTGTGGCCACAGTGTGGTGCAACGGACACAGCCAGTGCCTGAAAGACCAGAGGGTCACAGGTTCAAATCCCAGCTGGGGCTCCTGCCAATCCAGTCCCCATAGTTTTACCCACCACTAAACAGTGATAGTAAAGACACTCCTTTATTGCAGAGAACATACGCATGGTTAATACGCCTATATTTTACCACACCAAACAAAGACACCATAAACAGGAGCATTACCTAGAGCAGAATCCCGAAAATGCAGTCCTGGAGGGCCCCACACCATTCAGGTTCCATGCTGCCTCTAATAAAGATGCCTGTGCTGCATATCTATGCACCACCCCCATGGTATACAGATGTAGCTCATGCATATTTATGAGGGACAGCATGAAAACACGAACAGTGTTTGGAACACTAGGACTGGAGTTGGGAAACTCTGCCGTAAAGCAGCAGCCAACAGGGGCAGACACACCCCCACACACACCCACAGGCCCCATTGGCCAATGCTCCCTGGAGAGGCAGGACATTGGGCCCACTGTTCCCTCTAAGCTGTGCGCGTGTGCGCACGCACACACCTCGCCGAGCGAGCGCACATATTTTACAACAGAGCGCACAAAAATTACGGCTCTGATTCTGATAGAAAACAACACAGATGTCTTAAAATTTAAAAGTTATGATTGTAATTACTAGAAATTTCCCGCTTCATTTAGTCATCGTCTATTTTCATTTAATTTGATTAAAATCAATGTGATGTACATACTGTATTCTGACGTGTAGTCAAATTTTAAAGTATATAACTCCGAGTGTCATTATGTGGCGCACAAAAATTTAACCTTCCTTCAAAAGCTGCACACAGCTGATATTTTATGCGCACACAGCCTACAGAAAATTAGAGGGAACATTGATTGGGCCCTGCCTGTATCTCCCAATACTAGCAGTTGCATACCTTAGCAATGCCACCCTACACCTGGGTAAATGGTACACAGCTATCAAATGTTTCCTATGATAACTGGCAGATATCAATTCCTACGTTAAGCACATTTTGCTCATTGAGCCCCACCATAACAATCATTCTGATGTCTGCGGTGTGCTGCAGGTCTGGTCT
Source organism: Ichthyophis bannanicus (assembly GCA_033557465.1). Lineage (NCBI taxonomy): Eukaryota > Metazoa > Chordata > Amphibia > Gymnophiona > Ichthyophiidae > Ichthyophis > Ichthyophis bannanicus. The sequence continues at coordinate 102,144,158 of CM066038.1, forward strand.
CTGATAGTGTTTACCACCCTGGGGAGTGACTCCCAACAGTACTGCGTACCATATCCATGCCTGTACTGTGCCCAGGACTGGTGTGGTGGGTATGGCTGCTGAACACCTCTATAGTAGCACAATGCTGGCATAGGTGTGGGGGTGGCTGTCTGTCTATCCAGTGTGTGGTGGCTGCAAACACCTTCCACAGCCCACACTGCCAGCAATGTTGCCAGTATTGGGCTGCCAATGTGCATAATGAGGAGCAAGGTACCATGGGTATAGGCCGGACAGGGTGGCCTTGCCAGGGTGCATCTGCACAGGGCATAGGGCACTGACTGGGACATTTTAGTGCCCGGCCACCACCTACACAGACAGGGTAACCTCAGTATGTCCTGCTGAGAGATCACTCTCACCCTGACTGTGCAGTGACCACAGCATGGCTAGGCACCCCCATAGTGCTATGTAGTAGTTCTCTCATGTGATAGATATGGGTTTCCTTTTGGGGCCCAGTCACTGATTTATCTGCTTGCTGTGTATGCTGACATCCCAGTTCTGGGTGCATGCATCTCCACTAGGCACATGCACTATGGACTAACTAGCAGGCTATTTGCAGCTGGTGTGTGGCTTGCAGGGTGCAGCGGCTGATGGCTTACAGCAGGAGCATATCAGATAGTGGTGGGGTGCAGCTTATCATATCCAGGCCTAATGTCTCTCTGCTATTGTGTTATGGATGTGTACAGAGCTGCATTGACTGCCCTGTGGGGGTGTCTGTTCCTCAGCAGGACCGGGGTTGATGTTCCCCTCTACTGCCACCTTTGCAGGGAGGTAGAATGTGGATCTATTGTTAGGAGACCCTGTTTGCCACCCTCAGCCCTGGGGGAGGGGGGTGGTGGCACATGGGACACCTAGGGGTCCATGGGGGGCTACACCTGACTGAAAAAGACAGAGATATCCAAGGTGTTTCTGCAGAAACTACCTATCTCACACATTAACACTGCTTTGGACCTGGTGCTGGGTGCCTCACTGCACCCTCAGGGTGAGCACAGTACCCGCACAATGTGACGGTGTGTAGCTACTCTGTGCCAGTACAACACACGGTCAGTACCCCCTACAAGGCCGAGGTGCTGTGGGGGTGCACATGGTCACTTCCCCCTAACAGGCCGAGGTGCTGTGGGGGTGCATTCCCCATGGTGTGTATCTGTGGACAGCTGATTTGCATGTGCAGTGCATCATGGGTGTGACTGGCACAATCCAACCCTGGGAAAATCCAGCACCTGCTCACAGGCTCTGATAAACCATAGGCCATCACACGTAATCTGTTAGCATAATGCATAGGTGCAAGACACCCTAAAGAGTCTGTAATATAAGGCGCCCACGCTGGTAAAAACATGTACCCACGCACGATTGTACGCACGCACCAATGCATGCAGCTACGCACTGGGCTACGCCTGTACCAACGCACGCAGCCATGCACGCTGCCTCGCACGCACCAACGTACGTGGCTAGGCACACTCCGAGGGTGTGTTTCTGACACCACTACTCCATGTAAAGAAAAACATGCCTCCTCATTCCCTATGTAATGTACAGGGTGATGCCTGGGCCAGCCTTCTGCGTTAGGCACACTGGGGACTTGAACCCATGCTGCCTGTAACAGCAGTCAGTACAGTAACCATTGTGCTACAGCTCTGTTTCCATGCTTTGTGTCTGTACGCCTTCTTACGATTAACGCGCAGTAACGCGCCACGGCACCCTGTAACGCTCGTTAGTTTTTGGAATGCGTGTTAGTGGTAACGATGTACCGCCCATGTCCTTATTTTGGGTTTCTGTCACTACCGCGGCTCCTAACGCGAATTGCACTAATGCAGTTTAGTAAACATACCCTAAAGAGTAGTTACTCACCTGTAACAGGTGTTCTCCAGGAGCAGCAGGAATCAGTCCTCACATATGGGTGTCATCGATGCCGACGAAGCCCCAGCGGAGCATTTCCCCAGCTTTCCATGAAAGCCTTTGGGAATGCAGGCACGCATGCGTGGTTCCCTTCCCGCCTAAAGGTGCCATCTTACCTCAGTCAAATGACATAGCTAAGAACAGCACACAAAAATGTAAAATAAACTATGTACAACTGCAACTCCCAGAGGAGGAGGGAGGGTTGTGAGGACTGATTCCTGCTGCTCCTGGAGAACACCTGTTGCAGGTGAGTAACTACACTTTCTCCAGGACAAAGCAGGAAGTCAGTCCTCACATATGGGTGACTCCCTAGCTCTGGGCTACCGAGGAATCCAGGCTAAACAAGAGAACTCCCTCTAGTCCCAGCATCAAAGAAAGGCTTTTCACTGATACAACCTCCACCGGTAGCCCAACAGAGGGCAGGAGTTGCCTAAATCTCAAAGAGATTCCGGAGTACTGCCTGGACAAAAGCACTGTCCCTATGGTACTCCCTCTCCAGACAGTAATGGGCCGCAAACGTCTGGCTTGAAGACCAAGTTGCAGCCCTGCAGATGTCTACCAACGGTACAGAGTGGAGATGAGCCACTGAGGCAGCCATTGCCCTGACACGGTGGGCCGTGACCCGACCCTGCAAAGGAAGGTCAGCCGCCCTGTAAGCCCAGGTGATACAGTCAGCCACCCAGATGGACAAGGTATGCTTGGACACAGCTAACCCTAAATTATTAGGGTCAAAAGATATGAAGAGCTGAGTAGCCCTTCTGTGCCCTTGCGTACGGTCAAGGTAGAAGGATAAGGCTCTCCTACAGTCCAGGGTATGCAGAACTGCTTCAGCCTGGCTTGCATGAGGCCTAGGGAAGAATGTTGGAAGAACCACCTCCTGGTTGAGGTGGAAAGAGGAGACAACCTTTGGGAGGAATTTTGGATGAGTCCTGAGGACTACCCTGTTCCTATAAATTCTGGTGTAAGGCCTATCACAGACTAGGGCCTGAAGCTCACTCACTCGCCTAGCCGAGGTAAGGGCTATCAGGAAGAGTGTCTTCCAGGACAGGAAGCCAGACAAGTAGCCATCGGCTCAAAAGGTGGGCGAGTCAGTTGTTGCAAGACCACATTCAACTCCCACTCAGAGGCAGGAGGACGGATTAGAGGCTTGAGCAAGAGCAAGCCTCTGAGAAACCGGGACACCAAGGGGTGAACCGACAGAGAGTGTCCTTCCACCAGAGAGTGGTGAGCTGCTAGAACTGAGAGGTGGACCCGAACAGAATTGGACTTAAGACCTTGATTGGATAAGTGCAGTAAGTAATGAAGCACTACTGGTACAGTACAGGAGAAAAGATCCTCTGTACGTAACTGACACCACACTGAAAACCTTTTCCATTTAAGAGCATAGTTTTTTCTAGTGGATTGTTTCCTAGAGGCTAGGAGAACTTCCTCTACCTCCTGAGGTAGGCCCCAGGGAGCCAAAACTACCCTTGCAGCCTCCAGGCCATCAATTGTAGAGCTGTGAGATTGGGGTGCAGAAGGGAACCCTGATCCTGAGAGAGAAGGTCGGGTTGCAACCCCAGAGGCAGAGGGGAATCCACTGCCAATTGAAGCAGAAGTGGAAACCAGGGCTGGCTGGGCCACCTGGGAGCCACCAGCAGGACTGAGGCCTTGTCCTGAAGAATCTTGAACAGAGTTCGGGCCACCAAGGGCATGGGAGGAAACGCATACAGGAGGCCCTGAGACCAGGGAATCAGAAAAGCATCTGCTGCTACCCTTAGAGGATGCGGTTGCCTGGAGCAGACATTTGGCAGCTGTTTGTTCAGAGGATTGGCAAACAGGTCTATGGATGGAAGTCCCCATTTCATGAAAATCTTTTGAACTACCAAAGGATGGAGCTGCCACTCATGGGGTTGCAGAATCCTGCTCAACCTGTCCGCCAGGTAGTTCTCCTGGCCGGGTAGATATACTGCTTTGAGGAGCATGTTGTGTCTGAGAGCAAACAAGCAAAGGTCCTGTGCCTCCTGACAGAGGAGCCTGGACCCAGTTCGGCCCTGCTTGTTGACATAGAACATGGCTACCTGGTTGTCTGTTTGAACTAGGACAGACTGATGAGCCAGGGTTTGAGAAAAAGCCTTGAGGGCTAACCGAATAGCTCTGAGTTCCAGGAGATTGATTTGCTGTGCAGATTCCCAGGGAGACCACAGGCCCTGGGTGCACTTGCCTAGACAATGAGCCCCCCAGCCTTGCAGGGAGGAATCCGTGGTCAAGACCACTGTGAATGCAGGACTCTGAAAAGGTACTCCTTTCAACAGATTGGGTGGGTGTAGCCACCATCTGAGGGAGTGCAGCAAGTGTCTGGACACCTTTATCTTGTCTTTGAGGTGGCCTGTGGCCTGTGACCACTGAGACTGCAGGCACCACTGTGCAGGCCGCATATGGAGCCTGGCATTGGGGGTCACATGTACTGTCGAAGCCATGTGGCCAAGAAGCCTCAGGCAGAGTCTGGCGGAGACCAGTGACCTGTTGAGAAACTGGTTTGCTAAGTTTATCAGTCTTTGGGCTCTGTCTTCTGGTAAGAATGCCTTTGCCAGCAGAGAGTCCAACCTTGCCCTTATGAACTCCAAGTTCTGGGAGGGGATTGCGAAGTTTATTAAAAACCCCAAGCTTTGAAGAAGAGCAATAGTTCTGAGGGTGGCTAGTCTGGCCTCCTGGCATGTCTGACCCCTGATGAGCCAGTCGTCCAGATAGGGGAAGACAAAGATTCCCTGATTTCTCAGGTAGGCCGCCACCACTGCCATGCATTTGGTAAAGACCAGGGGAGCGGAGGTAAGGCCAAAAGGAAGTTCCCTGTACTGATAATGGTTTCCTCCCACAATGAACCTGAGGTACCTTCTGTGATCTGGATGAATGAGGATGTGGGTATACGCATCTTTAGATCCAAGGAGCATAGCCAATCTCCCTGCTGCAGGTAGGGCAGAAGTGTTCCAAGAGTAAGCATCTTGAACTTTTCCTTCTCCAGGAACTTGTTGAGGTTTCTGAGATCCAGAATAGGTTGAAGACCACCGGTTCTTTTGGGTACCAGGAAATACCTGGAGTAGAATTCTTGACCTTGCAAGTGGGGAGGCACAGGCTCCACCGCCCTGTCCACCAACAGACCTTGGAGCTCCTGAAGGAGAAGATCTGTGTGCAGGGGAGGCCTTGGAGGCTCCCCTGGAAAGTATGGAGGAGGCAGTTGCTGGAAGTGTAGTGCATAGCCCTTCTGGACTATGCTTAACACCTAACTATCTCCGGTGATGAGTGGTCACTGGTGGGTAAACAGAGCGAGGCGACCCCCTGTGCAGGGTTGGGAGAGCAGGGACGGAGAGGCTATGCTTAAGGAGTCAAAACACCCCACCCTGCTGAGTGGAAGCAGGGGCCGGAGGCTTGGGAGTCCTCTGCCTAAGGGGTCCATTACCCTGCCCCTTGGCTTGCTGACCCTGAGGGGCAGCTTGGGCAGCCTGATATTGTGGGTACTGTTTGTAGGCAGTGCCCTTCCTCGGGTAAAAGGGCTTTTTACCCGAGCCCTTCTTTTTGTGAGAAGGGGCAGAGGTCTTTCTAGACAGCCTTGTCCGTGTAAGGTGCACGGTCTCGAGCTGTGCGGCCTTCTCGGCCATGGGCTTGCCAAAAAGGTTCTCACCTCGGCAAGGGACATCGACCAACTTGTCCTGAACCCATGACTCGAGGTCCGATGACTGCAGCCATGCCTGGCGTCGAGCCGCGATGCCGGCTGCTGCAACTCGGGCCGAAGCCTCAAAGCCATCGTAGGCGGCACGGGACATAAACTTGGAGCAGTCCCGAATCCCCGAGGACAAGGACTTGAATCTCTGCAAGGGCTCCCCGGAGAGACCAGCAGAGAACCCAGCCAACTCCTTGGCCAGGTCTCGCAAGTACATGCCCATGTACAGCTGGTAAGACTGGACACGGCAAGCAAGCATTGAGCCCTGGAAGCACTTTCTACCAAAGCCATAAGAAGATAAGAACATAAGAACATAAGATATGCCATACTGGGTCAGACCAAGGTCCATCAAGCCCAGTATCCTGTTTCCAACAGTGGCCAATCTAGGTCATACGTACCTAGAAGTTTCCCCAAAAGACACAGGTTCTGCAATGCTTGTACTAGGTCAAGTATTGATATCCTGGGTCCCTTCTTAATAATGGTTTATGGACCTTTCCTCCAGGAACTTGTCCAAACCTTTTTTAAACCCAGCTACACTAACAGCCTTTACTTCATCCTCCGGTAACAAATTCCAGAGTTTGATTACATGCTGAGTGAAAAAATATTTTCTTGGAGCCATCGAGGTTCCGGGCCTCCCTGCCGGGGGGCACCGCAGAGTGCATCTTCTGACTCTTCAGGCGATGCATGGCCGATTCCACAACCATGGAATGATGTGGTAGCTGCGCCTTCTGAAAGCCAGGGCTCTTCCGGAGTCGATAGATTGAATCGACCCGCTTGCTTAAAACTGGCGCCGAGAGCGGTGCCTCCCACATCTGGAAGAGGAGCCGTTCCAGCATCGGAGGAACCGGGACAGTAAAGGCCTCCTTCGGAGGAGAGTCGTACTGCAGGGCCTCGAGCTCCTCAGCTCGAGGCTCTTCCTCGGGGTCTGCCGAGATAGACAACGCGGTGGCCATATCCCGGACAAACTCCGAGAACCGGGTATCCTCCAGAGGGGATCAACTCCGGGGTTCAGACTGCGGTGAGTCCGACGGGACGCCCTGAGTCTTGAATGTGTCGGGGGACTCCTCATCCTCCGTCTCCCAGGCGGACTCGTCCGATGAGGAGTCAGGCTTCGACCCCGCGGGGCCCGGGAGAACCCGCCCCGACACCGGAGGCACCGGCGTCGACGCCCTCGGTCCCGAATGGGAGGTCGAGGGAGACTACGACCGAGGTCGACCTCGAGCCATCATGGTCTCGAGTATCAGCTCGGTCTCCGGGGTCGACTTCGATGTCGATGTCCCGGTGGTTGGGGCAGATGCGCCAGACAGGCTGGCCATCAGTGCCCACTGCTGCTCCATGAAGGCAGACAGTCTGCACTCCAAGGCTGTCATCCTGAGACTCAGCTCGGGAGATGCAGTAGCCACCAACTCGGGCCCCGGTGGCCCGGGCCCGACGTCGGCTCTCTGGAAGGAGAGTCCTCGAGGACTATAGGGCTTACGTGTCCAGCAGACTCCGGCTCCATGCGAGGAACTTTGGCAAGCTTCTCTTGTTCCACGGGCCCGTGGCGACGGTCGGGGGTCTTAGACCTGGCCCTCGAGGAGCCAGGGACCTCTTCCGATGACGCCCTCACGAGCCGCTTCTTCCTCTTGTGTTCCTGGTCGGGGGACCCCCTGTCCGAGGAGCCACGACGGCGCTCGGGATCCGAATCCTGAGATGTCGAGGCCTCAGACGAGGTCTGGGCCCGGCCTGAGGCTGAGTCAGAGAAAAGCCTTTCTTTCTGCTGCTGGCGACTTCGCAGTGCCTTGGAAGACATCTTCACACAGGGTCCGCACATCTTAGGGTCGTGATCAGGACCGAGGCACCGAAGGCAGCAGTCGTGTGTGTCGGTGAGAGACATCAACTTCTTACACCGATCACACTTTTTAAAACCGCTGGAAGCCATCGGGGAAAAAAGAGTCCCCGCGAGGTCAAAGGACTGGCCTTCCAGGGAAAAAGCAAAAAAGGGCGCGAACGCCAGCTGCTAAGGGCAAAAACCAAAAAAGAAGAAAACGGGCTCGATACCGGTGTACTAAACCCGGCGAGAGGGGAACCGGCATCGAACCGGAGAATAAAAATAGTGAGAATCGCCGAAAAAATCAAACTTTTATCCAGGATGACAGGACACACGTCCGGTGGGCTTCTCGGAAAAAGAGAGACTGAGGTAAGATGGCACCTTTAGGTGGGAAGGGAACCGCGCATGCGTGCCTGCATTCCCAAAGGCTTTCATGGAAAGCTGTGGAAATGCTCTGCTGGGGCTACGTCGGCATCGATGACACCCATATGTGAGGACTGACTTCCTGCTTGGTCCTGGAGAATGAGGTGTTTTGCATAATTTTGATCTCATCACGTCCTCAAAAACGGACACTGCATATAATATCTCCAAAGCTACAGTATACATGTTAAAAGTGCATGATATTAGGAGGTCTTTCACTGAAGGGCGCTGTCAGTGTGGGCCATGACAGCTAGTGCCACCAGATTTTGGCACTAACTGCTCATGGCATGTTAGCGTTACTAGAGGGGGAGTTAGGAGTGGAGAGTGGGCAGGGTGAGCACAGCATAGGCAATATACCCATGCTACCTACATGGTGGGCTAGTAGTATGGGTGTACTCACCACCACTTCCATAGATGGCATGGAATGCACCTGCATGCTTGTAGTGCTGTGACAGGGCCTCATTCACTGTGGTAACATGCATTCTGTGTTCCTGGCAGTTGACGCTGTGGTGTTGTCCTAATGCACAATGAAGTCGCGTGTTATGGGTGCGTTTGGTGCAATACCACAATGCCCTTTAGTAAAAGGGTCTCTCAGTTTATGCATGCTATCAGTGCTTTTTGTGTACGCACTTGCATCTATGAGCTTATGTACACTTTAGTATTCCAGCTTCTTAGGGAGAAGGTCACTTAAACAAAATTTCCTCCATCTTCCTGAGGACACTAGGGGGCATGTTTACTAAACTCCAAAATTGTGCGGGGCTGCGGTAGTGTGCCTGTGCCATATAAGGAGTGGGCGGTTCAGGCAGAGAAAAGAAAAAACCGGGAGACAGCGACCGTACTTGTGTGCGTCGCGCTAATGTGCGGGGTCCACATTAGCGCGTGGGAAGGCTAAGTGGCGCGCTGCTGGGCACAGAAAAGAACAGAGCTGTAGTACAATGGTGAAGACACTGACCAATGGTGCAGGGGCCATGGGTTCAATACCCCATTGTACGCAACAAAAGCTTTTGTCTGAGGCAATAACTGTAATGGGTTAAAGTGCTGTAGGAGGCATATTAATTTTGTGCGGCATAAGGCGGCGCACTGTTAATGTTGGGCGACATTAGGCGGTGCGCTGTTAGGTGTGGGCGTCATAAGGCGTTGCACTGTAAATAGTGGGCATTAGGCGGCGCGCTGTTAAGTTTGTGCGGTTTGGGCGGCAGAAGGTGGTGCGCTGCTATGCCATAAAGGCCTAATGCAGTGCGGCAATGTCCAAACATAGGAATAGAGCCACAGCACAATGGTTAAGACACTGACCAATGGTGCAGGGATCAGGGGTTCAAACCCTCACAGTGCCCAATGGAGACAGCTGGCAGAGGCATTATTTTAGGAGGCATTTAAATGATGGGCGGTATAAGGCGGCGCGCTGATGGGCATAAGGCGGTGCGCTAATGTTTTAGGAGGCTTTTTAAGACTGGGCGGCATAAGGCGGCGCGCTGATGTGCAATCACAGGAACAGAGCCACAGCACAATGGTTAAGACACTGACCAATGGTGCAGGGATCAGGGGTTCAATCCCTCACAGTGCCCAGTGAACAAGGCTGGCTGAGGCATAACATATTATGGGGATGAGTGCTGTAGGAGGCATATTAGTTCTATTTTATTTATCAGTACTAGCAAACTCACTCTCAAAGCGTGTTAACATAAGGCGGCCCATACGGCACATGTTAAAGTTCACTGTCCGCCAAGGCACCCTAGAATGTCCCCTATAGGTCACCATATATGTTGCGTCACAGGATAATGTATAGTGCACCTTATATGGACGGCAACCATAAGGTGCCCTATAGGGCGCCCTATAAAGCACCCTCAGCAGCACCTTATGGGTACAGTACGCTGCGGGTGTTTTTGCTGGCATCAACATATGTACATTAAATAAAAAAACTTTGGAGAACCCTAGCAAATTAACCCACTGTGGGTTTGAACCCATGACCTCTGGCTTTTCAGACAGTGAAGTAACCATTGGGCTATAGCTCTATAGCTGCCAGCAAGCCCCTGGCTGGCTGCAGAGAGCCTGCATGTCACCACACAGACAGTCTGCTGTGGTAGCCAGGATAGGGTTAGGCCACCCGTACCCATGATGCACTGCACATGCAAATCAGCTGTCCACAGATGAACACAAGATGGGGAATGCACCCCAACAGCTCCCCGGCGTGGTAGGGGGAAGTGGCCGTGTGCACCCACACAGCACCTCGGCCTGGTAGGGGGTACTGACCGGGTGTTTTACTGGCACAGAGTAGCTACACACCGTCACATTGTGCGGGTACTGTGCTCACCCTGAGGGTGTGAAGAGGCGCCCAGGACCAGGTCCACAACACCCTCCATGGATGAAAGAGGCCATGCCAGAGCTCCACAGCAGTATTAATCTGTGAGATAGGTAGTTTCTGCAGAAACACCTTGGATATAACTTTCTGTCTTAGTCAGGGGAACCCCTTATGGACACCTAGGTGGGCTATGTACCACCACCCAAGGTTGAAAAAAACAGGGTCTCCTATCAACAGATCCACATTCTACCTCCCTGCAATGGTGGCAGTAGAGTGGACCATCAACCCTGGTCCTGTTGGGGAAGACACCCTACAGGGCAGTCAAAGCAGCTCTATACACCTCCACAACACAATATCAGACAGACATTAGGCCTGGATATGCTAAGCTGCACCCCACCACTATCTGATATTCTCCTGCAGCAAGCCTTCAGCCGCTGCACCCTGCAAGGCGCTCCATCACAACACAGACCAGCTGAAAACAGTCTGCTAGCTAGTCCTGGTGGAAATGCATGCACCCAGAACTGGGATGGCAGTGCACACCAGCAGATAAGTCAGTGACTAGGCCCCAAAAGGAAACCCATATATATCACATGAGAGAAATACTATATAGCACTATGGGGGTGCCTAGACATGCTGTGGTCACTGCACAGTCAGGGTGAGAGTGATCCCCCAGCAGGACAGAAAGAGGTCACCCTGTCTGTGTAGGTGGTGGCCGGCCACAACAATGTCCCAGGCAGTGCCCTATGCCCTGTGCAGATGCATCCTGGCCAGCCCACCCTGTCTGAGCTATACCCATGGTACCTTGCTGCTCATTATGCACATTGGCAGGCCAATAATGGCAACAGTGCTGGCAGTGTGGGCTGTGGAAGGTGTTTGCAGCCACCCCACACTGTATAGACCAGGGGTGGGCAATCTCGGTCCTGGAGGGCTGCAGACCAGTCAGATTGGCAGGATATCTGTAATGCATATATATCGCATGCTTATTCATTAGGGATATCCCGAAAACCTGACTGGTCTGCAGCCCTCCAGGACCGAGATTGCCCACCCCTGGTATAGACAGACACACACTCCCACACGTATGCCAGCATTGTGCTACTATAGAAGGGTTTATCAGCCTTGCCCACCACACCAGTCCTGGGCACAGCACAGGCATGGATATGGTACGCAATACTGTTGGGGGTCACTCCCCAGGGTGGTGAGCACTGTCAGAGGCCAGACCTGAAGCACACACCACAGACATCAGAAAGATTGTTATGATGGAGCTCAAAGAGCAAACTGTGCTTAACGTAGGAATGTCTATCTGCCAGTACTCATAGCAAACGTTTGAGAGCTGTGTACCATATACCCAGGTGTAGGGTGCATTGCTAAGGTATGCAGGTGCTAGTATTGGGAGATGCACGCAGGGCCCAATGTCCTGCCTCTCCAGGAGGCATTGGCCAATCGGGCCTGTGGGTGTGGATGTGTCTGCCCCTGTTGGCTGCTGCTTTACGGCAGAGGTTCCCAAATCCAGTCCTGGTGTGCCTAACACTGTTCGGGTTTTCCTGCTGTCCCTCATGAATATGCATGAGCTACATATACATGCCATGGGGGTGGTGCATAGATATGCAGCACAGGCATTTGTATTAGAGGCAGCATGGAACCTGAATGGTGTGTGGTCCTCCAGGACTGCATTTCGGAGACTCTGCTCTAGGTAATGCCCCTGTTCATGGTGTCTGTGCTCGGTGTGGTAAAAGATAGGCGTATTACCAATGCGTATGCCCTCAGAAATAAAGGTTTGTCCTTACTATCACGGTTTAGTTGTGGGAAAAATATGTGGACAGGATTGGCAGTAGCCCCAGCTAGGCTTTGAACCTGTGACTTTCTGTTCTTGCACACACTGTCTGTGTGCACTGCACCACCGTGTTGCCACAGATTGGCTGAATTCCCTGGGAGGTCCATGACTGTACATCCGACAGGGCCTGTCTGTTGCAGTGGATGGTGCCTTCCTGCACATGGCTAGGCCACTGTCTTCTGTGGCTAGCAGCCACTGCCCCTCCACCACCTGTACCCTTCCGCCAACATGCTGGCATGTCCTTATCGTAGTAAAACCATATGACCTGATTGAGTTGTGGCACTCCAGGCCTGCATTTGGGGGACTCGGCTGTAGGTAATGCCCATTGTTATGGTGTGTGAGCGGTGTAGGGTAAAATATGGGTGTTTGCAACATGCTTATGTTCTCTGCAATAAAGGAGTGTCTTTACTATCTCTATTTAGTGGTGGGTCAAATATGGGGACAGGACTGGCAGGTGTCCCAGCTGGGATTTGAACCTATGACTCTCTGGTCCTAGAGATACTGGCTCTGTCCGCTGCACCACACTGTGGCCATAGAGATACTGCAGTCCCTGGAGATAGGAAACCTGGCAAGAAGGAGTCGGAAGCCATGCTCTGCACATTTTTACTGTGGGCTCGTTCACCTTGTCTGGGGACAAAAGTGCAAATACACCACGAAAATGCCTGCAAAAAAAGGGGGAAAAAAGATAGCCAAGCTGGGCAACAGTGTTATTAATGGGCAACCATACACAACACTCCAAGGACAGCTCCAATAGCAAGAAATGATTTTTGGAAGGGTCTCCACTCCGTGGACCCTTCCAAAATTCATTTCTAATGTTATGGAGCTTTCCAGGGAGTGTTTTTTGTTGTTGCCCATTAATATCACTGTTGCCCAGCTGAAGTACTATTTTTAATATTTTTGTTGTGGTCATTTTCGCTTTTTATTTGCACTTTTGTTCTATGCACATGTATCACACTGCTCACGTTTTGTAGGTTTCCCAGGTTTTCCTGTACATTGCTGACGTAAATGGTTTCTCTTCCCTTTAAATGCCCTCAACCGCGAGTGTTTCACTCGTGGTATTTTTTACTTGTATATTCGGCCCTGTAAATGTGCGAGGAGCCTCTCCCCTCCCCTTCCCCGCCCATTGCAGCCGTCTCTCCGCCCCTTGGGAGCCTTCCTCTGCCCTTCGTTAGCCTTTCCACGTCTCTATCGGACATTTGCGGGCCCGTACTTGTGCGGAGCCCGTTAGTGTGCCGCGCACGTGTGCGGGGGTTCATTGCACGTGTGCGGGGCGCTTAAGAGCACTTAAGTGCTGCTTTTAGTGCGCTATTGTGCGGCGCGCAATTGTGCGGTTTTTAGTAAACATGCCCCTAGGACTCCAGAGAAGGCAATCAGGAATACTGTGAAATACAGACAGGTAAATGTAGCACTCTGGTGTGTCACCAATGTGTGGGAGATAGCATTATGTTATCTATGATTAATTGTATAATTTTAGTAAAATATCCAAGTAAAGTAATACTTTGCTAAGAGATTTTCTAATGTGAGAAGAAAGGGATAATTATACAGCCTACTCTCTGCATTGCTGCCCTTAAATATGCACTCTCTCTTTTTACTAATCCTCTCATTGGAATCACATTCATTCTGTTTATTCCCATTCTTATGGCCTTACAAAATTATTATTTCATACCTAATTTATTATTACAAGATCTTAATTTCTATCTACTATGCCTGATAAGATGGCCTAAGCTCCTGCTACAAATGCTGAACCTCCTTACCAGGACAGCACAAAGTGGAGACACAGCAGAGAGAAGCAAGTCCTCCTTTGTTCTTCTCTTTTAGAACACATTTGTGGAAGCTCTTTCTGGGTATTGTAACTACTGTTAACAGCACTTCTCTATCTTAGATCTGTTATGTTAAAAAAATAAATAACTTCCTTGCCTATCTTAAAGGAGCATATCGCTAACCGGGTAGGATGCAATATCTCTGCTGCCCAGTTAGTGACAGTCTCCGCCTCTGCTCTGGAACACCCCCAACATGCCCCGATGCTAACAGGATAACATCGGGGCGCATAGGGGAGTTAGAAGAGGATATTCAACAGCACTAACCATATAAGTGCCGTTGAATATCCCCATTTAAGGCATTTACACGGTATATTGGGCTGTAAACCATGTAAACGTCTTTCGAATATTGGGCACGTAGACACTAGAAAACAATATTAACAATAAACATATTTAAAGTTCATCATTTCCTAAAAAAAACCAAAGATGCATCTGTAAGGAAGTAACAAACACACGTGAAGAGTTATTTTAGAAAGGTTATCCAAGGGCAAACTGGGATGTCCAGAGCAAAATGTGCAGAAAAAGGCTGGGGATGTGTATATTTTAGCCTGATTCTAGAAACACAGACCTCTGTATATGGACAGCCACACCAGCGTCCACACAGATGTTCCTGATACAAAAAAGTGGGGCGGGGATATCTATCTCATGCTAGTTTGCAGGACCATACCAAGCTAGAAATGCAACCTGTGCAACTAATGGATCTGGTGCCCCTCTCCCCCCAGCAATATTCAGTAATTCAGGGCCCGATATTCGAAAGGGCCCGATATTCGAAAGGCATTTATTTATTTAGACGGATTTGTATACCACCTTATCCTACAATCAAAGTGGTCACATCACAATTGGAGGGTTACATTTAACATGAGGGTACTTAACGACATTCTACATTGTACATTATAACGACATTTACCTGTTTCACAGCCCTGGAACTGTGTAAAAGCCTCTAACCGGGATATTCAGCAGCAGTAACATGGTCGCTGAATATCCCCAATCTTCTCCCGTATCCGCCCCGATGCTAACCACTTAGCATCGGAGTCTGTTGTGGGCATTTTGAGGAGAAGCGGAGGTGGCGACAGTTGATAACTTGACAGCGGTGATACTGCATGCTGCCTGGTTAGTGAGCTGTGACTAAAAGATAGGAGAAGCAAGAGCTTGCATAGCTTTTAGCCGCAGGAGCTAACCATCGCCACTGCCTAGTTAGCTACTGCGGCTGATAGGTTGTGTGGCAAACCCAGGTATTCAATGCCGTGGCTGCATATGGCCCTGGCATTGAATATCCGGGATTAAGGGTCAGCACAGATGGCTATGCACCGTAATAGCTGACCTCAGCACCCCAAGTAGTTTCAGAAAAGCGTGTAAATGTACTACACAAAGGGCAATTTCCTTATCGGCCCCACTTATATGGAACTCTCTCCCTCCCGATGTGCGATCCATGGATGATTTAAAGGAGTTCAGAAAACAACTGAAATTTGTACTCTTCACTGAGTACTATGGCACAGACATCTAACAGTCTCTATTATTATAGCCTGCATATAACTTGTTTTACTGTAACGGTTCCTTGATGTTGCGTATCCCAATTTTACCTTCACTCTTTAGTTTAGTCAGTGTATGCCCCCCTGTCTCTGTTCTCCCTTCTTGTGTCTGGTAACCGCTTTGATTTAAGGAAAAGGCGGTATAGAAAACCTGTTAAATAAATAAATAAATAAATAAATAAATATCGGTCCCTCGCTCTTTTGGAGCTTCCTGGAAGGCCAGCGATGATATCAGCGCCCCCTTCCGTGCTGTCGCCTTGTGTGGCTGCACCACTCGCACAGCCCTTCATATGGCCCTGCTAGTCTGCATAAAGGGCTGTCCGTTGGCATGGCAAAACGATAACAAAAGCCCACATTCTCTAGCGGTGTTTGCTGTCAATATGGAAAATATAGGGAATGTGAGTTTATTTCCTTCACACCTTCCTGATGTTTTGCTAGCAAAATGAGCACTTTCCCATCGCCTGCTTGTGCCCGGAGCAGGAATAAACCTGCACATGGGTTAGGACGTGCAGGCTGTTTCTGAAACCGGGTGACATCTAGCTTTTTAGGATGCCCTGGATGTGCCTATGGCATGCCCCTATTCTGCTCTGGATGTCCTTGAGCCAGAGACAGCTATAAAATCGCTTTCTAAAATGGCTCCAGCAATGTCTCCATGCTTTGGACATCTGCATGCCTGTTTCACATGTGCAAAGTATGAACAGGGCTTCTAGAATAACCCCTGTAGAGGGCACGTTTATAAACACCCATGCAGGCTACGTATATATCTGTGCACATAGGTGGAGCCTATTTTATAAAGTATGGATGCACCTCAGACTAAGGGGCATGTTTACTAAAAGCCGTACAATTGCGTGCCGCACAATAGCGCACGGAAACGCGGCACTCAAACGCTCAGAAACGCTCTTAAACGCCCCGCACAAGTGCGCGTGGGCCCCGCACAGTTGCGTGCCGCACTAACGTGCCCCGCACAAGTACCCGGCCCGCAAATGTCCGATAGAGGCGTGGAAAGGCATTCTGAGGGCGGAGGAAGGCTCCCGAGGGGCGGAGGGACGGGGTCAATGGGTGGAGAGTGGGAGGGGAGAGGCTCCCCGCACAGTATCGGGCCCGAATTTGCATGTAAAAACATGTGAAACACTCGCGGTAGAAAGCATTTAAAGGGAAGAGAAACCATTTCCGTCAGCAATGTACAGGAAAACCGGGGAAACCAGCAAAACGTGAGCAGTGTGATATATGTGCACAGCACAAAAGTGAAAATAAAAATAGAAAATGACCACAACAGAACTATTAAAAATAGTAATTCAGCTGGGGAACAGTTATAGTGATGGGCAAATACAGAAATCACACCCAGCAAAGCTCCAGAAAAAAGAAATGACTTTTGGAAGGGTCTACTGAGAGGAGACTCTTCCAAAAAACATTGCCACGTATTGGAGCTTTCCTGGGAGTGTTTGCTATGGTTGCCCATTAATATCACTGTTGCCCAGCGTGGTGATATTTTGTCCCACATTTCCGGGGTTTATGTGCACGTTTGTCACCAGACAGGGTGCATATGCCCACAGTAGAATTGCGTAGAGCAGGGTTTGTGACTCCATCCTGCCAGGCTTACTGCCTCCAGGGGCTGCACTGTCTCTGTGGCCAAAGTGTGGTACAGCGGACAGAGTCATTACCTCTAGGACCAGAGGGCAGAGGTTCAAAACCCAGCTGGGGCATGTGCCAGCCCAGTCCCTATATTTTACCCACCACTAAATAAAGATAGCGCAGACACCCCTGTATGCATGGGGAAAACACCCATATTTTACCCAACACCGCACACACACCACAACAATGGGCATTACCTACAGCCAAGTCCCCCAAATGCAGTCCCATACTGCCACATTGCAATCAGGTCAACTGCTTTTTCTGAGAGAAGTTCATGCCAGCATGTTGGCGGACAAGTACATGTGGTGCAGGGGGCAGTGGCTGCTAACCACAGAAGACAGAGGCCTAGCCATGTGCAGGCTGGCACAGTCCACTGCAACAGACAGGTCCTGCCGGATCCACAGTCATGGACAGTCCAGGGAATCCAACCAATCTGTGGCTACACAGTGGTGCAGTGCACACAGACAGTGCATACAAGAACAGAAGGTCACAGGTTCAAAGCCCAGCTGGGGCTACTGCCAATCCTGCCCACATATTTTTCCCACAACTAAACAGTGATAGTAAGGACACACCTTTCATGGCGGGGACATATGCAATGGTAAGACATCTATCTTTTACCCCACTGAGCACAGACACCATGAACAGGGGCAGTACCTAGAGCAGAATCACCCAAATGCAGTCCTGGTGGGCCACACACCAGTCAGGTTCCATGCTGACACTCATACAAATGCCTGTGCTGTATATCTATGCACCACCCCCATGGCATGTAGATGTAGCCCATGCATATTCATGAGGGATAGCAGGAAAAACCCGAACAGTGTGATGCAAACCTGGACTGGAGTTGGGAATCTGTGCCGTACAGCAGCAGCCATCAAGGGCAGACACACCCACACCCACAGGCCCCATTGGCCAATGTCTCCTGGAAAGGCAGAACATTGGACCGTGCATGCAGCACCCAAAACGAGCACTTGCATAACTTACCAATGTCACCCTACACCTGAGGTATACGGTACACAGCTCGGAGACGTTTGCTAGGAGCACAGGCAGGCAGTTATCCATACGTTACGTACATACTGCTAGTTGACCCCATCCAAACAATCTGTTAGGTGTTTGCGGGGCATGCTCCAGGCCTGGCCTCTGACGGTGCTTACCACCCTGGGGAGTGACCACCAGCTGTAATGCGTACCATATCCATGCCTTGCCATGCTCAGGACCGGTTTGGTGGGCAAGGCTACTTACCCCCTCAATCGTAGCACCATGATGGCAGAGGTGTGGAAGTGTGTGTCTGTCTATACAGTGGGTGTTGGCTGCAAGCCCCTTCAACAGCCCGCACTGCCAGCACTGTTGCCAGTATTGGCCAGTCAACGTGCATAATGAGGTGCAAGGTACCATGGGTATAGCCAGGGCAGGGTGGCGTGGCCAGGATGCATCTGCACTGGGCATAGGGCCCGGGCAGGGACATTGGCTGGGATATTGTAGTGTCCGGCCACCACCTACACAGACAGGGTGGCCAAAGCATGTCCTTCTGGGGGATCATGCTCACCCTGACTGTGCAGTGACCACAGCATGGCTAGGCCCCCCCATAGTGCTGTATAGTAGTTCTCTCATGTGATAGATATGGGTTTCTCTTTGGGGCCCAGTCACTGATCTATCTGCTTGCTGTGTATGCAGACAGCCCAGTTCTGGGTGCATGCATCTCCATTGGGAACATGCACTATGGACTAACCAGCAGACTGTTTGTAGCTGGTAAATGTCTTGCTATAATGGCTTGCAGGGTGCAGTGGCTGTTGGCTTGCTGCAGGGGAATATCTGGTGGTGGAGTGCAGCTTACCATACCCTGGGCTTATGTCTGTCTGCTATTGTGTTATGGCTGTGTATGGAGCTGCCTGCCGGGGGGGGGGGGGGGGGGTGGTGGTGGTGGTGTTCCACAGCAGGACATGAGTTTTTGTTGCCCACAACAGCCACCATTTCAGGGAGGTAGAGTGTGGATCCCTTGATGGGGACCATGTTTGCCACGGGGGGGGGGGGTGCCTGATGGTGGCAGACAGGGATATCCATGGTGTTTGTGCAGAAACTAACTATCTTACACATTAACACTGCTTTGGAACGCCCACTTGGCCTCCATCAGCCATGGCAGGTGTTGTTGACCTGGTCCTGGCCACCTCATTGCACACTCAGGGTGAGCACAGTACCCGCACGATGTAACGGTGTGTGGCTACTCTGTGCCAGTAAAACACCCGGTCAGTGCCCCCTACTAGGCCAAGGTGCTGTGTGGGTGCACCCGGTCACTTCCCCCAACAGGGCCGAGGTGCTGTGGGGGTGCATTCCCCATCTTGTGTCCATCTGCGGACAGCTAATTTGCATGTGCAGTGCATCATGGGTACGGGTGGCCTAACCCTATCCTGTTGACACCAGCAGACTGTCTGTGAGGTGACGTGTAGGCTATCTCAGCCAGCCAGGGGCCTGCTTACAGCTATGGAGCTGTAGCGCAATGGTTACATCACTGCCTGTGCAGCCAGAGGTCATGGGTTCAAACCCACAGTGGGGCCCTTTGGTAGGGCTGTCCACAACTTTATTTTTATTTACTGTACATATGTCTATGCCGGCAAGACCACCCTCAGCTTACTATACCCATTAGGTGCCTCTGAGGGTGCTTCATAGGGCGCCCTGTAGGCCACCTTATGGTTGCCATCCCTATAGGGTGCACTATACATTATCCTGTGTCGCAACATACATGCTGCCCTATAGGGGTCATTCAAGGGTGCCTTGGCGAACAGTGCACTGTAACATGTGCCTTATGGGCCGCCGTCTGTTAACATGCTGGGAGAGTGCGTTTGCTAGTAGTGATAACAAAATAAAATTATACAGCCTCCTACAGCACTCCACAACATAATACATACTGCCTCAGCAGGCATTTTTCACTGGGCATTGTGAGGAGTTGAACCCCTGATCCCTGCACCATTGGTCAGTGTTGCAACCATTGTGCTGTGGCTCTGTTCCTGTGCTTGTGCATCAGCGCGCCGCCTTGTGCCTATCAGCGCGCCGCCTTCTGCCGCCCAAGGGGACCAGTGCGCCGCCTTCTGCTGCCCAAAACTAACTGTGCGCCGCCTTATGCCGCCCAAAAAGCACTGTGCGCCGCCTTCTGCCACCCAAAAATAACTGTGCGCCGCCTTATGCCGTTCCAAATTAATTTGCCTCCTAAAACAATGTTAATCATTACAGTTACTGCCTCAGCTGACCTTTGTCGTTGCGCACACTGGGGGATTGAACCCATGGCCCCTGCACCATTGGTCAGTGTCTTCACCGTTGTACCACGGCTCTGTTGTTTTGTATACTCAGCAGCGCGCCACTTTGCCTTTCCACGCGCTAATGTCGACCCCCGCACATTAGCGCGACGCACACACGTCCGGTTGCTTACTACCGTTTTTTTTCTATTTTCTGCCTGAACCGCCCACTCCTTATATGGCACAGGCACACTAGCACGGCCCCGCACGTTAGGAATGTTTAGTAAACATGCCCCTAGGTGTGGTGGCTATACTTGCTCGATAGCAGGCGTAACTGGCTGTGCCTAGATTGGCACAGACACACATGTAGCTAATAATATTTTATAACCTATGTATGTGTGCTGTGGCCCAGCCTGTGCGCCGCCCAAGCTCTGCCCCTGTGCACACTCCAACTGAAAGTATGTGCAATGGAGTTAGGAGTGTGCTTACAGAATTATCATTGCCCAAAGTGTGCGTGCCCATTCACATGGATAAATCCCTTGAAATGGGGACTTATGCATGTACATCAGCCTCTTAGGAGGCACTTTTATAAGAGGTGCCTAGCTTAAGTGGAATGGAAGATGCCTATTTTGCACTTTTATAAGGACAAATAAGCATCTATTTGTTTTTATAAAATGCCAGTGTAAATCCTACAGAGACTGCACGTACACTCAGACCGTGCCCCTGAGCACATGTGCATGCCACTGAAAAACACTTCTACAGCAGCTGCAATTTTCTAGGGAGGAAAACCCTAGAACCAGCCCAGTTCTTTAAACCATTTTCAAACCAGGCTCAAATTCAATCGTTGGTAAAAAAAAAAAAACCTATTATCATAAACTTTCATGCACACAAAATGAAAAACTGAAAAAATACTTAACTTAAACTGGCTGAATAACACCACCAAAGCCCAGAAGTAAATCCAGTCTGATGCAAGCTGCATTTCGCTAGTAGCTGCTTCAGGGACTAGACATATTTCTGCAAATATACAAAATTATATAAATGTTAACAGAGGCAGCGGAACAACCTTTTAGTTGGAGGGGGCCAAACAAACCAATCTCTAGCTCCACCCCAAGTTCTCTTGTTGCTGATACATTTTAGGTAAAATATTGGTAGGGCCTTGGCCCCTGTGGCCCCACCCCATTCCGCTGCCTATTAATGTTAACAACTATAAAATTAGATGACGTGCAACAGACCTTCACTCAAAATTTCCAAACCACAAACTTACATAGCACAGTGTTGACTTTAGCTTCACCCATCAAAAATCATTCATGCAGGCACAAATAAAACTCCACCTTGCTCACTCAAACGCTCTATTAGAGGCTTCTGTGTGTCAGCCTAAAACTATGAAAATTACCAAAAAAGAAAAATAGCAAAAAATATCAAAAATACTCGAACAAAAACAGCTAAACCAAAAAGAACCAAGATAAAACCCAAAAGATTTCCACAAATATTTAAAAATATTACCCACTCACATTCAAACCATTGAGTGTAACTGTAGCCAAATAAAAAACCTAGTGCTGTCCTTTTCGCAAAAGAATCTTAGGCTGATTACCATCCCTCTTGTCAGGAGGAACATGGGCAATATAGAGGGCTTTCAATATATGGAACTCATGCCCAAAATTTCTACAATGTAGTACAAATGGAGTAACAGATGACAAACGCTTCAGATTGCTACTATGTTTAATAACATAGTAACATAGGGGCATGTTTACTAAAAACCGCTAATTTGCGCGCCGCACATTAGCGCACTAAAAGCAGCACTTAAGTGCTCTTAAGCGCCCCGCAAACGTGCGAGGAACCCCCGCACCCGTGCGTGTCACACTAACGGGTGCCGCACAAGTACGGGCCCGCAAATGTGCGATAGAGGCGTGGAAAGGCTAACGGAGGGCGGAGGAAGGCCCCGGAGGGGCGGAGAGAAGGGGTTAATGTGCGGGGAAGGGGAGGGGAGAGGCGCCCCGCACATTATCGGGGCTGAATTTCAAAGGAAAAATAGCGCGAGTGAATCACTCGCGGTAGAATGCATTTAAAGGCAAGAGAAACCATTTCCGTCAGCAATGTACAGCAACACCGGGGAAACCTGCAAAACGTGAGCAGTGTGATACATGTGCACAGCACAAAAGTGGAATTAAAAATAGAAAAGGACCACAACAAAAATTGTAAAAATAGGAATTCAGCTGGGGAACAGTTATAGTAATGGGCAAAACTAAAAAACACACCCAGGAAAGCTCCAGCAAAAAGAAATGATTTCTGGAAAGGTGTACGGAGCGGAGACTCTTCCAAAAAACATTTCCTTTTTGTTGGAGCTTTCCTGGGAGTGTATTCTATGGTTGCCCATTAATATCACTGTTGCCCAGCATGGTGATATTGTGTCCCCCATTTTCCGTGGTCATTTCCGGGGTTTATGTGCACGTTTGTCACCAGACAGGGTGCATGTGCCCACAGTAAAAATGCGTAGAGCAGGGTTTGCGACTACATCCTGCCAGGTTTACTACCTCCAGGGGCTGCACTGTCTCTGTGGGCATAGTGTGGTGCAGCAGACAGAGCCAGTACCTCTAAGACCAGAAGGTCAGAGGTTCAAATACCAGCTGGGGCACTTGCCAGCCCAGTCCCTATATTTTACCCACCACTAAACAAAGATAGCACAGAAACCCTTGTATTGCAGGGAATATAAGCATGGGGAAAACACCCATATTTTACCCAACACCGCACACACACCACAACAATGGGCATTACCTACAGCCAAGTCCCCCAAATGCAGTCCCGTACTGCCACATTGCAATCAGGTCATCTGCTTTTTCTGAGAGAAGCTCATGCCAGCATGCTGGCGGACGAGTACATGTGGTGCAGGGGGCAGTGGCTGCTAGCCACAGAAGACAGAGGCCTAGCCATGTGCAGGCTGGCACAGTCCACTACAATAGACAGGACCTGCCGGATCCACAGTCATGGATGTTCCAGGGAATCTAGCCAATCTGTGGCTACACAGTGGTGCAGTGCACACAGACAGTGCATGCAAGAACAGAAAGTCACAGGTTCAAAGCCCAGCTGGGGCTACCACCAATCCTTCCCACATATTTTTCCCACAACTAAACAGTGATAGTAAGGACACACCTTTCCTGGCGAGGACATATGCAATGGTACTACGTCTATCTTTTACCCCACTGAGCACAGACACCATGAACAGGGGCAGTTCCTAGAGCAGAATCACCCAAATGCAGTCCTGGTGGGCCACACACCAGTCAGGTTCCATGCTGCCACTCATACAAATGCCTGTGCTGTATATCTATGCACCACCCCCATGGCATGTAGATGTAGCTCATGCATATTCATGAGGGACAGCAGGAAAACCCGAACAGTGTGATGCAAACCTGGACTGGAGTTGGGAATCTCTGCCGTAAAGCAACAGCCAACAGGGCCAGACACACCCACACCCACACCCACAGGCCCCATTGGCCAATGTCTCCTGGAGAGGCAGAACATTGGACCCTGCGTGCATCTCCCAATACTAGCACCTGCATACCTTAGCAATGTCACCCTGCACCTGAGGTATACGGTACACAGCTCTGAGACGCTTGCTAGGAGTACTGGCAGATAGATATCCATACGTTACGCACATACTGCTAGTTGACCCCATCAGAACAATCTGTGAGGTGTTTGCGGTGCGTGCTCCAGGCCTGGCATCTGATGGTGTTTACCACCCTGGGGAGTGACCCCAGCAGTACTGCGTGCCATATCCATGCCTTGGCGTGCCCAGGACCGGTTTGATGGGCAAGGCTAATTACCTCTTCAATAGTAGCACCATGATGGCATAGGTGTGGAAGTGTGTGTCTGTCTATACAGTGGGTGTTGGCTGCAAGCCCCTTCCACAGCCCACACTGCCAGCACTGTTGCCAGTATTGGCCTGCCAATGTGCATAATGAGTAGCAAGGGACCATGGGTACATCTCAGACAGGGTGGGCTGACCAGGATGCAGCTGCACAGGGCATAGGGCACTGACAGGGACATGGTAGTGCCCGGCCACCACCTACACAGACAGGGTTACCTCTGTATGTGCTGCTGGGGGATCACTCTCACCCTGAGTGTTCAGTGATGGCAGCATGGCTAGGTACCCCCATAGTGCTATATTGTGTTTCTGTCATGTGATATATATGGGTTTCCTGTTGGGGCCTCTTCACTGACTTATCTGCTTGTGTGTGCTGCCACCCCAGTTGTGGGTGCATGCATTTCCATCAGGACCAACCAGCAGACTGTGCACAGATGGTATGTGTCTTGATGGAGTGCCTTGCAGGGTGCAGTGGGTGATGGCTTGCTGCAGGAGAATATCAGATAGTGGTGGGGTGCATTTGTGAATATCCAGGCCTAATGTCTGTCTGATATTGTGTTATGGATGTGTGTGGAGCTGCTTGGACTGCCCTGTAGGGTGTCTGTTCCCCAGCAGAACTGGGGTTGATGGTCCACTTTGCTGCCGGGGGAAGAGGGGAGAAAGAAAATCTGTTGGTGGGAAGCTGTGTTTTATCCACCTGGGGGTCCTTCCACTAACTGAGGCAGACAGATATCTCCAAGATGTTTATGCAGCACCTACCTATTTCACAGGTTTTTGCTGCTTTGGAGCTCTGGCATGGCCACATTCAGCCATTGAAGGTGTTGTGGACCTGGTCCTGGCCGCAACATCACGCACTCAGGGTGAGCACAGTTACCGCACAATGTGATGTTGTTTAGCTACTCTTTGCCATTTGTCCACCCACTCAGAACACCCTACCAGGCCGAGGTGCTGTGTGGGTGCACACGGACACGTCCCCCTACCAGGCCGAGGAGCTTTAGGGGTGCATTTCCCATCCTGTGTGCATCTGTGGACAGCTGATTTGCATTTGCAGTGCATCATGGGTACGGGTGGCCTAACCCTATCCTGTTTACAACAGCAGACTGTCTGTGAGGTGACGTGCAGGCTATCTGCAGCCAGTCAGGGGCTTGCTTACAGCTATAGAGCTGTAGCCCAATGGTTAAGTCACTGCCTGTGCAGCCAGAGATCATGGGTTCAAACCCACAGTGGGGTTCTGTAACAGGGGTGTCCAAAGGTTTTTTTTAAATTTACTGTACATATGTTGCTGCCAGCAATTACACCCTCAGCGTACTGTACCCATAAGGTGCCTCTGCGGGTGCTTTATGTGGCGCCCTATAGGGCACTTTATGGTTGCCATCCATATAGGGTGCACTATACATTATCCTGTGTCGCAAAATACATGCTGCCCTATAGGGGACATTCTAGGGTGCCTTGGCGGACGGTGCACTGTAACATGTGCCTTATGGGCCGCTTTATGTTAACATGCTGTGAGAGTGGGTTTGCTAGTAGTTCTCACAAAATAAAATTAATAAGCCTCCTACAGCACTCCACAACATAAAACATACTGCCTCAGCTACCCTTTTTCACAGGGCACTGTGAGGGATTGAACCTGTGGCCCCTGCACCACTGGTCAGTGTCTTAACCATTGTGCTGTGGCTCTGTTCCTTTGCTTTAGCATCAGCGCGCCGCCTTGTGCTCATCAGCGCGCCGCCTCCTGCTGCCCACAATTAACAGTGTGCCGCCTTGTGCCTCCCAAAAATAACAGTGCGCCGCCTTATGCCGCCCAACAAGAGCAGTGCGCCGCCTTATACCGCCCAACAAGAGCAGTGCGCCGCCTTATGCCGTACAAAATGTACAGTGCGCCGCCTTATGCAGTCCAAAATTATGTTGCCTCCTGAACCACTTTTACACATTCAAGTTGGTGCCTCAGCTAGCCTTTTCCGTTGCGCACAATGGGAGATTGAACCCGTGGCCCCTGCACCATTGGTTAGTGTCTTCACCATTATGCTACGGTTCTGTTTCTGTGGATGGACATTTGCGCACTGCCTTATGCCGTCCACAACTAACAGCGCACTGCCTAATGCCGCCCAAAACGCACAAGATGAACAGCGCGCCGCCTAACATTTACAGCGCATCGCCTAATGCCCCCCATATCTGGCAGCGAAACGCATAATGACGCATAAAAGTAGTTACTGCCGCCCAAACGTTACAGCGCGACGCTGAAGGCCGCAAAAAAATAGTGTGCCTCCTAAAACACTTGTTAACCATTAGTATTCATGCCTCAGCCAGAGGTTTTTGGTTGCACACACTGGGGGATTGAACCCATGGCCCCTGCACCATTGGTTAGTGTCTTCACTGTTGTGCTACGGCACTGTTCCTATATTCCCCAGCAGCACCCCACTTAGCCTTCCCACGCGCTAATGTGGGCCCCGCACATTAACGCGACGCGCACACGTACGGTCGTTTTTTTTCCTTGTTCTGCCTGAACCGCCCACTCCTTATATGGCACACGCACACTAACGGGGACCCGCACATTTTCGGAGTTTAGTAAACATGCCCCATAGTATATGACGGCAGATAAAGACCAGTATGGTCCATCTAGTCTGCCCAGCAAGGTGGCAAGAGTAGGTGCACCTGCCGCTCCGTGCAGGTCACCCCTCCCATGCCTTTGTTTAGGGGTGTACCCACTGCTCCATGTAGGGCACCCCTGTTTGTTGTGATATAAGAGATAGTTAAGTTTGTTTTGATTTTAAAGTTCACAGGGAAACACAATCGCATATACTATGTATGTTGAATTCTGTGGATTGTTATGTGGGTCAAATGATTCGTTCTTTGAAAGTTTAATTGATTGAACATTAAAGCAATCTGAAACGTTTATCATCTGTTACTCCATTTGTACAGCTAAAGTTTCTCTTGATGACAAGGGTGTTAATCGGGCTAAGAATCTTTTGTGAAAGGAAAAACACTGGAATTTTGATTTGGATACAGTTTCGCCCACTGATTTGAATGCTACGATTGAGTGGGATTCATTCTTTTGATAGCTTTTGGGTTTTATTTAGGTTCTTTGCGATTTTTCTGTGTTTTTTTTGGGGGGGGGGGGGTATTTTTGATGTTTTCTGACAATGGAATTGGCCCTGTACGTCCTGCCGGTTCGGCCCGCCCCCGCTCTGCCCAGATCCTGCCCCCTCTCACCCTTCGCCGGCTCTCCCCGTCCTGTTGCTCTGGATGTGCGGGGAGAGTTGGAGGGGGAATCGGGCCCGGATGGCTTGCGGGGCTGCACGTCCCATTGGGACATGCAGCCCCACAATCTGCGTCTCAGAATCGGGCCCATAGCAGCCTCTAATAGAGTGTTTCAGTGAGCAAGGTGGAGTTGCATTTGTATCTGTGTGGGTGTTTTTCTGATGGGTGAAGCAGCAGTAAACACTGTGCAATGTTAAGTTTGCTGTTTGGAAGTTTCAAGTGAGGGTCTGTTGCAACTTTTATGGTTTTTAACATTTACATAATTTTGTATATTTGCAGAAATATGTCTAGTCTCTGAAGCAGCTACCAGTGAAAGGCAGCTTGCATCAAACTGGATTTACTTCTGAGCATTGGTATTGTTATTCGGCCAGTTTAAGTATTTTTTTCAATTTTTATTTTTGTGTGCATGAAGGTTTATGAGATTAGGTTGTTTTTTTTAACCAATGAATGAATCTGAGCCCAGGTTTAAAATGTTTGAAAGAAATGGGGTCATTTATGTTTATGTTTATGATTCTGAGGTTTTCCGCCTTCTCTTATTTTTTGCTAAGGTGTGCAGTGTTAAGAGTTATTTGTAACTTTTCACAAATCTTTTCTCTTGCCTTATTACATTATTAGTGGAATTTGTTTTTATTTTTGTGGATGGTGTGTCTTTTCTCCACTGCTGTTTGATATACTTTTGGTTTGCAATTTTATAAGAGCCATTTTAGCCACTTAAATAGACACATATGCGCAGAAATGACTTTATAATGTTACCCCATTAAAGTGGTTTTCAGGCTCCCCCAAAAATTATTACTATGATTGTATTAAATATGACAAATAATTTTGGGCAAACTCTTACATAGTAGATATTTAAACTTATCAAAATAATTTGTTGCAGTTACCCTGGTCAAATAAAAGCACTTAATTTTGGTCCATGTAAATATGATCAACAATGGTCAACAATGGAAAAGCTCAATAACATCAACAAAGACAAAACCTGGAGCTGACTGTGATACAGATCACCAGCTACTAATATACAAATTCAAGCTAACAATGAAAAAGAGCAAGTCACTCAGGAATGTAGTAAACTATGATCTTGAAAATAGATTACTGGAATTTAAAGACTGCCTGCAAAATCAATTTGCCACTTTGGATACAAATGACAGAGAACCAGAAGAGCTAAGGGATGACATCAAGAAAGTTGTGTTTGAAGAACGTGAACAGTTTCTGTAAAAGGTGAAAAGCAAAAATGGTCAAATTGAATGACCAAAGAAACCATGAATGACCAAAGAAACCATGAAAAATACTTAAAAACACGGAGTAGCTAAAGCCAAAGGAGAAAGAGATGGAGTCATGGAACGTTTCCAACGTGCAGCAATATAAGATAAAAAGAAGTACTAGAATGACACATGCAAAGAAATAGAATCAGAAAAACAAGATTGGCTTTCTTAAAGCTAACAGAGGTAAGAAGAAAATTCCAGCCTCGAATAGGAATGCTAAAAGATGCTGAAGGATCCTGAAAGATTAAGGAAAGGTGGAAAGAATACACCGAGCCATTATACCATAAAGATCAAGTGGATAAACAGCCATTTCAATCTGTACCTGATGATCAGGAACCTATTGAACCCCTTGTTTCTCTTGTTCTGTACTGTCTGTCTTGATTTGATTGTATGTTCTACAAGCAGGGACTGTCTGTTATATAAGAACATAAGATATGCCATACTGGGTCAGACCTAGGTCCATCAAGCCCAGTATCCTGTTTCCAACAGTGGCCAATCTAGGTCATACGTACCTAGCAGTTTCCCCAAAAACACAGGGGTATGTTTACTAAAACCCCGGTAAAGTGCGGGCCGCGGTAGAGTGCGGGTGCCATATAAGGAGTGGGCATTCCCCGCTGAAGAAGAAAATCCGGAATTTACATATGCGCTAAGGTGCGCGGCGCCCTTGTGCGCCCCGCACCTTAGCGCATCAGATAGCTGCGCGGGAGGCATATGTGGCACGCTGATGGGCAAGCAGAAGAGCAGAGGCACAGCACAATGGTTAAGGCACGTACCAAGGGAGCAGGGGTTCGATCCCCCACAGTGCCCAATGAACAAGGCTGGCTGAGGCATTGCGTATTATGGGGAAGAGTGCTTTAGGGGACATTTTATTTTTATTGTCATTATCATTACTAGCAAACGCACCCTCAAAGTGTGTTAACATAAGGCGCCCTATAAGGCACATTTTAAAGTGCACTGTCCGCCAAGGCACCCTAGAATGTTGCTTATAGGGCGCTTTAGAGGGTGCCGTATGAGGTACCGCAAGGTCAGAGTACTGTTTTTGATGGCAGCACAGTGCAGTTTAAGTAATGAAAAGCATAAGTAGCTGCGCTGACATGCAAGGAGGAGCAGCAGTGGAGCACAATGGTTAAGGCACTGACTGCTGATACAGGGGTCATGAGTTTGCTCCCCAGAGTGCCTAATACGTAAGGCTGGCTGTGGCATCAGCTTTGCAATGTACATATTTTTTCCTGCAGCACCGTATGTTTATTTTATTAATTGCTGCCAGCAAACACGCCCTCACGTGCCGTAATTGAAGGTGCCGTATAAGGCACCCTATAAGGCACTCCATAGGGCACATTATAAAGTGCACTGTCCGCCACGGCACCCTAATATGTCCCCTATAGGGCACCCTATAAGTTGCATCAAAGGATAATGTATAGTGCACCTTATATGGACGGGAACCATAAGGTGCCCTATAAAGCGCCCTCAGAGGCACCCTATGGGTACAGTACGCTGAGGGTGTTTTTGCTGGCATCAAAATATGTACATTAAAGAAAACTAATACTTCAAACAACCCTATCAAATAACCCCACTGTGGGTTTGAACCCATGCCCTCTGGCTTCATAGGCAGTGAAGTAACCATTGGGCTACAGCTCTATAACTGTTAGCAAGCCCCTGGCTGGCTGCAGAGAGCCTGCACGTCACCACACAGACAGTCTGCTGTGGTCACCAGGATAGGGTTAGCCCACCTGTACCCATGATGCAATGCACATGCAAATCAACTGTCCACAGATGAACACAAGATGGCGAATGCACCCCCACAGCACCTGGCCTGGTAGGGGGAAGTGACCGTGTGCACCCACATAGCACCTTGGCCCGGTAGGGGGTACTGACCGTGTGTTTTACTGGCACAGAGTAGCTACACACCGTTACATTGTGCGGGTACTGTGCTCACCCTGAGGGTGCAATGAGGCGCCCAGGACCAGGTCCACAACACCTCCCATGGCTGAAAGAGGCCATGCCGGAGGTCCAAAGTAGTGTTAATGTGTGAGATAGGTAGTTTCTGCACAAACACCTTGGATATCTGTCTGTTTCAGTCAGATGTAGCCCCATCAATAGATCCACATTCTACCTCCCTGCAAAGGTGGCAGTAGAGGGGAACATCAACCCCAGTCCTGCTGAGGAACAGACATCCCACAGGGCAGTCAATGCAGCTCTATACACATCCCTAACACAATAGCAGAAAGACATTAGACCAGGATATGGTAAGCTGCACCCCACCACTATCTGATATTCTCCTGCAGCAAGCCATCAGCCACTGCACCCTGTAAGCCACTCCATCAAGACACATACCAGCTGCAAACAGCCTGCTAGTTAGGCCATAGTGCATGCACCCAGAACTGGGATGTCAGCAGACACAGCAAGCAGGTAGATCAGTGACTGGGCCCCAAAAAGAAACCCACATATATATCACATGGGAGAAATACTATATCACACTATGGGGGTGCCTAGCCATGCTGTGGTCACTGCACAGTCAGGGTGAGAGTGATCTCCAGCAGGACATACTGAGGTCACCCTGTCTGTATAGGTGGTGGCCGGACACTAAAATGTTCTAGTCCGTGCCCTATGCCCTGTGCAGATGCACCCTGGCCAGACCACCCTGTCCGGGCTATACCCATGGTACCTTGCACCTCATTATGCACATTGGCAGGCCAGTACTGGCAACAGTGCTGGCAGTGTGGGCTGTGGAAGATGTTTGCAGCCACCCCACACTGGATAGACAGACAGCCACCCCCACACCTATGCCAGCATTGTGCTACTATGAGGAGGTCAGCAGCCATACCCACCACACCAGTCCTGGGCACAGTACAGGCACGGATATGGTACTCAATACTGTTGGGGGTCACTCCCCAGGGTGGTAAACACTGTCAGGGACCAGACCTGCAGCACACACCGCAAACATCTGAATGATTGTTATGGTGGAGCTCAATGACCAAAATGTGCTTAACGTAGGAATTGATATCTGCCAGTTATCATAGGAAGCGTCTGATAGCTGTGTACCGTATACCCAGGTGTAGGGTGGCATTGCTAAGGTATGCAACTGCTAGTATTGGGATATACAGGCAGGGCACAATGTCCTGCCTCTCCAGGAGGCATTGGCCAATGGGGCCTGTGGGGGTGTGTGTGGGTGTGTCTGGCCCTGTTGGCTGCTGCTTTACGGCAGGGTTTCCCAACTCCAGTCCTGGTGTTCCACACACTGTTCGGGTTTTCATGCTGTTCCTCATAACTATGCATGAGCTACATCGGCATACCATGGGGGTGGTGCATAGATATGCAGCACAGGCATCATTATTAGAGGCAGCATGGGACCTGAATGGTGTGGGGCCCTCCAGGACTGCATTTGGGAGACTCTGCTCTAGGTAATGCGCCTGTTTATGGTGTCTGTGATTGGTGTGGTAAAATATAGGCGTATTAACCATGCATATGTTCTCAGCTATACAGTTCTGTCCTTACTATCACGGTTTAGTTGTGAGAAAAATATGTGGACGGGATTGGCAGTAGCCCCAGCTGGGCTTTGAATTTGTGCCCTTCTATTCTTGCACACACTGTCTGTGTGCACTGCACCACACCACTGTGTTGCTACAGATGTGCTGCATTCCCTGGGGAGGCCATGACTGTACATCCAACAGAGCCTGTCTGTTGCAGTGGACGGTGCCAGCCTGCACAGGCCTAGGCCACTGTGTACTGTGGCTTGCAGCCACTGGCCCCTCCACCACCTGTACCCTTCCACCAACATGCTGACATGTTCTTATCTTGGTAAAAGCATATGACCGGATTGAGTTGTGGCATTCCAGGATTGAATTTGGGGGACTCGGCTGCAGGTAATGCCAATTGGTATGGTTTGTGTGCAGTGTAGGGTAAAATATGGGTGTCTGCACAATGCTTATGTGCTCTGCAATACAGGGGTGTCCTGACTATCACTGTTTAGTGGTGGGTAAAACTATGGGGATTGGGTTGTCATGAGCCCTAGTTGGGATTTGAACCTGTGACCCTCTGGTCCTACAGGCATTGGCTGTGTCTGCTACACCACACTAAGGCCACAGAGACAGTACAGTCCCTGGAAATAGATAGCCTGACCGAACGGCTCAGAAACCCTGCTCTGCACAATTTTTTCTGTGTACTCATTCACCTTGTATGGAGACAAAAGGGCAAATAAACCTCACAAATGACCTCGAAAAAAGGGGAAAAAACACATAACCAAGCTGGGCAACAGTGATATCAATGGGCAACATTAAAAACACTCCCAGGTAAGCTCCAAAAAAAGAAATGATTTTTGGAAGGGTCTACACTCCGTAGCAAGATTCTACCCAAGATCATTCACTGGAGACTACAACCGAACCTGGAATAAGAACTATCCAAGGTGCAAGCAGGGTTCAGGAAAGGACGAGGAACAAGAGACATCACTGTGGATGTGAGATGGATCTTTGAAAAAACAGAAGAATAACAAAAGGATATCTATATGTGTATCATTGACTATAGCAAGGTCTTTGATTGTGTAAATCATAAAAACTCTGAGCCACATTAAGAAGCAAGGATATACCAGAACACTGATAGTTCTCACGCACAACCTCTACGTTGACCAAGAAGCAATTGTTAGCATGAAGAAGGAGAAAAACAATGGTTTAAAACTGGCAAAGATGTACAACAAGGCTGCATACTTTCTCCATACCTGTTCAATTTATATGTAGAACAGATCATCAGAGAAGAAGGATTGTATGAAAAAAATCAAACTGTGAAGATTGGTGGAGGACTCATCAATGATACCACATTATTAGCAGATGATACCACATTATTAGCTGAAAGTGAAGATGTTCTGAAATATCGACGTACCAAGATCAAGGGACATAGCTTAAAATGGGCCTGCATCTTAACATGAAGAAGGGAAAGACACTGACAAGTGGAAAAATCAATAATTTCATTTTTGATGGACAAGAAATAGAAATAGTAGACAACTTCAACCTGCATGGATCCATAAGTAATAATGAAACGACAAGCAGTGAAAAAATCCAATTACACATGGCTTTTGGCAGAACGGCTCTGAAGGACATAGACAAAATTTTCAAGTGCAGAGATGTATCTCTGTGCACAAAGATTTGACTTGTCCAAGCCATGGAATTTTCAACAAGGTCATATGGATGTGAAAGTTGGATATTGAAAAAGCAAGGTAGGAAAAAAATCGACATCTTCAAATTATGGTGTTGGTGAAGAATACTGCATATACTACTGACTGCCTGAAGAACAAATCAATCAGAACTGGAAGATTGGAGGGTAATTTTATAGTCAGGCGCCTAGTTTTAGGTACCCAGAACATGCCCATTTTGAGCCTATATTATAAAGAAAAGCGAGCGCCTACTTTTTTTTATGACATAGGAGCATAAGTGGTTCAAAAATCTAAGGCGTGGGCACTTACGCTTGCTTTGGGGCAGGTGTAAATGCCTGTACCTAGATTTTAAAAATGCACATAAGTTAATTTATAACCTAAGCATGCAAATTTAGGCTCCGTCTGTGCTCTACCCAAGGCCAACCCTGTGCATGCCCACAATGAAAGTACATGCAATTGTACCCATGTGCGTGGTTCCTGAATAGCAATCACCTAAAGCACGGACATGAAGAAGTAATTAGATCTTACCTGCTAATTATTGTTCCTGAAGGAACGACAGTCCAGTCCCTTTACTTCAGGGTTGCGTAACCCTTCCAGCAGCTTGGAGGCTGAGCCCAACCTTTTTGGAGGTGGAGCGGTACAAATACCACTGAGACCACCCACCAACCCCAGTAATCGACTGAAAAAGTAGCCTAAGTGAACCTTGTCACAACTAAAAATCAAACCTAACAAACATGCAAACTTTTTTTTTTTTTATAAGTAAATAGGAAAAAGGAGTAGAGGAGGGAGAGGAGGAAAGGCGCCGAAGGAGGACTGCTCGCCTACTTACTCCTGGCCTCCCTCACCCCGATCTGGTCCCCCGCTCGGTTCGCTGTTCCGCCCTTTTCCGACAGGCCTTCAGGTCTGACATAGCCGGGTGGGATCAGGGACTGGACTGTCGTTCCTTCAGGAACAATAATTAGCAGGTAAGATCTAATTACTTCTTCCTTATCGTCACTCCAGTCCAGTCCCTTTACTTCAGGGAAGTACCCGAGCAGTTCAATTCTGGGTGGGATTCGGCAAACCGGACTGAAGAACCGCTAGGCCAAACCGAGCATCCGCTGAGCTCTGCACGTCCAGCCTGTAGTGCTTGGTGAAGGTATGTAGGGAGGACCAAGTTGCCGCTCTACATATATCCAGCGGGGGGACTAGACTGAATTCTGCCCATGAGGTAGCCTGAGCTCGGGTGGAATGAGCCCGCAGCCCCCCCGGAACCTGCTTGCCTTTCAGGATGTAGGCGGAGGCAATCGCCTCCCTAATCCACCTAGAGATGGAGGCCTTGGCCGCCGCTTCCCCTCTGTGGGGGCCTCCGAACTTGACAAACAGCCGGTCTGACTTCCGGAACGGAGCGGTTCGGGAGAGGTAGCACTTTAGGGCTCTCTGAACGTCCAATAGCCGCAGCCTGCTATCCTTGCCTGCCAGGCCCCCGGTTGGGAAGGCCGGGAGCGTGACTGTCTGGTTTACATGAAAAGGAGAAATAACCTTGGGAAGGAAGGAGGGCACCGTGCGCAGAACGACCTTGTCCTTGAGGAAGGCCAGGAAGGGGGGCTTGGAGGAGAGAGCTTGTAGCTCGGAGACCCGCCTGGCCGAGCAGATCGCAACCAGGAAGACTGTCTTCAGGGTTAAGTCCTTCAAGGAGGCCCTCTTTACGGTTCAAACGGTTCCCCCATCAGTGCATTTAGTACCAGGTTAAGGTCCCAGGTGGGGACGACCGACCTCCGCTGGGGACGCAGCCGTCGTACTGCTCTTAGGAACCTGGTGACGTCCGTGTGCACCCCTAACGGCTTGCCGTGGATCTTTCCTCTATAGCACGCGATAGCGGCTAGTTGTACTCGAAGTGAGCTGTGCGCTAGACCCTTGTCGAACCCTGCTTGCAAAAATTCCAGGATTTCTGGGACTGAGGCGGTCAGGGGCTTCCTACGGTGCTCCGCGCACCATGCCTCGAAAATGCGCCAGACCCTTACATAGGCGAGACACGTCGAGCGCTTCTTAGCGCTCAACAACGTTGAGATTACTGCCGCCGAATATCCGCGCTTCAGAAGCCGCGCCCTTTCAAGAGCCAGGCCGTAAGCGAGAACCGATCCACGTGAGGCATCCGGACCGGGCCTTGCCTGAGAAGGTCGCTCCTGCAGGGCAGCCGCCATGGGTGGTCGGCTAATAGTCTCACCAGGTCTGCATACCAGGGGTGGCGGGGCCAATCCGGAGCTATGAGGATTATCCGGCCCTGGTGAGATTCCACTCGTTGAAGAACCTTTCCGATCAGAGCCCAGGGAGGGAATACATAGAGGAGGCCCTCTGCCGGCCACTTCTGAGACAGGGCATCCAGACCCTCGGACATCCTCTCCTTTCGTCGACTGAAGAATCGGTCCACCTTGGCCGAAGAGAATCTTGCCATGAGATCCATTAGTGGGAGACCCCACCGAGCCACTATTTGGTCGAAGACTGCCTGCTCCAGTTCCCACTCTCCGTGGTCTATTCTGTGCCTGCTGAGGTAATCGGCCGTGACATTGTCCGAGCCTGCCACGTGCTAGGCCGAAAGCGCCTCGAGGTAGACCTCCGCCCACTGGAGGAGAGTGTCTGCCTCCTTTTCCAGGGCCGGGCTGCTGGTGCCGCCCTGGTGGTTGATGTACGCCACCGTTGTGATGTTGTCGGAGAGGACGCGGATTGCCCTTCTTCGTACCCGGGGCTCGAGTTTCTTGAGCGCTAGGGTGACGGCCCGTAACTCCAGTCTGTTGATGGGCCACTGAGATTCCATCGGGGACCAGCATCCCTGAACGAACTGGTCCTCGCAGTGTGCCCCCCAGCCTGACAGGCTGGCATCCGTCGTCAAGAGGACCCACTGGGGGGGCTCGAGGGGCATTCCCCGTTCCAGGTTTCTCGGGTGTTGCCACCATCGAAGAGCTCGTTTGGTCCGCGGAGCGCAGGGTAACTGTGTTGTCAGGGGATGAAGTTGCGGAGACCACCGACGCAATAGGGATCGTTGCAATGGGCGCATGTGGGCTCTGGCCCAAGGTACTACCTCTATCGTTGCTGCCATCGTGCCCAGGACCTGAAGGTAATGCCATGCTGAGGGGTTTCGCCTGCTTAGGAACCGAGTGATCAGAAGCCTTAGGTTCCCGGCCCGGGAAGAGGGCAAGAACACTCTGCCCCTGCCGGTGTCGAACCTTGCGCCGAGATACTCGAGATTCTGGGAGGGGGTCAGCCTGCTCTTTGCTCGGTTGATCACCCATCCCAATTCTTCTAGCAAGCGAACTACTGTGTCCGTTGCCGAGCGACTTTCTTTCTCTGACTTTGCCCGGATCAGCCAATCGTCTAGATACGGGTGAACCAAGATCCCCTCCTTCCGGAGGAAGGCCGCTACTACCACCATCACCTTGGTAAATGTTCGTGGAGCTGTCGCTAGGCCGAAGGGAAGGGCCTTGAATTGAAAGTGCCCCGCTGGTACCGCAAACCTTAGAAACTGCTGATGGGATTTTCTGACCGGGATATGCAAGTAGGCCTCTGACAAGTCGAGGGCTGTCAGGAACTCCCCGTTCCTTACGGCAGCAATGACTGACCGCAGGGTCTCCATCCTGAAGTGCGGGACCCTGAGGCAGCGATTGACCTGTTTTAAGTCCAGAATCGGTCGGAAGGTGCCTTCCTTCTTTGGCACCACGAAGTAAATCGAGTATCGACCTGAGCCGCACTGATCTGGGGGCACTGGAGACACGGCCCCGAGTGCAATTAAGCGCGTGAGGGTGGATTCCACCGCTGTCTTCTTTGCGGGGGTACTGCAGGGGGACAGAACAAAGGCTGGTGTTATCGGCTTCGGAAATTCGAGGGCGTAGCCCTCTCTGATCACCTCTAGCACCCATTGAACCGACGTGACCCGGGACCAGGCGGGAAGGAACTGTCTTAAACGTCCTCCTATGGGCAGCTCTTCCCCCTGGGCCCCCGCGGCTTCATTGTTGTTTTCTGAAAGACGAGGAAGAGGAGAAGGAGGAGGTTGCCCCAAAACCGCGACCTGCTCCCCGAAACCCTCGAAAGCCCTGGCCCCTCGAAGGGAAACGCCCCCTGGAAAAGGAGCTGGATCTGGCGGGGCGAGATCTCCGGAAATCCCTGGGCTGAGTACGAGCCAGGGGAAGTGAGCGGTTTTGCTTCGGTCTATCTTCCGGGAGTCTGCCACCCTTTGACTCGCCCAGATCCTTTACCAATTTCTCTAAATCGTCGCCGAACAACAGTTTCCCTTTAAAGGGGAGGCGACTCAGGCGAGCCTTCGAGGAAGTATCCGCTGCCCAATTGCGTAACCAGAGATATCGCCTGGCAGCCACCACTGAGGCCATGTTCTTTGCCAGGCTCCTGATGAGGTCATACTGACTATCCGCCAAGTAAGCTGTTCCAGATTCCAACCTGCTTGCGTTGGTCCGCGTCTCCTCCGAGGGACTTTCGTCTGACTGCAGGTGTTGTGACCACCTTAAACAGGCCCTAGCCACCCAAGCTCCGGAGACCGAGGCTTGCAAGGCGAGGGCGCTTACGTCAAAGGCCTGCTTCAAGAGAGTATCCAACTTTCTGTCTTGAGGATCCCTTAGGGCAGCACTGCCCTCCACTGGAATAGTGGTCTTCTTGGTGACCGCTGACACTGCCGCATCTACCCTGGGAGACTTTAGCAGTTCTTTGTCAGTCTCTGAGAGGGGATAGAGACGAAGCATGGACCGGACTCCCCTTAGA
The DNA here is from genome assembly GCA_033557465.1 of Ichthyophis bannanicus. Taxonomy (NCBI): domain Eukaryota; kingdom Metazoa; phylum Chordata; class Amphibia; order Gymnophiona; family Ichthyophiidae; genus Ichthyophis; species Ichthyophis bannanicus. The sequence continues at coordinate 102,182,608 of CM066038.1, forward strand.
CTTGACTCGGGTTGGTCCCATTCTTCCTGGATCATCTGTCTCACTACCCTATGTACCGGAAAGACCTTCTGGGATCTTCTAATGGCCTGGATCAATGGATCCTCCAATGCTTCTTCTTCTGCAGGTGCATCGGAGGACATGTTGAGGGCCTTCAGGGACTCGTTAATCAAGGCCGGAAGCTCCTCCCGACGAAATACTCTAATTATCCTAACCTGGTCTTCTTCTGAATCTCACCTTCTTCTAACTCCTCCTCATCCTCACCAAAGTCCTTGTCCGATGGCGTTTCTTCCGGAGATCCCTGTGAAAGGGTCTCCTCTTCGCTCATCCGGAGGCGCTTAGGTGGGACGTCGGAATCTGGATTGGCCGCCCTCGCGGGCCTGGCTGTCTTGGCCTCCGCTGCCGAGGGCACCGCACCCGCTTTCCCTGAACCTTGCTTACGTAGGCAATATGCCTTGTGGAGTAAGAGAATGAAGTCCGGGGAGAAGAAATCTCCTACCCCATCCTCCCCTGCCGGGAGAGGGGCGGGGGATAAGGAAGGGGTGGGCAAGTCCGAGGACGTAGAAGGAGGGGCTTGCAACTCACTCTCCCCTACTGGGAGTTCGTCTGACCCTTGGGAGGCCTGGGCCATGGTTAAGTTAATGTCCTGCTCTGCCGAGGCTGCCAGCGCGGTACAGTTCCTGCAGATACCTGTTTCTGCGGAAGTACCCCTGCGGATTCCACAGGAAAGGCAGCGTGCTTTGGTTGACATGACCCGGGGCTGAGGACCTTCCCGTACCAGAACTCCAGGCCCGTGGAGAGGGACTCTTCTCTACTATAGAGGCTAGCTCTACCCTTCTCTACAATGGAGGCTAGCTCCTCCCTGGCCAACCAAACCGAGGTTTCTTTTCCTTTTTCCCCCCTCCCCAAGGGATCCCCCAGGGAAGAGACCGGCTATCAATTTAGAGGAAACCAATGAGCAATTAAATGTAAAGTGGATTTAAAATAGAAGGAGCACCCTGTAGCCAAAATTAGTTAAAAATAGCTTTAAAATAAAGTTACAAATAAAGAAATTTAGAAATAAATTAAAGCTAACAGCACTTGTTGCTAGTTAAAATTAGGATTCAAATTAATCACAGTTATATCCCTTCTACTTGCGGTTAGCTGTGCTGGGAATCTGTAGCCGATTCAGCGCTGCATACCCGTTGGCTCTACACGTGGTGGGCCTCGCCACGTGGAGCCAGGAAGGGGAACCCTTAGGCTCTCTCCCGGTCGCGGTCGCACTCTCTCCTTGCTCACTGCAGACTGAAACCTCTGATTCCTGTGAGAATCGCCGCCTAAGATTTTCCCCACGGTCCTCGGGGAGGCCGGGCTTCGCCGCCGTGTCCTGCAGTCTCCGGACGGGTCTGGCGGTATCGGCAGGCCAGCGATGCTGCCTCAAGCGCTCAGCCTCCGTGGGGCTTCGGCGCGAGGCAGCAGCGATCCGCGAGTCTCAGCAGCAGGGGAGCAGAGAAGCAAGAAACCCTCCTCGATGCTGCGAGTCGCGGCTCTCCTCCGATGCCTGATCCGGTGAGGGGGGGGGGGGGCGGGTGGAGGAGGGAGAGGAGAGAGCCGGAGAAATTAAAGAGACAGAGCTCTTGGTTAAAAGTAAACACAGCAAGAAACTGTAGTGGAAATCAAAGAAATTAAATGAAGAATAAAGTAAAGTAAAGAAATTTAAAAATTTAAAATGTAAAAATAAGGACTCCAGTAAGCCCTAGGCTTACAGAACCCTCCAGCTGCTTGGAGGCTGAGATTACTGGGGTTGGTGGGTGGTCTCAGTGGTATTTGTACCGCTCCACCTCCAAAAAGGTTGGGCTCAGCCTCCAAGCTGCTGGAAGGGTTACGCAACCCTGAAGTAAAGGGACTGGACTGGAGTGACGATAAGGAATGCCCATTTACCTGCATAAATCCTTAAAATAGGGACTTATGCATGTAAATAGCACATATCTTTAGGTGGTTCCATTGCACCATCATATGAAGAGAAAGCTCATTAGAGAAAGCCAACTTGTTTGGAAAGATTGAAGGTTGACACAAAACAGGAAGACCAGCAATGCGATGGATCAATACAATTGCAGCAGCTATGGATGCCACTCTATCTACATATTTATTTATTTATTTTATTTATTTATTTAACAGTATTTCTAAACCGCCTTATCTTAATAATCAAGGTGGTATCACAGCAAGCAATCAGGTAAAGTGTGTGTGTTGTACATGCAGTGAGGATAAAACTTAGTTGTGTGAGGGATGTGTTGGGTGCTTGATTTGTTTGAGCTATATACAGGGTGGGCTATTTACAGTGGTGCTAGAATCATATTTTATATATATTCAGTTGTTTGGGAGGATTGGAGTGCTGTTATCCATTCTCTTAGGTTATGTGATGTGACCATAGTGCTCTATGAACAGCGTGGTTTTCAGTTGTTTTCTGAAGTCTTTGAGGTCTGGAGTTGCCCTTAGATCGTCCGGTAGATTGTTCCATATTGTTGGAGCAGCCATGGAGAGAGCTCTGTCTGTTGTGTCCTTGCGTGTGTGCTTGTACTCATTTGGGGTGCTGACTCGGTTGCGTGTTTGACTTCTTCTGGGACGTGCGCTGGTTTCCGGTTGTATGAGCAGGTGGAGGCTGTTGGCTGATGTGTGTTCTTTTATCTTAAATAGGTTTATGATAGTCTTGTATCTGATGCGAGCAATGATTGGGAGCCAGTGTAAGTCCTTTAGTGTAGGTGTGATGTGCTCCTGCCTTGCGGCTCCGGATATGATTCGAGCTGCAGTGTTTTGTGCCAGCTGTAGTGGTTTGAGAGCTTGTTTTGGTAGTCCGAGGTATATCGGATTGCAGAAGTCCAGTATTGGGGTTATCAGTGCTTGACAGACTGTACGGAAGTGTTCTGGAGCGAGGAGTGGTTTCAGTCTCCTGATGATTCGCATCCTGTAATATGCTTTTTGGATTGTTTTGTCTATGTGTGGTTTGAGGTTGAGTTTACTGTCCAGAGTAACCCCAAGGTATCTCACCTCCGATCTTATCGGTATCGTGGTGCTTTGTATCTTTATGTTTGGTGGGTGTGTGAAGCTTTGGTTTCGAGTGATGATTAAAGCTTCAGTCTTGTTGTAGTTTATAGCTAGATTGTTGTTTTGGCACCACTTCGCCATTTGGGTAAGGCAGTCTGCTATCTTAGAGAAGTCCGGGTTTTCGATTGATATCGGGGAGTATACCATTATATCGTCTGCGTATATTGTGTATTGGATGTTGTTCTCTTTCATAATGTTGCATATTGGTTGGATGTAGATGTTAAAAAGGAGTGCTGAGAGTGCGGATCCTTGTGGTACTCCTTGTTGGACGTTTATGGGCCGGGAGGTGTCCTGTCCCACCTTGACCTGTAGCTGTCTTTCTGTTAGGTACGAGTGGAACCATTTTAGAGTGGTACCGTGTATACCAGTGTTCTTCAGTCTCTCCAGGAGTATATTGTGATCAACTGTGTCGAACGCTGAGGAGATGTCGATGAAGATCATTATAATTCCATTCCTGATGTCGTCAATTATTCTTATGATGCTGTCGAAGAGGTAGATCAGGAGAGTTTCGACTCCATGGTTGGGACGAAATCCGTGTTGGTTGTCGTCGAGAGTTCCGTGTTCGTCAATGTGTTCCTGAAGTTGTAGTTGAACCGTCTTTTCGATTATTTTTGCGAGGAAGGGTATGCTGGAGATTGGTCGGTATGCTGCTGGGTCCTTTTTGTCGAGAGAAGTTTTCTTTGTGATTGGTCTTACTGAGGCAAGCTTTAATTGCTGTGGCATGAGTCCTTGAGTGAGTGAGTTGTGTACCATTTTATGAATGTTTGGTATGAGGCTTGCTTTGGTGGCTTTGACCCATGACACTGGGCAAGGGTCTGTAGGAGCAGTGCTTGTGTTGATTGTGGAGATGATGTCTGATATCTGCTCTTTTGAGGGTGAGTGGAATGTGCCCCAGGTTTTGGGGTGGACGTTCGTTCTGTTGGTTCTACTGGGTGTTGAGCGCTCTGTGGAGTGAAATTTGTCTTTGATGTGGTCGGCGAATATCTGTGGATCCACTTGTATTTCTCTTTCTGCTGCTTGCTCTTTTGTCAGGGTTTTTACTATTTCGAAAAGTTCTCTGGGTTTGTTGATGGAAGAATTTATCAGGTTTGTGTGGAATTCTCTCTTTGATTGGTTGATGTGTTCATTGTATTGTTTTTGCTTTGTTAGGTAAAGATGTTGGTCGGAAGTAGTTTTGTTTTTTCTCCATCTCCGTTCAATTTTCCTGAGCTCCCTCTTTTCCTGTCGTATTTTTGCTGAGTACCATGGTTTGTTTTGTCTCTTGTTGTGGTGTTGTTTCTTGGTCCTGTCAACGGATGGTTTGGCGGCGTTAGCTAGGACATTGTTCCAGTTGGAAACTTGTTCCTCCAGGTCCTCTGAGTCAATGTTCAAGTGTTGTATTGTGTCCTGGATGAATTCGTCCTTGTCAAAGGACTTGAATCGTCTTTGTGTGTGTGGGAAGTTCGCTCTTTCACTTGTCCAGTCTTCTTGTGATTGCAGATTTGTCTCGATTAAGTAATGGTCAGACCATGGTACTGGGGTGATGGTGGGTGTAGAGATTAGGTCTCTTGAAGTTAGGTAGTTTGATGCAAAGATGAGGTCTGGGGATGATCCTAGTCTGTGTGTTGGTGCATTGACTATCTGTGTGAATTGAAGTGATGACATTGCCTGAAGGAAGGCCTCTGCATCTTTTGTATTGGCGGACTTGAGGTTGAAGTCTCCGATTAGTAGTGCTGGTTTGTTGTTTGACGTTATGGCACAGGCTTCTTCGAGTATGAAGGCTAGTTCGTCGGGTGGAGCACGGGGTGCTCTGTAGGTTAGGCAGATTGCAATATTCTTGTTCTTGATGCTAATTGTGTTACACTGCTTTGTATCTGTGAGATTCAGTGTCTTGAACTTGAGTTCTGTTTTTGCTATTATTAGGACTCCTCCTCCACGCTTGTGGATGCGTGGGCAGTTGTATGCTGAGTAGTTGTTCGGTACTAGTTGGTTGAGTAGTACACTGTCGGTAGGGTTGAGCCATGTCTCTGTGATGCATATTATGTCTGGCTGTCGCTCTTCAATGTGGTCTACCAGAGTGTGTATCTTGTTGCAGATGGATCTGGCGTTTATGAGCTCAATTGATGTTTTCTTTGTGGAAGAGGTTGTTGCGACTTGTGCTTCCTTAGGGCCGGTGTTGGGGTTTGATTTGTGTCTGTTTTGTCTCTTTGTTTGGGAGGTTGCGAGTGTCTCTTTGTGTGTGTGTTGTGGACCGAGATATGGCAGTGCAGTTGGTGGGTACCATGGTGTGTTTGTTTGGGGGTAGTGGGGGTGTGTAGTTGGTGGGAGGAGTTGTGTGACTAGTAGGTATAGTGGGAGGAAGTATGTGGTGTGCATGTTGATAGCTTGTGATGTTCTGATAGGGCGACGCCTGTGTCCTTAGGTTTTCGTCTGTTGTTTGCTTTTTTGAGGAGAGCTGTACTTGTTGCAGGGGCTTGTCCTGGGGATGTGAAGTTGTATCTGTTGCGGTGCGGGAGCTGCTTGACTGAAGATCAGACATAGTTCAGGACATCTATCAATAGATTCTCCATGAGTCGACATTGACTCAATGGTACTTAACAACAATAACAAATATTTCTGCTGTGCTGTCTTTGTTATACTGACTGCCCATAAGATTTTGGGTTCTGTTCAAATGTTTAAAGCCACAAATTTGTTAACTAATCTCGATTTATCTTCATTGGTTCAAACATATATACCTGCATGTTCATTATATTCCACTCAAAAAGAGTTATTAAATATCCCTTCAATTTATATTGGTTGCCATGCCGAAACTTGTTCTCATGCATTATTAACAGGCCCTCGCTTATGGAATACATTACTGTTAAGTGTATGAATTTAGATTGTTTTGTCATGTTTTAATTATGAATGTCATATTGTCACTTGCTCAGAGCAGATGGGCGAGCTATATACATACATTGATATATGCAAATCACTACCAAATCAAACAGCTATTATGATAATCAAACAAAAAGCTTCAATAAGGATGCAGCAGGTGAATGTACACTTGCTGATGACAATGCACACATATGAGTAACTTCTGTATACTGTGCTCTTGGCTTCATTCCCATCTCCTATGAAGAGTACTTGCTGCAAGTCATTTTCCTTCTAGAGTCTAGCATACCGTGTGCTCCTTTACAGTTGTCACTCTTGTTCAGTTTTAATCACCTGCTTTCAGAATGTTCTTAGGACAGATATAACATGAAGTATTGTCAAGAACACCAAGGACTGTTGTGACCAGGTGAAAGAAAGAAAAAAACATAGGAAAAGTGTGTTGAAGAGTGAATAATTGCTATCTGACCAATTAAACTGATGCAATTACTGTTGAGTTGGAGTATGCTTCCATCTGAGTTGGTATAATCTGGGCAGATTCTATCTAATGAAGCAGACTTGCTGCATACAAGGGGCCTGGTGCCTCAAACATTTGTGCTAGTGCTCAATGTTTAACTGCAAGTGCAAAATGATTTTGCAATGTACCAAGCAGCACTGTAGGCATCTGTTATTTTTGATGATAATTTTATAGCACTGGCTTGGGAACTCAGAGACCAGGGTTTGATTCCCACTAGCACTCCTTGTGGCCTTGGGCAAGTCACTTAACCCTCCATTGCCTCAGAAAAATCCAAGTTATCAATGTCCCTGTTTAATGTACATTACCAAGTTTAAGTTACAATGGAAACTGCTTTGATTGAAATGATAATGCAGTATATAAAACCTGTTAAATAAAATAAATAAATAAATATTGTGGTACTGAAACATCCTCATTTCTGCTATTTCTTATTTTTCATGAGTATCAATCAGAGACCTATATATGTCATGATTTACTGTACTAAGCTTCCCCCCCCCCCCAAAAAAAAAGATGCAGGATGGAAGAAAAGCCTTAAAAACTCAGTGGGACACCGTGTTAACACTTAAAAATTCACGTGACTCCAGATGGTGATGAAAACAAAATAGCAAACTTCTGCTCACCTTCCCTCTCGCATCCATGTCTTTCTCCTTACAGTAATTGACAGGATGAAGGCCATAACTGCAGCAGTATTGACAACAGTGACAGCGGCACAGGGTCCTGTGCCTCAATGTGCTTTACCAGACCCCCCTATGAGCCTAAAAAAAGAATGTCCACAAAGGAGGTGGGGCAGGGCCTATGAATTTTCACTGACTCACAGTCCTGAAGCTGACTGCTATTAGTGGGCATAGGTCACAGTCAAAGTCCAGAGGGAGAGGGAAGGAGCAGCCCTCTTTCAATGACCCCATCCATTAATGATGTGACTCCATTTGGGTCCTGACATACAGTTTGGGAACCACTGCTCTAAGTGATCTGAATAGAGGTTTGAGAGTCCAGATATATAGTTATTTTGATGACATCCAATTGGTCTTACTATGGAAGCAAGATGCTTCATTGTTTGTGTAAGTCTTTGAGAATTGTTTTGAAATAATCCACAAATGAATTTTGGGAAAGGGATACATGCTTGATCTCAATAAAATCTTGCTCTGAGCAGGTGGTGCCTCCCCCCAACATTGGATTATCCAGTCCTTTCAGTTGAGTGGGTTCCCATGAATGTACAATCTGAAGTTTAAAGGCAATTTTAGACTCTGCTCTTTCATTTGAATGCCAAGTCTCCTCGGCAGGCAAACTCAGCTTGGTGAGATAGATTTATTTGCTCTCTTGGTTTCAGGATTTTCTGTGGTTCTATCCCATTGGGATTATTGTAATTCTAATTATCTGAATGTGCCAAACAAGTTGCTGTCTATATTAAAATTAGTTTAGAAATACTGCAGCAAGGATGATAACTTACAGCTCCAGGTGGGATAGGACCATGCTGTTGCTGTGAGCTCTTCACTGGTCGCCCATAGACAAGCAAATCAAGCTTAAAATCTTCTGTCTAGCTTTACAAGTCATTAATAATTTGGGACCCTGTTATCTCAAATTCAAACTGGAAGAATATAAACCTGGGAGATCTCAGCACTTTACTCTGGAGTGGAATTTAATTCTTCTTTCTGTTAAACATTTTCATTGGTGTCTTCAAGAGTAAGATCTTTCTCAGAAATGGTGCACTCATTATGGAAATCTTTGCTATTTGAGATGAACATTATCTCAGACTATAGGTCTTTCAGACATGATTATTTGTCGACTTGAGTCTGCTTACTGATTATTTATTTTGGGGGTAATTTTATAACAGACCACCAAGGATGAGAGGGCAAATGGCCTAAAAATAGGTGCCTATTATATAAAGACACATCTATGTGTCTTTATGAAACAGGCACAAATCCTATCCATAACTGTAGGTAGAATACACCTGCATATATTTCCAGCATCTCAAGAGCAGGTTTAAAAGCGTATGGGTGAAGTGTGTGTATATAAACTACGCTCATGCTTCATAATGTCATCCACACTCCACCCAAACATGCTTTCTGCATGCCTCTTATAAAATTACCTTCTGTTTTCAGTTTTATAGCTTCATTACATTGATTTTATTTTAGATGTATTTCTGTATTCGGAATGTATTTAGTATTATTTGCTTTTCTGTGCTAGTTTAAATGCCATTTTCTATTTGCATATATTTTTGCATCATGTTGATTGCTGTATGGCTACCCATGCTATACATAAAAGCAAATAAATAAATAAAGATGAGGGATATACATTTTAAATTAAAAGCTTTGTAAATAAGGCCTGCAGTGCAAAATACAGCTTAACAGAGTGCTTTAAACAAACAGTACTGCCTTTAGGCACAAGATGTTGCAATAAGACTGCCTTTCTAAAACGGTAAGGCAAATGACTTGCTGCCTGGCATCATGCTAGTTGTTTTCCTTGTGTCTGCAGTGATTCACATCAGAAAGATGCTCCTCATAATGTTTGTGAAAATTGACAACCTTCAGAAGCAGAATTAATGTTTTTCTTTGCCTAAGGAAGATAGCAAATCTATTCAAAGGTATCATTTTACAGTATCGGCTATGCCATCCTGAAATTAGACTCAAATTTAAAAAATGATCTTGACGCCACTATTCAAATTTATGAGCCTGTGGAATGGCAGCACGTGTAAAATTTCTGTTTGTTTTATATTTCTTTCCTTAAAGTTCCTTCCAGGCAGCTCTGGTTTTTGCAGGTGGGATAATCCAGGTCACTTTTTAAAATGCACGACAACAATTGTTGAGGGCTCTCATTGCAGGGGAGACATAAACCTTTCAAAGGCTGAGAGATAAAGAGTAGACAGAGATAGATGGCAGTTGGATAAATACTTGTAACAAGACCACTAACATATCATTTTATTTCCTTTGTTATCAGTCACTTCAGTGTCACAATTTCCTGGAATATCCTCCTGTTGTAATTACCTTCTGTTTGATCTTCTTTTTTAAAATATTTCAGTATATACAAGATATGTCACAATCCGGGCCGGTGCCACCATTAGGAGAACTAGGCAATCGCCTAGAACGCAATGGTTGGAGAGCGACCCATTGCTGCCGCTGCCACCCCTCTATGACCTGCAGTGGTGGCAATGCCGTTAAACAATGTGGTGCTTATCATAACCTCTGGCAGTGCGTGACGTTCCTCCTTCCACCCCCTCCGATGCACACTTCCTGTCTGCATGGGGCAGAAGCTGCTGGACCAACCGCGTCTGCCTGCATGCTAAAAGAAGCAGATTCGGGAGGGGGGGAAGCAGGAACAGCACCCAGGACCAGAGGTTATGGTAAGCACTGCTTTGTTGTTTAACAGCATTGCCACCACCACTACAGGTCCTGGAGAGGGGCAGAAGCGGCAGCTATGGGTTAGGGGTAGGAACAGTGGGGCGGCAGGAATGAAGTTCACCTAGGGCACTTCATATCCTTGCCCCAAGCCTGGTTGTAATTTAGTAAGCAACTCAAAGAAGTCTATATACTATAAGCAAAGTTGCCAAGCTATCCAGTTCCAGAAGTGCGATTTTTTGGCCATTTCTGGTTTTAAATTTGCATTGCATTGCAGTATGGTATTTATAGTCCTTGATTTTTCCAATTGACATCAGTGCTGCAAGTCCAATAATGCATCAGGATGAGACTGCCAGAAATACAGGACTGGCTTAAAATCTCATTCCTAGAACCGGGTAACTTGGCAACTCTGTATAAGTGGTGTTAAATCCACCTAGTATTGCAAGTTACTTACACACATGTGGAAAGAGTGCATGTTGTGCATATGCATGTTGCCACCAGTAGTCCGCCCGTAGCTTCAGCATACGGGGTAGGTAGCCTGGAGACCTTTTATTGAAAGGCTAAAGGTGTAGTTGTGTACCTTTTCAATAAATTGTAGTCGTGAATCGAGTGGTTCAGGCAAAGACAGGCTTTTAATTCCCCTCCCGGGGCGGATTCAAACACAAAGTAACATAGGAACAGAAAGCCATAAACTCTGGCACAAGGTAGGAAAAAGAACTTATAACAGCTTCCAACTTAAATCACAAATGGTACGGTATTCATTGCATTCATTGTATTCATTGGTTTATTGTTTATTTCACACTTAATATACCGCCCCCCATAACATCGGAGCGGTTTACAAAATAAAATTACTAATTAATATAGAAAGAGAAAAAGAAGTTACAATAAATGATAGAAACAGAAGAGAGTAAGGACAGAACAACAGATAGACCATAAGATAGGAGACAGAGAAATGAAAAGTCAGGGGGGGGGGGGGGGAAAGCTAGGGAGAACAGATGGTATTAGGAAATAAAGTCCTGTGCTTCTCAACTGCCAGTTGACCAGCTTCTTCAGGATATCTGGCTCAGCACAGTGAAATCCTATCATTTGTAACTGTTAACGTACAATCCATTTGAGTATCAGACAACTCTTCATCTGGAGGATCAATTAGCATTGACTCAGGCTGGCTATCAGCTGAATACAACTTCTGCCTTGTATACAACGTTTCCAGATTATTCTCTGCTGTCTGTTCCAGAGGCTTCTCTATTATTGCCTCTATGGGGTAAGGATCAGCTTTACTATATCTCTTGGCATAGCTTAGAGGAGAGTCATATTCTTTATAGTTCTTATGAGAGAAATTCTTATAACTACTTTTGCAATGATTATACAGCCTACCTTCTGGCTTTGAGGCAGGAGAAAGTCCGTGCACAGCTCTCTCAGGATGGGGTTTAAACCTCAGAGGTTTTTCTCTGTATTCTGGCTGCTCACCCTCTTCTTCTGACATACAAATGTCTTGCACTGTATATCTTTCACTCCCTGGAGCTTGTAAGTGCTTCCCAGCTATCCTCACTGGTAACTTCTCCCTTTGGGTGCCTTCACCATAGGATAAATACCTGGAGTTTTGGTCAAAGGGTTTTTGTGCCCTGCTCCTCCAGTTATTCCTGTTAGCTGCTTTCTGTCTCTCTCTCACATACAGAATCAGAATCCACTGAATCACTTACATACGTTTTCCTTTCACACTGGGACAGACGCTGCTTCCAAGAGCCAGACCTCAGCTTGCACAAACTTTCCAGCTGATTCTGTTCTCCTCCGTCTTCCCTGTTCTCTCTCTCATTCCTCGGCCTCTCCTTGCCGTTGCTCTTCCCCTTGCTGTTCCTCTTGCTGTTGCTAAACTCTAATGAACGTTTCTTATACGTTTGCTTGGGAGCTAATCTAGCCCTTCCCCCTCCCAGGTGAAAGCTATCAGGCCCAGGATATGGGGATTGTTTGCTAGCTGGGCGGGGTTCCTGCCCTCGTGGCTGGGATTGTTTGTGTTGCTCCTGGCAACTGGGTGTCCTGAGCTTATCCTTCTTACCAGAAACAGCCCTACTGCACTTAGGTTCCTCTGTTTCCATATCACAGGATGTCTCTTCCCCATTACAATGTCTGTCAACTGTTCCCAAATTTTCAGAGCAGGCTGATTCAGGCCTGGTTTTACCCCACTACCTGCATGGACATGTAGTCTTGCTTTTTTTAGGAAATTCAATATGGAGAACAGAGCCACAATTTCATGCAGGTAGTGGGGGGAAACCAGGACTAGATCAACATGACCTTAAAATTTGGAGCAAGTTGACAATCTTAGTATGCAAATAATTGCTGATAGCTTTGTTTATCCAGACTTTACCTGAACATTTTTCCCACTGGGGGCAGCCTGAGAGTGATGGCAAGGCCATGAGCACAGATTCATTGTGGGGCCTCATTTGTATAACTATTTACACACCAGAAAATAATCCTGGTAGCTGTGAATTAAAGATCATGGTGTGCAGGCAGGATTGGACTGTGCCAGAATTGGAAAAATCCAAAAATCAGCAATAGTGAAGCTATTATACCGTAAAGCACAGTTACTTACCTGTAACAGGTGATCTCTGGGAACAGCAGGAATAAGTCTTCACATATGGGTATGTCGGTACCGACGGAGTCTGCGCGGGAACGCTTCCCAGCGTCCAATCAAAAAGCTTTTGGAAGCATCCCACCACGCCTGCGAGCTGCCTTCCCGCCTTTCCCAACTGCCTCTCCTCAGTTAAGTTTTAAAGCTGAGACAAAGAGAGAGAGAGAGAAGGGAAAGATAGAGATAGAGAATACAACTCCTAGGGGAGGTGGGTGGGTTGTGAAGACTTATTCCTGCTGTTCCCAGAGATCACCTGTTACAGGTAAGTAACTGTGCTATCTCCAGGAACAAGCAGGAATGAGTCTTCACATATGGGGACTCCCAAGCTAAGATGCCTGGAGTCCCAGCATGTTATAGATTGGAACATGCTACACCTCATATCGCCAGGCATCCTCAGGATGGAGGGTAGGAGCTGAAACAGAAAGGTGCTGTAAAAGACAGCTAACCTAGCATAGGACTGCAGACAAGAAGTCCTTGTGTGGATGACAATTATCATCAAATATATTGAAAATGAAATATTGCAGTATGGACCTCCCCTAACAGGATTGCAAAAAAGTAAGGAGGTTCATGAGATCTATTGGGGATCCAGTAGAGGAACCTCAAGGAGGACCTCACTGTGAAGTGGAGGTAATAAACCTGTTGAAAAAAAAAACCAGTAGAGGTCAGAATCCTGAAAGGTGAGAGGTAACCCCAGGGATCAACTGGGGTAGTACAAAAACGGTAGACTTTCAGCGGAAGGCTTTATGGAAAAAGCCCAAACTCTTTTGGCTGTAGAGTGGCTCACTCTTAGGAGCAAAAAGAGGAAAGGCTGACCAATTTGGACAAACCGACCTAGTCCTTTTGGGAAGAAGGGGTATGGAAAAACCTTGTATCCCAAAAAGAAAGGACAGGTGTCCTGAGGCGTTAGAGCCTCAGATTAACTGAAGATCCGCAATGTCTTTCCTAACTGGTGGTAGCTAGGAAAGATACTGGAACATGGAGAGCTTCAGGGGTACCTAACCCTTAAGGTTATGGTAGAAAAGTTGTTAACTACCACGGGAGTGGTTGTGTGTGTAGCACCCCAAACATGCTGGAACAGCATGGGTATGGGTAGAGCCCAACTGTCAGAATCATATAGACATATATATCTATAAGAGCATAGACAGTCAGATAGATAAGTATGTAAATACATATCTACCTACAATAAATATCTCGACAGATACACATATTTATATTTATATATATATATATATATATATATATATATATATATATATATATATATATAGATATATAGATAGACATATAAGAATATATATCTATAGTGAGATATAGAAGGGCATAACATATACACACACAAATGACAGACATATATATCTATAGAGATGTATACAGATATATATATATAGATATGAATATATAGGCCTATATATAGGTGTCTGCAATTAAGCAGACAGAGATATGCCTATAGAAAGTATATTCACATAGGAGATGTGAAGAGGAAAGATTCATCTAATAACAAGAAGGTGGAACCGACTTGAGAAGATATATAGAGAATCTATTCCCCCTGGTTATGATGGAAGGAGTCAGGGGAAAAATCTCCCTGACAAGGAACAGACTAGATTGCTGCAAGAATGCTAGCCAGTGAAATAACCAGGATGGTTACGTGAAAAGCAGAGGATAATATCAGTCTGCAGGCAGCAAGTCCCAAGTCCTCCAGAACTCTAGCATAGTAAATGGACAGAAGACGCATAGGAATGAGATACCATGTTGACCTACTTGAGGGGCAAAAAGGGTATCATGCGTTCTTTAGCTAAATATGCGCTGTCCATGAAGGATTAGGATACCATGAGGACGAGCTGCAAGGAAAAAAAGAGCATATTCCCGGTGGGAATCCTGAGGACCAAACCAGGGAATTGAACAACTCTTTAAGCTTTCACGTAAGAGAAGGCCCATGTCCTTTGTTTTAAAAAGGAGATAGTAGGGTAGGAAGAACCCTTCCAGTCATGAGGGGCATGACTGAGGGAGCCTTTTCCAACCATCTAGGACAGCTGTTTGAGAAAATCCTAATGCTCTCTAGCAAGGGCCCATGGTGGAAAGCTTCTCTGTAGAATTGCAGAGAGCATAATGCAGGAGAATTATGAGATAGAACTGGCTGCTGGAAAAGCCAGTACCTACGTCAACTATGCTGCCAAACCCAAGGGAATTGGAGATGGCAAGAATAGAAGACAATCCGAGAAGCCTGTAGTGATAAGATTTGCCAAGAAAGATGAATCCACTGTCTTGGAGTCACTACTAAGGCCAGAAAGAATGTAGTGGAGGACAACTCTGGATGCTTGTGGAGAAGAACCAGTGGTCCAATCACTAGGGCTCCTGCATGGGCAGCTGCTAGTAAGAAAGCAGAAAGAATCTTTCTGTTTAAAAACAGAAAGAACAGACAGAACAGGAGTAAGAAAACTCTGGACCTGTCTGATAAGCTGCCCCAAAGCAAAAATGAAGAAGGGAGTTAACTCAGAGAGGAAAACTCTACACTGGAATAGTGACAAAACTAGAGGGGCTGAAGAAGAAGCCCTCCAGTGTAATAGTACCACTCTTACAGAGGAAATGCTTGGTAAGAGGGTAGAGAAGATGGAGCTGAATGGAGACTTACAATGTGGTAAGTCTGTAGAAAGGAAAAATTCATGCTGGTACAGAAAACTATCGTTTGATAGTTGTTAAACCTCTTTCCCTAGCAGGAAGAAGAGGAGAAACCTGTGACCTATAGGCATGAACATCCTAAGAGCTCGTATAACAGAGAAAAATGGATGTCTTGTGAAAAGAGATCCATGCCTAGAGTTTAGAATGAAAGCAGTGGAAGGCTTCTACTGGGAAGAAGCCAACTGCAGGTTCTAAACCCCAAGAGGCACAAAAAATATGATGATGATTAATCAGAAACCCTGCGGTTGCTGGGTTTGCTGAGCCTGGTGAGAGTTTGGATTCTTCAGACCAGGGCGATGTTTCCCCTGTTTGGGAACATCTGTATGATGGGCAGAAGATGAATAAAACCTTCTCCCCCTAGGGGAAGAAAGTTTGGTAGGACATTTCCTACCTACTGGGAAAGAAGAAGGCGTAGAACAGCCCTTAGAAACAGGTAAGTCAGTGG
Source organism: Ichthyophis bannanicus (assembly GCA_033557465.1). Lineage (NCBI taxonomy): Eukaryota > Metazoa > Chordata > Amphibia > Gymnophiona > Ichthyophiidae > Ichthyophis > Ichthyophis bannanicus. The sequence continues at coordinate 102,198,126 of CM066038.1, forward strand.
ACCGCTGAGTAACCTGACGTAAAGACTCCTTATTGAAGAGATTTTCTCCAGTGCAAGGAGTATTACCCAGTCTTTGTTGTGCCCATTTGTCTAAGTCTGAAGCTTGGAGCCAGGCTCTACGTCGTGCCCTTATAGCTATAGCAGAAGTCCTGCTAACAGACTCAAATGAGTCTAGGGAAGCACGAGTAAGAAACCAAGAGATATTTTGAATATGACTAAGCAGTGAGGAATAGTCTGCACTCTTGGGCTCTGAAAGAAAAGGAGCCAAAAGATGTAATTTCTTTGTGACCTCCTCAAGAGATAGACTCATATAAAAAATATATGAGAGAATTCTTGCTGAAAGCATGGATGTCTGGAAGGTTTGACGTCCAAAGGCATCTAGTGTCTTAGACTCATGACCTGGCGGATAAGAAGAGTGCTTTTTCTTACTCTTCACCCGCCTCATTGCTGATTCCACTACAATGGAATGATGAGGAAGTTGAGTCTTTTGAAACCCTGGAGAGGGGGGCACCTGATATAGGAGATCAGTTGCTCTGGAAGGTGGGGGTACCCTTAAAGGTGCTTCCTACATTCCTAGAAGAAGATCCTGCAAGGAATGATGCAAAGGAAGCATTATGTTCTCCTTTGCTTATGGTAGAAACAGAGCCTTGTGTAGGATCATGTCCAGGGATAGGAATGGCAAGTGATCTTGCCATATCCAGGAGGAAACTCTGAAAAGAAGGATCTCCAAAGAGAACCTCCCTTGGACAGGTTAGATCTGAAGAACTAGCCTGGGTACCGAAGGATCTATCTGAGTATATAGGAATATAAGATCCTGCACGGTGCAGTATGGGATCCTTAACGGATGGACACTGGTACTGGAGGTCAGGACCAGCGACAGTCAGTACCACATCGTCCATGCCAGGTATCGACTCCAAACTTGGTATAGAAAGGAGCGATCCTCTTGAAAGAAGCATGGAAGGAGCTGGCCACAATGCTACTGTCGATACCGGTACCACTGTTGGAACCAAACCCGACATCGACATCGGAGCAGCAATCGATGACAGCCCAATCGGTACCGAGGTAACCAAAAGCCTTTGGCAGTCACCCTCGGTACCGAGCATCCGGTACCGATAGGTGTCGGTACCAAGACGTGTCAGTACCCAGTCTTCCAGACTAGAGATCAATTCCAGACTCGGCATCGAAGGAAGCGAGTCTATCGATGCATGTCTGGAGGGTACCGACGTCAGTGGTAGTATTGGTGCCGGTACCGATACTGGAAAGTCAGTCTGGAATGTATCCACCGGTCCCGTAGGTACTGAGGACACCAGACGATGATCCCTGGTGAGGAGTGTTTCGTCCAACACCAGTGCCGATGCCGGGGTATCGGTACCGATCGAAGCGGATGCCACCACCGGGCATGGCTCAGGTATGTTTTGTGAGGGGTGAGCCCCAGGAACAACCTGAAACCCCACATAGGCTTTGGAGGCCGAAGACGCCCTCCGGGGATTTGAAGCCAATGGGCCCTCGAGGGCAAGGCTGGAGCCGTCTACATGCTGTGCATGAGACCTACCACTCGAGGGTTGGCTAGTCTTTACAGACTGTTTGTGGGTTACCTGATCCTGTGTAGAAGAAGAAATGGTCAGTGCCCTGAAGTTGGAAGGGAACCCCATATCGAGGGAAACTCGATGTTGAAAACCTCTTCTCACAATACTGTTGCCCGAGGGCTCCGGAGGAAAAAAGTCAGGACCCAAACAGGTTAGACACCAATTTTGGGAGTCTAAAAATAAAGTTGTACTGCCACAGTTTGAACATTTCTTGGAGAAAGTGGCTGGCGGTTCCATGAAGGACATGGAGAGGCCTAGAAGGCCTGAAAAACCGTAAGACACTCAGAAGAAAAAATATTCCCTTAAAAGGAAAAATTTACAAGAAAAGAAAAAAGAAACACCGGCGGTACCGGTGGTGTCGGGGAAGACAGCCGCGACCACAAGAAAACTAAAGAATTAAAAGAAGAATTTTCTGCGGTGACAGGAGGACGTCCTGCCGGCTCCGCGCAAAAACGAAAACTGAGGAGAGGCAGTTGGGAAAGGCGGGAAGGCAGCACGCAGGCGTGGTGGGATGCTTCCAAAAGCTTTTTGATTGGACGCTGGGAAGCGTTCCTGCATAGACTCCGTCGGTACCGACGTACCCATATGTGAAGACTCATTCCTGCTTGTTCCTGGAGATAACAAAATTAACTGTGATGTTCCCTTAAAATTTGATATTTCCATGGCTCTGAACTAACAAGATAATTTAAATTTCAGACTGGCAGTATCAAGGACACAAAACTGCAAATCTCAGACTATCCATATTTCACTACCCCCCACCAACATCCTGCCGTTGACGCCACTCAAGGAACAAAACCAAAAAGCAAGAACCACAGCACAGAACTTATAGAGCAAATCTACCATTCCATAACATCACTAACTTCTAAAACGCTCACAAGGAGCCTACCCAGAAAAGGGCAGCACCATAAATACTGCAGTGGGCCTTAAAACATCCACACACCTACTGGGAAAACTAAACAAGTCAGATTACTAGAGAGCCCTAGATAGAAACATAGATGGACCCTCACCATGTACAGAATAACAGACCACAACTAAAAGTAGAAATATGTAGACAAAAATTAAACTGGAACAGTGAGAAGCCAGATTCTGCATGCAGCACACCACCAGAGAAATAAAAAGAGGTGCATATAAAGATACACATGTAAATTACAAAACAAACAGATTTCAAACATTACATTGAAAATTAAATTATTTTTTTCGTTGTCTGGCCATTTTATTTTTCTAATCTTGTTGGTTCCAGTCTCTGCTTTCTGATTTTCTCCATTTTCTCTTAACTCTTTTCAGGGTCTCAAGTCCATCTCCCACTTTTCTCCCCTCCTGTCTTCTTCACTTTCTCCTCTACAATCATCTCTGACATTAATCTTTTTCCTTTCTGCTCTCTTCCATTTCTTTCTGTCACTTTCAACTCAGATTCCACTCTTCCTCCTTACCATCCAGTCCTCAATCTACCACCTGCTTAAGCCCAATCCTCCCATTTCCCTCTTATTCCCCAGTCTTTCACTAACTCTACTTTTCTCTCTTCTTCACTGTGTCTAGCATCTCATCTCATTCCCTATCCCATCACATGCCCAGCATTCCCCCTTTCTTCCTATTTCCTCTCATGTCCACCATTCTCCTCTATTTCCCTATGCCCCTCCATTGTGTCCCACATATCCTCTCTGTCTCTCTATGCCCCCTCCACTGTGTCCAGCATCTCCCCTCTGTCTCCCTATGCTTTGTGTCCAGCATTTCCCCTTCATCTCCCTATCCCCTCCCTCCACTGTGTCTAGCATCTCACCTGTCTCCTTGTCACCTCTTGTGTCCAGCAGGTCTCTTTCATCTCCCTATCCCCTCCCTCCACTGTGTCTAGCATCTCACCTGTCTCCTTGTGACCTCTTGTGTCCAGCAGGTCTCTTTCATCTCCCTATCCCCTCCCTCCGCTGTGTCTAGCATCTCACCTGTCTCCTTGTGACCTCTTGTGTCCAGCAGGTCTCTTTCATCTCCCTATCCCCCCCTCCACTGTGTCTAGCATCTCACCTGTCTCCTTGTGACCTCTTGTGTCCAGCAGGTCTCTTTCATCTCCCTATCCCCCCCTCCACTGTGTCTAGCATCTCACCTGTCTCCTTGTGACCTCTTGTGTCCAGCAGGTCTCTTTCATCTCCCTATCCCCTCCCTCCACCGTGTCTAGCATCTCACCTGTCTCCTTGTGACCTCTTGTGTCCAGCAGGTCTCTTTCATCTCCCTATCCCCTCCCTCCACTGTGTCTAGCATCTCACCTGTCTCCTTGTGACCTCTTGTGTCCAGCAGGTCTCTTTCATCTCCCTATCCCCTCCCTCCACCGTGTCTAGCATCTCACCTGTCTCCTTGTGACCTCTTGTGTCCAGCAGGTCTCTTTCATCTCCCTATCCCCTCCCTCCACCGTGTCTAGCATCTCACCTGTCTCCTTGTGACCTCTTGTGTCCAGCAGGTCTCTTTCATCTCCCTATTCCCTCCCTCCCATGTCTGGCATCTCCTTATGATTATCTGTGCCAACATTTCCCCACTATCTTCCTAGAAACCCTCCTCCCCCCCACCTCATGTCCAGCATGGTCTCTCAGTCTCTCTATCTCATTATCTCATTTATTCCTTGTATCCAGAATCTCCCCTCTGTCTCCCTATTCCCCTCCCCTGAATCCAGTGTCTCATCCCTTCCCCTGCCACATGCTCCTGCATTTCCCCTACAACTTCAGCACAACCCTACCCCAGTGCAATACTTTCCATTTAACTCTTCACCTACCTGAGCATCTGAACGGCCAACTAACCTACTTCCCCTGTAGATTGACATAGGCACTGCTTTCCTCAACCTTACAGCAGCAGCAAAGCAATGTGGTGACGACAGCAGCAGGGCTTCAAGACTCATATATGCCTCCAAGGCCCTGCTAGTCAGGACCCCCTGACGTGAAAAGTATGTGTCAAAGGGGCATGATCAGCAGCGCTTCACAGGTGAGCATAGCTTTTGGAGGCCCTGTGCTTATTATGGGTTATGATTGCCACTGCTACTGCAGGGCTGAAAAGATGTGGTGGCTATGACAGCGGCATGAGGGAGGCCCTAGGAGACAGGCTGGCAGTGCAGTTCAGATTTCTTCTGCTGGCAGGCTTGGGATCCCCACCATCTACTGCACTGAGGGAAAGGGATCATGTGCAGAGCAGGGCTGTCCACCACCATCTCTATGGTGTCGCTGGCACTGGAGGATGATATTCAAGTTGGATTTGTAGGTTATTGACAGCTTCATCACAATTTTCAGTAATAAGTATGTCATTGAGCTTCAGCCAGAATTAGGCTCAGTGTCTCATCTTGAGGTTCCTTCATCTCTCTTGTGCTGCTCTCTTCTTCACTCTCTCCATTTTCCTCTCTATTCTAACATAGGTATATCTCCCACCTGCCCTATATGGGCTCCTGCTCCCTCCACGCCTCCTTAGTTCTTCACCTTGTATGAACTCCTTCCCTCTCCATCTTACTCCTTACTTTCTCTCTGTGAACTAACCTCACCATTCCTAGACTCAGGGCCGGATTTACCTATACGCCATGTACGCCATGGCGTAGGGCCCACAGCCGGCAGGGGCCCACAAAAAAAGAACCAGGTAATTTTTTTTTAACTCAATTAAAAAAAAAACCTGGTGGCTGCCGCCGCGGGGCCCCCTCTGCTGCCGCGGGGGCCCCGTCTACAAGGTGAAGCGGTGCGGTGCGGTGCGGTCGGGTCGGGTCGGGTCTCTCCCTCCCTCCTTCCCTCCCTGCAGGCTGCGAGAGACGCGAAGATAGAGCGTCTCCTCGCGTCTGTGTTAAGCCCGCAGGGGCTGATGGGATTTCCCATCAGCCCCTGCCGGCTTAACACAGACGCGAGGAGACGCTCTATCTTCGCGTCTCTCGCAGCCTGCAGGGAGGGAAGGAGGGAGGGAGAGACCCGACCGGACCCGACCCGACCGCACCGCACCGCACCGCTTCAGCTTGTAGACGGGGCCCCCGCGGCAGCAGAGGGGGCCCCGCGGCGGCAGCCACCAGGTTTTTTTTAAATTACATTTTTCTTTAGGCCGGGGGGGGGGGGTAGGATGGTAATGGGCTATGGGGGGGGTAGGACTGGTAATGGGCTATGGGGGGGGCGGGGGCTCGAAATGGACTGGGGGGGGAAGGGCAGGTAATGGGCTATTGGGGGGCTGGGGCTGTAAATGGGCTGGGCAGGGAAGGGCAGGGCTGGCGGTGTTAAGGCTAGATGTGGGCTGATGGGGTTAGGACTGGTAATGGACTGTGGGCTGTTGGGGGGGGCTTAGAACTGGCAATGGGCTTTAGGGGGGGGGTTAAGACTGGTAATGGGCTGTGGGCTGATGGGGCTGTCTGGTAATGGGCTATGGGGGGGGGCTAGGACTGGAAATGGGCTGGGGGGTTAAGACTGGAGGTGGGCTGATGGGGTTAGGACTGGTAATGGGCTGTTGGGGGGGGTTAGAACTGGTAATGGGCTTTGGGGGGGTTAAGACTGGTAATGGGCTGTGGGCTGATGGGGGTTGTCTGGTAATGGGCTATGGGGGGCTAGGACTGGAAATGGGCTGGGGGGTTAAAACTGGAGGTGGGATGATGGGATTAGGACTGGTAATGGGCTGATGGGGGGGGTAGGACTGGCAATGGGCTATGGGGGGCTGACTGGAAATGGGTTGATGGGGTTAGGACTGGAAGTGGGCTGATGGGGGGTTAGGACTGGTAATGGGTTATAGGGGGGGCTTAAACTGAAAATGGGGTGATGGGGGGGTTAAGGACTGAAAATGTGGTGATGGGGGGTTAAGGACTGTAAGTGGGGTGATGGGGGGGCTAGGACTGGTATTGGGTTGGGGGGTTGCTAGGACTGGAAATGGGCTGATGGATGGCTAGGACTGGAAATGGGCTGATGCAGGGACTAGAAGGGAATGGATGCTGGGTGAGGCTGGAACTAGAAGGGAGCTGATGTTGGGGGAGGATTAGAATGGGATGGGGCTGGAAGAGTAAAATGGAGAAGGGAAAAATATTTTGTGTGGGAGGGATAAAAAATCTACAATTGGCCGGGTATTGGGAGAGTAAGTGGGGATTGAGGATGGAGGGGTAAAATTTGAGTGGATGAAATAGGAATGAGGAAAGAGCAAAAGGAGAAAGATTAGTATGTTAAAGCAGATGTAGAGAGAGAATGGAAAAAAATCTAGAAGAGAGAAGAAAGGACAAATGGACAGCAGACGATGGAGAGTTAGCAGAAGACACGAAGAAACCAGAAGAAAGTGGCTGGAGCAATTGCAGCTGAAAAAAATGCACAAAAGGTAGAAAAATATCTCTTTATTTTGAATTTATTAATTGGAATATGTCAGCTCTGGTAAATGTGCATCATTAACATCTGCGCTTTGTTTAGTACAAGAGCAAATTAATGTATAGTTTTATTTCTACAGTGTTGTACATTCCAAGTTTGGCTTTTGGGATTCCCAGTTTAATTATTGTCTTCCTATTTCTAAATTGTGATTACTTGTTTGGTGATGGTCTATGTTCTGCATGTGTAACTGAGCTGAGGTGTTCTGTTTATATAATTCCTATTTGACATTGCCACTTGTTCTCTTTCCCCAGTAGGTCATGTATTGTTGTTCTCTGAAATGTATTGGTTTAATATTTGCAGTGTTGCCTTTTGATTGGTAGAGTATGGTGCTTTGTGAGTCCTGGTAGTGCTGTTAGGATACGGCGGGTTTACTATGGGCAGTGTTTGTAGTAGTTCCTAATGTGTCTGGCAGTTGGCACTGGATTATAGTAATGTAGAAATCTTTTAGTCTTTCTTTATCCATACACTCATTAAGAGGCACGTTTACTAAAAGTTAGTATATGGTAACATTATGCAAATATTTATGCAAATGAGGCCCCTTATGCAAATGAGGTCCGCACCCCCCTTGGGCCGCCCCTGCTGGGGGCCCACAATTTTTGTTGGCGTAGGGCCTCACTCAAGGTAAATCCGGCCCTGCCTAGACTCCAGCTCCCTCTACGTGTAGAAGAAAGCAGAAATTCATGTGGTGAAGGAAGCTGCTTCAGTTGGTTATCTTGGCTGACACATGTTGCTAGCACTCCTTCAGTGCCGCTACTCCTAACACTCAGAGTGAGCTACATCTTGTGCTCAGTGCATACTCTCCCTGTCTCACTTGGCCTGGGGATAAGACAAAGGCTGGAAAGTATTAAAGGGGGAGGCTAAAAGGAGGAAAGAGGAAGAAGTGCTGTATGTAATGTGTGTGCTGCACAAAGCAGGAATCAGCATACTGTTGGTTAATTTCAACATTCTAGAGAGGAGCTCCCTCCTAATGTGTGATTCTATATAGCATCAGCTGGAGGGTGACTGCAACACTCTTGCTGGTGGAGACACAAGACCTTTAGTAACTGGAAATTGAGATTTTGGAGGGGTGCAGTAATCCCAGCATCTTTTTTTGGGAAGGGAGAGGGTGTTTTTCATCAGGGGTGCAGGAAGTAATGGATCCCAGTATTTTCAGAGATTTGGTCTGGTGGGAGAAGGTTTGTGGCTTTTTGCACAGGGATAGTGCCCAGATTTAGGCCAACTCTCCTTGCATCTATATATCGGTACCTAAGTTAGACACGCCACACTGAAAATCAGCAGTAAGCCCCTAACTTGCTTTCCATGCCTGGTTCCATCTAGTTTAATTTTCAGTGGTACCAATTTAGGCAACTAATTCACAAAATACATAGCAAGCAATTGTATTTATCAGAAAAGAGGCCTCATACTGAATAGGAACAATTATGAATCACTCATGGTATGGCAAGTATATATATATATATATATATATATATATATATATATATAATGCACTTTGTACATATGCAATTTGCAACACATTTTTGCAAAGGGCAACTAACTGGCTAGTTTCCCTTTGAAAATTGCCTATGATGTACATACATTTGTACCTGCTATTTTTGCAGCAAAGAATTAGGAGGAAAACAACATACATACAGATTAAAACATCAATGTGTACTATTTACTCCCCTGACAAAAACACACCTCAAGGCTATTCATCTTAATTAGGCTAAAGATTTTTGAAAAGCAAAAGCTCTTACATACTTTCAGTCAGGGTCACCCACCTGGTAAATACCAATTTTCCTTGATAAATTGTTCTTATGGACAACAGCTGATAATGATTCAAAAAAATGTTTCACTCCAAAATCCAAACTCTTTTAACTACTTACAAAGTCCTAAATAACACAGCACCTCTTACTTTAAACAACCTTATCAATAAAGAACCCAATCATAATCTTCAAAGACGAGACCAACTAAATAAACTAATAACACCAAAGGAATTTATAAAGGCCAAAAAATCAACAAGCAAGAAAGCATTCTCTCATGCTGCCCCTATAACTTGGAACAACATTCCTTCGGAATTAAGATCCTTACCTCAAATCATGGAGTTCAGGAAAAAACTTAAAACACATTTATTCGCAACATACTACGGATCCTTGTCGAACTCACCTTTTCAACAAGAAAAAGGATAGTTTCACCAACTGACATAACCCATCTCTGAACTGAAATAAGTGCTAAAACCCCAAACCGATGTTTTTGAAAACGTACATACCTTGTACATAGTTATAATCCGGTTCTTTGTATATAGTTTACAACTGTTAATTGTAAGATTGAACTTGTAGTTTCACATTGTTATATGTAAAAACAGCATTGCCTTGTTTACTGTTGTTCCATGTAAACCGCAACTGATCAATGGAAGGTGCGGTATATAAAAACTCGCTAATTAAATTAAATTAAATTAAAATCCAGAACATCTGAAGAAGTGTCAGTGATGCAATGATGTGAATGTTATGTTAGCACCCCTGATGCACAAACTTTGGATGAGCTGAAAGACGCCTGTGCTGGGATTAATTTAAGATGTGCCCATTTTTTAACTCTGCAGTGGCCTTAAAATCATTTACTAGAGATGTAGAAATTCTGTCTACTCTATTTCTAGTATTTATGACTTTTTGCACAAGACAGAACTACTTGACAAAAAGAGGTCAATGATTTATTAAGTGAGGCTTTTTCTGAAGTCATTAGCATCTTTTGCCCATATTAAATATGTAACTAGTTCTCTTATAACCATAATTGCTTTTCGTATACCACGAGACATACTTAACTTTTATGAATTACAGAGTTGGAAATTTGCCAGCAGGCTCCAGGTTTGTTCAACAGGACGTCCTGGGTTTATCCCACTGCATGCAGGGACTTGTAGCTTGCTTTTCTTAGAGAATGTAATAGGAAATCAGAACTACAAGTCCCTGTAGAGTCAATCTATTTTATCTATGGTGTATCTATGACTGCCCTTTTATAATTCAGTTTTTCCCTCCTTTCTTTTCATTAGTGCAGCTCTTCTTTCTTCAGTAAGCAAACTTAAATCATGGTGCAACTACATTATGTGCCGAGGCTCATTATTTTACTGTTGCTTCATAAATTTGAATCAGTGTAAAAAACTGGCTGGTGCACTGCAGGGCAAATTTGGAATTGTACTTCACTGCAGGACCATAGTAAGCTAAAAATGCGCTCTATGCAACTTGCACACCTGACACCCTTGCTATACACAGGAACTTGCACTTCTCAGGCTTCATGGAAGCCCCAGTAATGACACCACTGTACTTGTGTCCTGTGTGGCCACACAGCTCACACAGCCCTTGCTGTAGCCTGCTTCTCCGTATGGTACAAGTTTGATACATCAGCCACACTATTTCCTCTTTTTTTTAGTAAATCTTTCTATTTTAGTCTGCTATACTTAAATGGTTCATATGTGATTGCATGAAATCCTTTTAGACTATGCAAAAGTCCACAGACATGCTATTGAAAGTAACTATTACAATGTGTGAATAGCTTTTGGCTTCTATCAGGTACAAGGATGAAGCTTATTTCAGTATTTAATATACAATTTACTAATTCAGAAATTAAAGTGCTCCAGTCACCGCTCTCAGCTATATCCCCCTTTAGAATCTATTAAGCTTTTTCAGGTTTCCCACACTGGTATTTTTAATAAGCTTTCATTAATGATATGAAGCATACAGTACTTTCGCAGAGGGTAAATACCTAACACAATACAAAAGGTGTTATTTTATAATTGCAAATTTGGACTTATGAAGTCATCTTATAATGCTTAAAGAACAAACATGCAGGTATCTCAGAGATGAAAAGATGGCTGATTACCAGGTTGCTAGAACTGTATAACAGCTTATAAAGGTGAGATGGAAGAAGAACACTGCTATTATTGTTACCTAGTTACTGTTTGTGTTAGAAATTGGTTGAGTGGGAGGTAAATGGAGCTCACTCTGAGGAGGAGGTGGTTACCAGTGGTGTGCCCCAGGGATCTGTCCTTGGTCAGATTCTTTTTAACATCTTTGTTAGTGATATAGTGGAAGGGCTGTCGGGTAAGGTTTGCCTCATTGGGAATGATAGCAAAGTCTGCAGTAGAGTAGACACCCAGGAAGGTGTAGATAACATGAGGAGGGATCTAGCTAAGCTTGAAGAATGGTCTAGAATTTGGCAGCTGAGATTTAATGTTAAAAAATGCAAAGTCATGCATTTGAGCTGCAGCAATCCAAGGGAGCAATATAGTTTAGGAGGTGAAGGACTTTTGTCCACTAAAGAAAAGCGGGACCTGGACATGATTGTGTGTGATGATCTTAAAGTAGCTAAACAGGTAGAAAAGGAGACGGCAAAAGCTAGAAGGATGCTTGGGTGTATAGTGAGAGGAATGGCCAGCAGAAGAAATGAGGTGATAGTGTCTCTATATAAGTCTTTTTTGCGACCTCATTTGGATTATTGTGTGCAATTCTGAAGACCGCACATTCAAAAGGATATAAACAGGCTGGAGTCGGTACAGAGGGTGGCTACTAAAATGATTAGTGGTCTTCATTATAAAGCATATGAGGACAGACTTAAGGATATTAACATGTACACCTTAGAGAAAAGGTGGGATAGAGGTGATATGATTGAGATGTTTAAATACCTCCATGGCATAAATGCACAGGAGGAGAGCTTCTTTCGATTGAAAGCAAGCTCTGCTATGAGGGAACATGGGATGAGGGTGAAAGGGGATATATTCAGGATTGATATGCAGAAATATTTCTTTACGGAAAGAGTGGTGGATCTGCGGAATAGTCTCCCAGTGGAGTTGGTAGAGATGAGAACAGTATCTGAATTCAAAGAAGCATGGGACAAACACAGAGGATCTCTAAATGAAGAAAGGGGACTGTTGTAGTGGTTGAAATGGAAGGACAGACTAGATAGGCCATGTGATCTTTTTCTGTCATCATGTTTCTATGTTTATAATTAGATGACCCGAAGTTCTGTGGCAGAAAGAAGTATATTTTATTAAACTTCATTAGCAGCTTAATATGGGTTTTAATGCATATAAAAGGATAATGTGTGTTGATATTTTGACAATGTGTTAAAATCACAAATGCATTTAAAAATTTGTATTAAACCATTAATGTGGGATTCTATGTAAATATGGCAAAGGGTGTGGGGAGGGGACAGCCAAAATGGCAATAGCTTCTTCTAGCATTAATGTGCAGGACAGTGGTATGCATTAATGCAAGTACAGGATTTAACAGTGGAAATTTAATTACACCTCAAAGGTGTGGTTAAGTGCTTCCATGTTGCGATATGTGCATTAATGCAAATTATAATCTCACCTAATCCTGGTAAAGCTCCTATTGAGGCCCTACATGTATCATGCAAGTTTGTCCATTAATGCATTCTAAAATTTGCTATTAATGGTGAACTACTAAGAGCAAGTGCTTTAACCATGGTCACAGAGAGATTTCAGCTTGAGTCTGAGGTTCATTCCTAACTTGAATTCCAATTTTTGCTCTAGCTCAGTGTTTCGTGACCCTTTCCTGGAGGTACAGCTAGCCTGTCAGGTTTTCAGGATTGCCACAAAGAATATGCATAAGATAGATTTGCATACATCGGAGACCTAGTGCATGCAAATCTATCTCCTGCATATTCATTATGACAGTCCTGGAAACCTGACAGGCTAGGTGTAACTCTGGGACTGACAGGCTAAGCATGCCTCCAGAAAAAGGTTGGAAAGTGCGGCATACTTCACATATCCTTCCTATCTGCAGTGTTATCAGGATATGAACAGAACAAGTATGAATTAACCATTTTACCAACAGTTTCCTAAGAACTATATCTTGCCATATATTTTAAATCAGAAATAAAAAAGTACAAGTATCTGTAATATATTTTATAGGATGATATATTAATATGCTCTCACTTGGTATGCAGCTTGTAGTACTGTGAGGGCTTGTGTACATCAGTGATGCTGAGGGCTAAGCTATCAGTAGCTTAACTACTGGCAGGGTCTCCCAAGATGGACAGGTCTTAGCTGAGGTGCCAGACCAAGACAAACCACCCATCTGGGCAGCAGCAGAATGTGATGGTGTTTGCAGCGAAGGATCACATTTCTTTGACAACGGCAACAACACTAAACTTTAACCGCGTGGAAGAAAGGCCTGGCAATCTACTTTCATATCTTGCTATGAAAACCCAATGGATGTCACAACAAAACAAATTGCACTATAGTGCTGGAAGATGAGACCACCAGGCCAGAAGGCACTCAACTGGCTACTGGGAAGGAGCGGAAAACTTTTCAGAGTAAAGCCAGCCTTTATGATGTGGTTGGATCAAAGCCCTCGGGACATTTGACTGCTGATGTAACTGCACATGAAATGAGAGTCAGAAGCTGCAAAGATATCTTACATATTGGGACATGGAACATAAGAAGCATGAATCAAGGGAAGTTGGAGGTGGTCAAGAATGAAATGGAGCCACCGTCTCAGAACATGGAACCGGTAGCTCTCCAGAGATTAATGCCTCGGGAGCATCCTGGCACCCCTCTTGTGTTTTGGAGGACAGATCCTCCTGCCAGGGCTGGTTGGATGGCTGCTCTGCACTAGAAGCACCCCTAGGGGAGTCATGATGCTTATGCTGGGACTGATCTCTAGTCTCTGTATGGGTCTTCGATGCCGATGTTGATGACTTGGGAGCGGCCAGAGACTTTGAAGAAACATGAGACCCATGAGAGGATGTTGATGTTGGTTCTTTAGGCCTCTCTTTGTCATTTGCTGGCACAAAGGACAAGAACAGGGTTGATGTTCAGGGCCCAAACATTTTAGAGACCAGTCATGTTTATCAGTGACTGATATGATACCTGCACACTTGGTACATTTTTTTAAAGCCACTAGTTGGCTTTTCCATGGCACTAGAAATTGTCTTGAAGATAAGGCTATGGAGGCCTAGAGATCTAGTTTAGCGGTGAAAACTGCATTGAAAATGAAGAGGAAACAAAATAGAAAAATGTGTAAAATAAAAAATTATCGGAACCAGTATTGGCTTCGATGGAACTGGTGTTGGCTTTGACAGAACCAGCATTGAAGGGAAGGCAAAAGCACGATGTCCCACAAAAAAGAAAAGTTTTTCGGTGGTGACAGCACAGTTACTTACCTGTAACAGGTGATCTCTGGGAACAGCAGGAATTAGTCCTCACATATGGGTACGTCGGTACCGACGGAGCCTGCGCGGGAAAGCTCCCCAGCTTCCTAGAATGGAAGCTTTTGGGACCTCCCACTGCACATGCGCACTGCCTTCCCGCCTTCCTGAACAGCTCTCCTCAGTTTCGAGTTTATAGCTGAGTCAATAGAGAGAGGACAGGAAGATAGATAGATAAAAGATACAACTCCTAGGGGAGGTGGGTGGGTTGTGAGGACTAATTCCTGCTGTTCCCAGAGATCACCTGTTACAGGTAAGTAACTGTGCTATCTCCAGGAACAAGCAGGAATAAGTCCTCACATATGGGGACTCCCTAGCTTAGATGCGTGGGATCCCCTGTCAAGGTTCGCCATCTTCGTATGGATCTCAGGCATCCATCCTGGGAAGGTGGGCAGGAGTTGTCTAAGAATGGAACAGGTGTTTGAGGACAGCCTGGCCAAACAAGGCATCCCGGCGGGAGTCTTTGTCCAAACAGTAATGGGCTGTGAAGGTATGAACCGAGGCCCAGGTAGCGGCTCGACAGATCTGATCAATGGAAACAGAGTGCAGATGAGCCATAGAAGTTGCCATGGCTCTCACATTGTGAGCTGTGACATGGCCTTCCAGAGAAATGTTTTTACTCTGGTAAGCAAAGGAAATACACTGAGCAATCCAATTGGAAAGTGTACGCTTGGAGACTGGAAGTCCCAAATGTGAAGGATCAAAAGCCACGAAAAGTTGAGAAGACTTTCGATGTGGCTGAGTCCTATTAAGGTAAAAGGCTAGAGCTCTTTTACAATCCAGAGTATGAAGGTTCCTCTCTGCACTGGAGGCATGAGGAGCCGGAAAAAATACAGGTAGATATACCTCTTGATTAAGATGAAAAGGCGAGACCACTTTAGGCATAAAGTGGGGATTCGTCCTAAGGACCACCTTGTCATGATGAAATCTTGTATAAGGTGGATTAGCCACTAGAGCCTGCAGTTCGCTGATGCGACGAGCGGAAGTGACTGCAATTAGGAATAATACCTTCCAGGAAAGAAATTTCAAGGAGGTAGAAAATAACGGCTCAAAAGGTGGCTTCATAAGCTGACCAAGCACTAGATTCAAATCCCATGCGACCGGGGGGGGTCTGATGGGAGGTTTAGTGAGGGTCAGGCCTCTCATGAATCTTGCAACAAGAGGATGAGAGGAGATAGGTTGTCCATTTACAGGTTTCAGGGATGCTGAAATAGCACTTAAATGGACTCTTACAGAATTCGTCTTAAGGCCTGCATTGGAAAGATGCAGGAGATAGTCTAAGAGGGAATTCAAAGGAAGTGCCAGAGGGTCAAGGCCCTGCTGAGTACACCAAATGGAAAAACGTTTCCATTTGAAAGCATAAGACCGCCTCGTGGAAGGTTTCCTAGAGGCATGAAGGATATCTTTCACAGGTTGAGAAAGATTAAAGTCTTGAAGACTTAAGCCTTCAGTAACCAAGCTCGGAGATGTAGGGATTTGGGGTTTGGGTGCCACAAAGTCCCGTCCTCCTGAGACAGAAGGTCTGGTGCAGCTCCTAAGTCCAGGGAGGATCCCTGGGAGAGCTGTAGAAGCAGAGGGAACCACACTTGGCGTGGCCAGCGTGGAGCTATGAGGATCATAGAGCCGTGATCTCTCTGGAGTTTGAACAGAGTCTTGGGAATCAGCGGAATGGGTGGAAAGGCATATAGGAACGCCTGACCCCAATGGAGGAGAAAGGCGTCCGTGGCCTGAGCTTCCTGACATGGAGTCCTGGAACAGAACCGGGGAAGTTTGGCATTCCACGGACTTGCAAAGAGGTCTATGTCCGGGGTCCCCCATTCCTGAAAGATTCTGGTTATCTGGTCCACGTGTAGGGACCACTCGTGTGGCAGCAGAACTCGACTGAGCCTGTCTGCTCGAGAGTTTTGAACTCCTGGAAGGTACACTGCTAGCAGATGAATTTGGTGCTCTCTGGCGAAGGCCCATAATCTGAGAGCTTCGTTGCAAAGCGACAGAGAGCCCGTTCCTCCTTGTTTGTTTATGTAAAACATGGCCACCTGATTGTCTGTCTGAACCAGGACAGTCAGGTTGGCAAGGAGGGTATGGAAGACCTTGAGGGCAAGGTAAATTGCTCGCAGTTCCAGGAGGTTGATATGAAGGGTGGCCTCCTGTGGAGACCAAGTGCCCTGAGTGGAGAGAGTTAGCAGATGGGCTCCCCACCCCAATTGGGAGGCATCTGTTGTGAGGGTTGCTTGGGGTAGCAAGGGCTGAAAGGGAGCCCCCAACAACAGATTCTTGGTGGATATCCACCAATGGAGGGACCAAGACAGACGGTTTGAGGTTTGTATTTGGTCTGAGAGTGCTCCCGACGCCTGAGTCCACTGGGTGGCCAGGGTCCATTGAGCTGCTCTCATATGAAGACGAGCATAGGGCACCACATGTACTGTGGAGGCCATATGGCCCAGGAGGCGTAGCATTTCCCTGGCTGTCAAGTGAGTACTGGACTGGGCTTGGGAGGCCAAGCTCAGCAGACGCTGACCCCGAACCAGTGGAAGGTAGGCTCTTGCAGTGGTGGTGTCCAACCGGGCCCCTATGAATTCTAGAGACTGAGTAGGGCTGAGTTGAGACTTGGGAAGGTTTACCACCAGTCCCAGATACTGCAGAAGGTTCCTTGTGCGGACTAGGGAAATCTGGGCCTGCGACTGAGTTGGAGCTCGAATGAGCCAGTCGTCCAGATATGGGAATACGAAAATCCCCATGCTTCTGAGAAATGCGGCTACGACTGCCATGCATTTGGTAAAGACTCTTGGGGCAGAGGCGAGACCGAAGGGAAGTACTCTGTATTGGTAATGACTTCCCCTGAACAGAAAGCGAAGATATTTTCTGTGGGAGGGATGGATGAGTAGATGTGTATACGCATCCTGCAGGTCTAGAGAACAAAGCCAGTCCTGACTCTGAAGGTATGGAAGGAGAATGCCCAAAGAGAGCATTTTGAATTTCTCCTTGTACAGAAATTTGTTCAATTCTCTCAGATCTAGGATTGGTCTGAATCCCCCTGTCTTCTTTGGAATGAGAAAATAGGGGGAGTAGAAACCTGACCCCTGTTGATGAAGAGGAACCTCTTCTATGGCCCCTTGGGCAAGCAGAGAAGAGATCTCCTGATCCAACAGGGCTAGGAGAGGAGATGGAGAATTGAAAGGTCTCACCATATGATGAGGAGGAAGGCTGGAGAAATGAAGTTTGTAACCCTCTCGGATGATAGAGAGGGTCCATAGCTCTGTTGTGATCTGTTCCCATCTGGGAGCAAAGTGAGCTAACCTTCCAGGTATGGTGAGAGGTTCTGGTTGGTCCAGAACCAGGAATGGCAAGTTCTCTAGGGGCAAGTCAAAACCCCTGAGGGGGTGGAGCCTGTTGAGCTGCAGTAGCTGCTGCAGGCTTTGCTCTTGCTTGTTTCGTTTGCTGACGTTTAGCCGCAAAACGAGGTTGAGAAGATTGCTGGCCAGTATTGGAAGCATATCTGGCCTTCTTATAATAAGGCCTCTTGAAAGACTTCTTCTTAGTGGGAGTAGAAGTGGACTTAGAAAGTCTCTCTAAGGTGGCATTTTCAGCGTCCATTTGAGTGGCCTTAACCTGCCACTCTGCACCGAATAAGTTCTCACCTGTACAGGGCAGATTCCGTAAGCCATCTAGAACCCAGGGTTCCAGATCAGAAGCCTGGAGCCAGGCCAGACGTCTGGCTGCGATAGCAATGCCAGAAGCTCTGCTGGCTCCTTCGAAGGAATCAAAGGCAGCTCTGTTGGAGAACTTAGAAACATCTAAAAGTTGTTTCACAACAGAAAGGAAGTCCTCCTGTTTATCCTCAGGGATAAGGGAGGCAAAATGCCGTACTTTCTTGGCAAGTTCCCCTAGGAACATGCCCATATAGAGGCTGTAGGAATTAATCCTGGCTATAAGCATACTAGCCTGAAAGATTTTCCTACCAAAAGAGTCTAGTGTCTTACATTCCCTTCCTGGAGGTGTAGAAGAGTGCCTTTTAGTACTCTTGATCTTTTTCATTGCAGACTTTACCACAATGGAGTGGTGAGGCAATTGAGTTTTCTGAAAACCAGGAGAAGGAGGGACCCGATACATGGTGTCCAACCTACGGGAATAAGGAGACAGAGTTAAAGGGTTCTCCCAGAAATCCATCAATTGTTCCTGAAGGATTTCATGGATAGGCAGAGTAACTGCTTCTTTAGGAGACTTAGAGTATCCTAAAATATCCAATCTTTTTGACCTTGGTTCCCTTTCAGAGGAGGTAGTGATAGAAAGGCCTTTAGCCATTTCTAAAATAAAGTCCTGAAAGGACAAATCCTCTGGAGGAGACATTCTCCTTTTTGGAGAAGAAGGTTCCTCAGGAAGGTCAAGGGAGAGCTCTGCAGACTCATCAGAGGAGACAAAATCCTCAGAGGAATCGGTGTATTCTCTAGTTTCCTCCAACGCACGATACGCATACCGATCGGTATCGACATCGGGCGTACCGGGTATGGAAGCGGTATGGAGCGAAAGCCCATACGGTACCGATTTGCGTTTAGAAGAGGAAGGCCTGGGTTCCGGCATGGCGGACGATACCGGAACCGGGCCCGGAACCGCTGGAAGCGGTACCGATGGCGTTGCAGCTTTAATGAAAGCCATGACGGCCTGCTGCATGGATTGGACAGTATTGCCCATAGACGCCACGGCTGCCTGGATGTCGGTACCGGTATGGGCCGGTACCCCAGAGCAGTCCAACAGGTGATCTGTCGAGGCCGTGCCATCGATGTCAACCTGTAGCCCCTGTATTGGCGTTTTGGAAGGTAGGGCTTCCCGCCGGGGCTGTTTGGCTGGGGCAGGGTCCTCAAAACTAAGAGCCTCTCGATGCTTTGAAGGAGATTTGCTCTTTGAGGACTTGCCCACAGAAGGTTTGGTTACCTGAGATCCATCCGGGGATGATGACCTGGATGACTGTGATGTTGGATTCTCTGAAGCAAACAGCACATGGAATTTGTTGGCCCGGTTCTGCAGCCCACGCTTAGACATTTGGGAGCAGGAAGGGCAGTCCGGAATGGAGTGGTCAGGCCCCAAACATTTAAGACACCATTCATGGGTGTCTGTGACTGATATTACAGCAGTACACTTGGTACACTTCTTAAATCCAGGGGCTGGCTTCTCCATGTGGAGAATTAAAGTAGGCCTGAAGGCCTAACTGAAGTGACCAAGTGCTGAAAAAATAATAAAAGAAAATAATTTTTTAAGAAAGAAAAAGGAAGACCGGCGATACCGGTATCGGTATGGGAAGGCAGGTACGCGGTCTAAAGAAACAAAACAAAAAACTACAATTTCTTCAGCGGTGACAGGATACACGACCTGCTGGCTCCGCGGAAAAAGAGAAACTGAGGAGAGCTGTTCAGGAAGGCGGGAAGGCAGTGCGCATGTGCAGTGGGAGGTCCCAAAAGCTTCCATTCTAGGAAGCTGGGGAGCTTTCCCGCGCAGGCTCCGTCGGTACCGACGTACCCATATGTGAGGACTTATTCCTGCTTGTTCCTGGAGATAGGATGATACTTCCTGCTGGCTCTACGGAAAAGGAAGAACTGAGGAGAGGAGTTGGGAAGGTGGGAAGGCAGGCATGCAGATGCAGTGGAGTGCTCCCAAAGGTTTTCCTATTGGATGCTGGGAAGCGTTCCCACACGGGCTCTGTCGGTGACGTTTACTCATATGTGAAGACTGCATTCCTGCTTGCTCCCAGAGACTGCCGTAGTATTTTATATAGATCTTAATGCTCATTCTGTTCTGATAGTCTGCTATGTTCTAGTTTGATGTAGGGGTACCACTTGCCCTAGTATATGTATGATATAATATGGTGGGAATGATTTTTCTAGTTGACATTCCCTACTGCGAATGGTCAAGGTAGGAGTTACTGAAGTCACTATAGTAATACACAGAGGATTATAGGACAGCAAAATGGTCTTTTGTCTCTTTCCTGCATGCTGAGAGTTCAGCAGGCAAGAGTCTCAGTCTTGTGGAGGGCCAGACCTTGAAGTATCAAACAAGTCTTGGGGTAACGGGAAAAAAACAAAGTATCAGTTTTTGATTCCTTTTTGTTCTGAAGAAAGTGAAAGGGTTTGTTGGTCTGTGATCACTGTTGGCAATATACTAGGAGGAGAGGATGTACAAGCTGTTGCTTTCATCCAGGGAGTAGACTGCCTGGGAAGAAGAAGCCCCTACTGAGAGTAGTTTACAAGTCAGAGGGGAAGCTCTGGATGTAACAGGAAGGTGTTTTTGGAGATTACCTACTAGGAGTCCACAGGAGGTTCACTGAACTTGTGTGTGGGAAAATTGCTTTAAAGTATTCTATAAAGTCAAAAGAGGAGTTGATCTATAGGCAGAAAGGAAGAGAAATTCTAAGTGAGGATCCAAGGAGTCTGAAGGAAAACTGGAGAAGTCTCAAAATATACAACAAGGAGTAGAAGAAGTAACCCAGTGTCTATTTTTGACTTGTTTTTTTCCGCCTTTTCCATGTCTATAAAGCTGACAAATGTTATGCTTCTTTTCATCACTATTTTTAAAAATAGCCAATTGGGATGAATACTAGACAATTTTGGGAGAGTGCCTACAGAGGATGAGACACTGTAGCTTGCATGAAAGTAGAGTTTGACGCAAGTCTCACTCCTCATGATCTATCAACAGAAGGTAAGGTATAGCCTCCTACCCTCATAGTCTGTAACCCTCGGAACTGCCAGAACATCAGTCGCCTGAAGAATCTACTGCATGTTTGAATTCTTTCATTATATCGGCTGCCGCTACTTCTGCCAGTAGCTCCCTGCATTCATTTTATTTTGCTTGATTGCAAAACAAAACTTAAAGAATGACAGTTTGTTTTCTTTTTCATTTCATTTTTAGTACACACAATTTACAAAAAGCAATTGTAATTTAAAAATGATGTATGCTCTCTGCAAATTGCAAGTGCTGTCTGTTAATAACAAGCACTAAAATGAAAAGCAATGAAAAAAATGTGAACAAAATGGAAAACCAGAAAAATGCTCAAAACGAAATGAAAGATGAGCAGTGTGCACATCCCTACAATTCAAGACGTCTACCATCCTCTCAATAAAGATATATTTTCTCATGGTTCCTCTTAATCTTTGATCCTGAAACTTCAGATCATGACCCTTAGTCCTTGATTTCCTCTTCTGATAAAACAATATGTAAATGAATACTATTTGTTGGTTTACGAGGTAAATTAAAAACAAGCATATATCTTACATATATCTCAGTCAATATTCATTAAAATGTCTGGAAAATAATTTGTTTAATCTACATATTTCAAATTATTCCTATATACACTGACATATGCATAGTTAGTACTGCTCAATATACAAGTTATACTGTATGTATGAGTATATACAAGTTATACTGTATGTATGAGTATACATATAAGTATTCATACACATGCACACACACACACACATATATATATATGTATTTCATATCTGGATGCCAAGGCTTTGCATATAAGTTATATGTTTAGCTTGGACAGCCCAAATTATAGCTATGGGGGTCATCTTAGAAGCTCTTTCAGGCTTTGGACATTTAAAAACAGGTACACAGATGTCCAAAACATGGAGATGTCCCAGGTACAGGGACGTTAAATTAGCTTGTGGTCATGGTGTGGGCATGTCCTGGGGCATTCCAATGATCATAGACGTGTGTGCCCAATTTCAGAAATGGCCGGCATGTCCCCTCCTCCGTCCAAGTCTATACCTGCTCCACGGCATGAATAAAACCTTTGAAAAGTGCTCATTTTGCCAGTTCAACATCTGGGGGGTCAAAAGGAGATGGTATTCTAATATCTCAAGTACTGTCCATTCCTGTAAAGACAAGTGATTGGTACTGAAGTAACCCATTTTGTGGTTTTTGCACTGTCGAACATCTCCACTAACAAAATGGCCACCTGGGATGCATCCTCTGTCTGGATACCATCTCGGGGACGTCTATATAGTCATCTCCGGCGATGTGCATATTGGGCATGTCCATGTTTATGAAATGGTGCCCAAACTTGGATGTGCCTAGCCTTTTTGGAGACATTTTGACCTGGACAACCCATATTGCACCTGGATGCCATTTCTAACTTGTGCCTTCATATGGATAAAGGCCAAACATAGGTTCTTATAGGTATAATTTATACAGATTTGTATCCCCATTCCCAGAACGCTCCAACCTACCATCCCTGCTCTACATGTAGCATTATATATACTGAGGAATATCAATATTCTGCTATACATACAATGCTGCCGTATCTAAAAAAGAACCCCAGCACTTAAATGTTCAGCATGACGCTGAATGTCTAAGTGCTTTTTGCAATGTTAGGGTCATCTTTGATTCTGCTCTCTCCTTCTCTGCATATATTCAACATATACTGTAGCTAAAACCTGTCACTTCTTTATAAAATCAGCAAAATTTGTCCCTTCCTTTTTGAATATACCACTAAGACCCTTATCTACTCTCTAGTCACCTCCAACCTTGACTATTGCAACCTGCCCCTTGCTGGTCTCCCTCTGAGTCATCCCTCTCCCCTTCAATCTATTCAAAACTCGGCTGCATGGCTAATCTTCCGTCAGTGTTGCTATGCTCACGTAACCCTTCTTCTCAAGTCACCTCAATGGCTCTCCATCTGTTTCTGCATTCAGTTCAAACTTTCCTACTGACCTATAAGTGCATTCATTCTGCAGCTCTTCACTCTTCTCTCTCTCTACATCTCGCCTCGGGAGCCCTGCTGGCAGATCCCTTCTATCTGTGCCTTCCTTTGCCTGGGCCAACTTCAGCTTTGTTCTTTCCACTCTGCTGCACTATATGCCTGAGTCAGTATGTCAGACTCCA
This sequence comes from Ichthyophis bannanicus, assembly GCA_033557465.1. Lineage (NCBI taxonomy): Eukaryota > Metazoa > Chordata > Amphibia > Gymnophiona > Ichthyophiidae > Ichthyophis > Ichthyophis bannanicus. The sequence continues at coordinate 102,221,122 of CM066038.1, forward strand.
TCTCCGGCTATATGCAAGTCCCGGCTAAACCCCCACCTTGTCAATGCTGCTTTTGGATCTTTGGATCCTGATCCCCTTATTCTCCTGTTCACCACGTATGTGTATCTTGATCATTCCACAAGATTTACCCTAATCCCTAGTTTATTGTGTTGTCTGTCCTGGTTAGGTTGTAAGCTCTATGAAGCAGGGATTGTCTCTAACACGTATAAGTACAGCGCTGCGTATGCCCTGTAATGCTATACAAATGATTATTATTAGTAATAGTAGTAGACTTTGCTGTAAACCTATGGGCAATATGTGGTTTCTCTCCCCTATATTGTGTTGTTATCTTCCAGCTCTACTTACCACACATAAATAAGTTCCACTTACATTACTTCAGGCCTTGATGGTGTGGCATGCTTTAACTGACTGGCTGTGCATTGATGTGCACAGTACTATAATCCCATTACAATGGAAGTTACCGATATAATGCTATACCTGCTGTGTACAATGCCTTGGGTGAATCTCATAAAGGCTGTTTAATAAAGATAGATAAATAAATCACGAGCGTGATATTCTGGATCTGAATGATGTATAAGAAGTAGTCATTATATATTAAGTGCCAGAATTCTTCTCTTGCTACAGGGCTGTTAAACTCCTGAGGGCTAGCTGGCCTAGGTGCCTAAAAACTGCTTCCTAGAGTCTGTCTCTGGTCCAGGAGAAGTTGATGTGTTAACAATTGGCCAGAAGCGAGAAGGCACCGCCTGTGACAGATGCAGTCTATGACAAGCCATCGCACTGTGGCGGGCTAGTTGAGCACAGTTGCTGCCTGCTATGTCCTGGTCAGAAGGAGCTGTTGCAACATGGCTGCTCCCTGCCCCATAAAAGAGATGGGAGGAGGTGGTGGTGGTGCTGGAGGAAGACAGGCAGAGAGGGAACAAAGAAAGCAGAAAAACAGACAAATAGACAAAAATCTAACAAACTGAAAAGTGTACACTTGCAATATGACACAATTGCGCATTGCCTCCCCCCATTTCAAAAATCAGGAATGTGGGTGTTGTGAGTGTGTATCTCATGGAGGGGTACCAGGGGGCATGTGTCACAAGGGATGCCAGGGATATGTGTGGGTGTTACAGAAGGGGGTCAGGATGGATGGGTATGGGTGCTACAGGGGAGGATGCCAGGGTGTGTAGGTGTGTGTGCCATAGGGAGGTGCCGAGGGTGTGTGTATGTCATGAGGGGCTGCCGGGGGGGGGGGGGTTGTGTATGTGTGTGTGACATGAGGAGTGTAAGGAGGTGCGTGCAGTAATGAAGGGGGTTGAGCGTGTTTGTGTATGTACATGGGGGGTTTCAGGGGGTACATGTATGTCATGGGGGATGTATGAATGTATATGTGTGTGGGTGTGTCATGGGGGTTTGACATCCCTACCCTTCAAGACTCTTCTCCTGCACGGCCTCTCCTTCTTTCACCCAGCTGTGCACTCCCCCTCCCCTCCCAACAAATTCTGTACTCTCTCCTTTCTCTGCTTTTCGCTCCCTCACAAGTCTCATTCCCTTCTCTAACCCCTCTCCTCCCCAATGCTCTGTCCCTCTTTTACATCCACTCTCTCTAGCCTCCCATTCCCTTATGCGTTCCCTGCTTTTCCACTTTACCTGCCCCTTCTCTCCATGTTCTGCCCCCTTACCAGCTCTTAGGCAGCCTAGCCGCTGCCCCGCTCTTCATGCTAGTGGGATCCAGGAACTCTAGCCAGCAATTTCTTGACACAGCCTGCTCTTGATGTTGGTGGGATGGGACTCCTGCTGGCTCTTCACCCTGCTGCTTTGGGAGCGAGGCGACCATATGCATCTGATTGTGCATGCGCAAACAGATCCATACAGGCAGAACTTTTCTCAGCCGGCTGCAGCCTCCCGAGTAGGTGCTAGTCTTTATCTGCCATCAGTTACTATGTTACATATTGACCCCTTTCTGTTTCTGAGACCATGTTATAATGTCATTCCTTCTAGGAATATCTGTACAATGCTGCAGAGTAATATTGTCTACTCTCCAGATTTGAATTGTGTGCAGTGTGTTCACAGTTTACAGTTAACCCTTTCATGGCTGAACTTTCAAATTTTCCCCCAAATTTTTCACTGGATTCTATATTTCCAAAATCTCCGCACACTGTGTGCGAAATGTGATGTGTATCTGTGCTTGACATCTGGAAAAAACCTGTCATTTTTAAACTATCACACCCAGCAGTAAATGAAACTGATGCCAAGACTGTTTTTAATTTTCAGCCATTCAGGACGTAGTTACCATATGGTAACATTAAATATTGTTTCTTAGAAATACAATTTTTTCAAAAAAAACCTTTATATTCTGCATCATTTAGCTCAAATCTTAATAAGAAAAAAACAGAAAAAAAATTTCAGATACAAAACAATTATGTGGACGCGAAAGGGTTAAAGTGTGTAAGTATAGCAATTCCTTACCTCCAAAAATGCAAGGACACACTCTTCAACAACCAAATATTGACAAAACAAATCAATGAAATAACTAGCACGACATTAATGGATACGCAGCAGGTTTTTTTTGTTTCACAACCATTTTATTGCTGTGTTCATAGATATTTAGCACTGCTCATTCGAATGGATTGGAGATTAAATTCAGCACACACAAACACACAATCTCTGATTTCTTCTGAGGCTGTGCACTTTCACACATGCACAATGACAAGTCATCACATCTTACAGTAGGGATTGACAAAGGGGGATTTTACTAAAGTGGGCTCTTTGCATGCGACTGGGCTGTGAAAGTAGCATGGAGGCCTGTGCTGACCTCAGGAGGCAAGTGATTCTGATTAGCACACTGCAACCATACAGCACTGTGCTAACTGGCATGCGGATACACTTAATGCCACCCTTTGAGGTGGCATTAGGTGCACCCATGCTAACGGCAACAGCCACAGTTAGCGTGCACCAAAGATGCCTATACTAACCGTGCAACGACATTAACACCCATGTCCTGCCCATAACCTACCCAATCCCCATCCAATCACACGCTAATCGATTAGCCTGGGAATTTTAGTGCAGAGCCCTGTGCTCTTAGCGTGACGTGCTTACTGCCTACTAAACCCCACACTAACAGCGCACTTTAGTAAACATGACCTGAAGCGCAGATACATGGCCACCGCCATTACTAGAACTGAGAATGGCGCAATCATATCTTCTGAAATCAGATGCAAAGTTTTAAATGGTACCTTAATGGATGGTGAACTGCTTATTGATAAGATGGTATCATCCACAACATGAGATAACCCCTACATGATAACATGATAACAGGAAAGAAAACACAGGGACAAATGTAGATTATTTTTTCATTTCCATTTTGAAATCATTGCTAGATTTAAAAGAGGAAGACAGTCCTAGTCTCAGTTTGTATGCAAAATAATATTGAAGAATTTAGAAAAACATAAGTCGCCCATTGGAAGGGTCTTTTTGACCACATACAGTTGACTTCTTAATGCAATGCCTTGAATAGTAGCTAACATCCTATTAGGATATACTATATGTACTGATCTGTTTTTCCGATTTCTATATAATTACAAAGGTTCTGAGCAATTGAAAATATATATTAAACTGATTTTCTAAAAGATAGTACATTTTTTTTACTAAAGCAAGTTGTATATTAAAAGGTTCATTTATGAAAAAATGTGGAGATTGGAGCCCTTTCTAAAATGTCACCAAACAGGAAGGTGCAGAAGTGCACATGCATGTGCTAATATGTAGAGCTGGAGGAACCCTTTCACGAGTGTGCATGTGGGAAAAGTAGTGGGGAAACACTGGCAACATACACATGTCAGGGCTGGATTTTCAGTGCCTGTAAAGATGTCACTGAAAGTTATCTTGCTCTGCCTAAATCTGTAAGCTGGGGTGCATAACTCCACTTGTCTGGACTGATATGGCAGGACTCAAGGAAAGGAAATTAAGCATCATGAAACATTTTATCTTCCATATTATCCTTCTAGACCAGTCCAGATGAGTGGGGTTATGTACCCCAGCTACCAGATGTAGACAAAGCAAGACAACTTTCAGTAATGTCATCACCTGTATACATGGTGGTGCAGCACTGGTAACTGTCAGTATTCTATGCTTCCAGCAGATTGTTTGTATGTGGTCTGGTGCAGAAGTCGGAGGTTTGGTCTAGCTCCCTGAGCCCAGACTAAAGTTTTGTGGTCCCTGTAGTTCAGCTCTATAGGCCCTTCGGTCACCCAGAGGCTAAAGGATGTCCTGGTTCTGGCACTTTTACCAATGGATTCCACTTTAGCCATGTGACTCACAGGGGCCCTTGTCCCCTGCTCCCCTTTGACCTTCTTGCCCACTTTTTTCCTAAATTGCTTCTTTATTGATTTTAAAGACTTTCTTTCTATGCCATCATTGCCTTGGGGAACAGCCCTGCCAATAAAGCAGGCCACTTTGAATGACAAAATAAAGACAGTTTTCTCCAGCTCTGTGAGGGCATTGGAGCAGCTCTGAAGAGATTTCCCCGATCATTGGGGGAAAGGGAGCTCTCACTCATCAACAGGATTCCTATTCCCTATTTAAGTTTGAATGCAAGATCAGTGTTTAATAAGGTACCTCTTATTACTGAGGTTATATCAGCTAAGAATCCTAGCTTTGCTTTTATAACGGAATCATGGCTTCGCTCGCCAGATGATCCTATTTTATATGAAGTATGCCCTATGGGCTCTAATTTTATTATTGTACCTAGAGAGGGGAAATTGTGTGTGTGGGGGTTTATTTATTTTATTTAAGAGTTTTTATCACTTATGGCTACTGAATACTATCACATCCTCTTTCCTTGAGGCTATGTGTTGCGAACTTTCCTCAACTGATTTAAAGAAAGAAGTATATTATTATTATGGTGTATCATCCGCCTGGAAGTTGGAGTGATGTGCAAGATCATTATTTCGAATTCCTGACAACATGGGTATTGTCATATCCCAATTGTATTTTATTGGGGGACGTTAATCTTCATATGGATGATCCGCAGGATGGTAGTGTATGAACATACATGGAACTTCTACACTCATTGGGGTTTAGATTAAGTCCACTGTAGTCTACACACATATCAGGCCATTATCTATTTTAGACCAATGTGCTTACTACTTTTCATCACCGCAAGGTGATATTATGGATGTCTGCACATCTCCGTTAATTTGGTCAGATTATTAACTGATTGAATTTACATTTCATTTACCATGTATTTAGGTTCACCCATGTCCCTCGTCTGAATTGGTGTATATATGATCCAGGCCTTCTCCAGATATTCATTGGAATAGAATAAGAAATAGTGGTTTTCTGGAAGAGGGTTCTGCTATGAACTCTGTTGCGAGGTGGATAAAAAATACCATCTCAATAGTGGAGGATATTGCTCCTATCATCTGTAAAAAAACGCGTTGTTTCCTTCTTCAGGAACTTGAAGAAGGAATGCAGGCTTTTAGAAAGGAAATGGAGGAAGACATATGACTCCAATGATAAACAAAATTGGCGAAATAAGTATAAAAGATATATTCGTTACACTCGTAAGCAGTATTATGCAAATATAATTGTCACTGCTTCTTCACAGCCCTGTTCTTTGTTTAAAATAACTTCTTCATTAATAAGAGACAACAGTAAAATGAAATCAGACTCAAATCTCTCGGCTCAACATTTTGCAGACTATTTTAAATAAAAAGTAGTAAACATATGTACGGTTATTGATGTAGGGCAGTTAAATATAGATAAGTTGGGGAACTTTTTAAGTTATAAGATATAGGACAATTGTTTAGTGGACTTGGTGTGGTTTGAATTTACCATTCCTTCTTATAAAGAGGCAAACACATTTTTTAATAAAAATGCTAAAAAGTTCTCCTCAGCTGATTCTTGTCCAACATACTTTTTTATGCAGGCATCTTTAGATTTCAGGATATAATATTATGGAACATTGGTTGAGTTTTTGACTCAAGGAATTTACCCAGAGATTTTGGGAGGTATTTTCTTAAACCTATTCCTAAGGATAAAATGTTGAGTATGGCCAAAGTAACTAACTTTTGACGGACAGCTAATATACCTCTTTAATTAAAGTATTAGAAACAATAGTGGCAAATCAGCAGATGCTTTATTTGAATGGAGTTTAATATTCTAAAGGGAGGAGTGGCCTAGTGGTTGGGACAAGTTACCTCAGGCTGGAAGGTCAGGGATTCAAATCCCACTAGAGGACAGCAACCTTGGGCCGGAAGGACTGGGGTTTCTAGTCCCACAGGTGCTCCTTGTGGTCTTGGGCAAGCCACTTAACCCTCCATTGCCCATGTTCCCTGTAAAACAGTTATCTCCAAGTTATAATGCCCTGTTCAATGTAATTTCAGTTTGTTCAATGTAAACCAATGCTTACCAATACAAGCAATGTAAACCAAGCTTACCAATACAAGCTTACCAATACAAGCAATGTAAACCAATGCTTGAACCAATACAAGCATTGTGGAACCTGTGTCCCTTGGGGAAACTGCTAGGTACATATGACCTAGCTTGGCCTCTGTTGGAAACAGAATACTAGGCTTGATGGACCTTGGTCTGACCAAGTATGGCATATCTTAAACCGCCTTGATATCATGAAAGGCAGTATATTTTATTTATTTATTATTTATTTATTGTTTCTTATATACCGCACTCTTAAAAATCAGCGCGGTTTACATACAACATGATTATGCCGGGGGGCACTTACAATGAACTGGAGCTTTAAACTTGGAAATCAACTGGGCGTAATGTTAAATAAATAAAGTCATATCAATTTGGGTTTAAGAAAGCTCACAGTACTGAACTGTTACTAGGAGTTTTAATCTCTGATATAAGCAAAGCATTGGCCAAAGGTCTTCTGGTGGTTCTTTTGCAATTTGATTTAAGTTCGGTTTTTGATTTGATAGATCATGAAGTGCTAATATTCTTATTAGAATGTATAGGAATTACAGGTTTAGTACATAGCTGATTTATCGGCTTTTTGAAGTTTAGGAGGTATTGGGTGCAGTTGGATCAGGAAAGCACAGTTACTTACCTGTAACAGGTGATCTCTGGGAACAGCAGGAATAAGTCTTCACATATGGGTACGTCGGTACCGACGGAGTCTGCGCGGGAACGCTCCCCAGCATCCAATCAGAATGCTTTTGGGAGCATCCCAACATGCCTGCGTGCTGCCTTCCCGCCTTTCCCAACTGCCTCTCCTCAGTTAAGTTTTAAAGCTGAGACAAAGAGAGAGAGAGCAAGAGAAAGGGAAAGAGAGAGATAGAGAGATACAACTCCTAGGGGAGGTGGGTGGGTTGTGAAGACTTATTCCTGCAGTTCCCAGAGATCACCTGTTACAGGTAAGTAAAGCACAGTTACTTACCTGTAACAGGTGATCTCTGGGAACAGCAGGAATTAGTCTTCACATATGGGTACGTCGGTACCGACAGAGCCTGCACGGGAATGCTCCCCAGCATCAATCAGAAAGCTTTTGGGAGCATCCCTCGCACCTGCGCGCTGACTTCCCGCCTTTCCCACTGTCTCTCCTCAGTTGAGTTTCATAGCTGAGACAGAAGGAGAGAAAGAGGAAAGGAAATAGAGAGATACAACTCCTAGGGGAGGTGGGTGGGTTGTAAAGACTAATTCCTGCTGTTCCCAGAGATCACCTGTTACAGGTAAGTAACTGTGCTATCTCCAGGAACAAGCAGGAATGAGTCTTCACATATGGGGACTCCCTAGCTGTGGGTGCCGGGGGAGATCTCTTAAAATGCGTATCCCTGGAACGGGACGGCATTTCCCAATATGGATCCCTGGCATCCCCTGAGGGATGGGGGGTAGGAGTTGAATAGAGAAGAGCTGTAGAGGAACAGCGAATCTAAAGACTACCGGGAAAAGAGTCTTTAGAATGTATGTCAAGTATCATTGAAATATTTAATGAACTAGCACAATATAGAGCTTACCTACTGGATTGTAGGAAGTAGAATTGTGATGGAGTGTACTGTAGATGCAGTAGCGGAATCCTCAAGGGAACTTCACAGCAGTGAGGATGACGTCCCAACCCTGGAATGGGCAGGTGACCCAGGTGTCAACTGGGGTAGGAGAAGAACGGCAGGTCTTCAATGGAAAGCTTTATGGGAAAAAGCTGAAAACTCTTTTAGGTACAGAGTTATTGACATTGAAAACTAAAAGAAGAAGACTGACCGATCTGGAGAATTAGCCCAGTCCTGAAAGGGAGAGGGGGTATGGAAAAAAGCCCCTATTCCCAGGGAGAACAGAAATGTACTCAGAAATACTGAAGATTTATATGGTCTTTCCTAACTGGTAAGAGATAGGAAGACATTAAAGTTTGACACTTCATAGATAGGGAGATCTATAACAAAAATAGAAGCTGTTGAAGACACAGCAATAATATTGTGTATAACCGTTCCCACTTACTGAGCCATATGAGAATAGGCAAGTGGACTGTCTGGACCCCTTAAGGAGGGAAAAACCCCATAGCACAGACAGTTAGGGAGATGGTAGGTAATACTTAGTGTCCTATGGACATCTCCCCATGGCACATATAAATATATATTATATATATATATATATATATATGGAGAGACATACATATCTATAGATATGTGTATATATGTCTAGATATGTGTGATATATATATATATATATATATGTATATATATATGCATGTATAAGACACATACATACATGACTATAAGTCTGAGGATACATGCCTGCAATTGAGCCCCAGAAAAACATTCACATGGGGAATGTGGGGAAAAGATTCATCTAATAATGAGGGGGTAAAAACCACCTGAAGATATGTAGAGAATCTATTTGTGCAGTGCAGGAATGTAGTGCAGTGGAATAACCAGTATGGCTGTGTGAAAAAACAGAGGATAATAGCAGTCTGGTAAGAGTACGTCAGGAGTACTTGAGGACTCTGACATGTCCAAAGGACAACAAAACGCATAGACTAAGACCCCAGGATGACCCAGTCAAGGGACATAGGGGTATCATGTACACTAAAAGAGTATGCGTTGTCCAAGTGGAGCAGAAAAGCATAATGCCAAGCTGTAAGGATAAAGGAGTAGAATCCTGCAAGATTGGGAACTCCTTGGACATTCACACTATGGAATGATTATATAAAGTTTTTCTACTAAATGGGAAAAACCTTCAGAGACAAAGTCCAATGCTCTGTAGCAAGGGCCCATAGTAGAAAGCTTCTCTGAAGATTGCAGAGAGCATTGTGCAGGAGGACTATAAGATAAAAAACTGACAGAAGTCAGGTGTGTTGCCACATCCCAGGGAAGGATATGGCTAGAAGAAGATAACCTGCAGTGAATAGTACTATGCAAGGTAGGTGAAGTAGCTTGCAATGGGTATTAAAGTAATCACTGGAACTCCTGCATATACAGCAACTGAACAAAACAGCAGAGGGGATTCTTCTGTAAGAAAACAGAGAGAAGACAGACAAAGGGAGCGGAGAGATTCCCCTCCCTTTCTGATTAGTTGGTCAGAGCATGCATTGAAGGATAACAAAAGTCTACACTGGAAAGAACGGGAAGTGTTTCAGTATGATACCAACCCAAGCAGGGGAACCCTGGAAAAGAGGGGGTTGGAAAGTGACTTACCATATGGTAAGTCAGCTGAAGGAAAAGATGTCCATATGGGGACAGAAACTATCATGGGATAGTTGTAACCTCCCTTCATGGTAGAAAGAAGGGGAGAATTCTGTAACCCATGGACAAAAGAATTCTAACAGCTTAGCATACTGAAAAAGAAAAAACCCAGTGTAGAGTCTGAAGAATAACTTCTGCTAGGAAGAAGTTAACAGTGAATTGCAATACACAGGAACCTATGGTTGCTGGTTATGATTAGACTGGCTAGAGTCTGGAGGCTTCAGACTAGGATGAGATGTCCCTTGTTTGGGTACATCTGGAGGATGGGTAGAAGAAGGGTGAAACTTTCTTTTCTTAGGGAAAGAAGGTTTGGTAGGACACTTCCTACGTCCCGGGGAAAAAGAAGGCTTAGGATGGTTTCCAGAACCAGGGAAGTCAGTGGAGCAATGAGCAACCTGACGTAAATCCTCTTTATTGAAGAGATTTTCTCCAGTACAAGGAGAATTACCCAGAGTATGTTGTGCCCATCTGCTCAAGTCTGAAGCTTGCAGCCAGGCTGTACGACGTGCTCCAATGGCAATAGCAGAGGATCTGCTAACAGACTCGAAGGAGTCTAGAGAAGCACGAGAGAGAAACCAAGAGATATTCCGGCTATGATTAAGAAGCAAGGAATAGTCAGTGGCCTTAGGCTCTGACAAAAAAGGGGACAAAAGAGATAATTTCTCTGTGACCTCCTGAAGTGTTAGGCTCATATAAAAAATATATGAGATAATCCTTGAAGCCAGCATAGAAGTTTGGAAGGTTTGACGTCCAAAGACATCAAGTGCTTTAGATGCACGACCTGGTGGATAAGAAGAGTGCTTCTTCTTGCTTCTTACCTTCCTCACTGCTGATTCCACTACAAGGGAATAATGTGGAAGTTGGTTTTTCTGAAACCCCGGAGAGGGAGGCACCTGATACAGAACATTCATGGCTGTAGAAGGCGCAGGAACCTTTAAAGGTGATTCCCAAATGCTCAGAAGAAGGTCCTGCAAAGAATGATGTAAAGGAAGCATTATGTTTTCCTTTTCTGCAGGATCTTGGTTAAGAGTAGAACCAGGAATAAGAATGGCAAGAAAGGCTGCCATGTCAAGAAGAAATTTCTGAAAAGAAGGATCTCCCATAGGAACTATTCCTGGGTAGGCTGAGGTTGAAAAAGCAGCTTGAGCACCAGAAGACATACTGGACTGGTGCAGAAAAAGAATCCTGCTAGATGGAGAACGATACTGACAGTTCTGATTCGAGGCAGTTAGTCCTGCATCGTCGGTGCCCGGTATCGATTCCAAGCTAGGCATAGAAAGGATGGATGGCACCGATGGAACTGCAGGAATCGACATCGATACCGATACCGATACCAGTATCGGGGATGGTAATGCCATCGAAGCAGGCATCGGAGGCTGCTGAAGCGGTACCGAGGTGACCAGGGAGGCTTGGTAAATATCCTCGGTACTGCATAATCGGGAACGATATGGGTCGGTTCCCAAACGCGTCAGTACCAAGTCATCTAGACTGGATATCGATTCCAGACTGGGCATCGAGGGGAGCGGGTCTATCGATGCATGCCTAGGAGGTACCGACATCGGTGGTGGTATCGGTGATGCCGATACAGGAAAATCAATCAGAGTGTTATCGATCGGTACCGAAGGTACCGAGGATGTCTGATGACAATCCCTGGTGAAGAGAGGAATACTCGACACCGATGCCGATGCCGGGGTATCAGTAATGCTCAAAGCCGATACCCACCCCGAACATGGCGAAGACAGAGGAAAGTCAATCTGGGTGGTATCGATCGGTCCCGAAGGTACCGAGGATAGCAGATGATGATCCCCGGTGAAGAGTGGAACACTCAACACCGATGCCGGGGTATCGGTACCGCTCGAAGCCGGTACCAACCCCAAGCATGGCGGGAATACAGGAAAGCCAATCTGGGTCGTATTGATCGACGATCCCCGGTGAAGAGTGGAACACTCGACACCAATGCCGGTGCCGGGTTATCGGTACCGCTCGAAGCGGATACCACCCCCTGGCACGGCACAGGTATGTTCTGTGAGGGGTGAGCCCCAGGAACAACCTGAAACCCCGTAAATGCTTTGGAGCCCGAAGACTCCCGCTGGGGTTTTATTGCCAAAGAGGTCTTGAGGGTAAGGCCGGAGCCGTCATCATGCTGAGCATGAGACTTACCCTTCAAGACTTGGCAAGTCTTAAAAGACTGTTTGTGGGTTACCTGATCCTGGAGAGAAGAAAAAACCGGTGTCCTCACCTCAGGAGGAAAAACGGCATCGAGGGAAACTCGAAAAAGGGAAGGTCTTCTCCCAATAGTACAGCCTGATGGTTCAGGGGAAAAAGGGTCAGGACCCAAACAGGTTAGACACCAAGCCTTGGAGTCTAAAAAGTAAACTATGTTTCCACAATGAAGGCACTTCTTAGGAGAAGGCGGCTCCATGTTGGGGAGGCCTGGTAGGCCCAAAAAGTTAAGACAAAAAACTGAGGAGAAAAATTCTCTGTTATTTTAGAAAAGAAAAGAATAAAGCACCGGCGGTACCGGTATCGGCGGGAAGAACAGCCGCGACCACAAGAAAACAAGAAAAGAAGGATTTTAAAGAAAAAAGTTTCTGTGGTGACAGGAGGATGTCCTGTTGGCTCCGCGGAAAAACGAAAACTGAGGAGAGACAGTGGGAAAGGTGGGAAGTCAGCGCGCAGGCGCGAGGGATGCTCCCAAAAGCTTTCTGATTGGATGCTGGGGAGCATTCCCGTGCAGGCTCCGTCGGTACCGACGTACCCATATGTGAAGACTCATTCCTGCTTGTTCCTGGAGATCTGTGCTATCTCCAGGAACAAGCAGGAATGAGTCTTCACATATGGGGACTCCCCAAGCTAAGATGCCCGGAGGGAGTCCTAGCATGTTGCGAATCTAGAATGAGCCATGCTACTCCTCAGAACCTCAGGCATCCTGGGGATGGAGGGTAGGAGTTGAATTACAGAAAGGTGCTGTGGAACAGCTGGACTAGAACAGGACTGTGGAACAACTGACTAGAACAGGACCTCTATAGAGGAAGACCCTGTGAGATGGAATTTAGTAGTAAAAATATTGAGTGCAATTTTCTAATATGGACCTCCCTTGGTAGTATTGTAAAAAATCTATTGAGGTTCATATGGATCTGTTAGAAGAGCCAGTAGAAGATCCTCAAGGAGTACCTCACTGTGAAGTAGAGGTAATAAACTGGAGAAAAAACAAGTGGAGGTGAGAACCCTTCAGGGTGAGAAATGGCCCCAGGGGAAACTGGGGTAGTACAATGAGGTAGGGCTTCAGCGGGAAACGCAGAAGGTACTATTAGACAAAGCTTACGCTCTTTTGGCCGAAGAACAGTACAATCTTAGGACCAAAAGGAAAATAAGTCTGACCGATTAGGAATGACAATAGAAATAGTCCATGTAGGAGAGAAGGGGTATGGAGACCCCTGTATCCAATAACAAAGTAAGGACAGACTTATGAAGCATTACAGCTGTAGATTAACTGAAGCTCCGCAATGTCTTTCCTAAATGAGGTCAATTAGGAAAGAAAAGGTACATGGAGAGCTTCAGAGGTACCTAACCATGAAAGGTTATGGTAAGAAAAAATGTGCTAATTACCACAGGGAGTGGTTGTATGTGTAGAACCCCAAGCATGCTGGCACAGCATTGATAGAGGTAGTGCCCATCTGTCAGAGTCATATAGGAATATATGGATATATGAACCTAAACAGATAGATAGATAAGTATGTAGATAAATATCTACCTAAAAGATATATCTCTATATCTCTATATCTATATCTATATATATATCTATATCTATATCTATCTATATCTATATATATATATATATACATATAGGAGTACATATGGATATATATATACAGAGATATACACGGGCAGAAGATACTCAGATACATATATATATATATATAAATATGTAGACATATAGAGACATGTCTCCCCGTATGTATATGGAGACATGGCTATATAACTAGATCCCCATAGGAATATGGGGAGAGAGAAAGATTCATCTAATAGCAAGAAGGGTGATACCTGCTTGAATAGATGCATAGAGAATCTTCTTTCCCTGGTTATGATTGACAGAGTCAGAGGAATGGTCTCCCTGACAAGGAGGAGTCTAGATTCCTCTAAGAATTCAAGCTCTTGAATAACCAGGATGGCCTACGTGAAAAATGCAGAGGATAATTTCAGTCTGCAGGCAGCAAGTCCAGATCTCTCTAGAACTCCAGTATGGTAAATGGATAGAAGACGCCAATGGAATAAGATACCATATTGACTCGCCTATGAGGGCAAGATGGGTATCATGCGTCCTTTAGTTGAACATGAGCTTCCCATGAAGTATTGGGAAGGAAGCATATAAGGACGAGCTGCAACGAAAAGAAATACTATCCCTGGTGAGAAGTCCAAAGAAGTTGTGGACCAAGCCAGGGAATTGGCCATTCTTTAGGTTTTCACGTGATGTAAGGCCTGTGTCCTTTGTTTTGAAAAGAGACTTTAGATGAGATGGTAAGGGTAGGGAACACCTACCAGTCATGGGAGCATGACTGGGTGAACCCCTCTTAACCATCTGGGATTATCTGCTAGACAAGATATTAATGCTCTCTAGCAAGGGCCCATAGTGCAAAGCTACTCTGTAGAGTTGCAGAGAGCATGTTGCAGGTTGGTTAGAAGAAAAAACTGACTGCTTAAGGCCAGTAGGTAACTTAAACTATTCTGCCAGCAACAAGGGAATTGGAGATGGCGAAGAATAGAAGTCAAACCAACAAGCCTGTGATAATAGGGTTTCCAAAAAAGGTTGATTACCTGTTTTGGGTTTACTACCCAGGCCGGAGGATTTCTAGTGGAGGAGAAACCCTGGTTGTGTGGTGAACAGAACCAGTGGTTTAACCACTAGGAACTGCTGCATTTGCAGCAATTACCAGGGCAGCGGAAAAAAATCTATTTTTTTCTCTTTCCTTTTTTTTTTTTTTTAAATTGGAAAAAGAAACAACAGACATAAACAGGAGTGGTAAGACTTCCTTATTGTCTGATAAACTGCCCTAAAGAAAGAATGTGAAAGGGGGAGACAACTCTGGAAAGGAAACCCCTTCCTGGAATAGGTAGAGAACCATAGGGGCTTACCAGTGTAATAGAGCCACTCTTACAAACCGAATGTTGTAGTAAGAGGAAGGTAAGACAGAGTTGAAGGAGACTGACTATGTAGTAAGTCTCTGAAAGGTAAGATGATACATGCTAGTACAGGGAAAAACTGTCTTATTGATAGTTGTCACATCTCTTTTCCCAGTAAGAGGAAGAGAAACCTGTTAACTATAGGCATGATCATCATAAAAACACTTAGTGAAATTAGTGTAGATGCTTCAAGTGAAAAGAAGCAGACTGCAAAGTCTAACCACCAAACAGAAGATGTAATGATAATCTATTTGAAACCCTGCGACTGCTGGGTTTGCTGAACCTGTTGAGGTTGTGGTTTCTTTAGACCAGTGCGATGTTTCCCCTGTTTGGGAACATCTGTATGATGGGCAGAAGATGGATACAACTTTTTCCCCCTAGGGGAAGAAAGTTTGTTAGGAAATTTCCTACCAACTGGGAAAGAGGAAGGCGTAGAACAGCCTCTGGAAACAGCAATGTCAGTGGTTAACTGAGCAACTTGGAGTAAAGACTCCCTGTTAAAAAGATTTTCTCCAGTGCAAGGAGTATTTCCCAGTCTTTCTTGTGCCCATTTGTCCAAGCCTGAAACTTGGAGCCAGGCTTTACGTCGTGCCCCTATAGCTATGGCAGAAGTTCTGCTAACAGACTCAAAGGAGTCTAGGGAAGCACGAGTAAGGAACCTAGAGATATTTTGAGCATGACTAACCAATAAGGAATCGTCTGCTCTTTTGGGCTCTTGAAGAAAAGGGGTCAAAAGCAGTAATTGCTTTGTGACCTCCTCAAGAGACAATCCCATATAGAAAATATATGAGAGAATTCTTGTTGAAAGCATGGATGCCTGGAAGGTTTGGCGTGCAAAGGCATCTAAAGTCTTAGACTCACGACCTGGCGGATAAGAAGAGTGCTTTTTAGTACTTTTAACCTGCCTCATTGCTGATTCTACAACAATGGAATGATGAGGAAGTTGAGTCTTTTGAAAACCTGGAGAAGGGGGCACCTTATATAGAAGATCAGTTGCCCTAGAAGGTGGGGGTACCGTTAAAGGAGTTTCCCATATTCGAAAGAGGAGATCCTGCAAGGTCTGATGCAAAGGAAGCATGATGTTCTCCTTTGGACTGCAGGGAACACACAGGGATTCTGTATTCCCTGGTGTAGGATCCTGACCAGGTATAGAAATGGCACTTGACTTTGCCATATCAAGCAGGAATGCTTGAAAAGAAAAATCCCCAGAGGGAAATCCTCTAGAAAGAGGAGGACAGGCTAGATCTGTTGAAGAACTAGCATTGGCACCCAGGGATCTATCCAAATTTAGAGGAATAGAAGACTCTAAAGGGTGGAGTATCGGATCCTTGGAGGATGGTCGCCGGTACCACAGGAGGTCGGGACCAGCAACAGTCAGTAGCGCCTCGTCCATGCTAGGGATCGATTGCAAACTCGGTACCGAGGACAATGGTAATGTGGATACCGGTACTGACTCCGGCACCGTATCCGATACCGGTAGATGAAGGCCAGCTGGTGACAGCTCTAACGGTATCGAAGAAACCAAGAGTGCCCGACATGGATCATCGGAACTGTGCCTTCGGTACCGTCCGGTATCGGTACCAAGGCGAGTCGGTACCCAGTCATCTAGACTGGAGATCGATTCTAGACTCGGCATCGAGGGAAGCGAGTCTATTGATGCACATCTGGAGGGTACCGATGCCGGTACCAGTACCGGTACCGGGATTGATACCGATACTGGAAGATTGGTCTGCAGCGTATCCAACGGGCCCACAGCCGAGGACGCCAGACTACGATCTTTGGTGAGGAATGTTTCATCCAGCACCATTGCCGATGCCGGGGTATCGGTACCGCTCAAAGCGGATGCCACCACCGAGCATGGCTCAGGTATGTTCGGAGAGGGGTGAACCTCAGGAACAACCCGAAACCCCACTAAGGATTTGGAGTCCGAAGACTCCCACCGGGGTTTTAAAGCCAGTGTGCCCTCGAGGGTAAGGCCAGAGGCATCTCTATGCTGTGCATGAGATCTACAACTCGAGGACTGGCTAGTCTTAACAGACTGTTTTTGGGTTATCTGATCCTGTGAAGAAGAAAGGGTGGTTGGTGCCCTGAAGTTGACTAGGGACCGCGTATCAAGGTGAACTCGATGCTGAAGACTTCTTCTGACGATATTGTTGCAGGAGGGACACTCCAGCGGATAGTGGTCAGGACCCAAACAGGGTAGACACCAATTATGAGTGTCTAAAATCAATTCTGTACCGCCACAGTTTGAACATTTCTTAGGGATAGTGGCTGGCGCTTCCATGAAGGAAAGTGATTAGGCCTAGTAGGCCGAAAAAACCATCAGGCACTAAGAAGGAAAAAAGTTTTCCTTAAAAAGGAAAATTTACAAGAAAAAAAGAAGAGAAACACCGGCGGTACCGGTGGCGTCGGGGAAGGCAGATGCGACCACAAGAATACCAAAAAATAAAAGAAGAATTTTCTGCGGTGACAGGAGGACGTCCTGCCGGCTCCGCGGAAAAACGAAAACTGAGGAGAGGCAGTTGGGAAAGGCGGGAAGGCAGCACGCAGGCATGTTGGGATGCTCCCAAAAGCGTTCTGATTGGACGCTGGGGAGCGTTCCCGTGCAGACTCCGTCGGTACCGACGTACCCATATGTGAAGACTCATTCCTGCTTGTTCCTGGAGATTGCTAGTTGTGGCGTTCCACAGGATTCTCCTTTGTCTCAAATCCTTTTTAATATAATGATGGCAACCTCAGGATATACACCTTTGAGCAATTGAATTAAAAATTATATACATATGCAGATGATATTTCAGTATTGTTGACATTTTCTCCATCTGCTCGGGACTTTTATACAACTATTGATGTTGTAATGGCAAACTTGGATGAGTGGGCAAAACTGTTACGACTACAAGTAAATATTGTCAAAACAAAGGTTATATGTTTCAATAATAACAAACCTGTTACAGATTTGTTACTATGTGCATTATCACAATTGCATTTGGACACAGTCCCTGTTTTAAAAATTCTAGGGGTTTTGATAGACACAGATGTGACTTTTGAAACCTATGTCAGTTTGATCGTTTCGAAAATCTTTTATAAACTACGTCAATTACGTAGATTAAGAGACTATTTTTGTAATCAACATTTTCAATTAGTGGTTTCATGCTCTATCTTATCTTGTTTGGATTATGGAAATTTATTATCTCTGAATTGTTCTCAATGTCAGATTAATCAATTACAGCTGTGACAAAACATGGCTACTCGTCTGATTTTTGGTGCTTCACGATGCACAGGGATAACCCCTCTTCTTCACAAATTGCACTGGTTAAAAGTTTCTAACCAAATTCGTTTCAAATTGCAGACTTTTTTGTTTCGATTTTTTTAATGATTTTGTCCCTAAATATTTTTCTTTGTTATTGCTTCCATTAATGGTATGTAGATCCAGGCGTCTACAATCGATTGGCACTCTATTGTATCCACCATGTAAAGGTATTGGTTCAAAAATATGCTTCATACATACTATTCCAAACCAGGCAGCGCAGCATTGGTCGACTTTGCCTAAGCCTTTGAAAAGTATTTTCTCTTTTCATCAATTTCATAAGAGATTGGTTGTTTAATTTTAATTAATCTTTTACTTTTTAATCGTCTTTCTATTGTTGTCTTCCACTTTGTTGTAAAACCACACAGAACCACAATATAGTGTGTGATCACTGCGGTCTATAAAACTGCATTAGATTAGATTCACTTATCGCATTGGTGAGTTTTCTTTGCTGTCTTTTTCTTCCTTTCACTGCAGTCTGATGCCAGAAGCCAGATGGTGTACTGCATGTGGCAGCTGCCAAATTAGCTCCACGGCTGGCTCTTTCTGCCCCAAGTGCCATTAAGCCTCCTTGGGGTAGTCTTTACTCACCAAAATGGGACCCCTCACAGGTGTCCTGGGGCCCAATCCCATTTTTGGAATGAACTTCATTCCTCACCTGAATTTCCTGCTGGTGGGGATGGCAGCCATCTTGGATGGCCAAGTGGTCCAACTGGGAGATAAGGAATGTAGGTCTTCCTCTAGGGAGCAGGACCTGCAGTCACAGGGGGTACCTTTGGGGACCAAAGCACACCTTTGCTCAGGATTTGAGCACCAATTGCTGAAACAGTTCATGGGCTGTTTCCAAACAATGCTGGCTGCCTATCAGACTGCTTCTTTTTAGGCTGATCTACTTTCTTGCCCTGCAGGGGTCTGGAGACCTTGGGATCCTCTCTGAGCAATGTTATGGGTGCCAAATGCTCTAGGATGTCCCTGCCCCTGGACAGGAGCCCTGAGAAACTGGTTCTGATGTCTTTACGTGAGGACTGGGGAAAGGAGAAGGTTGCACTTTATCCAGCCAGTTTTTCCACAGAGGAAGGGGATCTTCCTCTTTCAGAACGTGAAGACTCTGAAGTGCTTCATTTATTTCACAAGGAGGACCTTCTGTTTTTTATTGTTGATTCCATGGCAGTGCTCCCCATTTTGAAGCCCCCTAAGGAGGCAGTGTTGGATATGGACCAAGGGCTGTATCATCCATTAGGCGAGCTAGGTGGCTGCCTAGGGTGGCAGACCTCTGTGGGTGGCACCGGAAGTGGCAGGCCATGTATGCTGAAGCACATGACCTGCTACTGCCCCACTGCACAGACAGAATTGGCAGTAATTTGGTGTGAGGGGAGGGGCATGGCTGGAGGGGGGGGGGTGGCATGGCCAGAGTTTCTGCCTGGAGCAGCAGAAGCCTTTTGGCCGGCCCTGTATGGACCCCATTCTGGAGTGGTTGAGGTGTTCCTTTGAATTTTTTCCAATGCCAGAGCCTCTGAAGAAATCGGTAGTCTCCCAATGGGAGGTCCAGAGCGAGTGCTGAAAGGCACCAGGGTGTTTTCTAGGCTGCATCCATCACCTTAGTGGGAGCTGGAGCAGCTCTTTAGTGTTCCCTGGGTGAATGCTCTGGCAATGGATGTGATCAAGAGGACAACTACCCCGGTCAAGTGTGGTTCAGTCTTTAACGAGATGCATGACAGGAAGGACAAGGCTCTCCTAAAAAATGATTTTCCAGTATCAGCCCCGGAGACCCAAGCTGCGCTTTGCATGGGCACTGTGGCCAGGGTGCTTCTGAGGTGGATCCAGCTGCTACCGGATAGTTTGGAGTTCGCAAAGCTGGAGTCTGATGCCTCGTTTGCATAAAATGCTTTATATGACCTCACCCACATCTCCTTAAGATCTGTGGTGGCCATGGCTGTAGTATGTAGGTTACTATGGATGTGTAACCAGTTTGCTGATGCAATGTCCAAGCTGAACTTCAGCAAACGTCCTTACAAGGGCAGACTGCTCTTTGGGGATGATCTGGAGAGCCTTGTCCAAAGAGGTTGCATGAAGACAAGCCTAAGGGCTCCAGAGAGCCTTCATGCAAGCTACAACACAACACCACAGGACAGGGAAGGGATTTACTTCCTCCTGCCCCTCTTATAGAAGCAGGACCAGAAGATGGCAATCCTTTTGAGGAGCCCAAAGGACTCATGACTCAGTTGGCTCCTTTTGAGGAGGTGTTAAAAGTTCCCAATGAGATAAGAACATCTTCTTGGGTGGAGTCTGGACTGGTCTAGCAGGATGATAAGAAAGTTGGCCATTGCACAAGCCTGCATGTGTAAATGCTGGCAGTTAATTTAAGATACTACTTTCTTTATTCTATTTCGATTTGGAGGACAAAATAAAAAACGTGGTATTAAGTAATATGATTCCTTCTTACTCCCCCCCCCGCCTCCCCCCCCCCCGTAGAGGGCTGGTCAAAATGAGCACTTTTAAAAATCTAAATGTTCCAGCAAGTAGGTGTCCATTCCACCATGAACATTTTTGGTCATGCACATGTGTTCCCTATGAAAGGGGGAATATATATGTAGATTTTTGACCTGCTTTGGCCATTCCCTAATCCCGGTATGCCCCCTTACAATTTCCACATAGAAAGTAAATCCATGTGTAAATTGAGTCCTTTCTAACATGGCTATTTACATGTGGATAACATTTATATGTGCATAAGCCGGATTTTACTGTACATGTGCTGATTGTGAATAAGGCTTCTAAAATAGCCCCCTAAGGGCCTGATTCTGTGAGGCGACTAGTGGGGCTAAATATCTCGGTGGGATGTGCAGCCCCGCTAGCCATCCTGCCCTGATTTCCTAATCCTCTCTCCCTGCATGCAGAGAGCTGCTTTGCGGGGAGAGCAGGACAGGGGAGGCACAGGGGAGGAGCATGGGCAGGCTGTGGGCGGGCCAGGCACCCAGATGTACAGGGCCGATTCGTCCAGGGTGCACCGGGGGGATGTACTGCTTATTCCACCTTGCAGCCCTCCCAGAGGCATTGGTGTGAGGGAGGTGAGTCCCCACCACCTGGCCCTGGGCCTGGCGGACCCTGCTAGGCATCGGGAGAACTGCGCAGGGAGGATATCAAGCACCAGTGCAGCAGCAGGTGCGGGAGAGGCCTGGTCATCCTGCCGGATGTACATCCCCTTTGGCCGCTGAAGGAGCACGCCGGCCGCCGGGCTGTTCCATTGTCCGATCCTGCTACCACGGGAGTGTCTTGCTCTCACGGATGCAGAATTGGGTACAACGGAGCCTGTCCTGGTCTGGGACATCTGGGCAGCCCGGCTGTGCTCTTTCCAGGATCAGGCTCTAAGTCTACTTATTGCAGATTTAGTTTATATGTTTTCTTTATAAGCAATCTGAGCATGATGAATGTATAAAATGATGCTGTACAGATATTGGACTCCAAGAATGGGTAAAAGAAAATAGCAAGAACCTCAAGAGCTCTTATAAGCACATGTATAAACACATCACTAATCAAGTGTTTCAATTTTTTAACTTTAGTATTGTTAACATTTTTAATTTAATTTTCTTTTGCCTGTTATCCTATTTTTTTTAAATAAAAAGGTGGTTAGAATCTTGGAATATGGAGTGATATGATTGGTGGAAAATAAGATGTGAGTAAAATTATCTAATAAATAAAATGTGAAAAAAATGTTTTAGTGAGACAAACACACATGAAGACCCATTTTTCATAGAATGTCAGAGATATTGAGATGTCCAGCTCAAAATGTGCTCAGGCTTGGGGGGTGAGCATTGCAAGGAAAGGGGCCGATGTTCAGCAGCGGAGGTCAGCACTTTTGAAGCACCTGGCTGTTGCCAGTTTAATCAAAGCTGGATATTCAGTGCTAGAGCTTATCTGGCGTACGATGCAGAATGTCCAGTTTCACCGAACAGAGTGCAGCGGCGATATTGAGCCATTAACCATATAGGAAAAACCGGATAAAGTCAGGACTGCCATTAACATGCTCTTCCTTTATGTGGTTTAGCTAATTGGTTAGTGGCTTAATACTGCTGCTAGCCAGACAGCTGCTGAGACTGCCCCCTCTCTGCCCATAGCCCACCCTGTAATTAACCAGGAATCTTTTCTGCAGTCTATGGGGATATTCAGCAGTAATATCCGGATAATGCCGCTGAATATCGGGATTGCTGTGCTCCTGCTAATCAGCTAAACCCTTCCGAATATCTGACCAAAGATGTCATGAAGACAATCCTTAAAAAAAAGAGTCTCTGGAGCTCTTACATGAGCAATGCTGGAGCCAGGAATATTCAGGGTTCCTGACTGCAGCCCCCAAGTCAGGCCCTCTACTTGTTAAATTCTGGTGTGTGTGTAACCAGATTTTCTCCCCACTTCCTGAAATCATCAAAACCCCCTCTTCTGGACCCTCCCCCAACATAACAGCAATACCCCATAACCCCCCTCCCTCCCCTGGGACTTCCTCTATCATCATCACAAACCATCTCCACCTCCTGGCACCACTAGGCTCTTACTAGGGTTTTCACTGGTGGTCTATCGGGGAGCAGAAACAATCCTCATTTACTCCTTCCTTGTAGATAGTCCAGGATTAAAAAGGCAACTCTGACCCCTAGCAATAGACTCATGGTATTACCTCTAGGGGTCAAGTTGCCAAATAAGGAGTTCATGCTCTTTATTTGCAGGGCTGGCCCCAGAGTTGGTTCAAAGTGTTGGTACCCTAGGTAAATTTTAAGCCTTATACCCCACCCCCCCCCCGTAGAAGTCAACACCTATTGTTTAGCTTTGATTGCCCTGCTCTTTGCTAATCCCCAACAAGCTCAAGTTGACCACATGGTTTGCCTAATGGTTGGGCTGGTCCTACTTATTTCACAACTTAACATCTAGTGGTAGTACTGCAAGACCTTCACTAAGGGTTAGAGCTACTATTATGAACCCAGGACATCGATGGGGTAGGAACAACTGGGGATCATTCCTGCTGTGCACTACAGCACCAGAGAAACCCCTGGCAAGAGCCAGGGGGTGCTTGAGGAGTGAGAAGTGGTTTCTGATGGTCTGGGGGGTTCAAATGGTGGGGAGTATTGTTGTTATGTTGGAGGAGCTGGAGTTTTAGGGGGGAGGATGAGAGGAGGGGCTGGTGATGTCGGGAGATGTCTAGTGGAGGTTCAAGAGGTTAGTCTTGATATCGGAGGGCTGTATGGGGGATGGAGGCCAAAGCCAATGTGGATATTTTTAAATTTAGAAGTGGCTTCCCATTGCAAAATGGGAAGTCCATCTCTATTTGGCAGGCATGCTACAAATCATGCCCAACTCACACCCCACCACACCCCCTTGAAATCTCGGCATCCCAAGAGTTCTATACGTACAAACAGCGGCTTTCTAGAATTAATATTTGCACATGTATGCAATCCACATACAGAAATGCCGCCATTTATACATCTAGATGCTTCTAAAATGACTCTTGTGAGGGAATTTTATAACAGGGTGCTTAAAAAAAATCTGAACAATATATCTATTTTTTGCTTATTTTACTAAAGCAGGTCAAGCCAACTATATAAATACAAATGTCAACAAGTGTAACTCTTTAAAAGTGGACTTTATCATGTATTCTGGAGTGATGTAATCACTTGTTCAGCATACTCTATATATTATAATCATAAGCGCAAGTATTTTTTTAAATATATAAATCACAGTGCACTATTCCTTGTACCAATGTGATTCAACTTCATTAGAAAAATGCAACAACATTTACTTAACTCAGGGTTCTCCACTTTGCACGGTAAGTACAAAGCCTCTGGGGTAATTATTGATGTCAGGGACGTCCTGTAATGCATACAGGACCCATGCGCAATCACTGTGGGTGCACTTACCACCACCCATTGAGAGGCAGTAAGGGCACCTGTGGTAATGGCAACATTGACAGTTAGTATGTGACAATTGCCCTATGCGAACTGCAATGTGCTGTCCACGCCCACTCTCCTCTGCTAACCTGCCCAACCCCGCCGTACCTCATCATCCAATGTGCAGTTACCATGGAAATCAGTAGATGGCAAGTGTCATGACAGAGCGGTAACTGTTACTGTGGACCCGCGCCGACAGGTACCACATGCTAAAATGCACGTTAACATGTACTGTTAGTAAAAATGCAATGTGTGCCTTTGAGTCAGTCCTGACTCCTGGCGACCCACTACACAGTTAATTCATGTGTTAAATGCTTAGTATACTTTAGTAAAATGACCCCTTAGGGCCCGATTGTGAAGGGGGAACGTCCTGTCTGCCCGGATGTCTAGGATCTGGACAGGCCGGTTAGTCCTGGATTCTGAGCTCATGGGAGCTAGACATTTCTGAGGGATCAGAATCGGGTCTAGACGGCCGGTCTATGCCTGGACGGGAAGGCTGTGTCCCGATTCTGTGCCGCCAGGTGTCCCATTGTTTCCCCGTACAGCCTGCCCCGGCTCCTGCATGGAGCCATGGTGCCATAGCATCCTGTTGCCATGACACTGTGGTTCCATTAAGGAGCCACGATCCCTGGCCGCCGCCACAAAGTTCATTCCCTGCAGCCCGACCTCTGATGTGGCCTTCCAAAGGCAGGGTCAGACTGTGCGGGAGCTCCTGCACCCCCTCACCCCACTGACCTGACCATTCGCCGCCAGGGGGACAAATTCTACCTCCGAGATGGAATGTCCCCCATCCATGTTGGCAACCCCGGATGTACAGGGCCAACCTCAGGATTGGCCCTGTATGTCCACTGATTGCCCTCGCTCCTCCCTCGGCCCGCCCCTTCCCGCCCCCATCCAGAGCTCCCCATACATCTCCTATGTACGTGTGGGAAGCTTTGGGCAGGGGATACGGTCCTCGAGTTTAGTGGAGATGGATGTCCGGCCCGGACGTCAATCCCTGCTAAACGCTGCTCGGAATGACCCCTTAATGTTTTGGTGAATTGGTCTCCTTATCGACATCCATGAGATAAATGGGTCTATTTCCACAAAATTCATTCTCCTCAAAGTCTGACATGATATCATTTTTTGAATATGCTTTTGTTTCAGGGACAATCTTCTATCTATGATCTATAACATACCCAGTGGCACCAATTCCATGTATCAACTCCCTGGGAACTTGGAAATAGATAAGTTTGTGGAAATAGCCACGGAGTGGAGGATTATCCTAATGGTTAGCAGCACTAGCTTAGTAAGTAAAATACCAGGGCTCGATTCCCACTGGCAGTCCTTGTGGCCTTGGGCAAGTCACTTAACCCTCCATTGGCTTGTAAGAAAGACCTGGCAATCTACTTCCAGTCACACAAGATAATCCAGGAGGTGCTGAGTCGCCAAGAGTCAGCACTGACTTGAAGGCGCACATTGCATTTACATGAACACCGATGTTAATGAGGAGAAAAATTCACCATGACATTAAGGGACCCTTTTACTAAAATGCTCTAACCATTTAGCGCACAAATTAGCGTGTGCTGTTAGCGCATGCCCCCAGTCACTGTTACTGCTTTAGCATAACAGTGTGTGTGCTAATTAATGCCCTAACTGCATGTTGTGTTATGGGACGAGAACTAGGTTGGCTATGGGTGGAGAATGAGCATAGACGAACATTTAGTTAGCAGGAAGTACTGTATCACGCACTACTTGGGTGCAGTTAACGCCTCCTCACAGCACTGAGGTGCTAAGAGCCCCTGTGCTAATCATGATAATACCTAACGCACAGTACTGAAACTTTCTGTACAGTAAGTGCAGAGGACATGCAGGGCATAGTCTTGCCAATGAGCACACAGCCTTTGCAGTCACTACACATTCCTTTTTGCAGCTAAAGCACAGTAAATGTAAAAACTTGCTGAGCTGTAGTTAAAGGACTCCCTAAGTTAAGAAAAGTAATTTTTTTTTCTAATGAAGTTTTTAATCACATTGGTACCGTAAATAGTGCACTTTAATTTATATTTGTTTAAGACTTGGACTGATGATTATAATATATGAGTATGTTGAACAAGTAATTACAATCCTCCATGATACATGACAATCCACTTTTAAGAAGTTACAATTGTATTTAAGTAGTTAGTTGTGAGTATTTCATTTGTCAGTTCATTGAGTTTGGATCTTCAATGAAAAAATATTTTATAAAGG
This sequence comes from Ichthyophis bannanicus, assembly GCA_033557465.1. Lineage (NCBI taxonomy): Eukaryota > Metazoa > Chordata > Amphibia > Gymnophiona > Ichthyophiidae > Ichthyophis > Ichthyophis bannanicus. Next base: position 102,247,434 of record CM066038.1, read on the forward strand.
CCACATAGAAGCCCATCTGCCTTTATAAACCAGGCACCCAGAACATGCCAAAATACAAACATACAAATTTACATGTGCTCTGAGGCAGGCCTAAATGTGTGTGTGTGTGCTCTGTGCATGCGAGTGTGTCATCTATAAAGTACATACATACATCACAACTCAACCCCTGAGAACATGTTTGTGCAACATTGCTACAAGTATACACGTTACTGTCAGGACACGTATTAAATGCCATACACAGCCTCCTGATTTTAGAGATGCCCCTTTTCTGCATATAAAAGAAGCTTTCCACATGGAAAAGCCTTTTTAAAATAACTCACAAAGATAAATAAAGGGATATGTGTCTGGAGGTGCAAAATGATATTAAGGACTAGAAACACTTTTAGTTCATCAAAGTTTCTCCAAATATAATAAGAATGTGGAACATCTGTAGTACTGAGATAATTTAACAGGAGCATTTAAAGTCATTAAGACCATTACCCTGGTCTTTATCAATCAAGTTTGGAGAGTTTAATTGCAATTATATTGTACCTAGGTGTGTCACCACAGGCAAGAAGGGATAGATAGCAATGCCGTGGGTTCTCCTACGAGCACAGCTAGGGGACCTATTCGTTTGGCTGGTTTGGAACCAGACAGTTACAAGTTGAAATACTGAAATCCCCAGCTGAAAAACTAGGTCATGACGGCAGAGGTGAGCATGGTGCAGTAATAAAAGTCACTCAGCTGAAATAGCTAAAAGGCTCCGTGTAGAATACACTACTCCCACTATATGACGGCACTAATTCTAGAGGATCACAACCTATTTCTCCAGCTGGGGATTTCTCAAGACTGGATTTAGTTCACGCCTTTCCAGGAGTAGTTCAAGGCAAATTCCATTCACATACAGTAGATTTTGTCTGCTTCTAAATCAGGGCCACCAGCTTTACTCTTATCTAATTCAGCCAAGTAGCTTATATCCATTTTCTTATTATCTCATCTTGTGACATACCCTTCTGCTCAAAAGGAAACAGCTTTTTCCAGTAACCCTTTTTATCTAGGACTGAGGTTGGGATCCTACTACTTCCATCATATGTATTATTCCCCTCTGTCCAGAACTCAGTTTAGAATCCTACTACTTCCATAATATGCATTGCAGTTCCGTGCTTACCACTACAACCATCCCTTAGTAATCTACCCAGTAACACTGATCTTCTAAATTTTAAATATAACTTAAAGATAACAAATATAAACATTCATCTAACAAAGATTTGGAATTCATTTTGTATGCACTTAACTAGTGTGGCAACAGTCCTATAGTTTGAATTAAGCTAACAAAATTCAATTTTAACAACTTTTTTCCATAAATACAGAAATTATAACATGATAAAGCTACCAGTGTCATGCTTTGTATGACCATTTACATATATGTAAGACAGAAGGAAAATGGCCGTGCCAATAAGCACAGTATAACATAGAACACTGGGTATGCACGGTTTCAGTACTTGTTGTAGAATAGGGGATCCCAAACCTTTCCTGGGGCTTCCTCAGCCAGTCGGGTTTTCTGGATATCCACAAGGAATATGCATGACAGAGATTTGCATATAATGAAGACAGTACATGCAGATATCTCACATGCATATTCATTGTGGATATCCTGAAAACCTGACTGGCTGGGAGGCAGGTTTGGGAACCCCCTGTTAAAGAATGTAAGGCTGCTTGACACTGAAAATCCATAAACAAAGACTGAAAGAAAAGCTGTGCTGCAGAGACGTGCAAAATCGTAAAGCTTATTAAGAAAAAATGCAAAATAGCATTTATATCCAAATGAGACAAAACGTTTTAAAAATTCAGAAGCTGACACATGTTGTTTGATGTTCAGAGTTAATTACTGAAACGTTAATTAATTAGGAAGGATAACTACTCAGCAATAAAATGACATTTATCTTGGTTCCTGGAAGGAAAAGGATTCCAATTTCTTACCGTAGTTTTCTCCAGACAGTGCAGCAGGTGGTGGTGCTGAATGGCAAAGGAAGAGCCAGATTTTCTTACAAGAGCCTGCTCCTCTTCACTGGACTGTGAAGACATAAAAGTCTGCATTATTTTCACTGGCAAACCAGACATCTCACAGCCATGAGTTTTGGACTGCAATATACCATCAATGGATTGCAGCTAAAACAGTTCATGTCAACCAATTTCAACATGGACCCACAAAAATTTCAGCATACTTTTTAAAAAGTCATTAACAAATGATGCAAAAATGATTTATCATGATCCCAGTAAAAAACTTGCATATTTCCTAGCAAAACAGATGCTGGTACGGCGGTACTCATATACAGGGTTCTTTTACTAATACATAAGGACTATGGGTCAATTTCAGTAGGCAATGAAAAAGATGCCGGTACTCCATACAGTGAACTCACCTGTAACAGGCGATCTCTGTGAACGGCAGGAATTTAGTCTTCACATATGGGTGACATCGGTAACGATGGAGCCCGCGTGGGAACGCTCCCCAGCATCCAACAGGAAAGCTTTTGGGAGCATTCCACTGCACCTGCGTAGCTGCCTTCCCACCTTTCCAGCTCTCCCTCCTCAGTTGAGTTTGTAGATGAGATAAAAGGAGAGAAGGAGAAGAAGAAGAAGACCTACAACTCCTAGGGGAGGAGGGTGGGTAGTGAAGACTAAATTCTTGCTGTTCCCGGAGATCACCTGTTACAGGTGAGTAACTACACTATCTCCAGGAACAAGCAGGAATGTAGTCTTCACATATGGGACTCCCTAGCTTGAAAATGCCAGAGAGATGACCTCAGAGTTAGCTATGGAATCACACGTATAACTAAGGAGGTCATGTATCCTCCAATGATGTCTAGTATTGAAACCCGGGACGGAGGGTTGGAGTTGATCTATGTCTGAAAGAGATGCTGGAGAAAGCTTTGCCAAACAAGGCATCTTGGCGGGAGTCCTTGTCCAGGCAATAGTGAGCAGCAAAAGTGTGGACAGAAAATCCATTTGCTGCTCTGCATATCTCATCAATCACTAAAGAGCGTAGAATTGCCATAGAGGCAGCCATGGCCCGAACATTATGTGCAGTGACATGATGCTCGAGAGAGAGAGTCCTGCCTTTTCATAGGCAAAGGAGATGCAGTCTGCTATCCACCTGGAAAGAGTATGTTTGGATACTGGCAACCCCAGGTGACTTAAGTCAAAGGAGTTGAAAAGTTGGGAAGCTTTTCTGTGCTCTTCAGTTCTCTGGAGATAAAAAGCCAAGGCATGTTTGCAATCCAGAGTGTGAAGGGTTGCCTCTGTCCTAGAGGAATGAGGTCTAGGGAAAAAAGACAGGAAGGTAGACTGACTGATTTAAATGGAAGGGCAAGACCATCTTCGGCATAAAGTGAGGATGAGTCCTAAGGACTACCTTATCATGGTGGAATCGTGTATATGGAGGGTCAGCCACCAAAGCCTGGAGTTCACTAATGTGTCTTGCTGAAGTGAGGGCAATAAGGAAGATGACCTTCCATATGAGAAACTTCAGTGAGGTAATGGCTAGAGGTTCAAAGGGCGGCTTGAGAAACTGTCTTAAAACAACATTAAGATCCCATGCCACTGGAGGGAGCTTAATGGGAGGTTTTGTTAATAGAGACCACTCATGAAGCAAGCTACAAGCGGCTGAGAAGAGATGGGCTGGCCATCTAAGGGCAAGTAAGAGGCCGCAATTGCACTTAGGTGTACTCTTACCAAATTGGTTTTGAGTCCAGAAGAAGATAGGTGGAGGAGATACTAGAGTGATGCTTCCACCGGAGCTGAGAAAGGGTTAAGATCCCTCTCAGAGGGATCAGCAGTTATCGAAGGAAGTGTGTGGAGCCCGGTCATCGGCCTGAGAGACTGCCGCTGCGGCGAAGGTGTTGGATTCGCTACTTCCCCCCCATTCCATCAGGCAGGCACAGTCAGGACAGCCTAGACCTGTGGGGACTTCCCTTCGGGGTACAAACGCTGTGCCTGGAGGTATCTAAATTGGATCAGCTGTTGTCGAAGGAGGTGTGTAGAGCCCGGTCATCGGCCTGAGAGACTGCCGCTGCGGCGGAGGTGTTGGATTCGCTGCTTCCCCCCCATTCCATCGGGCAGGCACAGCCGGGACAGCCTAGACCTGTGGGGACGTCCCTTTGGGGTATAATTTTCAGCTCTCCTCTGTGACGCGGAGCGTGTGCGTGGGGCGTGATCCAAAGGGGCGTGTCCAAAGGGGCAAGAATTGCCCCTTTGGCACCCTTTCGGCGTCTCTGCGGTGATACTGCGGTTATATCGTGGGAGTTTCTTGGCCTCCGTGCTTCTCTAAGTTTGTTCATCTGTTTTCCTTTTTGATTTTTGCCTTAATGGGGAAACGGAAGGCCAAGACCGGGAGCAAAGTTCCAGAGGCTGGAACCGGTGCCATTAAACCAGTGGGTCCTTTGGATAAGCATTTTGCCCCCTTGCTGATTGCACAGTCTTCCCCGGAAGAAGTGTCATTGAGCTCCGGTAGGAGATCTCCTCCCTTGTGCCCTGTACCTGGGAATTTATTTGATATGTCCAAGGAGTCCTCTGAGTTGGTAAGGAAATTAAAATTGATTAATTTGCCTACTCCAGTCAAGTTATTGGGGGTGAGTGACTCCTTTGAGCTTCCTGCCCCCCTTTGCATTCGGAAATTACCTTGAAGGATGTTTGGGGTGCTTTAAAATGCATTGATAGCAAGATGTCTTCTTCTTTGAATTCCTTGTGTGCTTTCTCTCAAGAAGCAGCTGCTTTTTTATCAGCAACTTGATGAGAAAGTCACATTAGTGGATAAGGCTATTACTAAATTGGAGTCTCAAGTACTCCCGTTACACACAACTAATGTTGCCGGGATTAAAGGTTCTTTGGTGCTTCATTCCAAGTTGGAGTCCCTGGAAAACTCTATGCGCTCTTGTAATTTACGTTTTATGAATTTTCCTCAGTCTTCATTATTATCACATAGAATCTTATTGGATAAATTTCTTAAAGAGATTTTAGTAATCTCTGATTCTATAGATATTTCACAAATTTACTATATCTCTTCTACTGTAAAGAAACTTAATGATGCTGAAGGAGGACTGGATGAAATTGCTTCTCCAATGGTTAATTTAACTGCCTTCTTAGAGGACTCCCAAGATATTATTAATATGCGTGCCACTCTATTGGTTACCTTTCCTTCTGTTGAGATTAAGCAGTGTATTCTTAGGGCTTTTTTCAAAGTTAAGTCAGCCAAGTTTTGTGGCCAGTCGGTTAATGTCTTTCCAGATGTTTCGTGTAGCACCCAGTTGCGCCGGAGGCAGTTTTTAAATCTTAAGCCCCGGGTTCTGGCACTGGGTGCTACATTGTTTCTTCTTTTTCCCTGTAAATGCATCATCGGTTTTGATGGTGCCTCTTATATTTTTGTTGAAGTGCTTCATTTGGAGAAAATTTTGACCGAAAAACAAGGTTTAGGAAGGGTAGGTGATGAATAAGGTAGACCTCCATTGTGGGTAATTTATATCCTTTTTTTTCCTTTCTTATGTTTCCTTATGGTATTAACAGTTCTGGTTCCATGATGTGGACATTATCGCTTTATTTGCCCTTTTTACTTATTGTAAAATGTTATTTTTCCTTGCAAATGTTTTATGGGATTGTCCTGTATCTTTTTTTGTTATTGTAATTGACTAAAACTTCATAAATAAAAAGAAAGATCCCTCTCAGAACACCAGAGAGTGAATCTACACCACTTGAAGGCATAGGAGTGCCTGGTAGATGGCTTCCTAGAAGCCAAGAGGATGTCCTTAACCTCCTGGGAAAGGTTAAGGTCCTGGAAGGCTAAGCCCTCAGTAGCCATATGGTGAGATGGAGGGACCGAGGATTGGGATGGAGCAACATCCCTTCCTCCTGAGATAGGAGATCTGAAGCAGACCCCAGATCTATAGGTTGAGGCCTAGACAGACGTAGAAGGAGAGGATACCACTGTTGTCATGGCCAGTGTGGGGCTATGAATATTCTCTCTTGAGTTTGAAAAGAGTCTTGGGAATGAGGGGAATGGGAGGGAAAGCATATAGGAAGCCTTGACCCTAGTGGAGGTGAAAAGCATCCACCTGCTGGCTGTCCGGTACAGGAGTCCTGGAACAAAAACGAGGAAGTTGGCATTCTGAGGACTTGCAAACAGGTCTATCTCTGGGGTTCCCAGATCTGAAAAATATGAGTGACTTTGTCTGCATGGAGAAACCACTCGTGGGGTAGAAGGACTCAGCTCAGTTTGTCCGCCAAGACATTGTGTTTGCCTGGAAGATACACCAAATGCAGGTGAATGCGATGCTGTATGGCAAAAGACCACAGATGCAGGGCCTCACTGCAGAAGGTCCAAGAGCCTGTTCTGCCCTGCTTGTTCAAGTAGAACATGGTTACTTGATTGTCCGTCTGGACTAGAACTATGCAGAATCAAAGATGGTCCTGGAACACTTTGAGAGCATTGTGAATGTCTCTGAGCTCCAGCAGATTTATGTGGAGTTGTGACTCCTGATGAGACCAGAGCCCCTGAGTGGAGAGACTGTCCAAATGAGTTCCCCAGCCCAATTTGGACGCATCCGTCATCTGGGTACATTGATGTGCTGGCATCTGAAAAGGTGACCCTACCAGGAGGTTTTCTGGGGCTTGTCACCACTGGAGAGACTAGGAGGGTAGAGACCATTATTTTGTCTCCCAGGCGACCCGATGCCTGAGACCACTGGGAAGCCAGTGTCCATTGAGCTGTGTGCATATGTAGATGAGCATATGGAACAACATGCACTGTTGATGCCATATCACCCAGATGTTGTAGCATTTCTCGAGCAGTGAGAAAGTTCTTGAGGCATGCCTGAGATGCTAACTGATTGAGTCAAGCACAGCGGAGTTTGGTCAGAAATGCCTTTGATTGCTGAGTGTCTAGGACAGACCCTATAAACTCTAGAGTTTGAGAGGGGATGAGTTGGGACTTTGGAAGATTTATTACAAATCCCAAGTGTTGGAGCACCTGCATGGTGTGTGAGAGGGAAAGGCTGGCCTCTAGAGAGGTGTTTGCTCGAAAGAGCCAGTCATCTAAATAAAGGAAGACTAATATCCTGAAAGTCCTTAGGAATGCGGCTACTACCGCCATGCATTTTGTGAAGACTCTTGGGGCAGAGGCGAGGCCGAAAGGTAGGGCTCTGTATTGAAAATGTCTCCCTTGGAACATGAAGCGCAGGAACTTTATGTGCTGTGAGTGAATAAGAATGTGAGTATATGCCTCCTTTAGATCTAGAGAAAAGAGCCAATTTTGACTTGGAGATAGGGGAGAAGGGCCCCTAGGGAGATCATTTTGAACTTCTCCCATAATAGGTCATAAGACCATAAGATCATAAGATATGCCATACTGGGTCAGACCAAGGTCCATCATGCCCAGTATTCTGTTTCCAACAGTGGCCAATCTAGGTCACATGTACCTAGCAGTGTCCCCAAGAGAAACAAGTTCCACAATGCTTGTACTGGGTCAAGCACTGATATCTTCGGTCACTTCTTAATAATGGTTTATGGACCTTTCCTCCAGGAACTTGTCCAAACCTTTTTTAAACCCAGCTACACTAACAGCCTTTACTACATCCTCCGGTAACAAATTCCAGAGTTTGATTACACGTTGAGTGAAAAAATATTTTCTTTTATTAGTCTTAAATAGTTTACCCTGTAGCTTCATTGCATGTCCCCTAGTCTTTCTATATTCTGATAAGGTAAACAATCGATCTACGTTTACCCGTTCCACTCCGTTCATTAATTTATAGACTTCTATCATATCTCCCCTCAGCCGTCTCTTTTCCAGGTTAAAGAGCCCTAACCTTTTTAGCCTTTCTTCATAGGAGTATCCTTCCATCCCCTTTACCATTTTGGTGGCTCTTCTCTGTACCTTTTCTAAAATCGCTATATCCTTTTTAAGATACGGCGACCAGAATTGCACACAATATTCAAGGTGCGGTCTCACCATGGAACGATATAGAGGCATTATAATATCTTTTGTTTTATTTTCCATTCCTTTCCTTATCATACCTAGCATTCTATTTGCTCTCTTGGCCGCCGCTGCACACTGGGCCGAGGGTTTTAACATGGTACCACAATGACGCCTAAATCTTTTTCCTGGGTGGTGGTTCCTAATGTGGAACCTTGCATCGTGTAACCATAGTTTGGGTTGTTCTTCCCTAGGTGCATAACCTTGCACTTGTCCACATTAAATTTCATCTGCCATTTTGATGCCCAATCTTCCAATTTATCAAGATCCTCTTGCAATTTTTCACAATCCTCTTGGGTTTTAACAACTTGAAATAGTTTTGTGTCATCTGCAAATTGAATAACCTCACTCGTTATTCCACTTTCCAGGTCATTTATGAATATGTCAAAAAGCAGCGGACCCAGCACAGATCCCTGGGGTACACCATTATTCACCTTTCTCCATTGGGAAAATTGGCCATTTAGCCCTACCCTCTGCTTTCTATCTTTTAACCAGTTCCTGATCCACAATAGTACATTGCCTCCTATCCCATGACTCTTTAGTTTTGCCAAAAGTCTCTGATGAGGGACCTTGTCAAAGGCTTTCTGAAAGTCCAGATACACAATATCAACCGACTCACCTTTGTCCACCTGTTTATTCACTCCTTCAAAAAAACATAACAGATTAGTAAGACAAGATCTTCCTTGTCTAAAGCCATGTTGGCTGTCTCCCATTAGGTTGTGACTATCTACATGCTGAGTAATTTTATTCTTTATGATGGTTTCTACCATTTTTCCTGGTACTGACGTCAAGCTCACCGGTCTGTAGTTTCCCGGATCACCCCTGGAACCCTTTTTAAAAATTGGTGTTACATTGGCGATCCTCCAATCTTCAGGTATTAGAGATGATTTTAATGATAGTTCACAGATTACTGATAGCAGGTCTGCAATCTCATATTTCAGTTCTTTCAACACCCTTGGATGTATACCATCCGGCCCAGGTGATTTGCTACTCTTCAGTTTATCTAACAGTTGTAAGACATCTTCCCGATGTATCGATATTTCCTTCAATTCTTCCACACCTTTAAATACCACTTCAGTCATGGGTAACATCCCTACATCTTCCTCAGTAAAGACCGAAGCAAAGAATTCATTCAGTCTCTCCGCTATCGCCTTGTCGCCTCTTAGTGCTCCTTTAACCCCTTTATCATCTAATGGACCAACTGATTCTCTCACAGGTTTTTTGCTACGAATGTACTTGAAAAGGTCTTTATTTCGCGTTTTTGCTTCCGCAGCAAGCTTCTTCTCATATTCTCTCTTTGCCTGCCTTATCAATGCCTTGCATTTGACTTGCCAGTGCTTGTGCTGTTTCCAGGTTTCGTCGTTTGGCTCTTTTTTCCATTTCCTGAAAGATGCTTTTTTGGCAACAACAGCCTCTCTGACCTCACCTTTAAACCATGCTGGCAGTTTTTTGGACTTCCTTCCACTTTTCTTAAAGCGTGGAATACAGCTGGTCTGGGCTTCCAAGATAGTATTTTTCAACAACACCCAAGCTTGATGTAAGTCTTTAACCTTCACAACTGCTCCTTTTAGTTTTTTCTTAACTGTTTTCCTCATTTTATCATAGTCTCCCTTTCGAAAGTTAAAAGGTAGTACTGTGGATTTCCTTACTATCCCTCCTCCACTAATTAAATCAAAGGCGATCATGCTATGATCACTATTGCCAAGTGGCCCCAACTCCCTTATCTCTTGCACTAGATCTGGTGTTCCACTAAGGACTAGGTCTAATATGGCTTCCCCTCTGGTCGGTTCATGAACCAGCTGCTCCAAGAAGCAGTCATTTATTTCATCTAGGAACTTTATCTCCCTAGCATGTCCTGACATGACACTGACCCAGTCGATACCGGGGTAATTGAAATCACCCATTATTATTACTGCGCTGTAACTTTTGTTAGCTTCCTTGATTTCTTTGAGCATTTCATCATCCATTTGGTCATTCTGGCCAGGTGCTCGATAGTACACCCCCACTGCCATCGCCTTCCCCCTTTTATATGGAATTTCAATCCATATAGATTCTACAGCAGATTTTGTTTCCTGCAAAACTTTAATCCTTTCTGAGTCAATGCCCTCTCTAACATAGAGTGCAACCCCTCCACCAATTTGATCAGCTCTATTATTACGATATAGTTTGTACCCAGGTATCACAGTGTCCCACTGGTTGTCCTCCTTCCACCATGTCTCTGATATTCCAATCATATCTAACCTTTCATTTAGTGCTATATATTCTAACTCTCCCATCTTATTCTTTAGACTTCTAGCATTTGCATACAAGCATTTTAGAGAATGTATTTTATTCGTGTTAATTTGGCTATTGTTAGACATGGGTAAATTGGGATCTTTAAGCTCTGTCTGCTCCATACTTGAGGGCATTTGGGCTACTTTACTCTTTTGTGGAACCTCTCTGCTTTTGGTAGTATACATTCTTCCGAACCATCCGCTCTTGGGCGACTGTCGGCTTTCCCCTAATATCTAGTTTAAAAGCTGCTCTATCTCCTTTTTAAAGGTTAATGCCAGCAGCCTGGTTCCATCCCGGTTAAGGTGAAGCCCATCCCTTCGGAAGAGCCCCTCCTTTCCCGAGAATGTTCCCCAGTTCCTAACAAATCCAAAACCCTCATCTCTGCACCATTGTCTCATCCACGCATTGAGACTCCGGAGCTCTGCCTGCCTTTTGGGTCCTGCGCATGGAACAGGAAGCATTTCGGAGAATGCTACCCTGGAAGTTCTGGATTTCAACTTCCTACCTAAAAGCCTAAATTTTGCCTCCAGAAACTCCCTACCACATTTTCCTATGTCATTGGTACCGACATGTACCAAGACAGCAGACTCCTCCCCAGCACTATCTAAGACCTTATCTAGGTGGCGCGTGAGGTCCGCTACCTTCGCACCAGGCAGGCATGTTACCAGGCGATCCTCACGTCCACCAGCCACCCAGCTATCTACATGCCTAATGATCGAATCACCAACTATAACGGCTGTCCTAACCCTTCCCTCATGGGCACATGGCCCTGGAGAAATTCCTCAGTGCGAGAGGGTTTTACATCACCTGGAGGACAGGTCGTAGTTACAGGATCACTTCCTGCCACACCAGGGTGATTCTCTCCTGTCACGTGACCTCTCTCCTCCATGGCAACAGGGGTGCTGCCAGACTGGAGGTGGGACTTCAGGACTATATCCCTGTAGGTCTCGTCTATGTACCTCTCTTTCTGTCTTATGTTTTCCAAGTCTGCTACTTTAGCCTCTAGAGAACGGACTTGTTCCCTGAGAGAAAAGAGCTCCTTGCACCTAGGGCACACGTAAGACCTCTCACTAACTGGGAGAAAATCATACATGTGACACTCAATGCAAAAGACTGGAAAGCCCCCATCCCGCTGCTGGACTGCTGTCTGCATCTTAGTTTTAAGTTTGTGTCTAGATCTTTAAGTTCTTACTTACTAGGGGTTGCTTTGGGTATTTATACCAATAAAACTGTACCTAATATGTTTAATATACCTTGTTCACCTGAAGCTTAATTAATCTCAGGTCCTTAGTGTATGACTGATTTGGGTAATGAGCTTCACCTGAAAGCACCTCCTGTCTTTTAAGATGTGTAAGTACCTATAAAGCTACGATTATCCCAGGGGAGGGAGGGAAATAACACTTATTAAAAGAGGGCTGCTTCACAGTACCCTGTCTTGTGCTGCTGAGGTAAGCTAAATTCTGATTTGATTTAAATTATAGCTCTTAGCTGCTGCTAGGCTCTAACTTCTTATGAAATTTAAACTACTTGTTCAGTTCTCTGAGGTCCAGAATGGGCCTGTACCCCCTGTTTTCTTTGGAATGAGGAAGTATGGAGAATAAAAGTCCATTCCCTGCTGGGATGGTTGAACCTTCTCTATTGTCCCCTGTGAGGGAAGGGAGATGACCTCTTGCAGCAACAGAGCAGTGAGAGGGGGCTGAGAGCGAAATTGTCTTGGAGGAGTCTGGGGGGAGGGGGGGTAGACTTCATAGAGGAAGCTTGTACTCCTCCTGTTCTATGGACAGTGTCCACTACTCTGATGTGATATGATGACACCTGTGGGCAAAATGACAGAGTTTGCCCGGGATGTGGACGGGATCTGGAATCTCCAGAGGCAGAACGATTATGTTCTCCAGAAAGGAGTCAAAGACCCTGAGAAGGTTGGGTCTGTTGAGGTGGCTGAGCCTTCTTTTGCTGCTTTGATGGCTTCTGCCCCTTCTGAGGAGCATGGTGTTGACACTGTACAGCAGGGGTATAAGAAGGATAGTACTTCTTTTTATTGAAAAAAACTTTCTTTGCTGCTTTTTTCCAAGCTGGGTTGGCAGTAGATCTAGATAGCCTATTAAGAGTGGTGTTCTCGGATTCTGAGAGGCCTTGTCCTGCCAATCCTTGCCAAAAAGGTTTTCATCGGTGCAAGGGATATTATCCAGCTTAACTTGAACCCATTGTTCAAGATGCGATGCTTGGAGACAAGCACGCCTGTGTGCACCGATGCAGATAGATGAAGTTCTGCTGATGCATTCAAAACAGTCAAAAGTTGCCCTGTTAACAAACTTTGAAACATTCTGAGCATGCTTTACAAGGGTGAGATAATCTGCTCTCTTGTCATCAGGGAGAAGAGGAGCCATTAACTCCAAATTTTAAGCCACCTCTCTAAAGGAATATACCCATATACAGTAAGTAGGAACAGATCCTGGCTGATAACATGGAGGCCTGAAAACAACGTCGACCAAAGGCATCTAAGGTTCTCAATTCCCTACCTGGAGGATTTGAGGAATGTGTCTTAGCACTCTTTATTTGACGCATTGCCGATTTCACCACCTTGGAATGGTGCGCCAATTGCGTCTTTTGAAAACCAGGACACTCCGGTAGCTGGTACATGGTATCGAGTCGTCGGGTATGTGGAGAGATAGTAAGGGGGATCTCCCACATACGAAGCATAAGGTCATGAAGTATGCAATGACATTGATGCTAAAGATACTGCATCAGAGGCAAAGAAGGTGCCTAGTTTTGCAGCTCGATTCTGTAGGCGTCTCTTTGCCATCTTCCTACAAAGAGGACATTCTGACGGTTGATGATCCGGTCCTAAGCATTTTAGACACCAGTCATGGGTGTCTGTGGCCAAAATGGTACTGCCACATTTGGAACATTTCTTAAAACCACTGGATGGTTTTTCCATTTTGTCCGTGACAAAAGGGAAGGCCTAAGCTTAAGATGGTGTCAATGCGCCTAAGGAAAGAAATAATTCTTCCCCTCACAGAAAAATTTTTTTTTTAAAGAAAGAAAGAAAGCACCGACAGGGTCGGTACCAGTGTCGACGGGAAGGCAGACGCAACCACAAAAAAATAAGAAAAGATGAATTTTCTGCGGTGACAGGAATTGCTTCTTGCTTGCTCCGCGGAAAACTGAGGAGGGAGAGCTGGAAAGACGGGAAGGCAGCTATGCAGGCGCAGTGGGATGATCCCAAAAGTTTTCCTATTGGATGCTGGGGAGCGTTCCCACGTGAGCTCCGTCAGTACCGACGTCACCCATATGTGAAGACTACATTCCTGCTTGTTCCTGGAGATCACTGAGTACCCCTTCAAAAAAAAGCTTTGAGAAATAACAGTCATACTAGCCTTATGACCTAGAGGAGTAGCCTAGTGAGGCTACTTCTCACTAGGCTAACCTAGAGATCAGGGTTCAATTCCCACTAACACTCCTTGTGACCTTGGCCAAGTCGCTTAACCCTCCATTGCCTCAGAAAAATCCATGCTATTAATGTCCCTGTTTAATGTACATTACCAAGTTACAATGTAAACCTCTTTGACTGAAATGATAAAGCGGTATAAAAAAGCTGTTAAATAAAATGCTCCATCATATGTTTTAATAATAATCCTTAAACAGCAGTGTCAAAGAATGTGGTTGGGGAAAGAAGGAGCATGCAAGGGGTGGACCCAGTGAGGAATCTAGTTTCCTTGGACAGAAAGGCATCAGCATTCAAACCTTCCTTCCCCCTTCTCTTGCAGTGCAGGGACCCAATGGCTTCACCACACAGTCTGCTACTACTTTAAAGCCCAAAAAGCATGAGCTCTGCACTCACACCAAAACAACGGGTCAACATAAAAATGCTTGAGGCTTATACTGATTTTCAGTCTCCAGCCTTTGAATACCAACTGTAGTCTTTGGCTATACTAACAATGTCAGTAGCAGATTATTGCTTATAAATACATTTGCTCTGTCTAAAAAAAAGTAGATTTATTATTGAGGTGCTTAAATAGGCCTCTTCTGTCTCTCCTTTACTTCATCTTACTCTTCCCTCTTCTCCATGTCTCCACATTTTGTTGAGAAAACTTTCTTTATACAATAGATGAGGTGGGGTTGAGAGAACAATGGGTCCATTGACTAGCTGCTTGTTCCTAGGGGAAGCACTCCCTGCACAGAAGACCACTACATTTCATGTATTCATTCATTCATTCATTCATTTATTTAAATTACTTCATTGACCACCATTCCAGCAGAAATCCATCATGGCAGTTGACAATTTTAATAAATAATAAAAATATAAAAAAATAAACACCCATAAAAACTCAAAACATCCAGCCTAACTAAAAAACTAAGGTTAGGCACTTTCTAAAAACAAGTAGGCGCACACTTTTCTTTATAAAATACTAGTACAAATGGCAAAGAATGCTCCTAAATGTAGACACTTGCACTTACAACTGCTTGAGAACAGGTGTAAATATTTGTGCATATTGTACACACATGCCTAGATTACAATCCATGTACAGACATTTGCACACCACTCATGTTTAGGTGCACTCACACTAATGCCTTCTAGAATCCTTTACCATGAACAGTAAAGCCTTTTTGCAAGCTCACTATTTTCAGCGGGGTCCATAACATGTATGCAAATGTTTACTGCATAAACCCCTCAGGGGTCATTTTCAATAATGGTTGTAGTTTTAAAGTACGCAAGCATCTTTAGCATGAATACTTTATGAAATTTTCAAAGAGTTTCTTTATGAAGATTAGTATAAAATACCTGTGATAAAAGTACCCTCATATTTTGCATCGGAGCAGCCCAGGAAGATAAAAGAGCACATGCATTTTTTAAAGAATTTTTATTAGTATAGAACATACATATAATTCAGATGTTGATCTTTGCTTATTATATGCAAAGTTTTTATCTGGATAGCAGAAACTGCTACCTGGATAAATGCCGCAGAGGCAATTTATACAGATAGTGGCACTATCCAGACTGTGCTGCTGAATACAGACTGCCTTGGCACTATCTGAACAGCGCTGGGGCAACGTGAGGGTACAAACACAGTTTATATGGATAGTGGCACTATCCAGACTGTGCTGCTGAATACAGACTGCCTCGGCACTATCTGAACAGCGCCGGGGAAATGTGAGGGTACAAACACAGTTTATATGGATAGTGGCATTATCCAGACTGTGCTGCTGAATACAGACTGCATTGGCACTATCTGAACAGCGCTGGGGCAACGTGAGGGTGCAAACACAGTTTATATGGATAGTGGCACTATCCAGACTGTGCTGCTGAATACAGACTGCACTGGCACTATCTGAACAGCGCTGGGGCAACGTGAGGGTACAGACACAGTTTATATGGATAGTGGCACTATCCAGACTGTGCTGCTGAATACAGACTGCACTGGCACTATCTGAACAACGCTGGGGCAACGTGAGGGTACAGACACAGTTTATATGGATAGTGGCACTATCCAGATTGTGCTGCTGAATACAGACTGCACTGGCACTATCTAAACAGCATTGGGGCAACGTGAGGGTGCAGACACAGTTTATATGGATAGTGGCACTATCCAGACTGTGCTGCTGAATACAGACTGCACTGGCACTATCTAAACAGCGCTGGGGGAACGTGAGGGTACAAACACAGTTTATATGGATAGTGGCACTATCCAGACTGTGCTGCTGAATACAGACTGCACTGGCACTATCTAAACAGCGCTGGGGGAATGTGAGGGTACAAACACAGTTTATATGGATAGTGGCACTATCCAGACTGTGCTGCTGAATACAGACTGCCTCGGCACTATCTGAACAGCGCCGGGGCAACATGAGGGTACAAACACAGTTTATATGGATAGTGGCATTATCCAGACTGTGCTGCTGAATACAGACTGCATTGGCACTATCTGAACAGCGCTGGGGCAACGTGAGGGTGCAAACACAGTTTATATGGATAGTGGCACTATCCAGACTGTGCTGCTGAATACAGACTGCATTGGCACTATCTGAACAGCGCTGGGGCAACGTGAGGGTGCAAACACAGTTTATATGGATAGTGGCACTATCCAGACTGTGCTGCTGAATACAGACTGCACTGGCACTATCTGAACAGCGCTGGGGCAACGTGAGGGTACAGACACAGTTTATATGGATAGTGGCACTATCCAGACTGTGCTGCTGAATACAGACTGCACTGGCACTATCTGAACAACGCTGGGGCAACGTGAGGGTACAGACACAGTTTATATGGATAGTGGCACTATCCAGATTGTGCTGCTGAATACAGACTGCACTGGCACTATCTAAACAGCGTTGGGGCAACGTGAGGGTGAGACACAGTTTATATGGATAGTGGCACTATCCAGACTGTGCTGCTGAATACAGACTGCACTGGCACTATCTAAACAACGCTGGGGGAACGTGAGGGTACAAACACAGTTTATATGGATAGTGGCACTATCCAGACTGTGCTGCTGAATACAGACTGCACTGGCACTATCTAAACAGCGCTGGGGGAACGTGAGGGTACAAACACAGTTTATATGGATAGTGGCACTATCCAGACTGTGCTGCTGAATACAGACTGCACTGGCACTATCTAAACAGCACTGGGGGAACGTGAGGGTACAAACACAGTTTATATGGATAGTGGCACTATCCAGACTGTGCTGCTGAATACAGACTGCACTGGCACTATCTAAACAGCGTTGGGGCAACGTGAGGGTGCAGACACAGTTTATATGGATAGTGGCACTATCCAGACTGTGCTGCTGAATACAGACTGCATTGGCACTATCTGAACAGCGCTGGGGCAACATGAGGGTGCAAACACAGTTTATATGGATAGTGGCACTATCCAGACTGTGCTGCTGAATACAGACTGCATTGGCACTATCTGAACAGCGCTGGGGCAACGTGAGGGTGCAAACACAGTTTATATGGATAGTGGCACTATCCAGACTGTGCTGCTGAATACAGACTGCACTGGCACTATCTGAACAGCGCTGGGGCAACGTGAGGGTACAGACACAGTTTATATGGATAGTGGCAATCTTCAGCACCACTACCTGCATAACTTAAGATGGCAAAACAGCTGCCCTAAAGGCTTTGCGGATAAGCTATCTGAATAACGGCGGAAGCGTGCTGCTCTCTGAATAGTGAGGGACCTCATCACACTATCCACAGGATCAGCAGCAGCTGTTAGCAGGAAACTGGCAATGAATATCTGGAATATTTTGCCTGCAGCTGCCGACATTTAGAAAATACACTGACTGCTGCAGACTCAATATTACGCTAATTGTTTATAGATCAAACTTATCTCAAACTGTCTTGAATCCTCTTTTAACTGTGGAAGAAAAACATGTTTGTTTATATAGAGCTTATTTACTTTCTCTCTCTTATCTTCACTAAGGGGCATGTTTACTAAGCCTCGTACTGGTACCATGCGTGTGGGCTGTCTTATCAGTGAGGGGCTTTTAGCTAAGTGCAGGGGGCATGGACATCTGTCCTATAGTTAGTGTGGTAAAGCCGTGCTTCAATGTGGCAAACAGGCCTATTGAGGTGGTATTAGTAGCACCTATGCTCCCTGCATGAAGTGGTTAGCATGGGCAACTAACACAGGTGCTAGCCATGCTGTGACAGGAATGACCCCATCCTGCCCATTCCCCCCCCACACCGCATACATGCTACTGAGGTAGTGTGGGGGTTTTAGTATGGGTGTCCTGCGCTACCTTTTAGTGTGGCGCTGATATCCCATGCTAAGCTTGCCGTACTCTTGTAGTGCGCTTTAGTAAATATGCCCTTAAGTGAACTTCTCAGTGTGCTACTCAAAGATTAAATATCTCTTAGAATGTTTTTTCAGGTTCCATATAGCACAATTCATGATTCTAGGTATGAGAGGTCTCCTTTTCACTCCATTCTTTAAAAAAAGGACCAGGTTTTCTCAGATTCTTGCAAGTTGTCTCTGAAGACCACAATTAAATGTTACATAAGGTAAACTTTCTCTATTCATCTTCCATCTATCCACACTGGGTGCATAGATTTTCTAGTAAGCCAGCATAATTTCAGGCCCGGCTGCTCTCAGGAAATTATTTATTAATAACATAGCTTCTGATTACAGAATCTCAATATATATACCCAATAGATAGGCTTTGAGGGTTCAATCTATGTTTGATATCTCTATATATAATGTGCTTTGCAGCCAGAAATATCTGTCGCACCACACTGGCACAGGGCAGACACATGCTGGAGACAGTGGCTGGTAATACCGTTGAACTGTGGGAGCTGAATCAGGGCGAGCAAGTAAGCTATGGAAGCAGGGAAGGACCGAGGGGCAGAGAGAGAGAGAGTCAGGGGTGGGGGAAGGGGAAGGGAAGAGAGAGAGAATGCTTTGGATGGAGGGAAGAGAAAGCAGATAGAGAATGTGCAGAGGGTGAAGGGAGAGTGCACAGGTTGCGCTGAGGGAGGAGGCAGATGCAGGGGCCACAACAATGGTTTGCAGGTATCTGCTAGCATTAACATCTTACATAGCAATTCCTAGCATCATTGTATTACTGGGCATTCCCCATCATTGTATTTGCACTTTGAAAATGTCATGAATATATGTTGTTTCTCCCTCCAACCTAAAAATAACCCCATGAATACCTTCCCCAATCTAGCTAAAGTGCTTGCATTGCGAAAGTCTGCATGTACTCTTAACTGGGCAGAGGACAGTATTCAGGGAGTAAGCTAGGCATGTTAATGTATGTCAAAACTGTTTGTTATCCTCTAATAAGTCACCTATGTGGGGAGGGGAAGAGGGTGCTTATTTTGGGCCTATGTGTCTTTATAAAACACTAGCACAAATCCTGCAGAATAGCGGCCATAATGAACTCACGAACGTTGACATCAGCTCAAGGGCAGGTGCAAATGTAGACATGGACAATGCATGCAATTGCGCATATTCACATCAATCACAACTCTGCCTGCACCGTTGAACACGCCTACACTAGAGTCGCGCGCCAGCATTTATCTGTCTATGCGGCATTCGCTATACTGCTGCATCATAATAAAATCATATCAAAGTGACTTACAAAAGCCAGAATAAATGGAGATGAAAATACAAACAAGAGGAAATAATTAAAGCAAAATTAAGTACCAATAGGAGGAAGAAAGAATTACACAATAAAAACCACAAGACACAAGAACAAATGGCACACAGGAGGAGGGGGGGAAACTATTTCGGTGCTACTACGTCAACTAACTTGATCGGGACACAGACAAGAGCCAGTCCAACTTAAAAAACAGCATATGATTGTTCCCAAAGCCACATCTTTACATCAGTCTTAAATCTGATACAGGAAAGTTCCAAATGCAAGTAAGGAGGTAGCAAATTCCACAAGGACAGTGTGACACAGCTAAGACATGCACGGCAAAGCGATTCATACTTAAGAACACTAAATGAAGGGACCACTAGTAAATTAGCTTGGGAGGATCTCAAACAACGAGCAGGAGAATATGGACCAAAGGCTCCCAATGGTTTTGGTTGTGTGGGACCTTTATTAATCTTCTTAAGGTTCAGGGACCTCCAGTTCATCACCATCACTCTTTGCGGCCCCCTCTCTTCAGCAGCAGGCCTGTTCCCACTAGCTCTCTTTATCTCCATTCCTCTTCCTGTCTCCATCAATCTCATTGCCTCTCCCTCTCTCCTTCAAGCTAGTCCCCATCATTAGCATATTTTGGTTTCTTCACTAACTGATGTGGCATGGCTTTTCAGGCACCACAGATTTCTTCTGGTCCTGGTGTTGCTGCTTCCAGCCTTCAAGGCAGCCTTTGATCACACCCCTCCTGCTGCTGGCCTCACCCCCATGACTGCTTCTGCTTTAGGTCTGTATAGCCACTTCTGATCTTGTCCTCAGGGCTGCTACTGCTTTTGGTCTGTGCAGCCACCTCCAACAGCTGCTGCTTCTTTTGGCCCTGTAGCTGCTGATGCTGCTACTGACCATCCTCACTGCCATTGCTGATCCTGCATCTACAGAAGCCTCTCTATAGCAGCATGAAAAGAGTTGTTTCCTTTCTCTGTGCTGTAATAGTCTTGTGGATCCCAGGGGTCCATGGGCCACAGGCAGGGGAACCACTGTCCTAGGCTGCTCAGTCTATTTATAAGTCTCCTCTGCGGGACAGTATCAAAGAATTTGTTGAAACCCAAGAATACCACATTCAGCGCCTACTCCGATCTAATTCTAAGGTCAACCAACGGAAGAAATCACTCAGATATGTTTGGCATGAACCCCCCTCTGGTAAAATCATGCTGCCTCAAATCCACAATCAGCCAGATTCAAAATGCTTATCTCTTCTGTCTCCAAAAATTTTGCAACTATAAAGATTGAACTAAGCAGTCTGTAGTTTACAACCTCTTCTCTATTATCACTTTTATAAAGAGGAAGATCTGCTTTTTTCTAGTTCTGCAGAACTACTGTCTCAGATGATCTACTGACGAGGTATTTCAGCACAGTGTTTCTCAGTGCTATCATTTAGTAAACCTGGCCAGTCTGGTTTTCAGGATGTTCACAATGAATATAGTCCACTATAGTATTTGATATGGAAGAGCATATGGTCTTTTTCTGCTGACATGTTTTTTATGTTTAATATCCATGAGATAGATCTCCATGCATGGAGGCAGTACTTGCAAATTTGTCTCAAACGTATTTATTTACAAAGAAATTGCTGAATCGCTTTTCAAACAAAGCCTATCAAGGTAGTTTACAAATTTAAGATATAAAAGCAAAAAGAGTAACAATAAAACATTCAATAATAGTAAGTAAAAGCATAAATTAAAATCTACTCTATTAAACATTTTCAACGAGTCCAAGACATTGCCATAAAACTACTCACTCCAAACCATCTGCTCATGTTCCCCCTCTGTTGAGATCCCATCACTGGCTCCCAGTACCTTTTTGAATTAAATTTAAAGTCCTGCTACAAACCCATAAAGCCTTTTATTCAAGCCTTCCTTTTTACTCCCTACACCTCTCCTCAGGAACTCTGCTCTTCAGCCAAATCGCTCCTGTCTGTGCCCTTCTCTTGCCAACTCCAGACTTTGCTTCTTTCACCTTACTGCTCCTTATGCCTGGAACAAACTACCTGAGTCTGTACATCAGGCACCTTCTCTGGCCCTTTTCAAATCTTTGCTGCCACTTTCAGGTCGTCTTGACTCACCTGTCTTTTGTGTTTCCTTACCATTCCCCCTAGCTGTATCCCATGTCTATAGCTACTGTGTTGTCTGTCTCAACTAGATTGTAAGCTCTGATGAGCAGGGATCATCTTTTACATGTGTCTGTGCAGCGTTGTGTAGATCTTGTAGCTCTATACAAATGTTCAATAGTAGTAGTAGAAGTACTTATCCAATTCTCTTATTCCTTATGCCATCAAGAACACTACATTCACAAAATCACAATCGACTTGTTGTAACATCTAATAGCTGCGCCCAACACGAATCAACATGTCAATCTACTTTTTTCTTTTTATCTTTGACCCTATGGAATTCCATTCCTCTCTACATTTGTCAAAACACTTCAGACAAGCCTATGATGATCTGTAGATGGATGGGGATCTCGAGCTGCTGATCTGTGCTGATTTACCTTCCCTTTCTCCCTCTTTTTCCCTACAGAATTTTCCTTTCTCCCTTTCCTATTTTATTTATGTTTTATTATATGTTATCTGAACTGTTTTATTTTGTTTTATAAAATGCTTTGTTGCCACTGTGGAGAAAAAAAAAACATAAAAAAATTAAAAACAAAGGGGGGGGGGCATTTTCAGCGGTGGCAGCCAGCACAGGTAAAGCTGCTGGCTGATGCTGCTTTAATTTAAACCCAGATATTCAATATCAGGGACATATCTGGCCAATGGCATAGAATATCTGGGTGACCCGGTTAGCTAAACTGGCTAAAGCCAGGACAGCCAGTCAGCTGTCCTAACTTTAGTTGGTTAGGTTAACCAGTCAGCGGCTCAATATTGCCACTGACCGCAGAGCGGCATTTACACAATTTGCAGGTTTGAATATCCCCCCAGCAATTCTTATCCAATCTTTTCCTTCAGTGAGTACCAAACAGAAGTATTTATTGGCGTTTTTATGTTTTACTTTTCTCCTTGCACACATTTCTTGCCTCCTCTCAAATTTACAATCCCTTTTAAATTCTCCTGTACTAGCTTTGTTACTTAACATCACAGTTCAATACCGTCAAAGTTATTTTTCTGTAATGAACCACTCCTGC
This sequence comes from Ichthyophis bannanicus, assembly GCA_033557465.1. Lineage (NCBI taxonomy): Eukaryota > Metazoa > Chordata > Amphibia > Gymnophiona > Ichthyophiidae > Ichthyophis > Ichthyophis bannanicus. The sequence continues at coordinate 102,269,976 of CM066038.1, forward strand.
TGTAAAACCTTTCAGTATTTTGTCTAGACATGAAGGCTTTTTGAGCACAGATTAAATATGTCTCCAGTATAGAATAAACAACATCTGTCTAATTATTTCTTTAGATTTTTTTCTGACATCTCCTCAGATCATTTCTTAAAAAAATGTGTGGCTAATTAGTCATAAAAATAATCCCAGTGATATGCATTACCTGCTGCAGGGATTCAGTTAGCAATCCATTCCGTTTGCTTTGCAGGAAAGCATTAGCACTCCCGCTCTTGGCCACACGAATTCTAGCAAGTCTGGCTTTCTGTAGGAAAAGCACATACATTGCATCATTTATACCTCTATGCATTACTACATCCTTAACAGAAGAAAGATATAACTAGAGATTAGAAGAATTGAATGCAGATTTAGTGATCATTGGAAGACATCAACATTTTTGTTACTTGTAAGTACACTCAAGTAAAAAAATCCACAGTGTATGACTGAAAAAACCTATAGAAATGTAAAATCATCATCACTGGAGAGGCTGTTTAAGAGCTTTTTCTGAAGCATAAAATAATTTAAAAAATTGCCCAAACTATAGCTAATCTGACAAAAAAACAGAAGTAAGAAAGAAAAAAAAATTTCTTCTGTAACTGTTGGGGCTTTTCTGGGCTTCCCCATAATTATTATGGGGATTGTCCAACTGTTTTGTTTTGGCTGTTTGTGTTCAACCCCAACATATGTAACAAATTTGATAAGATTTTTTTTTCCGGTGGCAAAGTTTGATGCACTGGATGCTTCTTCTTTTAGCATGCTTAGTTCATTCTTAGCTGTTCATTTAAAATGCTTGCTTGAAGTTATGGTCTGAGGCATGGAGTTATTACTAATGAATAATCACATACAGGGCTCAGGTGAGAAAAAACAAAAGGCCTATAAACTGAGCTGCATGACCAACCTGGAAGCTGCTAGGTTAGGTTTATTATTCTTGATTAACTGCTTTTGTTACCACAACAAAGCAGTTTACAACAAATACCAATAAAAAAAGGGGAAAATAATACCAAAAGAAAGAACAGAGAGCAAACAATTAAACAAAACAACTTGACAGCAACAACAATAAAATAAAGAAAACAAATACATACCAACATGCAATCCCAAAGGATAAAAAAACACAATAGAAAAGATAAAACAAGGGAGTTTTGCAATTGGCTATTACTTATTGGGCTCCTGTGGCACTGAAAGTCATATACTGGCTGATATTCAGCGTCTGTGGCTAGGAAATTTAAAGTGCCTAGTCACCACCATGCCACAGGCAATATTTAACTGCTAATCTAATAGTGAAAATAGTTAAAGTTAAAACAGCCATTCAACTGTCCTAAGTTTAACCAGTTAAGCTATCTCATTAGAGGCTGAATATCACCACTAATTGCATAGTAGTCAGCATTGCCTCCGGGCTACCTGACCAGACTCAGTATGTTCTAGCAGGTTAGCAAGTCTGCTAATTGTCTAAAATGCATTGAATCTCCCCCTCCTCTCGCTCCAAGTCTTCATAAACCTATTCAAACAGATATGTCTTAAAGCCTTTTTAAAGCAAACCAAAGTTACTCACCTGTAGCTGGTGTTCTCTTTGGACAGCAGGATAAGGCCTCACAAATGAGTAACATTACTGACAGAGCCCTCATTTGGGAACCTTTCTCGGCTCCTTCCAGAAGCTTGATAGAAAGGCTCTATAAAGCATACATGTGTCTTCCTGCTTGCTGTCGCTGCACCATTTTCCTCAGTTGGTAACTAGCTAAGTCAGAAGATAAAGTCAGGGGAGGAGGGAGGATTGTGAGAACGCATCCTGCTGTTCATAGAGAACACCTGCTACAGGTGATTAGCTTTATTTTCTCTGTGTATTGTACTAGCAGGATTACTGTGATATATGGGATTCTCTAGCAGGTTTTTCATTTTGTTCTTTTGTTTTCATATATTTTCATTTAAGGGCAATTTTGTTAATTAAGAGGTATCTGTGGCTGCTGACGCCCCTCAAAAAAATGACGGAAATGTTACTAGAGGTTTCCAGGCAATTAAAAAAACAAAGGACCCGATATTGAAAAGAATTAACATGGTTAGCAGACCTACTAACTATGTTAATCCCTCTATCTGGGAAATTCAGCGACACTAACATGGTTAATGCCGCTGAATATCCCTGGATGCTGCTGTTGCATGCCTTGATGCTAACCAGTTAGCACTGGAGGAAGCAGCACCCAGCCATAACCGGGCAGCAGCGATATTGAGCCACTGCTTGGTTATGGCAAAGTGGCGAAAGTAAGGCACAGCAAAAACTTGTCTAACCTTTGCCACAGACGCTAACCGGGCAGCAGCTGAATATCGCCACTGTCCGGTCAGCTTCCTGCCAATCTGGGCAACCTGGATATTCAGTGTCAGGGCCGGATATGACCCTGCCATTGAATATTTGGGTTTAAGTTAAAGCAGTGGTGGCTAGCCACCGTCACTAAATATGCCCCCCAAAATGTTTTTTTGAGCCTCCACTCCAGTTTTGTTAACAGTTGTCATGGGCTGACCTCAAACCGGTTCCCCTTGGGTTGGAAGCAGCGGCCTTCTAGGAGGAGCTATTACGTCTCCTTGGAGGCAAGGGGGTGGGGCAGAAATGGCTCTATCCAGCCTATTCTTCATTGCATCTTGTATTTCTGGTAATATTAGTTCCTGTTTGGTCTTATGCTCCATGGAAAATCCTTCCTGGATTTTTTGCCTTGTGAATTTATTGACTCCTGCTCTACAGACTTACTCCAAAGACACTTCTTGTATCATTTTCCTAGCCCTGTAAGTTCTGAAAAAGTATTTTAGAATACTTGTTAAAATATGTTCCTTGTTGAATTCTGTCTATCAGAGACATTTACCAAACTTTCTCTGGATCCTAGTTGTCCAGTTAGTGATCACCTTCAGAAATTCTTAGACATGGTTTCACAGAATTCCTGACAGAAAAACATAGCACAAGAAAAGTTTTTGAAGCAAGTCTCTAGAGCAGGAGTTAAGAGATATAGAAGGCAAACAAAATCAGGAAGCGTTTTCCGCAAACTCTAAGACCAGACAAGGAAACTTAAGCCAATCAAGAAATAGGAACTAATATTACCAGAAATACAAGACAAAGTTAAGAATAGAATGGCTAGAGGCAGGCTCCTAAAAAGCATAATAGCTCCCTCCAGAAGACCAATGCCTTTTAACCAAAGAGGCATCAGTTTTAGGCTAGCCTATGATGACACCAGAGAAAAAAAGGATAATTCTGTTTTTTTCAAGGCCAGTCCATGATGACACCAGGAAAAAAACATAATTTTGTTTTTTCAGGTTGGTTTCAGATTAAAAATGATATGAAAATGACATGGGAAATGTCATTGATGTTAAATGTCCATTGAATGAATGCACGTTGCTAGTATCAAGTGAATATGAGCAAAATTCTCTTTTCTAACTCTGTGTCAAACAGTGCAGATGACATTGAGAGGGTAGATACATCAGTTTGTCTTTTATTTCCTTGCTCCTGCCCTTTAGAATTCCAATCCCCTTTATATCAGATTGGAGTCCTCCCTAAAAACGTTTAATAAAAATCTTAAGCCATATTTTTTCAAGTTGGCGTTCAAGGATGACTAACCTGTCTGGTGGACGGGATTCAGACCATGATGTACTGTAGTCTCTTTTTTTTAATCTCTTTGCTATTCTAACAACATATTTTTTGTCTTTCCTCTTTCTTCCTACTTTTTCTGTTGTTTAGTTTTTAATCATGGTTTGTAAACCGCTTTGATGCCCATGCTGAAGGCAGTATATCAAATGGTCAAATGAACTACACATCTCATAGAAGGCTACATATCCTGGATGGCTCTTTCACAGAACAACTCTAAAGCTCTGGGTTGGCCCTGGGGAGACTGCTACAGAGCTAACCTACAGGGATGTCTGCTTTGGAACATATGGAACCTCCATCATATCTGGAATCTTGTATCCATGCATTAAGGTGCTGTGCTGACACATCAGGGCCTCTATTCAAGACTTGGCTTTTGCTGCTTTCATGCCTCTGTTTACATCTTTGGAACCCTTGTTCAGCCTTGGGCAAGGAAATCAATGCTTGGCTTAACTCTTGAATCTATTCTCAGAATAAGGTCCACAGGACTCCTCTGTGAGGCTTGGTCATAAGTGCAACCATGATCAGCTTCCTGAGGGTATGTCTTAAGCCTTCAAAATTAGCTTCATGAAGCTGGGTTTAAATTAGTAAGTAAAGTAGTTCACCAGTTTAAATTCATTTTGACATCTTGGAGCAGATTTTATAGCCAACATTGCAAAACTGCCAAGTTTCCAGGTCCCAATACCCCATTACAGGAGGGAGATTTTAGATTGCCACCAATTTAATCATCATGTCAATGCTGATTTCAGTGGGTAGAATCAGTGATTACAAATATCACAGAACTTTGGGGTATAAGTTAAAAATTAAGACTGGCCAAAAGGCTCCTTCCTGGAACTGAGTGCCTTGGCAGTTCTGACAGTGTCATAGTCTTTTCAAATGACACAAAGTTATAATCCTACGCTCTAACACTCTAATTTTTACTAACGGTTGAGATCCAGAATATGGGGTTTGCTTTACACGGGTCTCAGACTACATCATGGCATTAGTTTCAGGGTATTTACAGATCCCCCGTAATATGCCTGTTAGCATCAATGACCCGACTTATTGCAAAATTTTACCCCTTTCATATATCAACAAGCAGAACATTTAATCCTCTACATAATTACAACTTAGCTCGTATCGTTGACGTGCTCTGTAGAGGTGCTTGACTGGTTTGCTTAGTCTCAAAGTCCCATTATATAGGATTATAACTTTGTGTCAGTGTGAGATCGCTCTGCTACAAGACCACATAGTTTTCAACGACAAATGTAGTACATTTGCTAGGGCATTTTCCATGCTCTCTTGGGATACAATGTGAAGCCTCTGATCAGCTTCTCTACCATGATGAGAATAAAGAACACGAAATACAAAAAGAGGGCCCAGTATTTCCAGATTACATCGCTGCAGCAATATACATGCAATCCCTCCCAGTTGCTTCAAAATGACTCCATAGGTAGGCAGGGAATCTTCAAACATAACTGAAACCCCTTTACCCATTCTTGCTTCAGGGTTAATTAAATAATTGGTCAGGCAAAGTTGTGATAACATTAACACTTCAAGTTTTGAGAGTCAAGTTTCAGAAATACAAACCAGATCTGGTTGATTATCAAAGATTAAATAAGATTTATTTACCACTGATCTTGTATTGAAATAATACATTTTTAAAGGATTAGGAGATGAAACTATGTTAACACAAGAAGTACTAAATAAAGTACTTTAAAGAGGTTAGCAATGAGAGATAAGCTTTTTCCTGCCTGGTTTAGATCAATATCACTTATAGCCCTAAATCATACAAACATGTCTTTCAACATCCTCAGGCACCTTTCCCTTGTCAATGAATCTGTCAAGGATGCATTTGTGACTCATCTGCCATTAACAGCCCTGCAGATAATGATAAAGATTATTTTTTATGCTTTGTCAGGGGTGGGACTGTCCTTTAAGCAGCACAGAGGAATAAACATCTAGGATTTTTCTGGTTGGATACCCATTTGGGATATACCTGGGGAGAAATTAGGTGTGTTCCTTAGACTATTTTTCCCCAGTTTTGGAGGGAAAGCATCTTTCCTCTGCCTCTTCTCTGCTGCCTGGTAGCAAGTGCAATGCCTACACTTAGCAGGCCAAAGCCTTGTAAGTTTGGGCTGTGGGAAATCACTCAGATCCCAGTAGAGGAAGTTTTTGCATCCCTATTTCCTGCTTCCTAAGAATAATATTGAGCTCTGACTAAGGAAGAGAGTTTCAGATCCTGTGAGGGATGTTATCCTTGGAAATGCAGAGATAAAGGCATAAACAAGAACCATTGAGTCACAAAAGATTAAAGTTTTGCAGGAAACAAAATTTGCTGTAGAATCTCTATGGATTGAAATTCCATGTAAAAAGGGGAAGGCAATGGCAGTGGGGGTGTACTATCGACCGCCTGGCCGGAATGAACAAATGGATGATGAAATGCTCAAAGAAATCAGGGAAGCTAACAAAAGTTACAACACAGTAATAATAATGGGTGATTTCAATTACCCCAGAATTGACTGGATCAGGGTCATGCTAGGGAGATAAAGTTTCTAGATGAAATAAATGACTGCTTCTTAGAGCAGTTGGTTCATGAACCGACCAGAGGGGAAGCCATTTTGGACCTAGTCCTTAGTGGAAGACCAGATCTGGTGCGAGAGATAAGGGTGTTGGGGCCACTTGGCAACAGTGATCATAGCACAATCGTGTTTGATTTAATTAATGGAGGAGGGATGGTAAGGAAATCCATAGTACTACCTTTTAACTTTCGAAAGGGAGACTATGATAAAATGAAGAAAATAGTTAAGAAAAAACTAAAAGGAGCAGTTGCAAAGGTTAAAGACTTGCATCAAGCTTGGGTGTTGTTTAAAAATACTATCTTGGAAGCCCAGACCAGCTGTAATCCATTCTTTAAGAAAAGTGGAAGGAAGTCCAAAAAACTGCCAGCATGATTTATAGGTGAGGTCAGAGAGGCTGTTGTTGCCAAAAAAAGCATCTTTCAGGAAATGGAAAAAAGAGCCAATTGACAAAAACTGGAAACATCATAAGCACTGGGATGGAAGGCATTGATAAGGCAGTCAAAGAGAGAATTAGAGAAGAAGCTTGCTGTGGAAGCAAAAACGCATAATAAAGACTTTTTCCAGTACATTCCTAGCAAAAAACCTGTGAGAGAATCAGTTGGGCCATTAGATGATAGAGGGGTAAAACGGGCACTAAGAGGGGAAAAGGCTATAGTGGAGAGACTGAATGAATTCTTTGCTTCGGTCTTTACTTGTAGGGATGTTACCCATGATTGAAGTGGTATTTAAAGTTGATACTGCGGAAGAATTGAAAGCAATATCAATACACCAGGAAGATGTATTACAACTATTTGATAAACTGAAGAGTAGCAAATCACCTGGACCAGATGGTATACATCCAAGGGTGTTGAAAGAACTGAAATATGAGATTGCAGACCTGCTATTAGCAATCTGTGAACTATCATTAACATCATCTGTAATACCTGAAGATTGTAGGATAGCCAATGTAACGCCAATTTTCAAAAAGAGTTCCAGGAATGATCCTGGAAACTACAGACCGGTGAGCCTGATGTCAGTACCAGGAAAAATGGTAGAAATCAACATAAAGAACAAAATTACTGAACATGTAGATAGTCATGGCTTAATGGAAGACAGCCAACATGGCTTTAGACAAGGAAGATCTTGTCTTACTAATCTGCTATGGTTTTTTGAAAATGTGAATAAACAGGTAGACAAAGTTGAGTCGGTTGAAATAGTGTATCTGGACTTTCAGAAAGCCTTTGACAAGGTCCCTCATCAGAGACTTTTGGCAAAACTAAAAAGTCATGGGATAGGAGGTAGTGTACTACTGTGGATCAGGAACTAGTTAAAAGATAGAAAGCAGAGGGTAGAGCTAAATGGCCAATTTTCCCAATGGAGAAAGGTGACTAATGGAGTACCCCAGGGATCTCTGCTGGGTCCTATGCTTTTTAACATATTCATAAATGACCTGGAAATGAGAATAACAAGTGAGGTTATCAAATTTGCAGATGACACAAATCTATTTAAAGTTGTTAAAACCCATGAGGATTGTGGAAAATCGCAAGAGGATCTTGATAAATTGGAAGATTGGGCATCCAAATGGCAGATGAAATTTAATGTGGAGAAGTGCAAAATTATGCACCTAGGAAAGAAAAACCCAAACTATGGTTAAAAGATGCAAGGTTCCACATTAGGAACCACCACCCAGGAAAAATATTTAGGCGTCATTGTGGATAACATGTTCAAACCCTTCGCCCAGTGTGCAGCGGCAGCCAAGAGAGCAAATAGAATGCTAGGTATCATAAGGAAAGGAATGGAAAATAAGACAAAGGATATTATAATGCCTCTGTATTGTTCTATGGTGTGATCGCATCTTGAATATTGTGTGCAATTCTGGTCGCTGTATTTCAAAAAGGATATAGTGTTATTAGAAAAGGTACAGAGAAGAGCCACCAAAATGGTAAAGGGGATGGAAGGATACCCCTATGAAGAGAGGCTAAAAAGGTTAGGACTCTTCAACCTTGAAAAGAGATGGCTGAGGGGCGATATGAATGTGGTCTATAAATTAATGAATGGAGTGGAACGGGCAAACATAGATCCATTGTTTATGCCAACAAAATATAGAAAGACTAGGGGGCATGCAATGAAGCTATAGGGTAACCTATTTAAGACTAATAGGAGAAAATATTTTTTAACTCAACGTGTAATCAAACTCTGGAATTTGCTACCAGAAGATGTAGTAAAGGCTGTTAGTATAGCTGGGTTTAAAAAAGGTTTGGACAAGTTTCTGGTGGAAAGGTCCATAAACCATTATTAAAATGGACCCAGAATAGCCACCTTTTGCTCCAATACAAGCATTGTGGAATCCGTGTCTTTTGGGGAAACTGCTAGGTACTTGTGTTGGAAACAGGATACTGGGTTTGATTGACCTTGGTCTGACCCAGTATGGCATATCTTATGTTCTTATGTTAATCTGCCTTATCCAATAGGAGGTTCACCAAAGGCCCCTTATATATTTAAAACTTCTTGGTCCACACATTCAAAAGGGTTTATCCAGTTAGGAGAACCTGCTAAGCAAATAAACCCTACTAAGCCTAATATTTGGTGGTACTATCCGGAAAGTGCTGCTGAATATATCCTCTAATCACCGCAGCACTATCTACTAGTTAGTCTACTAACCGCATAAGTAATTGCAAATTAAGACAAAAATAGCAGGCCTAACTTTATGGAGTCTGGCCATCTGGATAACGGCTGAATATTGCTTTTCTGTAGATAGTCAGTGGCGGTCACTGCTGAAATCGGACGTTCAACGAAAGCTACTACCCAGGTATTTCCACTGAATATCCGGTTTTACTTTTGCCTGCGGTTGCCAGACTTTCAAAAAATGTTGACTACTGTGGGCTGAACATCGGCATGCTTTGTCTAATAGTTGCTTCTAAAATTACCCTGTACTAGATATGAACATAATAGACGAAGTTGTTTACAACAGGGACTGGAAAAGTATGACATTAAATATCTTCAACAATAATAACATTCATACAGTAAACATCTGAGAAACAAAACCTAAGATAAGTACCATATATATTCCTACAGGACTCCTCAGAATGGGGCTCAGAAAGGGGAAAATCACTTTTGTTTGCATCTTTGGAACAGATCGACTGTCCTGGTTCTCCAATCAACCATCTTTCTCAGTGCCTTCTCCCTTCCCCATAGAGGATCAGCACTTTGTGTCATCCCCTCTTCCCTTTCTTGTATGGGGGTTTTATTTCACTGTACCCTGAATCCTCCCACAGCCCATTTTTGTCAATCACTCTTTGCTTCCAGGCCAAACACATCACTATCCCTCTCCCTAGATTATCCTAATCACTCATCCCTTATACTGCAGCTTGTCCCACACCACTCTTTTACACTAAGCCTATGCGTAAAACTCTCTGGGATATCATGGTCTGCCTGGCGCTTTATGCACAAAAGGTCAGAGTGATGAGAATGGTCACTAAAAGGGGCTACTTTGAGTGGGAGGGCTGTAAAATTGAATTATTCCATGATTTGGCACCCAGTACACTACAGCGGAGAACGTTGCATCCCATTACGCAGTACCTGTGGACTGAAAAAATACGCTATTGCTGGCTCTTCCCTTTTGGGCCATTGTCTGAAATAAATGGCTGGGCAGTGCAGGTGCGCTCCGAAGGCGAAGTCTGGGATAAACTCGAACAAGAAGGCACCCCTAATTTGCCAGAGCGCACTGCCACTAAGCCAGAGACCCAGGCCCTTCTGACCTCCTTGCACTGGCAGAGAGTATCTAGCAAGGGCCAGCATCTATGACACCTTTCAGGAGGTCGGGATAGCTGTGCGGCTGTGAAGATGGAGCAATCTGAGCCAGGCAACTGAAGGGACTGCCTCTTCCAGAGGATTTGTTGGACAGGTTGGGATGGGACTATCATGCTCTCTGAACTGTTCAAGGGGGGAGAGAGTGTTGCTGCAGGTTTTTGGTGGGATGAGGAGAATGAGGTGGGGGGATGCATGGAGAGGCTAGAAGTGAGTGTGAAAGGGAGAAGGGGGAGGAGGTGTATGGTTGCTGGTGAGAATGGGGGAGCGGTTGAACAATGATTGACTTGTGAGTTGGGGGGGTTCTGTATGTAATTCAGCATCCACCAGGGTCTCTTCCTCAGGAAGATGGGCAGAGTGGGGATCTGAGGGATGGAGGGGAGGAGCGGGGAGGGGGGAATAGTGGAAGAGGAGACATCTTTGGGGGGGCAACTTGCCCAGGGTGGGGAAGTGTTGCCATGGCTGCTAGGCTGAGAGTGGGGACTATAAATGCCCGAGGGCTAAATTTTCCCCAGAAGCAGAAATTGCTCATGAATGAGGTGTGGGGGTCTTCATTGGCAAGTGGTATTTGTGCAAGAGACACATCTTTTGGTGCGAGATGAGTATTTGTTAAGTCTACGTTCCTTTCCCATGGTCTTCTTTGCGGCAGAGGGGGGAGTTGCAAATGGGCGGGATGGCTATTATGATTCAGGGGGATGTCCCTTTCAGTGTGGAGGGATGGCGCATAAGGCAAACAGGTATGCACTGGCAGTGTGGGGTGAACCTTTTGGTAAGCAGCTCATTTTTTAAAATGTCTATATACCTAATGTGGATCAGCCAGGCTTTTGGCTAGAATTGGGGAGATGGATGGAGGAGAAAATACAGGGTCAGTTATTGGTGGGGAGGGGAATTTTAATATATCACTGGATGGATTCCTGGAAGGGAAAGCAGGGAGGGGGCAGGGATTACGGGGCAGGTGGACTACAGCAGTTTATGCGGGATTTTGGCCTTGTAGACCTTTGGAGGGTACTACCCCTACTGCAAAGGACTACACATTTTTTTCAGTAGTACATAGTAGCTATAGTAACATTGATTATATTTAGGGGATAGCTATTGGGTGGATGGTCTTGAGGTAGTGAAGACTGGTTCTATAACGTGGTCAGACCATGCTCCCACTGGAGGTGATATTTGGTGGGTCCTCAGAGCCCTCTTTGTGCAGATTTTGGAGGTTGAATGATCATCTGTTGAAGCAGGAGAGGGAAGTCAGGGCTCTGGAGGGTGTTATCAGTGAATATTTGGAGTTTAATGATACGGGTGAGGTTAATACAGGAATTCTGTGGGATGGACTCAAGGCGATGATACAGGGACATTTGGTGCACTTGGAGGCATGGAAGAAGCATGAGTGAGAAGAGCGAGCGTGGATGTTCACTTAACGAGTGGAGGCTTTAGAAAGCAATCATAAAAGGGTGCAAAATAAGAGGACTTGGGAGTACCTGGCTGAGATGCATAGACAACTTACCGGACTGCAACTAGAATGTATATTATATTATTATTTATTTATTTATTTATTACAGGCTCTTATATACTGCACTATTTGAGATCAGTGCGGTTTACAATATAACAATATACCAGAACAACAGGTTGTTTGGTTTTACATATAACAGGAACAAGAACTTGGATAAAACGAGGGGGAAAATGTTGAACTGAAACTATTTACATATGTAATTACATGTATATACAGCAGTATTATTCTTAGGTTGGGATGGGTCATGTGGAACAGGTGATTAAAAGGAGATGGGAGGTTAGGTCGGTGTTTGGCTGGTCTGGTAATATTGGGGAAATAGGTGGGATTTGAGTGCTTTTCTGAACTGCGTTAGATCGGAGATAGCCCTAATCTCCGGTGGTAAGGTGTTCCAGCACTTAGGGGCATAGAAGCTGAAAGCCCTGTTAGATGTCGCTAGTGAGCATTTTGTTGCTTCCTTAGGGATTATTAGCGCATTTGTAGAAATAGTTCTCCTAGCTCTGTTAGGTGGAACGGTCTGAATGAGATCTATTAGAGAGGAGGAGGTGATGCCTTTGATAGCCTTGAAGGTGAGTAATAAGGTCTTGAACAACAGTCTCCCATGTATGGGGAGCCAGTGAAGCTGCTTCAGAATAGGTGTTACATGGTCTCTTCTTGATGCTCCATAGAGGACTCTGGCAGCGGTGTTCATGGCAAGCTGTAAAGGGTTTAAAGTGGAGTGTGGGAGGCCTTGAAAAATGGCATTAGCATAGTCGAGGTGCGGTAGGGTTAAAGCTTGGAATATCGTCCGGAGGTCCTCGGGATCAAGCAAGGAGCGAAGGTGGCGGAGAGTCCGGATTTTGAGGTAGATCGCTCTGACAACATTGGTTATATGTAATTTCATATCCAGGTGTTGGTCCAAAGTAACCCCATGATATCGGATTGAGGGCTTTGTTTGGAGCTCGGCTTCTTTCACCTTTATATGGGGTGGCGGTGTGAAAGATAGGTCCCTGGAGATGAAGAGAACCTCAGTTTTCTTGTGTTGAATGCGGAGGTTCTGGGATTGAAGCCATTCAGAGACTGCATCAAAGCATTTGGTTAGCGGAGAAAGATCCATGTTGACTGTGGAAAAAGGCATGTAGAGAAGAATGTCATCTGCATATATCAAGCAGTCGACTTTGAAGGACTTGATGATGTTGCAGACGGGCTGTATGTATATATTAAATAATAGTGATGATAGGGATGAGCCTTGTGGCACACCTTGTCTTTGATGGAAGGGTGTGGATGTTGCTGTTCCAGAGGTTACATACTGCCATCTCTGATCCAGGTATGATCTGCACCAGGCAAGAGCAGTGTCGTTGATGCCCTTTTCTTTTAGCCGCCCTATTAAAAGATCGTGATGTACAGAGTCAAAGGCAGCAGCGATGTCCAAGAAGATAAGAACAAAGCCTCGGCAGATGTTGTCAATGCCCGTGATAATGTTGTTGCAGAGGGTGGTGAGGAGGGTTTCTACACCGTGGCACTCTCTGAAACCATGCTGGCATTGGTCGAGGGGAGGTGGTGTCTATATGGTCTTGTATTTGCCTTTGCGCTTCCTTTTCAATTATTTTAGCTAGAAGGGGTATAACTAGCTATGGGTCTATAAGATTCAACCTTTTGTGGGTCAAGCTTGGTGTTCTTCAAGAGAGGTCTAATAGACGTTCTCAACTGACGCTTGCAACTGATATTGTATCAGTTGCAAGCATCAACCAAATATATCATGCATTAGATAACAGATTGTGTGGAAATCACAAGAGCAGGCATGTGTGACCACTATTGGCAAGGTGAAGGAGCCTCAAGACTGGCTTCTGTATAAGAGGGCAGAGAAACGAGAGCTATTTGCACAATACTATATGGAGCTGTATGCAGGAGATGCAGGGGTGAATAAGGATAGGATTTGGAATTATTTGGGGGAGGTGGGGGAGAGGCTGGGTCAGCTAGGAGAGAGTGATCAGGAGGGGTTGGAGAGAAACATCACCGAGGAAGAAGTGCAGATGGTCATCCAGGGCCTGGCTCTGAACAAAGGCGCCTGATCTGGATGGGTTAACTGGGGTCTTCTACAAGAAACTGGCAGCCCCCCTTGTGCAACAGGTGTTTAATGCGATGTTGCAGGGTGAGTGGTTACCTCTTTCGATGTGTCAGGCAGCAATAATGGTTTTGCCCAAACCTGGGAGGGATCCAGCGGTCTGTGGTTCATATCGCTCCATTTCCTTGTCTCAATGTGGATGTAAAAAGTTTGGCCAAAGTCCTGGCTGATAGGCTGAGTCCATTGCTCCCGGGGTGATACACCCTGACCAGACAGGATTCATCCAGGGGCGACAGGCAGGGGATAACATTAGACTGGTTCTGCAATTATCCTGGTTGGCCGCAGAGAGGGGCAGGGGGCCATGTTGCTCTCTATAGATGCAGAAAAGGCCTTTGATAGGATACAATGGGATTTTTTTATTTCCTGTGTTGGAGAAGGTGGGCTTGGTTCCCTGCTTCTTGTCCTGGATTCATGTGCTTTATTCTGCTCCAGAAGCGGCTGTTCGAATTAACGGGGATTACTCGGCCTTTTTCCCTCTTGCTAGAGGGACGAGGCAAGGGTGTCCCCATCCCCCCTGTTGTTTGCCCTTGTAATGGAGCCCTTGGCGACACAGGTACAGGAATTGAGCGATATCCAGGTGGGACAGGGACACCATAAAGTTGCATTATTCGCAGATGATCTGTTGTTCATGCTCACCAGACTTGTGACCACCCTGCCAGTGTTGCTTTGGGAGTTGCTGGAATACTGGCTCCTATCTGGTTCTAAAATTAACTTTGATAAAACTGAGGCTCTTAATATTTCCCTTGAGGAGAACTTGATGACTCAATTGCAGGCAAATTACCCCTTTAAGTGGGCCCAACAGTCTATTCAGTACCTTGGGGTGTGGGTGACATCCTCCGTGAAAGGGGGTTTATTCGGCGAACTATCCCTCCCTATTTCGCTAACTGGAGCGGGATTTGGAAAAAGGGGGGGGGGGGAGATATTGTGGTTGGGACGTGATGCAGTAATTAAAATGAATGTGCTACCTCGACTGCTTTTCCAAGCCATCTCTATTAGAGTGGTTTTGGGGAAGCTGCATCACATCCAGAGGAGGGGTTCAGGGCTTTACAGCAACTCACCGGAGATGCAGCAGGTTGTAAAGATCCTGCACACATGTTCAGGGCTTTACAGGAGCTTACTGCCACTGTAGTCTAGGCATTAGAAGCTGATTTTAAGGACCCCAATTATCTGTTCCACCACTGCCCTGGTCCTCTGGTGTACCTGGTTGTATCGCTCCTCTTGCAGGGTCTGTGGGTGGTGCATAGCTATCAGTAGCAATGGTCAGAGAGGGCATCCACGGTCACCTGTGGGCACTGTACCCTCTAAGCTGTGCGTATGTGCACGCGCACACACCTCGCCGAGTGAGCGCACATACTTTACAACAGAGTGCACAAAAATTATGGTTCTGATTCTGATAGAAAACAACACAGACGTCTTAAAATTTAAAAGTTGTTGTGTATTTACGGTTTTCACAAGTTTTACAATATTTTCTAGTGCAATCAATGTGGTGTACATACTGTATTCTGACGTGTAGTCAAATTTTAAAGTATATAACTCCGAGTGTCGTTATGTGGCGCACAAAAATTTAACCTTCCTTCAAAAGCTGCACAACTGATATTTTATGCCCAAACAGCCTACAGAAAATTAGAGGGAACATTGCCTGTGGGAGCAGTGGGATAGGCACACCTGTGCCAGGTGTGTTGGGGTTGGAGGGATGGGTGGGTAGTAGACATGTTTACAGTGCCTTTCATATGACTGTGATATGAGGCAGTGCGTTCTCGTAACATTTCCTGCAGAGCCCTGTGCATTATGTCATTGCTTGGCTGCTGTTCAGACTCTTGCCATGTCTCCAAGATCCACTGCTTCAGCGCATTCTGAGGCTTTACCACCTCTGGCCTGCTTTTCTTCACTGGGAGTCCCCTACTACTGTTCAGATGTGTTCCCCCTGTGACTGCATCACTAATGTGCAGCCTCTCATCCTGGCCCCTCAAGCTTCCCTTCTGACTATGCACCTGTGTTGGGGAATATCAGATAACATGTGCCCACACTACCGTGTCCTATTCTGGGGTGCCTCCCCACATAGTTGCATAACTCACATTTCTATCACATTTGCTCACATCTGTGTCCACTTACCATGCATCTCCAAGGTGTCCTGTGGCTGCTGCTTTTCCCAGGCCAGACTGCGACAGGATGAAGGCATCGAGGCAGGAGCATGGGAAACAGGCACATACGTCAGTGATAAGCATGTGGGCATTGACTACCACTTACATATTCATAGAGTTTTAATTGTGGCAGTTTCAGAATGCCCTATGGTCCTGATCCAGTGCCCTCAGTGCAATATGTGTGCAGTCACTGATACCAATGACAAATGGGAAGCCAGCTATATCATAAAATGCCTGCATCGTCTCCTGTCTTTGCTCATGTGTGGTGGAGAATGTGGTATAAGTTTGCATCCTTCTCACCAGGGCAGTGGTAAAGGCATCAATATAGTGGCATGTGGCAGACTGAGTGATGCCAGTGGTGGCACTCACCACATGCTAGAAACATCCTACGGCCAGGAACCCCAGTGCTGTGGTCACTTATTGAGCCAGTGGCTTCAGGCGGTGGTTGGCTGCAAACCCCTGTACAGCATCCCACACAGCTCTGTTATGGTGTCATTGTCCAGTTCATGTAATACTATAGAACAAGATACCGTTAAGACCCTCAGTGATATTTTTTATAGTATTTTTTGTCGGACATAAATTGTGAAGGGAAGGCACTGTGAACCATCCCCCAATCACAATACATATCCCTTTTATTCAACCCAAAAGGTTTAAAACAGACTCAAAAGCAACATAATTGCATCACTCAAAGAAAAACCTCACTTATCTGGAACATGCGCGACGTGCACGTTTCGGGGAAAGAACCCCTGTATCAAGTGCTCTCAACTCCGCTCACACAGAACTCAATCCACCATGTAACTGGCAAAAAATGCCGAAAAGTTGGCTGCTCAAAACGAGGATACTGATTTAAGATTGGCTAACATGAGTCTGCCTATCATCTCGGATCACCAATCACAAGAAGGGAATCCCCACATGTTAGGGAACCCCCTGCCGTGAGAGGTTAATGTCAAACTACTTCCAACCAATCGATCTCACAGTTCAGTCCAGTAGGGGAAACAGCTTGTAGAAGAAATATCCAACGCTGTTCAAGCTTGCGTAATTTAAAAGTCCGGTCCCCCCCTCGAGGATCCTCTGGAACATGATCAATTACTGTCCACCTCAAATGTTGGAAATCATGATTAAACTGTAGACAATGTTGGACGATTGGAGCTGTCAATAATGATTGTCGAAGACGACTAGCATGCTCAGTTAAACGAACCCTAATCTTCCGTGTGGTGCTGCCCACATATCTCAGAGGGCAGTTACATTCAATAAAATAAACTACATAGATGGAATTACATGAGGTTTGCCACCGACGATAAAAAATGCGGCCCGTATGTAAGTCAGTCCAGGAAGAACCAGAAATAGTGGTATTGCAAAACTTGCAACTAGTGCAAGGCATATGTGTCCCAGTTCGTCGTTGAGGATATACCAGTTCATAGCATTGGTACACTACCTCCTCCAACAGCTGCAGGTATGTTACTCTCATTCTCTATATACGTGGAGTACGGTATGTGTGCCTCTCACTGGGCCAATGGCTGTTGTTGTTGCTGCACACTGTGCTGCTGCCTCTGTCCCATGGTGCATCGGTGGAGTCTCCATCTCCACTGTAGTATGTGCAGGCCCCACACTGCATGGGCAGTACCTAATATTCATTTTTGCTGATGCTCCACGCAATGTGTACTGCCATTTCACTAGGTCAAATGCGCCCAAAAACCTGGCCAAAAGATACATGGTTTATGGTGTTCAGATCAGTGCTGTTGAATATCTTTGCTAACTGAGTATGTTGAGGCACGCCCCTGTTACACCCTGTTACGCCCCTGCAGATATCTAGTTAACGCCATATGTCCTGCACGAATATTTGCCCATCAGTGTTTGACTGACAATGCTAGATACCCAGATATGTACCACTTACATAGGTAATGCTGCTTACCACCGCCTAAGGGTTGAAATATTGGACCCTACACCTCTAGAGGTGTAAAGATCCTTATTGCAAAAAATGAGGCTGCAAAACCATTTTTGTACACTTGTTTTCACAAAATGTATGTATGTATGGTTACATGCTACATTCCTGATAATTTTCTTTCCTTGAATCCTGCGAGATCGGAACTAGATCAGTTGGTAAAGCTTCCTTGCTAACAGATGGAAGCAGAATGAGCAACTTTCAATGATGTCATCACTCAGTATATATGCTGTGCAGCACTAAGAGAAGCCAATTGACACTTACCAAGCAGTAAGCAAGACTGAGAAACTGAGAAATGCAAAACATTAGTAGCCAGGAACTCAGTTTTTCAACAAACATCTTGAAGAAGAATTTGGCTGTCTTACCACACTGACTTTGTGTCAGGAACTGATACTGACCAGGCAAACAAAAGGCAGCAGGATTGTGCAACCCGTAGAGCCTTCTAGGGTGGGTCCTGGACTGGCTTAGCAGTATTCAAGGAAAAAAAAAAGTATCAAGTATGTAAAATGTATTCATCTTTATTATCCTGCTAGACCAGTCCAAATGAGTGAGATGCACCCAAGAAGTCAGGAATCAAGGTGGGAGGAAGACAATATATGGACAGAATTGCTCTGTAGTGCTTCACAGAGGTGCTCAGCGAATACCAAGTAGCTACCTTACAGGTTTCCTCAGAAGACACCGAAGTAGACTTCACCCACAAAGAGGCTTGCACCTTAATAGAGTGAGCTCTGAATCCCTCGGGCACATGCTTACCAGCCAGAATATACAGTGACCAATGGCCTCCTTAATCCAGCTGGCAATAGAGGACTCGGCACTGCCAGTCCCTTCCTTAGCATGCCAAGGAGGACAAAGAAATGATGTGACTGATGGAATGAATATTAAGTTCCCGATAAAGATAAAGATATCTGATCAACACCCTCTGCCCATGCACACGATGCAGTGAGGGGTCATTTTGAAAATCCTCCTCCGAGAAGGAGGGCTTTCTCCCTAATACCTATGCACTGCTTCTTAGGATCAGGTAGAGGAATGAATGCTGTAGGATGCTGGACATCTTCCAGGAAAAAAAAAGGGGAACCTGCAAACCTCACCCAAGAGCAGACTCTACTACATACAGAGCATCCAAATGGCAGATGAAATTTAATGTGGACAAGTGCAAAGTTATGCACCTAGGAAAGAAAAACCCAAACTATAGTTACACGATGCAAGGTTACACATTGGAAACCACCACCCAGGAAAAAGATTTAGGTGTCATTGTGAATAACATGTTAAAACCCTCCGCCCAGTGTGCAGCGACGGCCAAGAGAGCAAATAGAATGCTAGGTATCATAAGGAAAGGAACGGAAAATAAAACAAAGGATATTATAATGCTTCTGCATCATTCCATGGTGTGACCGCACCTTGAGTATTGTGTACAATTCTGGTCACCGTATCTTAAAAAGGATTTAGCGTTATTAGAAAACATATAGAGAAGAGTCACCAAAATGGTAAAGGGAATGGAAGGATACCCCTATGAAGAGAGGCTAAAAAGGTTAGGGCTCTTCAACCTGGAAAAGAGACGGCTGAGGAGAGATATGATAGAGGTCTATAAATTAATGAATGGAGTGGAATGGGTAAACGTAGATCGATTGTAAACTTTACATCATCAGAATATAGAAAGACTAGGGGAGATGCAATGAAGCTACAGGGTAAACTATTTAAGACTAATAAGAGAAAATATTTTTTCACTCAATGTGTAATCAAACTCTGGAATTTGTTACCGGAGGATGTAGTAAAAGCTGTTAGTGTAGCTGGGTTTAAAAAAGGGTTGGACAAGTTCCTAGAGGAAAGGTCCATAAACCATTATTAAAAGGGA
The DNA here is from genome assembly GCA_033557465.1 of Ichthyophis bannanicus. NCBI lineage: Eukaryota > Metazoa > Chordata > Amphibia > Gymnophiona > Ichthyophiidae > Ichthyophis > Ichthyophis bannanicus. The sequence goes on from CM066038.1 coordinate 102,289,500, forward strand.
CTTGAGATATCACTGCTTGACCCAATACAAGCATTGAGGAACCTGTGTCTTTTGGGGAAACTGCTAGGTTCTTGTGACCTAGATTCGCCACTGTTTGGAACAGGATACTGAGCTTGATGGACCTTGGTCTGACCCAGTATGGCATATCTTACTATAGAGTCCTGAGAGGGCAGAAAAGGGACCCTTCTGTGAAAAGGCGGGATCTTGAATATGTGTAGCTTTCCTTCAGGGGAATCACCCCAAACTCCTCAGATTTATCTTCCTAAGAAAGAACTTCTCTTGAGTCTCTTAGCCAACCCTAAATGGGATAAGGCTGGACTCCCAGGGGAATAGATAAGTGCAAGGGCGATGTGGGGGCTTTGACTTCTCCACTGACCATGACAGAAGTGCTCAATAACCCAGAGTCCCCCGTAGGGGAGGCCTTGATCTGACCTTTGCAAAGGGAGTGCTATGCAGCAAGAAAGGACTGAACACAGTCTGTAAGCTGTTTCAGCAGGTGCTTTTCCAAGCCAGTATAAAGAGAACCATGGGTTACCAAGAAGGACTGCTGGCCAGAGCCTAAAGCCTCTGAATCCCTTGATCACCAACGCCTGGCTGGCCCCCAAGAGGACTGCCTGTCCTGCAGGTGGGAAGGACATACCGGGCTCAGAGGAGGCATTAGCACCAGCATGGGTCCTGACAATGCTGAAAAAATTAGGCCCTGGGGATCTCCACCACAGAGAGGTCAAAGAAGCCTTCCACAGAGCTGGCCCAAGGAGAACCCCATGAGGCACAACCTCAGGCAGTTGCCATAATAACCATGCTCCATGCAGCAAAAAAAAAGAGCCTCCTGAAAAAAATGTACAGGCTGTATAAAAGGAACTGCTTAATAAGACAGCACAGGCGGGAAAAGAAACATAGAAACATGACAACAGAAAAAGACCACATGGCCTATCTAGTCTGCCCTTCCATATCAACCACTACAACAGTCCCCTTTTTTCCTTTAGAGATCCTCTGTGTTTGTCCCATGCTTCTTTGAATTCAGATACTGTCCTCAACTCTACCACCTCCACTGGGAGACTATTCCACGAATCCACCACTCTTTCAATAAAGAAATATTTCCGCATTATCACTCCTGAATCTATCCCCTTTCATCCTCATCCCATGTCCTCTCGTAGCAGAGCTTGCTTGCAACTGAAAGAGGCTCTCCTCCAATGCATTTATGCCATGGAGGTATTTAAACGTCTCAATCATATCACCTCTATCCCGCCTTTCCTCTAAGGTGTACATATTAAGATTTTTAAGTCTGTCCTCATATGCTTTAAAATGAAGACCACTAACCATTTTTGTAGCATCCTCTGTACTGACTCCAGCCTGTTTATATCATTTTGAAGGTGCGGTCTCCAGAATTGCACACAATACTCCAAATAAGGTCGCACCAAAGACTTGTACAGAGGCACTATCACCTCCTTTCTTCTGCTGGCCATTACTCTCCCTATGCACCCAAGCATCCTTCTAACTTCTGCTGTTGCCTTTTCTACCTGTTTAGCTATTTTAAGATCATCAGACACAATCACACCAAGGTCCCGCTCTTCTTTAGTGGACAAAGTACTTCACCCCTATACTATATTGCTCCCTTGGATTACTGCAGCCCAAACGCATGACCTTGCATTTTTTAACATTAAATCTCAGCTGCCAAATTCTAGACCATTCTTCAAGCTCAGCTAGATCCTTCCTCATGTTATCTACACCTTCCTGGGTGTCTACTCTATTGCAGATTTTGGTATCATCCGCAAAGAGGCAAACTTTACCTGACAGCCCTTCCACTATATCATTAACAAATATGTTAAAAAGAATAGGACCAAGGACAAATCCCTGGGGCACATCACTGGTAACCTCCTTTTCCTCAGAGTGAGCTCCATTTACCTGTACCCTTTGTCGCCTCCCACTCAACCAATTTCTAACCCAAGCAGTAACTTTAGGGACCATCCCTAGGGTGCTCAGTTTGTTTATAAATCGCCTGTGAGGAATGGTGTCAAAGGCTTTACTGAAATCTAAATACACCATATCTAGGGCTCTCCTCGGTCCAACTCCCTGATCACCCAATCAAAGAAATCAATCAGATCTTTCTGACAAAACCTGCCTCTGGTGAATCCATACTGCCTCAGATCCTGTAATCCGCTGGACTCCAGAAACCTCACTATTTTCTGTTTCAGCAGCGCTTCCAATAATTTACTCACCACCAAAGTTTCAACCACATCCTTACTTCCGCTTTTGTGTAAAAGGACCACATGTGCCTCTCTCCAGTCCTTCGGCACCACTCCCGACTCCAACGAGGCATTGAAAAGGTCAGTCAGTGGAGCTACTAGAACGTCCCCCTTCAGCATTCTAGGGTGTATCCCATCAGGTCCCATCGCTTTGTCTACTTTACGTTTAGTTAGTTTCTCACGAACACAGTCTTCTGAAAATTGTTTAAGATGCCTCTCACTTCTGTTCCTATTTGTTGGTGTTTTCTGAGTTCCTGTTCCTGGTTCTGGTTCTTTATCTGTAAACACAGAAAGGAAATATTTGTTAAGCAATTCAGCTTTATCCTCATCAGCTTCTACGTATTCCTCCCCTTCACCCTTGAGTCTGACAATACCACTTTTGCCCTTCCTCTTCTCACTAACATATCTGAAAAATGTCTTATCCCCCCCCATTTTATTGCATTGGTTATTTCTTCCTCATTTTGAATCTTTGCTTTCCTGACTATTTTGCTAGCATCTCTAAGTTTTTCTAAATATAGATGCCTGTCTTCCTCTCTCTGTGAACTCTTGTATTTCATGAAGGCCTCCCTCTTTTTCTTCACCTTTTCAGCTACTTCTTTTGAAATCCATAGCGGTCTCCTTTTCCTTTTACCTTTATTTATCATTTTAACAAAAAGGTTGGTTGCCCTTAAAATATCCCCTTTCAGTTTTGCCCATTGTTCTTATACATCCCCCAGCTGTTCCCATCCTGCTAATGACTCCCTGAGGTATTGGCCCATCTTGGCAAAGTTAGCTTTCCTAAATTCTAAGACCCTCGCTTTTGAATGGATTTTAACAGCCCTAGTCCTAATACTGAACCACACCATCTGGTGATTAGTGGATGCAAAATGATCTCCCATTATAACATCAGGAACACTTTCACCATTGGTAAGCACCAAGTCCAGTATGACCCCTTCACATGTGGGTTCTGTTACCAGTTGCCTGAATAGTTCTCCCTGTAGAGAATCCAGGATCTCCATACTTCTAGATGATACTGCAGCAATATTGAAATCTCCTATCAGTAGCACTTCCCCTTTCCTGGCAATGCTTCTTACGTCTTCAATTAACTCTCCGTCCACCTCTTCTTCCTGTGAGGGAGGACTATATATCACCCCAATGCAAATAGATTTCTCTTTCCCTCTTTCTAGGGCCAGCCACTTGCAGGTGGGCCCGCAGGGAGATGGCGGTTATCCATATCAAGTAGGCCTCCCTGTAGAGTGTGCGGGAGCCCATGCCTCCTTGCTTGTTGATGTAAAAACATTGCTACTTGGTTGTCAGTCTGGACAAGAACAGCCTTCTCCTGGGTTCAGGGCTGGAAGGCCCGCAGCACGTTCCGTATGGCTCGGAGTTCAAGGAGGTTGATGTGCAGGCATGCTTCGGCTGTGGACCAGATCCCATTCGTGTGCAGGATGAGCAGGTGCACTCCCAATCCGTGCTTCGATGCATCTGTGGTCAAGGTGATCTGTGATTGGGGTTGCCTGAGTGGCTTGTCTTCCTGTAGGTCCTCCAATGTTCTCCACCAGCTGAAGGTCTTTGGGTGCGGTGGTCTATGCCGACCTTGTGGTGCAGGGGTTGTCTCTGTTGGTCCCACAACCTCTGGAGGTGCCACTGAAGTTGGCGTATGTGCAGCCTGGCATGTGGGATGATATGCACCGCCGCCACTAGATGTCCCATGAGGCGGAGGAAGATCCGTGCTGAGGTTGTGCACAATGAGGAGATCTGGGCAGCTAGTACCATGATCTTGTCTGCTCTGAGGTGGGAGAAATGCCTTTGCCTGGGTGGTGTTGATGTGTGCCCCTATAATATCCAATGCCTTGGACGGTTGCATTTGTGACTTGCTATGGTTGATGAGGAAGCCCAGAGTTTGAAGTAGAGAGGCTGTAGTTTGGATCATCTCTCATGTTGCTTCTAGGGATCGTGCTGCAATCAGACAGTCGTCGAGATAGGGGAAGATGTGTATGCCCGCCTTGTGCAGGTGGGCCAAAATGACTGTGATGCACTTTGTGAAGACTCGTGGGGTTGAGGAGAGACCGAATGGCAGGGCCCTGGACTGGAAATGTTGGTTGCCCATTCTGAAACATAGGTACTTCTTCTGTGAAGGATGGAATGGTATGTGGGTGTAGGCATCCTGTAGGTCCAGTGATGTGAGCCAGTCATTCTCCAGGATCAGGGTGAGAATGGTACCCAGTGAGTACATGCAGAATTTTTCTTTGAGGCTGTGTCTCTTGAGTCACCTGAGGTCGAGGGTTGGGCGCCAGCCCCCAGACTTCTTGGAGACAAGGAAGCAGCGTGAGTTGAGGTTCAGGAACTGGTTCTGTGGCTCCTATCCGCAGAAGGCTGTGTATTTCCTGGAGGAGGCATGATGTGAGCACCACAGATGTCTGGCCGTAGTGGGGGGGGGGGGGGTGGTCTGGGAGTGAGGGGTTCTTTGAAGCGAATGCAGAAAACCCTTGTGGATTATTTGGATGATCCAGTGGTTTGTTGAGATGGCTACCCACACCTCCACAAAGAGTGCAAGGCGACCTCCCACAGGGACATCCCTTGGGGGCTGTTGGTCAAAACCCTTGTGTGGTCTGTGTCGAGGAGGGGTGCTAAGTTTTTTGAGGTTTTCTCTCTTGTGGATGAGATTTGTGCTGGTAGTTGTTTTTGTAGCACTGAGGATTCTGATAGCCCATGTGTTTAGGGTTCACCCCTAAACAAAGACTTGGGGAGGGGTGGCCTGCACAGAGTGGCAGATGTACCTACTCCTGTCATCTTACTGGGCAGACTAGATGGACCATACTGGTCTTTATCTGCCATCATTTGCTATGTTACTATGTGGTTGCGGCTGTAGGAGTTATTATATTGGTGAGTGTTTTTTTGGTTGCCGTATGATTTCGCAGGCCTCTGGCAGTTCATTCTGTCATTGGAGAGAGTTTGTATGATTGTGCAATTGTCCTTGATGCCGTCCACTGTTTCTTTTACTTTACTGCTGAAAAGGTTGTCCTCTAGGCAGGGTGCATTGCTATCCATTCATAGATGTCATCCCTTAGTCCTGAGGCGTTGAGCCATGCCATACAACGGGCAGTGATGGCCGTACCCACTGTGTGAGAGGCGGTCTCGAAGGCATCAAAGGCTGCTCTGATCAGGTGTTTGCTGCAGTCTGCCATGTTGTGAAACATGGGTGTCAGGAGTTCCTTGGTTTCATGAGGCAGAGAAGCCATCGTGTCTTTCGCCTTTTCCAGCAGTTGGTTAAGATAGGTGATGATTTGGAATTAGTGCAAGGCGATTCGTGCATTCAGCATGGCACTTGAAAACACCTTTTTGCCAATGCCATCGAGAAGTTTGTGGTCTCTTCCTGGCGGTATGTTCGAGTTTTGCCGTGAGGTTTTAGATCTCTTCAGAGTGGATTCCACCACAATGGACTGGTGTGGTAGCTGTGCTGCCTCGAAACCCGGTGCAGACTGTAAGTGGTACTTGAGTTCCAATCTCTTGGTGACGGTGGGTGTTGCCACCGGTGCATGCCACACTTTATCCCTAAAGTCCAGAAGCACTTGATGGATTGGCAGGGCCATGAGCATTTTGGGGGAATCGAGGTATTTTAGTATCCCCAGGATTTTGTTTTGTGGTACTGGGGCGCCTTTAGAAGAAAATCCGAGGTTTGTGGAGAGTTTCTGCAGAAACTTAGGAAACGTGAGGTCCTCTAGAGGGGAAGCAGGCGTCGGTGGTGGTGGCGGAGAGTCGTCGGAGGGGATGCCGGGGCCATGCCATGGGGACTGTGCACTAGAGTCATCCCCCAAACTCCAGACAGAGTCCTGTATCTTACCCTCATCATCCGTCACTGAGGATCTTGGCCAGGACGGTTGGTCGCATGTCAGTGTGAGATTGTCTGCTGCAGCTGGAGCTTGGTGTTGTATCAGAGTCTGGTGGTGCACCTGCGGATGTGTTGCCAGGGGTAGAGGCATTGTAAGGACTTGCAGCGGCATTGTTGGGCTATGAACTTGCCCCAAATCTCCATTAAGGTTCCCTGATGTGCAGCTAGGGGTGGTGCAGGGCAGCCTACTGAATGCCTGCTGGTCCTGTCTCCCAGAAAAAGCCCAATGTCATGTGGTTGTAAGCTGCTCCCCCATAGGCTGGGACCACGTTGGATGATCTTTTCTGTGCCTCTGCTGCTCCCCATAGGCTGGAGTCATGGTGGAGGATATTCTCTGTGCTTCCGTTCCTCCCAGTGTGTCTGTTTTCCTGCGCTTGCGATGATTGTCCCAGGCAGGAGAGGGGGAGGAGCTTTAGCCCGTTCTCCTGCTTGCATGCCGGACCCGGGAGGCGGAGTCATGTCATTGACATTGGAGGGAGGAGCTATGACACCGACGCCTGTGGGAATCATGGTGCCAGCATTCAGAGTCTTGCGGGATGTGGAGGCTGTGAGAAGAAAGCCTGTGCCGAGCTTCGGAGGTGTGGAGGAGGCTTTGAGAGGGGGCTCCTGCTCTTGATTCCCTCAACGCTGCCTGTTGGGTGAATTCTGGTGATTCGGGAGGGTGCGGAGGGTCAGTGCGCCGCTGTAGGGAAGCATGCTGCCCTAATGTGATCTCCGGGGAGGGTGGGGAGAGAAGGTCCACCGGCGCAGGAGCTGCAGAGGCTGACTTGGGGAGAGGAAGCTCTGGTCTTGGGAATGTGGTGTATGGGCTTACCTGCCCTGAAGCAGTCTCAAAGCTGGCTGGGATTGCTGGGGGCTCTGCCTGTCTCCCATTTGTGCAATCGACTTGCTCAGTGCGCTTGTTCTTTGGCTGAGCAGTCTGGTCCGGTTGTAGGCATGGCTGGCAGCAATCCTGTTCAGAGTGGCTGAGTCTCCTATTGCAGCAAAGGCACTTTCTTCCTTGCTCCGTCTATTAGATTATGAATCTGTTTTGTTTAGAGTTGTTTTTTTGGTTAAAGTAGTAGAAAATTGAGGAGAGCTGAAAATCCATCTGTCCTGGAAAGCAGATGGAAAAAAACTTAGGAAGTAAGGGCAGGGACAGGAACAGGAAGGGGAAGGATCTGGCTCAAACGAATAAAAAAAAATGAAAAAACATGATTCCTCTGAGCTAAGGGACTGCTAATCCGGTCACTTGGGATGGCACACGTAGGCATGGCTGACTCAGACTGCTTGTCCATGGAGAAAAACCTGGCCATACAATGAGGTCTTAGTCTTTTTCTTTAAGCTCAAATAGTTTCATTTTTAAACTCCAGCAGAAATAGGTTCTATTATGTTGGCCCAAACCAAGCTCAGTCATTGTGTTCCCGCTGCTTAAGTGCTATGTGTTGTGCAAAGATGCAGTTTGTCTTGCATCAGTACCTCTACGGGTAAAGCGTAGTTACCCACCTGTAACAGGTCTTGTCCAGGGACAGCAGGAATCAGTCCTAACATATGGGTGATGTTGGCGCTGACAGAGCCCGTGCAGAGCAAATACCCAGTTTTCAAAGAAAGCCTTTGGGATTGCAACCACGCATGCGTGGTCCCCTTCCCGCCCAAGGGTGCCATCTTGCTCATTCAAATGACATAGCTAAAACGACGACAAAACAAATGAAGATGATATGACTGGAACTCCAAGTGGAGGAGGGAGGGTTGTGAGGACTGATTCCTGCTGTCCCCGGAGAACACCTGTTACAGGTGAGTAGCTACACTTTCTCCGGGAACAAGCAGGAAGTCAGTCCTCACATATGGGATTCCCCAGCTACAGGCTACCATGAACCTATAGCCAAAAAAGGTTCCCTCATTGAGAGCTGCAAGCAGCAGCAATGAAATCCGTATAACGGACCAAACAGGACCTCTGCGTCCAAAGGAACTAGCACTCTGGTAGCCTGAACACAGAAGGGTTGGAGGGTAGGAGCTTCCTAGACCCCTAAAAGGTTATGGAGCACGGCCTGGCCAAAGGCACTGTCCCGTCGGGACTTTATCCAGGCAGTAATAAGCTGTGAAGGTATGGACTGAAGACCAGGCGGCGGCCATGCAGATGTCTGCCAGAGGAACCGAACGCAGGTGAGCAACTGATGTTGCAATAGCCCTGACCTGGTGCGCCGTGACCCGGCCTTCCAGTGAAAGCCTCGCCTCCTCATAAGCCTGGGCAATACAGTCCGCCACCCATGTGGACAGCGTATGCTTGGACACTGCCTCCCCCAGCTTACTGGGGTCGTAGGAAACGAAAAGCTGAGAGGCTTTCCAGTGGTTTTGAGTACGTTGAATATAGAAGGACAAGGCCCTCTTACAGTCCAAGGTATGGAGCACCGTCTCTGCCCAACTGGCCTGCGGTCTGGGAAAGAAGATAGGGAGCACCACCTCCTGGGTGAGGTGTAAAGAGGACACCACCTTTGGGCAAAATTTGGGATGCGTGCAACGCACCACCCTATTCTTGTAAAACCTGGGCCAGGAGCTCACTTACCCTTCGGGCAGAAGAGAGTGCAATCAGGAAAACCACCTTCCAGGAGAGATAGCAAAGGTGACACGTAGCCAGAGGCTCAAAGGGCAGCAGGGTGAGCTGCCCCAACACCACACTGAGATCCCATTCGGTCGCCAGAAGGCAAACCGGGGGCTTAGAGAGGAGTAGGCCCTTTAGGAAGCGGGACACCACTAGGTGGACTGAGAGGGGTTTGCCATCCACCTGAGGTGCACTCTAACAAAGTTAGACTTAAGCCCCGCCTGGGAGAGGTGGAGAACGTATTGTAACACCATGATCACCGGGAAAGAAAAGGGGTCGGCCCCCCCACTCAGTGCACCAAAGTGCAAACCTACGCCACTTAAAAGCATAGGCCCGTCTGGTAGACACCTTGCGCGAGGTCAACAAAACATCCTCCACTTCTTTCGGGAAGTGCAGCGGGGCTAAAGTCACCCTCTCAGCAACCATGCCATCAGCGAGAGGGAGCAGAGGCTGGGGTTCAGGAGAGAGCCCCCCTCCTGGGAAAGGAGCCGTGGAGCGGATCCCAAGGGTATGGGGGCCTCCACCACTAGCTGCAGAAGCAGTGGAAACCACGGTTGCCTGGGCCACCTTGGAGCTACCAAGATGACCGTGGAGAATCTTGAGCAGAGTCCTGGCGATCAGTGGTGTTGGGGGAAAAGCATACATAAGCCCCTCCGACCATGAGACCAGGAAGGCATCGGCGGCCACCCTGGCGGGTTGCGGCTGCCTTGAGCAGAAACGTGGTACTTGGTGATTGTCCGGGCTTGCAAACCGGTCCATCACCGGTTTCCCCCGGGTTTGGAAAAACCTGCTGGTAACCCCTGGGTCCAGCTGCCATTCATGTGGCTGGAGAATCCTGCCGAGTCTGTCAGTCAGCAAGTTGTCTTGGCCTGGCAGGTATACCACCCTGAGGAAAATGCCCTGCCGGACTGCATAAGAGCACAGATCCAGGACTTCCTGGCAGAGAGCACGGGACCCCGTGCCTCCCTGTTTGTTCACATAGAACATGACCGTCTGCACTAGGACTGACTGGTGGCCCAGGTGATGAGGGAAGGCCTTCAGGGCGAGATGAATGGCCCGCAGTTCCAGGAGGTTGATCTGCTGAGCACTCTCATCGGGGACCAAGTGCCCTGGGTGCGGTATCCCTCACAATGGGCTCCCCAGCCCAGCAGGGAGGTGTCTGTGGTGAGAACCCTCGAGTGGTGAGGGGCCTGGAAGGGCATCTCCGCCTCCAAGTGCCAGGCGATAGCCACCAGGTCAGGGACTGTACCAGCTGCCGGGTCACTCGGACTCTGTCCTGGAGATGTCCCGTGGCCTGGGACCATTGGTCCCTGAAGCACCACTGTGCTGTTTGCATTTGGAAGCAGGCATCTGGAGTGACATGCACCATGGAGGCCATATGCTCAAGGAGGTGAAGCAGATTACTGGTTAGTACCGAAGAACGGTGCTGTATATCCCTGGCTAGCGCCATGAGCCTGGCTGTCCTGTCTGCGGGTAGGAAGGCCTTTGACTGAAAGGTGTCAATCCTTGCCTCAATGAATTCCAGCCCTTGTGACCGGCAAAGGTTCGACTTGGGGTAGTTGATAATGAAACCCAAGCATTGCAGGACCTGGGTGGTGTGTGCGGTAGCCTGCTGCATCTCGCGGGCTGTAGTGCCCTTGATGAGCCAGTCATCAAGATAGGGGAAGACAAATATCCCCTGGAGCCAGAGAAAGGTGGGGGACCACTGTCAGGCACTTTGTGAATACCCTGGGGGCCGAGGCCAGGCCGAAGGGAAGCACTCTGTACTGGAAATGATTGTCTCCCACCACAAAGCATAGGTACTGCCTGTGGTTTGGGTGGATTAGAATGTGAGTATAAGCATCATTTAGGTCTAAGGAGCATAGCCAGTCTCCCTGGCAGAAGTAAGGCAGTAATGTCCCAAGGGAGAGCATCTTGAACTTCTCCCTCACCAGGAATTTGCTGAGGTTACGCAGGTCGAGGATGGGCCTTAGGCCCTCTGTCCTCTTTGGCATGAGGAAGTACCTGGAGTAGAACCCCTTGCCCTTGAGGTGGTGGGGCACCGGTTCCACCATCTGGTCCTCTAGAAGGTCTGCCAACTCCTTCAAAAGAAGGTCCCAGTGAAGGGGAGACCTGAGGGGCTCTCCTGGGAAGTAGTGTGGAGGTACTTGGCTCAGGTGGAGGGGGTAACCCTCCCTGATCACCTTTAATGCCCAGGAATCGGTGGTGATAGCTCCCCACCTGTGGGCATAAAGGATGAGGCGACCTCCTGTAGGCTGCTGAGCTCCAAGTGGGAGAGGGGCCATGCTGCCGGAGTCAAAACCCCCTCCAGGCTGGGCCAGAGCCACAGCCTGGGGCTTGGGAACCTTCTGCTTACACAGGCCATGCCCCTGTCCCTTGGCCTAATGCCCTTCCTGGGGAGCCGGGGAGGTCTGGTAAGGGGGGTAGTTTCAGTAAGCAGTGGACTTCCTTGGGTAAAAGATCTTTTTACCCGAGCCCTTCTTTCGGGAAGGAGCAGTGGTCTTCTTGGCGAGCCTAGTCCTCATCATGAACTCAGTCTCCAGCGCTGCGGACTTCTCGGTCATGGGTTTGCCAAAGAGGTTTTCCCCCTGACAAGGTACATCGACCAACTTGTCCTGTACCCACAGTTCGAGGTTGGATGACTGGAGCCAAACTTGGCGGCGTGCACCGATGCCCGCCACGGCTACCCAGGTCGCTGACTCAAAACTGTCATAGGCCACCTGAGACATAAACTTGGAGCATTTACAGACAGCTTTGGACAGGCTCTTGAAGCGCTGCAAAGGCTCCTTGGAGAGACCAGCCGAGAACCCGGCAAGCTCCTTCACCAGGTCTCTCAGGTACATGCCCATGTACAGCTGGTAGGCCTGGATCCGGCAATTCAACATCGAGCCCTGGTAACACTTCCTGCCAAGGGCATCCAAGGTGTGGGCCTCCCTGCCGGGGGGGGGGGGGGGCACTGAGAAGTGCGTCTTCTGACTCTTCAGTCGACACATGGCCGACTCCACAACCATGAAGTTGTGCGGCAGTTGTGACTTCTGAAACCCAGGGCTCCAGTGGACTCGATACATCGAGTCAAGCCGCTTGCTTATCACCTCCATCGATGCCGGCGTCTCCCACATGCGGAGCATAAGCCATTCCAGGATGGGAGGAATGGGTACCGTGAGGGTTTCCTGAGGGTAAGCCTCGAACTGGAGGATCTCGAGCTTGTCGGCTCAAGGATACTCCTCAGACTCTGTCGGGAAAGCCAAGGCCTTGGACATATCCCGGGCGAAGTCCAAAAGGCCCATATCCTCCGGTGGGGACCTTCTCCGAGGTTCAGAAACTGGGGAATCGGAAGGGACATCACAATGATGACGGGTGTCCAGGGACTCCTCATCCTTAGTCTCCCAGCTGGAGGCCTCCGAGGAAGACTCGCGGTGTTCCTCGTGCCTCGAGGGCCCCGGCGCTGCGCGCCCCGACCCCAGCAGACTCGTTGGTGACGACCTTGGCCCTGATGAGTGGGAGGATTCACCCGGGCCCTTTGCATCGAACGCCTGGTGGTCAGGACAGAGGCTCCGCAGCCTGCGGCGCAGGCACCGATGCACTCGGGCCCGACGCCGTCTTCCTCGGAGGGGAATCCTCGACTAGGACAGTGTGTACTTGCCTAGGCCGATCCGCAACCAGGTCCTTTCGAGGAATATTAGCTGGATGCTCCTTCTCCGACGTCCCGGGCGGATGTTCGGGGCTCCGATGACCGGCCCCGGGAGGAGCCCGGTTGATCGGAGCCATCCAGAGACACTGCCTTCAAGGGTTTCTTCCTCCTCTTCAGTTCCCTCGAGGGAGACCCCCTCTCTAAGGACCCACGATGATGCTCGGGTTCGGAATGCTCCTGGCTCGGAGGCATGGGGGAGTCAGGGAAAATTTTGTCGTGCTGCTGCTGGCGGCTTCTCAAGGCCTTCAAAGATATTTTCTTACACAGGTCACAGACCACCGGGTCATGGTCTGGGCCGAGGTACCGGAGGCAGCAGTCATGCGTATCAGTTAGGGACATAATCTTCCCACACCGATCGTACTTTTTGAACCCGCTGGTAGCCATGGGGGGAAAAAGAGCCCCAGCAAGGTCGAAGACCCTTTGGGCTGCCAGTGAAGAAAAAAGGGTGCAAAGACGCCCAAAGAAAAATAAAAACGTAAGTAAAAAAAAGGAATCGACCCGATGCCGAGGCTCTGAGGTCGGGGCAGGAAAGGTACCAGCGCAAAACCGGAGACAAGCAAAAATGTAGAAAAAAATCAACTTTTTCCAGGACGAAAACAGATGACGTCTAGTGGGCTCCGCAGAATAAAGGAGACTGAGCAAGATGGCACCCTGGGGCGGGAAGGGGACCACGCATGCGTGGTACCAATTCCAAAGGCTTTCTTTGAAAGCTGGGTATTTGCTCTGCGCGGGCTCCGTCGGCACCGATGTCACCCATATGTGAGGACTGACTTCCTGCTTGTTCCCAGAGAAAGTAGAATATACCAACTGATTTCAACTGCTTGGGGAGGATGGCCAAGGACCATTGGCAGTAGGATATTAAGCAATAAATGGGAGAGGAAGGGCATGAGCAGACAGGACCGGTTGATGTTTTTAAAGGCACTGCACTGTGCACAGATGCAGTCCTTCATTATTAAGCAGCTGCTGTGCATGATTTTGCTGATGAAGTTCATTAATAGCAAATTGGTACTGAAAAAAGACACCACCGAAAAACAGCCTAGGTTGTGAAAAAGACCCACCGGTAAAAATGGCACAGGCTGCAATAAAAAGCTAATTGAAATGAGAAAGTTTAGTACAGAAAGGGCCCAAGTTTGTAAAATCTTTTTCAGATGAGGGACCACATGCATTAAAATGCAGAAAAGCAGAGTGTAGAACTTGCCTAGAGATTAGAGCTGCAAGCTAGGAACCAGGGATGCTAGGGTTCAAATCCCAGTAACACTCATGCTTGTGGCCTTGGGCGTCACTTACTCTTCTTTGCTTCAGGATAAATTTAGATTATAAGCCATCCAGTGACAGGGAAATAGCTGCCATGCCTGAATGTAACTTGCCTTGAGCTATTATTACAAAGGTATGAGCTAAATATAAGCCTGAAACTCTACCATTTTTGCACTTTTCAGTTTGGCACATTTTAATATGTGTAGGGGTCCTTCTTTAGCAGCAAGGCAAAAGGAACACTCAGCCCTTTGGTAATGGTGAACCAGCTTTATTGAAGCACAGTATTGGCTACTGCTACCTGTGGGTTGGTTCAATAAAGCTGCTTCACCACAACCAAAGGGTTGAATGCTGCTTTTGCCTTGTTCCTGTTGCTGCTTTGTGTTTGCCTGCAAGTGCGAGTGTCCCGTGTTGGACTCCTTCCGGGGTCCTTCGCTAGAACATTTACCTCCTGGGTAGTTCTACAAATTGGTGGTGGAGCTATGGCCTTGTGCACCATGTGCAATGAGGTTTGGCAATCTATATTCTCTACATTTCCTATGTATTTCCTGAAAGTACATTACCATTATATTTCCCATGATGCCTAACTGGCATGCTTTTTAGATACAATTACTTGTAACATCAATTTTGTAACAATCTGAACAACTCCCACATAGCTGCAAACCACAACAGAAAGAATGACGCATGCCATCTGGCCAAATTTAAAATAAAATGCATTCTTGTTTGCCAGAGGCTACAGTCATAATGCGCTCTTGCACATAGATCTTTTCTGAAATAAGTGTAAATAACAGCTGTGACTCTGGCATCACATAAGTTGCTTGAGAAAGTGTATGGGATATATATTCTTGATCTTTCCAGCAATCCTTTCAGTGCTGGTGTTTAATTTTTTATCCTGGAAAAAAGGACAGAATTTGTTTTGCTTTGGCTGAGGCATATGTGCTGTACTTTTTTTCAGAATTTGAAATTGGTGACTTCACTGGAACTGCATTCTTGAGTCCCAGAGATACTGACACATAACCTAAAGTCCTTTCAGTCAGCACTAAACACTGCACATTTTCAGTAGGTATGGCTCCTCTGAAGTGATTCACAGCTATTTACAAAAGCTGCAAAATAAATTAATCTTAGGAGGGCAAATAGTAAAAATGACAAGAACCTCCACTGGGAAACTAGAAAAAGAAATGGCAACCCGGGAGGTGAAATGAAGAAGATAGTATGGAGAGAATGCTGAAGTGGAGAGAAAAGGACTAGTCTGTAGACAAGGGGATCTGTGCTTCTCTCAGCCAGAACCTCTGCACTTTTGTCAGAACCCCTAGCTCTTGAAATGGACTGGTCTTGAGCATATTATCTAGAGAGCAGATGTGAACATAGAAGGCATGAATGAAGAGTCAGAAAATGAGTTCTAACCATACCCAGTACTATCCCCGTAAGTTGTCTGAAAGGCAGATTCCTCATCACGTGCAACCCTTAATAAGGTTAAGGTGCTCCATCTTTTTGGAGACTCGACATAGAAGTCCTGATGCCGACTGTGTGACATTATACTTTTTGGCTCATGCCTTTCCAGTACTAGTTCAAGGCAAGTTACAATCAGATAGAGGAGGCATTTCCCTGTCCCCAGAGGACTTACAATGTAAGTTCATACCAGAGGCAATGGAGGATTAAGTGACTTGCACAAGACCACAAGGAACACTAATGTGATCTGAACTGGTCTCATGATTACCAGGTGATTGCTCTAATTACTAAGCTACCTCTCCACTCCAACCTCTTGCTCACACTCTAAAAGAAGGTAAGTACCACCAAGCTGGGCCAGACCAGTGGTTCATCAAGCCTAGCATATTGAGTCCAATATTTGCCAGACGTCACTTGGAAGTACCCACCAAATCCAGATAGGAAAACCAATTTCATGTTGCTCATTCTCAGAAAAGATGGGCATCAAAACACCTAAGCTGTCTAAATAATTTGTTTTTGTATCTGTCCTCTAGAAACTTATCCAAATCTTTTTTAAACATAGCTAAATTATTAACCTTGACCACATATTCTGGCAGCAAATTCCATAGTTTAATGATGCACTTACTGAAAAAAATATTTTCTAGAATTTGTATTAAAGCTGTTGCCAGTTATTTTCATATCATATATCATAATCCTAGTACTCAGCCCTTGCTCCCACATGCAACGTATAATGTTTCATAAAGGTAATCAAAGAGAACAAGGTAGCTGTCTTATATATCTCTTCTGGAGAGACCAGGGCTGACTTGGTCCAGGAGGAGGCCTGAGATCTAGTGGAGTGAGCTTTGATTCCCTCCAGGACTTGCTTCATGGTCAGAATAGTAACATAGTAACATAGTATATGACGGCAGATAAAGACCAGTATGGTCCATCTAATCTGCCCAGCAGAGCGGGAAGAGTAGATGCACTTGCCGCTCCGTGCAGGTCACCCCTACCCATGCCTTTGTTTAGGGGTGTATCCACCGCTCCATATAGGTCACCCCTATTGGTTCAGATATAAGAGATAGTTATTCTTATTTTGATTTTATCCTGTTGCTATAAAGGTATCCACTGTGTCTGCCTCATGCCATTTTGAATTCCGTAACTGTGTTTGCCTCCACCACTTCTATTGGGAGAGCATTCCAAGCATCCACCACCCTTTCACTGAAAAAGTATTTCCAGACATTGCCTTTCAGTTTACCCCCTTGCAGCTTCATGTTATGCCCTCTAGTTTTACAGTTTCCCTGTCTTTGGAAGAGGTTTGTTTGTCCATTAATTATCTTTAAGTATTTAAAGGTCTGAATGTATGCTGAACAAATGGCCTCTTTGATCCGATGGAAAATGGAGGACTTGGCTGCTGCCTGTTCTTTGCTCAGACCACTGAATAGAACAAAAGATGGTCTGACTGCTGAAAAGTGTTGGTTTCTTCCAAGGAAATGTAGAGAAGGATCCAACCAGAGGTCATCCTTCAAAAATGAAGGCAGAACTACTATCTGATGAAAGTGAAAAGAGGAGATCACTTTTGAAAAGAAGGATGGTACTGTTCGCAAGGCAACCAAAGCAGCTGAAATCATCAATCTGTTGGAGTCACAGACTGTTAAGATGTGTTCTATGTATCACTGCTGTTTTATTGTAAACTGCCCTTGATCGCAGAAAGGGGCAGTATAAAAGAAACACCAAATAAATAATAAAAAGAAAAGAGCTCATGGCAGGGCAAGGCTTGTAGCTCTGAAATCCATCTAGCAGAATCAAAACTTTGAGACAGGCCTTACGAATGGGCTCTAAAGGAGGACTTTTCAATGCTTTCAACACCAATGAGAGGCTCCATTGAGGAACAATCGGACCACAGTAGGGCAAATTTGTTTAACCCCTCTGAGGAAACAAAGACATCAGGGTGGGCTGCCAAGGACAAATCCTGAATCTGCCCCATTAGTATGCCAAGATCGCAACCTGAATTTTAAGTGAGTTCAGAGCCAAGCACTTATGCAAGCCTGTTTGTAAAAAAGGCCAATATGGCACTGATGTCCACCTTTCCAGCCAAAAGGGTCTGAGAAGAACATCACCTCTCAAAACACCTCCATACCCTCATGTAAAATAAGGAGGTTGAGGCCCTTAGCATGGTATTCACCACTGCACCAGAATAGCCTCTGTTGGACAGCTTATGCCTCTTAAGAGCCAAGCCATAAGTGAGAAGGGAGTAGGGTCCTTCATTATCATGGGCCCCTGCTGAAGAAGGCTCTTCTCTTGTGGAAGCTGAAAGGGGCCCTGCCATCAGGCTCATCAGATCCATATACTATGGCCTGCATGGCCAATCTGGAACAATCAGAAACAACAGGCCTAGATGAACTTGCATCCTGCGGAGGAGATGGCTCACCAGGAGTCATGGGGGAAAGATGTAGAGAACCATCTTACGACGCTACACTTGTAGTAAGGCACAAAAGCTTGCAACTTGCAGGTCCCTGCAGCAACTGAAGAAACTGATCACCTTGGCATTGTCCCATGTGGCCATCAGATCGAACACCTGCAGGTGTTCACCAGATCGAACTATGAGGTTCAATGAGTAGGTGCTCAACTCCCCAGGATCCACCATGTTCCAACTCAGAAACTCAGCCTAAACACTGTCAACACCCATTATGGCGGTCACTAACAGAGCCACTAGGTGCTCCTCTGTGCAACTGCAGAGAGCGGCCAACTCAAGTACCACACTGGCATTTTGAGTACTTCCTTGTTTGTTGACATGCCATCACCATGGTACTGTCTGGGAAGAAATGGACTGCTCTGCCCCTCGGCAAAGACTGAAACTTCTCCAGAGCCAATGTATCGCTCTGGCCTCCAGCTGATTGATCAGCCAGGAGGCCTCTTGAGGGGACCAAACACTGTGCATCATCTGGCTTAGACACTGAGCTCCCCAGCCATTTAGGCTGGTATCAGTTATCAGAGTCCCTCAATCCTGGGATTCCAAGAGCATGCCATTCATAAGATGGCAGGAATGCAGCCACCATGCCAACTGTTTCCTGCACTCCCAAGGAAGAGAAAGAGTCTGCTCAAAGAGCCAAGAGGGTGGAGACCAGACGGACAGATGATGCCTCTGAAGTGTGCACAGATACCCTGGTCCACAGAACCAACTCCAAAGTTGACACCACAGACCCCAGGAAATGAAGAACATCCCTGGTCCTGGGTGCACACTGCAGACAGAACACCATGAGTTGCATTTGCAGCTTGAGTACCATCTCCATCGTGAGAAACACACAAGCCTGTAGAGTACTTAAATGCACTCCCAAATACTCCAACTCCTGAGAGGGATTGAGGTTGCTCTTAGGGTAAATGATCACTAGCTCCAACAGTTCCAGCCACTATGTCTGCTCTCAATTTCTCTAGAGAATTCGATCAAACCAGCTAGTCATCAGGCAAGGATGAACCCAGTTCCCCTGTTTGTGCATGAATGCCACCACTACCACCATCAATTTCTCGAAAGTATGGGGAGCCATGGCTAAGCCAAAGGGCAGAGTCTTGAACTGGAAATGTTGGCCCAGGATGCAAAACTGGAGGAACTGCTGATGCTGTTCTCTGATGAAAATATTAAAGTAGACCTTGGCTAGGTTTAGAGAGGTAAGGAAGTCCCTCAGAAGAACAGACATGATGACCCATACGGATGGTCATCATTTGAAAATGGGGAATCCTGAGTCTGGTATGGACTGCCTTCACGTCGAGGATGGACCAAAAGGACCTGCCTTTCTTGGGCATCACAAAGTTGATGGAATACCAGTCCTGACCTTTTTCTGTAGAAGGCATGGATATGATGGGTTCCCCCATCACCGCCATAGTCGGATGCTATATCCTCCTTTCGAGTTGGTTTTCCAACTCCTTTGCCCTAACCCCATCCTCCAACCAGATCCCAATATTACAGAGCCATGGGAGGAGATGGGCAGGGACATCCCATAACAACTTAAATTGGGATACCCGCTCGCACCACCCCCATCTGTTACACATTGCGCTCCAACACTATGAAAACCAAACAAGACGAAAACCCCTACCCTCAAAGCCTAAAATGCGCCCTCATCAACGCCCGCTCAATCCGGAAGAAATGGCCAGTTGTTGCTGACATAATATCCCTCCACGACCTTGATATACTCATGGTCACAGAGACATGGCTATCCGCCGAAGACAATGTCATACTCAACCAGCTCCTCCCCCTGAATTTCACAGTACATACAAGCCATAGGCAAGACAAAAGAGGAGGAGGTGTGCTTATCCTCACCAGGACAGACCTCCATTTCCAGATGGTTGACTCCACCAGTACAAATCACTTGGAGACCGTCACCATTTCCAACAAGCGCTGCTCAATCAACCTGCTGTACAGAGCGCCCTCAGCATCCCCGGATGATCTCGCTGCTATCATTGATCTCGCCTCCAACACCCGTAATCCAAGCACTCCAAACTGGATTCTAGGCGATTTCAACCTGCCAACGCTGCAAGATAATCAAGCATCGTCCTTCCTTGATGCCCTCGAGAATCTCGGCTTCAAGCAATTAATTAAGGAACCTACCCATGTTAAGGGAAATATCCTTGACCTAGTTTTTGCTCCGCAGATATCTCTCAACCCATCTCAGGACCCCGTAACATCTATAATCTCTGTCCCTTGGTCAGACCACAAACTCATCATCCTCCAGATTCCTACATACAAAGCCCAGTCAAAGAGCAACAAAATACCAAGCAACACCGCAAGACCGCCCTCCCGATGTTTCAGACCTTACAACAGAGATCTTATCCTGGCGGAAACTCAACAGCTCATCAATGAAACCACGAGGATCTAATTACTCACTGGAACAATAGCCTTAGTGCAATTGCCCTGCGCACACCAACCAGCAGGCTCCCTAGGAAAAGAGTAAGAGCTCCATGGTACACAGCTGAACTTAGAGCATCACTTACCCATTTACGGAAACTCGAGAAACGCTGGCGCCGGTCTCATTCCATAGGAGACCAGACAGCATACAACTGTCAACTAGCTGCCCACCGCAAGGCAATCACTGAGAAATTGAAACAGTACCACTCGGACACTTTAAAGAGATCACTAAACAAACCACACGACCTTTTCAATCTGGTCAAGACTCTATCTAAGGAACCAACCGCCGAGCCCCAATTTGAGATACACCCGCAAGATTTCACAACTTACTTACAATCCAAGCTATGCCAGACAAATAAAACCTCTACAATAACCGCCACCCCTGAGAAATATGGCCAAACAGCTCTAACCGCATTCTCTACCCCTACCAAGAAAGGAATTGAAGACACCATCATGGCTCTTAGTCTCACCACAGCCCAATCCGATCCCTACCCAGCCTTCTGGATTAAGGAACTCCGCAGTCATTTCAGCCCAGTACTATCCAAAATAATGAACCTATCCTTCTCAACCGGTTCATTCCCTTCAGCCCTCAAGCATACCTCTATCAGACCTCTGCTAAAAACTGCAAGCTCGACCCCCAAAAGGTAGAATCTTACAGACCGATATCCAGCATACCTTTACTCGCGAAGATAATTGAAAAGGAGGTTCAATGACAAATACAGGACCACATCGACACCGCTGCACCATTAGACCCCTGCCAACATAGTTTCAGGGAATTCCATGGTGTGGAAACACTTCTTACCACTCTCTTCTGCAAGATAATCACGGGCACTGACAACATCCGTCAAGGGTTTGCTCTCATCTTTCTAGACATTGCTGCAGCTTTTGACTCTGTAAGTCATGAGCTTCTCTTAGGGCGACTAATTGAGAAAGGCATCAATGGAACAGCGCTTGAATGGTGCAGATCTTACCTGTCAGGAAGATGGTAGCATGTATGTTCTGGAGGGACAACTTCAGAACCTTTCCACCAAAGCCAGGGAGTGCCGCAAGGATCCTCCCTCTCGGCCTTATTGTTCAACATATACATGCAGCCAATTTGTAAGATCATTCGGTCCTTCAACGTCGACTGCATGATATACGCCGATGATGTCCTACTTTACATGCCCTTCTCTACAGAGCATTTGGACCTCTCCCCATTGACGAGCTGTTTCAACGCAATATCTGACTGGCTTCTGTCTCAAAACCTCCGAATACAACATAAGAAAACGGAAGTACTCTTCATTATGAGGAATCCAAATTTTAACCCACCACAATATCTTAAAGTAAAAGAAGCTGAGCTACAATCTAAACCCACAATACGTTACCTAGGGGTCACTTTGGATCAACGCCTGGACATGAAGGCGCACATAGGAAACACAGAGCAATATACTACAAGATCCGCTCGCTCAGGCATTTACGCTCCCTGCTTGAACCAAATGATTTCAGGACAATCTACCAAGCGCTGATCATACCTCATTTTGACTATGCCAATGCCATTTTACAAGGCCTTCCCCAATCCAACTTGAACCCGCTACAACTCGCCATGAATGCGGCAGCGAGGGTTCTGCATGGAGCCTCCAGTTAGCGACCATGTGACGCCTCTTCTGAAGCAGTTACACTGGCTACCCATCCAGGCCAGGATCGTTTTCAAGACCATGTTACTCACATTCAAAGCTGTTAACAAGCTCTCCTCTGCCTCCTTCTCTGCCCTCATCCACACCACATCCCCAAATAGAGCAAGAAGATCCACGGCTATAAACTCACTAAAAGTTCCGAAGGTACTAACAAAATGCACCACAACTACAGCCAACAGGGCCTTTAGTCTCTATGCGCCAATATGCTGGAATGCATTACCCCCAAATATTCGGGCCATCAGGAGCCTAACACAGTTTAGGAAAGCCCTCAAATACCACCTTTTCATCAAGTACCTCATTGATAGCAATGACACCACACCCCAAGCAATCAAGGGATCCTCAACAACACGCCCATACAGATACTCTAACTCCAAGTGGTTCATATGATTCTATGAAACCTCCCTGTTCATATGACTTTACGCAGTTTGCTTTGTAAATAGTTGCCCCTTGTTATCCAAGTTTTTTGCCCTGTTATCTGTAAACTCATACGTGTTAACTGTACTGAGTATTTTTGTTCCATGTAAACCGCACTGATGCCGAATAGTGCGGTATAAAAGAGACTGTAAATAAATAAATAAATAAATAAAATGATAGTCTGCAAGTGCAGGAGAAGCTAAGAACATAAGAACATAAGATATGCCATACTGGGTCAGACCAAGGTCCATCAAGCCCAGTATTCTGTTTCCAACAGTGGCCAATCTAGGTCCTATGTACCTAGCAGTTTCCCCAACTGACATTCACTTGAGGCACCTTTGAGAGGCTCTACAAATTACAATGCATATCCCTGATCCAGGATCTCTAGTTCCGATTGATCTGAAGTGATCTGGGTCCATTCCAAAAGAAAGTGCTGGAGCTGTTCTCCTATTGGCTGTACCTCAGAAAGGACCCATTACATCTTAATGTGAAGACTTGCCAGCTCAGGTAGTGGCCAAGGAGAGATGCATAGGGGAATAGGCTGAGCTGTAGCCATTGGAAGTCCTCCAGGCTCTATGAGATGTTCTTCAAGATGCTGAGCAAGCATCTTTAGGCCTATCTTCCGGCAGCCTCTGAGGAAGTGACTCGTCCAGGTCCTTCACCAATTTTTCAAGATCTTCTCCAAACAGCAGCCTGCCTTGAAAATTGAGCTCGCTGAGATATAACTTGGAGGCCTCATCTACTGTCTCATTGCAAAGCCAGAGCCATTTTCTAGCCACAATCACAGCCTCCACAGATCTGGAAGATGCTATGATTAGATTGTATAAGATGTCAGCCTGGCAGTCTCAGGGCTGTCCAGCAACATTTGAATCCAGAGCTAAAGTTCCTACTTATGAGGCTGGCACAAAGGGCTGGCTGGGAGCCCAAGGCTGAGGTTGTGAAAGCATTCATTAGGAGGGTCATTATCCTCCTAGAGTGACCATCTTTAAGCACTACACTGCTTTCCATTGGCATAGTCATTTGCTTCATCAATGCCGTGACTAGGGCATTGACCCAAGGAAGCCCAAAGAGTTAATCTTAAGAAAAAGGACATAACCAAGCCAGGACCTTTGGCCCCTTGAGGACCAACTCTGGATTTTTCTACTGGGAGACCAGGAGCTGCTCTAAGGGCTCTGGCAATGGAAATAACCTCAATAGGTATCTGAGACCTTCTGGAAAGAGGTCCCCTCTAGATAGCATAGTGACTGCGGGCTCTAGAAACCCCAAGGCTGATGTTGCATCCTGGATCAGCACCAGAAGGTCCTCCCAGTGAAAAAGACATATCATCAATAGATCCTCACACTCCATGAGGGGAGTTTTTCCTTTCTCATCAGAGTAGCCTCCAGACACAAAGGGATTATTTTCTGCATCCCTGTAAACCACTGTAGGGGATGGGAGAGCAGGAGAAATTAGATGGCTGTGGCAGCACCACCCAAGGACCTGGATTCCCCCTCAGGGGAGGTTGGGGCCCTGGACCCCTGCAAAAGGGGTTGCCATGCACCTAAAAAAGAACAAAAACTATCAAGAAATTGTTTCATCAGCTGCTGCTCTCCACCAGCTGAAAGGTTCTTCTGTGGTTGAAAGGGGTCCACTGGGCCTTGCTGGCCAGAGGCTGGGGCCTCCTCAACCCTCTGCGAGGCACTCTGGAGGTCCTGAAAGAGAACTGCTTGACATTCAGTTGACAAGGGCACAGAATGGGATGAGGAGGAAGTTTGCATTGGAGGGGGTGGAAGTGAAGCTCCAACAGCACTGCAGTGCTAGAGGCTTTTGGTAAGCACTGGGGTACAATTTTAAAGGCACTGCCACTGCTGCAGGTCCCAGCGAAGGGTGGCAGCAATGGCAATGGAGGCGGGGGTGGGAGCAAGGGGGCAGTAAGAATAAGGTTCACTGAGGGTGTCTCATATCCTTGCGCCGGACCTGGAGTTGAGGCCCTGTTTTTCAGCATATTTAAATAAAACTATTTAATGACTTGAAGAATAGGTACATGTTTTATGTTTGTTGTATTTGGTTTGAGTAGCCATCCTGGTTGCAGCACTCTCAGATTTCCTTAGTGTCTTCCCTCTATTTAGTAAGTCAAATTTGATCACATTATAATCACCATTACCTTTAACACCAAAACCTGTGTTCCACTAAGGACTAACTCCAAAATAGCTCCCTTTCTTGTGGATCCCTGCACCAGCTACTCCATGAGGTAATTATTTATATCAACTAGATAATTTACCTCCCTATCATGTCTGATATGGCATTTACCTACTCAATACTGCGCTAATTGAAATCACCCATTATTGGTGGTTTGTTAAATTTGCTATCTTCACTAATTTCTGTTAGCATTTCATTATCTGTTTGTTTATTTTGCCCAGGGGGTTCCACCATGATTAATGGGAAGTCCATCATTTTGGAAAAAGCCCCCCTACCCCAAAATGTCATCCACTTCTTTACAAATCTAAATCCCTGCACTATTGTCTCATTCACACATTGAGACTCCAGAGCTCTTTGCAATAGCTGGTGCAGGAACCAACATGAGGGGGAGCTATTTAAGATGTAGTCCTTAGTGGAACACAGGATTTGATACAAGACGTAACAATGTTAGAGCCACTTGGCACCAGGACTGTACCTAGCCCTGTGCGAGCAGTGTAGCCGCACAGGGCACAAAGGCTTAAGGGGCACATTTCAGGTGTCTGCTGTTGCCTGCCGGTGGTGGTGGCAGGCAACAACAGACAGCTGAAATGCGTCCCTTAAGCCTTCTCGCAGCATGCGGCGTCAGAGCAAGGAGGGACAAATCTGCTTAGTGCGACGGCGACTTGCACATCTGACGCGCCTCTTCTCTCCTGACACTGTCCAGAAAGTGGCTAGATGGAGGTGGGGGGGGGGGGGGTACGCGCCCCATGTGCAAGTCGCACAGGGCACTATTCACGCTCGGTATGGCCCTGCTTGGCACTAGTGATCATATGAAATTTGACTTAATAACTGGAGGATGAACATTAAGGAAACCTGTTGCACTAGCATTTAACTTTCAAAATAAGGACTATGATAAAATCAGAAAAAGAAAACTCAAAGGAGTAGCTGCAAAAGTTGAGTTTACATTAATCATGGACTTTGTTTAACAATGCCACCTTGAAAGCTAAGACCAGATGTATTCCATGCCTTAAAAGAGTTGAAAAGAAGGTCAAATGACTAGCATAGTTAGAAGGTGATGTTAAATAATCTATTCTAGCCAAAATAATATCCTTCAAAAAATGGAAAACTGATTTGAATGGAGTAAACAGGAAACTGCATTAGAACTGCCACATTAGATGCAAAGCATTGATAATGTAGGAAAAAAGAGAATCTGAAAAATATGAAAACAATCTTTCTGTAGAGGTAAAAATGGATAATAAAAATGTTTTCAGGTACTTTCCAAGCAAGAAGCCAATGAGGAAGTCAGATCATTACGACTGAGGGATAAAAGGGGTACTAAGGGAAGACAAGGGAATAGCAGAGAGACTAAATGAATTCTTAGTTTTGGTCTTTATTGAAGAAGATATAAGGGAGATAGACATGCCAGAAATGGTATTTAACAGTGATGATTCAAAGGAATTTGAAGAAATCTAACTGAACCTAGAGGATATAATAGGATATACTGACACACTAAAGAGTAGCAGATCATCTGGACCAGATGTTATATACCCCAGAGTACTAAAAGAACTGAAAACTCAAATTGCAGATCTACCATTAGCAATTTATAAACTGTCATCAAAATTATCAGTAGTTCATGAAAACTGGAGTGTCCAATATAATGCCAATTTTTAAAATGGGTTCCAGGAGTGATCCAAGAAACTACAGATGTCACTTTCAAGCAAAATAGTAGAAACGCTTATAAAGAATAAAGGGGCTGATATTCAAAAAGACCAATATTCAAAAGCCATGGCGGTCAGCTGTGGCGCTTAAATATTGGCAGGATATTCAGCAGCAATATCTGGATTGGAGCTGCCGCTGGATATCAGGGTTGAGCCGCACTCTACGATAAGTACCAACACTTATTCAGTTAGCAGATTTTCAGTCAGCACTTATCCCGAATGCAACTGAGACCAGCTTTTCATGTGGCTTAAGCTGTCTGGATAGGTGCAGACTAAAAAATCCATTAACCAAATAATTGTCGGCATTTATCTAGAAAACCCCAACACCACCCTTGCTCTGCTCCCGGACCAACCCTGCACTAATTGGATGGTTCCGGGGCAGTTTGTGGGGATATCCAGCAGCATTATCCAGAAGGTGGTGCTGAATATCGCAGTCAGCACCCTTAGTCGGCCGGCC
Organism: Ichthyophis bannanicus; assembly: GCA_033557465.1. Taxonomy (NCBI): domain Eukaryota; kingdom Metazoa; phylum Chordata; class Amphibia; order Gymnophiona; family Ichthyophiidae; genus Ichthyophis; species Ichthyophis bannanicus. Next base: position 102,315,881 of record CM066038.1, read on the forward strand.
TCACACTGGCTGACTAGCTAGGGGTTCTGAATATCGACCCCAAAATTACTGAGCATATAGACAGTCATGGTTTAATGGGACAAAGTCAACATGGATTTAGCAGAAGGAAATCTTCTTTTGCCAATCTGCTACATTTTATGAAGACATGAATAAAAATGTGAATTAAGGAAAGTCAACTAATATCGCGGTCATTTTAAAAGTCCTAGTTGTGATTTAGGACATCTGAAGACATGCAATTGGATGTCAAAATCATGGAGATGTCTCCAAAGCAATTCTACAAATATTTACAGACATCTCCAGTGCAGGGACATCCAAGTAGGCAAGGGGGTGTGGTGGGAATATGTCTGGTGAATTGCAATGGACTTATACATCTCTGTTTGATTTCAGGAATAACAGGGATGTCTGCAGGCACGTCCATGTTTAGATCTGTTGCAGGCACGAATAGGCAGAAAGTGTAGAGATGGAGAGTTAAGTGACTAGTGTAGAGATGGAGAGTTAAGTGACTAAGACCCACACTGGGATATGAACCCTGGCCATCCTGCTCCTAATCCACTACATTAAGCATTATGCTATTACACATCCATGTTCAGAGACGCTATTCTGGGGACATCTATGTAGATGTCTCTATAGACAACCATATCAAACATGTCTTCATTTCTGAAATCGTGCCTGAACTTGCACGTGCCTGATTTTTTCTTCAGACATTCTGGCTTTGATGTCCCAGATTGCACTTGGACATCCCCTTGTAAAATGTGCCTTACAGTGTATCTTGATTTTCAGAAAGGATTTGACAAAATACCTCATGAGAGACTCCCGAGGATGACAAAGTCATGGGATAGGAGGCAAGGACTGAGAACTGGTTAAAAGAGAGAAATTAAAGAATAGGATTAAATTGTCAATTTTCTCAATGGCAAAGAGTAAATAGTGAAATGCCCCAGGTATCTAACTAGGAATGTTTTTTTAATATATTTATAAATAATCTGGAAAAGGGAATAATGAGTGACTGATCAAATCTGCAAAATTATTCAAAGTTGTTAAATTACAAGCAGATTGTGAGGAATTGCAGGAGGACCTTGAGAAAATGGCAAACTGGGCATCCAAATGTCCACATAAATTTCTTGTGCCAACTGCAAAGTGTTGCATGTAGGGAAGGACAACACAAATTCAAGCTAAGGTGAAATTAGATTTACCTGCTAATTGTTGTTCCTTGAGGAACTCCAGTCCAGTCCCGCACCTCTGGGTAGTGTACTTCTTCCAGCAGCTTGGAAACTGAGCATGTCATCTTTTGATGACACTAGTATATTTATACAGCTGGCACCGCCTACCAGCCCCAGTAACCTATTGATAAAGTAGACTCACAGGAGCAACAAATAAATTAAACATGAGAAAAGAATTCAACACCTAAATAGCCTTACTTCCCTCTCACCACCTGGGAAGGAATCCCCCGTTCCCCCCCCAGAATGAAGAGGCTTACCTGTGGAGCTTCTGGGGTGGCTGCCATCCAGCCTGGACCGTGAACCATCCAACGCTCCTGATCTGCCCCAAAGATCTCCGGCTCTTCCCCTGGCTACGTCCACCACCAAGGGAAAACAGCTTCAGGCCTGGGGCGCATAATGGCCTATCTAAAGAACCGCAAACTCCAGGGAGGGATCCTGGACTGGACTGGAGTTCCTCAAGAAAGAACAATTAGCAGGTAAGTCTAATTTCACCTTCCTTATCATCCCTCCAATCCAGTACCACACCTCTGGAATGTAATAGAGCATTTAAGTTAATGGGAGGGACCTGCCAGACTGGCCTGAAGCACTGCCAATCCAAAACAGGCGTCCCGCACCGCCTGGACATCCAGGCAAAGCACAGTTACTTACCTGTAACAGGTGATCTCTGGGAACAGCAGGAATAAGTCTTCACATATGGGTACGTCGGTACCGACGGAGTCTGCGCGGGAACGCTCCCCAGCGTCCAATCAGAACGCTTTTGGAAGCATCCCAACACGCCCGCGTGCTGCCTTCCCGCCTTTCCCAACTGCCTCTCCTCAGTTAAGTTTTAAAGCTGAGGCAAAGAGAGAGACAGCAAGAAAGGGAAAGATAGAGATAGAGAAAAGCAACTCCTAGGGGAGGTGGGTGGGTTGTGAAGACTTATTCCTGCTGTTCCCAGAGATCACCTGTTACAGGTAAGTAACTGTGCTATCTCCAGGAACAAGCAGGAATGAGCCTTCACATATGGGGACTCCCCAAGCTAAGATGCCCGGAGGGAGTCCTAGCATGTAGCGAATCTAGAAAGAGCCATGCTACTCCTCAGGACCTCAGGCATCTTGGGGATGGAGGGTAGGAGTTGAATTTAGAAAAGGTGCTGTGGAACAGCTGGACTAGAGCAGGACTTCTATGGAGGAAGATCCTATATAGATGACATTTAGTAGTAAAAATATTGAGTGCAATATTCTAATAGGGACCTCCCTTGGTGGTATTGTAAAAAGTCTATTGAGGTTCATATGGATCTGTTAGAAGAGCCAGTAGAAGATCCTCAAGGAGTGCCTCACTGTGAAGTAGAGGTAATAAACTGTAGGAAAAACAAGTGGAGGTCAGAACCCATCAGGGTGAGAAATAGCCCCAGGGGAAACTGGGGTAGTACAATGAGGTAGGTCTTCAGCGGGAAACGCAGAAGGTACTATTAGACAAAGCTTAAGCCCTTTTGGTCGAAGAACAGTACAGTGCTAGGACCAAAAGGAAAAATAAGTCTGACCAATTTGGACTGACAATAGTCCCTGTAGGAGAGAAGGGGTATGGAGACCCCTATATCCGATAACAAGTAAGGACAGACTTATGAAGCGTTACAGCTTTAGATTAACTGAAAATCCGTGATGTCTTTCCTAAATGAGGTCAATTAGGAAAGAAAAAGGTACATGGAAAGCTTCATAGGTACCTAAACCTGAAAGGTTATGGTAAGAGAAACAAAAAATTTGTTAATTACCACAGGGAGTGGTTATATGTGTAGAACCCCAAGCATGCTGGCACAGCATTGATAGGGGTAGTGCACATCCGTCAGAGTCATATAGGAATAAATGGATATATGAACCTAGACAGAGAGATAGATAAGTACGTAGATACATATCTACCTAGAAGATATATCTCGACAGGTATATATATATATATATATATATATATACAGAGATATATCTGGGTGGAGAATACAGAGATACATATAGATAGATAGATAGATAGAAATATGTAGACATATAGACACAGGTCTCCATGTAGTAGATGGAGACATGGCTATATAACTAGATCCCCATAGGGATAGGGGGATAGAGGGAAGATTCATCTAATAGCAAGAAGGGTGATACCTGCTTGAATAGATGTATAGAGAATCTTCTTTCCCTGGTTATAATTGACAGAGTCAGAGGAATGGTCTCCCTGACAAGGAGGAGTCTAGATTCCTTTAAGAATTCGAGCTCTTGAATAACCAGGATGGCCTACGTGAAAAATGCAGAGGATAACTTCAGCCTGCAGGCAGCAAGTCCAGATCTCTCTAGACTGCAGTATGGTGAATGGATAGAGGACGCCACTGGAATAAGATACCATATTGACCCGCCTATGAGGGCAAGATGGGTATCAGGCGTCCTTGAGCTGCAACTGAAAGAAAACTATCCCTGGCGAGAAGTCCAAAGGAGATATGGACCAAGCCAGGGAATTGGCCATTCTTTAGGTTTTCACGTGATGTAAGGCCTGTGTCTTTTGTCTCGAAAAGAGATTTTAGATTAGATGGTAAGGGTAGGGAACACCTACCAGTCATGGGAGCATAACTGGGTGAACCCCTCCTAACCATCTGGGATTATCTGCTAGGCAAGATACTAATGCTCTCTATAGAGCAAGGGCCCATAGTGCAAAGCTACTCTGTAGAGTTGCAGAGAGCATGTTAGAGGTTGATTAGAAGAAAAAACTGGCTGCTTAAAGCCAGTAGGTAACTTAAACTATTCTGCCAAAAACCAGGGAATTGGAGATGGCGAAGAATAGAAGTCAACCAACAAGTCTGTGATAATAGGGTTTCCAAAAAAGGTTGATAACCTGTTTGGGGTTTAGCACTGAGGCTAGAAGGATTACTAGTGGAGGAGAAACCCTGGTTGTGTGGTGAACAGAACCAGTGGCTTAACCACTAGGAATTGCTGCATTTGCAGCAACTACCAGGGCAGCGGAAAATTTTTTTCCTTTTTTTTTTTTTTTTTTTTTAGATTGGAAAAAGAAGCAACAGACATACGTAGGAGTGGTAAGGCTTCCTTATTGTCTGATAAACTGCCCTAAAGTAAGAAAACGAAAAAGGGGGGAGACAACTCTGGAAGGGAAAATCCCCTTGTGGAATAGGTAGAGGACCATAGGGGCTTACCAGTGTAATAGAGCCACTCTTACAAACCAAATGTTGTAGTAAGAGGGAGGTAAGACAGAGTTGAAGGAGACTGACTATGTAGTAAGTCTCTGAAAGGTAAGATGATACATGCTAGTACAGGGAAAACTGTCTTATTGATAGTTGTCACATCTCTTTTCCCAGTAGGAGGAAGAGAAACCTGTTAACTATAGGCATGATCATCATAAAGACTCTTAGAGCAAAAAGAAAGGATGTCTCGTGAAGAGAGATCCATGAGAATTTAGGATGAAATTAGTGTAGATGCTTCAAGTGAAAAGAAGCAGACTGCAAACTCTAACCAGCAAACAGGAGATGTAACGATAATCTATCTGAAACCCTGCAACTGCTGGGTTTGCTGAACCTGTTGAGGTTGTGATTTCTTTAGACCAGTGCGATGTTTCCCCTGTTTGGGAACATCTGTATGATGGGCAGAAGATGGATAAAACGTTTTCCCCTTAGGGGAAGAAAGTTTGTTAGGAAATTTCCTACCAACTGGGAAAGAGGAAGGCGTAGAACAGCCTCTGGATACAGCAATGTCAGTGGTTAACTGAGCAACTTGGAGTAACGACTCTTTGTCTGAAACTTGGAGCCCGGCTTTACGTCGTGCCCCTATAGCTATAGCAGAAGTTCTGCTAACAGACTCAAAGGAGTCTAGGGAAGCACGAATAAGGAACCTAGAGATATTTTGAGCATGACTAACCAATAAGGAATAGTCTGCTCTTTTGGGCTCTTGAAGAAAAGGGGTCAAAAGCAGTAATTGCTTTGTGACCTCCTCAAGAGATAATCCCATATAGAAAATATATGAGAGAATTCTTGCAGAAAGCATGCATGCCTGGAAGGTTTGGCATCCAAAGGCATCTGAAGTCTTAGACTCACGACCTGGCGGATAAGAAGAGTGCTTTTTAGTACTCTTAATACGCCTCATTGCTGATTCTACAACAATGGAATGATGAGGAAGTTGAGTCTTTTGAAAACCTGGAGAGGGGGGCACCTTATATCAGTTGCCCTAGAAGGTGAGGGTACCGTTAAAGGAGTTTCCCACATTCGAAAGAGGAGATCCTGCAAGGTCTGATGCAAAGGAAGCATGATGTTCTCCTTTGGACTCCAGGGAACATACAGGGATTCTGTATTCCCTGGTGTAGAATCCTGACCAGGTATAGAAATGGCAAGTGACTTTGCCATATCAGGCAGGAATGCTTGAAAAGAAAAATCCCCAGAGGGAAATCCTCTAGAAAGAGGAGGACAGGCTAGATCTGTTGAAGAACTAGCATTGGTACCCAGGGATCTATCCAAATTTAGAGGAATAGAAGACCCTAAAGGATGGAGTATCGGATCCTTAGAGGATGGTCGCTGGTACCGCAGGAGGTCGGGACCAGCAACAGTCGGTAGCGCATCGTCCATGCTAGGGATCGATTCCAAACTCGGTACCGAGGGAAGCGAGCATGATGAGAGAAGCATGGAAGGTACCGACAGCAATGGTAATGTGGATATCGGTACCGGCTCCGGCACCGTATCCGATACTGGTAGATGATGGCCAGCCGGTGACAGCTCTAACGGTATCGAAGAAACCGAGAGTGCCCGACATGGATCATCGGAACCGTGCCTTTGGTACCGTCTGGTATCGGTATCAAGGCGAGTCGGTACCCAGTCATCCAGACTGGAGATCGATTCTAGACTCGGCATCAAGGGAAGCGAGTCTATCAATGCACATCTGGAGGGTACCGGCGTCGGTACCAGTACCGGTACCGGGATCGATACTGATACTGGAAGATCGGTCTGCAGTGTATCCAACGGGCTCACAGCCGAGGACGCCAGACTACGATCTTTGGTGAGGAATGTTTCATCCAACACCATTGCCGATGCCGGGGTATCGGTACCGATCGAAGCGGAAGCCACCACCGAGCATGGCTCAGGTATGTTCGGAGAGGGGCGAACCTCAGGAACAACCTGAAACCCCACTAAGGATTTGGAGGCCGAAGACTCTCACCGGGGTTTTAAAGCCAGTGTGTCCTCGAGGGCAAGGCCAGAGGCATCTCTATGTTGTGCATGAGATCTACCACTCGAGGACTGGCTAGTCTTGACAGATTGTTTTTGGGTTACATGATCCTGTGAAGAAGAAAGGGTGGTTGGTGCCCTGAAGTTGACTGGGGACCGCGTATCAAGGTGAACTCAATGCTGAAGACTTCTTCCGACTATACTGTTGCAGGAGGGACACTCCAGCGGATAGTGCTCAGGACCCAAGCAGGGCAGACACCAATTATGAGTGTCTAAAATGAATTTTGTACCGCCACAGTTTGAACATTTCTTAGGGATAGTGGCTGGCGCTTCCATGAGGAAAAAGAGTAGGCCTAGCAGGCCGAAAAAAACCGTCAGGCACTAAGAAGGAAAATGATATTCCTTATAAAGGAAAATTTAGAAGAAAAAAGAAAAGAAACACCGGTGGTACCGGTGGTGTCGGGGAAGGCAGACATGACCACAAGAAAACAAAAAAAAAAGAAGAATTTTCTGCGATGACAGAAGGACGTCCTGCCGGCTCCGCGGAAAAATGAAAACTGAGGAGAGGCAGTTGGGAAAGGCGGGAAGGCAGCACGCAGGCGTGTTGGGATGCTTCCAAAAGCGTTCTGATTGGACGCTGGGGAGCGTTCCCGCACAGACTCCGTCGGTACCGACGTACGCATATGTGAAGACTCATTCCTGCTTGTTCCTGGAGATTAATGCTTAGCAAAAGTATGCAGGGAAGTCCACGTAGCCACCCTACAGATCTCCACCGGCGGCACCAAACTATATTCCATCGATAAGGCCACCTAAGCCCTCGTGGAATGGGCACACAAGCCCACCGGTACTGGTTTACCCTTCAACATGTACACCAACGTGATTGCTTCCCTAATCCATCTGGAAATGGAGGCTTTGGACACTGTCGCGCCTCTATGCAGCCTCGCAATCACAACAAACAAATGATCAGACTTCTGAAAAGGCATTGTTCTTTTTAAATAAAGCCGCAGGACTCTTATGACATCCAGGAGGTGCAACTGCGGGTTGGCGTGGCCCATCTCTGCATTCCCCAGAGCCAGTAGAGACACCGATTGATTCACATGAAAAGCCAAAACTACCTTAGGCAAAAAGGAAGGCACTGGTCTAAGGACCACCTTCTCCCTTGAGAATGAAAGAAAGGGTTCCTGTTAAGAAAAGGCTTGAAGCTCCGAAATCCTGCATGCCGAGCAAATTGCCACAAGGAATACCATCTTCAGGGTTAAGTCCTTCAGCAAAGACTGACTCAGTGGCTCAAATAGCTTGCCTTTAAGCGCTGCTAGCACCAGATTGAGATCCCACAGCAGGACCACTGATCTCCTCGGTGGATGAAGGTGACTCATGGCCTTCAATAAGCGCAGTACGTCTGGGTGCATACCCAGCACCACCCCCCCGGACCTTTCCACAGTAACAGGAAATTGCTGCTAGTTGCACCCTCAAAGAACTAGCGGCTAAGCCCTTCTCAAACCCCGCTTGTAAGAACTCTAGAATGTCCAGGATAGAGGCTGTGAATGGGAGAGACTGCCTATCCCCGCACCACAACTCAAAGACGTGCCATACACAGATGTACGCCATACAGGTAGACCTCTTCCGTGCCTTTAGCAAGGTTGCTATGACTGGGCCAGAATAACCTTTCCTCTTCAGCCTCGCTCTTTCAAGAGCCAGGCCATAAGCAAGAATTGATCCACTTGGGGCATGAGTAGCAGCCCCTATGTCAAGAGATCCTTGCGAGTTGGAAGGTGCCATGATTGGTCCACCAGAATTCTCACCAGGTCCGGATACCATGGGCGCCTTAGCCAATCCGGGGTGATCAGAATGACTAATCCCCAGTGAGATTCTATCTGCTGTACAACCCAGCCTATGAGTGCCCACGGGGGGAAAACGTAAAGCAGCCCCTCTATGGACCACCTTTGCACCAGGGCATCCAGACCCTCTGACATCCTTTCTTTTCTTCTGCTGTAAAAATGGCTTGCCTTGGCCAACTGAAATGTTGCCATCAGGACCATAACCGATGTGCCCCATCAGTGCATCACTTGTTCGAAAACCTCCTGGTTGAGCCTTCACTTACCGGGGTTCACGTGTACCCGGCTGAGGTAATCTGCCGCTATGTTGTCAATTCCTTCTACTTGTGCCACTAACAATGCCTGCAGATGACTTTACGCCCATTCAAACAGCATTATGGCCTCTTCCTCTAGGGCTACACTGCGTGTGCCTCTCTGGCGATTGATGTAGGCTACCTTGGTCGCATTGTCTGAGAAGACCCTGACTGCTTTCCCTTGCAGCCATATCTCGAAGCTGTGGAGTGCCAGGACTACCACACGCATCTCTATTCTGTTGATCAACCAAAGGACCTCCTGTGGGCCCCGTTGTCCCTGTGCAATGTGCCCTTCGCAATGGGCTCCCCAACCAGTCAAACTGGCATCGGTCATCAGTGAGATCCACCCCGGTGACTTGAGGGGCATGCTCCCTGTTAGGTTTTCTGAACGAAGCCACCACTTTAGAGCTTTCTTGGCTTTCCGTGGACAGGGGAGGATCTTGGACAAGGGCTGATTCTGGTGTGACCATCAATGGAGTAAAGCCCTCTGCAAGGGCCGCATGTGCGCCCTCAGCCACGGGACCAGTTCTAAAGTGGCTGCCATGGTCCCCAGTACCTGCAGATAATGCCATGCTGTTGGCTATGACATTTTCAGAAACTGGGGCAGGGAAACTCAAGCTCTGTGCCCTTTGTTCCGGCAGAAAGACCTTTCCTAGGCTGGTGTTGAAGCACGCTTCCAGATACTCCAGTTTCTGGGATGGAACTAAATGGCTCTTGGCCCTGTTGACCACCCAGCTAAGACTTTGTAGGAACTGGACCATGCGCTGCATTGCTCTTTTGCTTTCTTCTCTGGATTTCGCTCGGATCAACCAGTCGTCGAGATAGGGGTTCACAAGAATTCCTTCCTTGTGCAGAGCCGCCGCTACAACCACCAGCACCTTGGTGAAGGTACAAGGAACTTTTGCCAGACATAACGGCAATGCCTGAAACTGGAAATGTCCCATTGGTACTGTGATGTGGAGGAATTGCTGATGCTCTGGACGGATAAGAATGTGCAGATATGTCTCCATGAGATCAAGAGACATCAAATACTTGCTTCTTACAGCTACTATGGCAGACTGTAAGGTTTCCATATGAAAATGCAGCACCCGTAGACAATGGTTCATGCCTTTGAGATCGAGAATCGGGTGAAAAGACCCTTCCTTCTTGGGCACCACGAAATAAATGAAGTATCGACCGTACCCATACTGGTCTATGGGAACTGGCACCACGGCCCTGAGCTTGAGGAGTCACAATAAGGTGTCCTTTACCGCCTTTGCCTTGCCCCGCGCCTTTCAGGGGGACTGAACAAAGGCATGGTTTACTGGCTGGGCCCACTCGAGGACATAGCTCTCCTTGATGACTTCCAGGACCCATTGGTCTGAAGTGATCTGGACCCAAGCGGGATAAAAATCCCATAGGTGCCCCCCACCCCCACCTGGGTTCCCCTCACTTCATTGTGATTTCTTGGGGCCTGAGGTCGAGGTGGCACAAAAACCTCTGCTTGTACCTCGAGAGTCCCGAAACCCCTGTCATCCAGGCTCCACCGATGGAGGCCTGCAGCGAGAGGGCATTGACATCAAAGGCCTGTTTCAACAGTGTCCAACTTCCTATCCTGTCCATCCTTAAGTGATGCACTCCCTTCTACCAGGATTGTCGTCTTCTTCGTGAGTGCTGCTGCTGCCGCATCCACCTTGGGAGACCAAAACAGTTCACGGTTCTGATTTGGAAGTGGGTACAGGCGTGACATGGCATGCAACCCCAGAGATCAGCTTCCGGCAGATCTAACTCCTCCTAGATCATCTGCCGAACCATTCTATGCACCAGGAATGCTTTCTGCATCTTCCGCACCGCCTGGAGCAGCAGATCCTCCAGGGTCTCGTCTGCCACTGGAAGGCAAGCGGCATGTTAAGGGCCTTGAAGGACTCCACTATGAGTGCCGGCAATTCTTCCTGTCGGACACCTGTACAATACGCAAGTGTTCTTCTTGCTCCGGAATTTCTCCTTCTTCCATTTGCTCTCTTTGTAAATCTAGCTCCGCATCCTCACAAGGATACTGGGGCTGGTAGGCAGTGCCAGCTGTATAAGTATGCTGGTGTCATCAAAAGATGATATGCTCAGTCTTCAAGCTGCTGGAAGAGGTACACTACCCAGAGGTGCGAGACTGGACTGGAGGGACGATAAGGAACTGATATTAGGCTCAACATTAGTAGTCACCATACAAGTATTGTAAAGGATGTAGGCGTCATTGTGGACAATATGTTGAAATCTTTTGCGCAGTGTGCAGGGACAGCAATAAAGCCAATAGAATTTTAGGAATTATTAGGAAAGGGATGGGGAGAATAAAACAAAGGATAATATAGGACCTCTGTATCGATCCATGCTGCAACTGCCCCTTGAAAATTGTGTGCAATTCTGGTCACTGCATCTCAAAAAGGATAAAGCAGAATTAGAAAAGATAAAGAGAGGGGCGAAAAAAATGATAAATGGGAATGACCCCCCTGTGGGGAAAGGTTAGGGTACTACAACTTGGAGAAGAGATGGCTGAGAGTAGATATAATAGAGGTCTATAAAATCCTGAGGAAAGTGGAATGGGCAAATGCAAATCAGTTGTTTGCTCTTCAGAAAGTACAAAGACAAGTGAGCATGCCATGAAATTACTAAGCAGTACAATTAAAATAAATCAAAGAAAATATTTTTTCATTCACTACATAATTAAGTTCTGGAATTCATTGTTGAAAGATGTGTTAAAAGCAGTTATTGTACCTAGTTTTAAAAAAATGTTTCGGCAAGTTTATGGAGGAAAAGTCCATAGACCGTTATTAAAGGAAACTTGGGGAAATCCACTGTGTATCACTGGGGATAAGCAATATGGAATCTATTCACTTTTGGGGATCTTGTCAGGTACTTGTGACCTGGGGTTGGTCATTGTTGGAAACAGGATACTGGACTTGATGGACCTTTGGTCAGACTAAGTATGATAAATCTTGTTTTCTTATGTTTTAATGTATTGTATGATTCCAAGCAGAGACAGGCCCAACAACCCATGGAAAAAGGGATTTAGGGGGATTTTATTAACGGGTGTTAGCTGTCATCGCAGCACTAACATGGGAAAGATTGTGCTGTGGTGACAGCTAACATGGTTGAAATGCAGCTATCAAAGGTATTTTATGTGATAGCTGCATTTTGCGCTATAGAGGAAAGTGGAGATGGGATTGTGGTGAGGAAAAAGCATGGCAAGAGGCAATTATCACGCAAAAAGTGACTGCAGTAACACTCCATCCCTCCCCATGGCCCCCTGCCCCTGCTAAAGGCTGCTGGTGTTGTGAATCAGCTGATCTGTGGCACCAACACCAGATGTGGAGGCCCTCCCTTCAGCTCCCCCCCTCCGGACAGCTCCCAACTAAGGGAAAATGTCTGAGGTGGTCTTGGGGACAATTACCCTAAAGAAAAAGAGCTTGGATAGAAAATCAGGCTCTTCTCCTTCCCCACCAAACTTATATCTCCAAGCTAGCCAGTTGGGCCCCCACCCTTCCCCCAAATGCTAAACTCCCAACTAGCCAGTCAAGTCACCCTCCCTCCCCCCAAACTTAAATCTCCCACCTAGCCAGTCGGGCTCCCCTCCCTCTGCCCCAAACGCTAAATGTCTGGCTAGTCAGTCAGGCCATCCTCCTTCCCCCCCAAATGCTAAACATCTGGCTAGCCAGCTGGGCCCCACTCCTTTCCCCACAAACCTAAATTTCCAACTAGCCAATTGGCCTTCCTCTGCTCCTCCCAGATGTCTTATCACTAGGAAGCAGCATCACGAGACTGGTATCATTTTGTATGGCACTGGAGATGGAGGCAGGAGCAGGGGCGAACCAGTCCTGCCCCTTCCCGCTTGGACCATCATGAATTGTTAAGGTATGAGTTGGGGGGAGCCGGGGAGTGGCTAACTGGATAGCTGGGCATTTAGCATTTGAGGGGAGGGAAGGAGGCCTGACTGGCTAGCGGCAAGTTTAGCATTTGTGGGGAGGGAGGGGGGGCCCAACTGGCTAGCTGGGACAGTGGTGGGCAATTCTGGTCCTGGAGGGCCACAAACCCGTCAGGTTTTCATGATGTCCCTAATGAATATTCATGAGATCTATTTGCATCCACTGCCTTCTATTGTATGGAAATAGGCCCATGAATATTCATTAGGGACATCATGAAAACCTGACTGGCCTGCGGCCCTCCAGGACCGGAATTGCCCACCCCTGAGCTGGGAGATTTAAGTTTGGAGGGGAGGTAGGGGAACCCATCTGGCTGGTCAAGCTATTTCACTGTAGCAGGGTTGGCTCCAAGACCCCCCTGGACAGTTTATCTTAGGGGTTAGGAGCTATGCAGGGAAGCGGGTCCTGAAGGGGAGGACCTTCAAATCTGGTATCAATTCTGTAAATAGGTTGATCTATGGCACTGGCAGTCCTTAGCAAAAGAGGGCTGATGGGACCATGGGCGGGGCGGGGGGGGGAGCCAGAACAGAGGGTTACCACCACAATCTGAGAAGATACAGCAACTACTTGCTCTGTCCTCCCTCTGCTCCTGACCTTTATCCTACGATCCCTGTATTGGCAGGTATGCTATCTGCTGATGCAGGGATCATGGGAGAGTGAGGTACTTGCCAGCCCTATGCGTTACCTGTAGGGCTGATGCTTGCCACTCCCCTTGCATATATTGCACAGGTTTTGCAGCTACCACATGCCATTTTTACATATGCCATGCGCTAGCTGCAAAATAGCTTACTGCACTTTAGTAAACATGCGCTTTAGTCAGTCTAACTGAAATATGCAGGCATTGTGAGATGCATTTTTGAACAAAACGTGCTATTGTTTATATTACATTTTTATTGATTTTTTTGAAATACACAATAATCCATAAACCAACCACCTATTTGCAAGTATATTGCTTCTATGAAATCTAGGAGTTAGTGAACAGATCTCAGCTGACTAGAGGGGGAATTCAGAATATACACAGAGAATTATATACTAATCCAACAGAGTACTGTTAAATAAAAAGATATTACCAAGGCAGAGATGGAAATAAAGATAAGAAATCATTGGACTTAATGGATCACAAGATAAATCCACAGCAGGTTCTAATCCACCAGAGACTTCAAGAACTATAGTAATTCACTGGTTTTACAAAACTAGTACAACCTTAGTATTAGAAGGGGTTAAAGGACTTAAAGTAAGCTAATTTAGCATAGAAGGTAGTGTTCTGTTAAATAAAAAATAAGGATAAAAAGCATATTTCATAATTCCTATACTTTTCTTTTCTAATATGAGACAGTTTCTACATCATTAACACTTTCCAAATTCAGTTCAATCAGTCAGTAGAAAGTGCTGTATGTTTTTTAAGCTCTTATAGTAGGATGTGGTTCTTTTTATTTGCAAAAGTGGACTAAATCTTTCTGCTGAAATTTTTCTAAGTCTTTAATTTGGGTGACTCAAACTTTGGTGTAAAACTTATTGCACTGCTGTAAAAGAATTGCTACAGTCAGCTTAACTCAAAAGCCTGCTGATGCCTTTAACATAAATACTGGAAAGCTAGAAGAGTAGTAACACTTACACTGGCAAATTTGCATTACACTTCCAGCAGTTGTGCGCACAGTCATTCTCACTAATAAATGCACAATAGAACTATTCTGATGACATACAAACTACTCCTCCCTTTACTCTCTGTTAAATCTGTTCCAGCACACTCTAGGAAAGTTAAAGCTCACCTTTTGAGCCTTGCGTTTGTCAGCTCGTTGATTCTGGTGGTAGATGCGACTGAAGTTGGAGACAATTACAGGGACTGGCAGGGCGATGACTAAAACACCACTGAGGGAACAGATTGAACCAAATATCTTCCCAGCTATTGTCTTTGGTACCATATCACCATACCTAGGTTTAAAAAAAATGCTATATAAATATATGTATTGTTTTTCTAAATAATGTGCTTATCAGTATGCCATTATAACTCTCCCATATGTTTATTAAATATTTCTATGCACATATATACATTGCTATATACAATATATGTAACCTAATATATCAATCTTATAAAAACTCTTAGTTCAACAATTCTTAATATATTCCCAAATATTCAAGAAAAACTCTTTCTTTAATTTCTGTATTAAAGTATAAGGCATGTATATATATCGCATAAACATTAAGCCTGATGGCTGTCTGTTAGAAAGAGGGATTAACCTCACTGCTCACTTGGGAGGAAACAGGATTCCATAAGCAGCTTGCAGTTCTACCTGCCGGAAGTGATGGATACCCTTCAGTTTCAATTGAGCAAGGACACTGAAACCGCATACATATATTCTGTCGCCACTAAACAGATTGTTTTATTTGAGCAGGTGCTAAATAAACTGTATGATTTTACAATTCTTAGCCATGGAGGTCACATGGACTTTAGATATTTGAATGCAATGACTGTGGCTCATCTGGTAACTATCAAATCAGTGGCAGAATAGCTTTCATAGCCATGATAACATCACTAATCTCTGCTGCTCTCAAATTGTCATAGTTAAACTAAAACAAAACACAATAGCTGAATTGTCTTTTGATGTTGAAAGCCTTACATTTAAAAGCATCTACTTATATATAGCCACCTACACAGATTAAAAGAGCACAGTTCTAGTAGTGGAAAACTGATTGAACCAGTCATAGAATTATGCAAAACCTTTGTTCTTAATGAGCTTTTCAGAAACCGTGAACTTTGAAGACATGGATCACATCTGTTGAACAGGGTTGTTGTGATCCTGTCAGCTCATGCACAGTATCTGCATTATTCTTAGGATGGCCAATAAAAGGTACAAACAACTTATAAGGCACAAATGTCTGCCTGAAAAACGCAATAGGTAAGTTTTAGAACATATTACATTACTGATTATAGGGCAAAGCACTAAGAACAGAATAAAAGATTTTTATATGTCATAGGGGCAGGATCAGTAGCTCCCCAAATACATGGTATTATAAAATCCATTTGTTATTAGGTGCATTTTGCAGAGTTGCCAAGTTACGCAATTCCAATTCTGGTCTTAAATTTGCATTGTAGTGCAGAATGGTATTTGTAGTCCTTGATTTTACTCATTGCAATCAGTGCTGCAGATCCCATAATGCATCAGAATGAGATTGTCCAAAATTCAGGACTAGATACAAATCTCGCTCCTGGAACTTGGCAGCTCTGGTTTTGCCCTAGCATTAACACCTCTTGTGGTGCCTCTAGCGATCTGTATGTTTCTTTGTCTATCCATATGCATAGGTTTGTTTGCACTTACACAAACAAAGCTATGCATTTCAATAAATAGAAGGATACAGGCAGCACAAACTTTAAACATCCTCCACCAGTGAGAAGAGTGGCTTGAGGCTTCTGCTGCTGCAATGAAAAAGCTGCAATGCTGCCAGTGGGGACATGAGTATCCACACAATATGGGTGAGAGAATAAGAAACGTTCCCATCAAGATGGTTTTTTTGTCGGACTATATAATACCTTGCCTGGGTCCATTTGAACCAGACTCCCAGGCTATGGTAAATCTTAGTCCATTTTAATCAAACAAGCAGTAAAGAGTAGATTTATACTTAACTGCCCACGGCAAAATCCTCAAGGTGAAAGACACAGTCCTGCGTTTCGGGTATGGAATTTAGTTTACTCTGCTTCAGGTCAAAAGTTGTCATCACCAATCGAAAGCCATCACCAAATGAATGAAAAAACATTTACGGGAAGTCACTTTTAAAGAACATAGCGTCTGACGTAATAGGTCATCCAGTCTACTAGACCAATCAAGGAGAAGGGAGATAATTCCACTATCATTCCCCAGAAACGTCATAGCAAACTGTGCCAATTTAACTCAAGATTAAGACCATGTGGAGCAACGGTATTAAGCTGGAAAATCCAGCGTTGTTCGATATATTGTAGTTTTTGAATCCTATTGTCCCCACATAAATTTGGAGGAATCCAATCAATTGCTCTCCATAAATGTTCCTCAAATGTATGATCACATGTAAGCATATGCTGAACTAGTGGAGCCGTTAGCGTCCGAGTGCGGATGCAGGATGCATGTTCAGACAGCCGAACTCGTAAGGGATGAATAGTTCGACCTACATACATAAATAAGACCACATGGGCAACAAATCAAGTATACAACATATGAAGAATCACATGTAGTTGAATGTTGAAATGTCCACGATTGTTTTGTATGAGGATCAGTCCAGATGGTACCCAATAGAGACCCTGAACAATAAGAACAGTGCCCACAAGGGGAATGTCCTTCTTGATTCGTAGGGTCAAAAGATCTTGGAAAAGTTCTAACTAATTTGTCCCGCAAGTTCTTTCTCTAGTAAACGCTACACACAGCTTTCTCTGGAAACAATTATGAACCGAAAGAATCCTCCAGTGTTTTTGTAAAACAGAATGTACCGTATGGTATGTATATGGTTATTATAAGTTAATATCCCAACAAATTTGTTTCCCTCATCTCCTTTCATATTGTTTTGATTTTTTTCTTCTTTATTTTTCTTCTTATTTTCATTATTATCATTTTTGTTATTTTTATCATTAATGCCATCATTGTTATCCTCCAGCAACTATTCACAATGATTGCATAAAGCCCGTTTATAAGCAATATGAATAATGCATTTAGGATAACCACGTTATTGTAAACGTTGACTCAGTTCCTCCTCATGTATCTTAAAATCTCTACAAGAGGAACAAATCCTCCATAGTCATAAGAATTGGCCAAAAGGAAGTTCTCGTTTTAGAGAGGGAGGATGAAAACTTGAATATTTCACCAAGGTGTTACATTGAACAGGTTTTCTGAACAAGGAAGTTGACAAATATCCCTCGCTCAATGTAACTAAGACATCCAAAAATTTGATTTGATGACTATTAAAGGTTAAGGTGAATTTGATGTGGGGGTCCACTTGATTCAAGTAATGTATAAATTGTTGTAATGCCGTGGATTCCCCTTTCCATAAGATGAAAACATCATCCAAAAACCTTTTCCACAGAATCATTTCTGAGAACCACTCAGACTAATATACAAATTGTTGCTCAAAATGGGCCATAAAAAGGGTAGCCACTGACGGGGCAACAGTGGCCCCCCATAGTGATCCCGAAAATTTGCAGGTAAAAAGAATCTGCATATCTAAAGTAATTCTTTTCCAGCACTAATCATAATAATGACATGACAAAATGTTGAAGGAGACGAGTAGGTAGTGTTAATGTTAAATTTGAAATCACTTGTAAAACTAGAGACTGCAAAATATTAGAGTAAAGGGCCATCACATCCAGAGTGGCTAATATAACTGGAGTGGGAGGTAGATCCCTGTTTGTAACATCAGTAAAAAATGGGAAGTATCTCTAATAAAAGATGGAACTTTAGATGCCAACGGCTGTAAAAAGACATCACAAAACTGGGACAACGGTTCTAATACTGACCCACAACAAGAGACGATAGGGCGGCCAGGAGGGCACTGTAAAGACTTATGCACCTTTGGGACAGTATATAAGACAGGAATCCTGGGGTGTTCTTGGATCAAAAATTGACTCTCTCTACGAGTGATCCACCCGTCTATCTGAGCCTGGTGGCATAACTCCTTAACTGTAGATAATAATCAAAACGTAGGGTCCTCAGACAGTAATTGATAATAATGGCCATCAGTCAATTGTGTCAACACAGCCATGTGGTAGTCAGAAAAAGATTGCACTACCACAGCACCTCCTTTGTCCGCCACCCGTATAACCAAATTTTGGTCATTCATCAATTCTTGTAAAGCTACTTTGTGTCTTAGATAAATTATGATGAAATTTAACTACTCATTGTTCCATAGTGTGTAAATCAGCCAAAACCAAACTCTGAAAAGTATGTATAATCAGATCAACTGGACCCAGAAGTAACCAATTAGAAGACTGAAAACGAATTGAATCATTCCCACTCTCTTTATCCGAAAAAAATAAACTTACTTGTAATTTATGAAAACGTTTTTGTAACGCCAATCGTACTGAGAAAGAATTATAGGGAACAGTAGGTACAAAAGACAAACCTAATGACAAAACATGCAATTGATCCGATGTTAAGGTTCGTCCACTGAGATTGAAAACTGATTTTTGCGTCTCTGTCTGGTAACTGGACCCCTCCACTGGTCTTGGTAATGGGGGTGGGATGAACCCCGATACCGGCCCTCGTGAAAATCCTTCTGTAAACCAGAGTCCACTGAATAATCAAAGTCCTGTCTAAAAGAAGACCCTATATGCTGAGATGTAGAAGTTTTTCTTTTAGGCTTAGATTTTCTCTGATCTGTAGTACCATGTGATTTGTCCGTCTCAGAGTCTGTAGAAGTTCCTGAAGCTTCACTAAAAGAGACCTTCTTGACCACAGGTAAGTCACTTTTTGACATCCAAGAATAAACTTGATTGTTAAGGTAATCCGTTTGATCACGCTTAAAATTTTGATTTTGAAATTCCTCAAATTCTCACGAAAGGACGATAATTTAGTCTCCATATCTAATAGAGAAGATTTATATTTGTCTTCTTCACAGGACTTATATTTAGCTTGTAATTCCGTCAACTGTGCCGAAATAACTTCTTCCTCTGTGGTGGTCCGCTCGACCAAAAGTCTCATAAGATCGAATGCACACTTATTTAAAATGCCATTCCACTTAGAAAGAAAATCGGCTTCATCTGAAAACAATTTCAGGGGTTTATTGACCCTCAAACCCCGTGGAATAGTCCGAGTTTTTAAATATTGAGTTAAATAAGCCCCATGAAGCTGTGCTCATGCGAACCGCTTGCGAACTTTCTGTAATTCATCAAAAACATTGGAATCTGCCACTAGAGAAGGGTCTTCCTCAAACAGGGTTGCATGTTGTATAATTATATCATGTTGCTCATCTGAATATGTAAAAGTATCTGGAATGCCCTTCTTGATTCGTAGGGTCAAAAGACCTTGGAAAAGTTCTAACTAATTTGTCCCGCAAGTTCTTTCCTCTAGTAAACGCTACACACAGCTTTTTCCGGAAACAATTATGAACCGAAAGAATCCTCCAGTGTTTTTGTAAAATAGAATGTACGGTGGGGACATGAGAGCTGTTGCTTTAAATGCTCGTGGGAGTCCAGAATCCTGCTGTCATTTTAACGCCACAATAAGAGCAGGCTGCTGAAAAAAAGGGAAGGCATGAAGCATCAAGGGAAATGGCGGGGTTAGAGAGGAGAGGAAGTGGGAGGAGCGCAATGGAAGGGGGGCTAGAGAGGAAGAAAGGAGTGATGGGGAAGAGCATAAGGGGAGAAGCGGGGTGGAGGAGAAACAGAGAAGAAAAGGTGAAAGGAAATAAGTGAAAGTTAGGGAAAGGAGAGAGACTGCAAAGTTGAGTGAGAGAGTGCAAGGCTGCATGGAAGAGAAGGAGGGAGAGTGTAGAAAGGAGGGTTTTAAAGGGAAGGGAGGGGAAACAGTGCAAGAGGGTAGGAAGGACAGGGAGTGAGTGTGAGAAGTGAAGAAACACCTCAGTAGACAAACCCATATCCTCCCAACTATCTGCCCCATATATGCTGTAATAAATCACCCTCAACACTGCTACAATTGCATTATCTGTTACCCTATATAATCCTCCAAGTTTAATCTCCCTTGTTCAGTGTAACTTTATTTGTGTTTTGGTTCATGTTAAATGTAAACCGTTCTGAATCCTATGATAGGGCAGTACAGAAAAACGGTTAAATAAATAAATAAAATAAGAAAGTGCACTGGAAAGAAGATCCTATATGCTACAAACAGAGTCCCCCAATGTGTGCTGTCGCCCACTCACCCTCCCAGAGGCCTTAGTGTGAGTAAGGTGAGCGGGGTAATGTTCTTCTTGAGGCTGTGAACCACTATTTTGAGGCTTGGTAAAGCCTTCTGGGTATTGTAGTTCAATAGCTTATGAAGTAAATAGTTGTGCACGAGATAGTAAGGTAAAAATAGGATTTATTCCCTTCCCAGGGTTGGATTTTAACCTTGAAAATACAGCAACATAAAGTCCATACTTCTGGTACAGTGAAACAAAAGGATAACCAAACTTAGGCAATGCTTGTCTTCAGCTTCTTAAGGTAACACAAAAAGGCATAGAAAACAGTTTAACTTCCAAACACTCTTTGGACTGTTTTCCTTCTTATAATAATATTATAGCAATACTAGCATAGAGAGTGTATGCTATCTGACAGCGTGTACGTACAGTCCATGAATATCTCCGTGTCTGGAGCTTGGTAAAAATGACATTGCATACCATCAACGTCCTCCTCAGCTTCCCGTGGGGTGAACTCTTTCCCTGCTTAATCACTTCCTCTGCAAAGGGTAAAAGGTTCCCTTCCCCCAACAGCCTAGAGGAGCCTGGGTGTTTACCATAATTACTATTGGCTCTTTCACACAGCTCCTGGTACGTACAAGGAACTTGGTTAGATTCCTCTGCTCTGCTATTAGGTGGTATTTTCCTACCTTCCAGCAAACTCCTTTCCAGGAACCTCCCTTGGCTGTAACACGGCTCAAGGTAAAACTTTTCTTTTCTGCTTTTCCTGGGTTTTCTCACAGGCAGAAGCTCAGCTTCTGGGAAATAAACTTTTCCTTCAGAGTACTTAGCATTATAAGGTTGAGACTGCCTTATCTGGGTTTTAAAGCAATGTTCCTTGCTTTCTGGGGAATAGAGTTCCTCAGTGCACTGACTAGCCGTGCACTGCCTCCTACAGCGTGGAACTGCCTGTCTCTTTGGGTCAGCGTGCCTCCCACGACTCCCTTCTTCAGGAGAGCTTTCCTGGGTGAGATTGGGACTCCCTTCCCTTCTCTCGTCCTTCCACTCTGTTCCCAAGACAGTTCTCCTTTGGCTGGGTCCTTGGTTAATTCTTCTCCTCCCTCTCTCCTCACTACTCCCAGCTAGGGGATTTTTAAATGTGTTGCCTTTCCCGTTTGCTTGGGCTCCGCCCCTCATCAGCTGCCTCCCCTCTCCTAATGAGTCATGGGTTAGCTCCTGGTTTGGGCGTTCCCTAGTACTGTGTGACATAGTTTGTTTGGGGTTTCTATGTCAACCTTCCTCCATGTTTTCCTTTGACCTGTCAAAAGTGGATTCATTCTGAAGTACATTCTCTGTCTCCCTGGGCTCTGATCCTTGTGCCTCATGACAGATCCCCCGCCTTAAAATATTACACGCTGCTGAACTTTCTGTCGGACAGTGCGTAATCCAGGTGTTGGATCTGTATCGCTGCTCCACGTACGCCATACTGGCGGTGGCAGACCTCTCCTTCCAAGGTTTTAAAAGGTTCAGGTGATATACCTGTCGGCGACCCTTTGCGTTCTCTATCCTATAAGAGACTGGCCCTACCCTTTCCACAATCGTGCATGGCCCTTTCCAATGGGCCTCAAACTTTGGGCCAGGATCTGCCACTTGGATGATCACCTTGTCACCTATTGTTAACGTTCTGGGCTTCTTGCCCCTGTCATAATATTGTTTTTGTTTTTGTTTGCTGACCTGTAAATTCTCCCTTGCGGCCCTTGCCGTCCGTTCTAATCGTTCCCTCAGACCTTTTAGGAATTGAGGTACTTCCACTTCTGAAGTGTCTGGTTCCACCCATTGTTCGTGTAATATATCTAATATTCCTCTAGGGGACCTACCGAACATGAGCTCATAGGGTGATGCTTTTAAAGAGGTTTGTACGCGTTCTCTGCACGCGTATAACACGAACGGGAGAAAGGTATCCCAGTCCGCTATCTCCCCTTTTTTTAAACCCCTCCTAAGCATTTGCTTGATGGTCTGATTCATACGTTCTACCAAACCATTCGTTTGGGGGTGGTACGCTGAAGTTCGTATATGCTTTATTCCAAAAGCTTCCCATACGGTGGACAAATGCTTAGACAAAAAATTGCTGCCCTGGTCCGTCAGGACCTCCCTGGGGAATCCCACCATACAAAATAGTTTTACGAGCTCCTGGGCTATAATCCTCGCAGAGGTGTTCCTTAGGGGAATAGCCCAGGGGAATTGGGTGGCATAATCAACTATTACTAGTAGGTACTGGAAACCCCTAGGTGTTCGGGTCATAGGGCCTACCATGTCCATGCCTATGCGACTCTTAGGCACCGCTATAGTGGGGGTTGGTATTAAAGGTACAGCTTTTGGCCTTAAAGCTGTAACACTTTGACATGGGGCACATGACTCACAGTACTGCCTAGTTTCTTTGAACACCCCTGGCCAATAAAAGCGACCTAATATTTGGTCCAGGGTGCCCTGAATGCCCTTATTGCTTCCTATAGGGTGGTCATGTGCGAGGCGCAGGACTGTAGCCTTAAACGCCGTCGGCACTACCAGCTGTTTCCTAACTGCCTCAGTGTAGGGGTCCAAGCTTTCCCTATATAAAATTCCATTTTCTAGGAAAAACCTAGGCAACGTAGGCCGGGTTTCCCGGGCCCATTCGAAGGCTCTCTTGAGTGCTGGGTCAGCCCTCTGTTCGGCAGGGAAAGAAGGGAACTTATTTACCAGTTCGGCGGGTACCCATGGTAAGCTCGCACCCGCCTCCAAGTCGGACCTGCCTCGGGACCTAGACTGCCTCTCGTGGCGTCTCTTTGCCTTGGCTTTTCTACCCTGCCTAACGGGTTCATGTACTAAATCATCGTGTGCAGGGAGAATATTTACTTCTTCCTCATCCAACCCCCCCTCTTGGGATACCAGCTCTTCCCTGTCCCCGGTGGATGTCTCTCCCATCCCTAAGGTTCCGGCCTGCGATCTAGTGGAGACTAAGCTGGCTCGGGTATTTAAACCTGCTATTAATCCTTTATAAAAGGGTGGCCAATCCCTACCTAATATAAGATCCCTAGGGAGTGTGGAAATCACAGCTACGGGCATTATTTGCTCCATATTGAGGGCGGTTATAGCAAGATTCTGCAGAGGATAAAATGTAAACGCACCATGTATGCATTTTACCCTGACCTGGTTCTCGGCTTGACTCGGGGGCGACGAACGGTACCTCTTGATGACCTCCCAGAGCCTGGAGGAAATCATGCTCTGGTCGGCCCCCGAGTCGAGCAGTGCCAAGGTCTCTACCCCCTCCACCTGAGCATGCAGCAGAAATCCCTCCGACGATGGCTTATCCAGTCCAGATATGAGGACAGTTCGTTTGGCACAATCCCTCTTGAAATGCCCCGCTTTTCCACACAGGTAACATTTCCCCTTGTATACAAAAACATCACCATCATTATTAGCATTTACACTTTGCGTGGTATACAATTTTCCTCTGGGATCCTTTCCCCTTTTACCAGTTGCCAAACCTGCAGCCTGCATTACCCCAAACCCTGAGGGGTCAGCTATCTGAGCCTCCAAAAACCGGTCAGCTAGTATAGCTGCTTCCTCTGTAGACTGACAGTTTTGCAACATGAGGTACGTCCTCATCTCATTAGGCACAGCTTGGATGAACTGTTCCAAGACTACTGTGTCTAATATAGTTTCAAAGGTTTTCGTCTCTGGAGTTAACCACTTCCAGGCTGTTTTTTAACCGCTGCTGCAACGCCTTTGGGGTCTCTTGTGCTTTCAGGCGGGCTTCTCTAAATAGCCTCCTGTAATGAGAGGTAGTGAGCCCCAACCTATCCTTTACCGCTTTTTTAATCTCATTATAGTCAGCGGCAAGAGTGGCTGGCATGGCCTTGTAGGCCGATAGGGCTTCACCTGTAAGTGAGACCGCAAATCGGGTTGCCCATTGCTCACTAGGCCATTTTAGCGCTCCCCCAATACGTTCGAATGCGTCAATAAAATCATCCACATTGTCATTTGGACTTAGTTGTCCTAGGGAAAAAGCATGACTTGCGTTTAGTCCTGTCCCTGGTATGACCATGGGGTTCTCAGTCAGTAGCTCCTGCGGCTTACTCAGCAGCGCCTTCATAGCGTCCAATAGGGGCTTCTGTTGCTCCCTCATTAGGATAGCGTTCTGCTCCTGGACATGCTTTGCTAGCTCCAGCTGCTTGTCCCATTGCTGTTGCAACCAGTACATTACGTCTCTGGCCTCCATCTCTTCTTGTCAGCACCTGTAGCAAAAGAAGAGAGAAAAAAAAACCAAGTGCGGCTCCCTTTCTCCTTTAGCCCCACAGTGCCCCCTTTTCCTGCACAATCCTCCCACGCTTATGCCCAGGTGACGTTACCTGAGGCTTCGTGTAGAGGTCAGCATTCAGGAAAGGTCACTGTGTCTTTCTTGCTTCACCAGCCGTCTGTTTTGCCAACTTGCTTCTCTAGGGTCTTCTGGAGCCGTAGTTCTCTTGCTGCGTCTTTCTCCCGGGTCAAAATCCAAAAAACTACGCCAGCTTGTCGCCCACTCACCCTCCCAGAGGCCTTAGTGTGAGTAAGGTGAGCGGGGTAATGTTCTTCTTGAGGCTGTGAACCACTATTTTGAGGCTTGGTAAAGCCTTCTGGGTATTGTAGTTCAATAGCTTATGAAGTAAATAGTTGTGCACGAGATAGTAAGGTAAAAATAGGATTTATTCCCTTCCCAGGGTTGGATTTTAACCTTGAAAATACAGCAACAAAGTCCATACTTCTGGTACAGTGAAACAAAAGGATAACCAAACTTAGGCAATGCTTGTCTTCAGCTTCTTAAGGTAACACAAAAAGGCATAGAAAACAGTTTAACTTCCAAACACGTTTTGGACTGTTTTCCTTCTTATAATAATATTATAGCAATACTAGCATAGAGAGTGTATGCTATCTGACAGCGTGTACGTACAGTCCATGAATATCTCCATGTCTGGAGCTTGGTAAAAATCACATTGCATACCATCAACGTCCTCCTCAGCTTCCCGTGGGGTGAACTCTTTTCCCTGCTTAATCACTTCCTCTGCAAAGGGTAAAAGGTTCCCTTCCCCCAACAGCCTAGAGGAGCCTGGGTGTTTACCATAATTACTATTGGCTCTTTCACACAGCTCCTGGTACGTACAAGGAACTTGGTTAGATTCCTCTGCTCTGCTATTAGGTGGTATTTTCCTACCTTCCAGCAAACTCCTTTCCAGGAACCTCCCTTGGCTGCAACACGGCTCAAGGTAAAACTTTTCTTTTCTGCTTTTCCTGGGTTTTCTCACAGGCAGAAGCTCAGCTTCTGGGAAATAAACTTTTCCTTCAGAGTACTTAGCATTATAAGGTTGAGACTGCCTTATCTGGGTTTTAAAGCAATGTTCCTTGCTTTCTGGGGAATAGAGTTCCTCAGTGCACTGACTAGCCGTGCACTGCCTCCTACAGCGTGGAACTGCCTGTCTCTTTGGGTCAGCGTGCCTCCCACGACTCCTTTCTTCAGAGGAGCTTTCCTGGGTGAGATTGGGACTCCCTTCCCTTCTCTCGTCCTTCCACTCTGTTCCCAAGACAGTTCTCCTTTGGCTGGGTCCTTGGTTAATTCTTCTCCTCCCTCTCTCCTCACTACTCCCAGCTAGGGGATTTTTAAATGTGTTGCCTTTCCCGTTTGCTTGGGCTCTGCCCCTCATCAGCTGCCTCCCCTCTCCTAATGAGTCATGGGTTAGCTCCTGGTTTGGGCGTTCCCTAGTACTGTGTGACATAGTTTGTTTGGGGTTTCTATGCCAACCTTCCTCCATGTTTTCCTTTGACCTGTCAAAAGTGGATTCATTCTGAAGTACATTCTCTGTCTCCCTGGGCTCTGATCCTTGTGCCTCATGACAGTGCACACACACACACTGACACATGCATGTATTCACATGCTCTACATACATTCATGAATACACACACACAGCCTCCTGACATGTGCACCCCCGATATGTGCACATGTAGCCCCACAACGTACACATCCATAATCCCCACCATGCACATCCACCCCACTCCCTTCAATACTCCCTGATAAACATACCCCAATACTCACGTCCACCCCTATCTCCACTCCCTAATACATACACTTCTACCTCCTGAAAACACACACACACGTCCCTTCATCCTCTGACATCCCACCTTCTCATCTTCACAGATAAACAAATAAACTTCACCCATGGAAATAGATATACACATCATCCCATTGATTCAAACACACATAATGCACCTCATATAAACCATCAGTCCCTGTGCCTATCCAGCTTCACATGCCTGCTGCCCTGTAGAGACACACTTCACCATGGCTGTTTCAACGAAATCTCCCACACAGATGTGCCTGGTCTGCAAATGGAGGAAAGGGGAAATGTGCTATTTTGCCATACTACGTGTGCACTTTTCAACTTTGCTTCTTTGATCCTGTGGTTGGGTTATTCCATGTTAATGACTTGATAAATAGTCTTCTTCACTTTGAATCCTGTGTTCTATGAGTAATCATTAACCATCAGGAAATGCCCTCCTCATTGGCCATTATTCCTTAGTATTTATTGTTTAGTTTTGCAAAGAAAGAAATGCCGGTGAGACAGTCAAGTCAAATCTTATTTTTTGTATCATAAGATATTCAGCATGCCAAATATTCCAAGATATCTACACATTTCCATGATTTGAGGATTTTGCTGAACAGTATTGTTTGTTAATGAGCTGTTTTTGCTTGAGAACTTAACAACATATGCATACACATTTATGAAATTATTCGCTCCATGTTGTGACTGATATGCAGTTACTGGACAAATTACAGCCTCGGCCTCTTTTGTAGATGAAAACATCTACTTTATGAGCTACAATATAACAATTACAGTCAGGGCTGTACCAAGTATAATTGTGCCTTGTGCAACTTGCACATCTGGTGCACCCCCCCTCTCCAATCTCCTAACCCACACTCCATGTCTAGCCAGCTGCCTGCCTTTGTCCTGCCGCCACCACTTTTTTTTTTTTTTGGGCTGCGGTGGTGCCAGCCGCAGCGGAGCAGACCTGACTTCAAATTACAAAACAAAACAAAGCATATGGGTCTTTCAACTCTGCGCTTGCACACAGATCTGATCCCTCTGTCCTCTGACGTAGGTTCGCATCAGAGGAGAGAGGGACCAGTCCAGCTATTCAAATGCGGGTTTTTGCAACTCCATGCTTGAATGGCTGATCTGGTCCCTCCTTCCCCTGACGCAACCTACATCAGAGGAGGGAGGGAGTTACCAGACCTGCGTGCAAGCACGGAGTCAGAAAGACCTGCATGTTGTTTTTTAAAATTTGAGGTCAGGTCTATTCCGCTGCTGCTGGCGCTGGCGCTGCTGCTGCCAAGAAAACACAAAAAGTGGTAGCAGCAGGGCAATGGAGGAGCTGAGGCCAGCAACCTGAAATGTGCCCCTAATCTTCTGTGCCCTATGCAGCTGCACCGCTCGCACAGGACTAGGTACAGCACTGATTACATGTTATGTGGAGCTGGTACTCTAAAGAGTTTATTAGATTCATTCTTATTAATCCAATCTGACAGTTTATTTTTGTGCATGGTAAATAAAATTACAGAAAGTATAGCACTAAAAAGAACAACAGAAAAATTTCCTGAAATGGGGCTTCAGGTATTCTTCAAAGCCTTTAAAGGAAAATAGTCATACGTCATGTGCTAATTTTATGGGCCCAAAATATTTTCAAAGGAAGCAATAAGAGAATAGTAGATTATACGAACTTTCGTAAAATATACCGCTGCAGCATATAAACTGTTCACCAGAGGACAGGAGACACCAAGAGAATACACAGTTCATTTCAAAGAACTAAGTCTGACTGTAGTGACACAGAAACCTTCACTGTGCTCGCTGTAAATTGGCTTTCACCTTCATTGGAGGTTCAGGATATCATGTTGAGATTAAGTAATTGAATAGTATATTTTACTAGGCCAGACATTCAAATGCTTCAAGAACATTAATAATTAGAAGTTTCTGTGCATTCATCCTCATTCGTATTATTTATTTTCACATTTATATACCATGCTATGCTAAAGTTCTTTACAGCATGTTATGCACAGGTAAAACAATGCTGCCCCCAAAGAGCTTACACGTCACTCCATTCAAGGTGTCTGCTTAGTCTAAGTAGCCGTCTACCCAATGGGACACTGCTGATCAGCTGGTTGGGAGGCTGAGTTTTGTGTTTGATAGTGGGTCATCTGGCTGGAGCAGGTGCCCATTGATCATCATGAAGAGGGAAAATCAAGAGAGCATGAAGCTTCGGAAGGGAACCTCCTATCCCCCCCAAGTCATTACTTTCCATCCCCCAGCACCACTTGATCTAAAAACAGTCCCGAGCTTATAGTCTAACTGGGTTCTCCTAGCTTTTAATCAGTGCTCTGTGGCTGCAATACAGAACACATATCAGAATGAGCCATTCAGTCAAAAGGCCAAAAAGCTTTGCATAGGACTTTAGTGTTCATAGAATGAGAAAAAAAAGAAGCATGAGAATATTTTACCTCACAATTTATACATCTTCTACCTTTAGCCTTATACTCCGTATACTGCTGAACACATTTCTCTTTTTAAGGATGCTTTATAGCAGTGGTTCTCAACCCAGTCTTGGGACACACCTAGCCAGTTGGGTTTTCAGGATTCCCACTATGAATATGCATGAGGGAGATTTGCCTGCACTGCCTCCATTGTGTACAAATCTATCTTATGCATATTAATTATTTATTTAACAGGTTTTTTATACCACTTTATTATTTCATTCAAAGCCGCTTACATTGTAACTTAAACTTGGTAATGTACATTAAACAGGGACATTGATAACTTGGATTTTTCTGAGGCAATGGAGGGTTAAGTGACTGATAACTTGGATTTTTCTGAGGCGATGGAGGGTTAAGTGACTTGCCCAAGGCCACAAGGGGTGCTAGTGGGACTTAAACCCTGATCTCTTGGTTCCCAAGACCATTAGGCTACTCCTTCACTCCATGGTTATCCTGAAAAACTGACTGGCTGGGTATCCCTCAAGGACTGGTTTGAGAACCACCACCTTATAGTATGTACTGTAGGAATGTCTACATCTGCTTATTTCCTGACCTGCGTCGTTTTTCATCTGTACATCTGCATATATTTACGTGTGTAAATTCCCTGGTCACAGAAAATTAAATGAATACCAAAAAAGTTACTCACTTGAGTTTCTGCAGAAAGACAGATGAAATCTGACACAAGCAAACAGCAAGAGGAGCCAACAACTGGAGCATCTACTCACCCTGCAAACACATATTCTCCTACACAAACCCTACAGCCCTCACAAACAATATCCTCCTCACATAAACACTTCCCATACACAACCTTCATGTCATCCCAATGTACACATTCCCACTAAACACAATTCTTCCATAAAGTAGCTCGTCCACCACAAAGTTGCAAACTCCTCACCCCCCTAAAAAAAATCTTAAAAACTGTGCACCACATATCTGAGACATCCCTCATGTATTCTCCCATCACACACCATCCCAATATGCACCCATCTTACCTCCATACTATCATACTCCCCCAAACAATCCCTCCCATATACACTACTCCCCCATTCCTAAAACTCCATTCCACAACACTAAATTTATACCCCAGTTGCCCCTCCCACCAGTGATGCACTGGCTGGCTGGTCCCCCTAAGATGATACAGCTGTGCAGAAACAGTTGCTGGAACTTACTTTGCTGTGCCGATGTCTCAGTGAGGCAGAGTATCTTTACCCTTACCACCCATAGACATCCCCCAAGAAACATCCCTAAAATATACACATTCCTCCTACATGCCTTTAACACAGTCACATTCCTCTTGTCCCTCCACTTTTCACATCCACACAGTTACTCCTAACCTCCCTCCATGCACACATTTCCCTGACCCCACACAAACAATTCTTATAAAAAACAAAACACCCTCACCCCATCAAAAATTGTTTTCCTTCACATACATCTCCACCCCCCACCTCCCCACACACCACTCTCATAAAATTATTTGGGGGACGGTCAATAATAAGCACAATTCTGCCTTACAAAGAACTACTGAAGGTAAAGAACACATTTGAAAGTTTTGCATACTCCATAGAGTATATCTTTCCCATGTTATTAATGTCAATACCATTTAAGAACATAAGATAAGAACGTAAGACATGCCATATTGGGTCAGACCAAGGGTTCATCAAGCCCAGTATCCTGTTTCCAACAGTGGCCAATCCAGATCACAACTACCTATCAAATTCCCAAAAGGTACACAGATTCCACAGTGCTTATCCTGGGGTAAGCAGTGGATTTCCCTGGTCTTCTTTAATAATGTTTTATGGACATTTCCTCCAGGAACATGTCCAAATTTCTTTTAAATACAGTTACACTAACAGCTTTTAAAGTACTACATCCTCTAGTAATGAATTTCAACGTTTGATTACATGTTGATGAAAAAATATTATCTCCAATTAA
This sequence comes from Ichthyophis bannanicus, assembly GCA_033557465.1. NCBI lineage: Eukaryota > Metazoa > Chordata > Amphibia > Gymnophiona > Ichthyophiidae > Ichthyophis > Ichthyophis bannanicus. Next base: position 102,346,665 of record CM066038.1, read on the forward strand.
TCTTAAATTTGCTACAGTATAGCTTAATTGTGTGTCACCTAGTCTTTCTACTTTTTGAAGGAGTATAAACACGATCTACGTTTACTCATTCCAATCCAGTCATTATTTTATAGGCCTCTATTATATCTCCCCTCAGCTGCCTCTTTTCCAAGCTGAAAAGCCCTAACCTTACTATTTACTACTACTACTATTTAGCACTTATATAGCGCTACGCACGCAGTGCTGTACAGACAAACATACAAGAGACAATCCCTGCTCATCAGCGCTTATAATCTAGTTGAGACAATACAGAGCATTAGTCAATTTGGTGTAAAGCACAATATGGTCTTTACAATTCGGTTATGAAAATTGATGGGAGTCAGGTTAAGATAAAGGGTAGAAGTCAGGATCTAAAAGCGACAGTGAAGAGGTGGGTCTTTAATCCAGATTTGAAGAGGGCCAGGGAGGGTGCCAGGCGTACAGACACAGGTAGGTTGTTCCAGGCATAAGGTGCAGCAAGGTGAAAGGAGCGAAGTCGGGAGTTAGCAGTGCGAGTGAAAGGCCTGTATAGAAGTAGTTTGTTAATGGAGCGAGGTTCGCGAGAGGGGATATAGGGAGAGATAAGAGAAGAGAGGTATTCAGGGGCTGTAGAGTGAATGCATTTATAGATCAATAGGAGAAGTTTGAATTGGATGCGGAATTGGATAGGGAGCCAGTGAAGTGACTTGAGAAGAGGAGTAATGTGGGCATGGCGAGACTGGAGGAAGATTAGTCGAGCAGCATGATTTTGTATAGATTGAAGGGGAGAGAGATGGCTCACGGGGAGACCAGCAAGGAGTAGGTTGCAGTAGTCGAGGCGAGAGGAACTTAAGGAGTGGATAAGCATTTTGGTGGCGTGTTCAGAAAGTTAGGGGCGGATTTTGCTAATGTTGTAAAGAAAGAAGCGGCAGGTCTTAGCTACGAGCTGGATATGTGCAGAGAAGGAGAGAGAGGTGTCAAAGATAACCCCCAGGTTGCTGGCCAAGGGAACAGGAAGGATCGTAGATCCCTCCATGGATACTGAGAAGGGGGGAAGAGGAGGGGAGGAGCTGGGGGGAAAGATAAGGAATACAGTCTTGGCCATGTTCAACTTTAGGCGGCAGTGAGACATCCAGGCAGCAATGTCAGAAAGGCAAGCAGAGATCCTGGTCTGGATTGCTGGAGAGATATTAGGTGTAGAGAGGTAGATTTGGGAGGCATCGGCATAGAGATGGTACTGACAGCCATGGGAGGAGATAAGTACGCCAAGGGATTGGGTATAGAGAGAGAAAAGGAGGGGGTCCAAGACGGATCCTTGGGGCACACCAACATGGAGCTGGGTGGGAGAGAAGGAGGAGCCACCAGAGCATACACTAAATGAGCGATGGGAGAGGTAGGAGGAGAACCAGGATAGTACGGAGTCCTTGAAACCAAGTGAGGAGAGGGTGGTGAGGAGAAGATTGTGGTCAACAGTGTCAAAGGCAGCGGAGAGGTCGAGAAGGATGAGGACAGAGTAGAGGCCCTTAGATATAGCCAGGAACAAGTCGTTGGAGACTTTAGTAAGAGACGTTTCAGTGGAGTGCAGGGGATTGTAGTGGGTCCAGGAGGGCCTGGGAGATGAGGAAGTCAAGGCAGCGGCGGTGGACTGCTCGTTCTAGTAGTTTAGATATGAAGGGGAGGAGGGAGATGGGCCAATAGTTAGAAGGACAGGTGGGATTGAGTGAGGGTTTCTTGGTGTGATGACAGCATGCTTGAAGTCAGCGGGGACAGTTGCAGTGGAGAGTGAAAGGTTGAGAATATGAGAGATGGAGTGGACAACGGTGGGGGAGATGGGGTGTAGGAGATGGATGGGGATAGGGTCAGAGGAACAGGTGGTGGGTTTGGAGGAGGAAAAAAGGAGCACAGTTTCTTCTTCAGAGATCGTAGGGAAGGAGGAGAGGGTAGCAGAGGAAGAATGGGTGTGTGGGGGGGGGAGAATCGGGGTGGGAGGGAGGTAGAAGAGGAAGTGGGGAATTGGAGGGTGATCTTGTAGATTTTGTCATGAAGTAGTCAGCTAGGGTTTAGGCAGTAAGGGAGGGAGGGACTGGGGCGGGGGGCACTTTGAGGAGAGAATTGAGGGTATTAAAGAGGCAGCGAGGATCAGAGGCAAGGGAGTTAGTCAGATGGATGTAGTATTCTTGTTTGGCAAGTGCTATGGCTGACTGGAAGGAGCCAAGCATGAATTTGAAGTGTAGGAGGTCTTCTGGGGAGCGGGATTTAGCCCAAGCACATTTGGCAGAATGGGCACAGGTGCGTAAATAGCGGGTAGTGGATGAAAGCCAGGGCTGGGGAGCAGAACGTCTGACAGGACGTGGGGTGGGTGGGGCGGGGCAAGAGTGTCAAGAGCCGAGGATAATGCAACATGGACTTGGAGGACATGATGGAGGAAAGAGATGGGGAAATGGTGGAGGAGAGAGTCAAGGGATCAATATTATGAAGGTTTCTAAATAGGTCGGAGAAAACAGGACGAGGTTGAGACAGTGGAAGCTGAAGATTAAAGGTTAAAAGGTGATGGTCAGATGAGGGAAGGATTGAGTTGCGGAAGTTTGAGGGAGAGGAATTAGAGAAGAGTATCAGGTCGAGGCAGTGGCCGTACAGGTGGGTGGGGGCAGTGGAGCAAAGTTGGAGATCAAATGAGGAGGTGAGGGTGAGGAACTTTAAAGCATGGGGATCGGAGGAGTTATCGACATGAATGTTAAAATCGCTAAGAATAAGGGTGGGGGAAGAGGGATCCAGAAAGACGGAAAGCCAGGAGTCAAAGTCAGTAAGGAAGGTAGAGGCAGATTTGTCGGGTGGGCGATAGATAACAGCTACTCGGAGGGGAAGTGGTGTGAGGAGAGGAATGGCTAGTAGAAAAAAGGAGGTGATAGTGCCTCTGTATAAGTCTTTGGTGCAACCTCATTTGGAATATAGTGTGCAATTCTGGAGACCGCACCTTCAAAAGGATATAAACAGGATGGAGTCAGTACAGAGGGTAGCTACTAAAATGGTTAGTGGACTTCATTATAAAGCATATGAGGACCGACTTGATCTTAATATGTACACCTTAGAGGAAAGGCGGGATAGAGGTGATATGACTGAGATGTTTAACCCTATCAAGGCTCCCTTTAAATTTCTAATCCACATTCTGCAGCCAGGTTAATTTTTCCATCTCTCAGGAAAATTGTGCCGGTCTTATTCAATATGTTATAACAGTGATTTTCTTTCTGCTATGGTCATGTATTATATACCATTTGATAGAAAAATGAGACAGCAACACAAATATGTATAACTGAAGGCTCAAAAACATGAAAATAGGTGCACTTTATTTATAAAAGCAATCGTTATTAGTTGCATATATTCGATTTAATTTTAACTGATCATAACAATTACAAGTTATTTAAGATCTTCATTATTATGAAAATATGCAAAACATGGTGCAGCACAGAGAGGTACATTTCCACAGTCAGCACAGTGATATTTAGTTTCAACACGTTTACGATTGTCACCAGCAACATGTCGATGTCCGAGACTCTCACTGCATACGCGACACTGTCGAAATACGGTAGTTTTCTTCTCAGTTGGTGGAATGAGGCTAGGGAAATGTCTAGCAGTCAAGCAAAATGGGGAAACACCAGTACTTGGTCGGCCACCAGCATCACATGCACTAGCATCAGGACCAACTGCTTCAATGATAGCCAAGATAAGCTTCATACGGAAGTCAAGTCCTGTCACTTTCTCCTCTGGGTGGGACTTGCTCCAGAGTATCTGAGCATTGAGTACTGCTATGTCCAACAGATGAAAGGCAACTTTCTTGTACCACTTTACAGTTTTGCGCAGAAAAGCATAATACTCCAATAACTGATCTGTTCTGTCTACACCGCCCATTATGTTGTTGTAGTCAACGATAACTTGTGCCTTTCGAATTGGCTGATCATTCCAATCTCTTTTTCCAGTGTCAACTACAGAGCCATCATGACAGTTGGACAACATTGTTACATAATTCTTATCATACCAGCAAAGTGCTAGCAGTTTATCTGTTGTACGATATGTGACATCTCCTCGTTTCAATTTCCTTCCATCTACATTTAGACGCAGGTCAGTAGGCATACCAACTCGACTGGATCGTACCGTTCCAAAGCAGGATGTTGCTCGGTCATACAGATCCATACAGAGTTCTGGACTGTTGTAGTAGTTATCCACAGCCAATCGATAGCCTTGATCAAGCAGTCCATCCATCAGATTCAGCACAATACAGTAGCTACTTCCATGTAAACCATCACTTAGAACTGCATCTTGACCTGAGTATAGCATATACTTCCAGGTGTATCCACTACGTGACTCACACAGCTCATATGATTTGATGCCAAATCTTGAGCGTTTTGTAGGTATGTATTGTTTGAAATATAACCTTCCTTTGAAAAGCAGTAGAGATTCATCAATTGAAATGTCTTGTTCCGGGATATAAACAATTTGGAATCGCTTTGTGATAATGTCATAAAATGGACGAAGCTTCCAAATGCGATCACTCTCGGGTTTCTGTGTTGCATTGTTTTGAAGTGAAGGGCCTGTAATATTCACTTATATGTATTTCGGCTCATTATTGATGGAAAGAATGGAGTTTCTAACAGTAGTTGACCTGACCAGTACAAGTCGATCATAGGCTTCTTGATTATTCCCATAGCCATCGTCAACGCCAACATTCTCCATATAGCATTATGGTCAACGTCTTGCCATTTTCTCATTCGGGCATGAGGCTTGTCAGCTGGTATTTTAGCACACAGTTCTGCTGCATAGCGATTTGTCTCAAGAACAATCATTGAAATTAGTTCATCTGTAACAAAGAGCTTGTAGAAGTCCAATTTAGTTGCATTGACACCCATACGTTTGGCTATGCCAGGCTGTGCAATGAAAGGAAAGTGACGGACGTCTTTTGGAGTTGTTTTCCATGGAAGACTGCTTCTTCTTGTCCGTACTTGTGATGTAGTTGCATTACCGCCACGGTCTGCAGTATGACGGCAAAGCTTCCCTCTGCCAAGAGGATTTATATTTACAGATGGTTCAGCCGTGGCCACAACTGTAAATGAAAATGTTTTATTATAGTTGACATTTTTCAAACTGAACAATTTATCAATATAAATGTGACATTTAGCGTTTTGTTATACCTAAAGACATAGCTGATATATAGGTGACATAAATAATGTCTGCAAATAATTACTAACCTGGAGGTTCAGCTGTGGCTGCTACTGAATCTGGGTCACTGTCATCCGAGCCTTCAAAGTCCACATTTTTTGTGAAAACTTCTTCAGTTTCATTATAATCAATGACATCTTCGCCACTGCTATTACTGTTACCATCACTTTCTGTGAGAAACCTAATGACTTCAGCAGCTTTATATCATTCTTTTCGCATTCTTTTACCAGCTGACTCCATCTTGTTTACTTTGCTTTTAATTCTAAATCACCTATTGCTAATGACCTATTTGCAGGTTGTTTTCTGGCTGTTTTGGCCTGGTGTATAAATAGAAACACTAGCACAACTCTCTTTTCATCAGCTCAAATGTGTGTTGTCATTAGCTTCCGGTATTTCACTCATTAATCTTTAGTATCTGCGTCATTGCGCCGATCCCGACTATTTCGGGCTCGGCCATTTGGTCAGAATTTTGGGTCCCGAGTATTTCGGGACCGGCCTGGAAAAGGTTAAATACCTCCATGGCATAAATGCACAGGGGAAGAGCCTATTTTGACTGAAAGCAAGTTCTGCTACGAGGGGACATAGGATGAGGGTGAAAGGGGATAGATTCAGGAGTGATATGCGGAAATATTTCTTTATGGAAAGAGTGGTGGATCCATGGAACAGTCTCCCAGTGGAGGTGGTAGAGCTGAGGACAGTATCTGAATTCAAAAAAGCATGGGACAAACACAGAGGATCTCTAAAGGAAAAAAGGGGACTGTTGTAGTTGTTGATATGGAAGGAGAGACTAGATAGGCCATGTGTTTTTTTTCTGTCATCATTTTTCTATGTTTCTATCCCAATACACTCACCCCCTACTTAAATACGCCCTGATCAATGTGCGCTCAGCCAGGAATAAGATCCCTCTCATAGCAGACCTAATATCCGACCATAATTTAGACATTGCCTGACAGAAACATGAATCCATGAAACCGACTCTTTGCTAATAAATCAGTTCTGCCCCCCTACCCACTCAGTCAATGTATGTAACAGAACAACCAGCAGAGGTGGTGGATTTGCTGTTATTTCAAAAACTGACCTACACTTAACCACAACTGAAGCAGTCTCCACCCCAGGAATAGACTCTATCAGAGTATCTAACAACTCCCTCACACTATATCTCCTATATACTGTAGAGTCCACCAGACTGACACGCTTGACCTCTCCTCTATACTTGAATTAGCTTGTACCCCCCCAAAACACCTCACACCCCCTTATCATGCTAGGGGACTTTAATCTCGCCTCAACATCACAGAAACAAGCCTCCACATTTCTAGAGGCCATGGAAGCCCTATACTTTTCACAGATCCTCAACTCATCCACCCATAATAAAGGAAATATCCTGGATCAAATCTTTATACCATGGCATATATCACCTAACAGACAAATTACACACTCCAATCATCCTGTTCCATGGTTCGACCACTCACTTATATTATTCTCATTTCCTTCCCACCTCCAAAAAGGTCCACAAACCACTCCATCTCAACAAACACGCAAATTCAAACAATTCAGCACTGACACATTCCTTGAACAAGTCATTCCTCCACTCGAGCTCCTCATTAACAAAAAGACGAATCTTGACTCCCAAATTAACGAATGGAATGAAATCATGACCTCTGCGGCCCAACTTCCACCCAAACCACATTCACAGAAGCATCGCAAAAGAGCCCCCTGGTTCTCCACCACCCTATATAACTTAAAAAAAGAACTCAGAAGGCTGGAACGCCACTGGCAACGTTCACATGACCCTGACACACACAATAGATACACAGAAAAACTTTGCCACTACTGCTCAGAAACACTAAGACAGAAGAGAGAACACAACGAAAACATTATCACACGCTCCCTAAATAAACCCAGAGAACTTTTTTCCATCGTCAAAGCCTTAATAAGCGAACATTCGCAACAAGAACTGGACCAAAAAATATCCCCACAATCCATAGCAGATCACCTCTGCTCTAAATTCCAGTCACCTCTCCCATAGACTAACCTCCAAATGTTATCTCATAACAGCAATGCAAGCCCCACAACAACTCGGAATCAATTTGATTCCCTTTCACTTGACAATATAAGCACAGTCATTAAAAACCTCAATGCCTCTACCTCAGCTCTTGACCCATGTCCAGTCTCCTGGATAAGAGTACTAGAGAATCAATCAGACCATACATCCTACCCATAGCAAATGCCTCCCTCCAGGCCGGAATTATGCCAGCATCCTTAAAAAGGATATCGATATGTCCCATCTTTAAAGGATCAAAACTAGATTCCTCATTGCTGACATCATATAGACCAATATCGAGTATCCCCCTCTTGGCAAAAATAACAGAAAAAAATAGTTCAAACCCAATTCCAAAACTTAATGGATAACCATGCACCCCTAGATCCTTTCCAACATGGCTTCAAAAAGAACCATGGTGTAGAAACTCTTATAACGTCTCTCCTAGACTCAGTGACCCTCCACACTCAAAATCCTGCTCAAGGTTGCCTACTAATCTTCCTTGACATATCCTCTGCTTTTGATTCACTCCCCCATAATCAACTCCTCGACAGACTCCATGAAATTGGCCTAAGAGATACAACCCTTAACTGGTTCCGATCCTAACTGGAACACAGAACACAACAGGTATGCATAGGTAACACCACCTTCTAGCCTTTCATCCAAAAGCAAGGAGTCCCACAAGGATCTAGCTCAGGGATTCTCAACCCTGTCCTCGGGACCCACCTAGCCAGTCGGGTTTTCATGATAACCACAATGAATATGCATGGGAGACATTTGGATATAATGGAGGCAGTGTATGCAAATCTCTCTCATACATATTCATTGTGGTTATCCTGAAAACCCGACTGGCTAGGTGGGTCCCGAGGACAGAGTTGAGAACCCCTGATCTAGCTTATCCGCACTCCTTTTCAACATCTTCCTCCAACCCCTATGCAGAATCTTTCAAGAACATGGTATCCAATATCAGATATATGCAGACGATATCATGTTCTTCACCCCATTCAACATAACAAACCCTAACTTCTTAAATATAACTAAATGCTTCACAAATTTAAGACACTGGCTCAATTGTCACAATCTCATAATTAATCAATCTAAAATGGAAGCTCTCCAAATATTTTCCAATCCTTCCAATACCCCCACCTCCTCCCCCGACATCTCTTGCCCTTGATGACTTCACCCTCCCCATAAAAAGCCAAGTCAAATATCTCGGATTAATAGCTAGGTTGACCAGAACCTCACCTTCCTTGACCAGATAAGGAAAACAACAAATACAATTTATTCCAAATTACGAACCTTGAGGAACCTCCAATCTTTACTTAACCCAGACTCCTTCCACACTATCTGCCAAGCACTTACCACCCTTACCCTTGACTACTGTAACCTCATCTACCAAGGTCTCCCTAAGCACAGTATCCACCCCCTTCAAATGGCACAGAACACAATAGCACGCTTAATCACAAATAACTCCAGACGTTCCCACATCACCCCAATCCTCTATGACCTCCATTGGCTCCCCATACTGTATAGAATAAAATTTAAAACCATCACACTCATACACAAAATTATCCACAATGAATCAGTCCCTTGCTTATCCTCACTCCAATCCAAAACCAAGAACACTGGCTGGCTTTGTGTTTAAGCTGATCTTGCTACCATAGCCGCGGCTGCTATAGGAAGGAAAGGTGAGTCTGCCGCTGCCAAGAAGCAGACTCAGCAGCAGCAGCAACTTGAGTGTTTTTATTTCCCTGGGGGCCAGGACTGGAAATGGGTGTGGGGGGGAGGGGGGTCTAGGACTGGAAATGGGCTGAGAGGGGTGTTTAGGACTGGTAATGGGTTATGGGTGGCTAGGACTGGAAATGGGATGATGGGGGGGGGGGGTTAGGACGGGTAATGGGCTGATGGGGGGGATTAGGACTGGAGGTGGGCTGATGGGGAGTGTTTAGGACTGGTAATGGGCTATGGGAGGGTCTAGGACTGGAAATGGGCTGATGGGGGGTTAGGACTGGAAGTGGGCTGATGGGGGGTGTTCAGGACTGGAAATGGGCTGATGGAGGGGGGGTTTAGGACTGGAAATGGGCTTATGGGGGGCTAGTAATGTAAATGGGCTGATAGGGATGGGGGCTAGGACTGGTAATGGGCTATCGGGGGTGGCTAGGATTGGAAATGGGCTGATGGGGGAGTTAGAACTGGAAATGGGCTGATCGGGAGGGGGGCTAGAACTGGAAATGGGCTGATGGAGGTTTAGAACTGGAAATGGGCTGATTAGGGGGGCTAGGACAGGAAATGGGCTGATTGGGGGGCTAGGACTGGAAATGGACTTATTGGGGGGGGGGGGGTTAGGACTGGTAATGGGCAGATGGGAGGCTAGCACTGGAAATGAGCTAGGACTGGTAATGGGCTGATTGGGGGGCTAGGACTAGAGTGGGCTGAAGGGGGATAGAACTGAAAATGGGCTAATGGGGGAGGGGAGGAGAGTGCTGCTGGCCCTGGAAGGAAACTAGGGGCTAGGGCTACAAATGGGCTGATGCAGGAGGATGGTAGAATAGGACTGAAAGGGAGTGGATAATCAGAGGGTCTGCCAGGGGAAGGAGGGGGTATGAAGGGAGCTGACAAAGGGGAAGGAGGAGGCTGGAAAGGAGCTGACACCTGGGATGTACTGAAGGGGGACTGGAAGGGAGCTGAGATTTGGGGATGGGAGTGGTAGGTGGTTGGGTAATGGGGAGGAGGATGGAAGGGAGCTGACATGAAAATGGAACTGGAAGGGGGATGGACAGAGGGTAGGGTGACTGGAAGCAAGCTGACTGGGGGGGGGGTGGCACTGAGAGTGGACGTCAGCTGATACCTGGGATGGCATTTGGACTAGAAGGGGCTGAACAGTGGGGAAGGAGGGGGATTGGAAGGGAATGGACACCAGTTGCAGTCATGGGAATGCAAGGTGGTTGACAATGGAAGGTATTGGGAGGGAAGGACTGGAAAGGGGACTGATACTGGGGAGGGTTACTGGAACTGGAAATGTGCTGATGGAAGGAAGTGAAGAAAACAAAAGAAGAGATAAGAAATGGCAGATGGAACATTGACCAGAGAAAGAGAGCTAAGAGAAGACAGGAAAGCTGAAGCCTCAGATTGGGACCAGCATGATCAGAGAATAAAATGGTCAGACAACAAAGGTAGAAAAAATAATTTTATTTAATTTTAGTTATTGGACTTTGTGCTATTTTTATACTTTACACAGTATTGGGGAACTGCATCTCTTATTTATCTGATATTGCACTGCATGTGGACTGGCTTCTTGGGGTTTCAATTTACATTTAGTCTACATATTTTTATTTTTACTTTAGATTGTGGTTACTTATTCTGTACTTGGTGAGGGTCAATGTTGCGAGTGTTTGACTGAGGTCAGGTGTTCTGTTAACATGGAGTTTGTACATAAAGATCTATACTGTACTGTAGTAATTTGACTTGTTCAGCTTTTCAAATAGGTGTATGGATGTTCCAGGGCCCACTGTAGTATTTACAGTGATGCTTTTTTGGATGGGTTCCTTATGTGAGTTTTGGAAGTTTGTGCTGATATGGTATGGTATGGTAGGTTTGCTCTTTGTTGTAGGGTTTTGTATTAGTTCACAATATGCCTGGTACTGGAGAATAGTGGTTGTTGTTGTTAGTGAGATGATCAGAATCAGATTTTTTAAAAAAATATTGAGTTCTGTGGGTGAATGTCCTGGTTCTCCTCTGCACCTACTGTGGATGCAAAATATATGTTGAAAAAGAAAAAGCAGGAACCATAACGCAGTTTATAACAACAAAATAAAAATGAGTTATAATTTAATTTTATAAACTGTGCTGTTGGTTCTTGCTGTCTTTTAGTTTCTTGGTGTGCAAACGGGACCGTAACTAGCCCTGTGCAAGCGGTGCAGCCACACAGGGCAGAAAGGTTTGGGGGGCGCATTTCGACTGTCTGCTGTTGCCCTGCCACCGCTGGCAGGACAATAGCAGGCAGACGAAATGCGCTCCCCAAGCCTTTTTGCAGTACTTTAAGCAGGTCTGGTCCCTCCCTTCTCTGACGCGATGTCAGAGTAGGGAGGGACAGATCTTCTTAAAGTGCCGGCGCCTTTCAGATTGGGCGCATGTCCCCCTCCTCCTCCCCATACCTCCATCCAGCACGGCCTGCTTTTTTCCTGCTGCCGGCACCTCCGTGAAAAAAACAGAGGGCGGCAGCAGCAGGGAATGAGCAGGCAGCGCTGGACGGAGGTATTGGGGAGAGGGAGGGCGGGGCATGCGTCCGAGCTGCAAGTTGCACAGGGTGCAATTGCAGCTCGATATGGCCCTGTGTGCAAACATCTTGCATTTCCTCCATATAATCTAATCGGCTTTTTGGTTTGGTTCAGTCTTTGATTGGATTTCTGAAAAAGCCCCTAAGGTGGGGGAGGGGGGGCGCCTTTTCATACTTCGCCTCAAGCAGCAGATTGCCTTGAGCCGCCCCTGCACTTACTTGTAATTATGTTTGGGTACACTGAGGTTCAGAAAGCTGCTTAGTGTCACACAAAAATTGTTCAATAGAAGAATTAAGAGTACTGCCTTACTGCTGATCTCAAGATTTAAACCCTGGTTGCATCTTACTGATAAGAAGACTGCCTGTTGTCTTTATTTGATAAATCCTTATCTTCTCTGCTGATAGACTGTTCAAGTCCATTTCCCTTCAGGCTGAGAGAAATGACTCAGACCTAAGACTGCAGAAAGATAGTTTTAAAGCATATATTCTGATGCATATGTCTTAACTGGGAATGTGAATAAAAAGATCGTATTTACAACTGGGACACAAGGCACAGAAGGGATAAAGTGACCTCCCAAAAATCACACAGAAAATAAGTAGCAGAAAAGAGTCCTGAAAACATGGCACGTGTTCTTCTAAATCAGTGGTTCTCAATTTTTTTTGTACCATGACTCCTTTTACCATTGATCTACTTGTGGTGACCCCCAATGATAAAATCGAATGCGTCTCTCTTCCTTTACCGTTAACGCATTGTTGCTGTAATCATTTGCTGAATTATTCATATATTATAGGCCTTTTGCAATATGTTTTTATTTATAAAATTTACTTATTTAAACCACAATAATTAATCACAACAACAAGTAACAATATTTGATTTCAAAATTATGATGATTTTGTAGTCAAATCACTCATATGAAATAAAATTATTTTTTTTATCTTTGTTGTCTGACCAATTTATTCTCTGATCATGCCGGTCCAGATCTGAGGCTTCTGCTTTCCTGTCTTCTCTTACCTCTCTTTCTGTGGTCTATGGTCCATCTGCCATTTCTTATATCTTCTTTCGTTTTCTTCACTTCTTTCCATCAGCCTATTTCCGTCCCAGTAACCCTCCCCAGTATCAGCCCCTTTCCAGTCCTCACTCTCAGTACCTTCCAATGTCAACTTGCAATCCCATGACTGCCACTGGTGTCCATTCCCTTCCAGTCCCCCTCCTTCCCCACTGACCAGTCCCTTCTAGTACAAATACCATGGCAGCCCCTCTCAGATCCACTCCCTTCCAGTTCCATTCTCCCATCCCCTCGTATCAGCCCATTTGTAGCCTTAGCCCCCGGTTTTCTTCCAGGGCCAGCAGCTCTATCCTCCCCTCCCCACAATCAGCCCATTCCCAGTCGAAGCCCCCCCAATCAGCTCGCTTCCAGTGCTAGTCCCCCCTCAACCCCATTACCAGTGCTAGTCTCCCCTAATCAGCTCATTTCCAGTGCTAATCTCTCCTCAACCCCATTACCAGTGCTAGGCTCCCCTAATCAACCCATTTCCGGTCCTACCCCCCCCCCCCTTCAGCCCATTACTAGTCCTAGCCTCGTCTAATCAGCCCATTTCCAGTCCTAACCTCCCCGATCAGCTCATTTCCAATGCTAGCCCCCCCATCAGTCCATTACGAGTCCTACCCCCTATCAGCACATTACCAGTCCCAACCCCCCCCCTTGATCAGTCCATTCCCAGTCCTAGCCTTCCCTAATCAACCCATTACCAGTCCTAGCCCCCCATCTGCCCAGTATAATCCTAACCCGCACTGTCTTTCCCCTCTGTCCAGCATTTATCCCCCGTCTGTCCAGTAAGTCTCCCTGTCTCTTCCCTTTGTCCATGTCAGTCCCCTCCATCCATCCATCCATGTCAGCCCCCTCCCTCCCTCCCTCCATGTCAGTCCCCCTGTCCATGTCAGCCCCCCTCCCTCCCTCCATCCATCCCTCCATGTCAGTCCACCCTCTGTCCATGTCAGCCCCCTTCCCTCCCTCCATCCATCCATGTCAGCCCTCCCCTCCCCTCCCTCCATCCATCCATGTCAGCCCCCTCTGTCCATGTCAGCCCCTCCCTCCCTCCATCCATGTCAGCCCTCCCCTCCCTCCATCCATCCATGTCAGCCCCCCTCTCTCCATGTCAGATCCCCCAGACCATGTCAGCCCTCCCTCCATGTCAGCACCCCTTGTCCCTGTCAGCCCCCCATCCCTCCCTCCATGTCAGCCCCCCTCTGTCCATGTCATCCCCCTCCCTCCCTCCCTCCATCCATGTCAGCCCCCCTCTCTCCATGTGAGCCCCCCTCCATCCATCCATCCATATCAGCCCCCCTCCATCCATGTCAGCCCCCCTCCCTCCCTGTCAGCCCCTTTCCATGTCAGCCCCCCTCTGTCCAAGCTAACGAAAGCACCCAACCACTCCAACCAGCTACCAAACATCCCGCCAGAACTACTAGCACGCCAGTACAAGCAGCTTCAACAACCTCAAACTCTACAACCGAATGCAGAAACAACAACCAACCCTACTTCCATAGTTACAGACTGGAGCACATTCAAAACAATCACCAAAGAAAAAACAGAATCCACCATCTCCTCCCTAAACACTACCACCTCCCCACTTGATCCATGCCCTGCAGAATGGATAAAGAAATCCAAAGACGACATAAGCACACCACTAACCCACATTGTTAATGAATCCCTCAGACAAGGACACATGCCAGACATCCTCAAAACCTCCATCATCCGCCCAACCCTAAAAAAACACAACTTAGACCCCCTTGACCCTGCCTCCTTCAGGCCTATAGCAAGTCTTCCATTCACCGCCAAAATCATTGAGAAAATAGTTCAACAACAACTCCAAGACCACCTGGATACCAACAACATACTGGACCCACAACAACATGGTTTCCGTCCATTCCACGGAGTCGAGACCCTCATGACATCTCTAATGAACACCCTCATCAAGGGCACACAGACCAAGCACTCTGGCTATGCTATGATCTTCCTGGACATATCTGCAGCCTTTGACACCATCTCCCACAACATCCTTCTACACAGACTCCAAGAAATCGGCATAAAAAACATCATACTTAGTGGTTCTGCTCCTACCTGACCAACAGACCACAACTGATCTGCACAAGCATAGCAACCTCCCCCCCCCTTTCAGCAACACCAAGGAGTACCCCAAGGATCCACACTATCCGCCATGCTCTTTAACATCTACCTGCAACCACTCTGCTCAATAATACGCGCCCATAACATCAACTACCACATCTACGCAGATGACATAATGCTCTATGGACCGATCACAACCACCAACCCGACAAACAATCAACTAACAGACTGCTTCATAGAAGTCTCCAGCTGGCTACAAAAGAACAACCTATCCATCAACCTAAAAAATATCAGAAGCCCTCATAGAAACCAAGGATCCAAACTTCACACCACCACCACACCTCAACTTAGGAACCACACAAATACAAATACAACCACACATAAAATACTTAGGAATCATCATAGACCAAGCGCTCACACTCAAGCAACAGATCAAAAAGACTACCAGAATAATATTCCACAAAGCAAAAACAGTACAATGCCTCAGGCCTCTCCTCGATCCACAAGACTTCAGGACAGTCATGCAAGCTATGACGCTCCCCCACCTGGACTACTGCAACATAATCTATCACGGACTACCTGCCACCCACACCAACCCACTACGAACTGCCTTAAATACCACAGTAAGAATTATCCTGAAAGCAAAAAAACAAGATCATATCACCCCAGTCCTGAGGGAACTGCACATACTCCCTCTTGAAGCAAGAATCAAATACAAATCAGCCCTACTTATCCACAAAGTCCTCTATCAAACGCAGACCTTCCAGCTCCGAACCTTCCAGCCCCAACCCACCCACAACAGAACCACCAGACAAACCACCAGCAACACCCTCACCATCCCCCATGAACGAACTAAATACAACCAACGGACCTGCAACAGAGCCTTCGAACTATATGCGCCATCCCTCTGGAATTCCCTACCAAGTCAAATCAGAAACAACGGAGATCCTTCAACATTCAGAAAACAACTAAAAAACACCCTGTTCCAAGAATACCTCGGACCAGAAACAAACATCCACCACTGACTCCCTCCTTGACCCTTTAACATAGCCACAGATCTCCCCCCTAAGAGACTGATTTCCATTGTTTAAGTCCTTAATACCTGTTCAGATCATTAATGTTGGCCTCCCGGTGACAGCCCCCCCCCCCCAAATATTGATTACTGCCCCCCCTTTTTTGTTAAACCACTTTGATCCGGTGAAAAGCGGGATATAAATACAGTTAAATAAATAAAATAAATTAAAATAAATAAATGTCACCCCGTTGCAGGTTCCCGGCTCCCCTCTCCCCATGTCTGCCTCCTTCTTCTGCAGCCACGGCTCCCTGTCTCTTAGGGAACCGCGGCTATGCCTGTGAAGCCGTTGCGGAGCCTTCCTGCCTCTTAACAGGCTCCGTGCAGCATTGTCCTGCCTCCAAATGAAGTGGACCCACAGGTTGAGAACCGCTGTTCTAAATCATAGCTGAATGCCCTAACCATCAGACTATTACAACCTGGTAAGAGGATCATAAAATTAGCTGATCTGTCTGTACAGAATGAAAATCTTATGAAAGATGCTACCTTTAATATTAACCCAATTACAAAGCACTGGTGAAATGTACTAATTTAGGTGCTTTATAATAGTTCTTTTTAAATATTTAGGGGTATGTTAACTAAAGAGCACTAAAGTTTCACATGCTAATGTGCATTAAGAGGGAAAAATTAGCACAGGAAGTGTACCCAGCCCTGTGCTAAATATGAGGGGCATGACCAGCATATCCCCCTGCAGTTGCTATGTTGAGAAATACCTCGTCATGCAAAAATTTCAAGTACAATTAGCAGGGTGAACTTAACACCACATTAAGTACACCCATGTTAATTGCATCATTGACAATAAGCATGCATTGAGTATCTCCACTCTAACCACAATGTGCAGTCACTGTTCGCCCCAAGCCCATCCATATCCTGCCCCATTGAGTGCTAAGCAGACAGGGCAGGATATTTAACGCACTGGCTGTGGTGGAAGTTAGCATGGTCCTACAGTAACAGCTTAGTATGCACTATAGTACGCATCAACCATTAGCACACTTAAGGGCTCATTCCATCCCAAATGTCCAGCCTATCTCTATGACCGGTTTGACCGGACATAATCGCAATCAGGCCTGCAATTCGGCCTAGCCTGCACTACAGGCACTACCTGACTAACTCAGTCAGGTCTTTTAAATGGAGTCACGGCACCGCAGCTCCGTTTAAAAGCATGATGCCGGCCAGTGGACTTCAAAGGCGATTTCTCCGCAGCCCAACCCCCAATCTGGCCTCCTAAGGCCAGGGTCGGGCTGCGAGGAATGTCTTTGGGCCCCTCTGCCCCATCTGTGCCCCGGGACCAAAAAAACAAAAAAAAAAATGTCCAGGGAGGTTATTCCACCTCAGAGGTGGAATAACTTCCCCGCACAAGTCAAAGGCCTTGGACGTAAAGGGCAGACATTAGAATCGGCCCTGTATGTCCAGGGCTGGTGACCACCCACTGCCTACCCAGATTCCGCCCTCGAGCTGCCCCTTCCTCACCCCCACCTAACTTCCCCGCACAATGTCCATCCCCTCTATTCGTGCGAGAGAATAACCTCCTTAGTAAATATTCCCTTTAGTATGCAAAGGACTGGCCACTGACTGAGCTGACAGTGTACCAGTGTTAGATTTAGGAGAAGTGGGAAACAAGTTGGCCATTTGATTTGTTACTGGTGTTTTATAATATTTATGGAGTATCATTTATATACAAAGTCCTGCAGATTTATTTATTTATTTTAAATTTTTATACCGCATTTTCCAATGTTCAAATGCGGTTTACATTAAACAGAACATTGAATTGTACAGAATGGTGCATATTCAGTTACATGAAACATTTAACTATGTACAATAAAACAGAACAACATAGTGAACGATTTGCTAGTTACAAGGGGTGGCCATTGGCAACTATTTACAACTCTGTAGAGTGGCTTTAGAGTGCTGAGGTTTCTAAAATGGACTGTATCATTTCTGGATTATTATGGGTTGATCCAGTGTCTGCATCATTTTGTGTGTTGTTAGTGGTGGTGGATAGTTACAACAAAACAAATTGTGCTATGGTGCTGGAAGATGAGACCCCCAGGTCGGAAGGCACTCAACTAGCTACTGAGGAAGAGCTGAAGACTTTTCAGAGTAAAGCCAGCATTTATGATGTGGTTGGATCAAAGCCCTCGGGAAGTCTGACTGCTGATGTAGCTGCGCATGAAATGAGAGTCAGAAGCTGTAAAGATGTCTTACACATTGGAACATGGAACGTACGAAGCATGAACCAAGGGAAGTTGGAGGTGGTCAAAAATGAAATGGAACGTGTACAACTTGATCTGTTGGGTGCCAGCGAACTGAAATGGACTGGCATCGGGCACTTTGCATCAGATGATCACATGGTCTACTATGCTGGAAATGAAAGACAAAGAAGAAATGGTTTTGCATTTATAATAAAGAAGAAACTTGCAAGAACTGTAATGAAATACAATGCAGTCAGCGAACGCTTAATCTCTATTCGTCTATGAGGATTGCCTATCAACACAACTATAATTCAAGTATATGCCCCAACAACAGCTGCAGAAGAGAACGAAATTGAAGAGTTCTATGAACAAGTACAAGCTGAAATTGACAGAACATGCAAACAGGATATCCTGATAGTCATGGGTGACTGGAACGCAAAAGTTGGCAACAAAGAAGAAGGCAAAGTAGTTGGAAAATATGGACTTGGCAACAGAAATGAAGCTGGAGAAAGACTGATAGAATTCTGCAAGACCAATGATCTATTCATCTCAAACACCTTCTTCCAGCAACACAAGCGGCGACTGTACACATGGACCTCACCCAATGGATTGTATAAAAAACAAATTGACTACATCTGTGGAAGTCAACGATGGAAAAGCTCTGTAATATCAACAAAGACAAAACCTGGAACTGACTGTGGTACAGATCATCAACTACTAGTATGCAAACTCAAGCTAAAGTTAAAAAAGAGCAAACCACTCATGAATGCAGCAAAATATGACCTTGAGAATATACCACTGGAATTTAAAGACTGCCTGCAAAATCAATTTGCTGCTTCAGATACAAATGACAGAGCTCCGGAAGAGTTATGGAATGACATCAAGAAGGCTGTGTTGGAAGAAAGCGAGAAGTCTCTACAAAAGGTGAAAAAGCAAAAACGGCCAAAATGGATGACAGAAGAAACTCTGAAAATTGCCCAGAAACACAGGGAAGCTAAAGCCAGAGGAGAAAGAAAGACAATCGCAGAACTCAACAGAGATTTCCAACGTGCAGCAAGACAGGACAAGGAAAAGTACTACAATGACACTTGCAAGGAAATAGAAGCAGAAACTATTAGAGGAAGAACAAGATCGGCTTTCCTAAAGCTACGAGAGTTAAAGAAAAGGTTCCAGCCTCGAATTGGAATGTTACAAGATGCTCAAGGTTCTATGTTGAATGATGATGAAGATCAAGAAAAGGTTGAAGGAATATACAGAGTTTTTATATGATTTATTTATTTATTTAACAAGAACTTATATACCGCAGCTTCCAGAGATCAGCTGCGGTTCACAAATAACAACCGTCAACAAAGCATAGTTTGTTTTACATGTAACATCATATAACTATAAACAATGTAAAGTAAACAGAAATTGTTAAACTGAATAGCACAGAAGCACAGATAAAGATCAAGTGGACCAACAGCCGTTTCATCCTGTACCTTATGATCGGGAACCATTGGTGATGAAAGAAGAAGTTGAAGCAGCATTGAAAGCCTTATCAAAGAACAAAGCACCAGGCATTGATAGCATTCCCATAGAAGTATTGCAGCAATCTGATGCAGCTGTTACCGTGCTTACAAGGCTCTGCCAAGAAATATGGAAGACAACATCATGGCCAACTGACTGGAAAAGATCTGTGTTTATACTAATACTAAAGAAAGGTGATCCAACTGACTGTGGAAATTATCGCACAATCGCTCTGATCCCACATGCCAGCAAGATTCTACTGAAGATTATTCAAAAGAGACTACAAACATACCTGGAACAAGAACTACCTGAAGTGCAAGCAGGGTTCAGGAAAGGGCGAGGAACGAGAGACATCACTGTAGATGTGAGATGGATCCTTGAAAAGACTAAAGAATACCAAAAGGATATCTATTTGTGCTTTATCGACTATAGCAAAGCTTTTGACTGTGTAAACCATGAGAAACTTTGGGACACATTAAGAAGCATGGGTATACCAGAACACCTGATTGTTCTCTTGCGCAATCTGTACATTGATCAAGAAGCAACAGTTCGAACGGAACAAGGAGAAACAGAATGGTTTAAAATAAGCAAAGGTGTAAGACAAGGCTGCATATTTTCCCCCTACCTGTTTAATTTATATGCAGAACAAATCATCAGAGAAGCCGGATTGTATGAAGACAACAGAGGTGTGAAGATTGGTGGAAGACTCATCAACAACCTTCGCTATGCTGATGATACCACATTACTGGCTGAAAGTGAAGATGATCTGAAACATTTGCTTCTCACAATCAAAGAACATAGTCTCAAAATGGGCCTGCACCTTAATGTAAAGAAGACAAAGATCATGACAACTGGCATAATCAACAGGTTCATCATTGAAGGAGAAGAAATTGAAATTGTGAACAACTTTAACCTACTTGGATCAACTATCAATAAAGAAGCAACAAGTAGTCAAGAAATCAGACGACGCATTGCTCTTGGCAGAATGGCTATGAAAGACCTAGATAAGATTCTCAAGAGCATAGATGTCTTTCTCCATACAGAGATTCGACTTGTTCAAGCCATGGTATTTTCAATAACATCATATGGATTTGAAAGCTGGACAGTGAAAAAGACAGACAGGAAGAAAATTGATGCCTTTGAATTATGGTGCTGGCGGCGAATACTGTGTATACCATAGACTGCCCGAAGAACAAACCAGTCGGTACTAGAGGAGATCAAACCTAAGCTTTCTTTAGAAGCTCAGATGACAAGACTTCGACTTTCATAGTTTGGACACATCATGCGAAGAGAGAGATCACTAGAGAAAGATATCATGCTTGGCAAGATAGAAGGTCAACGCAAAAGAGGAAGGCCAGCAATGAGATGGATCGATACAGTAACAGCAGCTATGGGTACCAGTCTGTCAACAATGAGCCGCCTGACTGAAGACCGAACACAATTTAGGATAGCTATCCAGAGGGTCGCCATGAGTCGACTCCGACTTGACGGCACTTAACAACAACAGTGGTGGGGACTGTATCTTCATTTTTGTTTCTTAAGTGTAGGGTGAAGAAGTGGGTTTTGATTGTTTTCCGGAAGGTAGTGAGGTCGTCTATGGATCTTATACTGTAGATCTTATATAGATTGTGATGAAACACAAGCTAAACAAAATAAATAAGCTTTACAATTTGCAAATAATGACATACATGCAAAAAATTAACATATATGTATGTATTATATATAGAGAGAGAAAGCTATTTTAGATATGTTAGTCGCCTATAGTGATTTAGAATGCTGCCGCTTACATTAGATGTGATGAGAACGACGCCACACAGAAATTGCAGGGAAATAGGGTTAGTGTATAGAGAGGAAGTGGTTTGGGCAGGCCTAAAATATTGATCTGTATTATCCATTTTACAAAAGGAATACACGTCAATGAAAACAATTCTAAATGTCGGCATTTATACCTACTCAGAGACTGGCAAATGATTGCTTGAAAGGGCAGGTATAGAGGTTGAGGTCAGGCCTCCCCCCCTTTATCACCCCCCATCCAGCATCAGTTCCTCATCACCCCACTGACATCAGATCCCCCATCCAACACTCCTAATATCCCACCTCCTGATCCCCTGGCATCAGATTCCCCCACCCAATCCTCCTGGAATCAGTTCTCACCAACATCAAGTCTCCCACTCCCCAGCAACAAGATGCCTCCACTAGCATCTTCCTCCTTCCAAATTCCATTCCTGGTTCTTACCGGTATCCTAGGTAGCCTAGTGAGAGCACATTCTCATGGTGGCTCTGGGTTCTGAAATGGTACCCATGACCCCTAGATCTTTTTGGTACTACCATTAGGGGTCAAGATGTCATTTGGCAAAAGTCATCTGAGAAAATATTTCTTCACAAAAAGGCTGATTGATGCATGGAATTGTTTCCTGGTGGTGGTAGTAGATACAAGAACAATAACAGATTTTAAGAAGACATGGGATAAACAGAGGATCTGTTGTTATGAGTAAAGGAAATGACAGAGGCCAAAGATAATCCAACAATAATTAAAATAGAAAGACTGGGGGGGGGGGGGAGGAGGTGCTTTATGAGTTAAGGAGTAGCCTGGTGGTTAGTGCAAGAGTCTAATAACCAAATGATCTGGGTTTGATTCCCACTAACACACCTTGGGCAAGTCACTTTGTCCTGGAAGAAAAAGCCTGGCAATCTACTTCCAATCATACCTTGTCAAGAAAACACAGGGATTGCTGAGATGCCAGGAGTCAGCAATGACTTGAAGGCACTTAAAAAAAAAGTGCAGGGGCTTTATGATCCTTATCTGCCATCATATTCTATGTAAATGGTAAATATGATTTTGTCCTGAAGCATAATTTTATTCCCATGGCTTAAATTCTCAGGGCCTTTTTATTTCTGTGTATATTATATGCTACATTTTCATTTATTGACCTTTCTGCACAACCTCATTTATGGTTTGTCTCTGAAACATGTTAAAGTATTACACTACACACTCTTTTGAAGCAAGAAGACGTCAGATAATCAGAAAGCAATGCAGTTAATTTAAAAATGGTGTTTGTTAAAGTGAGAAAAACAAAATAATGATGCAAGAGAACGAATAGATTAAGTTTTGAAGTGTGAGGGAGGTAAAGAGTGAAAACAAGCTGCACGAAACCACACATTTCATAAGAACATAATATATGCCATACTGGGTCAGACCAAAGTCCATCAAGCCCAGTATCTTGTTTCCAACAGTGGCAAATCTAGGTCACAAGTACAGCGTAGTTACTCACCTGTAACAGGTGTTCTCCAGGAGCAGCAGGAATCAGTCCTCACATATGGGTGACGTCGGCGCCGACGGAGCCCTCGCGGAGCAATTTTCCCCAGCTTTCAAAGAAAGCCTTTGGGAATTGCAGCGCGCATGCGCGGTCTCCTTCCCGCCCAAGGGTGCCATCTTAGCCAGTCTGATGACATAGCTAAAAAAGACAGCATAAAAATTTGCAAAAAAACTTAAGCAGATGATTGCAACTCCAAGGGGAGGAGGGAGGGTTGTGAGGACTGATTCCTGCTGCTCCTGGAGAACACCTGTTACAGGTGAGTAACTACGCTTTCTCCAGGACCAAGCAGGAAGTCAGTTCTCACATATGGGACTCCCAAGCTTAAGGCTACCGGAGACCCTAAGCACAAAAAATGAGTTCCCTCTAGCTCAGCAGCACAGAAGGAAGGAATCTTCGCTGAATTATTACCCACCGGTAGCCCACATCCGGGATGGAGGGTAGGAGTTGCTCAAACCTCAAAGAGATTACGGAGGACTGCCTGTCCGAAAGCACTGTCCCTGCGGGACTCCCTCTCGAGACAGTAATGGACCGCAAAAGTCTGGCTCGAAGACCAAGTAGCGGCCCGGCAGATGTCTGCCAGCGGAACAGAGCGGAGGTAAGCCACTGACGTAGCCTTTGCCCGAACACAATGAGCCGTGACTCGACCATCTAAGGAGAGTCCGGCTGCCCCATAAGCCCAAGCGATACAGTCAGCAACCCAGATGGACAGAGTACGCTTGGAGACCGGGAGCCCCAATTTATTGGGGTCAAAAGACACAAAAAGCTGAGCAGCTTTACGGTGCTCTCGCGTACGGTCAAGGTAGAAGTTCAACGCCCTTCTACAGTCCAGGGTATGTAGGACCATTTCAGCTCGGCTGGAGTGTGGTCTGGGAAAGAAGGTCGGAAGTACCACCTCCTGATTAATGTGAAAAGGGGAGACCACTTTTGGAAGAAATTTCGGGTGAGTCCGTAGGACTACCCTATTTTTGTAGAACCGAGTGTAAGGGGGATCAGACACGAGGGCCTGCAATTCACTCACGCGTCTAGCGGAAGTGAGGGCTATCAGGAACAATGTTTTCCAAGAAAGAAAACAGAGAGAACAGGTAGCCATAGGTTCAAAAGGCGGACAGGTGATCCGCTGTAAAACCACATTCAGATCCCAGTCAGGCGCTGGTGGGCGGAGAGGTGGTTTAAGTAGGAGGAGACCTCTGAGAAACCTCGCTATGAGAGGGTCGCTGGAAAGAGGTCTGCCGTCCACCGGTACATGATGTGCTGAAAGAGCACTGAGGTGAACCTTGACGGAGTTGGACTTAAGTCCCAGATTAGAGAGGTAGAGCAAGTACTGCAAGATCACCGACACCGAGCAGGAGAAGGGATCCTGAGACTGTTGGGTACACCAAACGGAAAAGTGACGCCATTTAAGGGCGTAGCATTTGCGGGTAGAAGGTCGCCGGGAAGCTAGGACGACCTCTTCCACCTCCGCCGGCAGGAGAAGGGGAGCAAGGACTACCCTTTCAGCAGCCAGGCCATTAGATTGAGAGATCTGAGGTTGGGGTGTAGCAGAGACCCCTGATCCTGAGTGAGGAGATCCGGCTGAAACCCCAGAGGGAATGGATCCTCTACCGCTAATTGCAGCAGGAGTGGAAACCACGGCTGTCTGGGCCAGCGAGGGGCCACCAGGATCATGGAAGTTTTTTCTCGGAGAACCTTGAAAAGAGTTCGAGAGACTAGCGGGATGGGAGGAAAAGCATAGAGAAGGCTCTCCGACCATGAGAGTAGAAAAGCATCTGCCGCAACACGAAGGGGATGTGGCTGACGAGAGCAGAAGCGAGGGAGTTGCCGGTTGACAGGACTGGCAAAGAGATCCATCGTGGGGAGGCCCCACTTTAGAAAGAGCTTCTGAACTACCAAGGGATCCAGGCGCCACTCGTGCGGCTGGAGGATCCTGCTGAGTTTGTCCGCCAGGCAATTTTCTTGGCCTGGGAGATAAACTGCCTGGAGAAGAATGCCGTGACTGACGGCCCAAGAGCAGAGCCTCTGAGCTTCTCTGCAGAGAAGGAAGGAGCCCGTGCCCCCCTGTTTGTTCACGTAGAACATGGCCACTTGATTGTCCGTCTGGACAAGGACGGACTGGTGAGAAGTCAGGTGGGAGAAAGCCTTGAGCGCCAGACGAATCGCTCTGAGCTCCAGGAAGTTGATCTGCTGAGCAGACTCCCACGTGGTCCAGAGACCCTGAGTACATGCCCCTTGGCAATGTGCTCCCCAACCCAGGAGGGACGCATCTGTCGTCAGCACTTGAGCCGGCTGAGGTGACTGAAAAGGCATGCCGAGTACTAGGTTCGGCCGATGAAGCCACCACTGGAGAGAGGAGGCCAGCGGCTCGGAGATGCGCACTAAGTCGGCTAGGCCGCCCGTGGCTTGTTGCCACTGCTTGCGAAGGCACCATTGAGCAGGCCGCATATTCAGGCGGGCATTGGGGGTCACATGGACGGTGGAAGCCATATGGCCGAGCAGTCTCAGGAAGCGCCTGGCGGGGACCAGGGACTGGCTGCGAAAACGGTCGGCTAGGTCCATGAGCCGTTGAGCCCTGTCGAGAGGCAGGAAAGCTCGCGCCTGAGGAGTGTGCAGCCTTGCACCGATGAACTCGAGATCCTGTGAGGGGAGCAAAGTGGACTTTGCGAAGTTTATGACAAAGCACAAGTACTGCAGAAGAGTCACCGTGCGGTGTGTGGCGTTGGTGACCTCCGGAGTGGACGCTGCTCTGATGAGCCAGTCGTCGAGGTACGGAAAGACATAGAGGCCGTGAAGCCGGAGATGGGCCGCCACCACCGCGAGACATTTTGTAAAGACTCGCGGTGCGGAGGACAGGCCAAAGGGCAGTACTCTGTACTGGTAATGAGTTCCTGCCACCACAAACCGTAGGTATTGACAGTGGCTTGGATGGATGAGGATGTGCGTGTAGGCATCCTTTAGATCTAAGGAGCATAGCCAATCTCCCTGCTGGAGGTAGGGCAGAAGGATTCCAAGGGTAAGCATTTTGAACTTTTCCCGCACGAGGAACTTGTTGAGGTTGCGCAAGTCCAGGATGGGTCTGAGGCCTCCTGTCCTTTTTGGTACTAGAAAATACCTGGAATAAAAGCCTTGACCTCTCAGGTGGTGGGGCACCGGTTCCACCGCCTGTTCCTGTAGAAGACTTGCTAACTCCTGAAGGAGTAAGTCCCTGTGCAGAGGGAGTCGTGGAGGTTCTCCCGGAAAATAAGAGGGAGGGACCTGGTGGAAGTGGAGAATATAGCCTTCTCGTACGACTTGAAGCACCCAGGCATCTGAAGTGATGCTGGACCACCTGTGGGCGAAGTGAACCAGCCGGCCTCCGGTGCTGGGAGGAGCCAGCGGAGGGGGAGAGGCTATGCTGAAGAAGTCAAAAACCCCCACCCTGCTGAGCAGGGGCTGGTGGTGCAGGCTTGGGGGTTTGCTGCCTACGGGACCCGTTACCCCGTCCCTTGGCCTGCTGGCCCTGTTGGGGAGCTGCGGGGGCCTGATATTGGGGGTAGTGTTTATAGGCAGCCGCCTTTCTCGGGTAAAAGGACTTCTTTCCCGAGCCCTTCTTTTTCTGGGAAGGGGCGGAGGTCTTCCTAGAAAGTCTAGTCCTGGTGAGAGTCTCCGTCTCGATCTGTGCAGCCTTTTCTGCCATGGGTTTGCCAAAGAGGTTTTCACCTCGGCAGGGGACATCGACCAACTTGTCCTGCACCCAGGGTTCAAGGTCAGACGACTGAAGCCAAGCCTGTCGGCGTGCACCGATGCCGGCTGCGACCACTCGAGCCGATGCTTCAAAGCCATCATAGGCTGCTCGGGATATGAATTTGGAGCATTCCCGAATACCAGTTGACAAGGCTAGGAACCTCCGCAAAGGTTCCTCGGACAATCCAGCGGAGAATCCGGCTAGCTCTTTAGCCAGGTCTCGGAGATACATGCCCATGTAGAGCTGGTAGGTCTGGACACGACAAGCAAGCATAGAGCCCTGGAAACACTTCTTACCAAGGCCATCCAGGTTACGGGCCTCCCTGCCAGGAGGCACCGAGGAGTGCATCTTCTGGCTTTTAAGCCTATGCATGGCCGATTCCACTACCATGGAATGGTGTGGTAGCTGTGCTTTTTGGAAGCCAGGACTCTTGCGGACTCGATAGATAGAATCGACCCGCTTGCTCAAGACCGGCGAGGAGGCCGGACTCTCCCACATGCGGAAGAGTAGTCGTTCCAGCATGGGAGGAACCGGTACAGTAAAGTGTTCCCTGGCGGGAGAGTCATACTGGAGGGCGTCGAGCTCTTCGGCTCGAGGCTCCTCCTCGGGATCCGCAGGGAAGGCCAAAGCCTTGGCCATATCCCTGACGAAGTCCGAGAACCGGGCATCCTCCGGAGGGGACTGCTTCCGAGGTTCGGACTCAGGCGAGTCCGAGGGGACACACCGAGTCCGAAAGGAATCAGGTGACTCTTCCTCTTCAGACTCCCAGACCGACTCCGAGGAGGAATCGGTGGGGTCGGCCCGGGCAGGCTGCGGCGTCGGCCGCCCCGACGCCGAGGGAGTCGGCGGCGACGACCTCGGTCCCGAACGGGAGGCCGAGGGTGACCTCGACCGAGGATCGACTCGAGTTCGCATGGACTCGAGGATCGGCTCGGTCTCCGGGGTCGACTTAGACGTCGACGTCCCGGCGGTCGGGGCAGCGGCGCCAGCAAGGCTAGCGATCAGTGCCCGCTGCTGGTCCATGAAGGCAGACAGTCTGCTCTCCAAGGCCGTCAACCTGAGTCCGACCTCAGGTGACCCAGCAGCCCCCGACTCGGGCCCCGACGGCGTCGGGCCCGACGTCGGCAGTCTCGGAGGCGAGTCCAGGAGGACTACAGGACTTACCCGAGCAGGCAACTCCGACTCCAGGCGAGGTCGCTTCGGGAGGTGCTCCTTCTCCAAGGACCCGGGACGGCTATCGGGGCTATGCGACCTGGCCCTCGCGGAGCCAGGAGCGTCCACCGACGCCGCCCTCGCGGGTTTCACCTTCCGTCGATGGTCCCCGGAGGGAGAACCCCTGTCGGAGGAGCTTCGGCGACGGTCAGAGCTGGATCCTCTGGACGCCGAGGTCTCCGACGAGGTCCGGGTACGGCTGGGGTCAGCGAAGATTCTATCCCGCTGGTGCCGCCGACTTCTCAACGCTTTGGAGGACATTTTGCCACAGGCCCCACAGATCATTTCTTCATGATCCGGGCCCAGGCAGCGGAGGCAATTATCGTGTGTGTCAGTGAGTGACATATTTCTGTCACACTGACCACACCGCTTGAAACCACTGGCAGCCATCGGGGGAAAAAGGGCCCCTGCAAGGTCAAAGGACCGGGCTGCCAGTGAAAAAACCGAAAACGAAACTGACTAAAATCAGAAAAACCGAAAAAGAAGAGAAGGACTAGTGACGGCGTCGCGAGTCCGGGCAGGAAAAGGACCGGCGTCGAACCGAAGGAAAAAAGAGAAAAATTACTAGAAAATCAACTTTTTCGCGGGGACACGACGGGTACGTCTGTAGGGCTCCGCGGAAAAAAGAAGACTGGCTAAGATGGCACCCTTGGGCGGGAAGGAGACCGCGCATGCGCGCTGCAATTCCCAAAGGCTTTCTTTGAAAGCTGGGGAAAATTGCTCCGCGAGGGCTCCGTCGGCGCCGACGTCACCCATATGTGAGGACTGACTTCCTGCTTGGTCCTGGAGAACAAGCAGTTCCCCAAAAGTGCTTATATTGGGGCAAGCAGTGGATTTAGAAACATAGAAAAATGATGACAGTAAAAGACCACATGGCCTATCTAGTCTGTCCTTCCATATCAACAACTACAACAGTCCCCTTTTTTCCTTTAGAGATCCTCTGTGTTTGTCCTATGCTTTTTTGAATTCAGATACTGTCCTCATCTCTACCACCTCCACTGGGAGACTATTCCACGGATCCACCACTCTTTCCATAGAGAAATATTTCCGCATATCACTCCTGAATCTATCTCCCTTCACCCTCATCCCATGTCCCCTCGTAGCAAAACTTGCTTTCAATTGAAAGAGGCTCTCTCCCTGAACATTTATGCCATGGAGGTATTTAAATGTCTCAATCATATCACCTCTATTCCGCCTTCCCTCTAAGGTGTACATATTAAGATCCTTAAGTCTGTCCTCATATGCTTTATAATGAAGACAATTAACCATTTTAGTAGCCACCCTCTGTACTGACTCCATCCTGTTTATATCCTTTTGAAGGTGCGGTCTCCAGAATGGCACACAATACTCCAAATGAGGTAGCACCAAAGACTTATACAGAAGCACTATCACCTCCTTTTTTCTGCTAGCCATTCCTCTCCGTATGCACTCAAACATCCTTCTAGATTTTGCAGTCGCCTTTTCTCCCTGTTTAGCTACTTTAAGATCATCAGACACAACCATGACTAGGTCCCACGCTTCTTTAATGGACAAAAGTACTTCACCCCCTTTACTATATTGCTCCCTTGGATTGCTGCAGCCCAAATGCAAGACCTTGCAGTTTTTTAACATTAAATTCCAGCTGCCAAATTCTAGACCATTTTTCAAGCATAGCTAGATCCCTCCTCATGTTATCTACACCTCCCGGGGTGTCTACTCTATTGCAGATTTTGGTATCATCCACAAAGAGGCAAACCTTACCCGACAGCCCTTCTGCTATATCACTAACAAAGATATTAAAAAGAATCTGACCAAGGACAGATCCCTGGGGCACACCACTGGTAACTTCCTTCTCCTCAGAGTGAGCTCCATTTACCTGTACCCTTTGATGCCTCCCACTCAAACAATTTGTAATCCAAGCAGTAACTTTAGGGTCCATCCCTAGGGTGCTCAGTTTGTTTATAAGTTGCCTGTGAGGAACGGTGTCAAAGGCTTTACTGAAATCTAAATACATCACATCTAGGGCTCTCCCTTGGTTCAACTCCCTGATCATCCAGTCAAAGAAATCAATCAGATTTGTCTGACAAGACCTGCCTCTGGTGAATCCATGCTGCCTCGGATCCTTTAATCCGCTGGACTCCAGAAACCTCACTATTATCTCTTTCAGCAGTGTTTCCAATAATTTACTCACCACTGAAATTAACTAACCGGCCTGTAGTTTTCAACCACATCCTTATTTCCGCTTTTGTGTAAAGACACCACATGAGCTTCTCTCCAGTCCTTTGGCACCACTCCCTACTCCAATGAGGCATTGAAAAGGTCAGTCAGTGGAGCTGCTAGAACGTCCCCAAGTTCCCTCAGTATTCTAGGGTGTATACTATCCGGTCCCATCTCTTTGTCTACTTTAAGTTTAGCTAGTTTCTCATGAACACAGTCTTCTGAAAATTGTTCAAGATGACCCTCGCTTCTGTTCCTGTTTGTGGGTGTTTTCTGAGGTCCTGTTCCTGGTTCTTCATCTGTGAACACAGAACAGAAATATTTGTTAAGCAATTCCGCTTTATCCTCATCAGCTTCTACATATTCCTCCCCTTTACCCTTGAGTCTGACAATACCACTTTTCCCCTTCCTCTTCTCACTAACATATTTGAAAAATGTCTTATCCCCCATTTTGTTGCATTGGCTATTTCCTCCTCTTTTTGAATCTTTGATTCCCTGGATCCCCTTTAATAATGGTTTATGGACTTTTCCTCTAGGAATTTGTCCAAACCTTTTTTAAACCTGGCTACAGTTACAGTAACAGTTTTTACTACATCCTCCGGTAACAAATTCCAAAGTTTGATTACACGTTGAGTGAAAAAAATATTTTCTATTTATTGTCTTAAATAGGTTACACTGTAGCTTCATTGATAGCATAAACAATCGATCTATGTTTACCTGTTCCACTCCATTCATTAATTTACGGACCTCTATCATATCTCCCCTCAGCCATTTCTTTTCCAGGTTGAAGAACCCTAACCTTTTTATCCTCTCTTCATAGGAGTATCCTATGGAGTGGAGGAGTGGCCTAGTGTTTGGGGCAAGGTACTTCAGGCCAGAAGGTCAGGGGTTCAAATCCCACTAAACAACAGCAACCTTGGGCCAGAAGGACTGGGGTTTCTAGTCCCACAGGTGCTCCTTGTGGTCTTGGGCAAGCCACTTAACTCTCCACAGCCCATGTTCTCTGTAAAATAGTTATCTCCAAGTTATAATACCCTGTTCAATGTAATTTCAGTTTGTTCAGTGTAAACCACACTGATACAGAATAGCATGGTATATAAGAGAATGTAAATAAACAAATATTCTTCCATCCCCTTTACCATTTTGGTGGCTCTTCTCTGTACCTTTTCTATTGCTATATTTATTTATTTAAGATATGGCGACCAGAATTGCACAAAATATTCAAGCTGCGGTCGCACCATGGAACGATACAGAGGCATTATAATATCCTTTGTTTTATTCTCCATTTCTTTCCTTATGATTCCTCATATTCTATTTGCTTTCTTAGCCACCGCTGCACACTGGGCAGAGGGTTTCAACTTGTTATCAACGATGACGCCTAAATCTTTTTCCTAGATGGTGTTTCCTGTTGTGGAACCTTGCATCGTGCAACCATAGTTTGGGTTGTTCTTTCCTTAGTGCATAACTTTGCACTTGTCCACATTAAATTTCATCTGCCATTTGGATGCCCAGTCTTCCAATTTATCAAGGTCCTCTTGCAATTTTTCACAATCCTCATGGGTTTAACAACTTTGAATAATTTTGTGTCATGTGCAAATTTGATTACCTCACTCATTATTCCCATTTCCAGGTCATTTACAAATATGTTAAAAAGCAGCAGACCCAGCACAGATCCCTGGGGTACTCCACTGTTCACCTTTCTCCAGTGGAAGAATTGGCCATTTAGCTCTACCTTCTGCTTTCTATATTTTAACCAGTTCTTGATCTACAATAGTACACTGCCTCCTATCTCATGACTTTTTAATTTCGCCAAAAATATCTCATGAGGGACCTTGTCAAAGGCTTTCTGAAAATCCAGATACACTATATCAACTGACTCACCTTTGTCTACCTGTTTATTCATACCTTCAAAAAAACATAACAGATTAGTAAGACAAGACCTTCCTTGGCTAAAGCCATGTTGGCTGTCTCCCATTAAGCCATGACTATCTACATGTTCAGTAATTTTTTTCTTTATAATGGTTTTTACCATTTTTCCAGATACTGATGTCAAACTCACCGGTCTGTAGTTTCCCAGATCACCATGGAACCCTTTTTAAAAATTGGCGTTATACTGGCCATCCTCCAATCTTCAGGTAATACAGATGATTTTAATAATAGTTCACAGTTTATTAATAGCAGGTCTACAATCTCATATTTCAGTTCTTTCAACACCCTTGGATGTATACCATCCAGTGCAGGTGATTTCTACTCTTCAGTTTATCAAATAGTTGTAATACATCTTCCCGGTGTATCGATATTTCTTTCAGTTCTTCTGCGGCTCACTTTTTTTTTTTTTCAAAAATTTTTCAAATGTATACTAAGTAAACATTTAGGAAAAATAAACAACCAATTTCGACTTAGGAAGTAAGAAAATGCAAAGGAAACCTTTACAAATCAGAAGAAATACAAGCCCACATCAAGAGAGGCTATCTAAGGGCCCACACCCCCACCAATAATGAAGACCACAATCATACAAACAACCAAGACCCGAAAAAAACCCAAGGAAAATTAACATCCTTACTTATTGTTATCCTTATCAAGTAGGAACCGTTCCAACTGCGATGGTTCCATGAAAGTAAATTTTGTACCCCTGTAGGTGACCAAACACTTACAGGGGCACTTCAAATAAAATGTAGCTCTGATAGCTAAAACCCTAGGTCTCATTTGAAGAAAATTTTTTCGACGTGATTGGGTGACTTTTGCAACAGCAGGAAAAACCATTAATGGTTGACCACAAAAAGAAATATTCTTCTTAGAAAAGTAAAGACGAAAAATCATCCCTTTCACCGCCTCTGAATGAAAAGTAACCAACATTATTGCCCCCTGAGAGACCTTTTCGAAAGAGGTCTCCAGAAAGGTAATTAAATCTAATTCATCCAAATCAACTAAGTGATCCATTTCCCCTTCTGGAGCTTTATCCAAAACCTGATATGGTAAATAATATATGGAAGAAATAAAAGAATCATCAAAAGAAGAATAACACAATATCTCTAACATATTTTTTAAAAAGCTCCAAGGGGGAAATGAGACAAATCTTAGGAAAATGCAAAAATCTAAGATTTCTGGTCCGGGCAACATTTTCCATAGCTTCCATTTTGGACTGAAGAAACAAACTATCCTTAATAAAAGCATTACTTGCTGTTTAAACCTCGTTTACGGTGGCTTCTATCTTGCAGGTTCTTTCACAAACAGATAAGGTCTCCCCATGGCTCAGAAGGGCTACGGAAGTGCCCTCCGTAAACTCACACAGCTGAGCAAGAGTACCCGACAAAACTCCCTCTACCCAACGAATAGCTGAGAACATATCATTCAAGGAAACCTCTGCCCCCGAGGGGGAAGAGGTTCCCATTACTGGGAAGAGGAATCATTATGCTGCCCCCCCCCAACCATCCCATGACAGCAACAATATCACTTCCAAGCAGACAAATTGACAGAAAAACAGAAACAATGATGCATTTCCTCCATACTGAGCAAAATATAAAGATAACGGGTGTAAATTCTAAAAACTGACATATTCCATTCACTAAATTGAAAATCCTTTTTTTTTCTATCCTCTCTGTCCCATTGCTGGAATTGGGGACAGGAGGCTGCCAAACAAGTGGGAGTCGGGGACATAGCTCTAAAATCAGGGACAATCCCCAAAATTCAGGGATGTCTGGTAACTTTGCACTTGTGGTCAAGATGGCAAATAAGAGGTGTGTTGTTCGCTGGAATCCTCGGATCTTAACGTGTGTTGTTTCCTAATGTGCATACGTTTTGCTCGATTAAGAGGAGTCGTTCTCAAGAGTGTGTTTAGGTCAAAAAAGGAAAACTAAATACATAGATTAACATTTCCAAATCTTTGTGTGTTCTATTCAAGCAAAATTCTACCCCATATAAGCAAGTGCAAGTGACTGCACATACCTTGCACCCATGACGATTTTCAAAATGAAAACGTGTGTGTACTATTGTCCTTTTCCTTTGAAACTTGGTGCAACAGGGCTGGCCCCAGAGTTCCTACAAGGTGTTGGCACCATAGGCAAACCTTAAAATTTACATCCTCCTGGCTGTCAAAATCTATTGTTTAGCTTTGAATGCCTCCCAGAAGTTTCTGCCTAGTTTGCCTAGTGGTTGGGATGGCCCTGCAAAGCGCACACGTAAGACAGGTAGTTGTGACATTGTTCCAGTGCTATGAGTTTGAAAACTTCCTCCATAGCATTCAGCAGCTGGCAAATTAGTATTTTTATTTATTTAAAAGGATCTTTATACGCTTTATCTTTTAAATCAAAGCGGTTACAATTCAACTGAAACATGTTACATGTTGTGAGGGTATAGGCATGCAGTGGCTGTTACAATGTGTTTAAGTAGGTATAAATGTAGTATAACTATGTACAAGATGTGCCATATACAAGTAGTTTTAAGAACTACTATATGTGGCATGTTTTATGTGCAGCTCTTCAGTAGAATATGAGACAAGATGTTAGGGTTTTTCTCTGCACAGAAACCAGAACAGATTTAGCTTTTTTTTTCCTCTACTGAGATTAAACATGGATAACTGTACATTAGCACCACTAGCATTTACAGTATGTTCAAAATGTATAAATAGTTCTTCTAAAACTATTATTTTCTCGTGATTCATCACAGGCTCATTATGTTCTAGCAAACCCATTATTTTACAAAGAGGACTAAAGAATTAGTCTTCTAAGCAAGGAATTCTGATGAATAGCATAAGAAAGCTTTCATTGTTTACCACATAGAGATGAATACAAGATTTTCATTTTTAGCTCTGATCTGCAGTAACTAAGGCTGCTGAAAATAAAGCTCAGTAAAACAGGCCAGGGAGTTAATATATTGAGGGAAACTGTCTTCAGAGAGTCAATTTTATTACAATCAGAGCTGACAGCAGAGACTAGGTTCCAATCCCATGCATTTTCTCTAATGACACAACGTGAGAATAGCAGACACCACTTGATATCAAAAAAGCTCTAAATCACTGTAAACCACTGTTGGAAATTTCAAGGCTCCAATCTTCATTCACAATTGCAAAATCAGGTATTATGAAGTAGACTAGGAGGGAGGAGTGGCTCAGTGATTGGGACAGGTTACCTCAGGCCAGAAGGCTGGGGGTTCAATTCCCGCATGGGGACAAGCAACTTCAGGCCGGAGGGACTGGGGTCTCTAGTCCCATTGCCACTCCTTGTGGCCTTTGGCAAGCCACTTAACCCTCCATTGCCTCAGATACACTTAGATTGTGAGCCCTTCAGGGACAAGGGAATAAAAGGTACCTGTTAGTATACATGTAAACCACACTGATTCTAAATAGCACAGTATAAAAAATAAATAAATAGACTAAACATGCCTAGTTTTTTCAAGATCAGAATGCAAGCCATACTGAAAATGGTGGAGGAGTCAAAACAAAAGTAGGCAGGTGACTTTATCCTCCATTGCCTTGAAAGAAAAAGCCTGGCAATCTACTTCCGGTCATACCTTGCCAGAAAACCCAGAGGCTGCTGGGTCGCCAGGAGTCAGCATTGACTTGAAGGCACTTAAAAAAAACGATACAATAAGAATTTCTCTGCACACTCTTAACAAAAAAAATCAACAGCATTATTTTATTTTTGACCCAGCAGTTCTGTTCTGATTATTTAGATTTCTAGTTTAATTGAAACCAGGGCTGGGGTCTAGCATCATGAGCTTTCGTTCTCCTATTTTGTATCTCCTCCCTGCTTACTTAGCCGAGTCACTACAATAACAATTCTCCATGAGGGCCGTACAACAGGGCTCCTTCATGAATCTTGTTTGGACTCAGTACAATAACTAAAATGCACCAGTTACTATATTTGCCTTAGTGTTTACATGGGGCTTTGTTTATTAAGCCAGGCTAACAGTTAACCCATGCTATTTGTATTATGTATAATGTGAGAGTAAGTAAGTAGCTAGCTTCCAATGGAAAAAGGCCATGGGAGGAATTATGGGAAATGATAATATTTATTTATTTAACAGTTTGCTGTATCTCCAAGTCTAAGAGGTTTACATTATAACAGAAATGGCCAACAGGGCTTTACTTGGAACTTTCTAGGAATTGTAACAATAAAGAATATTTATAAGATAAAGAACATTGTAATGATAAACTATAATACATTCCTATGGCTACATGAGTAAGTGAGCTGGAAGAAGGGGGGGGGGGGATTTTGTTTAGAGTGTGAAAGGTCCATTTAGTCCAATCGATTAGGCAAATATCAGGGAAGGCATATAAGCCTAAATTTGGAAGGAAATTTTGTCTTTTTTTCCTTTTCTGCCAAGTATTCAAAAGGAAACATGGAGCTTCTGAGAGACTGAGTTCTAGGTTCTGAACTAGTCCCTGGATATAGGTGTTTTAACTCCTTTTCACCACTGAAGAAGCTGAGATGATATCTAAGGTCCTATGATTGGTGGTGGTCTACTGAGGAAGAGGACATGAAGATCTGAGGGAGGCTGGAGGGAAGAAGCCCCTCGAATTTGGGGACTGAAGAGTTCCACTTCTGAAAACCTATTTTGGAAGGATCAGCACTCAAGGGTCAGAGTGACTAAACTGATTGGCGGAGATCACCAGGCAGGAAGAAGCTGGGAGAGACCTATACAGGTAGCAACCTTGTTACCCCAAGAGGCTGGAGGATCCAAATTCAGTAGATAGAAGGTGTGGTATCAGACAGTGCCTGTTCAGATTTTCCCTTTTGGGTTCAAGGACCACTGTGATGGAGATGGAATGAGGAGATGCTGTGAAGTGCACATCAGAGGTATGAATTCCTGACTGTGATTTCAGACAAGAAGAGGATTCCTAGCTGCTGAAGCAAGGGAGATTCTGGAGAGAAGTTGAAGAAGTACCAAGACTCAGAGCCAGCCCAAGCATATCTGATGTCCTAGGCAAACCTGAACCATGGGCTTCTCTGGAGTCCAGCATCTCTCCTTCCCTTCCTTAGTCCCCAAGGTGACCAACATCTCTCCTTCTCCTCCCTACCCTCCCTCCAGGTCCCCAGCATCTTCCTTTCCCTTCTTCACCTCCTCCCAGGTGTCCAGCATTTCCTCTTCCCTTCTGTATCCACCCTTAATCCAGCATCTTCCCTTTTCTCACCCTCTCCCCTGTGTCCAGCATCTTTCTCACACCACCATCTCCAAACTCTTCTGCCATAGTTGGATGCCTAGTCTGCTTAGTAGTAGGAATGGCCCAAATAAAGAATGTACCAACTCCCCCCACTTCTGAAACAACACAGTCTCCTCTAGAGTATCCCCATTAGCAGAAAACAGTTCACTCCTGGTCCCCCCCCCCCCTCCTTGGATGCTTTCACAGCTCTGCTCCTGAATTCTCCTCCAGCAGCAATGCTATAGCATCTTCTAGAGGCGACTGAAAGCCAACACAGCTGGAAGTAGCTTTATCTTCAGCATCAGTATAGATGATATAGCCTCTGTGCTGGCATGACTACTAAGCTCTGAATTGATATCGCCGAGTGATGGTTAGAACACTGGCTTGGTAACCAAGCAACCAGGGTTCGATTCCCACTAGCACTCCTTGTGGCCTTGGGCAAGTCACTTAACCCTCCATTGCCTCGGAAGAAAGGCCTGGCAATCTACTTCCGGTAACACTGCCAAGAAAACCCAGAAGCTTCTGGGTCGCCAGGAGTCAGGACTGACTCGAAGGCACACATTGCATTGTGGCACTTCATTACAAACAAGCCTAGTACCATTTGATACAAAGAGAAACATCAATAGGTGACATCATTCAGCATTCAGTGTCTATACTTGCAAGAAGAATCTGCAGTGTATCCTGACAGATAGGGTTTGCCAAATGGCTCCAGAAGTGTCTGACAGGCTTGATCCTGTCCTGGGTTTACCCCACTGTATGCAGACACTTGTAGTTTTCCTTTTCTTATGGAGTTCAAAAGAGAAATCAGTACTACATGTCTCTGTATGCAATGGGGTAAACCCAGGACTCGATCAAGCCTGTCAGGCACCTCTGGAGCCAGTTGGAACACTACTGCCAGTGAAGGAAGAGGGCACCTCCAGAATGATAAATGACAGCTCCGGAGGGGTGTGTGAGTGGATTTTGGGTAACACCCAGAAGGAATTACATCGCTGCTTCCAGGAGGAAAAGGGATGCCTCCACAGGAGCTTATTATATTGCTGCAAAGTGGAGGGGGCTACATCATTGTTCTCTGGGGAGATAGGAGGCTCAGAGGGCACTCCGTGCTGCAAAAGGAGGAGTGGTATAGTTTTTATGAAATGTGTCGAAGTTGAAACCGCACTGGTAACTAGCCCTATCACTTTGGGTTGGTTATTATGGGGAATATTTTAGACCAGATTCACTAAACATTTAACTCCCAATGTGTTGCAGATATTCAATTTTCTTAAACTAGATTAGAAATTGGTTCACTGACAGATGACAGAGTATAGTGGTAAATGGAATTTGGTCAAAACAAAGACAGATGAGTAGTGATGTACTTCACAGTTTGGTTTGGGTCTGATTCTATTCAATATCTTTTTGAGCGATACTGCTGAACAATTAGAAAGAAAGCTTGCCTTTTTGTGGATGATACAAAGATCTGCAACAAATGACTCCTGAAGGAGTCAACAATATGAGTAGTTATCTACAAAAACTGGAAGACTGGTTGAATGCTTGACAGCTAAACATTTATGCGAAGAAGTGCAGATCCAAAGGAGCTGTATGTGATAGGAGGAGAGAGCCAAGAGTCAGATCTTGGGATGATAATGCTTGAGAATTTCAGAAACAATGCGACAAGGTGATGATCAAAGCCAGAAGGATGCTAGGCTGCATAGAGAGAAGCATAACTAGCAGAAAGGAGGAGGTGATAATGCTTCTGTACATATCATTGGTAAGGCTTCATCTGGAATTCTGTATTTAGTTTTGGAGGCTGTATCTCAATAATGATAAAAGGACTTTAGAAGCAGTCCAGAGGAAAGCGATCAACATGGTAAACTGTCTGCACAAGAAGAAATAAGAGGGAGGTTTGACACCCTAAATATGTATATACTGGAGGAAATATGATAGAAATGTTTAAATATTTCAAAAGTATTTAACAAGCAAACCTTTTCCAAAGGAAGAGAAGCTATAGAACAAAGCAACATGATATGAAACTGCAAGGAACTAGACTCAAAATCCTTCTCAGGAAATATTTTTTAAAGAAAGAGTGGTGGATGCTTGCTATGCCCCCCCTCCCCCAGCAAAGATGGGGGAAACAAAAATGGTGATGGAATTAAAAATTGCATTGGAGAATCCCTAAATAGAAGAGGACTGAAATTAAACATAGAATGTGTCAGTTCAAAATAACAATGAAATGACTTTTTGCACTTCTAAGAAGGCAGGGGGGAATGTAACCTGCAAGGAACAGCAGTGAGAATCCCAAAAATAAAGGAACGGGGAGGGGATAAATGGAAATTACACTTACCTAATAATTGTGGCTCCTGTAGGGACTACAGTTTAGTCCTCCACGGCTGGGTAGTGCACCTCCTCCTGCAGCATGGAGACTGGACCAATCAGAATCTTATCCTCACCGACTGTACACTGCTGGAGCTCCCATCAGCCCCCAGTGAACTATTGACAAAGCAGACTTAAAGAAGCAACACATGAGAAAGGAAACTAATTAACTATAATTGTAAAACCTTAACTTTAACAATCCATCTGAACCCCCCCCAAACGAGGAAGCCAGAATTCTGCACATTGCTTCTGCCCCATCAACTCAAAGTAAGTGGTATTGACAGAAGAAGAACAAGGAAGAGTGAAAACAGATAGTGAAAAGTAGGAATGGCTCTAGCCAGAGGTTCCAACCTGAATCATAATGTGTTTTGCTTATCGGAACCCTCTCTTTCCATAGTCACCGCGCCCTTCAAACAGACATTTCTCCCGGGTGGGAATGAGGACTAAACTGTAGTCCCTACAGGAACCACAATTACCAGGTAAGTGTAATTTCCATTTCCTGAGCGGTCCTACAGTTTAGTCCTCCATGGCTGGGATGTAACAGAGCAGTTATCATTGGGAGGGACCTTTCCAACCAGCACGCAATATCGGAACCGGACGCCCTTGCAAAATATATGCTGATGCAATTGCTTCCTTAACCCATCTGGAAATGGAAGCCTTTGCTACCGCTTCTCCCTTCCGCACACCGCCGAACAGCACAAATAGGCGGTCCGACTTAGGGTACTTTTAGGTACCGGCGCAACACCCATCGAACATCCAGACGATGCAAGCTGTGGTCCCTGGCCTGCTCCGCCCTAGAGTTAAAAACTGGAAGGAAGACCGATTGATTTACGTGAAACGGAGAGACCACTTTAGGCAAAAATGATGGCACTGTCCGTAAAATCACCCTGTCTCTAGAAAAAGATAAGAATGGCTCCCTGCAAGACAGTGCCTGTAACTCCGAAATCCGCCTCGCCAAACAGATGGCCACCAGGAACACCGTCTTCAGTGTTAAGTCCTTAACGGATGCCTGGTTCAGAGGCTCAAAGGGCTTGTAAGACTAGATTCAAGTCCCACAGAGGCAGCGACACCCTTCGCGAAGGCCAAAGCCGGAACACCGCCTTAAGGAAACTCTGCACATCCGTGTACAAACTCAGAGGAAACCCCTGAATCCTGCCCCGTAACACGCGAGAGCCGGCAGCTGAACCTTCAATGAACTGGCGGCTAACCCTTTGTCTAAACCGTCCTGCAAGAAACTGAGTATCACTGGAATGGAAGTAGTCGCCGCTCAAATATGTTGCCTGGAGCACCAGTCCTCAAATATTCGCCACACGCGCATGTACGCGAGAGAAGTAGACGGTTTCCTTGCCCGAAGGAGCGTGGCAATGACCGCTGCCGAATAACCTTTCTTTTTCAACCGTGCCCTTTCAATGGCCATACTGTAAGCGAGAACCGATCCACTTGGGGCATCCGCAGGGGACCCTGAATCAACAGATCCACTGAAGGCGGAAGCCTCCACGGCTCTCTGTCGAGCAGGCGAACTAGATCCGCATACCATGGGCGTCTAGGCCAATCCGGGGCCACTAATAGAACCACACCTTGGTGCGCCTCGATTCATTGCACCACTCGGCCGATAAGAACCCATGGAGGGAACACATAGAGGAGCCCAGACTCCGGCCAGGGCTGAATGAGTGCGTCGATGCCTTCGGACATCCTTTCCCTCCGCCTGATGAAAAACCGACCTGTTTTTGCCGACTGAAAGATCGCCATGAAGTCCATGACCGGTGGCCCCCATCTGCAGACAATTTGCTTGAACAGCTGCGGATGAAGCGCTCATTCTTCGGCGTCCACCCGCACTCTGCTGAGAAAATCTGCCATCACGTTGTCCTTCCCCGCAATGTGCGCTGCTGACATGGCCAGCAGGCGAGGCTCTAACCACTCGAACAACACGTCTGTCTCTTCTTCCATGGCTATACTTCCTGTGCCGCCCTGCCGGTTGAGGTACGCCACCGTTGCTGAATTGTCAGATAGCACTCGCACCGCTCGACCCCTCACTGAACTCTCGAACGCCTGAAGCTCTCGAAACACCGCCCGGAGCTCGAGACGGTTGATCGACCAAGAGGCCTCCTGGGCAGACCAGCTCCCTTGAGTGTATCGACCCTTGCAATGGGCTCCCCACCCTGCCAGACTCGCATCCGTCATTAGAGGGAGCCAAACTGGTTGTTCCAGGGGAATGCCCGCCTGCAAGGACTGCGGGGCCAGCCACCACTGTAGAGACCGAGGGACCCGCCTTGGGCAGGGAAGGCACTTGTTCAGCGAATCCGATTTGTTCGACCAGTGCCGCAGTAGCGCCCTTTTTAACAGTCTCATATAAAATCTGGCCCATGGAACCACTTCCAGCGTTGCCGCCATAGTTCCCAGCAACCGAAGGTACCACCAAGCGGATGGCACCGGGATGTCCAAGAACCTGCATACGAGCTGACGCGAGGCCTGTGCGCGGTGATCCGGCAAGCACACCAAGCCTCTCAAAGTGTCAAAACGTACTCCTAGATACTCGAGCATCTGAGACGGAACCAATTGACTCTTCTTTGCGTTGATCACCCAGCCGAGACTCTGCAGAAGCTGCACCACTCTGTCTGTGGCCTGCAAACTCTCGACCTTGGACTTCATCCGGATTAACCAATCATCGAAATAAGGGGGGACTAGAATACCCTCCTTTCGCAACTCCGCCGCTACCACCACCATTATAGAAACATAGAAACATGATGACAGAAAAAGACCACATGGCCTATCTAGTCTGTCCTTCCATAACAACAACTACAACAGTCCACTTATAGAAACATAGAAACATGATGACAGAAAAAGACCACATGGCCTATCTAGTCTGTCCTTCCATAACAACAACTACAACAGTCCACTTATAGAAACAACTACAACAGTCCACTTATAGAACATTATCTTGGTGAAGGTGCGTGGGGCCGTAGCCAACCCGAACGACAATGCCTGGAACTGATAATGGCCCCACAGGAACGTGAACCTGAGGAATTTTGATGGGCCGCTCTGATCGGAATGTGCAAGTAGGCTTCCGTAAGATCGAGAAACGTCAAAAACTCCCCTTGATGCACCGCCACTATGACGGATTTCAGGGTTTCCATGCGGAAATGGGGCACCCGTAGACAACGATTCACTCCTTTGAGATCAAGAATAGGTCAGAGAGACCCGTCCTTCTTTGGCACCACGAAATAAATGGAGTAACGACCTCTGCCGAGGTTGGACACAGGGACGGGAGCTATCGCCCCCAAGCTTAACAGCCGATCCAACGTTAGTCAGATCGCCAGAGCTTTTTGCTGACATTTGCTGGGCGACAGGACAATAGAGTCTTGGAGCGGGCAAGCCATCTCCAGTGCATAGCCTTCTCGAATTATCTCCAACACCCACTGATCTGACATTATTTGGACCCAGGCAGGAAGAAAATCCCGAAGTCAACCTCCAATCAATTGACTTCCTTCCAGGGTCCGCCGCGTTTCATTGCGGCTTTCGGCTAAAGGAAGAGGAAAAGGGAGAAGAGGCTGCTTCAAAACCTCTGCCTGCACCTCGAAATCCACGAAAACCTTGGGATCTTGTAGTAAACCTGCCACGCTGGAATCCTCCGAGGCGGGAGGAACAAAATCTTCTAAAGTCTCGAATTTGACCTCGAACCGCCGGCAAAGATCTGCCCAGCTTAGGTTTATCCTCTGGCAGCCTGCCTCCTTTGGGACTCTCCCAAGTCCTTCACCAGCTTATCTAGGTCTTCTCCGAACAACAACTTGCCCTTAAAGGGAAGCTTGCTCAGCAGCGACTTAGAAGAACCATTGCCCCCCAATTCCGCAGCCAAATGGACCTACGAGCGGCTACCAAGGACGCCATGCTATTTCCAATGCATGTATCAAATTATAGTGTACATCAGCCAAATATGCCGAGCCGGATTCCAGCCGAGTCATCTCCAGCAAACCTTGTTGATCCAGGCGAATATCTTGCCTTAAGTGCTGGGCCCACCGCAGGCAGGCCCTTGCCACCCAAGTGCCACAAACAGAGGCCTGTAAAGAAAGAGCATCAGCTTTAAATGCCTGTTTCAATAAAACATCCACCCTTCTGTCCTGCATGTCTTTTAAGGCAGCACTCCCTTTCACCGGTATAGTTGTCCTCTTGGCACTGCTGACACTGCTGCGTCTACTCGCGGTGACCGAAACTTTTCTTTGTCTTTATCTGCCAAAGGATAGAGCCGGTTCATTGTTTGGATTCCCTTCAATCCAGCTTCAGGTTGATCCCACTCTGTTTGAATCATCTGATCTACCACTCTGTGCACCGGGAACACCGTTTGAGAGTCTCGCACTGCCTGAATGAGGGGATCCTCTAGACCCTCCTCCTCCGGCAGCCGAGCTGTCGCTAGATTGAGCGTCTGGAGTGCCTCCATAATTAGGGGTACAAGTTCATCCTTGCGAAATAACCGAATGATCCTTGCCTGATCTTCGGGCTCAGGGATTTCCCCCTCTTCCAATTCATCACCACCGTCTTCAGGATCTACCTCAGTCTCGTCCGTATCTTGCCACTCCGGGCTCCCCTGCTCCATATCCGCGCCCGGAGGTCGCTTGGCAGGCTTAGGGTTATCTCCTCTCACGTCCTCCCCTTTGGGGGACTGCAGAGGCGCCGGCAGCGAGAAGGACTCGGGCAGCTTCCCAAGCTGCCCCAAGCGAAAGGCATGTTGCATAATAAGGACAAAGTCTGGGGAAAAATCCCCCAAGGACGCTTCAGCACCCCCTACCGGCACCACGCCTGACTGTCCATGGGCGTAGCCGGAAGAGATGTCACTGGAGTCTCTGACGCTGGCTCAACCCCAGCACTAACCGCAGAATCTAG
Source organism: Ichthyophis bannanicus (assembly GCA_033557465.1). Taxonomy (NCBI): domain Eukaryota; kingdom Metazoa; phylum Chordata; class Amphibia; order Gymnophiona; family Ichthyophiidae; genus Ichthyophis; species Ichthyophis bannanicus. The sequence continues at coordinate 102,390,893 of CM066038.1, forward strand.
GGAGTCCTGGACTGCCCTGTCTTCCACATGTTGCTCCACATTGGAAGAAACAGTAGCGCAGCCTCTGCAAATACCTATATCAGGCACTGTCCCCCTGCGTGAGCCGCAGACAACGCACTGCGGACGAGTAGACAAGAAAAAACTAGAGAAAGAGGGAAAGAGAGAAGTGGAATATGGCTGACTGGGATCAGATATAAAAACAGGAAACTGATCTCTCCCCAGGCAAAAACAAACCTACTTGCAATCCTTTTTTTTTTATTGTCAACAGAACCCTGATAATTAAATAATCCAAGCTAGCACAGAGAGCCGGATGGTAAAGCAGCTTGCCAGCCCCCTGTCCGCTCGAGTCGCTGAGCAAAAAACCCCGCTGCGAGGCCCCCCGAGTCAGCATTCACCGCGCGGGAAAGAAAACAAAATGGCCGCCGCAGCTAATAAAAAAATGGCGCGAAGCACCACCGGACTTGTTTTGGCTGTAAAACATCCAGAGGGTGTAGAGCAGATGGAGAGTTAAATGATTTGTCCAAAATCACAAAGATGAGAAGTGGGATTTGAACGATGGACACCCTGATCCTAGCCCACTATTCTGGAATGCTCTTCTGGGGGTTAGATATCTCTGTAGACATCCATATCAAGCACATCCATGTTTGTGAAATCGTGCCTGAACTTGGATGACCATGACTTTTTTTTTTCAGATGTTCTGGCTTGGATGTCCCAGATTTCATTTGGACCTCCTTTGTAAAATGTGCCTTCACATTAACCTACCGTGAGTTTATAAGAACATAAGATATGCCATACTGGGTCAGACCAAGGTCCATCAAGCCCATTATCCTGTTTCCAACAGTGGCCAATCTAGGTCATACGTACCTAGCAGTTTCCCCAAAAGACACAGGTTCCGCAATGCTTGTACTGGGTCAAGCATTGATATCCTGGGTCCCTTCTTAATAATGGTTTATGGACCTTTCCTCCAGGAACTTGTTCAAACCTTTTTTAAACCCAGTTACACTAACAGCCTTTACTACATCCTCCGGTAACAAATTCCAGAGTTTGATTACACGTTGAGTAAAGAAATATTTTCTTTTATTAGTTTTAAATAGTTTACCCTGTAGCTTCATTGCATATCCCCTAGTCTTTCTATATTCTGATAACGTAAACAATTGATCTACGTGTACCCGTTCCACTCCGTTCATTAATTTATAGACTTCTATCATATCTCCCCTCAGCCGTCTCTTTTCCAGGTTAAAGAGCCCTAACCTTTTTAGCCTTTCTTCATAGGAGTATCCTTCCATCCCCTTTACCATTTTGGTGGCTCTTCTCTGAACCTCTTCTAATAACGCTATATCCTTTTTAAGATACGGCGACCAGAATTGCACACAATATTCAAGGTGCGGTCTCACCATGGAACGATATAGAGGCATTATAATATCTTTTGTTTTATTTTCCATTCCTTTCCTTATGATACCTAGCATTCTATTTGCTCTCTTGGCTGCCGCTGCACACTGGGCCGAGGGTTTTAACATGCTATCCACAAAGACGCCTAAATCTTTTTCCTGGGTGGTGGTTCCTAATGTGGAACCTTGCATCGTGTAACCATAGTTTGGGTTGTTCTTCCCTAGGTGCATAACTTTGCACTTGTCCATATTAAATTTCATCTGCCATTTTGATGCCCAGTCTTCCAATTTATCAAGATGCTCTTGTAATTTTCCACAAACCTCTTGGGTTTTAACAACTTTAAATAGTTTTGTGTCATCTGCAAATTTGATAACCTCACTCATTATTCCACCTTCCAGGTCATTTATGAATATGTCAAAAAGCAGCGAACCCAGCACAGATCCCTGGGGTACACCACTATTCACTTTTCTCCATTGGGAAAATTGGCCATTTAGCCCAACCCTCTGCTTTCTATCTTTTAACCAGTTCTTGATCCACAGTAGTACACTGCCTCCTATCCCATGACTCTTTAGTTTTGCCAAAAGCCTCTGATGAGGGACCCTGTCAAAGGCTTTCTGAAAGTCCAGATACACAATATCAACCGACTCACCTTTGTCCACCTGTTTATTCACACTTTCAAAAAAACATAATAGATTAGTAAGACAAGATCTTCCTTGTCTAAAACCATGTTGGCTGTCTCCCATTAGGCCATGACTATCTACATGCTGAGTAATTTTATTCTTTATAATGGCTTCTACCATTTTTCCCGGTACAGACGTGAGGCTCACCGGTCTGTAGTTTCCCAGATTACCCCTGGAACCCTTTTTAAAAATTGACGTTACCTGAAGATTGGAGGATCGCCAATGTATTACAGATGATTTTAATGAAAATTCACAGATTACTAATAGCAGGTCTGCATTCTCATATTTCAGTTCTTTCAACACCCTTGGATGTATACCATCCGGCCCAGGTGATTTGCTACTCTTCAGTTTATCTAATAGTTGTAATACATCTTCCCGATGTATCGATATTTCCTTCAATTCTTCCGCACCTTTACATACCACTTCAGTCATGGGTAACATCCCTACATCTTCCTCAGTAAAGACTGAAGCAAAGAATTCATTCAGTCTCTCCGCTATCGCCTTGTCGCCTCTTAGTGCCCCTTTAACTCCTCTATCATCTAATGGATCAACTGACTCTCTCACAGGTTTTTTGCTACGAATGTACTTGAAAAAATCTTTATTTTGCGTTTTTGCTTCTGCAGCAAGCTTCTTCTCAAATTCTCCCTTTGCCTGCTTTATCATTGCCTTGCATTTGACTTGCCAGTGCTTGTGCTGTTTCCAGGTTTCGTTGTTTGGCTCTTTTTTCCATTTCCTGAAAGATGCTTTTTTGGCAACAACAGCCTCTCTGACCTCACCTTTAAACCATGCTGGCAGTTTTTTGACTTCCTTCCACTTTTCTTAAAGTGTGGAATATAGCTGGTCTGGGCTTCCAAGATAGTATTTTTCAACAACACCCAAGCTTGATGTAAGTCTTTAACCTTTGCAACTGCTCCTTTTAGTTTTTTCTTAACTATTTTCCTCATTTTATCATAGTCTCCCTTTCGAAAGTTAAAAGGTAGTACTGTGGATTTCCTTACTACCCCTCCTCCACTAATAAATCAAAGGTGATCATGCTATGATCACTATTGCCAAGTGGCCCCAACACCCTTATCTCTTGCACTAGATCTGGTGTTCCACTAAGGACTAGGTCTAATATGGCTTCCCCTCTGGTCGGTTCATGAACCAGCTGCTCCAAGAAGGAGTCATTTATGTCATCTAGAACTTTATCTCCCTAGCATGTCCTGCCGTGACGCTGACCCAGTCGATACCGGGGTAATTGAAATCACCCATTATTATTACTGCGCTATAACTTTTGTTAGCTTCCTTGATTTCTTTGAGCATTTCATCATCCATTTGTTCATTCTGGCCAGGCGGTCGATAGTACACCCCCACTGCCATTGCCTTCCCCTTTTTACATGGAATTTCAATCCACAGAGATTCTACAGCAAATTTTGTTTCCTGCAAACCTTTAATCCTTTCTGACTCAATGTCCTCTCTAACATAGAGCGCAACCCCTCCACCAATTTGATCAGCTCTATCATTACGATATAGTTTGTATCCAGGTATCACAGTGTCCCACTGGTTGTCCTCCTTCCACCATGTCTCTGATATCCCAATCATATCTAACCTCTCATTTAGTGCTATATATTCTAACTCTCCCATCTTATTTTTTAGATTTCTAGCATTTGCATACAAGCATTTTAGAGACTGTATTTTATTCATATTAGTTTGGCTGTTGGTAGACATGGGTAATTTGGGATCTTTAAGCTCTGTCTGCTCCATACTCGAGGGCATTTGGGCTACTTTACTCTTTTTTGGAACCTCTCTGCTTTTGGTAGTATCCTTCAAGGATACATTCTTCCGAACCATCCGCTCTTGGGCGACTGTCGGCTTTCCAAACCCTGTTTCCAGGCAGAAAATAACAGGGGTCATATTCAGCAGCGGTGACTAACCATTCTAACGAGGCTAGCTGATGTTACTAAAACCTATACCCAGATATTCAATGCTGGGGTCATATCCAGCCCTGGCAATGAATATCCGGGATGCCCGGATTGACAGGAAGCTAACTGGGCAGCGACAATACTCAGCCGCTGCCCATTTAGCTTCCACAGCCTTTGCTGTGCCTTACTTTGCCACTTTGCCAGAACCAGGAAGCAGCTCAATATTGGCACTACCCGATTATGGTCGGGTGTCACCCCAAGAATGCCCCAATGCTAACCGGTTACATCGGGGCATGCCGCAGCATCCAGGGCTACTCAGCAGCATTAACATGGTTGGTGCCACTGAATTTCCCAGACAGAAAGATCAACATGGTTAGTAGGTCTGCTGACTGTGCTAATCCCTTTAAATATTGGGTCCATCATGCTTAAACCACTCATTCTAGACAGGTCTTTATTTATATCTAATCTATTTCCAAAATCCTTTAATGAAAGAGATTCTATAAACTCCTAAGTTCATCTATATCAGTGCTTTACTACCCATAGAGATAGAAAATTATTCCTAAGGTCAAAATTATTCCTAAGGTTTGACCTCAATCTCTCCTGCTGTAATACAAGTCCATTGCTCTTTGTCCTATTCTTAACCTAAGTATAAAAAAGTACAGTGCACCACTAGAAGCCTGAAGAGTTCTTCAGTTCTAGCTGTGGCTGACCTCTTCTTCCACTGTCAAGGTTGGGAGCTTCTGTTTTCTTCGGTTTAAATATATTTTATTGCAGGTTAGTGGCAGATTTTATTGTGGCTCTGATATCTGTAGTTAGACAGTCTGCTTTCATTCTATACTTTATAAATCGTCAGAAAATTCTGAGTTTAATTTTGAAAATGATAATTTACCCATGCTTTTGAAATTTTATTATATAACTGTGCTGCCTAACCCCTTCTTTCCAGATGCCTATCTCAACTGTAGTGTAGTTAAGGGCTTTTAATAACCTAAATTTGTCCTACCCACTCCATGATCTACATTTCTAATATAGATTGTTTCTAGAGTGTAGAATCTTCTGCTGATTGCTCTAATTAGGTGAAGTAGTCCCAGTCTTCAATTAGATTCCACTCACTATCCAACTCTGAGGGTTACATTTTGTCCCTGCTTCTCTTCAGTAAGTGCTACTCTAATTGTTATAAGCCTTATGGTCCCTGGAGATTCAACCTACAGCTAACTGCCTATTTTTGCAGATAAGAAAAAGAAAAGATGATTTGTCTTTACATAATAGTACTTTGTAGATTTTGACAATATTTTTGTTTGCAGGGGGTCTATCTCTTTTCTTATATAGCCACCTCTATAACGCCAAGACTTTTTGAGGCAGTCTTGGGAAAAGAAATGTGTGTTACCTACTTTCCTCTCACAGAACTGGTTTTCTATCAGTCTCTGGTTCTCTTTGCTGTTTTTGGTCATCCAGTAATAATAAATACCTAATGGAGAGTTGTATGCCACGTTATGTTATTTAGTCTGGGTGGTACATCTTCATTTTCAGATAATACTCCCTTATTTAAATGCATGTCTTAATGTGCACAGTAAGGCACTACTACACAGCATGCTACTTTATTATATACAAAATAAAAACATACAAAATGCCATACTGGGTCAGACCAAAGGTCCATCTAGCCCAGTATCTTGTTTCCAGTGGAGGCCAATCCAGGTCACAAGTATCTATCTGGTTCCCAAAAGATAGAGATTCCATGTTGTTTATCCCAGGAGTAAACAGTGAATTTCCCCAGTCCACTTTAACCCTTTCTACTTGGCTGTCCCACATGTGGGCCATTTAAATCTTCCCATTCCAATTGTCTGTCCCATCCTGTGGAACATATGAATAACATACTAGTTTATGGCTTGTAATACATGACTGGTTACTGTAGAATATGTATGTCATATTGGTTGTAATTTGGCGAATTTCTTGTTAAAATGTATTCTGATCTGGCATGAGTGACTTAGAAAATGTATCCGAGTGCAAAGGGTTAATGATAGTTTATGGACTTTTCCTCCAGGAACCTGTTTAAACTTCTATTAAACCCAGCTACATTAACAACTTTTATTACATTCTCTGGCAATGGATTCCAGAGTTTGTTTATGCGTTGTGTGAAAATTAATTTTAAATTAATTGAGAGGAAAGGAGTGGCCTAGTGGTTAGGACAAGGTACTTCAGGCCAGAGGGCCAGTGGTTCAAGTCCCACCTGGGGACAGCAATCTCAGGCCAGAGGGACTGGGGTTTCCAGTCCTATAGGCACTCCTTGTGGCCTTGGACAAGCCACTTAACTCTCCATTGCCCACCACTTTGATTGAAGGATAAGGCAGTATAGAAAACTGGATAAATAAAAATAAATAAATGTACTATATTGTAGCTTCATTGCTGATCCCCTAGACCAGCGATGGCGAACCTATGGCACGCGTGCCAGCTGTGGCACGCGAAGGCCTTGCAGCTGGCACGCGGGAAGGTCCGCAATTAAGATATGCGGCGCGGCAGGAGGTGAGTGTGCTGGTGTCCAGGGCCGGCCCGTCCATTGAGCAAGAATGTTTCTTGCACAAGGCCCTGCGTTTCAGGGGGCCCCGCGCAAAGAACATTCTGCTTTCCTCAAAATTACATTAAAAAAAAAGCTGGCTCTCTGGCTGCTGCCGCTGTCGCCGCGGCAGAATGCAGTGTCCCGCGGGGCCCCCTCTGCGCCGGCTGAGCCCTCTGCCCGGCTTTCAGATTCGCGAAGGGAGAGTGTCTCTCCCTCGCGTCTCTGTTAAGCCCGCAGGGGCTAATGGGAAATTTCCCATCAGCCCCTTTAGACGCGAGGGGTTTATTTATTTTATTTATTTATTTTACATTTCTTATATACCGCACTATTTACGATCAGCGCGGTTTACATAAAACAAAACAGAATCCGACAATGAACAAGAGTCAGGTCATTACAATGAACAGGAGCAATCAGCTTGGATAACGGGGAAACTATGTACATAAATGGAATACTGAAATTGGTAAACTATGTACACAAATGGGATACTGAAATTGGTAACTGTATATAAGTGAGATGGGGTCATTGTGTGTTGTTCGTACCTGGTGGCTGGGGTTCGAGGGAGGCTGTGAGGTATTTAATAAAGAGGAGGTGTTTTAAGGCCTTCCTGAACTGGCTCAAATTGGGGATAGCTCTGATGTGTGGTGGTAAGGAGTTCCAGAGGCTTGGGGCGCTCAGGCTGTAGGCTCTATTTGAAGTTGATATGGCGCATCTTGTCATAGCTTTTGGTATTGCTAGCATGTTGGTTGCAGCAGTTCTTCTTATCCTGTTGGGCATGGGTTGTTGTATGAGGTCACATATTGAAGAAGAGTATAACCCATTGATGGCCTTGAATGTCATCACTAAGATCTTGAAGTTAATCCTGGCTTGGATGGGGAGCCAGTGCAGCTGCATCAGGAGGGGTGTGATGTGCTCTCTCCTTGGTGCTCCTAAAAGGATTCGCGCAGCGCTGTTCATGGCGAGTTGTAAGGGATGTAAGGTTGCTTGGGGGAGACCTTGTAGGATGGCGTTTGCATAATCAAAATGAGGGATGATGAGGGCTTGGTAGATGGTACGGAAGTCACTCAGCTCGAGTAGCGGGCGTATGTGTCTGAGGGATCTGATCTTGAAGTAGATCGCTCTTACTGTTTTTGCTATGTGCTGCTTCATGTTGAGCTTCTGATCCAATGTGACTCCGAGGTATCGTATGGCTGATTTTACTTGCAGCTTGGCGTTGTCTACTTCCAAGTGGTTAGGTGGAATAAACTCAAGATTTCTAGAGATGAATAGGACCTCTGTTTTCTTATGTTGGATGCGCAGATTTTGAGAGAGGAGCCATTCGGATACTGCATTGAAACACTTAGTTAGTGGGGTGAGGTCTGGGCAATCCAGGGATATTGGCAGGTAAAGTAGGACATCGTCGGCGTAAATCATGCAACTCACATTAAAGTGTCTAATGATGTTACATATGGGTTGGATATAAATGTTAAACATAAGAGACGATAGGGAGGATCCTTGAGGGACTCCTTGACTTTGTAGGAATGGCTCAGATGTGGTTCCATTTGCTCGTACGTGTTGCCATCTTCCAGACAGGTAAGACCTGCACCACTCAGGGAAATTTCCCATTAGCCCCTGCGGGCTTAACAGAGACGCGAGGGAGAGACACTCTCCCTTCGCGAATCTGAAAGCCGGGCAGAGGGCTCAGCCGGCGCAGAGGGGGCCCCGCGGGACACTGCATTCTGCCACGGCGGCAGCAGCAGCAGCCAGAGAGCCAGCTTTTTTTTTTGGACTGCTAATGGGCTGGGGCTGGGGCGGGGGGGGCTGTTAGGACTGCTAATGGGCTGGGGCTGGGGCTGGGGCGGGGGGGCTGTTAGGACTGCTAATGGGCTGGGGCGGGGGAGCTGTTAGGACTGCTAATGGGCTAGGGGTGGGTGGGTTAGGACTGCTAATGGGCTGGGGGGGCTGTTAGGACGGCTCATGGGCTGGGGGGTGGTGGGTTAGGACCGCTAATGGGCTAGGGGGGCGGGGGGGTTAGGACCGCTAATGGGCTAGGGGGGGGTTAGGACCACTAATGGGCTAGGGGGGGGGGGGGTTAGGACCACTAATGGGGTGGGGGGGGGGGGTTAGGACCGCTAATGGGCTGGGGGGGGTTGTTAGGACTGGTAATGGGCTGTGGACTGATGGGGGCTGTCTGGAAATGGGGTGATGGGGGGGTTAGAACTGCTAATGGGCTATGGGGGGCTGTTAGGACTGCTAATGGGCTGGGGGGGTGGGGGGGCTGTTAGGACTGCTAATGGGCGGGGGGGCTGTTAGGACTGCTAATGGGCTGGGGGGGTTAGGACTGGTAATGGGCTGTGGACTGATGGGGGCTGTCTGGAAATGGGGTGATGGGGGTGTTAGAACTGCTAATGGGCTATGGGGGGTGGTTAGGACTGATAATGGGCTATGGGGGGGGGCTAGGACAGGAAATGGGCTGATGGGGAGGGGTTAGGACGAGGTGGGCTGATGTGGTTAGGACTGGTAATGGGCTGTGGGCTGATGGGGGGGTTAGGACTGGCAATGGGCTGATGGGGTTAAGACTGGCAATGGGCTGATGGGGTTAAGACTGGAAGTGGGCTGATGGGGGGGTTAGGACTGGTAATGGGTTATAGGGGGGGCTTAAACTGAAAATGGGGTGATGGGGGGGTTAGGACTGGAAGTGGGTTGATGGGGGGCTAGGACTGGTAATAGGTTGGGGGGTTGCTATGACTGGAAATGGGCTGAGTGGAAGGGGAGGCTTGAATTGCAAATAGCTGATGGGGAGGGAGCTTGGAATGGAAATGGGCTGTGAGGGAAGGGAGCTAGGACTGAAAATGGGCTGATGGAGCAGCTAGGATAGGACTGGAAATGGGCTGTTGGGGGGAGCTAAGATTGGAAATGGGCTGTGGTGGGGGCTTGAATTGAAATGGACTCATGGAGGGGCTAGAACTGAAAGTAGGCTCATGGGGGGGGGGCTTGGACTGGAATTGGACTGAGTGGAGGGGAGCTATGATTTGACATGGGCTGATGATGGGGCTAGGAAATGACTAGAAGTGGGCTGATGGGGGGCTAGGATTGGAAATGAGCTGATGAAGGGACTCAGACTGAAAATGGATGGGGCAGCTAGGACTGGAAATAGGTTGATGGTGGGCTAGGACGGGAAATGGGCTGATGCATGGACTAGAAGGGAATGGATGCTGGGTGAGACTGGAACTAGAAGGGAGCTGATGTTGGGGGAGGATTAGAATGGGATGGGGCTGGGAGAGTAAAATGGAGAGGGGAAAAATATTTTGTGTGGGAGGGATGAAAAATCTACAATTGGCCTGGTATTGGGAGAGTAAGTGGGGATTGAGGATGGAGGGGTAAAATTTGTGTGGATGAAATAGGAATGAGGAAAGAGCAAAAGGAGAAAGATTAGTATGTTAAAGCAGATGTAGAGAGAGAGAATGGAAAAAAAACTAGAAGAGAGAAGAAAGAACAAATGGACAGCAGACGATGGACAGTTAGCAGAAAACATGAAGAAACCAGAAGAAAGTGGCTGGAGCAATTGCAACTGAAAAAAAATGCACAAAAGGTAGAAATATCTCTTTATTTTGAATTTATTAACTGGAATATGAAACCTCTGGGAAATGTGCATCATTAACGTCTGTGCTTTGTTTGGTACAAGAGGAAATTAATTTATAGTTTTATTTCTACAGTGTTGTTGTACATTCCAAGTTTGGCTTTTGTGGTTCCCAGTTTAATTATTGCCTTCCTGTTTCTAAATTGAATGAAATCATTAAAACATTATAAATTGCCAATAAATTGAAATGAAAACCAAAGAATTGTGAATCAAATTGATTCTCTGACAATACAAAGATTCCAACCTTTACAAATGATGTTACATAGTTCAGGCAACTTTATAAAGAGTTTTTAGATACTAAAATCTTGTTGTTAAGGTTTAATTGACGTGCTGGCACTTTGAGGAAATTCTTTGGTTTTGTGCGGCAGTTTGGGCACTCGGGCTCAAAAAGGTTAGCCATCACTGCCCTAGACTTTCTACTTTTTGCAGGAGTAAACAACAAATCTACATTTACCTATTCCACTCCACTCATTATTTTATAGGCTTCTATCATATCTTCCATTAGATGCCCCTTTTCCAAACTGAATAGCCCTAACCTTTTAAGCCTTTCATCATAGGGGTATCCTTCCATCCCCTTTATCATTTTGGTGGCTCTTTTCTGTACCTTTTCTAATTCAGCTATATCATTTTTTAGATAAGGTTGCTAGAACTGACACAAAATTCAAAGTGTGGTTGCACTGTGGAGTGAAGGTGAAATTAGACTTATCTGCTAATTGTTATTCCTTGAGGAACTCTAGTCTAGTCCCGAACCTCTGGGTTGTGTTCCTCTTCCAGCAGCTTGGCGACTGAGAAACATTATCCTTTTGATGACACTGGTATAAAGGCACAGGAACCGCCCCCTCACTCCAGTAATCTATTGACAAAGCAGACTCACCAGAGCAACAATTAAGTAGTAAACACTATCAACAAACTGTAAACTAACTTAACCAATAACTTTTCAAAGGAGAAATCTCTCTCTTGCTGATCTCCCTCTATTACATACTAACGTTTGTTAAAAAACTGTGTAGGCCTGCTCTTCCCCCTAATGGAGAATAGCGACCCCTCTATAATCCCCATGTACAGAACCTCCCCTTATGGACCAGAACCCACACAGTTTTATTATCATCTTACCTGTCATACATCGTTTGCTTCAGGCTCTTGTCCAAAGGAAAAAAACAGGGAGGGATACGGGACTAGACCGGAGATCCTCAAGGAACAACAATTAGCAGGTAAGTCTAATTTCACCTTCCTTATCGTCCCTCTAGTCTAGTCCCGAACCTCTGGGGATGTAACAGAGCAGTGAAATAAATCAACGGGAGGGACCTGCTAGTCCAGCCTGAAGCACCGCTGACCCAAAACAGGTATCCCTCTTCGCCTGAACATCCAGACGGTAATGCTTGACAAAGGAATTCAAAGATGACCAGGTTGCAGCTTTACAAATCTCTACCGCTGGTACCAAATTGTACTCAGCCCATGAAGCCGTTTGAGCCCTAGTTGAATGAGCCTTAAGCCCTTCAGGTACCAGCTTACCCTTCAACAGATATGCTGATGCTATCGCTTCCTTAATACATTTGGCAATGGACGCCTTTGACGCTGCTTCACCCTTCCGATTACCACCAAATAGTACAAATAGCCTATCAGACTTCCGGAAATCTGTTGTCCATCTGATATACTTCTTTAATGCCTGGCAAACATCCAACAGATATAATCGCCCTGTGGAAGTATCCTCCGAACCCTCGACGAAAACTGGCAAAGACACCACCTGATTCATATGAAATGCTGATATGACTTTTGGCAAAAACGACAGTACCGGCCTCAATACCACCTTCGAAATCGTAAAACGTCAAAAAAGGTTTCCTACAGGACAAAGCCTGCAATTCCGATATTCTCCTGGCCGAACAAATCGCTACCAGGAAAACAACCTTGAGAGTAAGATCCTTCAAAGACGCCCTAGACAATGGCTCAAAAGGCTCTCGTACAAAAGCTTCCAAAACCAACTGAAGATCCCACATCGGAACTACCTGCCGACATGGTGGCCTCACGAGCAACACCGCTCTTAGAAAACGCTTAACATCCAGATGAGCCCCCAGCGCTTCCCCTTTGATCTTTCCTTGATAACAGGAGAGTGCTGCCAACTGCACTCTCAACGATGAGGCCGCTAGACCCTTCTGAAATCCCCCCTGTAGACATTCCAGAATCTGTGGGATTGAAGCTCTTAACGCTTCCCATTTCCTGTCTACACACCACGCTTCAAAAATATGCCAAACGCGAATGTACGTCAATGAAGTAGATCTCCTCCGAGCCTTCAATAAGGTAGAAATTACTGATGTGGAATATCCCTTTGCTCTCAACCTTGCCCCCTCAAGAGCTAAGCCGTAAGCGAGAATTGACCCACTTGGGGCATGTACAGTGGACCCTGAGACAACAGATCTCTTCTGATCGGAAGACGCCACGGCCCCTCTTCTAAGAGCCTCCTTAGATCTGCATACCAAGGCGTTCTTGGCCAATCCGGTGCGATCAATATCACCAATCCTCTGTGTAGTTCGATGCGTTGCACTACGCGGCCTATTAACACCCATGGAGGAAACACGTACAAGAGTTGCTCCACTGGCCAGTCCTGTATGAGAGCATCTAGGCCCTCTGACATTCTCTCCCACCTTCTGCTGAAAAACAGACTGACCTTTGCCGATTAGAAAGTCGCCATGAGATGCATTAATGGTGACCCTCAGAGACTTACCACCATTTCGTATACTTCTGGATGAAGAACCCACTCTCCTGGATCCCCCTTCACCCGACTCAAGAAGTCGGCTTCCACATTGTCCACTCCTGCGACATGCGCTGCTGACAGAGCCTCCAGGTTTCGTTTGACCCAATCGAACAGCTGCGTGGCCTCGGCTTCCAGCGACACACTGCTGGTGCCCCCTTGCCGGTTGATGTAGGCTACTGCAGTCACAATGTCGGAAAACACCCGGATCGCTTTTCCGTATAGAAAAGGTTGAAACACTTGCAACGCTAGCGCTACTGCTCTTAGTTCCAATCTGTTGATTGATCACAACTTTTCCATATTCTTCCACTGACCTTGTGCGAACCTGCCTTGGAAGTGTGCACCCCAGCCTAATAGGCTGGCGTCTGTTGTTAGGGGTATCCAACAAGGAGTTTCCAAGGGCATCCCCTTTTTCAGATTTTGTATACTCAACCACCACTGCAGCGCCTGCCGTGTCTCCTGCAGATAGGGTAGCTTTTGGGACAGAGGCTCGTCCTGATGAGACCATCTCCTGAACAACACTTTCTGCAGCGGTCTCAAATGAGTCCTTGCCCACAGCACCAACTCGAGAGTTGCCGCCATGGTACCCAGCAACTGCAGATAATGCCATGCTGTGGGAATTGGCCTGCTCAGAAATCATCTGACCAACTTCCTCAACCCTTGCGCCCGATGTTGTGGGAGGAATACTTTGCCGACTCTCGTATCGAATCGTGCCCCCAGGTATTCCAGACTCTGCGACGGCACCAAACTGCTCTTTGTCTTATTGACTACCCAACCTAGACTCTGCAGTAAGGTGATTACTTTTGACGTAGCCGCCTCGCTCTCGACTCTTGACTTTGCCCGAATTAGCCAATCGTCCAGATACGGATGCACTAGTACCTCGTCCTTTCGCAGTGATGCCACTACTACTACCATCACCTTGGTGAACGCACGTGGTGCTGTCACAAGCCCGAATGGCAATGCCCGGAACTGAAAATGTCCCATCAGAACTGCAAATCTGAGAAACCTGTGGTGTTCCCGCCGAATAGGAATGTGTAGGTATGCTTCTGACAAATCCAGGAGACGTAAGAAACTCTCCTTTTCTTAATGCTACTATGATCAACCTCAGAGTTTCCATATGAAAATGTGACACTCGGAGACACCGATTCACTCTTTTGAGATCCAGAATTGGCCGATAAGTCCCCTCCTTTTTTGGAACTACGAAATAAATGGAGTATCGACTGGAACCGTATTGGTTTCGAGGAACCGGCACTACGGCATTGAGAGCTATCAATCTCTCTACGGTCTGTTTGACCACTTCGCACTTGAGAGGTGCTCTGCACGGGGACTGCACAAAAGAGTCGTTCACCGGCCGGAGAAATTCTAAAGCATAACCTTCTCAAATGACCTCTAATACCCATTGGTCTGAGGTAATGTGGACCCAGGCAGTGTAAAAATCCCGTAGATGACCTCCTACCAGCACTATGTCTGCCTGGGCCCCCTCACTTCATTGTAATTTTCAAAGATTCGACGAGGAGGATGCAAACACTCTGCTCGCTCCTCGAAACCCCCGAACCCCTGGTTTCTATAGGGAAAACATCCTCTTTGACCCTGACTGAACCTTGGCGACCGAAAACGACGAAAGTCCATCTGCAGCAGCTTGGAAGTTGGGGGCAACCTTCCCTGCTTCTGTATGTCCTCCGGCAGCCTTCCGCCTTTGGAGTCTCTCAGATCCTTCACTAGTTTATCTAAATCATCTCCAAAAAGTAGCTTTCCCCTAAATGGAAGTTTACTTAGTCGCTTAGCCATGCTTTGGATGACGCATCCGCTGCCCAATTGCGCAGCCACAGATAGCATCGTGCCGCTATTACTGAAGCCATACTGTTCGAAATCCTCGAATGAGATTGTAATGAATACCCACCAGATAAGCCGCCCCTGTCTCTAGCCTAGCTGCTTCTCCTGTTGCTTCTTGCACCTGCACTCCCTGGATTCATTGAGACTAGCGAAGACAAGCTCTTGCTACCCATGCTCCACAAATTGACGCTAGTATGGACAGCGCATTTACCTCAAAAACCTGTTTCAACAAGGCATCTAGTTTCCTGTCCTGGGTATCTTTGAGAGCTGCACTACCTTCGACAGGAATGGTAGTCTTTTTGGTGACTGCCGATACTGCGGCATCCACCTTTGGTGACTTAAACAATTCTCTATCCTTGTCTACCAGAAGATAAAGATAGGACATAACCCTAGAACACTTAAGTCCTGCTTCTGGCATGTCCCACTCTCCCTGAATCATTTCCTTAATCACTCTGTGAACTGGAAATGCTCTCTGAGTTTTCCGAAAAGCTTGTAGCAAGGGATCTTCCAAAGTAGAATCCTCTGCCGGTCCCGCCGTGGGCATATTAAGCGCTTTGAGTGTCTCTGAAATAAGCGCCGACAACTCATCTCTCTGAAAAACGTGAACCACTCTAGCCTGGTCCTCCTGTTCACCAATCTCACCTTCTTCCAACTCGTCATCTAATTCCAGGTCTGGCTCTCCATCTTCAGAATGCAGAGCTTCTGAGGTCACCAACTGCTCAGGTCGCTCTTTCTCTACCCTGGATTTCTTTGGGAGTATTCCTGATGTCCCCGCAGTCAGGCGTTCCTGCCTCTTTTCCCCCAGTTCCAAGTCCGGGGAATCTACTGAAGACTTTTTCTGACTGCCTCCGAATGCTTACTGAATAAGCGCAACAAACTCCGGGGAAAAAATTGCCACCAGGCCTCCCGGCAAAGGCAGCTGTGATGTTGGGAGATCCGGAGTGGCAGAGGTCCCTGCCATGGGCTCCCGCAGAGACAACTTAGGAGAAACTGGCTCTGGCAGGACTACAGCCTGACTTTCATTACCTCCTTCCAATTCCTGCTCCATGGAAGCTGAAGCCTGAATACATCCTCTACACATGTCTGCTTCCGAGACCGCTCCCCTTCTACCACCGCAGAGTAAACACTGCGGTTTAGAAGGCATGGCGGCCAAGCGGTACCTATGAGAAACCCAATAGGATCCGCCGCCCCGGAACCAGCACTGTGTTCCCCACAAAAAATTCTTGCCAAATAACTCCCACGGGTCTTTTTTTTTTTTTTTCAAAAACAACGTGGATCCATCACTGAACCCATCCGATGCCAATCCTGACGAAAGAAATGAAAACCAAAGCTTTCCCGCCGCTCCCAGAGCCTCCGAAGCCCCAGAGCTCTGAACTGTCTTTCCCGCGCAAAATCCCACGCGGCTCGGGCCTGCTGCAGCCTCCGGCATGCCTAACAGTCCTACTTTCCTGCTTTCTAGTCGTTGGTACTATGTGCTGCAGCAAAGCCCTCTGCGGTCTTCTCCCAGCCAATTTCAACTCCGTTTACTGCAGAGACTGACCGCTGCTTGATTCCCTCTCATCGGCAGGGCACAGAGCCTGAAAAAAGGGAACTGCTGATGCTATCCAGCTACTCTCTCTTTCTCACTCTCTCCACAGTGGCACCCGAGCACGAGCAGGCAAAACCTTCTGCAAAGCGCCGGTGTGCCTATGTTGCCGGTCCCTCACTCAAAATAGTGAGATCGGGAACTGGAGCTTCACTTCGCCTGTTGCCTGCACACCCAATGCTAACACCTGAAACCCCCCCCCCCCCCCCGTGGGAGAAAGGAGGAGGGGGAAGCGGAGAGAGCTCTCCAGCCAACCAAAAATTTAAAGGTATATAGCTATTAGCTAAAAAAAAACAAACGTTTAATCCTGTGAGTACCGATGGGGTCAAAAGTGACCCCACTGCAAGTTTCACAACGCGTATCTTGGAAACTAGTTGTTCAAGAATGCAATCTTTTTATGACTTTTCACATGTCAATATTCTCTTTATATTGCACCATGAGAGGAATAATTTTCATCCGCTAGGTGACGCTAGTGATGAATTGCAGCACAGAGTACCAGTGGGGTCATTTTTGACCCCAGTTGCTTACGTCCGGTTTGGATCGTGATACAATTTGCAGTTTTGTGAATTTTTTGATCTGACAAAGGTATTTATCATTAATTATGTATCATTTATTTTTTGTACTCTTATTTTATGAAAATTATACATTGTAATTGATATCATACATTCTCTCATTATTTCTGATGAAATCTAAAGGCCTTCAGCTCGTTCATCACGATTATTGTACACCTATAGTAAAACTGCTTTGCGTTTTATTCAACTTTATCTTTGTTTATTTATTTTAGGTTATTGTTTATGATGTCAAAACGAAAGTATTCAGCTGCCCAAGTAAGAGAAATATTGCAACGAGATGCTGACAATGAAGACTGAGTCGTCTGATGATGCAGCATATTCAGCAAGCGAAGAAGCATATCAGCCAAGTTTGGGCGATAAATCTGATGACAGTCATGATTCAGATCGCGACAGCAGTTGGTCGCCAAGTGAATGTGAGACTGATGTTGAGCCGGTAACATCGCCTGCAGCAAAAAGTCAAGTTACAGGTTGAGGCAAAGGTCGAGGCTGTGCTGGACGGGGAAGAAGGCAGGAGTCCTCGGTGTCAATATCATCTGTGAGGAATCTTAGTTGTGGTCGTAGAGGAGCTAAGAGGTCATCAACTATAAGCACAAATGTTGCCATTGAAGCCTATGTATCTAAGGATGCCACATCATGGAACAGGAAACCTATAAAGCAAGTTGCTGGAAGATACGCCAGAGCTAATCTCATGCCCGTACAACAAGGTCCTACAAGGTATGCTGTACGAAATGTTGATGGCCCTCTCGCAGCATTCCACTTGTTCATGAGGAAGAACTTATTGAATGAAATCATGATGTGGACGAGCAAACAAGGAAGACACATTTATGACGACACATGGAAAGATTTGACAGACGGAGAATTTCAACGTTTTCTTGGACTTCTGATCCTCTCAGGCGTGTACAAGTCACGAAATGAATCCATAGTTCAGTTGTGGAACCTTGAAGATGGTCGTTCTGTTTTCGGCAAAAATATGGCCCGTAACCGTTTTCAGCAAATTTCTTGTGCTCTCAGATTTGATGATGCAACCAACAGACGTGAACAACGAGGCGTGAATAAGCTTGCTCCAATCAGACACGTTTTTGATACCTGGGAAGCAACTCTAAGTGATGCCTTTG
This sequence comes from Ichthyophis bannanicus, assembly GCA_033557465.1. Classification (NCBI taxonomy): domain Eukaryota; kingdom Metazoa; phylum Chordata; class Amphibia; order Gymnophiona; family Ichthyophiidae; genus Ichthyophis; species Ichthyophis bannanicus. The sequence continues at coordinate 102,408,878 of CM066038.1, forward strand.
TTCCTGGTGAAAATGTTACCGTGGATGAGCAACTGCTTACATTTCGTGGCCGTGTTCCGTTCAGACAATATATTCCCAGCAAACCTGGGAAATATGGCATAAAGCTATGGATGTTGTGTGACAGTGCAACGTCATATGTTCTGCGTCTTCAAGTATATACAGGAAGGGAACTCGGACAAAACAGGGAACAGAATCAGGGTGAAAGGGTTGTGCTGCAACTCACTGAAGGATTGACGCGATCTGCCAGAAATGTTACTGTTGACAATTTCTTCTGCAATTTATCCCTGTCACGTAAATTGATAGAAAAACAAATGACACTTTTGGGGACAATTCGAAAGATCAGAAAAGAATTACCTCCAGAATTTGTAACAGCAAAGGGCCGAGAGGTATTCACTTCACTGTTTGCCTTTCGCGATCACGCCACTCTGGTTTCCTATTGCCCGAAGAAAGGAAAAGTGGTTGTTCTTCTGAGCAGTTTGCATGATCAAGAAGAAGTAGATAACACACGTCCAGACAAAAAACCATGCATGATCTTGGACTATAATTCTAGTTAAGGTGGAGTAGATACGGCAGATCAAATGTTGCGCACGTATACCACAAAACGAATGACAAGACGCTGGCCAGTGACAATCTTCTACAACATGTTGGACATCAGTGCTTTGAATGCCTTCATTGTTTGGATGTCACTAAATCCAGAATGGCAGTCCAAGTCAAAGCACAGATGTTGTCTATTCCTCTTGGAATTAGGAAAGCAGCTGCTTCAGAGTAATTGCAGCGAGACTTCTTCCAGCATTGAAGAAGCCACTGATGCTGTTTGCAATGTCGGGATCCCAAAGAAAAGGGCAAGGTGTCACTGCTGTTCCAGAGAAAAAGACAAGAAAAGCAACATAGTTTGCACCTCCTGCAAGCGCAATGTTTGCAAAGAACATTCAGAAATTGTCTGTCTCATGCAAATGACTGTAGTACTTTACTGTGTTCATCAAGTGCATGCAAAGACTGCTTTCATAAGCAGTTTGGGTCATGTTATAGAGTAATAAATTACTAATAAAATTGTGAAAATTACTCCAATCAAACAGACTTTAACAGAAAAACTCGGAGGGTTTTATGCTTCAATAATTAATACTATTGCATGGAAGTTGTCTCAGACTAATCGGCTGAAAATAACTGGATTGAGAGAACTCGTCATTAACACCAGCTCAGCCTAAGTACATCAATGACACCTTCCGGCATTTGTGAAAACTTTCCATGTACCCTCTCTCCTCCTGTGTATCAAATTTTCTGATTTTAGCAGGTGCTTGCACTTGCACTTAACTTTGTGTATCTTCTAAATAAATTTTCTTTCCAATATTCAATATGACTTGTGACTAGCACTTAGCTTCATGAGTTTTCAAATGAATCTTGTTCAAACGAGTCTTCAACTGAATCTTATTCGTCCGACGCCTCACTTGCAACGTTGTGAACAACGTTTCACTCAATGAATGAGGTTCTTCAGGGAATTTAAATGTAGTGCATACAGTCCAAACGTTAACTATAAATAGAAACCAACATTAAAAACTTTTTAACTGCCCTAAGTCCAATAGAAATTTAAAAACAAATAACCTTATAAGCTACTACATACCCAGTAGGGACCTTCACTCTACTCAGCTTTCTCTAGCGGACATTATTAGATGTAATTCTTTTCAGCAGCCATCAGCTGTTACTTTCTCCTTTCAACCTAGAGAAACACTGCGCATGTACTCTTTCGCTCTCATCAACGTGTTTTATAGTCTCCTCCCTCTATTAACTGATAGACCAGCGTATTTCATAGTCTCCTTCCTCTATTGACTGATAGACCATTAGTCGAGTTTTTTAGCTGCAGTTTCCCCATTCTATCTCTAAATTTAACCCATTGGGAATGAGTGTCTGTAGCTGGAAAATCCAGCGCTGTTCATGAAAAAGTAAGGTTTTAGCTAATGACTTCCCATATTTGGGGATTGAAACTTGTTCAATGCAAAAACATCGTAACTGCTTGAAACTATGTTTCAGTGTCTGACAGTGAGAAACTATCGGAGCTTGCTGTATATTGTGTTTTAATCGGCTCTTGTGTTCTGATATACGAATCTTGAAAATCCTGCTAGTTTGACCTATGTAATACAGATCACACGGGCATACTATGGCATAAACTACATTCTGTGAATTACAATTAGTATACTGCCGTAAAACATATTTTTTACGATGATAGATGAAGTGCTGTAGTTCTATTGTTATACTGCAGATGGAACAATTTCCACATCTGTAGTGTCCCAAAATGTTCCCTGTGTCGGTCAGTATGGGGCGTAAAATCTTTGGACTCACTTCCTCTTTTAAATTGCCATTACGACGCCATACACATCGAACTGTCTTCTGGGCCAGGCTGGGTAACGTATGCAAAACTTTAATATGGCGGGCAACGATCTTCTTTATTTTGAAACTGAAAGGAGTATACTGAGTAATAAAATTAATTGTATTCTTAGTTTCCAACAGTGCTGCTCGGTCATTAAAAAGTGCCCGATGGTAAGCTCGCGACACCACTCCGGATGGGTACCCTCGTGCTTGAAAATTCTGAGCAAGACCTTTAGCTTTATGTTTAAAATCAGCAATCTCTGAACAGTTCCTGCGGTATCTCAGGAACTGAGAAAACGGCAGACCTTCAGTCACCTAGAGTATTGGCCCTTTCGGGATGCCCACTGCTGCACCTCTCTGGGGCCAGCAGTGGCAGCAATGGCCTCAAAACCACAGCACTTACCCACTGTCTCTGGGGCTGCATCACGGTTTCTTTCTTGGACAATCTACTGCTTCCTCCTTCCTCTGATGCTAACATCTGGTTTGTGCAAAACCGGAAGTTAGCATCGGATGGGGCTGGAGGTGTAAACTGTGCAAGAGAGAAACTGCAACACAGCCCCGGAGACAGTGTGTAAGTGCTGTGTCACAGTTTCAGGGCTATTGCACAGCTGGCCCTAGAAAGGGGTAACAGCAATGGGCGTGAGGGGAACAGCAGGATGGAGGGCTCACCTAGGGTGCTTCCAATACTTGCATTGGCCTTGCCTAGTGTGGAACTTTGCACTGTGTAACTACAATTTGGTTTGTTCTTCCCTAGGTGCATAACTTTGCATTTGTCCACATTATATTTCATCTGCCATTTGCATGCCCATTCTCCCAGTTTCTCAAGGTCCTCTTACAATTTAAAACAGTCCTCTTGTGGCTTAAAAATCTGAGTCTTTTAATATTAAGCTCTCTAAAACTTAAATCTGAAAAGTGTATTCTAAATTTTACATAAAGGATGTAAAAAAGTATGTAATTGTTACTAAGAATACAAAAGTCATTATAAAACAAAAATAATCAGATCATCATTTTCTTTTATTGAACTTGCATTGATTTCAACACAAATGCAAATATTTTTCACATTCAGCTAGATCATACTCTCAGAATTAATGTTTAGGAATGATAATGAAGCTTCCATTCAGCACTTGCTCACAGATTATATGTGTGCTGCAAAGATACGACATATTTTCTGTAAATGGAGTTGAGGATCAGCCACATTCTCAGTTCACTGAAGCGATCAATTGCACCGGTAGTTCCAGAAGAATTGGCTTACAAATTAACAGTGATAGTCTCAGGAAAAGATACAGATGAGCTACTGATTTAACTGTAGACTGCTTCAGTTGTTCCCAAAATAGTATCTACTAAAATATTCAGAAAAATAGAGACGATATGCATATCAATCCTTTTCATTTTTATTGATATTCTAATGTAATAGCTGCCTGTCCCAGGAATCAGTACTGTGTTTTATGATGACATTTACAGTATGTGGTACTATATTTGCATATCAAAAACATCTATTGTTGCACGTAGTCACCATTTCAAAATCTTTCTTGCAAATCACACCATGGCCTGTATTTCAGACTGTTTAACATTGATAGAATATTAGAAAAACTACAGAGACTTAGCGTTATCAGATCAGATGAAGATAAAGCTAATCAAATGCGCTTGATTTTGTAGCAGTCTGATACTTTTGTATTACTGTTTAGCAATTTGAATTTCATAGTCTGTTTTCAGTCTATGAGCTTGATTTCATATGGATTAGTGGCCTCATTCACATCAGGGTTGTACCAAGGACTGTGTGAACGGTGTGGCCGCACAGGACGCAAACACAGAAGGGGCACCGATATCATCATTGGGCTTTCAGGAAGCCCAATAAAAGTGAGTTCCTGTATATGGCTGGGAAGGCAGGGGAGGCTCCAAGTACATGAATCACACAGGGTGCATTTTGAGATTGGTACGGTCCTGGTTCACATGATAGTCTGTTACCCATGCAAAGAGCTGGGTAGAAAACTTATGCATTAACTTGATTTCTTGGGCCGACTGAAATAAGATAGCCACATCAGAAGGCATGTTTACTAAAGTGTGCTAATGGTTTAGCTTAGAACCGCCTTAACAGCTACTTCACACTAAAAACAGCCAGCATGGTAAAAATCTTACGCTAAGTGCTTAGTATGCGAAGGGGCAGGGAATGGGCTAGAAAGGAGCAGAGAGTGGATGTTAACTGCATATTGCAATTAGTACAGGGGTAATTAATGCATGATAATTATCAATGTTGCATTTAGGCTACGTGCACGTAATGCCACCTCAATTTATTTATTTATTTAGTTATTTAGACAGATTTGTATACCACCTTATCCTACAATCAAAGTGGTTACATGACATCACAATTGGGGTTACATTTAACATGTGGGCGATTTACAACATTTAACATGAGGGTATTTAACAACGTTTAACATGAGGATATTTAACAACATTTACACAGCACAGTTGGAGGGTTACATTTAGCATGAGGGTATCTTCGTGAGTCTAGTTGGGCTGATTGGGTATTGAGTTGGTGGGGTTAGCTGCAATGGCATTAATTGTGAATTCTGCCGCCATGCATTTACCTCATGTTGGTTTTTGCTTCAAATACATGGTAAGTATAAACTTTTAGTGCATGTTAACAAACATACCCTCCTATTGTGGTACAGTTATCCTTTTTGAGAAAACAAACTTGCAGAGACGTCTTTGCATGCCTGTTTTCACTGAATTTTGAGTTACATAGTAACACAGCATACGACGGCAGATAAAGACCAGTATGGTCCATCTAGTCTGCCCAGCAAGGTGGCAAGAATAGGTATGCCCGCCGCTCCGTGCAGGTCACCCCTCTCCATGCCTTTATTTAGGGGTGTACCCACCACTCTGTGCAGGTCACCTCTACTTGTTGAGATATCAGAGACAGTTAAGTTTATTTTGATTTTATCCTGTTTCTATAAGGGGATCCACTGTGTCTGTCCCATGCCATTTTGAATTCTGTCACTGTATTTGCCCCCCCCCCCCACTTCCATCAAGAGGGCAATCCAAGCATCCAACACCCTTTCAGTGAAAAAGTATTTCCTGACATTGCCTTTCAGTTTACCCCCTTGTAGCTTCATGTTATGCCCTCTAGTATTACAGCTTCCCCGTCTTTGAAAAAGGTTTGTTTGTTCATTAATATTCTTAAGTATTTAAAGGTCTGTTGTCTGCTTTGCCTGGTATTTCAATATAATAGTTCATTAAGGGTCATGTTTATTAAAGTGTGCTAGCCAGTAGTGTGGGGTTTTGCACGTGTTTGGACTGCATGGCACTAAGGAGCTTCTGGGCCCAAGGCCGCTGTGCTAAAAATTCAGTGGAACTGCAGCAATGCGCAAGTAGACGGGGCCGAAGGGGAGAGAGGGTGGAGTCAGGGTGCACAGCTGTGGCAGGCATGGTAATCATGTGCTAGCTACATAACCATGCCACTAGCATGGCCGCAGCTAATGCCAGCCCGACCAGGCACTAGCTGCACTCGCCATGCTCCTGTACACAAACCATATGGTTCAGACACATAGTTTGTATGCAAGTGTTATGAAATATGAAGGGCAGGATCATGGCAAACACACTGGATTAACAAGGGGTAAAAGAGAGTTGAATACAAAGGCGCACAGCTAGGCCATTGTTTTGAGGGTGTTGCATGATACAGCTGACATGATAAAGGAACACACCAGCTTGACAGACTCAACTGCTAGGTACATATGACCTAGATTGGCCACTGTTGGAAACAGAATATTGGGCTTGATGGACTTTGGTCTGACCCAGTATGGCATATCTTATGTTAACACCAGGGTCTGAAGTCACCTTGCTGGGACAGTGGGCAAACATCCATGGACACAGCAAAAGCTGGTCTGATGGACTGCTGTTCATATCTGCATATGCATTGGATAGGTTTCAAAGGGCTGCTGGTATTGTGAGCTGTAGAGGTGTCAAAAGATAGGGCCTGTGCTCTGTCAATATTTGCCTCAGAGGCAGAGTTGTAGCCAGAAGAGCATGGGAGGGGGGGGGGGAGCATGCATATTAGGTGATGCACTTCATGATTAAATGATGGTATGGCAGCAGAGTTGCTGTCTGGCCCCTGTGCATGGTGGTGCGTGTGGCAGTGAATACATGCACCTGGGGATTATAGTACTGCCATGGGCCATATACCTGTGGGCTGATGGCTCCTCACTCTGACCAAGAGAAGATGCTCTGAGCTGCAACATAATACTTCTAGCACTGAATGTGGACCTCCAGTGTTGCAGCTCACTGATCAGTGTCCCATGCCTGACCCCCTTGCAGCAATCCATAGACCTGGGGGACTCTTAATCCTCACAAGTCTGGTGGGCCATGACTGCTGAGGGCTGCGTGGGATTCACCACCTTTATGTGGTGTACTCCCAGGGACCCTCTGTGGGTGGATAGCTATGTCGCCTCTCCCCCCCTTAGACCACAGGGGTAGATGTTCTATATGGTGAGCCATGGGGGTGCTGCTTGACCCTAAAGCCCCCATATACAGGCTACCCAAGCCATGATCAAAAAGGGGAATGAGCTATGGAGCCCATTCTTCCCTCTCCCCAAGGACCTGTACTGTGCTTTTCACTGTCACTAGGCTGCAGTGTAGTAGTAATTAGTGAATTCCACGCATTAACCCTGCGCTCCCTACCGCACTTTAGTCAATATGCCCCTAAGTTAGAATTTTAGGAACATTTTTCAGTTTACTATATTGGCCTCCAAATTAGATATAACTTGCTATGGCACTAAAACAGTCTCATTATCAACTGCCTAAATTTTTTTTCAAACAGCCAGACACAAAGGAAGAAGAGGTGCTATATAAAATAAGCATGGGGACCATAGCAATATAAATATTAGTTTCTCCAGGAGCCAAGCAAACCATTGATTAGGACTCATATTATCTTGTTATCTTTGAACTCTTCGATAGCTTAATGCATAGTGATCTTCAGATATCATAGGCAGTCATTACCATTACTGCTGCCCCTGTCTCCCCCATACAGCCATTTATCTATTCACAAACCAACCACAATCACCTAAACCTTTAAAGAGACATATCTTATGGAAATAAGACTATAATTTTATTTAAAATAGTAATTATAAAGCCATACCCAATCTATGCAAATTTCTAGAACCACCAGTGACTGCTCTCTTTTCTTTTCACATGCTGACAGCCCACCATGTAACCAGTTGGGTTATCTGTGTTCTTCATTTTGCCTGCCATTACACTTGTTCTGGTGACCCAAGCAAACAATTTTTTCCCAGCCCCTCTATGAATCTTTTGTTGGTTCTTACCCATACTTGTGCTTTGTAATTTTTTAAAATGCTTGATTATTCATAAGTCAACGCAAGTTAAATTGATTTTGCACAGACTAAAAAGTTCTTATGTGCGTTAATGAACTGAATGTGCACTAATAAATACTCATTCCTAATCTTTACTTGTCAAAATAATGTCTGAAATGCCGCTCCTGAAAATTGCCACAACTATGAACTTATTTGCTTTGGCCTACAGCCAGTCCTAGGCCATTATCATTTCCTCTGTTATTTTGGCCTTTGCCACAAAGCTAGGCTCCTCCTATCTGAAGCTGTTGAATGCAGCAAGGGTTCTGAAGTTTACTGGGCTACCAACCATCAGTCGGGCCATCAGACAACAGTGCACCCCATTGCTTCCCAACTGCTCTTGGCTGTCTGCTCCATATATGAAGGGGGATTACTTCTACTGTACATTCTTGATACCTGTCCCAGTCACCACCTATAATTTAGATACCTTACCACAGATATAGGGCAGACATGAGATTTGCCTCATTCTCTCCACTAAAAGGTTATGACAAAATTTCAACAACTGTAAAACTCTCACCTACAGGGCTTCCTAGAAAACATTATTAAATAGATCTTGACCAAAGTTTGATAGGTGGATTTCACGATAATGTGTAGTTGCTTACCTGTAACAGATGATCTCTGGGAACAGCAGGAATTTAATCTTCTCATATGGGTGACATCAATACTGATGGAGCCCGAGCAGGAATGCTACCCAGCGTCCAATTGCAAAGCTTTTGGGAACACCCCACTGTGCCTGTGTGACTGCCTTCCCACCTTCCCAACTCCCTCTTTTCAGTTGAGTTTGTAGCTGAGAAAGAAAAATAAATGAAACCCTACAACTCCTAGGGGAGGAGGGAGGGATGTGAAGGCTAAATTCCTGCTGCTCCCGGAGATCACTTGTTACAGGTGAGTAACTATGCTTTCTCCAGGAACAAGCAGGAATGTAGTCTTCATATATGGGATGCCCTAGCTCCAAGATGCCAGATGAAGTGCCTCAGAACCGGTGGCGGTTCACCTCGTAGTAGGCTTGAAGAGGTCATGGATCCTACATGGATTTCTGCTATCAAAGTCCAGGACGGAGTGTAGGAGTTGCATCTAAGTCTGAAAGAGGTGCTGGAGTGCAGCCTGCCCAAAGACGGCATCCTGACAGGAGTCCTTGTTCAGACAATAATGGGCAGTAAAGGTACAGACGGATGACCAAGTTGCTGCCTTGCAGATTTCGTCAACGGCTACTGAGCGTAGGTTTACTATCGAGGTTGCAGGCGAATGTTGTGAGCAGTGACATACCCTCCCAGGGAGAGTCCTGCTTGTCATAGGCAAATGAAATGCAGTTCGCTATCCATCATGAAAGCGTTTGCTTAGAAACAGGTAGACCCAGGTGACTAAGGTCAAATGAGAGAAACAACTGCGAGGCTTTGTGATGACTTTGTGTCCTTTGGAGATAAGAAGCCAATGCACACTTGCAGTCAAGAGTGTGCAGAGTTGCTTCCTCTCAAGATGCATGTGGTTTAGGAAAAAAGACTGGTAAGTTAATTGACTGGTTTAAATGAAAAGGAGACACCACCTTTGGCATAAAGTTTGGGTGAGGCTGAAGGACAACTCTGTCATGGTGGAACCGGGTATAGGGGTGGTCTGCCACTAAAGCCTGAAGTTCACTAATGCGTCTAGCAGAAGTGAAGGCAATTAGGAAGATTACCTTCCAAGACAGGAACTTTAAGGAGGTCATAGCCAATGGTTCAAAGGGAGGCTTGAGAAGCTGCACTAGAATGACGTTGATGTCCCAAGCCACCAGAGGTGGCTTGATAGGCAGTTTGGATAGCAGGACACCTTGCATGAAACGCGCTACTAGCAGATGCGAGGAGATGGGCTGTCTATCCAGTGGCTGATGATAGGCCGCAATGGCACCAAGGTGGATTCTCACTGAGTTGGTCTTTAGACCTGTTGAGGACAGGTGGAGGAGATACTGGAGTAGGGACTCCACTGGGGCCAAAAAAGAATTCAGAACCTTCTGGGAACACCAGACAGAAAGAGTATCTACGTCACTTGAAAGCATATGAACGTCTGTCGGAGGGCTTTCTAGAAGCCAATAGGATCTCCTTAACCTCTTGTGGGAGGTGAATATCCTGTAATGCTACGCTCTCAACAGCCAAGCTGTGAGGAGAAGAGACTGTGGATTGGGATGAAATAGTGAGCTGTCTTTCTGAGATCGGGCGCAGACCCTAATCACAGAGGCCAAGGCTGAGTCAGACATAGTAGTAGTGGAAACCACGATTGCTTCAGCCAGTGAGGAGCTATGAGAATTATGGAGCCTTTGTCGGCCTGAAGCTTGAAAAGTGTCTTGGGAATGAGGGGTATAGGAGGAAAAGCGTAAAGCAGACCCTGACCCCAGTGTAGGAGGAAGGCATCAACCTGCTGGTTGCTGGATGTCGGAGTTCTTGTGCAGAAGTGAGGAAGCTTGGCATTCTGCGGTGCTGCAAACAGATCTATGTCTGGAGTTCCCCAAGTCTGGAAGATGTAGGATGTTGAGTCCGGATGGAGAGACCATTCGTGGGGAAGAAGGATCCAACTCAGCTTGTCTGCCACGCAGTCTGGAGGTCAATTTGATGAAAGATGGCAAAGGACCACAAGTGGAGGGCCTCCTCGCAGAGGGCCAATGTGCTGTTCCTTCCTGCTTGTTCACATAGAACATGGCAACCTGATTGTCCATCCTGATTAGGACCTGTTGTGCCCTGAGGTGGTGTAGAAACACCCAGAGGTCATTTAAGATAACATAAAGTTCCAGGCGATTGATCTGTAGTTGTGACTCTTGCACTGTCCAGAGCCCCTGTGTGGACAGGTTGTCCAGGTGTGTTTTCCAACCCAGTGTGGAGGTATCCATCGTCAGGGTGCATTGATGTGGAGGTATTTGAAAAGGTGGCCCTACGAGCAGATGCTCTGGAGAGCACCACCACTAAAGGGAAGTGGTCAGAGGGACAGTGACCTGGATCCTGTCCTGGATATGGCCTGAGGCTTGTGTCCATTGAGAGGCTAGAGTTCATTGGGTTGTCCATATTTATTTTTATTTATTTATTTTTTATACTGTGCTCTTTAGAATCAGTGTGGTTTACATGTATACTAACAGATACTTTTTATTCCCTTGTTCCTGAAGGGCTCACAATCTAAGTGTACCTGAGGCAATGGAGGGATAAGTGGCTTGCCCAAGGCCACAAGGAGTGGCCATGGGACTAGAGACCCCAGTCCCTCTGGCCTGAGGTTGCTTGTCCCCATGCGGGAATTGAACCCTCCGGCATGAGGTAACCTGTCCCAACCACTGAGCCACTCCTCCTTCGTATATATAGGTGAGCATACGGTATGACATATACTGTAGAGCCCATGTGCCTGAGGAGTTGCAGCATCTCGTGGGTGGTCAGATGGTCCCATTGGAGCATCTGGGATACTAGCTGGATTAGACACGTACAGTGTAGTTGGGGTAGAAACACCCTGGACTGTTGGGTGTCAAGCAGGACTCTGATGAACTCTAGCTTTTGAGTTGGAGCAAGCTGGGATTTTGGGACTATTATGACAAATCCCAAGTGTTGCAGTACCACGATGGTATGATGTACAGAAAGCTGTACCTCCTAGGAGGTGTCTGCTTTTATGAGCTAGTCGTCTAAGGAAAGACAAATATCCCCAGAGATATTAAGTATGCGGCCATGACCACCATGCACTTTGTGAAGACTCTTGGGGCAGAGGTGAGTCCAAAGTGAAGAACTCTGTATTGATAATGCTTTCCTTGAACGGTGAAGCATAGATATTTCTCTGACTTGGATGAATAAAGATGTGTGTACACTTCTTTTAGATCTAGCGAACAGAGCCAGTCCTAACTCTGGAGGTAAGGTAGAAGAGTCCCAAGAGAGATCATCTTGAACCTTTCACAGACCAGAAACTTGCTGAGGTTTCTGAGGTCTAGAATGGGCTTGTATCCTTTGGTTTTCTTTGGAATGAGAAGGTACGGAGAGTAGAAACACATTTCTTGCTAGTATGTCGGGACATTCTCTATGGTGCCCTGAGACAGAAGAGAAGATGCTTCTTCCTCTAGGAGAGCAGTAAGTGGGGTTGAGTTTGAAATTCCCCTAGGAATGTTGAGGGGGCAGAGTTTGGTGATGAAGTCTGTACCCCTCGCAGACTATGCTTAGTGTCCATTGTTCTGAGGTGATGAGGTGCCATATGTGGGCATAGTGGCACAGTCTGCTTGCTATGTGGAAGCGGTCAGGGCCCTCCAGAGGTAAGGTGGCAATGTTCTCTAGAAAAGAGTCAAAATCCAGGTGCAGACTGTTGAGCTAGTTGAGGCTTAGCTACCTGTGGTTTCTTTTGCTGCTTAGAAGGCTATTACCTCTTTTGTGGCCCCTGGGCCTGGTACTGAAAAGCAGGAAGGTAAGAAGGGTAGAATCTGTTCTGATTGTAGAAAGATTTCCTTGCAGTTGCCTTCTTTCTAACAGGGTCAGCTATTGTTCTAGATAGTCTCTTCAGAGTAGTATTCTCTGACTCTAACTAAGGGGCCTTATACTGCCAGTCCTTGCCAAAGAGGTTTTCTGCTGTGCAAGAGATGTTGCCCAGCTTATCTTGAACCCACTGTTCAAGATCTGAGGCTTGAAGCCATACAATTCTGCGGGCACCAATTGAGATTGAATGCACAAGCAGGGCCTCAGCAAAGGCATAGAAGGTGGCCCTATTAACAAACTTTGATACATTTTGGCTATGCTTCACTAAGGCAAGATAGTCAACCCTCTTGTCATCTGGAAGGAGTGGGGTAAAAGCCTCGAGATCTCTTGACACTTCCTTGAGGAACATTCCCATTTAGAGGATATAGGAATTAATCCTAGCCGAGAGCATGGATGCCTGGAAGCATCAATGCTCAAAGGCATCGAGAGTTCTCGATTCTTTACCTAGAGTGTTAGAAGAGTGGGTCTTCAAGCTTTTGATTCGGTGCATCGTCGACTCACTCACCATCGAATGGTGGAGAAGCTGTGGCTTCTGGAAGCCGGGACACTCTGGTACATAACTCTGAGACATTGGCACTGTGGTGAAACTGTAAGAGGAATCTCCCACATACGGAGCATGAGATCATGAAAGATGTGGTGCACTGGCAGAGTAGCTGCCTCTTTGTGTGCAGTTGAGTATTAGAGGATCTCTAACAACTCTGCCCTTGATTCCTTCTCCGATGTTACCATGATGGAGAGACCCTTAGCTAGGTCTCGAATGAATTCCTAGGACATACCTTCTAGAGGCGACATGATTGCTGTTGTGGAGGGGAAGGTTCCAAAGGTATGTCTTAGGGCCCCTGAGAATCGTTTGATTTCACCTCCAAGACACTGGAATCGGAGTTGTAGGACTCAAAGTATCGACTCGACTTGCACTGAGGTATAACATCCAACCACAGTACAGATGCTCCACTGAGCAGTGTAACTAAGTATTAAAAAAATCTCTTTTTGGGCTTTGCAAAATATATTTATGGGTTAGAACCTATATTTGTGAAATTTAGTTATGGGATGCAAATGAACACTGCAGAGCTCATTAATGTCCAATTTAACTAGTCCTTTGCAAAAGTTTATTCTTACAAACTGTACTTTTATGAGGTGACTTCACAAAAGTGAACTTCACATGGAAAACAACAAAAAAATGCCTGAAATTTGCTGAATTTGCTTGTTTTTTTTGCATAATAGTGTTGCATACTATTTTTATGCCAAGTACTCTTTTTGTAAAGTCACTATGCACTTTAGTACATGAGGCCTTTTGTCATTCTTATGAACTGCAAGTATGGCAGACTTCCCAAGTCATTATCACAACATTGGGGTGTACCAAAGCATTCAACTGGAGACACAGTGAGGGTCTTAACTTTTCTTAATGCATTCCATAATTTCTTAGCCAATTCACCTGAATGATCCTCACTGCCATATCAATGTGTCTGCTGCAGAGTATCTGCTGTTCTTGCTTGCCTACCCAGAACACAAAAGAATGAATTATCATCCAAATCATTTGCTGCAACATCATAAAATCTGTAAAAGCTAAAATACAGTACAGTAGGCAAAAAGCCCTTGTATACCATTAGAATAGAATGTTGTGGATTTTCACTACCCTGTCTGCTGAGTGACATGAGACAGCACAATGAGCATCCAAGGCTGGTCACCTTGTTTAGAAATGGTAATTCCCCTAAACAATGCACCTTATTTGTGGATAGGTAGCTACTGATCTGCTGTCTTTTCACGCAGTTGTATAGCAGTTTTCAGCTTCTCCAATAGGTTGAAGATAGTTGCTGATCCCATGATACCACAAAGCCTAGCCTCCACTGTGCTCACTCAACTTGGCCAAGTACCTCCTATCTTGGTCTGGGTTTGCTGTATCCTGATTGCTTTCTCTGAGATGTCATCGTATCAATGTTTAATTTCTTGATGGTCCTGGGCGGCAATCCCAATTTGCAGACTTATGCTCCTATCATTTTCCAGTCATGCTCCTTTGCAGCAAGAGAATGGCAAATATTTTCTGAATAGGAAGGCGGTAATTGTTTTGCTAGCATATTCCAGGATCGTGTAGCTCTTTTCTTGGGGTATAAACAATTTCCTCCATCTCATCTGTTTTCCTTTTTATATTTTTTATTGGATGTGGCTGTCCCCACAGGCCTTCCCCTGCTGACTTCTCTGCGTACAGTCATAGATGATTAGACATGTTTTATGAGTGAAACCAAGGGGTCAGAAAAGGTCCTTAGCATAGGCATTTGCTATAACACTAAACATCTCTACTGAAAACACTTAATGGTATCTGGCACACTGCATGCCAGGATACTGGTATCTAGGGTGGGCATTCCTGGAGGCTACTGAGACCTATCTCGACATGCTCTTTGAGCTTTCACTAATATTCTCAAAGTTTTCTTTTGAAACAAAGACAATACCGCATATTTTATACCTGAAAACAATTCAGCATTTATATATTTATTTATTTATTTATTACAGTTTCTTATATACCGCGCTATTTAGAATCAGCGCGGTTTACATTATAACAAAACGACCATAACGACAAACTGTCAGGTTTTACATTGAACAGGAGTACAAACTTGGATAACTGGGTTAACTATATACATAAACTATTTACACTGCAGTGTGAGGGCATTTCTAGATTGGGTCATTTCTTGGAGGGGATATCTAGTTCAGTTGCTGTCTGGGAAATATTGGCAGAAAAGGTATGTTTTGAGAGCCTTTCTGAACTGATATAGATTGGTAATGGCTCTAATGTCAGGGGGTAGGGTGTTCCAGCATTTTGGTACATAAAAACTGAATGCCCTGTTTGTGGTGTTCGTGTTGGACTTTGTTGAAGCCTTTGGTATTGCTAGCAGGTTTACAGCTGATGTTCTTCTTGCTCTGTTGGGGGGGACCATGTGGATTAGATTCGTGAGTGAGAGGGATGAGGTGCCTTTGATTGCCTTAAATGCTAATACAAGGGATTTGAAGGTGATTCTCCCGTGAATTGGTAGCCAGTGTAGCTGTTTGAGAATAGGAGTCACGTGGTCGTTTCTGGATGCACCGTAGAGGACCCTAGCTGCGGCATTCATGGCCAACTGTAAGGGAGTTAGTGTGGATTGGGGGAGACCTTGTAGGATGGCATTTGCAAAGTCAAAATGCGGCAGGATCAGCGCTTGATATATGGTACGGAAATCGTCTGGGTCCAGCAGGGAGCGTAGGTGTTTGAGGGAACGGATTTTGAAGTATATGGCTTTGACTACGCTGCTTATGTGGCGTCTCATGTCTAGATGTTGGTCCAGTGTAACTCCCAAATATTTTATTGCATCTTTAGTTTGCAAATCAGCTTCCTTGACACTGACGTGGGATGGGGGCGTAAAGTTGGAGTCTCTGGAGATGAAAAGGACCTCTGTTTTTTTATGCTGGATACGTAGGTTCTGTGTCTGGAGCCATGTTGAAACTGCATTGAAACAATCTGTGAGTGGGGTCAGGTCCATGTGGGTTGTGGAGAAAGGCATGTATAAAAGAATGTCATCTGCATATATCATGCAGCTTACGTTGAATGATCTTATGATATTACATATGGGCTGCATGTAGATATTGAAGAGTAAGGAGGATAATGAGGATCCTTGAGGTACCCCTTGTTTTTAATGGAAGTGGCTAGACTCTTCTGATCCAGACTTCACATATTGCCATCTATCGTCCAGATAAGACTTGCACCATTTTAGTGCCTTGTTGCAGACACCCTTTTCTTTTAGTCTTCCCAGGAGGATTTCGTGACTCACGGAGTCAAAAGCCGCGGCGATGTCTAGGAAAATGAGGACAAAACCTTGATGGATGTTGTCAATTCCTGTGATGATATTGTTGATTAGACCAGTGAGTAGTGTCTCAACCCCGTGATGTTCTCTGAACCCATGTTGACAGTTATCTAAGGGAGCAACAGAGTCTATGTGATCTTGAATTTGCCGTTGTGCTTCCTTCTCAATTATTTTGGCTAAGATGGGGATGCTAGCTATTGGTCGATAGGAGTCCACCCTTTGGGGGTCCAGTTTGGGGTTTTTCAGTAATGGTCTAATGGAAGTCTGTTTGAGTGAAGTGGGAAAATAACCTGTTGTAAAGGAGAGTTTCATTATATTTGCGATGACAGGACTGAGCACATCACGTAGTTCCTTGATCCAAAAAGCTGGACATGGGTCGGTCTGTGCAGTGGAGGTGTTGAGTGATGCTATGGTGTTCTCAATACATTTATTGGATGGTGTGGAAAAAAAGTTAAGTGGAGAGAGGTCCGCCGGTTCTTGATATTGGACTGCTGTGACCTTGTTACATTATATATACATTCATAAAGTAATTCGAAAGCAAAGATTCACAGATGTAAAAATTTTATAAACATTGTTATATACTTCACTGTATATAAGGTAGAAGGTTTGAACTCTTTCATCCCACTCGTATATACAGAATGGCTAGAATATAATAAGAAGGACAATTTTCAGAGATCCCTAGTATATAGATATTTACTGAAGTAGACTTTTCTCATCTATAGCAACTAAGGAACAGAAGGAGAAAGATGGAAAAGAAAAAAAGAACAGGAAGAGAAGAGTAACAAGAAAGAAAGGAGGAGGAGGGGGAAGGAGAGAGGAATAGCGATAAGCGCAGCAAGGGGCCAGTTCCTCAGATTTTCTGGCCCTAAATGACCTACCTTAATTTGACCCCTTCTAACTCCTCAAATCATCCTGGTGACAGAAATGTTTAAAATGTTGTTTTTACAAAATATCTGTGAAAAGGCTAATGTAGCACAAAGGAGAAATAGAAGCTTATAGAATGCAATTCTATGAAAGGCTGCCTGTCACATTACATTCACCCCTACCAACTTCCTTATTCCACACCTGGTGGTGATAAGATTAGCAAAGTCTAAGAACTGTTATGTTTCCCCTTTTTGTCCCCCCCCCCCTCGTCCTAGTCTGTGGTGCATAAAGACAGAGAGGAGAAATAGCAACTTAAGGACAGAAGGTATACTATGTGAGTCATACTGAGACCAGAAGAGAAGAATATTGATAAACAGTCAGGAACCACCCCATATAAGGAATAAAGTAAATAAAGGGAAAGGGGTGAATGGAGGAAGGATTAGGAGATGTAAAGAGAGGTGGAGACTCACATGATATGAATAAGGATCACTGATAGGTTGTGAACTTAGGAGTACCCTCGCCAACAGGGTGTGAGAGGAAGGAACTGTAGATGAAATGAATGGAATAAATGCTGAGCTTTCTGTATGTTCGGTGTGCCTACTTACATGACACCTGCTCTTGCAAGAACACAATACATTTCTTTTACTGCTTCACTGAGGTGTCTGTCATTGCACAAAAAGTTATATTTCTGACAATGGGATGGAAAAAGAAGTCAAAGGTCGAACCTCTGATGGAAGGAGGGGAAGCTGGTACTGACTTTAAAGGATGGAGAGAATTGATAGCTGATGGTTTGGGGTCTAGAGTAAAATGATCTAACATGCAATAAGTGGCAGAATGTCAAATGCCTGGCAGATGGCAAGGTTGAAAATAAGAGCAGAATTGCCATATTCTTACAACTTTACAACTTTCACATCCTTCTCCTTTCTTATTCATCCTAACCCACCTCTGATAAAGAAAGAACAGTGCCATCTCACAGTACTGCTGTCTTCTGCAGCTGCTGCCCTCCAGCCAGTAAAGAGAAGGAAGGGAGAAGCTGAAGCTTCTTTGCTGGATGAGAGTCAGGAGAAACAGGAGAGAGTGAAGGGTTAAGAGAGAGGGTTAGAAGGATGCTGAACAGAAGGTGAGGGGAGTGAGAAGAATCAGGATTTGGTGAGGAAGAGATTAGGGAGTATGATGCTAAAATGCCATAACTGATGCACCTGCTCTTTGCCTCACTATCTACACAGCTCTGTCATTTTCCCATAAGGGCAGTAGAGCAAGGAGAAGTATCATCAACTTGCATAGTAGAACCACCAAAAGCAGCATCCATCCCTTGGTTCTTGGGCTTAGAGCAGTGGTTCTCAACCCTGTCCTCTGGGACCCCCAGGCCAGTCAGGTTTTCAGGATATCAACCATGAATATGCATGAGATAGATTTGCATGCACTTCTTCCACTGTATGCAGATCTATCTCAAGCATATTCATTGTGGATATCCTGAAACTTGACTGGCCTGGGGGGGGGGGGGGGGGTCCCAGAGGACTGGGTTGAGAACCATTGGCTTAGAGGGCACCATCCCAGTCCTCTAGTTTGAGGGCATCAAGTTAATGTTTAATGAAAAGATGGAAATCCTAGTACGATCGTTTTCTTGCACAATCTGTACATTGATCAAGAAGCAACAGTTCGAACGGAACAAGGAGAAAATGGAAATTACTTACCTGGTAATTGTTGTTCCTTGAGGAACTCCAGTTCAGTCCTCCACCTCTGGGTAGAGTACTTCCTCCTGCAGCTTGGAGACTGGGCATGTCAGAATCGTGACATCACTGGATGTAGCCTGCTGGTCTCTCCCATCAGCCCCAGTGAACTATTGACAAAGCAGACTCAAAGGAGCAACAAATAAGTAGCTAACATATTCAAACTAATGTTATGCTGAATAACTGCAAACTTAACAGATAACTAAAGCGTCCCCTCTACCAAGAGAAGGGAAACAGATTTCTGCCCCTTCCCCTTCCCATCTTGAACCGAGCCAGAAAAAAAGGGAAGAGAAAGAGAATAAAGATAGCACAATTCAGATAGAATAATCAGAGCAATCCCAAAAATATCAAGTATGTACTCTGTTAGAAGGTGGTATTCCCCCCAAACTGAAAGTTAACTGCTATGAACCATCCCCGAGCGGGATTGAGGACTGAACTGGAGTTCCTCAAGGAACAACAATTACCAGGTAAGTGTAATTTCCATTTCCTTATCGTTCCTCCAGTTCAGTCCTCCACCTCTGGGATGTAACAGAGCAGTAATCATTGGGAGGGACCTTTCCACCCGGATCGCAACACCGCCGCCCCGAAAGAGGCATCACTTGATGCTAGAACATCCAAGTGGTAGTGCTTACTGAAGGTATGAAAAGATGACCAAGTGGCCACTCTGCATATGTCTACTGGTGGAACCAAACTGTGCTCCGCCCAAGATGTCGCTTGCGCTCTAGTAGAGTAAGCTCGCAAACCCACTGGCACCGAACGACCTTGCAAAATATACGCTGATGGAATTGCTTCTTTTATCCATCTGGAAATCAAAGATTTCACCGCCACTTCCCCTTTTCGGGATCCTCCAAACAGCACGAAAAGACGGTCTGACTTACGGAACGTTTCCGAAACCTTTAGGTACTGACGCAACATTCTTTTTATGTCCAAGCGACGTAAACTATGATCTGCAGCGTTCTCCTCAGCTGATCCGAGCACTGGAAGGGAAACAGGTTGATTCAGATGAAAATGGGAAACTACCTTTGGTAAAAATGATGGAACCGGTCGCAGCACCACTTTTTTTCCCTGGAAAATGACAAAAAAGGTTCCCTGCAGGACAGAGCCTGCAACTCTGAGATGCGCCTCACTGAACAGATGGCCACTAAAAACACCGTTTTCAATGTGAGATCCTTAACGGAAGCCCGGTGTAAAGGTTCAAAAGGCTCCTGAGCCAAAGCCGCTAAGACTAGGTTGAGATCCCATGGCGGCACCATAATTCTACGAGAGGGCCGAAGAGGAGACACCGCTTTAAGAAACCGAAGCACATTGACGTGAGACCCTAGGGCCACTCCCTGGACCTTACCTCTATAACAAGACAGAGCTGCCAGCTGGACTCTTAAAGAACTGGCTGCTAGACCTTTATCAAACCCATCTTGAAGGAAACTCAAGACGACCGGAAAGGATACCGTAGCCGCTCAAACCTGACTTCGAGAGCACCAATCCTCAAAAATACGCCATATGCATACATACGTGAGAGACGTGGATCTCTTCCTAGCCCGAAGCAAAGTTGCTATGGCTGCACCCGAATAACCTTTCTTCCTTAACCTTGCCCTTTCAATGGCCAAACCATAAGCGAGAACCGATCCACTTGAGGCATTCGAAGCGGACCCTGAAGTAACAGATCCTCCAACATCGGTAATCTCCAAGGATCCCCATCGAGAAGGCACACTAGATCGGCATACCACGGGCGTCTTGGCCAATCCAGAGCTACCAATAGTACTCTTCCTCGATGAGCCATGATACGCTGAACCACTCTCCCTATGAGTGCCCAAAGAGGAAAGACATAAAGAAGACCTGTCGACGGCCAATGTTGTATCAGCGCATCGATCCCTCCCAACATTCTCTCTCATTGCCTGCTGAAGAAGAGACTCGTTTTCGTGGACTGGAAGGTCACCATGAGATCCATAATTGGCGGCCCCCACCTGCGGACAACCTGAGCAAACACCTGCGGATGTAGCTTCCATTCCTCGGCATCCACTCGGACCCTGCTGAGAAAGTCTGCCAACACATTGTCTTTTCCTGCAATGTGCGCCGCCGAGATTGCTAGTAGCCAAGGCTCTACCCAAGCGAGCAGCGCATCTGCCTCCTCTTCCATGGCCAGGCTTCCCGTTCCGCCTTGTCGATTGATATAGGCCACCGTTGCTGAATTGTCCGAAAGCACTCGCACCGCCTGACCCGACACCATGGCCTCAAACGCCTGAAGAGCTAGAAACACCGCTCGTAGCTCCAGCTGATTGATCGACCATTGATTCTCCTGGTTGGTCCAAGTCCCTTGTGCGAAGAGATCCCCGCAATGTGCCCCCCATCCCACAAGATTTGCGTCTGTCAGCAACGGGAGCCACTGCGGTTGTTCCAGAGGCAGTCCCGCCTCCATAGACCCTGGTCAAAGCCACCACTGGAGGGAGTGTCTGACTCGGAGCGGACAAGGGAGTCGCTGGTTTAATGAATTTGTCTGGTGGGACCATCTGCGCAAGAGCGCTCTCTGCAACAGTCGCATATAAACCCTGGCTCATGGAACCACCTCCAGGGTTGCTGCCATTGTGCCTAGGATACGAAGATAACTCCATGCTGACGGAGCCGGAGTAGCTCTGAATGTGCGTATTAACCGTTGTAGCGTTTGAGCTCGTCGCTCTGGTAAGAAAACTACTCCTCTCTGAGTGTCGAAACGCACCCCCAGATACTCGAGTACCTGGGACGGAACTAGTCGGCTCTTGGTGGTATTGACAACCCATCCGAGACTCTGCAGGAACTTTACCACCTTGTCCGTAACCTGCAGACTTTCGGTTTCGGACTTCGCTCGAATCAACCAATCGTCCAGATAAGGATGAACCAGAATGCCTTCTTTTCGCAATGCCGCTGCCACCACCACCACCACCACCATAATCTTGGTGAAAGTTTGCAGCGCCGTTGCCAGACCGAAGGGCAATGCCTGGAACTGATATTGTCCCCAGGGGAGGGCGAACCCTAGGAACCTTTGGTGAGCTGCCCTGATTGGAATATGCAAATATGCTTCCGTGAGATCGAGGGACATGAAGAATTCTCCCTGGCGAACCGCTACAATGACTGACCGCAAAGTTTCCATTCAGAAATGCGGCACACAAAGACAATGATTCACTCCTTTTAGGTCCAGAATCGGCCGGAGCGATCTGTCTTTCTCTGGCACCACAAAACAAATGGAGAAACGACCTACGTCGTAGTCTGCTAATGGAACCGGCACCACCGCTTCCAAATGTAGAAGGCGCTCCAGCGTTTGACGCACTGCCAACGTTTTATGCCGACCTCTGCATGGGGAAAACACAAACGATTCCCTTACCGGAGGAGCCAATTCTAGAGCGTAACCTTCTCTGATTATTTCTAAGACCCATTGATCGGACATTATCTGGGCCCAAGCAGGAAGGAACTGCCAAAGACATCCCCCAATCGGCTGGCTTCCCACCGGGGCCCCCCTCGCTTCAATGTGACTTTCGACTTGGTCCTGCGGCCTCCGCCGCGAAACCTCTTCCTGCTCCGCAAAACCCACGAAACCCCTGGGCTCTAGGATCAAATTGGCCTCTCTGAAACCCTCCTAAGTGTGACATACGGAATCTCCTGAAATCTCTAAACTGACCTTGAGATGCTGGCAAAGATTTCCCTTGCTTAGGTTTATCTTCCGGGAGTCTGCCCCCTTTGGACTCCCCCAAGTCCTTGACTAACTTGTCCAGATATTCTCCAAACAACAGCTTACCTTTTTTTTTTTTTTTTTTTATTGAGCTTTTTTAGTCATTACAACAACCAAAACGAGAAAGGAAAAAAAAGTGTACACTTGACAAGCAAATAATTAACACTATTTCCAGCCCATAAAGGACATCCAGAATCAAACAACAAGGGTCACTATATAGCCCACATTACGGAAGCAAACTCTAACTAAGGTAATAAAGATAGTAAAAAACTAATTAAGAAAACAAGGCCGCGAGGCCAACAAAATGGAGGCAATTTCACATTGTAGACTGCGCATCCCTCACCCTATCTTGCCGGTCTGAGAGAAATTTTTCCAAATGTGAGACATCCATGAAGATGTAAGAAACACCCTCATAGACAATCACACACTTACATGGAAATCGAAGGAAAAATGTAGCACCCAATGCCAAAACCCGGGGCTTAAAGGTCAAAAACTGCCGCCGGCGAAGTTGGGTGCTACGTGTGACATCAGGAAAAACATTAATCAATTGGCCACAGAACTTAGTAGCCTTAGCTTTAAAAAAGGCTTTAAGGATCCGTTGTTTCACTATCATAGACGTAAAGGTCACTAGTAATGTGGCCCGTTGAGTAATTGTGTCCAGGGAATCCTCCAGGAATGCAGTCAGATTAGACATAGATGGTACAATCTCATCAAACGCCCCTTCCTCAGAGATAACCTTCTTAGACCTAGAGGGCACATAATAAATCTGAGAAATATCAATTGGATCAGAGATAGTTAACACCTCCTTAAAGTATTTGTCTAACAGAATTTTAGCAGAAAGAAGAGATGAAAAAGGAAAATTAAGGAAACGCAAATTATACATCCGGGAAGAGTTCTCAAGTGCTTCCAACTTAGAATGCAATAATAGGGAATCTTTAATTCCAACCACATTAATAGATTGAAGTGGGAGCACCTGTGATTACCTTTTGAAGGGGAGTTTGCTGAGCCGCGACTTGGAAGACCCATCAGCTGTACAATTCCTCAGCTATAGGTAACGCCTGGCGGCTACCAACGATGACATACTATTCGCTAGCATCCTAACTAAATCATAATGAACATCAGCTAAATATGCTGACCCAGATTCCATACGGGTCACCTCGCTCTGTCCCGTAGAAGAAGAAGACTGCTGTAAACGCTGTGACCACCGGACAGGCTCTCGCCACCCAAGCTCCACAAATAGACGCTTGCAAGGAGAGAGCATTCGCCTCAAAGGCTTGCTTTAATAAGCCATCTATCTTTCTATCCTGTGCATCCTTCAACGCAGCACTGCCCTCTACTGGAATAGTCGTTTTCTTCGTGACCGCCGAGACTGCCGCATCAATTCGGGGAGAGTGAAACTTTTCCTTATTCTTCTCTGCCAAGGGATAAAGCCTATTCATTGTCCTGATTCCCTTGAGACCCACTTCCGGCAGGTCCCACTCATTTTGTATCATGCGATCATCTACCCGGTGGACTGGAAACACCACCTGAGAGTCTCGCACCGCCTGAATAACAGGGTCCTCTAAACCTTCTTCTTCTACAGGCTGTATCGCTGCCAGATTGAGTGTCTGAAGGGTTTCTGTGATAAGTGCCGTAAGCTCATCCTTCCTGAAAATCCGAATATTTCTTGCCTGATCCTTCTTCAAGCTCGTCCATCCCAGAGGCTAACTCGAGTTCGGCCTCCTCTGCTTCAGTCCACGCAGATTCTGTGGGTGAATGATCCAGCGGCTGAGCCCGCTTAGAGGCTCTTGCCTCCTTGTCAACGCCATCGTCCGCTCCCACTGGCTTCACCGGAGTTGGCAAAATCATGGACTCAAGCAACTTGCCCTGCTGCCGCAAACAATAGGCTTCATGCATAATCAACACGAAGGCCAGGGAGAAATCGCCCAGTGGAGGCCCCGCCACAGTTGCTGGAAGTGCCATACCCGGCCCTGTGAACTCTGCCAGTTTAGCCATCGGCTGACCTTCCTCAATCGATTCCTCCTCAGGTGTCGTAGCCGAGCTGGTTGACTCCTGTATTCGCTCTGCCATCTGCTGCTCCATAGAGGTGGAGGCTGCCACACACCCTCAGTAGATACCCGCCTCCGAGACTGCACCTCTGCGAGTGCCACACACCAGGCACAGGGGATACGAAGGCATTCGTCAGCAGCGCTAACACGGTAAAAAAATAACCGGGCTATCTAACCCACCCATGAGTAGGTATAGCCTGGAATCTCCCCTCATGACACTTGAGGTGCCTGTTTTGTTTTTGTTTTTGTTTTTTTTTAAGGACAAAATAAAAGTCACCTATAGGCTGTAAAAACAAGAAGATAAAGAGATCTTAGGTAGCACTCTAATAAATTTAAAAGTAAGAGAAAAAATAAAGTAAAAATAAAGTTAAGGCCAAACAAATTTAAACTGTTTACCTAGAAAAAAGAAACTAACGTACTCCGAGCCATGGTGCGCCGCACTGCGGGAGACAGCCATGCGGTCGAGCGTGTTGGTAAAATGGCCGCCGTAATGAGGAAACCTGATTTGGCACCAAAACTCTACCCCGAGGTAAAATCAAACTGCTTGTAGCTGTTGCGTTCCGCGGCCCGTTCTCGGCACGGCTGCTCTGCTTTTTAATAAACAACCCCGTGAGAGAAAGAAAAATGAAGCGCCTTACCATGTGCCAGAGCGCTCAAACCTGCACGGCCCCGCTCAACACCAGAGAGAGCAGACCACTGCAAGGCGAGCTAGCCGTTCACTTGCACTCTGTTGGGAATAGCGTGGCCAGGAAGGCTGATATCCCCTGCAATGCTCCCCTCCGAACTGGCAAGGAGGAGAGAGCCGCTACGACAGGCAGATCAGAAAGAATAGCAAGACAGAGAAAGAGAGGCTAGATAGGCATCCGGCTTTCTTTTTTTCTTAAAGATACAGGCTCTAAATTTACAATGGAAAAATTAAAACCAAATTTAAACAATGGAGACCAAAGAAAAATTTAACCTTAACTAAAGGGCTACCCTAACTGCTCCTTATCTGCTCCTCAAGGGAGCCCAGCACCTAGGCTGACTACGTCCTCCAGCTGCATGGAGACTGGACACACTGGGGCTGATGGGAGAGACCAGCAGGCTACATCCAATGATGTCACGATTCTGACATGCCCAGTCTCCAAGCTGCAGGAGGAGGTACACTACCCAGAGGTGGAGGACTGAACTGGAGGAACGTTAAGGAACAGAATGGTTTAAAATAAGCAAAGGTGTAAGACAAGGCTGCATACCTTCCCCCTACCTGTTTAATTTATATGCAGAACAAATCATCAGAGAAGCAGGATTGTATGAAGACAACAGTGGTGGAAGACTCAGCAACAACCTTCGTTATGCTGATACCACCACATTACTGGCTGAAAGTGAAGATGATTTGAAACATTTGCTTCTCACGATCAAAGAACATAGTCTCAAAATGGGCCTGCACCTTAATGTAAAGAAGACAAAGATCATAACTGGCAAAATCAACAGGTTCATCGTTGAAGGAGAAGAAATTGAAATCGTGAACAACTTTAACCTACTTGGATCAACTATCAATAAAGAAGCAACTAGCAACAAGCAGTCAAGAAATCCGATGACGCATTGCTCTTGGCAGAATGGCTATGAAAGACCTAGACAAGATTCTCCATACAAAGATTCGACTTGTTCAGGTCATGGAATTTTCAATATCATCATATGGATGTGAAAGCTGGACAGTGAAAAAGATAGGCAGGAAGAAAATTGATGCGTTTGAATTATGGTGCTGGCGGCGAATACTGTGTATACCATGGACTGCCCGAAGAACAAACCAGTCAATACTAGAGAAGAGCAAACCTAAGCTTTCTTTAGAAGCTCAGATGACAAGACTTTGACTTTCATACTTTGGACACATCATGCGAAGAGAGAGATCATTAGAGAAAGACATCATGCTTGGCAAGATAGAAGGTCAACGCAAAAGAGGAAGGCCAGCAGTTACAGGTATCAGTCTGTCAATAATGAGTGGCCTGCCTGAAGACCGAACACAATTTAGGACAACTATCCAGAGGGTCGCCATGAGTCAACACTGACTCGATGGCACTTAACAACAACAACAACAACAACCATATAATCATGTGGAGGGTGATTTTATAACGGGTTGCCTATGTGTGAAGGCCACATAGGTGTTTATTTTATAAACGCACAAAGGCACCTATGTGTTCTTATAAAATATTAGGGGTAACCCAGCAGAAACAGCATCTAGAATAAAGCTGCTGACATTTATACCTGCTTGGGAGGAGGCATAAATGTTAGCATGTAAATCATTACTCTGCTCATGCTCTGCCCAGACTCCACCCTAGAACATGCTTACATGTGGGCCACATAAAAAGCATGAGCCTTCTTGTCACTGTATGCACTCTTTATGAGCAATCCCTAGAGAAATTTGATAAATGACCTTTTATGTGTATAAAAAGATCTTCCTGTGAGAAAAATCCTTTATAAAAATACCTCCTCTGTGTTAAAATATATTCTACACATCAGCTACATAAAGCTCAAGAAATATATGAAATTGGAGTTGAGCATTTTAATTTCCACCCATTTTACAGACTGAGTACAGCATTAAAAAGTGTGAAAAACTCATATGATGAAAGATAATTATAGCAAATACTATAAAAGTACATTTTTCAAGGCTCGAAAATATATGGTGCTAGTAGAGGAGAAAATGAGATAAATGCATAATCTCTTAGCACAGAAAATCTATTCTGAGCACATTTAGTACTCTATTTTTCAAAATGGTTCTATTTATTGATATATAATTTAGGGACGCATTCAGATACCATTATTGGTTGCTGCTGCATAACTGGTTTTTAAACAATTTCACAGTATGGACAATACATAACCTTTGGTCATATAGGGTAATTTTTAAAGCATTTTTCCATGTAAAGCATGTTTTAAATGCAGAAAAGGACATTATACAGGACAATTGTGTGTGGGTATAAATATGTACAAGTGTGTGTGCCAACAAAAAAACCCACACTTTTATGCAACCTGTGAATGGGTTTTTGTTGGGGCATAGTTTGGATGCCTCAGGCGCTGCTGGGTCACCAGGAGTCAACAGCACGCATTGCATTGCAGAGTTTGGATGCAGCAAAGGTGGAATTACAATGCATATATATATTTTAAGAAATACACATGTAGTTGTAGGTGCATAGAATACAAGCATACATTTGCACCTTTCTCAGAGTAGGTGCAAATTTGTTTTAGATGGATTCTGAATTAATAGGGATTTTATTTTATTTATTTACACGTATTTTTATACTGCCTTTCTACTATTCAAAGCAGTTTACAGTGAAACAATAATTTAACAGGATAGCTCTATTTTATAAGGGCACATAGAAGTCTATGTTGTCTTTATAAAATAGGCACCTTTTTTTCTTTATTTTTATTAAACAGTTTTCAACATATATAACATAGCAACAGAAAGACTTCAAATATAGGCATCTCTTCCTTATTATAAAGTATAATTCACCTATTACAATATGTCCTCCTTCTCGCTGCCATGTCACACCATCCTTATCACATCCTAATAACATCATAACCTGTCGCAAACAATCTTACAACAACATATAATAACAGTCAGTGTGGGCTAATTTATCTGCGCATCTCACTGAGGGGGGTAGGGCAGGTATCCTGCCGAGGGGTGTGCTCAGCCAGATATCCTATTCTTCCCTCCAATCTTAAGGGTGGCTATTAATCTACCCTTCATGTTGCATTTTCCAACTAGACTAGTTGCCCCTGTTGAGCCTCTGTTGGGGTGACTATTCCACCCCTTCTTGTTCCCACTCGACAGCTATCTCTTTCAAGGGGGACCATATCTGATCATAACTTACAACTGTGCCTTTCATAAGGGCTATCCCTCTTTCCACCTCCATTATTCCTGCCAGTTTCCTGGACCACTCTGCCAGGGTTGAGGCAGTTTTCTTCTTCCAGTTGGATGTTATTGCAAGCTTCTTTGCCAAGAAAAGGAAATTAGCCAGACATTTCTTATTCAAACATATCTCTGGTGGTCCTTCACTGTAACCTAAAAGTATAACCGCCAGATCCAGGGGCAGCAACCTCCCCGTGGCCCCCCTAGCGATGTCAGCTACCTTTCCCCAAAACCTCTGCACCTTTTTGCATTCCCATAATATATGTAATAGGGTTCCCCTCTCTTCGCAACCCCTCGAACATTTTTCTGAGTAGGAGGATTTCATGGTATGGAGTAGACTAGGAGTGAGATACATTCTAAACAACAGTTTATATTATGGGTCCATATGGGTAAGACAGGTGGGCATCTGCTTAGTGTTTTTCCAAACTTCTCCCCACTGCTTCTCTGACCAACCCCTTCCTAGATCTCGTGCACATTTGTCCTGATACCCATGAGGCCTTTGTGTCTCTTTCTGAAAGATCTGATAAAGTTGTGCAACTGCTCCCTGTCTTTCATGGAGTTTAATGAAGAAAACCTCTAATGTTCAATCTGGAACAGGGAAAAGAAGTGTGGCAGGCTCTGTTGACATTTCTCCAGTATTTCGCTCCTTGTCAAGTACCCCTTTCCCCCATGAAATCCAGCACATGTTCCATTGCAATTACATTCATCTATTTAAATCTTCCAGGGTCCATCTGATATGGTGGGAACAGATCCCCCTGGGTCACGTATGCCAATCGAGAACTGGTTACATCTAAGTTTATTTTCCCTGTGATTTTCCGCCAGGTGTCCAATGTTGTGCCTACTATGGGGTGTAACTTCACTCTGTCCCCCCTCCATAGAGAGGTCAAGGAGGGCACCACCCCCAGACTTGACAGTCCCACTTCGTCCACCTCTATGGGGATCCAGTGTTAGTTTGGGTGTGCCATCCACCAATAGTATACTGACCTCATCTGCGCAGCCCAATAATATAGTTTAAAATTTGGCAGTGACAGCCCCCCTCCCTCCCTCAATGTTATCAATGATCGTAAATTAGCTCTTGCCCGTTTCCAATTTCAAATGAAGTTTGCTATTGCTCTATTTAGATCCTTAAAGTAGGAATCTGGGATTTTACAGGGTAATATCAGGAGTAGGTACATGAGCCTCGGGAGTATGCTCATTTTCATAGCATTAATTCTAGTCAGTAAAGAAGGAGCCAAGGGAGACTAGTTACGCATTTCTTCCCGAATTCTCTTTAACAACGGGGGATAATGCAGTTGGAAGAGTTTACACGCCTGGGTAGGAATTTTCACCCCTAAATAAGCCAGGTGCCTCTGTTCCCACTGGTAAGGATACTTGCTCTTGAGACGCTCCAATATCTCAGGTTGCACATGAAATGGAAGCAGGATCAACTTAATTATGTTTAGCTTGTATCATGATATCTCTGCAAATTCCCTGTATTCCTGTTGAAAAAATATTAATGATCTTTCTAAATTTCAGAGAAATATATCAGTGTATCATCAGCATACATTGTCAACTTATGTTCGACTCCCCCCACCTGAATGCCCTCTATCCCAGTGTTCACCAAATTGCATGAGCAAATGGTTCCAAAGAGAGAGCAAACAATAGTTGGGAAAGAGGGCACCCCTGCCTCTTTCCCTTGCGCAGTTCAAAGCTGGGCGAGAGTAAACCTTTAATGCATAATCGTGCAGTAGGTCTGCTATACAGCGCCGATATCACTAATGAGAAATTCTCTCCAAAGTTATAAACCCTCAGTACACTCTGTAAAAAGGGCCATTCTACCCAATCTGCATCCAAGGCTAAATAAGCCACTGGTTGCAACTCTAATTCTTCACATTGATAAGTTATACCTAATACTCTCCGTACATTATTTGTCCCGTTCTGACCTGCTATGAAACCTGTTTGATAAATATGGATGAGCTCTGGTACTATACCGTTGAGCTGTAAAGCAAACATTTAACTAACGATTTTGCATCTGTTTTCAAAAGTGAAATCAGGCGATATGACCCAGGATTACTGTGGTCCTTCCCCTTTTTATGTATAAGGGTAATGTGCGCCTCCAAAAACAACAGTGGGAACAATCCCTCTTCTCTAGCTTTGTTGTATACCCTGCTCAGGATAGGAGAGAGAATGTTTCCAAACATTTTGTAAAATTCGGGAAGGAATCCATCCCGGCCTGCAGCCTTATACAGGGGCAAGCCTTCTATGGCTTTCAATATCTCCGCCTCAGTGACCGGACTATCCAGCCACTCCCATTGTTCCTCAGTGAGACCTTGTTTGATCTTTCCCTCCAAGTATGTTTCTATCTTTCCTTCCCCTATTGTGCATTCTGAGGAGTATAACCTTGTGTAGAATTGTACAAACACCTTTTCCATGCCTGCTTGATCGTGGCACATCTATCCTTTCACATCCCTCACCTAGAGTATGGTAGTTTGAGTCTGCCTCTGTTTTAGCTATTGGGCTAATAGTCTATCTATTCCTTCCCCTCCCCTCCCTGGCGTAGAATGTGTGATCGGTCCTCTTGATCTGTACCTCTATCTCTTCCCTAAGGAAGCTCTTAGGTTCTCCTCTCTTGAGCTCTAAGTTGCACACCTCTCCTTCTGAGGGGGCCTGTGCGAAAGCCATCTCCAATCTTCTAAGTTCTGCTTCTAATTCCTCCCTGTGCCTGCTCCTTTCTTTTTTCCTGTGGGACCCATTGCTATCAGTAATCCCCGAATGACCGCCTTCAAGGCGTCCCATAGAGTCAACGGGGATATCTCCTCTTTATCGTTATTCCGTAAGTAATCATCAATGGCTCTCAACTTTTCTTTCTCCCCCTGCCCCTTAGCAATCAGGGAGAGGTTTAACCTCCAAGTCCCCCTTATCTTGTTCCCCTCCCCCCGCCCACCTGACTCTACCCAGAGGTGAACAGGCACATGATCTGACCAGGTGATGCTATCTATTTAGCACTTAGTCACTCAGGGGGCATAACGAAGGTCCCAACAAGATGAGGTCTATTCTGGAATAGGATGCGTATGCCGCAGAGTGACAGATGTATTCACGCTTGCTTGGGTTTTGCCACCTCCATATATCAATCAGATCAAATTTGCCTACCATAGCACCTATAGAGACTCCTTCCCAGGAATGGCCTTGCTTCCCGACACCCTGTCCTCCCCTGCTTTGACCACCGCATTGAAGTCCCCCCCCATATTAAATTGGTAAAACGGTCCAACTTTTAATTTTCTAAAATATCTTTTGTAGGAATATAGATTAACAGTACAGACACATAGGCCAGAAAGCTGAATTTCCAAAGCAATTACTCTTCCTTGTGTGTCCTTCCATTTCCTCATAATTTGATAGGCCAGCCCTTTCCTGAAAATCATCGCTACCCCTGCACTGTTGGTCTTTCCTGGTGAATGAAACACCTTTTCAGCCCAACTGATTTGCATCTTGCCATCCCAGATAGGTTTCTTGAAAAAGAAATATGTCAGAGTGATAAATAAGCAAATCTTTAAGCACCAGCCTCCTCATTCACGGTGTCTGCAGTCCCCCATACATCACCTCCTGCATTCTCCTCCCAGCCGTGCCCTCCCCATCCTCCCTTCCATGCAGAAAGCCCACATTTGATCCATTATCAATATAAAACTGTAAATACATTCTAACTCAACTATCTGTCCCTGAAGGGCTCACAATCTGTTTTTGTACCCGAGGCAATGGAGGATTAAATGGCTTGTCCAGGGCCACAAGGAGCACCTGTGGGACTAGAAACCCCAGTCCTTCTGGCCCAAGGTTGCTGTCCACTAGTGGGATTCAAACCCTTGGCCCTCTGGCCTGAGGTAACTTGCCCCAACCATTGGGCCACTCCTCCTCCACAATGAAATGCCATAATGGGTCAGACCAAGGTTCATCAAGCCCAGTATCCTGTTTCCAACAGTGGCCAATCCAGGTCACAAGAACCTAGCAGTTTCCCAAAAAGACACAGGTTCCACAATGCTTGTATTGGGGCAAGCAGTGGATTTTGCGGGTCCTCTTTAATAATGGTTTATGGACCTTTCCTCCAGGAACTTGTCCAAACCTTTTTTAAACCCAGCTACACTAACAGCTTTTACTACATCCTCCGATAACGAATTCCAGAGTTTGGTTGCATGTTGAGTGAAAAAATATTTTCTCTTATTAGTCTTCAACGGGTTACAGTGCAGCTTCATTGCATGTCCCCTACTTTTTGATGGTGTAAACAATCGATCTGCGTTTACCCGTTCCACTCCATTCATTAATTTATAGATCTCTATTATTTCTCCCCTCAGCCATCTCTTTTCCAGGTTGAAGGACCCTAACCTTTTAAGCCTCTCCTCATAGGGGTATCCTTCCATCACTTTTACCATTTTGGTGGCTCTTCTCTGTACCTTTTCTAATTATGCTATATCCTTTTTAAGATATGGAGACTAGAATTGCACACGATATTTAAGGTGCGGTCGCACCACTGAACAAAACAGAGGTATTATAATATCCTTTGTTTTATTCTCCATTTCTTTCCTTATGATTCCTAGCATTCAATTTGCCTTCTTGGCTGCTGCTGCATAGTGGGTGGAGGGCTTCAACTTGTTATCTATGATGATGCCTAAATATTTTTTCTGGATGGTGGTTCCTAATGTGAAACCTTGTATCATGTAACGATAGTTTGGGTTGTTCTTTCCTAGATGCATAATTTTGTACTTGTCCACATTAAATTTCATCTGCCATTTGAACGTCCAGTCTTGATTCCCCCCCCCCCAACCAGGCAAGACCCCCACCCTCCTAATCCTCCATCCCACTGGGCAAGACTCCAATAATACTGTTAGGGGTCAAGCTGCCAAATAAGGGCTTTTGCTGTTGCTATTTAAAAGCATTGCTCCCAACAGCTAGGTGTTAAGCTACCAAATAACCTTATTTGCTCAATTCCTATAATTTTCCTGCTGCTCTTTTATTCAGAAATCTACAATTGCTTGATTTTTCCCTTCAGTTGTCCACTGGACATAGATAAAAGCATGAATTCTCAAGTTCTGCACGATTCTGGATAAAGAACCTTCAGACTTCTCACAAGATTCTACTGCAAATCTTTACAAGACTCTACTGCAAATCTTCACAATCTTCTTCCATTTTAACCAGTTGATCCCTAGCAGTAGTCTTGTGGTGCTACTGCTGGAAATCAGAAGATGCCATTTTGGAACCAGCACCCAATAGGGCAGGAGCAACTGGAGATCGCCAGCACAGAAAGGTAGATCTGAGAGTCATCAGCATAATGATACTGAAAACCATGGGTGGAGATAAGTGCACCAAGGGACTGAGAGTAGAGAGAGAAAAGGAGAGGTCCCAAAGACAGAGCCCTGAGGTACACTAACTGAAAGCGGGATGGCAGTTGAGGAGGAACACCTGAACATACACTAAAAGTACGATGGGAGAGATAAGAAGAAAACCAGGACAGAAAAGAACCCCTAAATCCATGCGAGGACAGGGTATCAAGGAGAAGGTAGTGATCGACAGCGTCAAAGGCAGCAGAAAGATCAAGAAGAATGAGAAGACCTAAATATGTATACTCTGGTGGAGAGGAGGGACAGGGGATATATGATTCAGGCCTTTAAATACTTAATGAGTACTGATGGACAAACAAACCTTTTCCAAAGACGGGGAAGCTGTAAAACTAGAGGACATAACATGAAGCTGCAAGGAGGTAAACTGAAAGGCAATGTCAGGAAATATTTTTTCACTGAAAGAGTGGTGGGATGTTTGGAATGGCAGTGACAGAATTCAAAATGGCATAAGACAGACATAGTGGATCCCTTTATAGTAACAGGATCAAATCAAAATAAGCATAACTAACTCTTATATATGAACTAATAGGGGTGACCTTCACAAAGCGGTGGGTACGCCCCTAAACAAAGGCATGAGAAGAGGTGACCTGCACAGAGCGGCGGGTGCACCTACTCTTGCCGCTTTGCTGGGCAGACTAGATGGACCATACTGGTCTTTATCTGCCATCATATACTATGTTACTATGAGAATCGAGTAGACGCCTTTGGATTTGGTGAAGAACAAATCACTGGAGACTTTGGCAAGAGCCGTTTCTGTGGAATGTAGAGAATGAAAGCCAGATTGCAGTGGGTCCAGAAGGTCTTGAGAGGAAAGAAAGTCAAGACAGCGGTGATGAACTGCTGGTTCAAGTATTTTTGAAGCAAAGGGGAGGAGAGAGATAGATTGATAACTGGAAGGACAGGTAGGATCTAGTAAAGGCTTTTTGAGGAGAGGTTTGAAGGCCACAGGAACAGTTGCAGTGGAAAGCGAAAGGTTAAGGATATGACAGATGGAAGAGATGATGGCATTAGAGACAGAGCTTAGT
Organism: Ichthyophis bannanicus; assembly: GCA_033557465.1. NCBI lineage: Eukaryota > Metazoa > Chordata > Amphibia > Gymnophiona > Ichthyophiidae > Ichthyophis > Ichthyophis bannanicus. The sequence goes on from CM066038.1 coordinate 102,443,496, forward strand.
AGACAGATGGAGAGGGGATCAGAGGAGCAGGTAGTCAGTTTGGAGGAGGAGAGAAGATTTGTAGTTTCCTTGTCAGTGATTTCAGAAAAGGAAGAAAGGGTGACCGAAAGTCAGTGAAGGATTTGGGATTGAAGAGGGGGAAGGAGATGAAGGTGACCCTGCAGAGAGGCCCATGGTAGCAGCTAACGCGGTCTAGTAGACAAACTCTAAAAATAAAAACCAGAGTAGATTAAATGATCGATTTTCTCAATGGAGAATAGTGGAGTGCCACAAGAATATATACTAGGACTGCTGTTTTTTAGCATGTTTATAGCACATTATAACTACCAATTCAATCTAACACATTTTGGAGATCATTTTAGAGGCTTGCATGGTGTTTACATATGTAAATAGTGGTGTTGACGCATGTAAATACCCTAAATGTATCATCAGTGATTTTAGAAAGCCACTATTTACACATATAGATCTGCAGGATGCACAGTTTTCAAGGAAGCACATTGTGGATGTGTTTTGGATGCATCTGAAAAGTATGCATGCATCTCCAATATTTACAAGAAGTAATACATGTATACTTTAAAAACAATGGACAAACGCATTTATGCCTGCTCCAAGACAGGCAAGTCTAATTGTTCATTTTCACCTGGGGTTTGTACCAGTGACTGAGGGGGAAAATTGTGCTTATCTTTCTAGGGGCAGATGTTGATGTGGCACAATGATCAGCTTAAGTTAAGCACTGACACTGAATATCTGAATAGTGCAGTCACTGTGTTGGCACTATCAATTCAAATTAGGCCTGCTATGGGCTGTTCAGTCATATTTTCAGTCAGTAATCCTGAATGTCCGATTTTGTAAAATCTGGCACTTACAAGAGCAAGTGCTGCATTTACTTGCAAGGGGCTGCAAAATGGACATTTGCCAGGGGAAATATCAACATTTCCTTAATATCCTGCTACACCAGTACAGACAGGTGGGTTATGCTCTCTTGCCAGGAGGTGGAGGCAGATTTGAGCAACTTTTAGTGATGTCATTACTTGGTAGATCCTCTGAAACAGCACTGAGAGAAGCCAGTAGGACGTTTCTCAAGCGGTAAGCAAGACTGTAAAACTCTTGAACACAAACAACTTTGCTACAAAAAAAGGGAACACGGATTTGGCTTTCTTATCATGATGAAATTTGAGTCAGACCATACGACTGACAAGGCCTTTTACTGCAGCCAGACCCCCAGACCTTCAGAAAGTTTTTCAGACGCTGATATCAACAGTAAGACCAAAAGGCAGCAGGCTTCTCAACCTGCAATACTTGTCTTCCAGGATGGTCCTGGACTGGTCTAGCAGGATTCAAGGAAAGTAAATGATCAGGTATGTAAAATTTATACTTCCTTATCATTCTGCTAGATCAGTCCAGATGAGTGAGACATAACCAAGTAGTCAGGACCCAGGGTGGGAGGAAAACATTGCTCGGGACAGACTAACCTGCCATCTGAACAATTCCTATGAGCACTTTGTAGGACTTCACAAAAACATTCAATGAAGACCAGGAAGCCTCATTACATATATCTCTGGTGACACCAGAGCAGACTCTCTCCAGGAAGCCTGTGCCCCATCGAGTATGTTGCAACTTACTCCTGGACACACTTCAGTCAGAATGTACACTGCCCCAATAGCCTCCTTAAGCCAGAGGGCAATAAAGGGTTTGACCTCCATCAGTACTTTCTTTGAATCACTGAGGACGACAGAGGAAGATCTAACCAGCAGGAGGAATTAGCAATTGCCATAATCCAAGCAATACCCTCTGCATGTTCAACAGATGCAGCGAGGAGTCCTTTTGAAGATCCTTCTCTAAGAAAAAAGATAGAACCACAATCTGTTCAAGATGAGAAAAGGGAGCACAGTACCCTTGAAGGAAGTTTGGCATAGACAGAAAATGAAAGAAGCCATTAAAAGACCAGCATAGTTCTCTGTAAGATGATGGCTACCACATGAACAGCATCTGATAGGCACTAGAGTCCCCAGGGAAGCCACAGTAAGGAAGCAGCTCTCTAGAGAGACCTTACACATGGGTCCAAAGAACGGCCCTTTCAATGCCCTCAACTTCAGAGACCCACTGAGGCCCAGCAGGACACACAGGGGACAGAACTGCTTCTCTTATGAGGTAGCTCACAATGCATTATGCATCACCAAGGAATTTATTTATTTTATTTATTACAGTTTCTTATATACCGCGCTATTTAGAATCAGCGCGGTTTACATCATAACAAAACGACCATTACGACAAACTGTCAGGTTTTACATTGAACAGGAGTACAAACTTGGATAACTGGGTTAACTATATACATAATCTATCTACACTGCAGTGTGCGGGCATTTCTAGATTGGGTTATTTCTTGGAGGGGATATCTGGTTCAGTTGCTGTCTGGGAAATATTGGCGGAAAAGGTATGTTTTGAGAGCCTTTCTGAACTGATATAGATTGGTAATGGCTCTAATGTCGGGGGGTAGGGTGTTCCAGCATTTTGGTACATAAAAACTGAATGCCCTGTTTGTGGTGTTCGTGTTGGACTTTGTTGAAGCCTTTGGTATTGCTAGCAAGTTTACAGCTGATGTTCTTCTTGCTCTATTGGGGGGGACCATGTGGATTAGATTCGTGAGTGAGAGGGATGAGGTGCCTTTGATTGCCTTAAATGCTAATACAAGGGATTTGAAGGTGATTCTCCCGTGAATTGGTAGCCAGTGCAGCTGTTTGAGAATGGGAGTCACGTGGTCGTTTCTGGATGCACCGTAGAGGACCCTAGCTGCGGCATTCATGGCCAACTGTAAGGGGTTTAGTGTGGATTGGGGGAGACCTTGTAGGATGGCATTTGCAAAGTCAAAATGCGGCAGGATCAGCGCTTGATATATGGTACGGAAATCGTCTGGGTCCAGCAGGGAGCGTAGGTGTTTGAGGGAACGGATTTTGAAGTAGATGGCTTTGACTACGCTGCTTATGTGGCGTCTCATGTCTAGATGTTGGTCCAGGGTAACTCCCAAATATTTTATTGCATCTTTAGTTTGCAAATCAGCTTCCTTGACACTGACGTGGGATGGGGGCGTAAAGTTGGAGTCTCTAGAGATGAAAAGGACCTCTGTTTTTTTATGCTGGATACGTAGGTTCTGTGTCTGGAGCCATGTTGAAACTGCATTGAAACAATCTGTGAGTGGGGTCAGGTCCATGTGGGTTGTGGAGAAAGGCATGTATAAAAGAATGTCATCTGCATATATCATGCAGTTTACGTTGAATGATCTTATGATATTGCATATGGGCTGCATGTAGATATTGAAGAGTAAGGAGGATAATGAGGATCCTTGAGGTACCCCTTGTTTTTGATGGAAGTGGCTAGACTCTTCTGATCCAGACTTCACATATTGCCATCTATCGTCCAGATAAGACTTGCACCATTTTAGTGCCTTGTTGCAGACACCCTTTTCTTTAGTCTTCCCAGGAGGATTTCGTGACTCACGGAGTCAAAAGCCGCGGCGATGTCTAGGAAAATGAGGACAAAACCTTGATGGATGTTGTCGATTCCTGTGATGATATTGTTGATTAGACCAGTGAGTAGTGTCTCAACCCCGTGATGTTCTCTGAACCCATGTTGGCAGTTATCTAAGGGAGCAACAGAGTCTATGTGATCTTGAATTTGCCGTTGTGCTTCCTTCTCGATTATTTTGGCTAAGATGGGGATGCTAGCTATTGGTCGATAGGAGTCTACCTTTTGGGGGTCCAGTTTGGGGTTTTTCAGTAATGGTCTAATGGACGTCTGCTTGAGTGAAGTGGGAAAATAACCTGTTGAAAAGGAGAGTTTCATTATATTTGCGATGACAGGACTGAGCACATCACGTAGTTCCTTGATCCAAAAAGCTGGACATGGGTCGGTCTGTGCAGTGTAGGTGTTGAGTGATGCTATGGTGTTCTCAATACATTTATTGGATGGTGTGGAAAAAAAGTCAAGTGGAGAGAGGTCCGCCGGTTCTTGATATTGGACTGCTGTGACCTTGTTAGTTTGTACAATCTTGGATTGCAGAAAATCAGCGAATTCTTGTGGATGTATGTTGATGTGTTGCTCGGGTGATGGTTCCTTTGAGAGGGATTTGACCAAATTGAAGAGGTCACGAGGTTTATTCAATGACCTCTTTAGGGTGTCAGTGTGATATTGTCTCATTCTGATAGAGATTGTTCCTCGATGTATTGCAAGGTGGGTTAGGTATGCGGTCTGATCTTCCGGTGAGCGTGATCGGCGCCATCGGCGTTCGAGTCTACGTAATTGCATGAGGAATCCCTTGGAGATGACTCCTCTAACATAACCGGACCGTCACCTGAACATTGAGAGTTCAGGGCCAAGCCTCAGCCTGAGATGAACTGCTAAAGAGCTCTAACCAAAGCTAAGGAGATAGAGGCCCCCAGGTCATAAGCAGGCAGGCTACTATCACTCCCAAGCAGCTCTTGATGGAAGGCTTACATCCACAAGGACCAGGCTGTAAGTGAAAAGCAGGGCCTGTGCAACCATTAGGTGAAGTGAGTAGCCACCTAGAGCTCCAATGGTTCGGGGTGGCCCATTGCTGTCACTACTGCAGGGTGTGGTTAGGGTAGGTCTTGAGCTGATCCAAAATTTACATGTGTATTCCCCATTTCATACAGAATAAAATGTTAGCTTGATGTGTTTTCTATCTTGGAAACTCAGATGATATTGCTGTTTTAAAAGAATGCACACATATATGCTATGGGTCAATATTCATATGGGTTTATGCTGTTTGCAGCACCTACAAACTGCATAAACCCCGGCGATCCTGCTATTCAGCAGTATTATCTGGATAGTGCCTCTGAATATCCCCATAGAACGCAGTAAAGATGCACAGTCATTCCAGAGTGTTCTGTGGCGGAGTTGGGGCAGTCTCGACAGTTATCCAGTTAGTGGTGATATTCAGCCACTAATCAAATAGCTAAACTGCATAAAGTTAAATTAGGACAGTCACTGACCCATCCTAATACACATTGACACATGTATCAAAGTAGCTAAACAAGTAGAAAAGGTGATGGCAAAAGTTAGAAAGATGCTTGGGTGCATAGGGAGAGGAATGGCCAGCAGAAGAAAGGAGGTGATAGTACCTCTGTATAAGTCTTTGATGCAACCTCATTTGGAGTATTGTGTGCAATTCTGGAGACCACACCTTCAAAAGGATATAAAGACGTTGGAGTCGGTGCAGAGGGTGACTACTAAAACGGTTAATGGTCTTTGTTATAAAGCATATGAGGACAGACTTAAGGACGTTAATATGTATATTTCAGAGGTGATATAAAGATGTTTAAATGTCTCCATGACATAAATGCACAGGAGGAGAGCCTCTTTCGATTGAAAGCAAGCTCTGCTATGAGGGGACATAGGATGAGGCTGAAAAGGGGCAGACGCAGAAGTAATATGTGGAAATATTTCTTTATGGAAAGAGTGGTAGATGCATGGAATAGTCTCCTAGTGGAGGTGGTAGAGATGAGGACAGTTTCTAAATTCAAAAAAGCATTGGACAAACACAGAAGCTCTCTAAAAGAAAAAAGGGGACTCTTGTGGTGGGTGATATGGAAGGGCAGACTAGATAGGCCATGTGGTCTTTTTCTGCTGTCATGTTTCTATGTTTGTTAATGCAGATTTGCTATCCAGTTTGCAGCTGAATATCACTGTTAACCGGACAGCAAATGCAATTGGCGATGAAACTGGATATTCAATACCAGATGCTAGATAGACTTTGTCGTGAGTTTCCAGTTTCACTTTCAACCTTTGTGGACAGGCTCTTTAAAATAACACAAAAGATTCACGCATTATCGTTATTTGAATGTATTAACCAGAAAACATTATGTTTTCAAAATAACGCATTGAAAGCTCTGATGAGCAGGGACTGTCTCTTACATGTCTGTGCAGCGCTGCATACATCTTGTAGCGCTATACAAATGCTAAGTAGCAGAAGTAGTAGTACATACTAAAAACTCTTTGTAAGGGCTTAGATGAGTGCCTGGAGGAAAGGTCCAGGGAGACTTGGGAAAGCCACTGCTTATCCCTAGATCTACTCTTTGGGATCCTGCTAGGTATTTATACACTACTCTTAGACATGGGGCACTGAGCTTGGTGGACTTTAGGTGTGACCCTGTCTTGTATTTCTTATGTTCTTAAGTAATAAATGAAGCTATAGGAGAGCATATTCAAAACAATTAATGCAGTTAGCAGGGATGAGCGGGGGGGGAGGATCCAAGATGGCCACCGAGTGAAGACACGCTCCGGCGGTGTGCGGGTGGTGTGGAACGCTGATCCTTGGATAAGTTTCTAGCAGATTTTTTCCTCTTTAAAAAATGGGTAAGAGGAAAGGGAAAGTTACTTACCCTGAAGAGAAGCTTCCCCCTAAACAGCTGCCCATAACCAACTTCGTGTCTGTCGGCGCATCACAACACTCTGCTGGGGAGTTATTCGGAGCTGACCAGAAGGCGGTCTTTTCGACTTCAGACGTGAGTCTGAGCCCCGAGCAGCGCGCTCCTCCAGATGAGCCTTCTTTGCTGCTTGCTGATTCAGCACACCGGCTATCGCAGTATCCTGAGGGAGTAGCTGCTTTACAGTCGTCTTTGGGGGTGATGCTGAATTCATGGGAACCGTTGGTTGGTGCTGGAGCTGTGGAGGCTACTTCCGTAATTGCACCAGTTGCTGAGGCTGGAGCTTTGCTTACCCCAGCGTCCGTTGTGACGGAAGTTGCTGTTCCGGGGAGCGTGGGGAGCCTTGCAGGATCAGCTGCCTTCAGTTCCCTGGTGAAACCAGCTGTGGTAACTTTGGATTCCATTTGGACTGCAATTACATCGTTGGAACACTCTGTCTCCAATCGGTTAAACATAGTGGAGAAAACTGCCCAGGAGTCACGGACGAGACTTGAACAACAGGAACAAACCAGTAAGGACTCTATCCAGACACTTGGAAATTTAACTGGACAAATGTCAAATATTTCTTTGCAGTGCTCTTCCTTTGTTAAGGACAGCGCTGCTATCCATGCAAAGTTGGAGAGGTTAGAAAACTTCTCCAAACGCTTAAATTTACGTTTTGTTAATTTTCCAGTGTCTGCAATTGTTCCCCCGCAGAGTTATTTAAAAAGTACTTGTTGGAGATTTTGGGGATGCCTGAAGCTGCACTTCCTCCCACCTCTAAAGTTTATTATTTACCTATAAAGAAACGTTCTTCATCTAGTGTTGTTGATAATGAGGAGGGTGTTCAGAGGGAAAGTTTGGATGTTTTGAATCTCTCCCAAGTGCTGGAATCTTCTGATGAGGAGGTTATGAGGAGGGCAACTCTTATGGTTGGATTTTTATTGGAACCTGATAAAGTGTGGACTTTAAAGTTATTTTTCAGAAATTCTGATAAGCTTTTTTTTGGCCAAGAAGTTTGGGTTTTTCCTGATGTCTCTTATGTGACTCAGGGAAAACGGAAATGGTTTATGTCCATGCGTCCTGAGGTATTTCGTTGGGATATTCCTTTTTGTTAAGGTTTCCATGTAAATGTCTGATTAAATCTGTTTCGTCTAGATTTATTTTCTATGACCCAAACCAGTTACATACATTTTTGGATGCTAGGGCTGTTCCGGAACCGGTCGCAATTCCAGTGGAACCTGAATAAATCGACTCATTAGGAATGCTGAAATGTTTAGCGTCTCTCGGTGGATTTTCTTAGGGAAATGTTTCCTGTATTATTGGATATATCATCATTGTCTTTTGCCAATTATTTCTCCCCCCCCCCCCGTCTTTTTGTGGGCTATAGTGGTAGATGTACTTAGATATTTTGGCTTTATCCTTTATTGTATAAAGGGTGCTACCCTATATTTGGTACTCTGTTTTGCTAAATACATCTTTCCGTTTTCTTTTAAGTATGTAATATATTGCTTGATGTAATTATTAAAATTTGTAAATAAGAAATTTAAAATAAAATAATGCAGTTAGCAGACTTGCTAACCATGTTAATCGCAGTGAGCAGGATATTCAGGGGCACATAACTGTTTTGTGCAAGTGAATACCCGCTCCTACCTCCGCTAAACCCGCAAATGCTAACTATGAAGCATCGAGGCGTTCCAGGAGCAGTGCTCGAGATAAACGGTCAGTGGCGATATTCAGCTGCTGGCCAGTAGTTATCTTAAACCGGCTAAAGTTAGTCACTTGAAAGGCTGGCCTAAGTTTAGCCAGTTTGGCTAATTGGGCAGTGGCTAAATATCAGATATTCAATGCTGGTGGCCAGATATGACCTTGGCATTGAATATCTGGGTCTGTGTTAAAACGGCAACAGCCAGCTGCTTTAAATGCGCTGGCCGTCGCCACTGAATATCGGCCCCATAATTACTACCGATACAGGGATTAAAGCTTTAAAACTGTGATTTTTTCCCACACCCTGTTACCACATTCAGTATAATTTAAATATAAGTATTTATTCTATTAGTAAATTTTAACATTGAACAAGAAGATGATAAAACTAGGAATGATTTTAAAAACATATTAGTGTATAATGCAAGAAGCAGGGATTGTTTTCCCATAATGTCACAGATTTTTTCGATTAGTTCCCTCTTTGATCTAGACCTACAAGTGTTCTTATTTTTATCCATAGATGATAATAAGTGAAAAATACTTTCCACAGAGAACTGCAGAATCTGCTTAGCTATCTCATGGTCAATGTGCTCAGTTTGGAAGCATATGCTATAATGCTGTTCTGGAAGACAACACGCAATATCTATGTAAGTGGTCTCACATTTCATCATCAGTTTTCATATCATGAGTAGTTATATAAAAGGAGAAACAATAAAGGAAAATAAGGTGATACCTTTTTATTGGAATAACTACACTCTTGGACTATTTTTTGAAGGTTAAAATCTTCTTCAGGTCAGGACAGTATGAGCAACAGATGACAATCTTTGAAAACGAGTCCAAGAATGAATTAAGTTAGTCCAGTAAAAAGGTATCACTTTATTTTTCTTTTTAATTTCTTCTTTTATCTAACTACCATTAAAGCGGACTAACACGGCACTCATACTATTTAATCCACATACATCAGGGAAGAATGTTGTGAATCAAAATAGATAAGGAAAGACATACAGTAGAAAATTATTCTTACAATTTTCTTTGTTAATTTAAACTACAGGGACTTATAAAAGCAGTATACTGCTGAAAAAGAGAAACTAACTTTTTCTTCAATATCTCTCTCACAAGTATAATGCTTGTATATTCCCATGTGAGCAGCCTGTACTGCTAAACAAGAGCCTACAGCTCCAAATGGCCTTAAAAATGTCTAGCAAACATTGGCATTCTCAGAAAGCGTGAGAATTGCTTTAGAGAACACTGAAGGTTGTTTATCCAGAATCTTGCAGAACTTGAGAATGCATGCCTTTAACTTGGTCCAGTGGAAAACTGAGGGGGATAAAGTCAAGCAATTCTGGGTTTCTGAATAGAAAAGTAGTAGGAAAAACATAGGTACCAAACAAGTTAAAATAGAGTTTTATTCGGTGTATACAGGGCCGGTCCAAGAGTTTCTGCTGCCCTAGGCAAAAGCTCCGGCCGTGCCATCCCCCCCCAAGCCATGTTGCCACCCCTGCATGCAGGGTCATGCCCCCCAATGCTGAGCCGAGCTACCACTGATTCCGGCAGCAGGGTCAGAGGGGATGCGGTTCAGCTCGGTGGTAGGCCATGTGCTTTGGCATACATGGCTTGCCACTTCTGACCCCCCCTCCGACATAATTTCGGAGGATCAGAAGTGGCAGGCTATGTGTACCGAAGCATATGATCTGCAAACCATATAAATGCCGCTGAACAGGATATTCAACGGCACCAACACGGTTTGTGCCACTGAATATACCCAATTAATGCCTCTATATGCCTTGATGCTAACTGCTTAGCATTGGGGCGTGTCATGGGCGGCAACAGTCGCTAACTGGGTAGTGATGATATTGCAATGCTACCCGGTTAGTGACCTGGGGGTAAAACTGGGCGCAGCAAAAGCTGGCATAGTTTTACCCGCGGGAGCTAACCGGGTAGCGGTGCAATATCACTGCTACCCGGTTAGCTTCTGCAGTGTCAGAAGCTGTGCGGTGACCCTGGATATTCTATGCCAGGGCTGCATATGACCCCGGAACTGAATATCTGGGGTTAGAGGTTGACGGCAATGGCTATGAGTTGTAGCAGCGCATAGCTGTCTCAATTGAATATTGAGCCCTTAGTGTTTTCTGAGGATGAGGATAGCAAATCTCTTCCATAGAGGTTTCCTCATGGGCTATCAATGCAACTATGGCTTGGACATTATGAGTCTTAACATGACCGTCAAGAGTCAGGCCTACTCATACACTCTGTTATCCAGTTGAATAGTGTATGGTTGGCAATGGCATTCCTAGGTTTATTGAGGTCAAAAGAAACTGAAAGCTGGATGAACTGTCTAAAGGCATTAAGTAGAGGGCTAAGGCTCATTTGCAATTCAAAATGTACAAGAGATGTTCCCCTCTGTGTGTGTGGATGGACAGTTGACTGATTAAGTTGGAAATCAAACACCACCTTAGGAAGGAACTTCAGCTTAGCATGCAAAACCACCCTATTGTAAAATCTTTGTACAGAGTGGATCAATTACTAAATCCTGAATCTCACTTACCCTACATGCTGAAGTGACTGCCACTAAAAATAAGACCTTCCCAGTTAGATATCTCAGATCACAAGAGTCTACTGGCTCAAGGAGAGCTTTCGTCAGCTGGGTTAGAATAACAATGAGGTCTCAAGAAACAGCAAGTGGTTTGATGTGAAGCTAGTGGTGGTTGGTGATTCTCTTCTAAGGGGGTACTGAGGTGTCCATTTGCAGACCAAACTTGATGTCCCAGGAGGTGTGCTGTCTGCTAGGAGACAAAATCCAAGATGTTACCAAGAGTTTTTCGATACTCATCAAGCCTACTATTATCTAATACTGCTCATCAATGGTGGCATAAAAGATACTACTAGGTATTCCTCTGAGCGTATCAAGAGTGACTTCATGGTTCTGAGAGAGAGGGTGAAGCAGATATTTAGGTAGGTGGTCTGCTCCTCAATCCTCCCTGTTGCAGGGTAAAGGTCAAGGCAGAGAAGCTCGCATCCTGGAGATGATGATACCATCCATGCAGCCATGCATTGAAGAGTGTTTTGGTTTCCTAGACCATGGGATGATTTTCCAAGGGCTGCAGAGCAGAGAAGGCATCCACCTATCCAAGAAGAGTCAAAGTGTCTTCCGCAGCAGACTGGCTAACCTACTGAAGAAGGCTTTAAACTAGATTCATTGGGGTGGGTAAAGAAAGCCCCCAGGTAAGTGAAAGTCCTCAGGTAAGTAAAACATTAGAAACCTCTGTAGACATGGGTAAAAAGGGCAACATCTGGAAGGCAGTGTGCATTAATGTCTGTAGTATGGGAAATCAGATTCTGGATGTTGAGGTTTTAATGGAAGAGGCTGACTTGGCTTTAATGGCGGTTACAGGGACATAGTGAAGGGAAGTGGAGGAGTAGCCTAATGGTTAGAGCACTGACTTAAGAACCAAGAGTCCCACTAGCACTCCTTGTGGCCTTGAGCAACCCTCCATTGCTTCAGAAAAAAATCAAGTTATTAGTGTCCCTGTTTAATGTACATTACCAAGTGTAAGTTACAATGTAAACTGCTTTGACTGAAACGATAAAGCGGTATAAAAAATCTGTTAAATAAATAGTTGAGGGAGAACCATGACCGGGATATAATTATACCATATTATAATTTATTCAGGAAGGACAGAATAGGAAGAAAGGGAGGAGGAGTGGCACTGTATGTAAAAAAACCCCACAATATTTAAGCTATAGACTTGAAGGGCTTACAAGAGAAGGAGCCGGCACTGTGTGCTAAACCAGAAAGAGGGAATGGAGCATCCATTTGTATTAGTATTGTATTCAGACCTCCTTCACAGGCAGAAGTGGTGGACAGAGATTTAACTGAAGATATTTACAATACTGTTATGAAAGGAGATATGCTGCTGACAGGTGATTTCAAAATGCCAGATATTGACTGTGACATCCCTGCTGCAGTGTCATCTAGAAGTAAGGAGATCTTGGATTATTTACGGGAGAACTATTCCGGGTAATAGTAAAAGAATCCACACATGAGGGAACCATAGCGGATCTGGTGCGTACCAATGGGAAGAGTGTTTTTGATGTTACAGCGGTAGATCATCTTGCATCCCGTGATCATTGGATGCTGTGGTTCAGTACTGGGACAAAGGCTGATATAGTCCATTCAGAAGTGAGGATCCTAGACTTTAGGAAAGCTAACTTTGCCAAGATGGGACAACACCTAAAGAAGTCGTTAGTAGGATGGGAATAACCGGGTGATGTGGAAAAGCAGTGGGCGAAACTGAAAGGGATATTTAAAGGGCAGCAAACCTTTTTGTTAGAAAGGTAAATAAATGGAAAAGGAAAAGAAGGCCACTGTAGTTCTCAAAAGAAGTAGCTGAAAAGTGGCATTCATAAAATACCAGAGATCACAGAAAGAGGCTGCAGGCCTCCCAACCTGGCATCTTCCAGGGTAGGTCCTGGGCTTGGCTAGCAGGATTCAAGGAAAGTAAATTATCAGGTATGTAAAATCCATCCTTCCTTATCATCCTGCTAGATCAGTCCAGATGAGTGGGACATACCCAAGCAATTAGGACCCAGGGTGGGAGGAAGACAACCCTCAGGTCAGACTAGCCACCAAGGTGCCATCTGTACCAACCCCCCATAAGCATCCTGTGGGACTTCACAAAGACACTCAATGAAAACCAGGAAGCCTCTTTAGAGATGTCTCCTCGAGACACCACAGTGGACTCTGCCCTATTTGATGCATTCAATGGAGTGAGCTCTGAACCACTCCAGCACATGCTTACCAACCAGAATGTACACTGATTCAATGGCCTGCTTAGGCTAGCAGAAGATAGAGTATTCAATCTCTGTCAGCTCTTTCCTTGCAATGATCCAGCCAGTACGAGGACCTAGCAAATATCATGTAACTGCATAACACTTTTGGCACATCACAGGCCTACTAGGATCCCCAGGTCTGGATGGGCTTGAGAACACCACACCTGGGTGTGTGGATGTGCCTCACTGGAGCCTCTGCCCAACAATACCATTGGTGGACTCACGCCATCACCAGGGCTACCAAGAACACACAGTCTGCATTGTCCACTAGAAGAGGCCTGAACCTCTCCAGGGCCAAACTGCTTTCTCTATCCTCCCTGCAGAATATCACCTCACAGACCTCCTGAGAAGCCCAGGGTATCTCGGTCAACTGGCAAAGGTATCACACCCCTCCACCTCCAGCTCTATATGCTGGTCTGAGTTGACAGGCTCTCCATCCGGTACTTCCAATGGTAGCCCATCTATCAGATGGCAGAACTCCAACCAATCTCTCAACTTGCCCTTGAGCTCCTGCGGGAGAACGAGGGACTGGTCAAATGATGGGAAACATGGAACCCAGGTTAGCAGGGTAAAAGGGGCACTAAGAGGGGACAAGGCCATAGCGGAGAACTGAATAAATTTTTTGCTTCGGTCTTTACTGAAGAAGATGTAGGGAAGTTACCCATAACTGAAATGGTATTTAAAGGTGAGGCATTGGAAGAACTGAAAGAAATATTGATAAATCCGGGAAGATGTATTACAACTATTTGATAAACTAGAGAGTAGCAAATCACCTGAACCAGATGGTATACATCCGAGGGTGTTGAAAGAACTGAAATATGAAATTGCAGACCTACTATTATTAATCTTTAATCTTTGAACAATCATTAAAATCATCTGTAATACCTGAAGATTGGTGAATGTCCAATGTAACGCCAATTTTTAAAAAGGGTTCCAGGGGTGATCCAGGAAACTACAGACCGGTGAGTCTGATATCAGTACCAGGCAAAATGGTTTAATGGGAGAAAACCAACATGGCTTTAGCCTGGAAAGGTCTTGTCTTACTAATCTGTTATATTTTTTTTGAAGGTCTGAATAAACAGATAGACAAAGGTGAGCCGGCCGATATAGTGTATCTGGATTTTCAGAAAGCCTTGGACGAGATCCCTCATGACTCTTGGCGAAATTAAAATGTCCTGGATTAGGAGGCAGTGTACTACTCTGGATCAGGAACTGGTTAAAAGACAGAAAGCATAGGGTAGGGCTAAATGGTCAATTTTCCCAATGGAGAAAGGTTAATAATGGAATACCCCAGGGATCTGAGCTGGGTCTGCTGCTTTTTAACATATTCATAAACGATCTGGAAATGGGAATAAAGAGTGAGGTAATCAAATTTGCAAAAAAACACACAAAATTATTCAAAGTTGTTAAAACCCAAAAGGATTGTGAAAAATTGCAAGAGGGCTCTGATAAATTGGAAAACTGGATATGAGATGAAATTTAATGTGGAGAAGTGCAAAGTTATGCATCTAGGAAAGAACAATCCAAACTATCGTTACATGATGCAAGGTTCCACATTAGGAACCACCACCCAGGAAAAAGACTTAGGCATCATCGTGGATAACATGTTGAAACCCTCCAGCCAGTGAGCAGCGGCAGCCAAGAAGGCAAATAAAATGCTAGGAATCATAAGGAAAGGAATGGAGAATAAAACAAAGGATATTATAATGCCTCTGTATTGTTCCATGGTGTGACCGCACCTTGAATATTCTGCACAATTCTGATCACTGTATCTTAAAAAAAAGATATAGCAGAATTAGAAAATGTACAGAGAAAAGCCACCAAAATGATAAAGGGGATGGAAGGATATCCCTATGAGGAGAGGTGTAAAAGATTAGGGCTCTTCAACTTGGAAAAGAGATGGCTGAGGGGAAATATGATAGAGGTCTATAAATCAGTGAATGGAGTGGAACAGGTAAACGTAGATCAATTGTTTAATGCCATAAAAAAGTAGAAAAACTAAGGGACATGCAATGACGCTACAGTGTAACCTTTTAAGAAAAAACAGAAAATATTTTTTCACTCAATGCGTTATCAAACTCTTGAATTCATTACCAGAGGATATGGAAAAAGCTGTTAGTGTAGCTGGGTTTAAAAATGGTTTGGACAAGTTCCTAAAGGAAAGATCTATAAACCATTATTAAAGAGGAACCATGAAATCCACCTCTTGCCCCAATACAAGCATTGTGGAACCTGTGTGTCTTTTTGGGAAACTGCCAGGTACTTGTGACATGGATTTGCCACTGTTGGAAACAGGATATTGGGCTTGATAGACGTTGGCATGACCCAGTATGGCATTTCTTATGTTCTTATGCCCCTATAGTGAGTACACATACTCTGGTTCAAGGAACTGGCTCCAAGGAAGATATCTGGACCAGAAGGCCTGAGATGTCACAGGTCCATGAAGCTGACTGAGCGTCATATGCTCCGAGTTGGCTAAAGGTTGAGAGAGCTCTCTGCTGTCAAGAACTCAGCTCAAGAGAATTTGGAACCAACCCCCAGTACACGCTTTCCAGAGAGAGAACCAGGCTGTCTAAGGAAAGGTGATCACAAACCTCAGTTCTCTCAGCCAGAACTCACTAGGTCTGTATGATATTTGGCTTTCACCAAAGAGACTGAGCAGGCCAGCCCGACATCCAGGTGTTGACCGCTCAGGCATTCTGCTTGCTGAAGGGCACTGCTCCCACCACTATTATCTTGGAAAGATATGGGGAGCAGCATCTAGTTCAAAGGCAAGGGCTGGCATTAAAGAGGTGACTCAGAAAACAAAAGCAGAGAAATAGCTAATGCTGTGCACCCTGGGAAGGCAATCTATGTTATGGCGAGGTCCAGGAGGTGAGAACCACTCCTGCCTGCTGCAATGAGAGATCTGAAAGACCTCATAGGAAAAGGAAAGACTGAGTCCAAAAACAACTAGCTCTAGATCTAGGACATGCTGGAAGTATAATGCCTCTAGCCCTGCAGCAGAGTGCATGGGAAAAATAACCTGCCATCGCGAAAAGCGGTGAAGAGCTTATACAAATGCCAACAATGTTGAGTGGGGAGAGCCTGAGGGACATTCTTCGAGGAGGCTCTTATAAGCACTGCCATAATTCAAGTATTGTGCAAAAGGTTTACTGTAGTTAAAGCCCATTGTATTAAGTTCTTCATTATGACTGTTGTTGAGTGAACTATTTAAGCCACTTGTGAATTAAATGTAGAAGTAGTTGATTTCAGCAATCGTGAATGATGATGAAAACTGATCACTTGTTAATTATCTGTTTTGGCCACATCATTATAAATCTCTCCAATTTGAAAAAAAAAATCAATTCAAAATTTACCTCTACAGTCTGGTGCTTTTCCTTTGAAGGACATTTATGAGATTTCTTTAAATTAACAAAACTAACCATGTTTTCAGGCCATTGGAAAATTACTGGTATGCTTGCAGTATTTTCCTTTCAGCTGAAAAAGGACATGTAATCGAAGGCAAGAGAATTCATTTTACAAAGCTCCATTGGCTAAATGACATTAGTTTAAAAAAGTTAATATAGCTGGGATCTTGATATTCCAAAATTTCAGTAAGGTAGGCTAAAAATTATGGAAAACAGAAATATATTTTTCAAAATCTTAGCTAACGTAGATGTCACTATAAATCCCCAATCAGTGTAACAAATAATACAAACACTAATATTTGTACAATATTAGATTCCTGTGTGCATCCGACAGTCATATATTTTAGATTTTAAATGTAAAAGATGGACTATGAATGAAATTTGTATGCTACCATATTTAATGGATCAGTGGTATAGTAAACATTACATTAGCAATACGCTGCTTTTCATCTATTCGTTTTTCATTGCCTTTACCTTAATCATATTACTGACAGATAATTCTACCACACAGTTACACTTTCAAAAGACACATCCAAAAACATATTTTTGTTGGACCTTTATCCTTATGTAATCTAGCCAAGCAACAGATAGTCACTATTGTTCCATTTTGATATTTCCTATTGCACTTAAAATAATGTATTGTGAGCTGCAAAGCAACTTTCAATAGCACACATATCATGAATAATTCCAACACAATGTTGCATTTGAACTTCCCATCAACTTAGCAGTTCTGCCTCAGGGAAAATTCATAATAACTGAAGACATTGAATCTTCTTCCTTATGGGCCCGATTCTGAGAGGCGACTTGCCGGGCTGCACGTCTGGGCAGAAGTGCAGCCCCGCAAGCCGTCCTGCCCATATTTCTCCTCTGACTCTGCCCCCGGCCAGAGCAGCAGTATGGGTAGAGCTGGCAGGGGAGCAGGAGGCGGCGGAGTGAGGGCTGGGGGCAGGCCGAGGCAACAGGATGTACAGGGCCAATTCGGGTCAGAGCCCTGTACATCCTGGGGGGCAGGGGGAACATGCTGCTTATTCCACCTCAAAGGTGAAAAAAGGAGCTTTAAGCAAGTGATCGGTGTCAGAACCCCCCCCCCCCTCCAGAGGCCAGGGCTGGGGGCAGATAGGTCCCCGCCTCCTGATCCTGGATCCGACTGCCCAGCTTTGGGTTGGATGGTGGAGAAACAGAGGGCCGGTGTTGCAGGAATCAGGTGTGCCTGCGGGGAGGACATTCCTGAGGGTCTGCAGGGGCATGCCGGGCTGTCTCAGGGCCCGATTCTGTATGCCACGGGAACGTTTTGCACCCACGTTACAGAATCGGGTCCTAACGGGCCAATCCTGCTAGGAGCTGTCCGGATGGCCTGGACGTGCCCCTTTCTGAATCGGGCTCCACGTGACCAAAAAAAGTGCCTTTTGAAAGAACTTCCTTTACCTTGTCTAAATTGACCTTCTGTAGTACAGAAGAAATAATGGGCCGGATATTCAATGGCAGTTATATGGTTTACAGACCTGCAAACCATGTAAACGCCGCTCTGCAGGATATTCAACAGCACTAACACAGTTAGTGCTGCTGAATATCTGTGGGTTCCGCTGCGAGGTTGCCGGTGACGTTCTGGGGCAGCACCCATCGCTAGTCAGGCAGTGGCAATATTGAGCTGCTGCCCAGTTAGCGATATGCAGTAAAAGTCAGGCACAGGAAATTCTGGCCTAATTTTCGCTACAGAAGCTCACCGGGCAGCAGATGAATATCACTGCTACGGGTGAGCTTTGTGGCAATCTGGGCAGCCCAGATATTCAATACTGGATCCCAGATATGACCCAGGCATTGAATATTCTGATTTTAAGTTTAGTACTAGTGGCTAGCCACTTTAGCAGCTGGCAGTTCAAAAGGCCATTTTGAAAGACTCCTTCTATCCAAGCAAGGACTGTTAATTACCCAGGAAGTAGGTCACTGCTTACATCATCAGCACAAGCATAAATAGCTCAACCAGAGCTCTGTGACCCTGTCTTGAAGGACTGGAAAGGGGGGCTGTTACTTCTGGAGAGAAATCTGAAATTGTGAGTATATACTTCTGGGAATTTTTCTGAAAGGAATTTTTTTTCTTTTAAAGCTAATTAATCTGTGAACCCACTATTTTTTTTGTTAAATCAGTCAGGGCCTAGTAGCAACAGTTTAAGATTCAATTTAAAAACACAGAAGAGAACTTTCTGGTTACCTTTCATACCCAGTAGACAGCTGTAGTTTAAATTTCATAGTCACTCAGGGCCTAGCATCAGCAAAGTACTTTTAGTTTCAAATTAAAACACAGAAGAGAGCTTTCTGGTTAAATTTAGAATCCAGCAGAGAGCTTGTAGTTTAAATTTCATAATAGGTTAGAGCCTAGTAGCAGCAAAGAGCTATAATTTAAATCAAATCAGAATATAGTTTTCCTCAGCAGCACAGGACAAGGTACTGTGTAGCAGCCCTTTTTTAATAAGTGTTATATCCCTCCCTCCCTCCCCACACCCACCCTCCCCTGGGAAAATCACAGCTTTATAGGTACTTGCACAACTTAAAAGACAGGAGGTGCTCTCAGGTGAAGCTCATTACCCAAATCAGTCATACACCAAGGACCTGAGATTAATTAAGCTTCAGGTGAACAAGGTATATTAAACTTCTTAGGTACAGTTTTAGTGGTATAAATATCCATTGCACCCTTTAGTACATATAGAACTTAAAGATCTAAACACAAACTTAAAACTAAGATGCAGACAGCAGTCCAGCAGCGGGATGTGGGCTTTCCAGTCTTTTGCATTGAGTGTCACATGTATGATTTTCTCCCAGCTGGTGAGAGGTCTTACGTGTGCACTAGGTGCAAGGAGCTCTCTGCTCTCAGGGAACGAGTCCGTTCTCTAGAGGCTAGAGTAGCAGACTTGGAAAACATAAGACAGACAGAGAGGTACATAGACGAGACCTACAGGGATATAGTCCTGAAGTCCCACCTCCAGTCTGGCAGCATCCCTGTTGCCATGGAGGAGAGGTCACGTGACAGGAGAGCATCACCCTGGTGTGGCAGGAAGTGATCCTGTAACTAGGACCTGTCCTCCAGGTGATGTAAACCCCTCTCGCACCGAGGAGGTTTCTCCAGGGCCAAGTGCCCATGCGGGAAGGGTTAGGACAGCAGTTATAGTTGGTGATTCGATCATTATGCATGTAGATAGCTGGGTGGCTGGTGGACGTGAGGATCGCCTGGTAACATGCCTGCCTGGTGCGAAGGTAGCGGACCTCACACGCCACCTAGATAAGGTCTTAGATAGTGCTGGGGAGGAGTCTGCTGTCTTGGTACATGTTGGTACCAATGACATAGGAAAATGTGGTAGGGAGGTTCTGGAAGCTAAATTTAGGCTTTTAGGTAGGAAGTTGAAATCCAGAACTTCCAGGGTAGCGTTCTCCGAAATGCTTCCCGTTCCACGCGCAGGACCCAATAGGCAGGCAGAGCTCCGGAGTCTCAATGCGTGGATGAGACAATGGTGCAGAGATGAGGGGTTCGGATTTGTTAGGAACTGGGGAACATTCTGGGGAAAGGAGGGGCTCTTCCGAAGGGATGGGCTTCACCTTAACCGGGATGGAACCAGGCTGCTGGCATTAACCTTTAAAAAGGAGATAGAGCAGCTTTTAAACTAGATAATAGGGGAAAGCCGACAGTCGCCCAAGAGCGCATGGTTCGGAAGAATGTATCCTTGAAGGATACTACAAAAAGCAGAGAGGTTCCAAAAAAGAGTAAAGTAGCCCAAATGCCCTCGAGTATGGAGCAGACAGAACTTAAAGATCCCAAATTACCCATGTCTACCAATAGCCAAATTAATATGAATAAAATACAGTCTCTAAAATGCTTGTATGCAAATGCTAGAAGTCTACAAAACAAGATGGGAGAGTTAGAATATATAGCACTAAACGAGAGGTTAGATATGATTGGAATATCAGAGACATGGTGGAAGGAGGACAACCAGTGGGACACTGTGATACCTGGGTACAAACTATATCGAAATGATAGAGCTGATCAAATTGGTGGAGGGGTTGCGCTCTATGTTAGAGAGGGCATTGAGTCAGAAAGGATTAAAGTTTTGCAAGAAACAAAATTTGCTGTAGAATCTCTATGGATTGAAATTCCATGTAAAAAGGGGAAGGCGATGGCAGTGGGGGTGTACTATCGTCCGCCTGGCCAGAATGAACAAATGGATGATGAAATGCTCAAAGAAATCAAGGAAGCTAGCAAAAGTTACAGTGCAGTAATAATAATGGGTGATTTCAATTACCCCGGCATCGACTGGGTCAGTGTCACAACAGGACATGCTAGGGAGATAAAGTTCCTAGATGAAATAAATGACTGCTTCTTGGAGCAGCTGGTTCATGAACCGACCAGAGGGGAAGCAATATTAGACCTAGTCCTTAGTGGAACACCAGATATAGTGCAAGAGATAAGGGTGTTGGGGCCACTTGGCAATAGTGATCATAGCATGATCGCCTTTGATTTAATTAGTGGAGGAGGGATAGTAAGGAAATCCACAGTACTACCCTTTAACTTTCGAAAGGGAGACTATGATAGAATGAGGAAAACAGTTAAGAAAAAACTAAAAGGAGCAGTTGCAAAGGTTAAAGACGTACATCAAGCTTGGGTGTTGTTGAAAAATACTATCTTGGAAGCCCAGACCAGCTGTATTCCACGCTTTAAGAAAAGTGGAAGGAAGTCCAAAAAAATTGCCAGCATGGTTTAAAGCTGAGGTCAGAGAGGCTGTTGTTGCCAAAAAGCATCTTTCAAGAAATGGAA
Source organism: Ichthyophis bannanicus (assembly GCA_033557465.1). Taxonomy (NCBI): domain Eukaryota; kingdom Metazoa; phylum Chordata; class Amphibia; order Gymnophiona; family Ichthyophiidae; genus Ichthyophis; species Ichthyophis bannanicus. Next base: position 102,464,663 of record CM066038.1, read on the forward strand.
AAAAGAGCCAAATGATGAAACCTGGAAACAGCACAAGCACTGGCAAGTCAAATGCAAGGCATTGATAAGGCAGGCAAAGAGAGAATTTGAGAAGAAGCTTGCTGCGGAAGCAAAAACGCGAAATAAAGACCTTTTCAAGTACATTCGTAGCAAAAAACCCGTGAGAGAGTCAGTTGGTCCATTAGATGATAAAGGGGTTAAAGGAGCACTAAGAGGCGACAAGGCGATAGCGGAGAGACTGAATGAATTCTTTGCTTCGGTCTTTACTGAGGAAGATGTAGGGATGTTACCCACGACTGAAGTGGTATTTAAAGGTGTGGAAGAATTGAAGGAAATATCGATACATCGGGAAGATGTCCTACAACTATTAGATAAACTGAAGAGTAGCAAATCACCTGGGCCGGATGGTATACATCCAAGGGTGTTGAAAGAACTGAAATTTGAGATTGCAGACCTACTATCAGTAATCTGTGAACTATCATTAAAATCATCTCTAATACCTGAGGATTGGAGGATCGCCAATGTAACACCAATTTTTAAAAAGGGTTCGAGGGGTGATCCGGGAAACTACAGACCGGTGAGCCTGACATCAGTACCGGGAAAAATGGTAGAAACCATCATAAAGAATAAAATTACTCAGCATATTGATAGTCATGACCTAATGGGAGACAGCCAACATGGCTTTAGACAAGGAAGATCTTGTCTTACTAATCTGTTATGTTTTTTTGAAGGAGTGAATAAACAGGTGGACAAAGGTGAGTCGGTTGATATTGTGTATCTGGACTTTCAGAAAGCCTTTGACAAGGTCCCTCATGAGAGACTTTTGGCAAAACTAAAGAGTCATGGGATAGGAGGCAGTGTACTACTGTGGATTAGGAACTGGTTAAAAGATAGAAAGCAGAGGGTAGGGCTAAATGGCCAATTTTCCCAATGGAGAAAGGTGAATAGTGGTGTACCCCAGGGATCTGTGCTGGGTCCGCTGCTTTTTGACATATTCATAAATGACCTGGAAAGTGGAATAACGAGTGAGGTTATCAAATTTGCTGATGACACAAAACTATTTAAAGTTGTTAAAACCCAGGAGGATTGTGGAAAATTGCAAGAGGATCTTGATAAATTGGGAGACTGGGCATCAAAATGGCAGATGAAATTTAATGTGGAGAAGTGCAAGGTTATGCACCTAGGGAAGAACAACCCAAACTATGGTTACACGATGCAAGGTTCCACATTAGGAACCACCACCCAAGAAAAAGATTTAGGCGTCCTTGTGGATACCATGTTAAAACCCTCGGCCCAGTGTGCAGCGGCGGCCAAGAGAGCAAATAGAATGCTAGGTATGATAAGGAAAGGAATGGAAAATAAAACAAAAGATATTATAATGCCTCTATATCGTTCCATGGTGAGACCGCACCTTGAATATTGTGTGCAATTCTGGTCGCCATATCTTAAAAAGGATATAGCAATTTTAGAAAAGGTTCAGAGAAGAGCCACCAAAATGGTAAAGGGGATGGAAGGCTACTCCTATGAAGAAAGGCTAAAAAGGTTGGGGCTCTTTAACCTGGAAAAGAGACGGCTGAGGGGAGATATGATAGAAGTCTATAAATTAATGAACGGAGTGGAACGGGTAAACGTAGATCGATTGTTTACCTTATCAGAATATAGAAAGACTAGGGGACATGCAATGAAGCTACAGGGTAAACTATTTAAGACTAATAAAAGAAAATATTTTTTCACTCAACGTGTAATCAAACTCTGGAATTTGTTACCGGAGGATGTAGTAAAGGCTGTTAGTGTAGCTGGGTTTAAAAAAGGTTTGGACAAGTTCCTGGAGGAAAGGTCCATAAACCATTATTAAGAAGGGACCCAGGATATCAATGCTTGAACCAATACAAGCATTGTGGAACCTGTGTCCCTTGGGGAAACTGCTAGGTACGTATGACCTAGATTGGCCACTGTTGGAAACAGAATACTGGGCTTGATGGACCTTGGTCTGACCCAGTATGGCATATCTTATGTTCTTATGTAGCCACCAGCACTGAATATTGGGCCCAATATATATAAAATGAAGGTAAGTTTTAATCATACCTTATAATGTCCTTTCCTTGAATCCTGCTAGACCAGTCCAGATGAGTAGGTTATGCTCCCACGCCAGCAGGTGGAGGCAGACTTGAGCATCTTTCAATGATGTCATAAGAAGGTATAAACACTGGTGCAGCATTCAGAAAAGCCATTAAGACACTTCCCAAGCAGTAAGCAAGATTGAAAAACTCAGAGATAAAACTCAACAACTATTAGTAAAAATAACATTAAATGCAATGTTGTAGTATATGAAATAAAATATAACCATTAACCATTCAAACAATGGGAACTTGTATTTGGCTCTCTTACTGCAGTTGAATCTTTACCGTGCACTGTAACAATGCAATTGAAAGGCTGTAGGAAAATCTTCCAGAGTGGGTCCTGGACTGGTCTAGCAGGATTCAAGGAAAGGAAATTATCAGGTATGATTAAAATGTTTCCTTCATTATCATCTGCAAGACCAGTCAAGATAAGTGTGATGCACCCAAGCAGCCAGGACTCAGGGTGGGAGGAATATGACACTCTGGCCAGAAGAGCCTTGTCAAAGGTGCCAACAGCATTTGCTCCCACATGCAACCTCAAGTGCTCTATGAAGGTACTCCTGGAGTACCAGGTAGCCTCCTTACAGGTGTCTTCTGGAAACACTAAGGCACACTCAGCCCAGGAGGAGGTCTTAGACCTAGTGGAGTGATCCTGGATGGCCTCTGATTTCCACTTCCTGGCCAAAAGGTACACTGAACTAATGGTCTCTTTGATCCAGCGGGAAATCGAGGATTTGGCCACTACCTGTCCTTTCCTTGGACCACTGAAGAGAATGAAAAGATGGTCTTACCAATAAAAGGAGCTGGTCTCTTCTAGGCATCTGAGCAATACTCTCCTCAAGTCAAGCAAACGCAGAGAGGAATTTGACAGATGGTCCTCCTCTGAAAAAGGCAGCAGAATGATTGCCTGAATGATGTGAAAAGATCACCTTTGAAAGGAATGATGGCACTGTCTGCAAGATGACTAAAGCTGTCGAGAAGACCAAAAAGGGTTCATGGCTGGACAAGGCTTGTAACTCTGAAGTCCATCTGGCAGAAGTAAAAGTCACCAGAAACACCACCTTGAGAATCTTAATATTTGAAAGAAGCCTTACGAATGGGCTAAAAAAAAATCCTTTCAGTGCCTTCAACACCAACGAAAGATTTTATTGAGGAATTACTGGATGCATGAGAGGACAAATCTGCTCAACCGCTAGAGGAAGCGAGAAACGTCAGGGTACACCACCAAGGAAAAACCCTGAATACATCCCTGGTAGCATGCCAAAGTTACTATCTGAACCTTAAGAGAGTTCAGGGTCAACCTCACGTCCAAGATACCTGCAAAAGGACAACATGGCACCTATATCTGCTTTTCTAGCTACCAAGACCTGAAAACATCACCTCTCAAAAAACCTATAAACCCTCATATAGGCTAAGGAAGTTTAAGTACTAGAGGCTCTGAGCAGGATATTCACTACTGCTCCAGAGTAACCTTTCCTAGACAGCTTATGCCTCTCAAGTTCCAGGCCATAAGTGACAAGGGAGCAGGGTTCTCCACAAACAGGAGTCCCTGATGAAGGACTGTCTCCTGTATGAGCCAGAATGAGAAACTTACTAACAGCCCCATTAGATCCGCATGCCAAGATCTGTGTGGCCAGTCTGGGGCTACTGGATCACCAAGCCTAAATGAGTTTGAATCCTACATGGGAGGTGGCTCACCACTTGAAGCAGAGCATCCAAACCCAATGCTTGTAAATGAAGAAGCTGCTCACTTTGGCATTGTCCCACATGGCCATCAGATCGAACACTTGGAGGCCTCACCTTCGCAGTATGAGGGTGAATTTGTGAGGGCTCAACTCCCATTCCCCAGGATCTATCATGCTTCGACTCAGGAAATCAGCCTGAATATTGTCAACACCCACTATCTGGGCTGCTGACAGAGCCACTAGGTGCTTCTCTACCGAACTGTACTGGGCAGCCACTTTGAGTGCCACCCCAGTGCAATCAAGTCCCTCCTTGTTTTCTGGACCTATGCCACCACTGTCTTCAATGCTTCTATGCTACTGCCCCTCTGTATTACGATTGCTGTTGTTCTGTCTCCACAGAGTCTACCCTCTCCAGTTGTGTCAGCTGCTCCTGCCCAGTCTCTGCCTGGTCCGTCCCCCACAGGAAGTGACGTGGCCACGATCCCACTCTGCGAGGTATCCTGCACACATTGTATAAAAGGACAGCGCCAGCGGCACATGTCGCCATGGTGCGCGACAGGGGCGCGCACCTAAGGAGCACGTGCTCCTTAGGTGCGCTCCTTGGGTCTGCTCCGGTGGTAGAGGTACCGGTATCTCTTTGCACTCACTCCTCTCCATTTTTGGACTTCTTAGCCTGCTTCTCCTTCTCTGCTCCAACACCACCTTTCTGACTCCATTGCCGCAAGTACGTTCTCCGTGTTGCTTTTCTCCTCTTCACCTGTTCTTTATCTTTTCGTCTAATTCTATGCCTTCCATTCCTGTGTTGTGGGGCAACTGCCCTACCACCTCTGTCTTTCCACTTAGACCTAAGAGCCTCAATAGCTCCCTTTACCGATGCCCCAATCTTCGTCCATGTGTATCCTCTCCTCATTCCTGCTCTCCTCCGTCCACGTCTCCCTCTGCTCCTTCGATTTCTCTCAAAATCGGTCTCCTAAACTGTCGATCCTTAAGATCTAAGACTCTCCTCACCCACGATCTTATCACCCGGGAATCTCTCCACCTTCTTCTCCTTACAGAAACTTGGCTAAAGGAAGGGGAGGACGCCCTCCTCGCCCGCTGTCTCCCCCCTGGCTTTTCGGCCATCTCTGCTCCCCGCACAAGTCGCGCAGGTGGCGGTGTTGCTGCCCTTGTGCACTCATCTCTTATCTTCACACAAATCTCCTCCCCACTTTTACACTATCCTGAAACCATCTTAATTCACATCCGAACCACCCCCTCTCTATATATTCTTCTCATCTACTCTCCCCCTGCACTCCGTCCTAATCTATGGGATTCTCTACTACTGACTATCTCTGATCTCTCCTTGGCTTTTCCCCACTTACTTATTGCCGGAGACTTTAATCTTCACCTTGACTCCCCCTCCTCATCTAGGGACCATTCCTTCACTTCCCTCCTACACGATCTGTCTCTCCTTCAGCATGTTCCTTTTCCCACTCATTCCGCAGGTCACACCCTAGATTTAATTATAACTTCTATCTCCTCTACCCTCCATATTTATAACCTTTCTTCACTACCTTTACCCTGGACAGATCACGTCTGCTTAATCTTCCATTGCTCCTCATCATCACCATCCTCAGTACCCCCTCCTCATTCAACTCATCCCCCTTGCCCATCTCAACCCCCACGTTGCTCACGTCGTATCTCCCCTCTCACTCTCCAGCACTTTCCACCAGCAACTGAACTCCTGCCCCCTGAGTTCCCCACCCTCTCCCCTGACTCACAGGCATCTCATTGGTTCTCCAGTCTTTCTACTGCTCTTGATCGCCTTGCTCCCTTACAACCTCGCCCCCCACACCGTTGTCCCTCACAACCATGGTTCCACAGTGGTCTTCACCTCTCACGCACTCAGCTCCGTTGAGCCGAGCAGCTATGGCGGAGGGATCCTTCACCGATCACACTTTCCTCCTTTAAAGCGCATCACCATCATTACCGTTCTCAGGTACACCTTGCTAAACAAGCCTACTTTTCCAACGCCATTTCCTCTGTACCTAACCAGACTCGACACCTTTACTCTGTCCTTAAATCCCTCACATCACTCCACTCTGACTCCGCCCCCAAGCCTCCCCAGCCAGCCCCATCTCCCTCCATACTAGCATCTTTCTTTAGCGAGAAGATTCTTTCCCTCAGGACATCATTACCTTACTGTCCCCCCCCCCCATCTCTTCTCCTCCTCCAGCCCCATCCCCTCCCCTCATTTCCCATCTCTTGCACACATGGGCCTCATTTTATCTGATCACCACTGCCGTAGTTATCAGACTAATTTCTTCCTCCAATAAGACACACTGCTCTCTTGACCCTATCCCTTCCTCTTGGCTGCTCACACCTTCTCTTGCTCTCATCCCTTTCGTTCTCACCATGATCAATACTAGTCTTTCTACAGGTACTTTTTCCCTTCCATGGAAGCACGCTCTCATCTGCCCCATTCTTAAGAAGCCCTCATTGGACCCTTTGATTCCCGCCCACTACCGCCCCGTTTCCAATCTCCCTTTTCTTTCTAAGATTCTAGAAAAAAACGTCTTTGCACAGTTATCCTACCACCTTGACTCTACCAACTTTCTCCACCCCCGTCAATCAGGGTTCCGACAAGGACATAGCGTTGAGACTGTCCTTCTTGCTTTCACCAATGACCTGCATGTGGCTCACGATTGCGGTGACTTCTCGGTGGCGGTGTCCTTAGACCTATCTGCAGCTTTCAACCTAGTGGATCACTCCCTTCTCCTCCTCCACCTACGTGAGGCTGTCTCTGCAGCACAGTTTATAGATGGTTTCACTCTTTCCTTTACTCTCGGTCCTGTATAGTTCTTTCCCCTTCCAGCACTACTCCAACCTCTGATCCTTTTCCACTGCTCTGTGGGGTCCCCCAAGGCTCTGTTCTAGCACCCCTCCTCTTTAATCTCTTCTTAGCACCACTTTCCCTCTTAATACAACAATTTGGGATTTCCGTCTTCTACTACGCAGATGACCTAGTCCTTCTTCACCACACCTCTCCTCTTCATCCTGACCTCACCATTCTTAACTCTTGTCTTTCAGCTGTTACGGTTTGGCTTACTTCTAACTGTCTACATCTTAACCTAACAAAAACCGTTGCTATTTGGTTCACCCATGGTAGTCCTTCCCCTCCAATGGCCCCCTCATTTTCCGGAGCACCTATACCCCTGGTCTCTTCCTTTCGATACTTAGGTGTTCTTTTCGATTCCAATCTTTCTTTCTGGGCACACATTTCACATATCACCAAAACCTCTTTTTTCTTCCTCTGCCAGATCTGTGTAATCCGTCCTTTTCTTACCCCACCCGCTCTCACCACTCTCCTGCTGTCATTGGTCATATCCCGTGTTGACTTTTCCAATTCCATCCTCACTGGTCTTCTTCAGCCACAGTCACTTAGACTACAACAAATTCAGAACACTGCCGCTCGACTTATCACACACACACAACACAGCAGGATTACGTTACACCTCTTCTTATTCACCTCCACTGGTTGCCCTTTACTTTTCGTACTCACTTTAAAATACTTGTTCTAGTCCACCGAGCTCTCCATACCAGCACCCCACAATATTTGGCAGATCTTATCACATTCCATACTCCCAGGCACCCCCCCCCCATTCATTCCATGTAAACCGCCTTCACCTCCCCTCCCCCTCTTATGCCCACCTCCAATCTACACGCTCCTCTGCATTCTTTTTCATTGGCCCAGCACTCTGGAACTCACTGTCTTCCTCCCTCAGGCTAGAACCCCATCATATCACTTTCAAGAAGAACCTTAAAACCCACCTTTTCTCCTTAGCCTTTGACCTTCCTTCCCCTTTTGTCTGATCCTGTCCTCCCAAATATAACTTTTACTCTGTCCTCTATGTCTTGTTTATCTACTCACTTTCACTGTCCTGTCATAAATTGTAATTTCTTTTCAATTTTCTGGCCTTGTGCCCACTCTGAACCTTTGTATTTTGTAAACCGCTCTGATTTTCAAAGAAGGGCGGTATATCAAATAAATAACCATAACCATAATTACTGTGGTATTGTCCAAGATCACCAAGAGTGCTTTGCCCGCTATTTGAAACATGTCCAGTGCCAGCTGAATGGTCAGCCAGGAGGCCTGCTGAGGAGACCAAGCACTCTGAGTCATCTAGTCTAGACTGTAAGTCACCCCCCTCTAGTCTTTCAGGCTAGCACTAGTGGTGAAAAACACCCATCCAGGATTGCAGGCATGCCAATCATCAGAAGATGGGTTTGAAGCCGTCACCGAGGAGACTGATCAGACCAGCCTGACAGTCAGTTATGGGCAATCCAGGCTCTCTACATACAGAAAAACGCTGCTACCACCAATACTACCTTGGAAAAGGTACAGAGAGCCATGTCTAGGCCAAAGGCAAAGTCTGGAACTGGAGAGGTGGCCTAAATTCAGAAGCGGGAAGCCACTAATGCTGTTCACAATGTGAAGTGAAAAAATGCCACGGCAAGGTCTAGGAGGCGAGCGGCATCCACTCCCTGACAAAAGCAATGACTCATCCAAAGGACCTCATACAGAGATGAGAGATTCCAAGTCCAAAAACAACCAGCTGTACATCCAGAATATGCCAGAAGGAAATCTCCCTTCTTCAGTACCCATGTATCAGGGGATACTGTCCCTGGCCCTGCAGCAGAGGGCACAGGGAAAAATAACCTGCCATTTCAGGAGGCGCTGAAGAGTTTCCTTGAATGCCACCCACATGAGTGGAGAGCTGCAGGGATACTCTACGAGGAAAACTCTTATAAACACTGCCATAATTCAAATACCATGCATCAGAATTCCCAGGTTGGCCAGACTTTAGGGATAGAAGGCAGGTAATTCATAGAACGAGCTAATACATCTACGACCTTGACTGAGGACCACAAATAGCCACTGGTCTAACATGGCATGGATCCTCCAGAGAGAATAACCTGAATTATACCCCAAACCAGCTGCACTTCGGGAGAGACTACTAGAACTTATTGAGAGGGAATAAGTTCCTAAAGGAGCCATGGAGGCAACTTGAGCATGCCAAAGCTCTGAAAGGACTACCCTTACTGCAAATCCCTTGGCACCTCTAGGCCTGTCTTCCAGGAGTCTCTGTGGGCAAGTTTTCCTCCCAAAGAGAAAATGACAGTTAAGGGAAACTGCTCCGCCACAGATTGGGCCTGCATCTTCAACCAAGGGTAGTGACAGCACTGCCAACTGGCCAAAACCACCACTGCCATGGACTTGGGAAAGGCTCTGAACCAGTTTTAACTAGCAGCAGCTGCCTAGACAGTCCTCTGTAAGCCTCCTAGTATCTGGAAGGAGACTGGGCTTGATGACCATTTGACCCAACCAATGATAAGTGTTTCAGGGAATAAACTTGCAGCCTTGGGAACAAGGGGTCAGAATCATATGGCTGGAGTCACAAAGCTACAGGGAGAGGATGGATCCATCATCAGAGGGCTGGTCTGCAGGCAGTACAAAGTGCTACCCAAGAGGCTAAGGTGGCAAATGCCAGGACCTTGACTCTCCAAAACTGAGACTCCTCATGCACAGCACCTTCCTCCACCAGGTAGTCATATACTTAGACACAGCTGTGAAAAGGATTCCCACCCCAGGGCTTGAAGCTGAGGGAACAGCTGGGACAGGACCTTAGGACCCCAAGGGGCTAGGTCAGTGGTTTTGTCCCTAAAAACTTAAGTGCTGCTGCATAGGATCAGGGAGAAAAATGAACACAGCAGACCACCTGATCCACCAGGTATAAGGGGGACCCACTTGTTAATTTCATCTGAAAGCTAGCTTCACAGCCTGCAGAGCTGCCATAGCATCTGAAAGGTCATAAACAGGGAACATCAGTAAAAAGGTGGATCACAGAGATGCTAATCATCCCCTGGGGAGAACTACCACCTCGTCCTCATCAGACTTACCTACTGCTGAATGAATCTTACTGAAATCCTTCAACCTTCCCTCATAGGAGATAAGGATGGGCTCTCAGAAGAATGGAAGAGTATAAGGGCAATGTAGGGACTGTGGCCCTTCTAGCTGCCCATGACAGGAGCATGCATGAGCCCTGGTACCCTGGAGGGGAAGTCTGAGCCTTGGACTCCCATGCAGAGGGCTGCCAAGCTGTTAGCCAGACTGAATACAGTCCTTGAGTTGTTTCAGGAATTGCAGCACAAGCTAGTTTAACAAGTAGGGCTCTGGGGCCCTGGAAAACCCTTAGTGGATACTAGACATGTAGCTAGAGTTATGCTTCATCTCCACTGTACCCAGGCTGCCACCGGAAGTGACAGCAGTGCTCATGAGTGGGAAAAGAAAACGAAAAAGAAAGGAATGGAATCAGGCCCCAGGCCCCATGCAGGGGGGTCCCAGAATGTCAGGAAAAAAGTGTCCCAGCCATAACAGGGGCAAAAATCAACAGCCATGGTAACAAAATGCTAGGGAATGCAAGTTGCTCAAGTTGCATGCCTGAAGACTGCAGTAGCAACGGCAAAAAAATACAATGAAAGGAAATACGCTGAGAAAAGAAGCAGGGGCGCGGTGAAAAGGGAGTCCCAAAGAGGGAATCCCAGGACCTGTCTATCTGACTGTGTAAACCTGAATAGGCAAGACCTGGATGCCCACGTAGGCCTGGGAGACCCAGCTGCTAATCAAGGCCTTTTTGGTTTTTTTAAAATTTGGAACTGCTCTATTAAAAGCAGCAGAAATCTAAATGCCTCCCATTGAAACCAATGGGGAAAAAGAAACATTTAGAAAAAAGAATCTGAAAAATACAGGGAATGCAGATAAGGATACCAAGAGAGAAGAGGGGCCTGGGTCCTATTTACCGAATCCCCTCAGGCACCCCATGGGATCCTCCTGCTCTTCTTGAGGCCCACCAAGCTCTAATAAACCATAGGAAACAGGATGTTTGTTGTCTCTTGGAGACATGAGCATACTCATGTTCTCACCCATCCAGATGCAATCCCAGTGACCACTGCACCCTAGTGTGGGTCAAGAGAGTCAGGCATATCTGCACTGCTGCACCAGTCCTCACACCTTTCCACCTGCTGGAGACAGAAAGTGTTTTTTCTGAATGCTGCACCTAAGGATATACTGAATGATGACATCAATGAAAGTAGCTCATGTCTGTCTCCACATGCTGGTAAGGGAACATAAGCAACTCATCTGGACTGTCTAACAGAATATTAAGGAAGAAAATATTTAGCCAAAAAGCTGGACAAAAGCTTAGGCACCTGTGGAGCTCCAAATTTGGGTGGGCAGAAAAAGCAAAACATATTTTATGTAATCCATTTTGTACTTTCCCGTAGGAAAACACTGAACATCACAGGAAATTCTACACATACTTAATAAAATTTCAAGCAGTCTTTATTAGAAAGTTCTAGAATATACTTCTTTTGGTGATATGAACAGTCATATGACCTAATTGTCTGAGGTGACCTGCATATTCTCAGAGAAAATTTATATGCAAGGTGCAAATTAATTATGAGGTGTGTACTGCAATGATGGGATGCACTGCATCCCATCTACATTTTCAAAATAAGCTCATATGTTTCATAATATACTGTTTATGGTATATAAGGAGAAAGAAAAATAATTATTCATTTCAAAGAAAATACTTGATAAATATTATTAAAAATGTATGTTTATACTCCCACTTTTTGAGCTAATGGCTTAGAACTATGTGATTTCTGAACAAAGTAAAAACTCATATTTTTCATCTGTTGTAAATAAGCTATAATGTATTCTCAATTTTCCTTGCAATTTAGAGAGAGATAATTTTCCAACACTTAAACAACAATTTTAGCATTGAAAAACACAGGGCTGAAATGGAATTTGAGGTAGTGTTTCAAGATTTTATTTCCATTTATTTGTGTCATGTTACTTATAGAGCTCACCTGACTTAAGACAGCGGACTGTGTTGGCTGAATTTTTTTCATCAAAATGAAAAGGGGGTCATTTTAGAAGCTTTATTTGTGCTTTGGACATCTGAAAATGGGCATAGTGATGTCCAAAGCATAAAGACGTCTCCAGAGCCATTTTAGAAGCCAGCTCTAGGGACCTCCAAGTCTGAACGACGGCGTGGTGGAGGCATTTCCAGGAACCTGGATGTCCCCCTTATTTCAGAAAAGTCATGGAAATCTGATGTTGTGTCTAAATTTAGACCTATTCCAGGCACGAACAGGCATCTGAAAATGCTTGTTTTGGCCAAAAAACATCCAGAGGATGTTCAGAAGGCACTCCATCATTCCCAGTACTCAGCACAATGTCAACAACAGCAGCACTGGGATTTGAACCCTGGCTGCCCTGTTTCTAGCCCACTACTCTTTCTATTAGGCTATCCTAGACATCTAGGTTCTGAAATATGGTTCTGAGGATCTCTATGGAGATGGTCCCGCAAATATCCATATTGGGCATGTCCACATTTGTGAAATTGTGTCTGCATCTGGACATGCCTGCATTTTTTTCTGACTTAGATATCCCAGATTGCACTTGGATGGCCCTTCTAAAATTCCCGTCCACATGATCCTAAAATGTCTGATGTCAAGCATTACACCATCTCCAGCAGAATGCAAACAAAATCCATCTGTGAAAGTATGAATAGATACAGGGGAATATTAAGAACTGAAATTTCACACAAGTAAAACAGATTAGGTCAGTTAAGTTTAGTACCTTGATATATATTTCTTTACTCTGAGCATATCAATGTGGTTAACAAAAACAAAATTGTAAAATACAGAACAAAGTGACATTAAGCACAACATACAATGCTAAAACTTAACAGCGTAAATCATAAAATGACACTTGACAAACTCACAGTGATCTACTTATTTTGAGGTAGATATTGAAAAGGAATTATCTAGTTAGCAGGATCTGTTAATTGGATATATTCCTGCAGGCCCGATATTAAAAGCAATTTATGTGGTTAGCAGAGCTGCTAACCACGTTAATAGCAGTGAATGGGATATTCAGTGGTACTAACATAGTTAGTGCTAGTAAATATTCGTGGCTGGTGGCTCTACATGCCCTGATGCTAACCACAGCATCGGGACATCGGGAGTATTCTGGGGCAGAGTGAATGTGGAGCCGATCAGAAACTGGACAGAGGCGATATTGAGCTGTTGCCAGTTAATGATATGCAGAGAAAGCAAGGCACAGGTAACCTTGGCTTAACCTATCGCTAATCAGGCAACAGCGATATCGAGACATTGCCGGTTATCGATTGGCAAGAGCAGCTAATCTGGATATTCAATGCCGGGCCAGATACGACCCCAGCATTGAATATCCGGGTTTACTGCTCAGTGCCGGTGGCTAGCCGAGTTAGTAGTATTAGCCACAGGCACTTAATATTGGGCCAGTAGAGCCTATTATTCAGTGTGGCACTTTTCAGATAGGACTGCTGAATATTATCTGGATAGTGCCAGAGCAGTCCAGGGGAAGGAATTGAGTCAGAGCTGGCATTTATCCAGATTGCAGTGAATTTCAGCACTTAGAAACATGACGGCAGAAAAAGACCACATGGCCTATCTAGTCTGCCCGTCCATATCAATTACCTCTATCCAGATAATAATCCACATAAATTAGAACAGCAAAAGAGATGTCCTAAAGGCTATGCAGATTGTCCATCCATTGTGGCTGAATATCACAGCTTTTGGAGCATTAAATCCGGAAATTTAGCACTGACCATTATCCAGATACCGAAGTTGAATATCTGGATTTTTTTGCCCATAATGGCTGGCATTTACAAAAATTGCTTATTCCATACATTAAACAGACCTCAAATCTTTTCATGAATGTGGAGTGTACCTAAATGTGATCTTATTCACATTATAACATAATATAATTTTCTTAGGGATGGGGGGAACACTCTGCTTGGAATTTGCAGCACTAATCTTTTGACTGCAATCAAACAGTAAACTATAAAGACGTCACATACAAATCTTCCACCTGCCCCCACCCACAGATACTCCATGTTCATGAAAACATTTGGAGTCTTTCTGATGTATGCAATAAGAGAAAGGGGTTGAATAGTTATGACAGAGGGGTATGTGTATGGGGTCAGGCTGGAGTGTGAGATAGGGGGAAGACAGGTTAGGGGGGAGATGGTGATTATGTTTTATTGTATTGTTTTAATAATTTTTTCATTTTAATATATTGGATTACTGATATAAGCCTGATTTGGGATGATATGAAGCTGAGAATTTACTGTAAGATTTATATTGTTGTTTGGCTGAATGACTTTGCACAGATTGGGTTGGTCTAATAAAAATGTTAAAATAAAAAGAAAATGCTGACCACCACCGTCTGAATATCACTCTCTTTATTTCTAATTTGCTGACCAGTAAAGTCAGATTACAATAAAAGGTTTGTTTTCAAAAAGATCCTAATGGAAAGAGGAGGAAATGAAAGCTTGAGTAAGCTAGTGATTTTACTGTATGATATTAGAATGCTTTTTGGGAAAGGAAAGTCTGCCATTCTGGTTCAATGAGATCTATCAGCCACATTTGATATGATAGATCATGATCTTTTATAAATCATATTAACTGAGATTGTATATTGCCTTTCAAAAATGTGGTTAAAAGTACTTATGCAGATATTTTTAGCAATGGCAAAAAAAGAAACATTCCTGTGGGCATGTAAGCTAAACATACATACTGTGTTTTGACACAACCCCTCGCTACCCAAATAGCAGATGCAAAATATCCACATGCCTTTTACATGTGTACTTTACAGTCTCAGACTTTCAAAGAGAAATAACATGGATAGTTTCTCTCTGAAAGTTTCATAAAGTATGTCCTAAAAGTGCCTTGTACAGGGCAAAGTTATAAGGATAAAGGTAATTTACACACAATGCCGGTTTTTTAGTCATTTACATAGAAACATGACTGCAGAAAAAAGACCCTATGGCCTAACTAGTCTGCCCTTCCATATCAACTACTATAGTCCCTTTTTTTTCCTTTAGAGATCTTGTGTTTGTCCCATGCTTTCTTGAATTCAGATATTGTCCTTGTCTCTACTACCTCCACTGGAAGATTATTCCACAGACCTACCACTCTTTCTGTAAAGAAATATTTCCACATATTACTCCTGAGTCTCTCTCCTTTCCCCCTCATCTTATGTCCCCTCATTGCAGAGCTTACTTTCAATTGAAAGAGGCTCTCCTCCTGTGCATTTATGCCAAGGAGATATATAAATGTCTCTATAATATCTCCTCTATCCAGCCTTTCCTCTAAAGTATACATATTCGGATCTTTATAACAAAGATCACTGACCATTTTAGTAGCACAGACTACATCCTATTTATATCCTTTTGAAATGTAGTCTCCAGAATTGCACACAATACTCCAAATAAGGTCACCATCACCTCTTTCTTCTGCTGGCCATTCCTCTCCCTACAAACCCTTCTGGCTTTTGCCATCACCTTTTCTACCTGTTTAGCCACTTCAAGATCATCAGAAACAATCACGCCAAGGTCCTGCTCTTCTTTCATGGACAGAAGTACTGCACCCCCTATACTATAACACTCCCTTGGATTTTTGCAGCCTAAATGCATGGCCCTGCATTTTTTAGCATTAAATCTCAGCTGCCAAATTCTCAACATTCTTTAAGCTTAACTAGATCCCTCCTCATGTTATCTACTCCTTCATCGGTATTTACTCTACTGCAGCTTTGGTATCATCTGCAAAGAGGCAAAACCTTACCCGACAGTCGTTCCACAATATCACTAACAAAAATGTTAAAAAGAAATGGACAAAGGATAGATCCCTGCGGCACATCACTGGTAACATTCTTCTCCTCAGAATGAGCTCCATTTCCATGTACCCTTTGTCACCTCCCACTCAACCAATCTCAAACCCAGTCAGTCACCTTAGGGTCCATCCCTAGGGTGCTCAATTTATTTATAAGTCACCTGTCCGGAATGGTGTCAAAGGCTTTATTGAAATCTAAGTACACCACATCTAAATCAAATGCTGGAATGCTCTACCATCCGACATTCGGGCCATTGTAGACCTAACTCAGTTCAGGAAGGCACTCAAATATCACCTTTTCCTCCAATACTACCCAGTCAGCAACGAAATCTAGGTAACCCCACCTAAGAAAGTAACCATTGTTAGTTCTGAGACAGTGCCAGCACCCCGCCTGCAATTTATGCACATATTTTCCTTATGTTATTGTTGCTTAGTCTTGTTCTTTGTAATTATTTCATGTACATAGTTCACCCCTGTTATCCAAGTTTGTACTCCTGTTCTATGTAAAACCAAACAGCTTGTTGTTATGGTCATTTTGTTATAATGTAAACCGCACTGATATCGAATAGTGCGGTATATAAGAAATTGCAATAAATAACACAGATACACTACCAAAAAACTGCCTCCAGTTTTGCAACTGATTCCTATAGATTTTGGGGTGCTGAATCCAGGAAAAATAGCCAAAATGTTCCATCACATCACGTTTTCTTGCAAAATTAGATTTCTTACCCATATAAGGAATGTTCACATAATTTCTTTTTAGCCGACTGCAGTTTATTTTCTTGGCCCAAAATAGAGGTTGTAATGGTTAACTAACTAGAAACACTCCCTCATGATATTTTAGAGTGTTTTGTATTCATTTTCTACATTAACAGGACAATTGGGAGGCGGGGGGCTAAATCCAGTACTCGCGCTGGCGCATGTTCTTTCCTGTTCGCCTCGCCTCGTTCGCTCGCTCAAACACAGTGGTTGCGACATGAACGTTCCTGTCAAATTTCAGTTTCTTGCAAGTTCATTATTACATTTTGTTTGCTCAGTCGTAATCCAGCTTTATTCCGAAGTGGTTCACTACAGTTGTAGTTTGCAGTGCTGTGTATTTGTGATGGCTCACAGAGCCAGAGGTTGCGTCAACTCTCCGGAAAGTTTTTGTTTTATTTGTGGGGAATATACCGTGAAAAAGCGGCAGAGGAACATTTCTGCATTTATTAAAAAAGTATATTTGGCCTATTTCGGTTTGAAGTTAGGCGATCAAGACAAACCGTGGGCTCCTCACAAAGTGTGCAAGACATGTGAGGAAGATCTACGCTTATGGATGAAAGGTAAAAAACAAGCATTTCGTTTCGGAATACCTATTTTTATTTATTTTATTTTATTTAACAATCTCTTATATACCGCAGCTTCCTAAGATCAGCTGCGGTTCACAAATAACAACAGGCAACAAATCATGGATTTGTTTTACATATAACGTCATATGATGTGGCGTGAACAAAGAGACCACAGCAGTGACTGCTATTTTTGCTCTTGCATTGTGAAGGGATACAACTTAAAAAATAAGAACGTAATAAGTTACCCCAACCTTCCCTCAGCAATTAGGCCTATGCCTCATAGCAACGAAGTACCTGTGCCTGAACCACCAAAATCTTTGGATCATATTTGTGTGGACGGTTCTGATCATGATGAGACTCATCAGATGGATTTTCCCGATGAGTCCAGTACTTCCGAGTTTGAAACTGAACCAGATCCGAAACCTGAACTTTTCTCTAAAGCTGAATTGAATGATTTAGTTCTCGGCTTAAACAGAAAAATCTATTGTCACCAGGAACAACTTTTTATTGGTACCGCAACCGCGAGACACAATTTTTGAAGTATTTCAGCAAAGAGAAAGATTTGGTATTTTGCAATGATATATACGGAGTGATGGAAAAGTTTAAACTCAAGTATGATCCTGCTGAATGGCGGCTGTTCATTGATTCGTCAAAAGACAGCATAAAAGGTGTTCTTCTTCATAATGGCAACACATTCGCTTCAGTTCCTATTGCTCACTCTGTTATTCTCCAAGAAAAATACGAGAATTTGGCCCTGATTCTTCAGAAGATTCGTTATGATGAGCATAAGTGGATGATTTGTGGAGACTTTAAAATTCTATCCATGCTATTAGGGCAGCAATCCGGTTTCACCAAATATCCCTGCTTCCTTTGCTTGTGGGATAGCCGGGCCCGCGACCTACACTGGGGGAAAAAAGACTGGCCAATTCGGGAGTATTTGAGACCCGGTGAGAAAAATGTTCTTCATGAGAGCTTGGTACCTCGTGATAAAATTCTATTACCACCTCTCCACATTAAGTTGGGTCTCATTAAGCAATTCATCAAGTCCCTTCCAAAAGATGGTGAGTGCTTTCGGTACCTTTGCTCAAAGTTCCCCCGACTTTCTGAAGCAAAGCTAAAGGAAGGAGTGTTTGTTGGCCCTGATATAAGGAAACTCATTTCAGATGGAGCATTCGCTGAAACGATGTCTGAGAAGGAAAAACAAACCTGGGATTCCTTCAAGGATGTTGTTCTCAAATTCTTGGGGAACAGGCGGGATGAGAACTATAAGGATATTGTTGCCAGGATGCTCAATGCCTTCAAAGAACAAGGCTGTAACATGAGCCTGAAAGTCCATTTCTTGCACTCCCATGTGAACTACTTTCCCGAAAACTTGGGGGCGCACAGTGAAGAACAAGGTGAAAGGTTTCACCAGGACATCAAGGACGCAGAGAGAAGGTACCAAGGAAGATGGAACACCACTATGATGGCTGATTTCTGCTGGTTGCTGCTGCGGGAAACCCCAGATGAAAAATACGCCAAGCAGCGCACCAAGAGAAGCATTCGGGGAAAGAAGAAACGGGCCCACCAGGAGATTGATTGACCCAAGAATGACTTTAAAATCTAAACTGTGTTGAGAAATATCGTGTTTTTACTAAACTTTGAAATAAAAATTTGCTACTTATTACCACAGTGTCGGATCTCATTTATTAGAATTTTATTTTCACACCATCGGGTGTTTGTCTTCATGTATTGCAATGGTGCGGTTTGCGTTTTCTATTCTTACATACATACCTGTACAACATTTTTTGCACATTTCTTTGCTTTGCTTTGTGTCTAACCTCGCTCTTATATGCTCAATGTTTGTGCACATGTATGTGGCTGTTTTAAGTGCAGACAATTTTGCTACCATCACAGTGTGTTTTGTTGACATTACTCTATTCTTATGTGCTGCCTTGTTACAATTTTCTTTATTCTTATTTGAATAACTACTAAACAATTAGTATAAAGAATTCATCCAAGAAATTTTTATCTCGATCGCACTCAATCTGAAACGTTCACCTCAAACTGCTAACCCAATGTAGCAAAAAAATCTGTACGTGATGGAGCAAATTGGCTACCAGATTTGGATTCAGCGCACCAAAAAACGTAAAAATCAATCGAAACATTAGAGGCAGTTTAAAAAAAAATTTTTTTAGTGTACCTGTGTAATAAATAAATAAATAAATCCAGGGCTCTCCCTCGGTCCAACTCTCTGGTCACTCAATTAATTAAATTAGATTTGTCTGACAAAAGCTGCCTCTAGTAAACACACTGGACTCCAGAAACCTCCCTATCCTCTGTTTTAGCAATGTTTCCATTAATTTTCTCATCACAGAGGTCAGACTAACTGGCCTGTACTTCTCAACCTCATCCTTATTTCTGTTTTTGTATGAATGGTCTATATGCGCCTTTCGCCAGCCCTCTGAGACCACTCCCAACTCTAAATAAGCATTGAAAAGGTCAGACAGTGGAACCACTAGAACTTCCCCTTCAATACTCTTAGATGTATCCCATCCGGCCCAATCGCTTTGTCAACTTTTAGTTTAGCTAGTTCCTCATGAACAAAGTCTGAAAATTATTCAAGATCCTCTTCACTACTGTTCCTATTTGTAGGTGTTTTATGAGGTCCTGCTCCTGGGCCCTTCATCTATGAACACAGAACAAAAATATTTATTAAGCAATTCTGCTTTATCCTCATCAGCTTCTAAATATTACTCCCCTTCACCCTTGAGTCTGACAGTACCACTTTTGCACTTCCTCCTCTCGCTAACATATCTGAAGAATGTCTTGTCCCCCCCCCCCCCATTTTATTGCATTGGCTATTTCTTCTTTTTTTGTATCTTTGCTTTCCTGACTGCTTTCCTAGCTTCTCTAAGTTTTTCAAAATATTGATGTTTGTCTTTCTCTTTCTATGATCTCTTATTTTATGAAGGTCACCCTCTTTTTCTTTAACTTTTCAGCTACTTCTTTTGAGAACCATGGTGGCCTCCTTTTCCTTTAACATTTATTTATCTTTCTAAAAAAAGGGGGTTTGCCCTTAAAATATCCCCTTTCAGTTTTGCCCATTGCTTTTCTACATCTTCCAGCTGTTACCATCATGCTAACAACTCCATGAGGTATTGTCCCATATTGGCAAAGTTAGTTCTTCTAAAGTCTAAGACCCTCTCTCTTGAATAGACTTTATCAGCCCCAGTCCTAATACTGAACCACACCATCTGGTGTTCACTGGATGCGAGATAAACTCCTGCTATAACATCCAAAACACTTTCCATTATGGTCCCTTCACATTTGGGTTATGTTACCAGTTGCTGGTATAGTTCTCCCTGTGCAGAGTTCAGAATCTCCTTACTTCTAGATGACACCACAGCAGGGATGTGCCAATCAACATCAAGCATATCGAAATCACCTATCAGTAGCACTTCTCCTCTCATGGCAATACTGTGTATATCATCTATTAATTCTCTGTCCATTTCTTCTCCCTTTGAAGGAGATCTGTATATCACACCAATGCAAATAGGTTTCCCATTTCCTCTTTCTAGTTTAATCCACAGTTCCTCCTCGCACCCTTTTAAGCCCTGTAATTCTATAGCTTTAATATTATTTTTTACACTCCTCCTCCCCATTTTCTACCCTGTCCTTCATAAATAAAGTATAGCCCGATATAATTACATCTTAGTCATGGTTGTCTGTGAACCATGTCTCCGTAACTACCACTAAATCCAAGTCAGCCTCTTTCATTAAAGACTCAACATCTGGGATCTTATTTCCCATATTACGAGCATTTATGCATACTGCTTTCAAGATGTTGCCCCTTTTACCCATTTCTACAGAGGTATTAATGTTTTACTTACCTGAGGGCTTTTATTTACCTGAGGCTTTCTTCACCCATCCTCAATGAATCTAGTTTAAAGCCCTCTTCAGTAGGTTAACCAGTCTGCTGCAGAAGACACTTTGACCATTCTTGGATAGGTGGATGCCATCTCTGCTCTGCAGCCTTTGGAAAATCATCCCATGGTCCAGGAAACCCAATTTCTCTCTATGACATCCATGCATTTATCTCCAGGATGCGAGTTTCTCTGCCTCGGCCTTTACCCTCAACAGGGAGGATTGAAGAGAACACCACCTGCCCATTTATCTGCTTCACCCTCTGTCCCTGAGCCATGAAGTCACTCTTGATACACTTGGAGAGATATCTAGCAGTATCATGTGTACTGACATGAATGAGCAACATTAGATAATCAGTAGGCTTGATGAATCTCGGCAAACTCTCAGATTTTGGCACCTGGCAAACAGTACACCTCCCTGGATATCAAGTCTGGTCAGCAGATGGATGCCTCAGTACACTTCAGAAGAGTTACTAACCACCACTACCTTTAGCTTTCTTGTGGTTACTGATTCTGCAACTTTGAGGTGCTTGAACGCTGTTTCTTCTCTTTCCTGGGATGCTTACCTCTTCCACTTACTGGGCTGCATACTGGTTCTTCAATTTGAGGACTGGAGGAATTGGATTGTTGATTCTACAGGCTCTGGTGACTCGTGTCCAACTCTCTTCATTTTGTAGCATATCATCTTCACCTCTGTCAGAGAGAATGGATGCTACAAGAAGCATTTCATCAATGTATTTCTTACCATCTCAAATGCTTCTCAGCCTTGCCACCTCTTCTCTGAGTTCCTCCAGTTGTTTTATGAGGGCTTTAGCTTGCAGGCATCTTGCACATGGAACCGGTCCCTTGATTAATGTTGGTCTGTCTGTCTGGACAGAGGCAGAAGCTGTAATGGGGGCAACAACTTCGGCAATATGATTTTTCCCAGCCATCATTCAGTTGGTGGAGTTTTGGTAACTGTTGAAGTGAATGAGAGAGACCAGATGGATATGCAGATGTGGCCATTGACATATATAAGTGGCCACATATGCAGGTAAATGACATTTTATAAAATACCGACCAGTACACGCATTATTTGCATGATGCATACTTTCACTGTGGGCATGCACACAGCAGAGTTTGAGCAGAGTGTGGGAGGTGCAAGCAAATATGTGTGTGTGTGTATAAAATACAATAATTTATGAATGTACTTGAAAAATATAGATGGGAAGATCTATACCAGCCCTAGGATGATGGATGTAAAGTGTACTCAGGGCTTGAAAGAGGAGAGGTAGCCTAGTGTAGTATAAGAGTAGAAGAATATCCTAATGGTACTTCAGGCTGGAAGGTCAGGGGTTCAAATCCCACTAGAGGACAGCAACCTTGGGCCGGAAGGACTGGGGTTTCTAGTCCCACAGGTGGTCTTGGGAAAGCCACTTAACCCTCCATAGCCCATGTTCCCTGTAAAATAGTTATCTCCAAGTTATAATGCCCTGTTCAATGTAATTTCAGTTTGTTCAATGTAAACCGCACTGATGCAGAATAGCACAGTATATAAGAGAAGGTAAATAAATAAATAAAATAAATAATGGTTTGAGCAATAGGCTGAGAACCAGGGAAGCCAGCGTTCAAAGCCACCTCTACCACTGACACTCTTTGTGACCATGGTCAAATCATTTCACCTTCTATTGCCTTAGGTATTAATTTAAACTAAGCTCTCTAGGACAGGGAACTACCCTATGGGGCTCTTTTACTAAAGCGCGCTGGGATGTTGCACCTAACGCATCAATAATGCATAAATTCATGGCATTCTCTATGGAGGTGGCAGTGAGTGCACTTGTGCTACTATCCCACCATGCAGATAATGTGAGCATGCTGCTTGCGTGGCACTCACCCCACCCACTCTCCACCCCTAATGCACCATGGACAGTTAGCTCCCAATATGATGGTGGTGTCATGGCCCCATGCTGTCAACACATGTCCAACACGTGCTTTTAGCATGCATCGGACCCATGCTGACAGATAGGGACCCTTTTACTAAAGGGTGCTGTGTGAGAAGTCTAAAGGGTTATATGCCCAAACACCAATGTACACCGTTATATCTGCTGCCAGGAAAATGACTAAATAAAAAAATCACTTCTTTAATTTTTGCAGCTTTGCACTTACATACAACTATATACAGAGTGAAAAATAAATTTATCAATATATCTGTAACAGTCAAACACATCTGTTAACTTTTCTTTGAACTTTTACAAAGAATAGCAAGCATTTCAATAGCAGGCTACAATCTCTTAACTCAGAGAGCAGTCCTCACATTTCTGATTAAATTTTAAGCAAAATTCATCTTTGACTTTGGAGCAAATGACAGCAGCTTAAAATTGATGACTTTGATGATGTATGATACCTGGGTTATTTAAATAGAACTTGGATGCTTTTGTTCTTACCAGGGTTTTTTTTTTGGCATATTACCGTATACTAGGTACTACTTGGTTGCTACATTTCAGAATATGCTAATGGCTTAAATTTCTCTGCAATCCACTGAATTCTAGATAATTCTTTGTTCTTTGGTAGGGGCAATTAAATGTTTGACATCTTATTTTGTTATAAATACCCAGTACAAATATTTATCTTATGCTGCTTGGGCTGGCTGGGACTGGAGATGCTGTGGAGATAGAATTCACAGCTCCTGTTGGGGAGTGAAGCTCATATCACACAATGGAAAAAAATAGTAGTGCTCCCTCAACTGCAGGGAAATTGGAAGGGATTCTGGCTTAAAACTCTTGCTGCAATGACTGTGCTAAGCAATGTGTGAGGAAGAGGGGAGAGGAGGAATTACAAATAGTTTTGCATAAAGGCTTATGGTACTGAAGCTCAATAGAGGTCAGTACTAATTGAGCTGGATACCCAAAGAAGCAGCAGAAAAATGCCAGACACAATAAAAAGTTTTTTTTTTTTTAATCTTAGCAACTAACTTTTGTAGAAAACAGTATTGTTTATATCAGCATTAAACAAATGCACTCAATACAAACCTTTGAAGACAGTAATCCAAAAGCCTGCTGGTTGAATATCAAAAATATCCAAGCAGTATGTATTTCTTAGTAGAGTCCTCATTTAAACTTCCCCTTAAGTGAATCTGAAATGTAATCCATTTGAGTTTCAAGCACATTTACTTTCATGGCTCTGAAATTCAAATGAAGCAATGAAATGCATTTCAAATTCAACTGAAAACTGTACTTTATATTAAAAACGGTTATATTTTCAATTTCATAGCAAATTATGACTTAATATACCAGTGTCATTATCCCCTTATATAAAAATAGTTGTTTGCACCAAAAGAGCTGCTTCATTTAAACATCTCTCTGTAGCAACTTGAAAAAGAGTAGTTACTCACCTGTAACAGGTGTTCTCCAGGAGCAGCAGGAATCAGTCCTCACATATGGGTGACATCGACGTCGATGGAGCCCCCATGCGGAGCAATTCCCCAGCTTTCTAAGAAAGCTTTTGGGAATACACCCACACATGCGCGGTCCCCTTCCTGCCCAAAGGTGCCATCTTGCTCAGTCAGATGACTTAGCTAAAAGACAGCACAAAAAGCAAAATGAACTATGTACAACTGCAACTCCCAGGGGAGGAGGGAGGGTTGTGAGGACTGATTCCTGCTGCTCCTGGAGAACACCTGTTACAGGTGAATAACTACTCCTTCTCCAGGACCAAGCAGGAAGTCAGTCCTCACATATGGGTGACTCCCTAGCTCTGGGCTACCTGAAAAATAGAGCTCCCTCTGTGAAGCCTCAGCATCAGGGAAAGAATTTTACTGAGACCAGGGCTTGAAGTTCACTCACTCGCCTGGCCGAGGTCAGTGCCACTAGGAAAAGAGCCTTCCAAGAAAGGAAGCGGAGAGGACATGTAGCCATCGGCTCAAAGGGAGGGCGAGTAAGCTGCTGCAAGACCACATTCAACTCCCACAAGGAGAACTGTTTCCACTTCAGGGCATAGGTCTTTCTGGTAGATTGCTTCCTAGAGGCCAAGACCACCACTTCAACTTCCTGAGGCAGGCCCCAGGGAGCTAGCACTACCATTGCAGCCTCCAGGCCATCAAATTGAGAGTTTTGAGATTGAGGTGCAGAAGGGAACCCTGATCCTGAGAAAGAAGATCGGGTTGCAACCCAGAGGGAGTGGGGTGTCCACCGCCAGCTGTAACAGAAGCGGGAACCAGGGCTGCCTCGGCCATCTGGGGGCTACCAATATGACCAAGGCCCTGTCCCTTAGAATCTTGAACAAGGTTCGGGCCACCAGGGGCATAGGAGGAAACGCATACAGAAGGCCCTTGGACCATGAGATTAGGAAGGCATCCGCTGCGAATCTCGTGGGATGCGGTTGCCTGGAGCAGAACTGAGGCAGCTGTCGGTTCAGGGGACTGACAAAGAGGTCTATGGATGGAAGTCCCCATTTCAGTAAAATGTTCTGAACCACCAAAGGGTGCAGTTGCCATTCGTGAGGTTGTAGAACTCTGCTCAATCTGTCTGCCAGGAAATTCTCCTGGCCAGGAAGATATGTTGCTCAGGGCAGTCTATTGTGTTAAAGTGCAAAAGAGCATAGGGCCTGTGTCTCCTGACACAGGAGCCGGGACCCTGTGCCCCCTTGTTTGTTCACATAGAACATCGCTATCTGGTTGTCTGTCTGCACCAAGAAAGATTGGTGGGCCAGGGTGTGAGAGAAGGCTTTGAGGGCTAAGCGTATCGCTCTGAGTTCCAGGAGATTGATTTGTTGTTGGCCTCCCAAGGAGAACGCAGGCCCTGTGTGCACTTGTCCAGACAATGTGCACCCCAGTCCTGCAAGGAGGCATCGGTTGTGAGTACCACAGTGGAAACAGGTACCTGAAAAGGAATTTACTGGAGAAGGTTGGGGGAGTGCAGCCACCACTGCAGGGAGTTCAGGAAGGGTTTGGACACCCTTACTTTGTCTCTTAGGCTGCCTGTAGCCTGCCTCCACTGAGTCCTGAGACACCACTGTGCAGGCCTCATATGCAGGCGGGCATTGGGGGTCACATGCACTGTTGAAGCCATGTGGCCCAGGAGCCTCAGACAAAGTCTGGCGGATACCAGTGGGTTGTCTAGAAACCGGCTGGCCAAGTCCATCAGCCTTCTCGCTCTGTCCTCTGGCAAGTAAGCTTTTGCATGCAGGATGTCTAACCGTGCCCCTATGAATTCCAGGTTCTGGGAGGGGAGCAAAGTGGATTTTGCGAAGTTTATGACAAAGCCTAGTTGTTGAAGGAGAGAGACAGTATGGAGGGTGGCTTGCTTGGCCTCCTGGAGAGTCTGACCCCTGATGAGCCAGTCGTCCAGGTAAGGGAAGACAAAGATACCCTGGTTTCTCAAGTAGGCCGCCACCACTGCCAGGCACTTTGTGAAGACCCGTGGGACGGAGGTTAGGCCAAAGGGCAGTACCCTGTACTGAAAATGGTTTCCTCCTACCATGAACCTTAGGTACTTTCTGTGGTCTGGATGAATGAGGATGTGAGTGTACGCATCCTTCAGATCTAAGGAGCATAGCCAATCTCCCTGCTGGAGGTAGGGCAGCAGTGTTCCAAGAGTAAGCATCTTGAACTTTTCCTTTTCCAAGAATTTGTTGAGGCTTCTCAAGTCCAAAATGGGTCAGAGACCTCCAGTTCTCTTTTGCACAAGAAAGTACCTGGAGTAGAAGCCCTGCCCCAGCTGGTGGGGAGGCACAGGCTCCACCGCCCTGTCTTGAAGAAGACCTTGCAGTTCCTGGAGAAGGAGTTCCTGATGCAGAGTAGGCCTTGGAGGCTCCCCTGGGAAGTAGGAGGGGGGTACTTGAGTGAAATGTAGCAGATAGCCCTTCTGGACTATGCTTAGTCCCAAGCATCTCTTGTGATGGGCGGCCACTGGTGGGCAAACAGGGCCAACCGACCTCCTGTGCTGAGATGGGCCAGCAGAGGTGAAGAGGCTATGCAGTGGGAGTCAAAAACCCCCTCCCTGCTGAGTTGTAGCAGGAGCTGGAGGCTTGGAGGCTTTCTGCCTACGGAGCCCATGTCCCTGCCCCTTGGCCTGCTGACCCTGGCTGGGGAGCTGGGGAGGCCTGATAATGAGGGAAAGGTTTGTAGGCAGATGCCTTCCTCGGGTAAAAGGTCTTTTTCCCCGAGCCCTTCTTCTTATGAGAAGGGGCAGATGTTTTTCTGGACAACCTTGTCCTTGTCAGAGTCTCAGACTCGAGCTCAGAGGCCTTTTCGGCTATGGGCTTGCCGAAGAGGTTTTCACCCCAGCATGGGACATCAACCAACTTGTCCTGTACCCATGGCTCAAGGTCCGATGACTGTAGCCATGCCTGGAGGCGAGCACCGATGCCGGCTGCCGCTACGCAGGCCGAAGCCTCGAAGCCATTGTAGGCTGCCCAGGAGATGAATTTGGACCATTCCTGGATCCCCGAGGACAAGGACTTGAACCTCTGCAAAGGTTCCCCGGAGAGGCCAGCCGAGAACCCGGCTATCTCCTTAGCCAGGTCCCGCAAGTACATGCCCATGTACAGCTGGTAGGACTGGACACGGTAAGCAAGCATTGAGCCCTGGAAGCACTTTCTGCCGATGGCATCTAGGCTTCGGGCCTCCCTGCCGGGGGGCACCGCAGAGTGCATCTTCTGGCTCTTCTGCGGCAGCTGCACCTTCTGGAACCCAGGGCTCTTCCGGACTCAATACATGGAATCGATCCGCTTGCTCAAAACCGGCGCCGAGGCCGGTGCCTCCCACATTTGGAAGAGGAGCCGTTCCAGCATCGGAGGAACCGGCACAGTAAAGGCCTCCCGCTGGGGAGAGTTGTACTGTAGGGCATCGAGCTCTTCGGCTCGAGGCTCCTCCTAGGGATACGCAGGAACATTCAAAGCCTTGGCCATGTCCCTGACAAACTCCAAGAACCGGGTGTCCTCCGACGGGGACCTACTCCGGGGCTCGGACTGCGGTGAGTCCGAAGGGACACACCGAGTCCGGAAGGTATCGGGGGGACTCCTCGTCCTCCGTCTCCCACGCAGACTCATCTGAGGAAGAGTCGAGGGGCTCCGACCATGCGGGCTCCGGCAACACCCACCCTGATGCCGGGGCCATCGGCGTCAATGCCCTCGGTCCCGAACGGGAGGTCGAGGGAGACCGTGACCAAGTTTGGACTCGGGCCTTCATGGCTTCGAGAACCGGCTTGGTCTCCGGGGTCGACTTAGACATTGATGTCCCGGTGGTCGGGGCAAATGCACCAGTCAGGCTGGCCATCAGCAGCCGCTGCTGATCCATGAAGGCAGACAATCTGCACTCCAAGGCTGTCAGCCGAGTCCAAGCTCAGGAGACTCAGCAGCCACCGACTCGGGCCCCGGCGGCTCCGGGCCTGACGTTGGCTCCCTGGGAGGAGAGTCCTCGAGGACAACAGGACTTATGTGCTCGACAGACTCCGGCTCTACACGGGATACCTTAGTTGGCTTCTCCAGCTCCAAAGGCCCGGGGCGGCGGTCAGGGGTCCGAGACCTGGCCCTCGAGGAACCAGGGGCATCCTCCGACGCCACCCTCACGAGCTTTCTCTTCCTCTTATGCTCCCGACTGGGGGACCCCCTTTCAGAGGAACCCCGACGAAGCTCGGGGTCAGACTTCCGAGACGTTGAGGCCTCTGACGAGGTCCGGGCTCGGCCGGAGGCAGAGTCAGAAGAAATTCTCTCCTTCTGATGCTGCCAGTTTCTGAGTGCATTAGTGGACATCTTTCCACACGGGACACAGACCTTGGGATCATGGTTCGGCCCAAGGCAACGGAGGCAGCAGTCGTTTGTGTCGGTAAGAGACATGAGCTTCTTACAACGATCACACTTTTTTAAACCACTGGAGGCCATCGGGGAAAAAAAGGGCCCCCGCGAGGTCAAAAGACCGGCCCTCCAGGGAAAAAGGAAAAGAGCGCGAACGTGTGCCACGAAGGGCAAAAAACCGAAAAACAGAGATCGGGTCGATACTGGCGTACTGAACCCAGGCGGGAAGGGGAACCGGCGTCGAACCGGACAAAAAGAGAGCGAAAATCACAGAAAAAAATCTAACTTTTCTGGGTGACACAGACTCACGTCTGTTGGGCTCCACGGAAAAAGAAAGACTGAGCAAGATGGCACCTTTGGGCGGGAAGGGGACCGCGCATGCGTGGGTGTATTCCCAAATGCTTTCTTAGAAAGCTGGGGAATTGCTCCGCATGGGGGCTCCATCGACGTCACCCATATGTGAGGACTGACTTCCTGCTTGGCCTTGGAGAAATAACAATTATTTACAAAAGTAAACTATAAACAGTAATAAGGGGAGGTGAATCAAGTATAGCATCAAAAGAGTAAAAATTCACTTTACTTGTGACTCCCCTTCATATCTATAAATGATATTCACTTTTCGTATAAATCCAATAGTATAACTTAAGGGATCAAAATGAAAGTTCAAAACGTCCCTTTTTATTCAATATATTCAAATAGTATCATTTAATTCTGTATTATACCTTGTACGTAATATTTAACTGTTACTTACCACTTGTTTATGAAAGACCTCTATGGCCATGTTTTATTGTGAACTACTTAGACTTGCGGTATATAAGTTTAGCTAAATAAATAAAATAAGTCAAGAGAAACTGGATAGCCAAATTCTCCACTATTCGGTAATTTTTTTCTTTTTAATGTTTTCTACCAGTTTGCCCGGTACTGATGTCAGGTTCACCGGTCTGTAATTTCCCAGATCACCCCTGGAATCCTTTTTAAAAGTTGGCATTACAATACCCATTTACCAAACTCGAGGTATTACAGATGATTTTAATGATAGTTTAGAGATTACTAGTAGGTAGTCTACAATCTCATATTTCAGTTCTTTCAACACCATCAGATGTATACCATCCTGTCCAGGTGATTTGCTACTCTTTAGTTTATGAAATAGTTGTAATATATTGTCCCAGTTTATCAATATTTTTCAATTCTTCCTATGCATTATCTTTAAATACCATTTCAGTCATGGGTAACTTCCCTACATCTTCTTCAGTAAAGACCGAAGCAAAGAATTCATTCAGTCTCTCCACTATGGCCTTGTCCCCCTTTTACCACTCTATCATCTAATGGTACAACTGACTCTCTCACAGGTTTTTTGCTCTGAATGTACCTGAAAAAGTTTTTATTATGCATTTTTGCTTCCACAACAAGCTTTTTTTCAAATTCTCTCTTTGTCTGTCTTATCGATACCTTGTATATAACATGCCAGTGCTTATGTTGTTTCCAGTTTGTGTCATTTGGCTCTTTTTTCATTTCCTGAAAGATGCTTTTTTGCCTACAACAGCCTCTCTGACCTCACCTTTAAACCATGCTGGCAGATTTTTAAACTTCCTTCCACTTTTCTTAAAGCATGTAATAAAGCTGGTCTGGGCTTCCAAGATAGTATTTCTATACAACACCCATGTTTGATGTAAATCTTTAATCTTTGCTGCTGTCCTTTTAGTTTTTTCTTAACTATTTTCCTCATTTTATCATAGTCCCCCTTTTGAAAGATAAAAGGTAGTCTTGTGGATTTCTTTGCTGTCCTTCCTCCATTTGTAAAATCAAAAGC
Source organism: Ichthyophis bannanicus (assembly GCA_033557465.1). Classification (NCBI taxonomy): domain Eukaryota; kingdom Metazoa; phylum Chordata; class Amphibia; order Gymnophiona; family Ichthyophiidae; genus Ichthyophis; species Ichthyophis bannanicus. The sequence goes on from CM066038.1 coordinate 102,495,041, forward strand.
GACCATTCTATGATCACTATTGACAACTGGCCCCAACACCCTTATCTCTTGCAACAGATCTTGTGTTTCACTAAGGACTAGGTCCAAAATGACTTACCCTCTTGTCAGTTTATGAACCAGCTGCTCCAAAAAGCAGCCATTTATTTCATCTAGAAACTTTATCTCGCTAGCATGTCCTGCCGTGACACTGACCCAGTCGATACCGGGGTAACTGAAATCACCCATTATTATTACTGTGTTGTAACTTGTAAAAGGGGGTGCTTGTTATGAAGGTACCATCACCTTGGCAAGTATGTAAATTAACTGTCTTGCAAAGGATTGTGGTTATTGAAGTCCATTCACACAAAGCTTGCCTTTTAAATAAATGAAGAAACTTGTAGTTGGTCGAGTGTAAGGCAAAAATTAGAGTTTATTTATGGGGTGAATATTCCACACACATATACTTGGTAACACCATCCAGATAACTTCTCCAGGGTTTATTCAACATAAACAAGGCAACTGAAAAGCTTATGTAAATAAGTATCAAAGTCCTTTATGGAACAGAAAGGCTTTCTTACAGCCACTGCTATCAAACTTTGTAGCAGTGCTGAGGTGGAGACAAACCAAAAAGGAAAAACTTCTTTATACAAAAAAAAAACAGCTCTCTTTATCCACACAGAAAATAACTTTTACATTCCACGTGTGCTTGGCTTGTGCTGTGCTCTGCACTAGCAACAGGTGACAATCCAAATGCAATTAACAGCTTGTTCTCAGCACATGGGCAAACTTCCCCAAAAGCTTTCTCTCTCTAAGAGAACTTTCTGGGTAGCCAATAATTAGAATGTTTCCTTTTGATGTTTGCTCTTATTTGAAGGATTTTTCTAAACTAACAACCTACACAAGGAACAGTCCATACAAACATTCTCTTCATCAGACATTAAACCTTGCTCCTGAAATTGCATGGGTTCAATTTCACTGACTGACTCAGAGGGCTTTATTAACTGACCTCTATACGGAGAGAAACTGTTTCCCTGCTGTTTGCAATGCTCATAGCTAGAGAAACGTTCACAATTCATACCTGAATCCAGGCTGGCATCAGGCTGATTCCTTTGGTATTCTGGCCAGTATGCAATAGAGCTTCTGTGTCCTGTCCCCCAGTTGTTATCTCTGGACCTCAGGGCCTTTTCTGCATACGTCCTCCAAGAGGTATTTGGGCTCCTTTTCTCCTTAGCTGCAGTAGTATTCCTTCTAGGTGCTGCTTGAGGGTCCCTGGCTGTGGATCTCCAGACCTCTGGTTTTCTCCAGTCCTCTGAAGGTTGTTTCCCCCAGGAATCTCTCCAGGCATACGTACTTCTCTGAGCTCCTCTCTTGGACCATCTGCTTCCTTGTCCTTGTTCCTTCAGGTTCCGGTTGTTCCAGTTTCTCCTGTTCCTGTCCTGGTTCTTGTCTCCATCCTTCTTCTGGTTCTCTCCTCCTGAAGATTCCCTTCTAGTTTTAAAGGGCTTAGATTGCAACTCCTCCCTTGCATACTTCAGGTGTTGTGGATTAAGCCCTCTCGTAGAAGGTGATTGATTTGGGATGACATAATGGTTTCTCTGATTAGACTAATGCTTTTCCACTTTAGCTCCTCTAGGGGCTTTCTGCAAACTGGTGCATCCTGGAACATGTAGTCTTTTAGGGAAACAAGCTGTCTTATTTCTCTGACCTGCCAGCACAGGTCCCTTGATCAGAGTAAATTCCCCTCTTTTGTCCTTACTCCCTGAGCTTTGATAAGCTTCCTTATCACAAACTTTTGTTAGCTTCCCTTATTTCTTTGAGCATTTCATCATCCATTTGTTCATATGGATGATGGAGACATGCCAAGGGAACGACATGATTGGTAATCCAAATTATATAACGGTCAACTAGCAGAGTGGAACTAGCAATACACAAAAAACTCACTCCATCAAAAACAATTGTAATCTGTTGAAAAATCTTTCAGAAAACTTGTTTGTCAAACAAAAACAAGGTCTCAGCATATACGGGCATATAGTGAAAGAGGTCCCAAATGGCTGGACCATTAACACACTAGCAAGGCCCAATCACATCAATGACCTTGACAAATACTGCAAGCAGCCAGCTTCAGCCATAAATCAGCGCATCGGTATTTAGAGTGGAAAAATCACTTAGCTGTAACAATCACTGCAACACTGTGCTTGAACCTGGATAGCCAGCTGCCATCCCCGACGTTCTTACAAAGAGCCCTCAAACGTTTCGCGAGCAATCTCGCTTCCTCAGGGGATACTAAAATTGAAACACAAACACAACACAGCATAAACTAAAGCACCACAGATCACCAAAATTTTTTAAAAGCATAAAAACCCACACCCAAACAGCAAACCACTAACCTGCCAGCTAATCATCAACAACGCTGTGCAGAAAACGCCGCCCATGCGCACTCTTGCAATGCATCCGCCCTTTAAAGGGAGTCCCCACGAATGACGTCTGGGGAAACCTGCCACAAAACTCCACCCCAACTCAAACACACACTGCCCAATCAATACGAAGATTCAATCCCTCCGGAGCCACAGTGTGCAATTTATGAATCCATCTTTGCTCACACATCAGCAATGTCTGTTCTCTACTCCTACCTCCCCAACCAGACAAAACATGATCAAAACAAAAACATCGCAAGTCACAAAATTGATGTTGAAATTCCAGAAAATGCTGAACCAGAGGGGCCTCCTGCACAGCACACTTCAATCTGCTCTTGTGTTCTAACATTCTCTTCCGAAATGGTCGACACGTGCTGCCAACATACAACAGCTGGCACGGGCATTGAATCCCGTACACTACAAAAGGAGAATCGCAAGAAGTCCGATGCTTCAGCTTATACTGAACATGATGATATTCAAAAGAAGAGATCACACAAGAGACCTCGCAGATCGAGCAGTGACCGCAAATATCATGACCACCACCTGTCACATCATCCCCTAGCATAGACCTCAAACTTGAAGGACACAATAATTCCCGTAAATTTTTTTTGACGTTGCCACACGCATCAAACCGCCTGATTTTCTAACCCCAGGCTAGTGTGTACCACCCCCATATGTTTCCGAATGATGCGTTGGATATTAAAACTAAAGGGGGAGTACTTAGAAATGAAATTCACATGCTCCTCCCCACCCAACTGGACATTTTTGTTCCAAAGCGCCAACAATAAAGAGCGATTATTATACAGGGCCCTCTTATACGCATCCCGGACCACCCGCGATGGGTAGCCCCTGGCTAAAAAGCCCTGGGCCAAAACTTTAGACTTGCTCTTAAAATCAGACAAATCCGAACAGTTCCTGCGGTAGCGAATAAATTGGGAGAAAGGGAGACTATTCCAAAGACCCTGCGGATGTGCACTAGAATAGTGCAACAATGTGTTACGATCCGTGGGTTTCCGATATACTGACGTCTCCCACCCATGCCCACCTTTCCGTACTACAACATCCAAAAACACTATCTCCTCAAAGCAGAAAACACTAGTGAACTGTATATTAGCCTCACAACCATTCAACCACCGCACAAACGTCTGGAACTCCGCAGCCGAACCGCGCCAGAGAACAAAAATGTCATCAATGAACCTACACCACAAACAAATGTGGGAAGAAAATGGAGATTGAGCCACCCATTTCTTCTCATACTTCCCCATGTAAAGGTTAGCCACAGAGGGGGCACAGGTGGCCCCCATGGCAACACCAGCCAACTGATGATACAAGATGTCTTCAAACTGAAAATAATTATCAAAAATGGCCAGCTGAGCAGGCCGCCTAACAAATACAACCATCTCAGGAGCCAAATCACCCCTCCGTCGTAAACACTCTTCAACCACAACTACTGCATCTGCCTGGGGGATGGAGGTATATAATGAGGCAACATCCAGAGTGGCTAACAAAATGTCAGGAGATCTGGCCAAAATTGAATGGGTCTCTAAGATATTCAAAAAATGCATAGTGTCCCTAATATAAGCTGGAATCTCCACTAACAGAGGTCTCAAAAAAGAACATAAGAACATAAGATATGCCATACTGGGTCAGACCAAGGTCCATCAAGACCAGTATTCTGTTTCCAACAGTGGCCAATCTAGGTCATATGTACCTAGCAGTTTCCCCAAGAGACACAAGTTCCACAATGCTTGTACTGGGTCAAGCATTGATATCTTCGGTCACTTCTTAATAATGGTTTATGGACCTTTCCTCCAGGAACTTGTCCAAACCTTTTTTAAACCCAGCTACACTAACAGCCTTTACTACATCCTCCGGTAACAAATTCCAGAGTTTGATTACACGTTGAGTGAAAAAATATTTTCTTTTATTAGTCTTAAATAGTTTACCCTGTAGCTTCATTGCATGTCCCCTAGTCTTTCTATATTCTGATAACGTAAACAATCGATCTACGTTTACCCGTTCCACTCCGTTCATTAATTTATAGACTTCTATCATATCTCCCCTCAGCCGTCTCTTTTCCAGGTTAAAGAGCCCTAACATTTTTAGCCTTTCCTCATAGGAGTATCCTTCCATCCCCTTTACCATTTTGGTGGCTCTTCTCTGAACCTTTTCTAAAATCGCTATATCCTTTTTAAGATACGGCGACCAGAATTGCACACAATATTCAAGGTGCGGTCTCACCATGGAACGATATAGAGGCATTATAATATCTTTTGTTTTATTTTCCATTCCTTTCCTTATCATACCTAGCATTCTATTTGCTCTCTTGGCTGCCGCTGCACACTGGGCCGAGGGTTTTAACATGGTATCCACAATGACGCCTAAATCTTTTTCCTGGGTGGTGGTTCCTAATGTGGAACCTTGCATCGTGTAACCATAGTTTGGGTTGTTCTTCCCTAGGTGCATAACCTTGCACTTGTCCACATTAAATTTCATCTGCCATTTTGATGCCCAGTCTTCCAATTTAACAAGATCCTCTTGCAATTTTTTACAATCCTCTTGGGTTTTAACAACTTTAAATAGTTTTGTGTCATCTGCAAATTTGATAACCTCACTCGTTATTCCACTTTCCAGGTCATTTATGAATATGTCAAAAAGCAGCGGACCCAGCACAGATCCCTGGGGTACACCACTATTCACCTTTCTCCATTGGGAAAATTGGCCATTTAGCCCTACCCTCTGCTTTCTATCTTTTAACCAGTTCCTGATCCACAATAGTACACTGCCTCCTATCCCATGACTCTTTAGTTTTGCCAAAGGTCTCTGATGAGGGACCTTGTCAAAGGCTTTCTGAAAGTCCAGATACACAATATCAACCGACTCACCTTTGTCCACCTGATTATTCACTCCTTCAAAAAAACATAACAGATTAGTAAGACAAGATCTTCCTTGTCTAAAGCCATGTTGGCTGTCTCCCATTAGGTCGTGACTATCTACATGCTGAGTAATTTTATTCTTTATGATGGTTTCTACCATTTTTCCCGGTACTGACCTCAGGCTCACCGGTCTGTAGTTTCCCGGATCACCCCTGGAACCCTTTTTAAAAATTGGTGTTATATTGGCGATCCTCCAATCTTCAGGTATTAGAGATGATTTTAATGATAGTTCACAGATTACTAATAGCAGGTCTGCAATCTCATATTTCAGTTCTTTCAACACCCTTGGATGTATTCCATCCGGCCCAGGTGATTTGCTACTCTTCAGTTTATCTAATAGTTGTAAGACATCTTCCCGATGTATCGATATTTCCTTCAATTCTTCCGCACCTTTAAATACCACTTCAGTCATGGGTAACATCCCTACATCTTCCTCAGTAAAGACCGAAGCAAAGAATTCATTCAGTCTCTCCGCTATCGCCTTGTCACCTCTTAGTGCTCCTTTAACCCCTTTATCATCTAATGGACCAACTGACTCTCTCACAGGTTTTTTGCTACGAATGTACTTGAAAAGGTCTTTATTTCGTGTTTTTGCTTCCGCAGCAAGCTTCTTCTCAAATTCTCTCTTTGCCTGCCTTATCAATGCCTTGCATTTGACTTGCCAGTGCTTGTGCTGTTTCCAGTTTTCGTCATTTGGCTCTTTTTTTCCATTTCCTGAAAGATGCTTTTTTGGCAACAACAGCCTCTCTGACCTCACCTTTAAACCATGCTGGCAGTTTTTTGGACTTCCTTCCACTTTTCTTAAAGCGTGGAATACAGCTGGTCTGGGCTTCCAAGATAGTATTTTTCAACAACATCCAAGCTTGATGTACGTCTTTAACCTTTGCAACTGCTCCTTTTAGTTTTTTCTTAACTGTTTTCCTCATTTTATCATAGTCTCCCTTTCGAAAGTTAAAGGGTAGTACTGTGGATTTCCTTACTATCCCTCCTCCACTAATTAAATCAAAGGCAATCATGCTATGATCACTATTGCCAAGTGGCCCCAACACCCTTATCTCTTGCACTAGATCTGGTGTTCCACTAAGGACTAGGTCTAATATGGCTTCCCCTCTGGTCGGTTCATGAACCAGCTGCTCCAAGAAGCAGTCATTTATTTCATCTAGGAACTTTATCTCCCTAGCATGTCCTGCTGTGACACTGACCCAGTCGATGCCGGGGTAATTGAAATCACCCATTATTATTACTGCACTGTAACTTTTGCTAGCTTCCTTGATTTCTTTGAGCATTTCATCATCCATTTGTTCATTCTGGCCAGGCGGACGATAGTACACCCCCACTGCCATCGCCTTCCCCTTTTTACATGGAATTTCAATCCATAGAGATTCTACAGAAAATTTTATTTCTTGCAAAACTTTAATCCTATAAAAACAGAAAGGGGTTCCAGCACCGTGCCCCTAGTGGACACGATAGGATGACCCGGCGGGCACTGGAAATTTTTATGCACTTTGGGTAACAAATAAAACTTGGTGACTGAAGGGCTTCGGACGTTCAAAAAAGAATATTATTTTTTCGAAATCAATTTAGAAGTAAGAGCTGCAGTGGTGAGATCCTGGATACTTCTTTGCAGGTCAATAGTGGGGTCTGCAGACAAGACCTCATAAGTAACAACATCAGAAAGTTGACGATGTGCTTCCTGCAAATAATCCTCTCGAGCCCACACCACCACTGCACCTCCCTTATCAGCATTCCGAATTACCAAATTGGAATTAGCCCTCAAATCAGCTAATGCTAAATCAGCTAATGCTAAATCAGCTAATCAGCTAAGGGAACAACATGAACAATATTCCACAAAGCAAAGATGGTACAACGGCTCAGACCACTCATCGACCCACAGGACTTCAGAACAGTCATGCAGGCTATGACGCTCCCCCACCTGGACTACTGTAATGCAATTTATCATGGACTACCTGCCACCCACACCAATCCCCTACGGACTGCCTTAAACACCACTGCAAGAATCATCCAGAAGGCTAAAAAACACGATCACATCACCCCAGTCCTGAGAGAACTTCACATACTGCCTCTCAAAGCAAGGATTAAATACAATTCTCTCCTACTTATCCACAAAGTACTCCATCAAACGCAGACTTCCCAACTCCGGAATCTACTACTTCAGCCTACCCTCAACAGACCAACCCAACAGACCACCAGCAACACTCTCACTATCCCCCACGAACGAACTAAGTTCAATCAACAAACCTGTAATAGAGCATTTGAACTGTACACGCTCTCCCTCTGGAACTCCCTTCCGAACCATATCCGAAAAAACACCTCTCCACATTCCGGAAACAGTTAAAAACCATCCTGTTTCATGAATATCTTGGATCTGAAACAGACATCTCTCATTGACTGCTCATCCAGAAACTCTGACCTAACCCCTCTGCTACCAACTAAAAGACTTACATCAACTGTCTAGTTCTGTTACTTTCTGTTAAGAACATCAATGTTGGCCCCCCTAGTGACGGCTGTTTTGAAAACTAAAGGAAAAACTTCCCATGGAGGTTCAAGCAGGAGATAGCTGAGAGAATACCAGAGGCTGGTTACAGGGTGCTGGGCAGCACTGAACAAGAACCAGGTGGTTGGTGCCACGGAGGTATTCATGCAGGCAGACGGAAGGAACCTGTGAGAGGAAGTCTCCCTGAGAACAGGTACCGGGAGGGCAGTAACTATTATCAAAGGGATACTTACCTGCCCAAAGAGAAGCATACTGTAAAAGGGAGTAGAAGGCTTGCCTGGGGAAAAAGCCACGCTAAGTTTCCGTGCTTAGAAAGCGCCGGGGGAACCGAGCCAAAGGACAGGCTAATTCCTTGTAATAGAGGGAACTTTGAAAGGGCGAGTTTCCCATACACACAGCTAGGAGTGTGTGGCCCTCTGGAGGAAAACTCCACTATATACGGTAACCTTCCAATTCACCCTGATAGAGAGGGGGAGAGAAGCCTTTGGAAAGGAGAGGAGGGTTTTTGCAACAATGAGATGAGTTACAACCATTCTGAAGATAGCTACGGGGAAAACTATGAGGACATGGAATGTGACTTTTGTGGGGAAAGTCCTGAGGAGTTCCAAATGGAGTGTGCACTAATGTTCTCAGATAACATTTCCTCTCTATGCTGATTTGTTTAAAACAGAAATCCGTTGAGGGAAACGGATTGTGAAGAACTCACTTGTGTAAAGTACAAGGACTGTTTTACCTTTTTGGATTGGCTGAAGATAAGCACCTTTTTGTTAACAGTAGTTCATTTTCATTTGTACCAGAAAAATATGGTTTATTTCTTTTGATTCTTATGTGCAAATGTTCACCCGGAAGGGAAATAAAATACCTCTTTTTGAAAAGCCTGGCTACTCGTTTGCAACTACCTTTTTGATTAGCTAGTGGGACTACAGATCCCAGGGGGCATTGTAAAGTCCCGGCTATATTAAGAAGAGGCCCCACTGAAGCTCCCTAGGCTTCCGCCTATAAGAGTGAGTAGGTGGGTGACAAGTGGAGGCTGGTTCAGAAGTGTACCTAGAGAGAGTTTTTTTTTTTTATTGAAAGGCTTCCAAAAAATACATAGATACATAAACCACAAAGATCTTCAAAGAGAATGCAACAGTAACAGCATAACTTCAGATCCCAATAGTATTCAACAATATGCCTTCATTTTTGCAGTTTTAAGATAAGGAAACGGGGAGCAACAACCCCCCCAACCTCCCTTCCCCCCCCCTCCCAGAACCTCCCTAGCCCAGGACCCCCCTCCCTCCCAACCTCCCAATCCCCCCAACTATGGCTTGCTAGTGCTTAAGCACGGGAAGATGGTGAGCAAGAGGCACACACAGGGGGCAAGCTCCCTTTAAAGTATGCGTATTCCCCGCCTCTCATCCAGCACAGTCACGCACCATAACGAGAGACAAAGGGTGCCCACACCAACTCAAAGCGCGCCAAGCGCATCCTACTGACAGCTACCCCTCGCTCCATGGTATACATATCCCACATCCGTTCCAACCAAGCCTGAAAGGAGGGGGCCAAGGCACGCTTCCAGGCTGTTGCAAGGGATAATCTGGCTGCATTCAGGCCATGGCGGAGTAGAGCGAGCTGCAGAGCCCGTGCACCCGGCACCGAGGCCCCAAACAGGAAAATCCCCGGATCCCAAGGGATACTCACTCCCAGAAGCAATTGCAGCCGGAATTGTATACCCCTCCAAAAGGCGCGAATGCGGGGGCAAGCCCACCAAATGTGCCCCAGGTTACCCTGTTGCCCACAATTACGCCAACAGAGGTCCACCGCCCCAGGATATATACGTGCGATCCGTGCCGGGGTCATGTACCAACGGTACAGTATTTTATAATTAGTTTCACGGGCATTAATCGCTACCGCACTCTTCCACAGGTGTGTTTCCGCCCTCTCCCACTGTTGCTCAGTATAGGAGAGGTTCAAGTCAGAGTTCCAAAGTTCCCTGTGCCTAGTAGAACACGATTGGGACCCCTGCAAGTGGGCATACAGGGTTGCCACGAGTCCCTTAGTGGTGGTGCACCCCTCAAGGTAACGTTCCAGATCCATCAGGTCCCGAGCAACCTGGGGCCGAACAAGCTTGGATCGAACCCAGTGTGTCACTTGCGTATATTGATAGAGATGCCTGGCCGGAATGTCAAATTCATCTTGTAACGCACAAAAAGATTGTAATCGACCGTCATCAAAGAGTTGTCCGACCCGACTAAGGCCATGATGTCCCCACTGCCGAAAGACTGTATCGCTTAGCCCCGGTGGGAAAGAACCGTTGTCTACTATAGGGGCTAAAGGGGTTAAGTCCATATCTCGAGACCGAAAGTGCTGGTCCCAGCAACGGAGGGTATGAAGAACATAGGGGTTACTGGTGCATTTACCACGCCGAAGTTTTGGATCAAGCCACAGCCAGTCTCCTAATCCCGCTCCCCCTGCCAAGCTCATTTCCAGTTGTACCCATCGCTTAGTGCTATCAGCAATCATCCACTCCACCCCCGCCCGACATTGCACCGCCGCATAATACCAGTGCAAGTTAGGCATGCCCATACCTCCAGAACGCGTACGGGCATAGAGAACATGTCGCGCTAATCTCGGGCGACGATAATGCCATATGAATTTCATAAGCAGCTGCTGCCAGGTCGCCAAAGTGGCCCACGCAATGGGAAGCGGTAGAACCTGAAAAAAATAAAGAAAGCGGGGAACGACCACCATCTTGACTACGGCTATACGCCTGAACCAGGAAAGGAGCAGGCCATTCCAAACCTCCAGGTCCCGCCGAATCTGACGAAGCAGGGGATCATAATTGGCCTTAAAGAGGTCCGCCCGCTCCACAGTCAAATGCACCCCTAAATAACGTAGGGCTCCGGACACCCACCGAAGAGGATAAGCCGCTTGGAGCTCCGCACAAACCACCCCGGGGACCCCAACATTCAAGATCTCCGATTTAGTGTAATTAATTTTGAAACCGGATACCCGAGAATAGTTTTCGAACAACTGCATCGCAACTGGAAGGGAAGCGGACGGATCCACCAGGGACAATATGATGTCATCCGCAAAGAGCGCAATCCGATATTCTGCAGGGCCAATGCGGACCCCCTGCAATCCTGGATGTTCTCGAAAGGTCTGAGCCAAGGGTTCCATCGCAAGTGCGAAGAGCAGAGGCGAAAGAGGGCAACTCTGTAGCGTGCCCCTCTCCAGAAAGAAGTGTCTCGAGTGTCCCCCATTAATCCGAACGCACGCCTGGGGCATCTGATAAAGACTACGAACCCAACGGATATAATTAGAGCCAAAGCCCAATGTCTCCAGAACACACCATAGGTCAGTGATGGCTAACCTTTTTGAGCCCGAGTGCCCAAACTGCCGCACAAAACCAAAGAATTTCCTCAAAGTGCCAGCACGTCAATTAAACCTTAACAACAAGATTTTAGTATCTAAAAACTCTTTATAAAGTTGCCTGAACTATGTAACATCATTTGTAAAGGTTGGAATCTTTGTATTGTCAGAGAATCAATTTGATTCACAATTCTTTGGTTTTCATTTCAATTTATTGGCAATTTATAATGTTTTAATGATTTCATTCAATTTAGAAACAGGAAGGCAATAATTAAACTGGGAACCACAAAAGCCAAACTTGGAATGTACAACAACACTGTAGAAATAAAACTATAAATTAATTTCCTCTTGTACCAAACAAAGCACAGACGTTAATGATGCACATTTCCCAGAGGTTTCATATTCCAGTTAATAAATTCAAAATAAAGAGATATTTCTACCTTTTGTGCATTTTTTTTCAGTTGCAATTGCTCCAGCCACTTTCTTCTGGTTTCTTCATGTTTTCTGCTAACTGTCCATCGTCTGCTGTCCATTTGTTCTTTCTTCTCTCTTCTAGTTTTTTTTTCCATTCTCTCTCTCTACATCTGCTTTAACATACTAATCTTTCTCCTTTTGCTCTTTCCTCATTCCTATTTCATCCACACAAATTTTACCCCTCCATCCTCAATCCCCACTTACTCTCCCAATACCAGGCCAATTGTAGATTTTTCATCCCTCCCACACAAAATATTTTTCCCCTCTCCATTTTACTCTCCCAGCCCCATCCCATTCTAATCCTCCCCCAACATCAGCTCCCTTCTAGTTCCAGTCTCACCCAGCATCCATTCCCTTCTAGTCCATGCATCAGCCCATTTCCCGTCCTAGCCCACCATCAACCTATTTCCAGTCCTAGCTGCCCCATCCATTTTCAGTCTGAGTCCCTTCATCAGCTCATTTCCAATCCTAGCCCCCCATCAGCCCACTTCTAGTCATTTCCTAGCCCCATCATCAGCCCATGTCAAATCATAGCTCCCCTCCACTCAGTCCAATTCCAGTCCAAGCCCCCCCCCATGAGCCTACTTTCAGTTCTAGCCCCTCCATGAGTCCATTTCAATTCAAGCCCCCACCACAGCCCATTTCCAATCTTAGCTCCCCCCAACAGCCCATTTCCAGTCCTATCCTAGCTGCTCCATCAGCCCATTTTCAGTCCTAGCTCCCTTCCCTCACAGCCCATTTCCATTCCAAGCTCCCTCCCCATCAGCTATTTGCAATTCAAGCCTCCCCTTCCACTCAGCCCATTTCCAGTCATAGCAACCCCCCAACCTATTACCAGTCCTAGCCCCCCATCAACCCACTTCCAGTCCTAACCCCCCATCACCCCATTTTCAGTTTAAGCCCCCCCTAGAACCCATTACCAGTCCTAACCCCCCCATCAGCCCACTTCCAGTCTTAACCCCATCAGCCCATTGCCAGTCTTAACCCCATCAGCCCATTGCCAGTCCTAACCCCCCCATCAGCCCACAGCCCATTACCAGTCCTAACCACATCAGCCCACCTCGTCCTAACCCCTCCCCATCAGCCCATTTCCTGTCCTAGCCCCCCCCCATAGCCCATTATCAGTCCTAACCACCCCCCATAGCCCATTAGCAGTTCTAACACCCCCATCACCCCATTTCCAGACAGCCCCCATCAGTCCACAGCCCATTACCAGTCCTAACCCCCCCAGCCCATTAGCAGTCCTAACAGCCCCCCCGCCCATTAGCAGTCCTAACAGCCCCCCCACCCCCCCCGCCCATTAGCAGTCCTAACAGCCCCCCATAGCCCATTAGCAGTTCTAACCCCCCCATCACCCCATTTCCAGACAGCCCCCATCAGTCCACAGCCCATTACCAGTCCTAACAACCCCCCCCAGCCCATTAGCGGTCCTAACCCCCCCCCCACCCCATTAGTGGTCCTAACCCACCCCCCCCCCCAGCCCATTAGCGGTCCTAACCCCCCCCACCCCCCCTAGCCCATTAGCGGTCATAACCCCCCCACCCCCCCTAGCCCATTACCGGACCTAACCCACCCCCCCCCAGCCCATTAGCGGTCCTAACAGCCCCCCCAGCCCATTCGCAGTCCTACCCCACCCACCCCTAGCCCATTAGCAGTCCTAACAGCTCCCCCGCCCCAGCCCATTAGCAGTCCTAACAGCCCCCCCGCCCCAGCCCCAGCCCCAGCCCATTAGCAGTCCTAACAGCCCCCCCGCCCCAGCCCCAGCCCATTAGCAGTCCAAAAAAAAAAGCTGGCTCTCTGGCTGCTGCTGCTGCCGCCGTGGCAGAATGCAGTGTCCCGCGGGGCCCCCTCTGCGCCGGCTGAGCCCTCTGCCCGGCTTTCAGATTCGCGAAGGGAGAGTGTCTCTCCCTCGCGTCTCTGTTAAGCCCGCAGGGGCTAATGGGAAATTTCCCTGAGTGGTGCAGGTCTTACCTGTCTGGAAGATGGCAACACGTACGAGCAAATGGAACCACATCTGAGCCATTCCTACAAAGTCAAGGAGTCCCTCAAGGATCCTCCCTATCGTCTCTTATGTTTAACATTTATATCCAACCCATATGTAACATCATTAGACACTTTAATGTGAGTTGCATGATTTACGCCGACGATGTCCTACTTTACCTGCCAATATCCCTGGATTGCCCAGACCTCACCCCACTAACTAAGTGTTTCAATGCAGTATCCGAATGGCTCCTCTCTCAAAATCTGCGCATCCAACATAAGAAAACAGAGGTCCTATTCATCTCTAGAAATCTTGAGTTTATTCCACCTAACCACTTGGAAGTAGACAACGCCAAGCTGCAAGTAAAATCAGCCATACGATACCTCGGAGTCACATTGGATCAGAAGCTCAACATGAAGCAGCACATAGCAAAAACAGTAAGAGCGATCTACTTCAAGATCAGATCCCTCAGACACATACGCCCGCTACTCGAGCTGAGTGACTTCCGTACCATCTACCAAGCCCTCATCATCCCTCATTTTGATTATGCAAACGCCATCCTACAAGGTCTCCCCCAAGCAACCTTACATCCCTTACAACTCGCCATGAACAGCGCTGCGCGAATCCTTTTAGGAGCACCAAGGAGAGAGCACATCACACCCCTCCTGATGCAGCTGCACTGGCTCCCCATCCAAGCCAGGATTAACTTCAAGATCTTAGTGATGACATTCAAGGCCATCAATGGGTTATACTCTTCTTCAATATGTGACCTCATACAACAACCCATGCCCAACAGGATAAGAAGAACTGCTGCAACCAACATGCTAGCAATACCAAAAGCTATGACAAGATGCGCCATATCAACTTCAAATAGAGCCTACAGCCTGAGCGCCCCAAGCCTCTGGAACTCCTTACCACCACACATCAGAGCTATCCCCAATTTGAGCCAGTTCAGGAAGGCCTTAAAACACCTCCTCTTTATTAAATACCTCACAGCCTCCCTCGAACCCCAGCCACCAGGTACGAACAACACACAATGACCCCATCTCACTTATATACAGTTACCAATTTCAGTATCCCATTTGTGTACATAGTTTACCAATTTCAGTATTCCATTTATGTACATAGTTTCCCCCGTTATCCAAGCTGATTGCTCCTGTTCATTGTAATGACCTGACTCTTGTTCATTGTCGGATTCTGTTTTGTTTTATGTAAACCGCGCTGATCGTAAATAGTGCGGTATATAAGAAATGTAAAATAAATAAATAAAATAAATAAACCCCTCGCGTCTAAAGGGGCTGATGGGAAATTTCCCATTAGCCCCTGCGGGCTTAACAGAGACGCGAGGGAGAGACACTCTCCCTTCGCGAATCTGAAAGCCGGGCAGAGGGCTCAGCCGGCGCAGAGGGGGCCCCGCGGGACACTGCATTCTGCCGCGGCGACAGCGGCAGCAGCCAGAGAGCCAGCTTTTTTTTTAATGTAATTTTGAGGAAAGCAGAATGTTCTTTGCGCGGGGCCCCCTGAAACGCAGGGCCTTGTGCAAGAAACATTCTTGCTCAATGGACGGGCCGGCCCTGGACACCAGCACACTCACCTCCCGCCGCGCCGCATATCTTAATTGCGGACCTTCCCGCGTGCCAGCTGCAAGGCCTTCGCGTGCCACAGCTGGCACGCGTGCCATAGGTTCGCCATCGCTGCCATAGGTATTCCCAGTCGACCCGATCAAAAGCTTTTTCTGCGTCAATCCCCACCAGCAGGGCTGGTTGTGGTTCCCGTTGGGCTACGTGAATGACCTGCAACATACGCCTAATGTTATCTGCGGCCTGGCGACCTGGCACAAATCCAACCTGATCTGGATGAACCAAGCCCGGAAGGACCCGATTCAAGCGCGCAGCCAGCACAGAGGCAAATATTTTAACGTCAACATTTAACAGGGAAATGGGGCGGTACGACGCCGTATCGTGTAGTGGTTTACCAGGTTTGGGTATCATCACTATCAATGCCTCACGTTGGGACGATGGTAGAGAGACCCCCCCCCCCCCAAGACCTCATTGAACAAGATAGTCAAGGTTGGCGCTAATTGTGCCCGAAACTTCTTATAATATTCTGCTGGGAAGCCATCACTACCCGGCGCACTGCCAGTTTTCAGTCGCCGGATCGCATTTTCCACTTCATCTACCGTTAATTCAGAATCTAACTGAGCTCCGTCAGGGTCAGAGAGATGCGGCAGAGCAATCCCCTGCAAATAGTCCTGTACACGATCCCGATCAAAGGGCTCTGCCTTATAGAGCAGTTCCAAGTAGTCAGCAAAGAGATCACGTATCTCCCGGGAAATAACCCTCTTCCGTCCCCCAGAGTCGCGCAGTTCGCGAACCACTCTCGCGGACTGCTGTTGCCGAAGACGCAGGACTAGGAAGCGGCTGGTTTTATTCCCATGCTCATAAAAAGTTTGCCGTAATTTCCGGCGTTTATTATCTAATTCTTTCTGCAAACACGCATCCAAGTTGGCTCGAACAGTCCGCCATTGACGCAGAACCTGACGCGAACCAGTCCGGGCGTGTTCCAAACCTAGGGGAGTAGACTCCTTCACCAACTGGTCGTGGTCATGCGTCCACATTTTGCGCGTGCGGGCTGCCTCAGCCATGAGTTGACCTCAAGCCGTAGCCTTATAAGCATCCCACACCGTGGGGAGGGGAACGTCCCCAAAGTTGTTAAGCTCAAAGAATTCAGTGATAAAACGGACATGGTCCTGCACTGCATCCTGCCGCCGTAGGAACCTCACATCTAAGCGCCAAAGACGTTGGTGCTCGCTGTACAATCCGGCCGGAAGAGCAAGCCAGCACGGGGCATGATCTGACCAAGTCAGCGTTCCATGTCCAGCCTTCACTCTCCCGTCCATCAGGCGCTGATCCAGTAGAAAATAGTCAATGCGAGTGTGAACCTGATGGACCGGAGAGTAGTACGTATAGCCTCTCTCCCCCCCATGGATGTCCCTCCAGACATCCCGTAAACCTAGATCTAGCATAAAGCGTTGAAGGGCTCTTGCCGAGCCCCCCACTCTCCCCCCAGCGTGACCTGTGGAATCCAGGTGGGGCACCAAGTGCGTGTTACAATCCCCCCCCCAGAACAATGGGACCCTTTGCAAAATCCGCCAGTAAGGCTTTCAATCATGTAAAAAAGAGCCCCTGACCTGTATTGGGCGCGTAGACATTAGCTAAAGTTAGCAAGTGTCCTTCTAAGCGGATATTCAAAAAAAGCCACCGCCCCAGAGTATCTCGCTTTATCTCCTCTATCTGTAGAGAGAGGCTCTGGTGGAATAGTAAGGCCACTCCCCGCTTCTTCTGTCCCTGCGCATCTGAGGCCACCCGCACCTCAGTGTACGGGGACCTCTTTAGCCAGCCCTGCTTACAATTCTGAAGATGGGTCTCCTGTAAGTAAACAATGTCCCCCTGCAAAGTGCGCAATTCTGAAAACAGCAGTGACCATTTCCTTGGGGAATTAAGACCCTTAACATTTAAAGAGATAAAGCGCACCATTGGTATTTACAATCTAGACCCTCTTATCCTCCACCCGGAAGATCCCGGTGACGTCTTCCCCCCAGCAAGCCCAGAGGATTAGTTAGCCGGGCCCACCTATTCCACCCTCCAGAAATAAGAGCCATAGTCCCTCCTCCCAAATCCAAGCATACCCACCAGTTCCAAATGAAAAAACCCTCCCTCCAACCCAAGCCCCCCCCTTCCCGTCAATACCACCTGCCTGTCAAAGTTAATACAGGACACGGTAAGTTGACCACAAACCCCGTTCCCCCAAAACCCCACGAAGCAACAATTCAACCTCAACATATAGTAACATTCCCCCCACTACTCCCCCACCCACCCTGAGTCATCAATCCCATCATGCCTCCCCATCAAGACAATATCATCATCAAAACATTTGCAGGTCATCCGCCGCCCCCTGTGCGTGGCGGAGTGTGGGCCCAAGCTGCTCCTTGTCAATGGCCAATAACTCAGTAAGAAATATTACAAAAACAGGAGGGGGGGAAGACAATCAAAAAGAAAACAGCCAAGTACCAATGGCCGGTCATTCCACCACTTGTCCAGAGTTCAGGAGACCCACAGAGTCAGGCTCCCGAAACACTAAGAAAAGCTCTACATTTACACACAGAGAAAAAAGAGAAAAAAAAAAAAGGGGGAATCAAGCGGGCTTGCCCACTCGAGTCCACTTGGAGTGCTGGGGCTTAGGGGGCGGCGGGTGAGGCTGAGCATTATCATCAACTAGTCCCGCCTGGCGAAGAGCTCGCCAAGCTTCAGTATAGTCTTTTGCTGAGATCTTTTTGTTGCCCAAGAGAAAGTTCATCCTAAATGGAAAGGACCAAGAGTAGCGAATCCCCTTGCTGTTCAGGACCGTTGTAACTGGTTTCATCTCTCTCCGGCGTGCCAAGGTGAACGTCGAAAGGTCTTGGTAGATGGACACTGTCGCGTCCTGGAAGCGAACCGCTTTTTTCTCCCGGCCTTGACGTATAAGCATCTCAGCATCAGAGTATCGCAAAAATCTCGCAATGACATCACGAGGTTGGTTGTTGGGAGGTTTTCCCAGGGCACGGTGGACTCGTTCTATTTCCATCCCAGAAGCATGCTCAGCCAGGTCCTCTGCCGGGAGCAACTCCGCTATCAACAGCTTAAGCACAGTTGGCAAATCTTCTCCGCCCCCTACCGCTTCTGGAATTCCGCGAAAACGCACGTTATTGCGTCGGGAGCGGTTTTCAATGTCGTCAATTTTATAAGTCAGTTCCATTGCTTGCGCTTGTTGCCGGTCCAGTGCACATTGTAAATCCATCAGAATTCCATCATGATCAACCATTTTGGTCTCCATGTCCTCTACTCGGGCTCCCAACTCTTTGATGTCGGTCCGGAGTTCTGCGACATCTTTCAACAGCTCCTCCCGTAGCGAGCGAAATTCATTGGCTAACTCCGCAAAGCCTTTACGGAGTTCCTGCTTGATTTGAGCAGAGGAGAGTTGTTTGTGGGAGTCCAATTCCTCTTCACTTACAGTCTCATCATCACTACCTGTTGGAGGAGAATGTTCACGTGGGCTGCTTGGGGCCCCAGACTTGCTCTGCAGTCGCTGGGAGGAACACATCCCTTCCCGAATTTCAGAATTTTTAGCTTTGGCAGCCATCCCACTGGGCCACCCGTATCACACAGTGTTGGGAGAGAGATACCGCCAATGTCAGCAAGGGCAAAGACACCAGGGAGATAGCGGTGCTCAGAACCTCACAGGCCCGCCAAGCAGTCACTGCCACACAGTGTTGGGAGATATATAGAGTCAATGTCCGCAAAGCCCAGGGTACTGGAGAGACAGCGGGGCAATGAGATGGAAGCTGCTCCTGGCCTTCCTGAAGGGGCGAGCCGCCGGAGATGATGCTCAGAGTGCTCTGCAGAGCTATGTGAAGATAGTGCACTAAGGGCCCACAACTGTCCGATGTTAGGCTCCGATGACAGTTCTGAAGTTAAGGAGAACGCAGAGACATTTTAACAGGGCCTCCGGGATCCACGCTGAGGAGCCGAGGCCTCGGCGGGGCACTGGTGAGCTAATAAGTACCACCGTCTCCGACGCCGTTTATAATCCCGAAGGTATGAGAAAAAGGATTTAACCCTCGTACTTACCCCCCTCAGGGGGATTCACACTGGCGGGAGAAGACGATGAGCATCAGCAATTGCCACACGGGTTCCAGGCCTGCTCCTCGGCTCCGTAATCAGGGCTCCGGCTCCGCGCTCAGGCGCCCCCACCTTGGGTACAGTGCTCCACCTGGTAGTGGATTGCCTCACGGCCTCCGACCCGTCCCCCGGGGCCCAGCAACACAGCCTAAAAAGAGTCCGCGTAGGTCACTGGAGTCTGCTATGGGGTCAGTCAGGCCTGGAACATGCGTCAGGGAGAGGCACGCAGCAGCAGGCCGCACTCTGGGGACGGACTCCGCGGCTTCTCAGCCGCCCGGGATCTTGCTGAGCAATTTAACCCGACTCCGGAGGGCACCGCTTGCCTGTGCTGACCCAGGGCAGGTAAAGATGGGGGATTTTGCAGCTGTTAGCGCGTGTTTGCTGAAGTTTTGGGGTGATGGGGACGGAGCTCAGTTAGGATGCGGCCATCTCTCAGCGGGCTCACGAGCGCCCCCCCCCTTAGAGAGAGTTTTAAGCATGTCAGAGTGCTGCTTGATTATGGTAGCAGTTTCCTACACCTTATTTCTTAAGAAATTGTCTCCATGGCATGCATAGAAAATCAGAGAGCTGCTCCTGAACACTACCCTGCAAGTCTGAGGCCCAGAATCATGAGAGTCTCCAGATGCCAATGGTAATAGTGGAGGCTCTCGATACTGTATTGAAAACATCATATTTTGCACGTATAATGTATTTTCCACACTCTTTCCCCGTCTCATGACTCACCCCCCATACAATAAAAAACCTGCCCAGCCAGTTGGACCTAGGTGGCCCCTACCTCTGCAATCCATGGTGGTCCGGTGATGTTGGGGACTGGAGCAATCCTCCCTGCACCTGCCCCCATCCATAGTGCTCTGTAAAATGACACTGATCTCATGGGGCTTCCCCCTAGCATCCTGACGCTAGGTGCAACATTGCGAGACCAGAGACATTTTTGTTAGTGCCGGTGAATGGAACTGGAACAGTCTCCTGCCATATTCGCCTGAATTAACAAAAATGTCATCAGTCAGGATGCTAGTGTGCAGCATCGCGAGATTGGCACCATTTTACAATGCACTGAGGATGGAGCAGGAGCAGGGAGAACTGCTCCTGTCCCTGGTCCCACTAGACCACCATGGATTTGAGAGGTAAGGGATGGGGGATTAAGGGGGGTGATGGGGGATGGAAGGGACCACCTTGGTCTGACTGGCTAGCTGGGTTTTCTTATTGTATGGGGAGGTAGGAGGGGGGCCAAATAACTAGATGGGTGGATTGATGGAAAAGGGAGGTGGAAGGGGGACACCAACTGGCTAGCCAGACACTATTTTCTCAAGGTGGGGTTCCAGCCCCCTACCCCAGCACAGGTCCCAATGGGTTTGGGAGCTGTGCGGAGTTGGGGTGCTGGAACAGGGAATCAGGAAAGCTTTTGCTATCACGATGACGTGGATCACTTGATCCACAGCACTGGCAGCTTACAGTTGGAGGGGGGATTAAGGGGGGCCTTTGGGAGATATGACAGGTGCCGCTTCACTGTCGCTGTCAATTGTCAATGGATGCGAAGTGGCATCTGAGGCCCTGCTGCAGGTGATGCCATCTCAAGAGGTGACGCTATCTGCAGCAGCAAATGGGCTGATTTTGGCAGCCATCACGTAACAAGTTTTCATGCGGTGGCTGCCAAACATTGGTATGTCTACTCTCCACCCTGATCATACCTCACTGAATATACCACATGAAATGCAGATATCATTGGAAATTGCCTCCATATCTGTATTTCATCCATGGTAGCTGCTACTGCCAGGTGATATTTCAGTGTTAACTCCGAGATAGCAGCTACCGCAGTTTAGTAGACAGCTTCCTTATTGTTTTATAAAATAAGGTTGTTCAACAATGGTCCATTTTAGGTAATCAAACTTTCTACTTTTCCAACTACGTTATATTTAGCAATTCAATGAGAAAATGAAATTAAATTCAATGCATTTTCTTTTTACTGACCTGACTGAGATCTTAGCACACTTTTATTCCATTTTACAATAAAATAGAACTGCGATTATATAAAGTAATCAACATATAAAGCATTGCATTGTTAATCATCTTCTGGTGCTACAGCAGTTTGGATAGGTTAGTCTTATGGGTATGAATACTATTTGGCGGTAGCGGCTTCCGTGCGATATCAGAGCTGCAGCCCCATTGAAATCAATGGGGCCGTGGCTCAGATATCACATGGAAGGTGCTACCGCCGAATAGTAAACATACCACTTAGTGTATGTTTTCCTGCTTCAGTCATCCAGTACAGAAAGCACTCCAATGAAGAATGTAATTCAGTTGTGACCATATGTGACCGTCAAGGGGCAATGAAAGTCGGTAATAGTCAAAGAGGGACAAATCTTCCTCACCAAGAAAAAAAAAGAATTTGGCTATCTCCACAGAGAATTACATAAGTTTTTCTTGAACACAGGCATATTTGGTTTATATATGTCTATGTATAGATTTTCTGGCCTCATTTTGCTGACAGACATGTCACAGAAAAATAAAGCATCTAGTTATATACGGAGGTTAGAATACAAGGTAAAGAGAAAAAGATGCCTTGTATGGGAAGATGTTAAAAATGAGAAATCCTGTAACCGCTGAATTTTATTAAACTTACTTATCTTAATTTTATCTCCTTTCAATATTACTCACTTCTCTTGAGGCTGTTTTGACAGAACAATGTATTAGTAATTTACATTCAAGTAAGTACAACATGGCAGTTCTCATAACAATATAGAGAAGTAGAACATGTTAATCTTAGAAATGGTCCATGCCCTACTGAGAACTGGAGATCCTTTAACAAAATAAAGAATGTATTGAAGTCAAGGGAGTGCCAACTTATTCATTAAAAAGAGGTATAGATCAACTTTTGCACTGGCAGGGAGAAATTCTAAATGCTTCTTTGGACTAAGGCTATGTATCTGTGAGGTTAAAGGAGTCTGTTTATAAAAGGTTCCAAAAAAATGCATGCAGTGTTCTAGTTATCCAATTTCCAAGCCCCCCATAATCAAAAATAGAGTGAAAAATCTAAACATGTGAGCTAGCGTGTATGTGAATGTATTTATGTCGGAAGATCAGCCATGAGGTTAAATCGACCTCTCGAAGCTATACTTACATTTTGCTCAATTTTAATGAGCTCACATCGGAGCCATATATCATAGGTAAAAATCACCATAAATTAGTGCTACCTACATCAAAACATTAATTATAATACACTTACACGGAAACCGCAAGAAAATGGAAGCCCCCATAGTTAAAACCCGGGGCTTGAGAGCCAAAAACTGCCTCCGACGCATCTGAATAGAACGTGTGACATCTGGAAATATATTTATGGTCTGCCCGCAAAATTTAGATGACTTAGCCTTAAAAAAAAGCTTTTTTTTTTTTTTTTTTAAACTTTTATTTTCATTTTACAACAAGCAAAAGAAACAACACACCAAAGGAAACAAATACAAACATACAATAAGGAAAAAGCAACCCCAGTTACCCCCCACCCCTATGCTTCTTCTCTAAGCTGATAAGTATCATCATATAAGCGCTTACAAACAACAGTAAATCAAGATTGATGAAAACGTGACCAACAAGGTGGCCCGTAACGAAATTACATCAAGAGAATCTTCCAAAAAGGCGGTAATGTTTGTCACCGAAGGAACTATTTCGTCCAGTTCACCTTCTACAGGTTTTACTTTCTTGGAAGCGACGGGAATATAATAAATCTGCCGAACATCAACTGGGTCAGAGATGGCTAAAATTTCTTTCAAATATTTCTCCAAGAGAATCTTAGGAGACAATAATGATGTCTGAGGAAAATTTAAAAAATGAAGGTTACAGGCCCGAACAGAATTCTCCAAGGATTCTATTTTAGAATGCAGAATTAAAGAATCTTTAATTCCTATTACATTGACAGATTGAAGAGGAGAAACCTGGGACTCTAATTTCGCAACAGCCACATCTAACGTGGAAACTTTCTTATCCAGCTGCTGTAATGAAACAGCAGCCTCCTGAGTAAATTTACATAAGGAGCAAACAGCCACAGATACCTTAGTATCAATGCATTGTAAAGCTCCCCATAAATCTTTTAAGGTAATTTCAGCGTCCGGAAGCAGTACCGGGAGTTCCTTAGAACCCTCCAATGTAGCAAGGTGAACTGGAGTAGGTAAAATTACCAAGTCATCCATCTTGCGGGCATCCGAAAAAACTCCAGAAACATAATCATTCACTGGGACAGGGCAAGGAGGAGGGGGTCTCCCATCAGGACTCAGGGAGGCCCCCTCAGGGGAAGATTGTGCCAGAGGCTTGAGAACAAAATGCTTGTCCAGAGGACCGGCTGGTTTCACTGCGCCAGAACCGGCCTCCAGAGGTTTGGGCTGAGATTTAGCCTTGCGTTTACCCATATTAAAACTTTAAAGAACAGCAAGAGGTACAAAACGTAAACATTACTTGGCCATAAAACTGCCACAAACCTTAGCTATCTGCAAATCTCACCAATATGCTCACAAAACGCCGCAAGCGTCGCAGTGACGTCGAAGGGGCGTCAAAGGGGCAGATCTGCCCCTTTAGACACGCCCCTTCAAACACGCCATGCAATCGCGGAGAAGAAAAAGAAGCAAAATATAGCCCTCAAGGTCCCGTGTAAGTGTATTATTAACTATGATAATGCTTCATATATTTTTCAGGACGTGAATCATTTGGAGAAATTTCTGTTAGACAGGCAAAGCTTGGTTGGGGAAGGGGATGTTTGATTCAGTTACCTCCTATATTGTGGTCCTTATATGGACTTGTTTTCTTCCATATTATGGATAGTTTGTATAAATTTCTTAGGATGTATAGCAGTTGCGCTCTCTTAATGTGGGCTATTTTGTATTGCTCTCTTTCTAAATTTTCTGTTTGGTTGGTTTTGTATTTCTTTCTTTCCTGATACTGCCATTGGGAGCTAATTTTTCTTTGTACTAATTTTCAACAATGTATTTTGTTAAAACCTAATTAAAAAAAAAAAAAAAAACATTAATTATAAATGTATATGCAAGGGTCCAAACAGAAGGATCCTTTAGCCGGAGATTGGGCATTAACTGACTCATTTAAGGGTCCTTCAGTTTCCATGGATTGGTGATCCTCATTAACCAAAGCAGAGAAGGCATTATGCAGGGATATCTCTCGATGTATAGGATGTCTCTGCATTACAGGTCGCAATCTACCTGAGCCCACTGTGATCCATTTGTTCCTGGGATGTTTGATTCTTTGTGGGAGCGGTGGTGGATTTTGTTCTATTTGTATCCTAGAAGAGGTGTGTTTCATTGCAGCTAGTTCTTCCCTTAGTAGAGTCAATTTTTTATGCATGGCAGCTAGTTCTTCCCTTAGCAGAGTAAATTCTTTATGCATGGCTGCTGACTTGAGGCACAAAGGACAAGCTCTTAGGTTGCAAATGATTCATCTCAGAATGAAAGCACCACAGTTATTGCACCGAATATACGACATGCTGATTACAGATGCTACCATCTCTTTCTAATTTCAATATGGAGGGGAAAATAAACCAGAGTGGATTAAGAAAGATCCTCCCTGTAAAGTGTTGGCCAAAACATAATCAAACTTTGGAATTTGTTAACAGAGGATGTAGTAAAAGCTCTTAGTGTAGCTGGTTTAAAATAAGTTTAACAAGTAGAACCAGAACACTGGTCCTTTTAACCAAACACATACCAAACATTAAGATTGAAGCAGTCTCTATGTTATATCTCTGCTGGAAGCTGCTCTGGCAAAAGTCCTAAAAAGCAAATTCAGTATCACACACCTTTCCACTACCTTGTCCAAAGTAAGCAAGTTGGAAACCAGTTGATAAAGAGTAGCTACTCACCTGTAACAGGTGTTCTCCAGGAGCAGCAGGAATCAGTCCTCACTTATGGGTGACGTCAGCGCCGACGGAGCCCTCGCGGAGCAATTTTCCCCAGCTTTCGAAGAAAGCCTTTGGGAATTGCAGCGTGCATGCACGGTCCCCTTCCCGCCCAAGGGTGCCATCTTGCTCAGTCTGATGACATAGCGGAAAGACAGCAAAAAAGTTAGCAAAACAGAAAATAAGAATGACTGCAACTCCAAGGGGAGGAGGGAGGGTAGTGAGGACTGATTCCTGCTGCTCCTGGAGAACACCTGTTACAGGTGAGTAACTACTCTTTCTCCAGGACCAAGCAGGACGTCAGTCCTCACTTATGGGATTCCCGAGCTTAAGGCTACCGGAGACCTCAAGCCGAAAATATGAGCTCCCTCAAGCTCAACAGTACAGAAGGAAGGAATCTTCTCTGAATACGAATCCGGCCGGTAGCCCAACACCAGGGCCGGAGGGTAGGAGTTGCCTAGACCTCAAAGAGATTGTGGAGGACTGCCTGTCTGAAAGCACTGTCCCTGCGGGACTCCCTCTCTAGGCAGTAATGAGCCGCAAACGTCTGGCTTGAAGACCAAGTGGCGGCCCGGCAGATGTCTGCCAACGGAACAGAGCGGAGATGAGCCACTAACGCAGCCTTCGCCCTGACACGGTGAGCCGTGACTCGACTCTCTAAGGAGAGGCCGGCTGCCCCATAAGCCCAGGCGATACAGTCAGCTACCCAGATGGACAAAGTACGCTTAGAGACGGGTACCCCCAACCGATTGGGGTCAAAAGATACGAAAAGCTGGACAGCTTTTCTATGCTCTCGCGTACGGTCAAGGTAGAAGGATAAGGCTCTTCTACAGTCCAGTGTATGCAGAACAGTTTCAGCTCGGCTGGTATGCGGCCTGGGAAAGAAGGTCGGAAGAACCACCTCTTGATTGATGTGAAAAGGGGAGACTTGAACTTTTCCCGCTGCAGGAACTTGTTGAGGTTGCGCAAGTCCAGGATGGGTCTGAGGCCTCCTGTTCTTTTTGGTACCAGGAAGTACCTCGAATAAAACCCGTGACCCCACAGGTGTTGGGGCACTGGCTCCACAGCCTGTTCCTGGAGCAGACTTTGCAGCTCCTGAAGGAGTAAGTCCCTGTGCAGAGGGGGTCTTGGAGGCTCCCCCGGAAAGTAGGGAGGAGGCACCTGGTGAAAATGTAAGAGGTAGCCCTTTTGAACCACCTGCAGCATCCAGGAATCGGATGTTATGGCTGACCACCTGTGGGCAAAGTGGGTCAGCCGGCCCCCCGTGCTGAGCGAAAGCCGCGGAGGGGGAGAGGCTATGCCGGCATAGTCAAAACCCCCCACCCTGCTGAGCAGGGGCCTGTGTAGTGGGCTTGGGGGCCTTCTGCCTACGGGACCCATTACCCTGTCCCTTAGCCTGCTGGCCCTGATGGGGAGCTGCTGAGGCTTGATATTGTGGGTGGTGTTGTTTATAGGCAGACACCTTCCTCGGGTAAAAGGGCTTTTTCCCCGAGCCCTTCCTCTTCTGTGAAGGGGCAGAGGTCTTTCTGGATAGGCGAGTTCTGGTGAGAGTCTCGGACTCGAGTTCTGCAGCCTTTTCAGCCATGGGCTTGCCAAAGAGGTTTTCACCTCTGCAGGGGACATCGACCAACTTGTCCTGCACCCATGGCTCAAGGTCGGATGACTGAAGCCAAGCCTGACGGCGAGCACCGATGCCGGCTCCGGCTACTCAAGCCGACGCTTGGAAGCCATCGTAGGCTGCTCGAGAAATAAACTTCGAGCACTCTCGATTGCCAGTGGACAAGGCCTGAAACCTCTGCAAAGGTTCCTCGGAGAGACCAGCAGAGAACCCGGTAATTTCCTTTGCCAGGTCTCGAAGATACATGCCCATATATAGCTGGTATGTCTGGACTCGGCAAGCAAGCATAGAGCCCTGGAAGCACTTCCTACCGAGGGCATCCAGGTTCCGGGCCTCCTTACCCGGAGGTACCGAGGAGTGCATCTTCTGACTCTTAAGTCGATGCATGGCCGATTCCACCACCATGGAATGGTGTGGTAGTTGTGCCTTCTGGAACCCGGGGCTCTTGCGGACTCGATACATGGAATCGACCCGCTTGCTTAGCACCGGCATCGAGGCCGGGCTCTCCCACATGCGGAAGAGCAGCCGCTCCAGCATCGGAGGAACTGGTACAGTAAAGGCCTCCTTCGGGGGAGAGTCATACTGGTGGGCCTCGAGCTCTTCGGCTCGAGGCTCCTCCTCCGGATCCGCGGGGAAGGCTAAAGCCTTGGCCATGTCCCTCACGAAATTGGAGAACCGGGTATCCTCCGGGGGGGATCGTCTCTGAGGCTCCGACTCGGGTGAGTCGGAGGGGACGCACCGAGTCTGAAAAGAACCGGGTGACTCGTCCTCCTCCGTGTCCCAGCCCGACTCCTCCGTGGAGGAATCGAGTGGCTCCGTGCGGGCGAGTGCCGAGGACCTCTGCCCCGACGCCGAGGCCGGCGTCGACGACCTCGGTCCCGAACGGGAGGCCGAGGGAGACCTTAGCCGAGGATCGACTCGAGCTCGTATGGACTCGAGGATCGGCTCGGCCTCCGGGGTCGACTTGGACGTCGACGTCCCGGTGGTCGGGGCAGATGCACTGGCGAGGCCGGTCATCAATGCCCGCTGCTGGTCCACGAAGGCAGCGATACTGCTCTCCAAGGCCGTCAATCTGAGACCAAACTCAGAAGACCCAGCAGCCCCCGACTTGGGCCCCGATGGCGTCGGGCCTGACGTCGGTTCCCTCGGAGGTGAGTCCACGAGGACTACAGTACTCACGTGTCCAGGAGACTCCACTTCGAGACGAGGATGCTTTGACGACCTCTCCGCCTCCGAGGACCCGGGGCGGCTGACGGGGCTATGCGACCTGGCCCTCGAGGGACCAGGAGCGTCCTCCGACGCCGTCCTTGTGGGTTTCCTCTTCCGACGATGTTCCCGGCCAGGAGATCCCCGCTCAGAGGAACTCCGACGATGCTCGGGGCCGGAGTCACGAGACGTCGAAGCCTCTGACGAGGTCCGGGCCCGACCGGACGCGGAGTCAGAGAAGATTCGTTCCTTTTGCGACTGCCGACTCCTCAATGCCTTCGAGGACATTTTGTTGCACGGACCACAGCTCATCGAGTCATGTGTGTCGGTAAGAGACATAAGTCTGGTACAGCGATCACACTTTTTAAAACCGCTGGCAGCCATCGGGGGAAAAAGGGCCCCTGCGAGGTCGAAAGACCGTGCTGCCAGGGAAAAAGAAAAAAGTGGCGGGAATGCCCATTACAAGGACAAAAACTGAAAAAATGTGAACGGACTCGATATTGGAGTATTGAGGCCGGACGGGAAAGGGACACGGTGTCGAACCGAGAAAAAACAAACGAAAAAATCAACTTTTTCAGCGGCGATCACAAACTACGTCTGTAGGGCTCTGCGGAAAAAAGAAGACTGAGCAAGATGGCACCCTTGGGCGGGAAGGGGACCGCACATGCGTGCTGCAATTCCCAAAGGCTTTCTTCGAAAGCTGGGGAAAATTGCTCCGCGAGGGCTCCGTCGGCGCCGACGTCACCCATAAGTGAGGACTGACTTCCTGCTTGGTCCTGGAGAACTGCTGCGTCCAATTTCTTAAGAGACAGCTTCTTCAATACTGGATATACCACTGCCCACTTTAATGACTTGGGCAAAATACCACTTTTCAATGAAGGGTTAACAATCTATACACACAGGTAACATCACTGATTTTAAGGCCCTAATCAACTTAAATGAAAAGGAATCAAGAATATGTTTACCCAAATGAAATGATGGAGCTACTAACAGATGAAAAACATCCCTCAATGAGTTATACATATTCAAACTGTCTGCTATTACAATTAACAGTAAATCTTTAAAAAATGTAATTACTATGCTATGCAACAAATGCTGAGTACACACTGTTCATCTTACATAAAGCACAGGTCCTTGAAAACCAGCATGTGCATTGCATCTAATCACCATGAATATCCTAGAAGAGTGAGTAAATTTATTTAAAACAGCTGGAGACCATCTTCACCTCATCAGGAAAAATTCACGACGACATGTATCACTCCCACTGGGGCAACTGGGAAAAGAAAAAGCTTCTCTATCTCTGTGAGTGTCTTGTTTAATGAATACTTTTGACAAATTTTACCATCCTCAGTAATACATAATGACTGAAGCAGAATATGAAATATGTTGCCAGGTATTCTCTTTAGGATGAAATTAGAAGCATGGGGTCAATATTCAAAACCACTTCTCTGGATAGCAATAACTGCTACCCAAGGTGTTCTGAAGACCACACTTTCAAAAGGAAATAAGATGGATGAAGCCAGTCCAGAGGGTGACTACCAAAATGGCCTTTGTTATAAAGTATATGGGGACAAACTTAAAGATCTAAATGTGTATAAGTATGATAAAGATATTTAAATAACTCCATGTATAAATGCACAGGAGGTGGGACTCTTTCAATTAACAGGAAGGTCTGAAACAAGTGGGTCAAAAGACGAGCTGAAAAAGAACAGAAGAAGGTAGACTCAGAACTAATCTCAGGAGTTATTTCTTTAAAGAAAGGGTGATGAATGCATGGACCAACTTACAAGTGGAGGTGGTGGAGATGTGGATGGTATAACTAATGAAAGCGTGGGGAATGTACAGAGAGTCTCAGAGAGAGGAAAGGATTGGGGGTGCTTTGTAGTTGGTGGATGAGTAGTCTGCATAAACCATTTGGTCTAAATGTACACATGGGAAAAACTGATGGAAGAAACCCAGCAATTTACATGTGTAAGTACCAGCATTTTACAACATACAACAATTTACATGTGTAAGTGCCAGCACTGGCGTGTGCAGCTGGGACACTTTGCAAACCTAGATGTGCAGATGCTCTTAATGAACTACAGGGGACTCTACCTGACCTCATTTAAATTTGAAGGAGGAAATAAACATTGGGAGATTAAGGGGGATTATCCTTAAACCTTCCTGTCAAGGGATGGCCAAAAGGAACACTTTTTAAAAAGTTATTCATTTTGGGGAGCACGAGTAAATCCTGACAGGGACAATTTTGGGCTTCCACATGCATTCCTTATATGAAATGGGGAATATACATGTAGACTTTTGTCCCACTCAGGGCATGCCCCCAACACACCTTTATGCAATTCTAATGTAGTATGGATAGCTATGTATAAATTGAACCCTTTCTAAAATGGCTATTTACACATAGATGCAATTTATACATATATATACCTAAATATATGGCATGGAGGAGTAGCTTAGTGGTTAGAGCAACTACCTAGTACCCAGAAGATCAAGGGTTCAATTCCCACTGGCACTCCTTGTGACCTTGGGGCAAGTCACTTTACCCTCCACTGCCTCAGAAGAAAAGGCCTGGCAATCTACTTCTGGTGATACAATGCCAAGAAAACCCACTAGCAGTCCACACTGACTTGATGGTACTTAAAAAAAAAGCAGCCCAATTATCCAGATGTAAATTTCAAAAAAGGCTTTATGCCAGGGGTCTCAAACTCAAATTGCTTTGCAGGCCAAATGAGGACTTGTAAAGTAACCCATGGGCCACATTGTCTGAATTTTTTTTACAATGGAAGAAACTCAATAAAAAAGTCAACATAATAAGAACATAGTGCTTTACAAACTTATCCATGTCTGTACCCACCCCTGAGCACGAATAGGCATCTGCAAAGGGTTCGGTTTGGCAACCGAAGAGTTGCACAGAAAAGAGGAGAAAGCCCTCTCACTTGCGTTTGGAGGTCCAGTGTGTGGATCTCTAGGAGTGCCAGACCTTTACATGTAAGCTCAGGGTGGGGGGCTTGGGGGTACCCAATGTTTCCTGCAGCAGGAGGGGAAGGGAACCCCTGGATCATGCACCTTTTCCACCAGGTACCAGCCCCTTTAGAGAATGGTTCTGGAGCACTAGGCTGCACGTTAGTGGCCTGATGATCCAGAAGAGCCCAACGACGCAGCTTGTAGGGTTGATCACCAGCAGCATTAATCTTTACCATTGGAGTTTCTAAACTGCATTATTGAGTTACCGCAGGTTAATAAACCCCACGGTAAACTAAGCTGCAGCAAAATACAACATTTTACTGCAGCACAGTAACTAGTCCCCATACTTTGCTGCCTTACACAGTAGTGCACTTCAATAAAGTTAGCTCTTCGATGCTAAGGTTCTGGAGACAGGGAAATACCTGTTGCACTTGTACATAACTTGCCTTGAGCTGTCAATGACAACGTTTGAGCTAAATTGTTCATAAATAAATATTAAAGAGGTAATATCTACAATGAAATTAAAAAGATATTTTTCTTGGCTGCCGTGCCGCCGCAAGTCTCAGCCAGGAGGTGTTCGCGGCAGGCATCTGGGGTATAATTCTGCACCTCCCCGTGATATCGCAGCATTCGCCCCTCCCCCACCGGCAGCCGGGAACACCTATGGGCTAGCAGACAGACCCGATTCCTCTGCATAGCTGCTTAACACGGTCGTTTGCAAACAGCGTGTCCCTGACTCCTCACTGGCTTGGCGACGGCCGGAGGGTCCGCAACAGCATTACTGACAAACACAGGCGCCCAATGGGAAAGGAGGAGACTGCAGTTAGTAAGGAGTCAGGGTCATGCTGTTTGCAAGCAACCATGTTAAGCAGCTATGGAGAGGAATCGAGTCTGTCTGCTAGCCATCATCAGGTGAGAGAGGTCGCTCTTCTGTCGCGTTGATCGCTGGCGCCGTGTGGTCTTAACAAAACCCACTTGAAAAAAATCGCGGGCCGCACAAAATTTTCTCGTGGCCCACAGGCCGCATGTTTGAAACCCTGGCTTTATGCACTGTTTTTTATGTATTGTAATTATTTGAACTGAGTCTGTTGCCCACTGTTTCAGGTGAGATCTTTTTGACTTCAGGGAACTGGTCTATATTTTTTCTTAAATAAATAAATAAATCCTTGGGACAGACATAGAGCATGGAGTTTAAGAAGTGATGGGAGTGACCCAAGCTACTAGATAACCAGAGAGAAAATGTCTCAAATATTTGGACAGACTGGATAAACCAATTGGTCTTTATCTGTCATCATTTATTTTGTTACAATGACAACAGAATTAGTCAGTCAAGTACATACAAGAAACAATTTTCAAAAGAATTTCCATTGGTTAAAGAATGTTTTATCTGTCAAATGGGCTTTTAGAAACAGAAACATGACAGCAGAAAAAGGCCACATCTCCTATCCAGTCTGCCCTTCCATATCAAGCACTACAACTGTCCGCTTTTTTCCTTTAGAGATCCTCTGTATTTGTCCCATGCCTTTTTGAATTCAGAAACTGTCCTCATCTCTACCACCTCCACTGGAAGGCTATTCCATGGTCCACTCTTTCCGTAAAAAAAATATTTCCACATATTACTCCTGAGTCTATCCCCTTTCACCCTCATCCTATGTCTCCTCGTAGCAATCGAAAGAGGCTCTCCTCCTGTGCATTTATGCCACGGAGGTATTTAAACATCTCTATCATATCACCTCTATCCTGCCTTTCCTCACAAGTATACATATTAAGATCCTTAAGTCTGTCCTCATATGCTTTATAATGAAGACCACTAACCATTTTAGTAGCCACCCTCTGTACCGACTCCAACCTGTTTATATCCTTTTGAAGGTGTGGTCTCCAGAATTGCACACAATACTCCAAATGAGGTCGCATCAAAGACTTATACAGAGACACTATCATCTCCTTTCTTCTGCTGGCTATTCCTCTCCCTATGCACCCAAGCATCCTTCTAGCTTATGCCGTTGCCTTTTCTACCTGTTTAGCTACTTTAAGATGATCAGACACAATCATGCCTAGGTCCCGCTCTTCTTTTGTGGACAGAAGTACTTCACCCCCTATACTATATTGCTCCCTTGGATTGCTGCAGCCCAAATGCATGACCTTGCATTTTTTAACATTAAATCTCAGCTGCCAAATTCCAGACCATTCTGTGATTCTTTTTAACATCTTTGTTATAAAATTGGCATCCAAGTTCAAAAAAACAAAAAATTCACACTACTCAGAATCCAAATTGGTTTGGTATCAACACTAAATATTCATAAACCATCAAGCAATAGGAGGAGAAAAAATACTTCAGAATCCAAGGATCAGGCAGGTATACCAAAAAACCTATGCCATCTCCCTTCACATCTATAGCCAAAAAAACTCCTCTACTGTAATTCTCATTTATATGTTATTATTCACATTTTTCATTATATTTCATTATTTTTTAGCAGATTTCAGTAATTTTTAACAACACTCTCTCTCATCTAGAGCATGCCAGTCAGTGACTTATAAAGCAGTCTTCAAAAACACATTCAACATAGCATAATCTTCATAGCAATTTCAACAACTTCATAACACTTTCAGCAACTTAGCTGAAGATGAAAACTGTCTCAGCTAAGTTGCTGAAAGTGTTATGAAGTTGTTGAAATTGCTATGAAGATTATGCTATGTTGAATGTGTTTTTGAAGACTGCTTTATAAGACACTAGATGACATGCTCTAGAGGAGAGTGTTAAAATTATTGAAATATGCTAAAAAAAATAATGAAATAATGAAAAATTGTGGATAATAACATATAAATGAGAATTACAGTAGAGGAGTTGTTTTGGCTATTGATGTAAAGAGAGATGGCAATGTTTTTTTGGTATACCTGCCTGATCCTTGGATTCTGAAGCCTTTTTTCTCCTCCTATTATTGCCTGTGGTACGATGGTTTATGGATATTTAGTGTTGATACCTTGCCAATTTGGATTTTGAGTAGAGTGGATTTTTTGTTTTTTTTTAATTTGGTTCTTTTTCACTCTGAAATTGACTATTTTTGGACTGTGTCATAAACTTGGCATCCAACATGCAGGTAAACTTACGTTTGTATAGTCTGTATGTGGGTATAGATTACCTGGACAGAGCAGAGGTGTTCCTGGCTAAGAATTGGGGAGGGGTTTGCATTTACACACTTTTGAAAACTCAAGTATATGCATGTAAATAACACCAAAGATTTATGCCTTCTAAAGAGCAGAAGTAAATTTGTGCACATGGTTTCTCTCAAGTAATTTTCAAAGTGGAAGAACGCATATATTTTCACTTTGAAAATTCAGTCGTCTGCCTAGAGAAAACTATGCAGTACATTTTTTATGTGCACGCAGTTACAAAATTCCCCCCATAATGATAAGCTATGCTAAAGAATTGTTGGGAAATTAAACTGTGGGTCTGTGGATTCCATAAAGTAATTAAATAGAATGTAAGACATTGCCTCCATAATGTATGAAAAAAAGAAACCAGGCTAAAGTAATAGGGCCCTCTTTAATTTTTAGTTAGAGATACTAGTTGCCTACCTTACTTTTCTAATGCTTGGCTTGGCACCTGGGTGTTAATAGTTCAAATCTTGCTAGTTAAACAGGGTGACATAAATTTCACACTTCACCCTCAGACTTAGGGCTTCTTTTACTAAAGCTCATTGTGAGGTTAGTGGGCATTTTAATATACGATTGCAGGCAGTTGGTAACATTAACATCTGATAGTGCCTGCCTTTGTTCATTAAAATGCCCATTAATCAGCCAACGTGGGATAGGGTGGTGAATGGGTGTGGTGAGCCCACTGCCACTTAGCGCCAGGGCAATTATGGTGCACTCAGCAGCAACAGAGCTCCTAACATAGGAGTCGTTAAGTGAACCCGACCTAGTGGAGTGCACATTAGGGAAAGTTGTCACACGTTAGCTGCCGGGACATAATGAACATGCCCCCAACATCTAACCTGTGGCCTTTGCCATTAAAGCACCTGAGATCAGCACACTAATGGCAAATCCATAGCAGACTTTAGTAAAAAGGGTCCTTAATCTACAAATAAGCTGTTGCTGGTACCAAAAAAGTTAAGATAGTTTTTCCTAATTGCTTCATATGCAAAGATGTTTTTCTAAATCTTCAACATGTTGTCTTTTCTAGGAGAAAACTGTACTTCACTGATGTAAGTCATAGTTGATCATAACAAGCACCAATTATCTATAAATAGCCACATCAACATGCAGAAAGGATTGAATAAATTATATTTTCTCAATGCTGCACCTTATAGTGAACCACAACAACACTAATGACTTATTAGTGCCATAGACAATGAAAATGACTAAATACTAACATGAAATGTTAATAGCATAATTACTACATTTTGCTAATTTATGAAAATCAGCATTAGTGTTGTCTACTATTTATGTAATAGATTTTTTTGTTTCCCAACAGAGAGATAAACAGAACTGACTAATATACATATATGCCTTGTTACTTTAGTTGGCCAAATTACACAATAGCAGTTATTTAAAAAGCATCCCATATGTCAATAGCAGTGTCTACACTTGTAGATTGACATACATGTACAAATGTTTATACATGGTGATGCATACCACACTTAGACTTTCAGGAGGCATGGTAAGGACAAGGAGAGGGAGTGGTTAAGGTGGGCCTATGATATCAACGTGGATTTCCCATCTTACAAGGGGAATCCATGACAATAGAAAAAAACCTAGACATTGACATTTACACCTGCCTTGTTTTGTTTAGCTATTTAAAATTTGATACACTGATCTTCGAGCCAGCAAAGCGGTTTACAATTAAAAGAAAAATTAGAGAAAAGAAAGAAACTCCAGTTACGATTGGTAGGAAAGATAACATCAGGAAAAGAAAAGAGGGGAGGGGGAAACAACAGGCAGGTCAAGGCACGAATAAGTGCATGAAAGGTCAGGTGTAAAAGCTGAGATCAGCCCCCAATCATCTACCTGACATTGACCCCCCCGTTACCCCCCCTGACAAGGATCCACCTCCCAATCACTCTCCCTGACATCTGATAGGTTACATGGGAGGCGGATTGGATGCCTTTGGGAAATGAGTGGTAACCTAAGGCCCCTGCCACCTGACTCTCTCAGACAACAAGAATGCCCCCCTCACCCCAATGGTCTCCCTACCCGCCAATCCCATCCCTGGTCTTACATCAGTGAAGGGATCTCAATAAGATTTGCAGATAGCATGAGGAGGTGGGGGGGGGGGCCTCTGAAAGGACCATTTGGGGGGAGGAATGCTTGGTTCTGTGGGGGGACAAGGTCAATGGGTGGGAGGGGGATTGGATATTGTAGGTCGGATAGGAAGGGGATTGGATGCCTTAGGCAGAGCAGTAGGGGGATCAGATGCCTCAAAAAGGTTGGGAGGTGATATGTCAGAGGGTATGATTGGGAAGGGGATGGATGTTGGGGTGACTGGGGGGGGACACTTGTGCAGTCGAATTGGGATGTGTTGAAAAAGGAAGCAGCAATTTTAAAAAGCTGCTCCCCTGCATATGTGGGCTATAGTAACACCCCCCCACCCCCAACCTCATGTGCAGTTTTTTTTTTTAATCGCTATTCCTGCATAATATGGGGAGACAGTGACATGCAGTCCTGCATATTCTTACACATGTTTTACAAGAGGTTTTACATTCGGAAGTACCTCTTGTAAAAGATAATGGAAATTGTCCATGTCCTGACCTGGACATCTTAATTCTCCTCTCCAAGTCTACCTTCACATCCAGTTTGTGCAAATCTACAAACCCGGTTGCGAAAATAAGAGATTATAGTATGGTCACTGAATAGAAATTCTCAAAGGACAACAAATTATTACCAGTGAATCAATAAATACATTGCAGGAGTAATTATGACAGCCTTTTATGCTTGTAGATACAGGTAATTATAAAGTCTTCCAGGAGTATACAGTATATAAAAGTATGCACCGCAATTACATTGCATGTACTTTTATATGGTATATGCATAGGTTTTCCCAATGGCAGAGATTGGGTGAAACAGGAGCCGAAGTGTAGATACGTACCTATGTTATAAAATACACATGTACCTGTGCAAACTTAAATAGGCCATTTGAATCTGCCTCAGTGCAGGTGAAAATGCATGTGCCTACTTTCCAGTGAGGTAATTTTATAAAAAGCACATAAGTGCATTTATTACCTTATAAAACAGGTGCAACATATATAGCTATATGCTTTCAGAGCCTAGGTGCCCCATTATAAAAATAGCCCTCTATTTCTATTTCAGTCATATTCTCAAATTACATTCACAATGCCATTATTCTTTTTCAGGAAGGTCTCCTAAACTGAAATTTCAAATGCTGCCTGTAGCATCAGATTTTGTATTGTTGGCAGTGGCAAGGAATAATTATACCTTACCTGCCAGCTATTTTATTTATTTAACAGGGTTTTTTTTTATACTGCTTTATCATTTAGTCAAAGCGGTTTACATTGTAACTTTGATTAAATGACTTGCCTAAGGCCACAAGGAGTGCTAGTGGAATAATTAGACCTTACCTGCTAATTGTCTTTCCTAGAGTCCCTCCAGTCCAGTCCAGAAGCCACCCGGAAATACGGTAAGAAGTCTTATCAATTTGTTTTCAGAGTCTAAGAAGGAGAGCATGTCTGACTCAGGGAAAGATTCCATGAAGAATTACATAGAGCTAGTGGCTCTAATGGCTCTTTTGTCAGACTGGATAACACCAAATTAAGGTCCCACGGAGACACCACAGGCTGCAACAGAGGAAGCACCTGTTGCACTGCTTGAAGAAACTAAGCTACATCTGGGTGTGCCCCTAGTAGGTAACCAGGCAGACGACCCTAGAAACATGATAGGGCTGCCACTTGCACCAATAGGGATCATAAAGCCAGACCTGTATCAAGCTCTGCCTGCAGAAATGCTAAGATATCCGGAACACTCGCCACACTCTGATGTACACCAATGAAGTGGATCTCTTCTGTGAGTATAGCAGAGTACCTATCACTACTGCAGAATAGCCTTTGTGTCTCAATCACACCCTTTCAAGAGCCATGCCAAAAGCAAGAATCGTCCCGTGTCAGCAGGTTGATCCTGCTTGGTCTGACCACCAACAGGCTGACCAGGTCGGCATACCATGGCCTGCAGGGCCAATCCGGTGCGATGACAATCACATGCCCGAGATGCCTCTCTATGCATTGTAGTAGACATCCTATGAGAGCAAACGGCAGAAATATACAGTAGACAATTTGTCAACCACTTCTGTGCTAGAGCATCTAGGCCCTCGAACATAGGCTCCCTGTGTCTGCTGAAAAACTTGCTTGCTTTGGTATTGGCAAAAAAGGCCATCAGATCCACCGCCTGGTCATCTTGTGAAAGATTGCTGCATTTAACTCCCATTCTCCCGGATTTAGTCTGTGACGACTGAGGAAATACGCCTGCACATTCTCCTTGCCCGCTACGTGGCCATCAAGAGGGCCATGAGATTTTCCTCCGCCCAAACGAGTAATGGAGCCACCTCTTCTGCCAGAGATGCACTGCCCATGCTACCCTGCTGGTTGATATAGTCTACAGTGGTCACATTATTGGAACAGACCCTCATTGTCTGGTGGCACACCTGGACCTGGAAAAATCAGAGGGCAAGAAACACTGCTCTTATCTCCAGCCGACTGATGGACCGCATGCTCTCTTCGGGAGACCAGCGGCCTTGAGTCACCTGAGACTCGCAATGTGCTCCCCACCCTTTAAGGCTGGCATCAGTCATCACCAATACTCATTTGGGGAGCTCCAGCAGCATCCCCGCAGTCAAATATTCTGGCCACAGCCACCAATCCAAGTGCACTCTGGTTTGCATCGGGCATACAGACTTCATTGACAACGGATGGTGCTGAGGAGACCACCTGACAGAAGCACCTGCTGAAGCGGTTATATGTGAACTCTCGCCCATGGTACCAGATCCAGTATCCTGTCATGGAGCCCAAGAGCTGCAGGTAATACCATGCCGAAGGTGCCATTATAGTGAGGAAAGTCCGCACCTGGCTTTGAAGTTTCCTTGCCCATTCCTTGGGTAGAAAGGCAAACTCCAAGGCGGTGTTGAAGCGGGCCCCCAGGTAGACCAGGTCCTGGGCTGGCTCTACTATGCTCTTGGTGAAGTTGATCACCCAAAGTGCTGCAGAAGAACCACCGCTTTCTGCATGGCAACCATGCTCTCAGCCTTTGACTTTGCTCTGATTAACCAGTCATCCAGATAGAGATGCACTAGCACTCCCTCCTTTCTCAGAGCTGCCGCCACCACTACTATGGCCTTGGTGAATGTTCTCCAAATGGCAGCGCCTTGAACTGGAAGTGCCCTGTAAGTGTGGAACCCTCAAAGCCCTGTTTACTTGTTTGAGATCCAGAATGGGGCGAAAAGCACCTTCCTTTTTTGGTACCACAGAATAGATGGAGTATCGACCAAAGCCGCAATGGTTGCATGGAACCGGCACCACCGCCAGCAGCCATAACAAGCGACAGTGTCTCTTGCATGGCCCGCCTTTTCAAAGGGGCCTGGAAGGGAGATTGGACAAATGCCTCAGAGAGCGGGCACAGAAACTCTAATGCATACCCCTCCCAAATTATTTCCAGCACCTATCGATTGGTAGTAATAAATAAAACTGCTGTAGCTGACCTCCTACAGGTATCGCTTCTGCCTGGTCCTGCCTCGCTTCATTAGTGCTTCTTAGTGGGAGCTGAGGGAGCCAAGTAATAGCCCCTGTTGGAACCCCGGTAGCCTTGAAATGGCTCTCCCTTAGGACGATAATCTTGAGGATGACCCCTAGCCACATTACTGGCTTTGGAGCCTTGGGACAGTCCTCTGGCAACTTCACCCCTTTCATTTCTCTAAGATCTTTGACTATTTTATCGAATGCGTCTCCAAACAGCTTTTCTTTATAGAGGGGTTTGCTTAGTCTGATTGTAGATCACACGTCTGCCAACCAATTTCACAAGCACAGGAAATGCTGTGCCGCAATAATTGAGGCCATGGATTTTGATTTTGGCCACACCAAATCATAAAAGGCATTTGCCAGATAAGCTGAGGCCACCTCCAACTTTGCCTCCTCTGGACCCCCTGCCGGCAACTCTTCCTCTGAGCCTGGTAAACCTGTATCCACCGGATGGAGGCCCTAGTAACATAAGCCCTACAGATGGAGGCTTGCAGCATAAGGGCACTCGTGTCAAACACCTGCTTCAACAACATCTCCAACTTACGATCCTGTAAATCCTTTAACACTGTCCCACCTTCCATGGAGATGGTGGCTTTCTTGGTCACCGCAGAGAGCAAAGCATCTACTTTCAGTATCTTGAGGAGTTCCTTCTCCTCCTGAGAAATGGGGTATAAGCAGCTCAAGGCTTTGCCGCCTCTCAAACCCACTTCCAGCACTTCCAAATCCTCCTTAATCATCTTCTTAATCACCCTATGTACTGAGAAGACAGTCTGCAAAGCCTTGAACATTTATAACAAAAAATCCTCCAAGGGCTAATCCACCACCACCAGGGCAGGAACAATATTCAATGCCGCTAGTGAGTGTCTGATTAAGAGAGTTAGAGAAGAAGC
This sequence comes from Ichthyophis bannanicus, assembly GCA_033557465.1. Taxonomy (NCBI): domain Eukaryota; kingdom Metazoa; phylum Chordata; class Amphibia; order Gymnophiona; family Ichthyophiidae; genus Ichthyophis; species Ichthyophis bannanicus. The sequence continues at coordinate 102,535,717 of CM066038.1, forward strand.
TTGCTGTGGAAGCAAAAACACTTAACACAGACTTTTCAAGTACATTCATAGCAAAAAACCTGTAAGAGAGTCAGTTGGACCATTAGATGATAGGGGGTAAAAGGGGCACTAAGAGGGGACAAGCCATAGCAGAGAGACTGAATAAATCCTTTGCTTTGGTCTTTACTTAGGAAGATTTACGGATGTTACCAATGACTGAAATGATATTTAAAGGTAATGCCGCAGAAGAATTGAAAGAAATATCGATACACTGGGAGGATGTATTACAACTATTTGATAAAGAGTAGCAAATCATCTGGACCGGATGGTATACCTCCAAGGGTGTTGAAAGGACTGAAATATGGGATTACAGACCTACTACTAGTAATCTGTGAACTATCATTAAAAACACCTGTAATACCTGAAGACTGGAGGATGGCCAATGTAATGCCAATTTTTAAAAAGGGTTCCAGGGGTGATTCTGGAAACTACAGACCGGTGAGCCTGATGTCAGTACCAGGCAAAATAGTATAATGGGAGACAGCCAACATGGCCTTAGCCAAGGAATGTCTTGTCTTACTAATCTGTTATGTTTTTTTGAATGTGTGAATAAACAGGTAGACAAAGGTGAGTCGGATGAAACAGTGTATCTGGATTTTCAGAAAGCCTTTGACATGGTCCTTGATGAGAGACTCTTGGCAAAATTAAAAAGTCATGGGATAGGAGGCAGTGTACTACTATGGATCAGGAACTGGTTAAAAGACAGAAAGCAGAAGGTAGGGCTAAATGTCCAGTTTTCCCAATGGAGAAAAGTGAATAGTGAAGTACCCCAGGGATCTGTGCTGGCTCCACTGCTTTTTAACATATTTGTAAAAGACCTGGAAATGGGAATACATTTGCAGATGACACAAAATTATTCAAAGTTGTTAAAACCCATGAGGACTGTGAAAAATTGCAAGAGGATCTTGATAAATTGGAAGATTGGGCAGGGTGGTCCACTGCCATAGGGGAAAAAATAAAAGTAGGAATTTCTTTGCTCCCTGGCCTGATTCTGGTTCCATTTATGTAGAAAACAATGTGTGCAAAGTTCGAAGCCAAGCAAATAATAGATAGGACCTTGAGCCACCCCTAAATATCAGGCCCCTGGATCCCCCCCAGGGTTCGTCAGACCACTGGGTATTATCCGCTCATAGACGGGGGTATCATGCTTGCCAAGCACTCAATGTGGTCCAGATGCTAGTAAGGACTTTGACGATGTGGGGAACATCTTACGGTGTTGCGAGACAACAACCAGAAGGAACTGGAGTTGCTCTTCTTTTGTGGTGTGTCGGCCGTTGAACTCCTCAATGAGTTTGACCCCTCGCTCAGCCACATCGTTGATCACTGGAAGATATTTTACTTTCTTCAGACCGTCTTTGAATGATGCATTCTCTTCCCAGTCTTCTGGGTCTGCATTAAGAAAATCACTGTTGATGTCGAGGTGTTTCAGGAAATGGATTGACTTGCGAGTTGCAAAAGATTCAAGTGGTGGAATCATGGAACTTTTCAATTCGACCCGCTTTGGGGGATCTTCGTCTTCGTCATCATCCTCATCGCTTTCATCTGATTCTGCTGGGATCATGGCCGACACTATGGCCCGCTTTGTCGGTGCTGAAACAGCTTCATCGAACAGTGACAGTGCCACAAGCTCCTCTGACACATACCACAGATGCTGTTGCAGTTTGTCTCTGGCCGCTCTTCCAACACGGTCATTGTGGTAAGAGTGTAGTTTCTTCAGCATCTCCAAATCTGTTCGAGGAGCAACTGCGGCATCAGGGGCAGAAAACCAGGCTTCCACATGAATCAGGATGGAGAAAATGCTCACATCACGAACACAGGACTCCTCCCGTTGGGTAAGATCTTTGAGTTGTCCTCGGAACATCCAAATCTTGAGACAGTACAAGACTTTTGCCATCCATCTGGCATGATCGAAAGCTCCGGGTTTCTTGAAATTGAAACTAGGAAGATTCCCTCCAAGGCAGACAATCGTTAACTCCAAGAATTCCAGGTAATCATCTCGGTGATTGCCCTGTGCCAACTTGGATTCCGCAAACTTCATGATGCGATCCCTGTCAGGTTGCAGCACCTCCAAGTCTTTTCCAGTTTGATAGTTGGACTTGTCAAGGGAGCCCCAATTCTTTTGGAACCGGCGAAAGAGTTGGACATCGGGACCTGATGAAGCTCCAGAGCATGTAGAGAATACTGCACCAAGAATTATTTCGTAAATGTGATGGCGGCATGTCAAATGAAGGACTGTGCGACGGAGTCTCTGTTCTAGAAGAATGCACGCTCCTGATCGACGTCCTGTGTTTGATGCAGTTATATCAAAGCAGAAGCCTGCAACCTTTTCATCCAAACACCATTCCTGTAACAGTTCATAAACTGCTGCAGCTTGATTCTCGCCCATTCCTGATGTCAGTTTTGGTACACCAAGAAGTTGTGTTTCTCCAGTGGAGACAGCCGTTATCAAAACTGGAAGGCGGTCAACGGATGTGGTTGAACAGAGGAGAGATGGCAATAACTTGCTATCCCAATGCACGATGCATGTTTTGCCTTCGGATTTGAATGCGTTGTGCAGGTCCGTCCATTGTTGCTGACGGTACTTTTCTCTATGGCGCTTGACGCTGGAGCGGCTGATATTGAGCTCCCCAGGATAATGTCCCAGACTTCTGGCGGCTTCAGCTACCACAAACAGAGCATTGCGATCCGTTGTCCCTGTCCGATCCAGGGCTGCTGTAAGCTCTGGGGTCCAGACATTGTTAGGTCGAAACTGCTTCGTTTGTGGAGTTGCTTTCTTCTGTCCGTTATCTGAATCCGCAGATGTCGACGAGTCTTCACCTGACTCTGCTGAGGAAAAAGATCCTTCCAGCTGAACTTGGCTTGTAGTTGCCTCGGCAACATGTTTTTGTCTGCGTCTTTTCAGTTCTTCATCTCGCTGTTGCGATCTTGCTTCCGTGTTGGCCAGTTTCTTGTCCATCGCGCACATTTAGCTGCGGCGCCCTGGTTCTTGTTGCGCTATTAAGAATTCTTTGTCTTCTTGAATATGAATTAAAGACATTGCATTGGCATGCGCCACATCAAATAGGTTTTTCATTGCAACCTGGAATTCTTTTTCATTTGCCTCTTGTTTCCCTCCTCTCCCTTTGTTTTTCTTCAAACGTTTCCACTGATTGAACAATTTCTTTACTTTTTCTTGAATTTTGTCATTTCTTTGAACAGGAAGCCTGGCCTTTTCCCAGTAAGCTTCTACTTCACTTGTTACAATAGATGCACTTTCACTAACGCCTTTGTTTAATGTCATATGGTGGTGTAAAAATACACTTAACACTTGCTCCTTGCTGGGGAGCTTGGCCCCCAGAATTGTGGTGGACATTTCTTCAATGAGATAAAAACCACGTTTTTTCGCCATCTGAAAAGAATAAAGATACAAAGATAATAGTACAATGTCTTTGCCACCTCTCAGAGACGAAATTAGTTCAAATATGACGCAATCAAATGTAATCAGCGTGGAACTGAGTGGATGATACAAGATGATGCAACATTTCGTCATCTGCTCCCAGGGGGAAATCTCAAGACTTGTTGAGCCACCCCTAAATATTATTTAATTGGCTTCAAGCTTTGTACACAGTGTTTTCTACCTAAATGGAACCAGAATCAGGCCAGGGAACAAAGGAATTCAGGAATTCATTTTTATGGACCACCCTATTGGTCAGCCACATGGCAGATGAAATTTAATGTGAAAAAGTGCAAAGTTATGCACCTAGGAAAGAACAACCCATACTATGGTTACACGATGCAAGGTTCCACATTAGGAAACACCACCCAGGAAAAAGATTTAGGCATTATCATGGATAATATGATGAAACTCTCTGCTCAGTGTGCAGCGACAGCCAAGAAATCAAATAGAATGCTAGGAATCATAAGGAAAGGAATGGAAAATAAAACAAAGTATATTATAAACCTTGAATACTGTGTGCAATTCTGGTTGCCGTATCTTAAAAGGAATATAGCGTTATTACAAAAAGGTATAGTGAAAAGCCACCAAAATAGTAAAGGGGATGGAAGGATACACCTATGAAGAGAGGCTAAAAAGGCTAGGGCTCTTCAACCTGGAAAAGAGACAACTGAGGGGAGATATACATAGAGGTCTATAAATTAATGAATGGAGTGGAGCGGGTAAACGTAAATTGATTGTTTACGCCATCAAAATCTAGAAAGACTTGGGGACATGCAATGAAACTACAGTGTAAATTATTTAAGAGCTACAAGAGAAAATATTTTTTCACTCAATGTGTAATCAAACTCTGGAATTCGTTACCGGAGGATGTAGTAAAAGCTGCTGTGTAGCCAGGTTTAAAAAAAAAAGGTTTGGACAAGTTCCTGGAGGAAAGATCCATAAACCATTATTAAAGGGGACCCAGGAAATCCACTGCTTGCCCCAATACAAGCATTGTGGAACCTGTGTCTTTTGGGGAAACTGCTAGGTACTTATGACCTAGGTTGGCCACTGTTGGAAACAGGATATTGGGCTTGATGGACCTAGGTCTGACCCAGTATGGCCTATCTTATGTTGTTATGACTGCCAGCTCGTCTTGGTGAAACACTTGCATAGTGTCTGGATTCTCCCCCTGAGGTATCTTACCTTCCTCCAGTTCCTGCTGGCCTGGTTCCTCCCGAAGGTCTGATGGCCCTTCCATTGGATTCTCGGAGACAGGGAACTGAGGAGATCCCTGGCGCAACCAAGAGATCTCCTCCCTTCTAACTTTCTTGACTGGAGGCTTCCCTGTCTTCTGAGTGTCCCCCTGTGGGATATCTATGAGTTCCATGGAGAGTTTATCAGTGGGTGTTCTCAGCCTGTGTAATAACTTGCTTCTGCTTTAGACAGTATGCCTTAAGCAGAAGCAGAACAAAATCAGGGGAAAACACAGCCTCTCGCCCCTCCATATTAGGCTCTGCTGCCTCTGGCACCAATTCATGCTGCTTTCTCTTTTGCTTCTTAGAGGACTTTTTATCACTTTCTGTATCCCCCGTGAAATGGCCGCTGGATCTGTGATGGCCATGTTTCCCGCCAAGACAACGGGTTCAGTGGGAATGGATCCATTGCTTTCAGAGGCTCCTGCCTGCATCTCTACACTCTTGGCATCCAAATCCCACTCAGCAAACTTTCACGTTAATGTACAAACCCGGCAGATTCTTGCTGATACTATCCCCTATGATCCCCCACATGCGACACAGCACTACACCCACACACACACACACCGCCTGCATGTCTGACACGGCGTGAAGGAGGGAGAGACACAACATCAAAGCTGCACTCACCACACGCTGCTTGAGTGAATGGCGTATGACTGGAGCTGCCCCTCAATCTCCGGTACTGTCACTAGCTTCTGTACTGGGCCCGAAGTAATCAGTAACCAACACTTACTTTCACTTTGAACCAACAAAAGCTCTTAATCCACAGATGCCACCAGAGCATATCAGGCTGAATAACAGGCTGAATGAGAGAAGCAACCCGCTAAACCTAATCAGGAGTGCTGGGTTGTCCAGCTGAGGGGGAAAAGGGACCTGGGTCTCCAGGTAATTTTGCCCCTGGGCCCTACCAGACTCAACCAAGGGTCCTAGCAGCTTGCAGTTGTATTCATAAGAACATAAGAACATAAGATATGCCATACTGGGTCAGACCAAGGTCCATCAAGCCCAGTATTCTGTTTCCAACAGTGGCCAATCTAGGTCATATGTACCTAGCAGTTTCCCCAAGGGACACAGGTTCCACAATGCTTGTATTGGTTCAAGCATTGATATCCTGGGTCCCTTCTTAATAATGGTTTATGGACCTTTCCTCCAGGAACTTGTCCAAACCTTTTTTAAACCCAGCTACACTAACAGCCTTTACTACATCCTCCGGTAGCAAATTCCAGAGTTTGATTACACGTTGAGTGAAAAAATATTTTCTTTTATTAGTCTTAAATAGTTTACCCTGTAGCTTCATTGCATGTCCCCTAGTCTTTCTATATTCTGATAAGGTAAACAATCAATCTACGTTTACCCGTTCAACTCCGTTCATTAATTTATAGACTTCCATCATATCTCCCCTTCAGCCGTCTCTTTTCCAGGTTAAAGTGCCCTAACCTTTTTAGCCTTTCTTCATAGGAGTATCCTTCCATCCCCTTTACCATTTTGGTGGCTCTTCTCTGAACCTTTTCTAAAATCGCTATATCCTTTTTAAGATACGGCGACCAGAATTGTACACAATATTCAAGGTGCGGTCTCACCATGGAACGATATAGAGGCATTATAATATCTTTTGTTTTATTTTCCATTCCTTTCCTTATCATACCTAGCATTCTATTTGCTCTCTTGGCCGCTGCTGCACACTGGGCCGAGGGTTTTAACATGGTATCCACAATGACGCCTAAATCTTTTTCCTGGGTGGTGGTTCCTAATGTGGAACCTTGCATCGTGCAACCATAGTTTGGGTTGTTCTTCCCTAGGTGCATAGCCTTGCACTTGTCCACATTAAATTTCATCTGCCATTTTCCACTATTTACTGGATTGGCACACTGATACTCAGCCCTTAAGGGTCAAGTACCTTTGCCTATTCGTTTTTCTTTTTGTAAAGACTGAAATGTGTTCTGCCCCAAAAGATAGGCCAAGTCTCTTCAGTGGAGCCCAGCCATACAGAGGCTCCTCCTTCAGCTGCTGAGGACTGAGATACTGGTTACTGGGCTTCAAGGGGAGAGCTCTTCTACTGTGACATCAGAAGAATTAGACATGCTCAGTCCTCAGTTGTTCGAGGGGAGGAACAATCCATACGTACTGAACTGGACTGGAGGGACAATTAGGAAATGCTATTTTTTTTTAACTTTTAATCAATGCAAAGGTAATATCAACATAGCTCTACTTAGTGCTTCATTTCTGGTGCCAGTTAGTGAATCATTAATAACAGAATACAAAATGATGATGGACAATCAAAACTAAGCAGTTTTGCTGGAAAACAACACAATTTTAAAAGTTTTCAGCCATGAAAATAAAATAACTACGCTTTGACAGAGTCACAGGGCTCAGTTTGCTGTGCGGAAAAGTTACCAACTCTCTCACTACAGTATGTAATAAAGGCAATAAACCTTTCATACCTTTGTTAGAATGATTACTTGAATATCTGCAGCTGCCAGATCTACATGCCCCGATGCTAACCGCTTAGCGTTGGGGCCATTCTGGGGAGGAGCGGAAGTGGCACTGATCGCTAACTGGGCAGTGGTGATATAGAGTTGTTGCCTGGTTAGTGATATCTGGTGAAAGCCAGGTGCAAGAAACCTTGGAATAACTTTTGCCATATATCACTAACCAGGTTGTGCTCAATATCACTGCTGCCCAGTTAGCAATTGGTCTAGCCGGCAAACCTTGATATTTAATGCCGGGGCTTGATATGACCCCAACACTGACAAAAGTAAAACGTGATCACCTTTCAGAGCTGATTATACTGACTAGTATCATGTAATAAATTTATCGCTCCACTTCTCACCTAAAGAGGTGAGTTTTGAATGGCAACCAGGTCTCAGACTGTAGAAGAGCTTAATAGTGAGTTTGAGACAAAGTCTCAAACTCTGGGCTCTTTGATTGCATCAACGACCTGTTACGTTGCCTGTTATTTATAGCTTCTTATGCTTTCCCATTGATTACTTAGCTGAATATTTTCACAATTGACCTTCCAGCATGTCGTCTACAAACATTTTAGTGCACTAGCGCTGCTTAGCCCATTCCAGATGTATCCACTATTGACTTGCTTCAAATCTTATACAGTGGTACTAAAGTACTTATCTGGTTCGGCTGTCAGTCCCCGAACCAGATAAGTACTTTAGTACCACTGTATAAGATTTGAAGCAAGTCAATAGTGGATACATCTGGAATGGGCTAAGCAGCGCTAGTGCACTAAAATGTTTGTAGACGACATGCTGGAAGGTCAATTGTGAAAATATTCAGCTAAGTAATCAATGGGAAAGCATAAGAAGTGTGATGGCGCAGAAAGCAGAGAGAATAGAGAAAGAGGGAAAAAACAGGCATTTTCCCCAGATAGTAGGAAAAGAACCAGAAGTTTAAGGGTTAAAACTTCTGAACTAGAAAAAACTCTCCACAGAAAGCAGGTAGCAAGGAGACACACCCCAGCTCCATGGTTATCAACCCTGCTCACGAGGGACAGCTTGGGGTGGGGCCAGGAAGCCGAAGGGGAAAGCACTCATATAAACTGCCAGAGAGTGAACTCAGGAGAGAGGAAGCAGCAGAGGAGGACAGAAAGGAATCTGAACGCAGAGGGAAGCCTGAATTCAGAGAGAGGTCTGAGTACCGTGAAGGGAAACGCTTGACGAGGATTCCTAGTTCTGGTTCCAGTG